>OY728140.1:2120920676-2123394426 GCA_963277665.1 Viscum album
TCAATGTTCCCTCCCAAGACTACCTTAGTATGTCTCATAAGAAATAAAACTTTACCCATTTCATTAGAGGGAGATATAGGTCTCACCCATCTCATAATGAAATCATACATACATGTGCCAAAAAATCATAAATAATCATATCATAACCCATGAAATGAAATGGGTATAATAAACATGTAATCATATCATAACCTATAGAAAAATATAGAAGTTTAATAATCATTTAATCAAAATCATAATCTATGAAAATGAGTGGGTTTCAAAAGCATATGACCTGTGAAAGATAAACGAGTTTCATAAACATCGTTCCATCAAAACATAAACCATTCAAGGAAATAATATGAATGGAAACATAGAATAATTTCCATAGAAATGCATTATTAACACCAACATATGTCATCTTATATGGGAAATAACTTTGAAAGATATTTTAGAGACATTTATTGGGGAAAATATCTTTTCTACGTTGAAAAATTCTATTAAAAAAACATATTTTGAAAATCTTTTTCTAAAAATATCTTTGAAAAAAATATAAAGTATTATTCTAAAAACACCATTCTTAGACACATCATACTTAATACATATCTTCATAACCTAGGAAAGCAACCTTAATAATGGGGGAGCTCAGATGGATAGTAATGGTAAACAAGAGAGACATGTAAGAATAAACATGATAATAGGGGTATTATAATGAGATCATAAAATTTTAAGATCATACCCTTTATATCATAAGATTATAAAAATTAATCATTTCATAAATGTTGGAATTTCATAAGACATGAATAATAAGTGAATAAAGAATATAAGACTTGAAATTACAACACAGTAATAATAAATGGAATTTTGGTAGGAACATATGTATATAAAATTATTTCCATAGTAGTCAAGGGATTGATTCCAAGGTTATATTAGGAGTATGAGTTCACTTACCATACAATATGGGTAGTAATGGTTCACTAATATAACCATATTATTAGTATGAGTTCACTCCCCAAACCATCTTAATAGTAATGATTCCCTCCCATGGCCCTCTTAGTAGTCAAGGTTCACTCCCAAGACAATATTAGTCTATCACATGAGATATAAATATTTACCCAATGCATAAGAGGGATATATAGGTCCCACACATCTCATAATTAAATCATACAAACATGTGCCACAAAATAATAAAAAATAATATCATAAACCATGAAATAAAATGGTTATCATAAAAATGTAATCATATCATAGACTATGGAAAAAGATATAGGTTTGATAATCATTTCATCAAAATCATTACCCATGAAATGAAGTGGGTTTCAAAAGCCTATATCCCATGAAAGATAAATAGGTTTCATAAACATCATGCCATAAAAACCCAAAACATTAAGATAAATCATATGAATGTAAAAACTGAATCATTTCCCAAGAAAAACAAGAGTACCACCAACAGATGACATCTTATATTGTAAATAATTTTGCAATAATTTTAAAAACATTTCTTAAGGAAAATATCCTTTCTATATTGAATAACACTTTTTAAAATAGATTTTTTAGAAAACCTTTTTATTTTAAAATAAATTTGAAAAAATATAATATATTCTTTAAAATACCATAAAACATTTTTTAAAACATTTATGAAAACATTTTTGAAAACATGGTTTTTGAATACAACCGATTTCTGAACAAAGAGAGAGATACAATCAGATTTTCCTAAAAACATTTCCTTAATATATTTAGTACCAAAGAGTGAAAAAAATGGTACTGATACATGGATATATCCAAAATAAATATGGTAAAATAAAATTCATGAGTATTATTGAGAGATATATCATAATACTTACTCAATGAAAGCATAATTATAACTAATCCTGATAAATAATGAGTTTTTTCAATAAAATATTATCAAATGGTAACTTTGAATCCAACTACCCATGTTAGGAAATTAAATTAAATAATGCTTAAAATTTCATTAAAATATGGAAATTCATGATATAAATTTTTAAATGGATGCATATACACCTTGAAAAATAATGTAGGCGCATAACAAAACATGTTCCTCAAAAAAGGAAAATTGAGACAAAACTATCATACTGATTTAGTAATTTTTGAAATATAAACCCCATAAAATAAATTTCATAGAATGGATATGTAAATAACCACAAATTTAAGATTAATAATCATAGAATAAATTCATGTTTAGTATATACACCTCTCAAAATAAAAGAGTGGTGAATATATAATGTATCTCACAGATATAAAAAGTGTGATGAAATTTACTTACCTTGTGTCTTGACTCTCATTGTACTCATACAAAAATCCTGTATAATTAATATAAGTTTATTATAAATCTATAATATAACCATATTATTTTATATAATACCATTTATTGTTACATTATGACTTTATATTACCCTCTTGTGAACAATTCTATGTTATGATCGCACTTCAGGTAATATCTGCTTTGTTCTTCACATGTGTCTTAATTTGTTATATCTTTGGTTCTTATATTTATATAATTATATAAATATTATAAACTATGATATAAATATCATGTATATTCAGTATATTTATTATATAATAATCCATATAATATATAATTATGAAATAAAATACACCATTCTTGGGGACGGTAGGCCGTGCATACGCATGAACGATGTTTCCATTTTATTATCGTATAGAAAGAAATAAAGTAAATGACATACACAAAAATGTATGTATACATATATATCATTATTATAGTAGAATTATTATATCATATAAATCATATAATTTCACTAAAACCCATCTGTAATACATTCCATGTAGAGTGTGAACGAATCACATCACTTTGAAGAGATAATAGTCCAAACGTCCACAAATGATATTATTGTACTTAAAAAAGATGGAAAGTATAAAGGTATGTGTTATAAAATAATTAAAAAAGAATAAAGAAATTATAAATATAATATATGTTAAATATACATATATTTTAAATCATAATTCCCACCATGATAGGCAGTAATGGAATAATGAACAATCATCATTTTGTGTGGAGATAGTTTTTCGTACACAAAAACAGTATGTTCGTTACCCATTAGATGGAAATTTGTGTAATTGTAGGTTGAACCAATAAAATAACAACATATTATTATATTTATTATATATTTTTTTCTTTATTAGCATGGAATAAATATATTTTAAGGGGTGGAGAAAGGAAATAAAACTAAAAAGATTTAGGAAATATGTTACCTCTTCTCTGTGCAACTCTTTTTGGTTTGCACCAAAGGGATTTCTTGGATGGATTTATTCTCAAGTTATGAATTATAGGATGAGGTGATGAATGTTTAGGATATATTTGGTTTGATATTAGTCTAGAAAATGTGGATTTATAGGTGTGAGGAAGTTAGAGTAGAGGAGACCTTTTTATAGTGGATTAGTTGTGGTGCTCTAGTAAATTTTGGAAAATAGAATTCCACCCACTTTTTCCCCATTTAAAGTGAATCTAATAATAGAAAAAATTAAATAAAAGGAAGTATAGGGTCTAAAGTTTTTAATCCAATGGAATCTGGACAAGGTTCTTGGTCTTTTTGGGCCTTAAGGTTAAGGTTTGGTTCTTTGTTAAGCTATTTTTCTCATAATCACTATAATTAATTTTACTCACTCTAAATAATATTTTTGGTTAAAAACTAAGTTTAAATTTTTATAATTAGACATTATGATTATTCTAAATATTTAATCCATTTTTACAAATTCCAAACATTGAAGTTTTCAAAAGTAATTTAATAATAATCCTACAGACGAGATGACTCTAAGGGTTTTAAAAGTAAAAAATGATCAAAATATTGCTAAGTTTTTATATCAAATTTGAATGTGGAATTGGTTCTAATGAAATAAATTAGATTAATTGATAAAAATTTAATATAATTAAGAATTATAAAAATTTAAAAATATTATTTATCCTTATATATAAATTAGATGAAAAAGAAGTTTTGAATTAAAATTCAGTATTTTTCTCTATTCATCCGAAAACGAAGTTTTTGAGAGAAATCAAAAAAATAAACCTAATATAATTTCGAAATTATAAATTAAAAAATGAAGTTTATTTTATCAAATTTATTTTCTAAATGTGTCTAAAATAAATTTTATTATTTTTCACAAAAGGACATGAAAAGTAGTTCATAATTATATTTTTCATTATCAATACATTTTATTTATATAAAAATATTATAAACAACATTTGAAAAGTAGTTATTAATATTCATATTACTAAGTTAAATAGATATGTTATAATTATCTTGTTTAAAAATTTATATGAAAAATATGTTTCATAGAAAAACAGGATTTCATGTAACGTACTTCAAGTTAGTATTGCATGTAACATACTCCATGTTGATGCCATATGAAAGGAATTTTTGAATTAGTTAAATTAAATACATAAATTAAAATTAATTCATTTGAGAAAAAAGTGTCTATATAAACTCAAGGGGCTAAAATATACCACCTTAAAATGAATTTCACCATTGAAATTTATCATTCAAGTAGAAAAGACTCAAAGAGACCAATATACCAAGGGGTTAGTTTCCCTTTCTTCTCAAATCTCATAACATTTTTCTCAGGAGAGATTTATAGAAATTTTTTTTCCCCAACTTAAAATTGGAGATCACATCATCAGTTATCAATATAATGTTTTTGCAGACTTTGAGCTGCCTTGATATGCTGTTGAATTGATCAAGGATCACCTTCCATTTCTTTAGTGATCTCAGATCCCAATAGCTTTATTTATCCAAATTTATCTTAGCATTTTGGAACTCTACATTTATTTCTATGTAGGGATTCATAAGGTTCCATATGAATTCTTGAGTGGATTCTATTGTTGTAATAAAACATAACTAGAGGAAGGTATGGATCCCAACCAACTTTGAAAACTAACAAACAAGATATGAACATATTCTCTAGGGTTTCAATTATTCTTTTAGAATGACCATCTATATGAGTATGATAATAAGTGTTTAATGTTAATTCAGTATCAAGTGCATTTTGAAGACTTCACCAAAACTTTGAGATAAACCTAATATCCTAATCTGATATATTATAATGTGTCACTCCATGCAACGTTACCACTTAATTAATGTATATCCTAGAAAGATGATCTAGATATAAATATTCTATGATAATGATGAAGTGTGCAAATTTTGTAAGGCAATTGACTATCACCCATATATAATTAAACCCTTTATAATTTTGGGGAGTAAAAAAAATCCAGAGTGATGTTTTCCCATTTCCATTCTAGTATGGGTAATGGATGAAGATTCCATTTAGAATTGTTTCTTTCTACCTTAATTTTCTGGCATACTAATCCCCAAGATACAAACTCTGCGATATCTCTCATCATTCCATCCCACCATAAGTATTCTTCCAAATCCCTATACATATCCACACTTATAGGATGAATAGAGAATGAATAAATTTTAGATTCCTATAATATCTCATTCTTAAAATCTAGTATGGAAGAAAAACATACATGGTTATTGAACTTTATCATTCCATCTGGATCAGTTTTAAACTCAAGAACAATTATAACTTTCTTTTTCAGTTGTATATATTCCGTATGATCCTTCTTAATCTTCAATTGGATATAGGGTTGGACATTTATTTTAGAAAGATAAGATTTTCACTTAATTCATTATTTCTAGATCCATCCTTTGAAAATTTAGAAATATTGGATCTTTTGTGATCCTTGTCATGTATAAGATACCGTGATCATTTCGACTCAAAGCATGAGCCACCTTGTTCACTTTACCAGGGTTGTAATGTATTGAGAAATAATAATTTTTATCATCTCTAACCATATTCTATAGAACATGTTCAACTACTTCTATATGAATATATATTTTATAATTTTATGATCAGTATATATATGACACTTTTCTCCATAATGTTATTGCCTCCATATCTTTAATGTAAAAATTATCATTGCTAACACAAAAAACATGAGTTGGGTAATTTTAAATTTGATTATTAATCTTCAAAGAGGCATAGGAAATAACCACATTATTATTCATAATAACACATCCCAGTCCATTATTGGATGCATCACTATATATTACAAACCCTTTTTCAATATAGGGAAATGTAAGCACATCTGAATTGACTAACCTTCTCTTCAAATCCTTGAAATTTTCCTCACATTCATCTTTCTAGAGGAACTTGAAACCCTTCCAAGTTAACTTGGTCAGAGTATTAGATAGTCATGAGATATTCTAAACAAACCACTGATAATATCAATATAAACCATTAAATCTATGTATCTCATTCACCATGGTTGGTTTACGATAACATTTAATAGCCTTCATCTTTGATGGATCTACTGTTATACAATCTCTTGAGATTATTTGACCAATAAATGAAACATTTGACAACCAAAATTCACAAAATTTTAATTTTTCATAAACTTTTTCCATCCTTAGGGTATTTAGTACAATTCTCAAGTCAATTTTATCCTATTACTTTCACTTATAATATATAAGAATATCAGTTTTAAAGGCACAAAAAAAATTGATTAAGATAATTTATAAATAATATATTCATTTAATTAATGATGTTAGCAGTAGAATTAGTAAAACCAAAAGGAATTACTATATATTCATAACATTCATACCTTTAATATAATTCCATCTTGGGTATATCCTCTTTCTTGACCCTAAATTGATAATATTTATAATGAAGGTCAATCTTGGAAAAGTGTTGAGCTCTATGCAGTTGATCAAAAAATTCATCAATACATTGGAGAGGATACTTGTTCTTGGTTGTGATCTTGTTCAAATCCTAAGAATCAATATAGAGTCACATCGATACATATTTCTCTTCCAAAAAAATAATAGGTGCACCCTAAGGTGACACACTTGGATGAATGAATCCCTTATCAAGATTTTCTTGGAGTTTCTTCTCCAAATATTACAACTCAATTAGGTTCATTCCATAGGGATTCTTTGAAATCAGTGTGTAACTAGATATTCGTTCTATAGTGAACTCAACTTCATGTTTTTGTGGAAGAATATGAAATTTTTTCATAAATACATCCACAAATTCCCAAATAATAGGTATATCATTGATGTGATTTTCTCCCCAACCATTTGATATAAACAACCCGTTTGAATGGGAATTAAGAACCATACACTTGATGTAATTTCCATAATAAGTTCATACATATCATTCCATTGATGAATGATCATTGGAGGGTTTGAAATATCAAACGTAACATCGATTCCTCAATAATTTATGTGGTCATTATATAGATAAATCCAATCCATGCCTAATATGACATCAAATTAAACCAAAAGATGAATGACAATATTTTTAGGAAGAACATTCCTACAAAAGTCAACCCGAGAGGAATCATAGACATGGGATATTCTCATCATATTGTTAGGGATTTTTATTACTAATTCTACATAAAATATTTTTTATGGAATAATAAAACCCTTATAAAAATATTTAGATATGAAAGAGTGGCTTGATCCATAATCAAATAAGACATTATTAGTTATAGAGTGGATGGTAAGTGTACCATTCACCATATCATTATTTCACCCCTCATCAGAAATAGTGATTGCATGATATTTCACCTTTTCCCTCAACTTAAAAGGTTGTCGATGTTAATCATCATCACAATAACTCATGTTTTGGAACTGGTTAAAATAATTCCCACTCTCTTTTTTACTTGTACCACTAAAGCTTGTGAGGTACATTTTGTGACACTTTTTCTCCATTTTAACCATTATCTAACTTCTTCCCATCAATTTGGTAATCAAATATGAGATGGCCTTCCCTTCCAAATTTAAAACATTATTTAGACCCCTTAAAGAAATTCCACCAATGATTCTTCCCAAACTAAGATAATAATGGAAAGCTCATATTCTTCTCTTCATGGTTTTTTATATTTTTCTTTAAACTCAATATTTCTTTTCATTTCAAAACCATGAGGTTGATACATGACTCCATCCTGCATTTAAACCTTTATTTCATAATACACATTATCTTCTTATCTACTAAATTCTATTATGTTGAATTCCCTTAAGACTTGGCTTAATGCTACTGAAAAGCCTTTCAAATTTACTTTTTTAATGATAATTCTTGAATCGTACCTCGCATGTCTTGTGAAATTAGCATTATAAGTACCAAAATATTCACCATCCCTTAACATCAACTCTTGGAAATATTTATCCATATTTTTACGATGAATTTTAGGAAAGTACTTATAGAAAAAAACCTCTTGAATTCATCCAAATCCACGGATTCAATTTCATTTTGTTGCCTCATATTCTTGATTAGAGTGCACCACCGGTCCACCTCACCTTCTAACCAATAATCATCACGAATGATTTTTTCATGCTCTAAACACTAGAGAACATAGAATATCTTTTTAGTAGTACTAATCCATTGCTCAGAGACAAGTAGATCCAAAGACCATCTAAAAGAAGTTGGACTTTTCCTCATGAAGGACTCAATAGAACATTGTTCCATACTTTTCTCATTTGGATATCCACCATTATTCATAGCTTGAGAAAACCATGCGAGTATAGAAACATTATTTTTCATTCCAACTCCCACAACATTCGGTTTCATAGGAGAAAAATCATTACATTGTCCATAACAATCACTATTAGGGTAGTTTGTTTGGGTTTTGGCCATTGACTAAAATAAAATTCATAGAGTAAGAAATAGTAATCATAATAAAAAATCACATAATCATGAAAAGTCACTTATAGGATGTCTAAATTAAGACACCTTACTTAATCTATGTAACCTTAGGTTTATCATAGGTTATTCATAACTAACATATATTTAAATCCTTTATGACGGTTCATGAAGGGTTTGTGAATTTACAAAGAATATCCCCCATGAGTGTCAAACCAGGTGTGTAGCAAGGCCATTTTCATGTACCAGGTTATGATATGTTCGGCCCAACATACCTTGTCAGAGTTATTACCTTTAGGTACATCTATTCTAGGTCCACATCAAATTGTAGTATCCAGACATGGATATATTTTAGGAAACCACTCACTCTATCCTTTACCAAAATTCTAGGAAATTTTTCTATACTTTTCCATATACTTAGTCTTATCCTTAGACATTTCCTTAGGGTTATTACTGAGGTTTTATCATCCTAGATTCCAAATGTTAACTAAACCTTTTCTCTGATACCAACTATAACAACCTTCACTTTTTAGACATTAACATTGGATCCATTTTATAGAATAATTAATACATTATACAAATATATTCCCAAAGACCGTATTAGTATAGTGCCTTTAGAAACATGGAAACATAAAAACTAGTACATAAGTGAAGTATATTATCTACCACTAGATTCTTCCGGACTAGAACCCTTCTTAGACATGTCAAACGTAATACATTTCTTCATAAATCAGGAAAGGAAAAATAAAAAGGGGTGATATCAAATGCTCAGTAAGGGTAAACAAAGGAGACATGTAATAATTAACATGATCATAGGGGTATGATAATGACATCATAACATTAGAAGATCATACAATGCATATCATAAGACCATAGACACGAATCATGGAATAAAGCTTGGTTGTTCATAAGACATGAATCATAAGGGAATAAAGAACATAATCCATGAAAGCACAAAATATGAATAAGACATGGAATTTTAGAAAACACATAAGAATATAAAATGATTTCTATTATATTATAGGAATCACTACTAAGGCCATATTGGTAGTATGGGTTCACTTCCCATACTATCTTGGTAGTCAGAGCTCACTCCCATGACCATATTAGTAGTATGAGTTCACTCCCCATACCATATTGTTAGTCATGATTCACTCCCATGGCCATTATAGTAGTAAAGGTTCACTCCCAAGACCATCCTAGTCTATATCATGAGATATAAATCTTTACATAATACATTAGAGGGAGATATAGGTCCCATCAATCCCATAATGAATTCATACTTACATGTGCCACAAAATTATAAAAAATCATATCATAACCCATGAAATGAAATGGGTACCACAAACAGGTAATCATATCATTAACTATAGAAAAGATACAGGTTTTATAATCATTTCATCAAAATCATAACCCATGAAAAGAATAGGGTTTCAAAAGCATATAACTTGTGAATGAGAAATAGGTTTCATAAGCATAATTCCATAAAAAAATAAACCATTTGGAGAAATACTATGAATTGAAAAATTGAATAATATACCAATAAAATAACAAGAAACACCAATGGAAGTCATTTTATATGGGAAATAATTTTTTAATATCTTTTGAAAAAATTTCTTGAGGAAAATATCCTTTCTTATTTGGAAGACACTTTCTAACACATAAAACATTTTTTGAAAACTTTTTATTTGAAAATAGATTTGATAACATATAAAGGATTATTTAAAAACCATAAAACTTTTTTGAAATAATTTTCCATGAAATTGATATTATAATATAATTAAAAAACACTTTTGAAAAATTTTATGAAATCATTTATGAAGACATGGTTTTTGAAAACAACTGATTTCCAGCTGAAGAGAGAGATACAGTCAGATTTTATTAAAAACATTTCTTAATATCTTCTGTTCCAAAGATTGGAAAATATGTTACTAATACATTAATATATATTGAATAAATAGGAGATAATAAAATTCATGAGTGTTTTTGAGATTTGAATCATAATATTTTATCAATGGAAACATAATTATAAATAATCCATATAAATTATGGGATCGTTTAAATAAAATATTACCACATGGTAAATTTGAATCAAACTACCCTTGTAAGAAAATGAAATTACATGAAGCATAAAATATCAATACAATAAGGATATTTGAGATATAACATGTCAAATGTCAGTATATACACCTCAAAAAATAATGTAGGTGCATAAAAAACATGAGTCTCAGAGAAGGAGAATTGTGACAAAACTATCTTACCGATTTGGTAATTTTTAAAACATAAAACTCGTGAAATAAAAATATATATAATGGATATGTTAATAAACATAAATTTAATAATAATAACCATATAATAAATTCATGGGAATTATATATACCACTCAAAAAAATGAGTTGTTAATATGACATGTATCTCATGGATATTAAAAAGTGAGATGAAATTCCCTTACTTTGTGCCTTAACTCTCATCGTACTCATAAAAAATTCCTGTAAAATAAATATATGTTTATTATAAATATATCAAAGAACCATATTATTATATCTAATACCATATATTGTTTTATTATGACTTTATATTACCTTCTTGCTAACAATTATATGAGAATGATTGACTTCAGGTAATATTCGCTTTGTTCTTCACTCGTGACTTAATTTGTTAAATATTTGGACCTTATAGTTATATAATTATTTCAAGAAGGTAAAAAATGATATAAATATAATTTATATTAAGTATATGTGTATTATAATAATCATTATAATATATAAGTATGAAATGGAATACACAATTCAGGGAGACGCTAGGCCGTACATACGCATGAACGTTGTTTCCGTTTTATTATTGTATTGAAATAAATAAAGTAAATGAAATATATGTATATATATCATTATTAAAATAGAATTATTATATTATGTAAATTATATAAGTTCACTAATCCTATCCTTGATAAATTCCATGTAGAGTGTTAATGACTCGTATCGCTTTGAGGAAGCGATAGTCCACACATCCACAAACGATATTATTGTATTTAAACAAGATGAAAAGTATAATAGTATATGTTATATAAGAATTAAATAAGAATTAAAAAATTATAAATATCAGATATAATATATATAAATATAATTTCCATCATAATTACCCCCATGATAGTTCGTAAAGGAAGAATGAATAATCATCATTTCATGAGGCAGTAGTTCTACGTACACATAAATAGTATGTTCATTACCCATTTGATGTAAGTGTGTGAACGTGTAGATAAAAATATTTACGTAAAAAATATCTCAGTAAATTTGGATACTGTTTTTGTTGTAAAATTATTGAATAAGTATATTTGAGGGGATGGAGAATCGAAATAAAACTAATAAACATGAGGAAATATGTGACCTCTTCTTTAGGTAACTCATTTTGGTTTTCACCAAAGGGATTCCTTGGATGGATTTATTCCCAAGGGGGGGGGATTATGGTATGAGGGGAGGGATTTTTAGGAGATATTTTGGTATCTCTTGGTTAATCCAAAGTGGTTTTAGAGGTGTGATTGGATGTGGTAGGAGAGGATTCCTTTTTATAGTCGAGGAGGAGTGACACTCTTTTAAATTTTGGAAAAGTGAATTCCACTCAAGTTTCACCTTTTCAATTGGATACAATAGTGAACAAAATTAGATAAAATGAAGGATAGGGTCGAAATATTTCCATATAATTTATTTTCAACAAGTTTATAGGTATTTTTAGGCCTTAATTTTAAGGTTTGTTTCTTTGTTAAGCTAATTTTTATCTTAGTCAATATAATTAATTTTAATCATATTCAATGAAATTTTCTATCAAATACTAATTTAAACATATTAGAAAAAATAAATTATGATGATTAAAAATAATTAATACTTTTTTATAAATTCAAAACATATAATTGGGATAAATTAATTTAAAAATAATCCCACAAACATGACAACACTATGAGTTTTTAAAGTAAAAAATGATCAAATGATAGAAAAGTTTTTATATCCAATTCCAATGTGAAAATGATTCTAATGAAATAAATTGGATTAATTGAAAAAAAAATTAATATAATTAAACTTTAAAAAAAAAATCTAAAATTATAAATAAATTATACGATAAAATAGTTTAGAATTAAAATTCAGTATTTTTCACTATTCACATATAAAGTAATTTTCTCAAAAAAATCCCAAAACATTACCCTAAGATTATTTAAACATTATAAATTCAAAAATAATGTTTATTTTATCAAATTAAATTTATAAATCTGTCACGACCCACCTACACCATATTGAGAGAAGGAATGACAGATTGCCAGACCCTTCCTTCTTCAAGTTAAAGGAGAGATAATGACCCGTGAGACCCGCCTTCAATAGGTCCCGGAGTGGTGACTATCACCAAGGGTATAGAATCGCACATAAATATGGAAGGTATTACCCACTTTTTATTTTGATAGGGTCGGGAGATAAGTTAATAATTCCCAACAACACTAGAAGTGGGAGTACAAGTAAAGCCAAAACAACCCATTCCCACATGCATGTTCCATAAGTAATGCTACAAAAGTACAAGAAAACCCCAAAGGAAAGTACCAAATAAAAGAAAATAGCAACAATAAACATCCCAATTTCAGAACTAGTATGATCTTGCACGATCCCTGAAGTCCACCTAGAAACCTGAAAACAATTTTATATATGTAAGTTGAGCATACAAGTATACTCAGTAGGGAAATCCAAAGACTCTCGTGCACAAGTGGGGAGAAATTCTAATGCCCTGTGAGAAAAGAGATAACCAAAACACCTAGCAAGGAAAACTACCCACCCAAGCCTCACCAAGGCACACTCCCCAAATAACGTAAGTCAAGTAACTTAATAGTAATAACACATCAATGTTTGAGTACCCCACACCACTTTCCCACTGGTTAATAAAGAGATCCTAAGCATCGAACCTCTCCCACCATTCTCACTACAGTCCCACTGCCACACCCCGCCCGCACACACATGGGACATCACTACCGCACATCCCGCCTGCAAACACCTGGGCCACATCCCGAAGACACTTGGGAACAACCTACCTGCACACACCCGAGCCATCCACCACAACTACCCTGCCCAAAGAATCTTGGGCTATAATAGACCTCAGGCCATCACAGCCTGCCCGAAGAGTCTTGGGATATTCGGGAAAGGGAGCCGAAAAGGATCTAATAACCAGCCACTCATGGGAGTGTTGGGAAAACACCTACCCCCATGAAATGGGGGTGTTCAACATAAAGTTCTCAACATGGGTGGGGTATGAATGAGAAACATAAGAACTATAATTATATGTATAGGTAACAAGAACTCATCCCAAACTAGGGGTTCCAAAACCAACCTAAGCACAAACACCCTCGTTACTATTCATTAATAAAAAGGCACATCACTCACAGCCAAGTCACAACTCATTCTCAGAACCAATTCCCCATTGAACCCATTCTTGATTTCATGTTCAAGCGATTCCATTTAAGTAAATTCTTCACTATTGGTAAACTAACAGGCATAACCAAAAGCTGTGGAAGGGAAAAACAACCAAACAACACTTTTAGGCATTCACACCCAAGCCTCTTGTAACGTTACAACAACAAAGTGATTTGTGAGATACCTCAAAGTACTGGAACCAAACCAAGCCTCAAGATACAGCCCCACATGGCCTTAGATCTTCAACCAACAATCCTACAACAACAGAGGATCCCATCTCCATCCATATCACCCCATAAGCATTAAGAAAAAAAAAAACAGAAAAACCACCAAGACAAAGAAAGGAAGATCCCTGACTCAAGTACTTCATTCATTAAGTTCCTTCCATATGATTGGTTAACTGGGGTGATCAAAAATGGATTATTGTCCACTGGGAATCCATTAAATCAACCGAGTTTTTGTGATTAATCAATTTCCAGGTTAATCCATTCAATCACATGAATATCCAAAAAAATAGGTTCATTAGTACGTAATAAAATACCACCAACAACCATGATTTTCAAAGGATATAATCCCATACAATTCACAACACATAATCAAGGATAAAGAGTACAACAGAAACTAAGCACACCCCCTTTATTCTTTAAAGGTTTGTTTATTATCTTCGTTAAAGTTTGGTTTCATCCATCCTCGTAGAAACAATAGCATACCCACCCCGTATGATACACAATAAAGATAGACGAAGGAAAACCCTACCTGAATTGATTAAGGATCAATGTTTTAACTCTTCATGCCAAGAACTAGGGATGCATGACTTGTAGGGGAGGAAATCCATGGACTTCAAGGATGAGTAGGGAAGCTCCAGCACAGGTGCACCACTTTCCTCAGGAAGGAGGTGGACTCCAAATGTACAAGGAAGGAAAAATGAGACCATCCAAGAAGAAGAAGGAAGAAATTATAGTGCGATATAAAGATGAGATCCCATAGTTAGGAGATATAGAATTTTGAATGGATTTAAATTCGGATCATGGTTTTCCACGCGGTTGGGCGGTTATAGACGATGGAATTAATTATCATTTAATAATTCCCATCGGAGTGGTGGCCATTATGGCTGTGCGTTAAAAAATTATCTCAAATCAGAGGAAAAACATGCAACATGGGCGGAACTGGAAGGTACGAGGCAAGGGAGTGACACGATGAAAAACGACATGTTTTGGTAAGTTAAAGTTTTCCGGGTTTTTGGGGAATTTTTATATATCATTTATGGGATTTAAATGGATTTGAAAAATGGAATTAAATCATTTTTACGTCAAAATATATGTTGCATTAGGGAAAAAAGTCAGAAACTAGAAAATAACAAAGACCGCTTGGCGAGGAAACAGTTCCACCTTCATGGTGCCACCGTCACGGTACCACCGTCACGGTGTCACCCTCATGGTGCCACCGTCATCGTGTTACCCTCACGGTGCCACCGTCATAGTGTCACCCTCACGGTGCCACCGTTTCGGTGTGAGACCGTGATAGGTTCCACTATTTTGGTGGAACCGTTTGAAGGATACCTTGTTTTGGAAAATTACTTGACCAGGAGGGTCCGGACCGTTACAAAATGTGTCTAAAATTAAATTTATTAATTTTTACATAGTGACATGAAAATTAGTTCATAATTATATTTTTCATTATCAATATGTTTTATTTATATAAAAAAAATTATTAGAAATATTTTAAAAGTAGTTTTTAATATTCACATTACTAAGTTTAATGGATAAGTTATAATCAACTTATTTAAATAACTATAACAACAACATATTGTTTCATAGAAACTCAGTGTTGTGCGTAATTCATGACAAGTAATTGTTTCATGTAACGTACGCCAAGTTGGTGCCATGTTAAATTATTTTTTTACATAGTAAAATGAAATACATAAAAGAAAATTAATTCATCTGAGAAAAAAAGTTCTATAAAAACTTTGGGTGTTATAGAGCATCACTTATTCTTGATTTATACACAAATATATATACAACAATGTGTATATTTATTCATATTTTTTTACACCCAAAAATATATATACACACATATGTATATATATTTAACACATATATACAAACCAAATTTTACCACGTTAATAATAATTATAATAATTATTATTATTATAAAATATTTCACCTCATTTCCACTATTAACATTATGAAAATTGTAATAAAACTATTATTAATTACACATACGCATTTATTCAACACAATTAATACCATTTACATAATAATTAAACAATACCTAACCCCATACTTATGAATTTATATAACAAAATTAATAATCATATTATTAATGTTGACCACCCATAAAATATTCAAACTCTAAAATAATATTTTCTTATTTATTAATCCAAAACCAAAAATATTTAATAATCTTATCCCAGAACAAATTATCCATATTTTAAAAAAAAATTATCCATTTTTTTTGAAAACTATCAATATGGGTTATTATAGGTAGTTTGACATCCATTAGAAGGAAGTTCTCTTTTGAGCCTTTCCATGAGATGAGTACCCGCCAGGCTGTGAGCATGAGTAGCTAAGTTTTCTATCTTCTTTGTGGAAGATGGGGAAACATGATAAATCCGTGACATGACAACGTAGTTGAATGTCAATCTTGTGATGTGATGGTCCACGTGAAAGGTTTCTTCCATACCTTCCCTCCAGTAATTAGTGGTAGGGGTTAGATCTGACTCTAGGTTTAGGAGTAGGTTTCTAAGCTTCGTGTTTGACATGGAGATTGAGTAGTACTGGTTGATCAGGTTGAGGTGGTGGTGCTCATGGCTGAGGCATCCTAGTACCAGTTGTACTAAGAAAACTGATCAGGCCTACACTGGGTAGTGAGGTTGTGTCATAGGGATTTAGTTCAGGCCCAATCTATTCTATATAGCCTACAACAGAGGATCAGTGCAAAGACTAGGAAATACTTGTAAATTGTTTTTAATTAAATGGGAATTTTACAAGTCCACAAAAATTGATAGCATGTGATTCCAAGGCCCGGAGTTCCTAGAATAAATTTCTAAACTTTATTTCAGGTATGTTCAGTAAACGTGCAAGCTAGTTTTTATAACTTTTGAACCAGTGCATGAAATTGAAATCTTAGCGCATCGTGGAACACATATCGCCAATATTCGCTTAAGGAGACCTTCACCTTGATGATAGTTTTTTGAGGGTGAAAGTTAGTATTTGGGTTTTTCATGAAAGAATAAAATAAAATAAAATAAAATGGTGTAACATTTTATTTTTATTTTTCTTTTGAAACTACCATGTGGATGTTTCATAGGTTGGGCCCACCTGAATTAAACCTCCCATGAGAGGTTATGGTGGTGGGGGCAACCTAAACTAACCTCCCTTGAATGTTTATGGTGGTGGGGACCACCTGAGGTTAAAACCCCTTTGAACGTCCCACTTAAATGAGGGGAAGTCTCTTGAACTTCCCCTTGATTAATTATGCCACCCCCTTTTTAATTAATACACCAACTCAATTATTTCATAATTCTAATTTGAAATTATCCCAACATATTTTATTATATTGGCTAAAAATTTTCTTTTTGGTGTGTTGGGGGGAAATTAATCATTGGAAAAGGAAGGAGCCTTGGGAGAAAGCTCTCTGACGAAGAACGCCCTCTTTGACTCCAACTTCTTCCACGAGACATTTGTTGATGAGGAACGTCTTCAACGTCAACAAACCAATGATCAAGGAAATGCCGGCATCATCAACATTCATACATTCACAACGAAAGTGTCTCCTTCCCCATGAACAATCTTCAATGAATCAAACGAATGAGGTAGGGAGGGTGTTTGAATTAATTCCCTTATCTATTCTTGTTATTCTTGTGATTCAAGTATTATAACCGCTTCCTGCAACTCTAATGCAGAGAGTGTGGGCCAAAAAAACATGGCACATCCTCTACGAATTTCATGGGATAATTCTTGTGATCTTCACGATGGAGGAGGATGACTATCAACCGTGACAAAAGGCGATGAAGGTAGTGGCGCCACCCCGCAACACTCCGCTGCCCGCAACCTTCGCACACCATGACGCACTTCCACCCACAGCCTCTGTGCCCCACGGTGCTACGCCACCCGTGGCCTCGCCGCGCCATCGCGCAGCCTGCCATGCCACCCCGCGGCCTAGACCTTCCGACCCGTGGCCTACCGCAATACCCAGCGGCCTTGCCGATCCGCCTGCAGCCCTCCGAGCCGCCCCGCGGCCTCCACCCTCCCGGCTGAGCCGCTCCGGCCGAGCCGCCCCGCGGCCTCGCAACCTCGCGGAACCCCCCACAACTGAGCTAACCCTCTCCCTCACAGCACCCCAGTGGCCTCACAGACTTCACGTCTTAGCGGGCCGGGCCGAGTTGACCCGAACCAGACCCGAACCAGATGTGACCCTATACTTTTCTTGGGCCATAACTTTGGCACCGGACGTCTGTTTGATGAACCGTCAGTGGTGCCATAAACCTTGGAGAATTATTATCCCTTTGGTATACCCCACTAGAGTTTTGGATAATGTTGGGGAAGAGTCGAGTAGGATCAAGAATGAATCCAACCAGGCCCTCGGGACAAAAAGGCTAATAACTCACAGATCGGGCGTCTGAATGACGTTCCATATGTTGCGTTGAGACCTCTATGATGTGGTGTTCCTTTGAGACACTTCTTCATGGGACTTTGTGGTAGTTGGAGTATCGACTAGTGGATTATGTAGAAGACCTTCCACGAGACAAGATATCGTAGTGTAGGAACCCAGTTGTTGGATGTGACGTGAAGATGTACATGGATCCTGTGTGGGTCTGACGAAGTACTGGAGATGTACTAGGATCCTGTGTTAGTTTGAAAATGTACTGGAGATGTACTAGGATCATGTGTGGGTCTGATGATGTACCTAGTGTTTGGTACCAGGACTGCGTAGCGGAAGCCGATGTGCCATGATTTAAAATTTTTCTGCTTCACCGGAGTGACATAACCCTGTCAACTCTAGTGATATAGTTCCGGCTTAGTCCGAGGATCTTTCAAGGTTCTTTAGGAGCACCAAATTAAACTTGAACATTTACCTTGTTCAGAATTGATGTGCAGGACGCTGGTGATCGTTGCTCGAAGAATCTGACGTCGAAGCCCTCTAGATCATCCACACACGCCTCGCAAATCTGCTCGCGCGCCATTCGTCAAGATCCGGGTGCTAGCGTGGATCTTCGATGCACACTTTGACGCAGCGATGATCACCACAAACTAGCGTGTTCGATCCGTGAAGGCGGAACTTGGATAACTTTCTCGTTTGAGAGAGTCTCTCTCTAGAACTTAGGAGGAGAGAGAGGCTCTCAATTCCAACAGATGAATAGTTACAATGGGATATCCTCTCTCTTAATATATATAGGGAATATATAAAATACGCGGTAAGGGTTCCCAGCTCCCGTGTATTAAACATTCACTATATATATTATAAATAATTATTTATGACAAATTAAATTATGCCATAAATAATATTTATTATTTATCACTGTACTGCAATATATATAAATATATATATTACCTGATATACATGAGTATAACTCGAATTGCACCTCCTGATAATATTAAACAAACCCAAGATATAAATATCTGTCTGTTTAATATTTACCTATGTATTTACTTAATCACTCGTAAATACATGTTATAAATAAATTCAACGAATTATTCCAAACTTGAATCATAAAAGAATTTATTTATTACTTGGTGATCCATAGGACTTCGATAATACCTGGACCCCGTGGTGGGGCCCACCAAGTCCTATAATCCTATTCATCAGAATAGGACAGATTCTCAAAGCACTGTTGTGTGTGACCCTCAAGGCCCTTATCTCGATAGCAGTGAATAATATCACCGACCTAGAGTGGGGTCTAGCAACCCATCGAGGCCCCTATATAGATAAGGCAAAGTCAAAGCAACGACTGCCTTCCTACGAACACGGTCCGTGTAATCTAATCTCTTTGTCATCGATATCTCAATAAAGCAGAATGCATACTTAGTGTCATCATTCTTCATTTTCTTTATTTTGTTTGTTGATTTTTCTGGATGGTCTTACCTTCCACTACCATGGCCATTGACTTAATGAAGGTGCAACCATCCTAATCAACCAGGCCCGAGATATCTCTTCCTAAACTCGAAAGAGACAAATCCTTTCTTGATCATTCAATCAATGACATGCCATTAATGACGTACCCGATATAAACTACCTCACCACGACTTTTCGCCATGGTTTTCGCCTTATATAAAATGTACGTAATTAAATGAAATTCATTGATAATGATCTCAAGTCAGGAGACCATTACACATATATGTAGATAGGAACGACCAATGACACCAGAAACATGTGGTGTTCCTATTAAGCGGGTTTGTCCTCATGATCTCAATAGCTAGAGATCATCAAGTGCGAACTTCATGAGATGAAGTCTCAATGATTATGAGCCCCCAACACCTGATGGTCACACATCATCTGTGTCCTTTAATAATGATGTAACTGGACCATAGGACATTACATTAAGATTACTATCATGGCATCTCAGGGTTCTCATTATAGCCTGGGACCTGCTATAACCATTTGATGTGACAGGCAATCTAAGGACATTTCCATTAATAAAGTGGATGAAGAAGTGTCTATACTATCATGCAAGA
Organism: Viscum album; assembly: GCA_963277665.1. Classification (NCBI taxonomy): domain Eukaryota; kingdom Viridiplantae; phylum Streptophyta; class Magnoliopsida; order Santalales; family Viscaceae; genus Viscum; species Viscum album. The sequence goes on from OY728140.1 coordinate 2,120,941,450, forward strand.
TAAAAACATGTATAATAACAAACTAAATACATGTAACAGTAATCAAAGTACAAAACAAGTTGGGTCTAGGGAACCCACTTTCAACACTCCCACTTGCACTAGAGCCAACTGCTAACAGGTTTCAATCTGCAAGCTCCCACATGTGAATCATTCTCCTGTTGATAAATGGCTTTAGTCAGGGGGTCTAACACATTTTCCTCTATGGCTACTCTGATAACTGTCAATTCACCACTTTGAGTAAAATCCCTCAAGAGATGAAACTTCCGAAGAATATGCTTTGTCCTTTGGGGAGACCTGGGCTCATTGGAATGTACCACTACAGCAGAATTATCACAATATACTGGAACAGGGTCTGCACTGCTAGGTACAACACCAATGTCTGAGATAAAGATACATATCTAGACTGCTTCCTTTGTTGCATCGAAAGCCACAATATATTCGGACTCTGCTATTGAATCAGCAACCACAACTTTCTTTGAGATTCTCCAGCTCACTGCACCACCATTCAGGCAGAAGATGTAGCCTGACTGCGATTTCATATCATCATGATCTATCTGGAAACTAGCATCAGTGTGTCCCCTCACAACTAGTTCCTCATCTCCTCTATACATTAGGAACATATCCTTAGTACGCCTCAAGTACTTAAGGATAGTTTTAACAGCTGTCCAGTACAGCTCTCCTGGATTGGCTTGAAATCTACCCACCATGCTTAAAGAAAAGGCAACATCAAACCTAGTTCATAGCATGTCATACATGATAGAACCCACTATCGAAGCATAAGGGACTCTACACATTCTATCAATCTCCTCCTATGTTTGTGGACACATTTTCTTGGAGATATTTACACCATGTGACATAGGTAACAATCCTCTCTTGGATTGTTCCATATTTTACCTTTTGATTAGCTTGTCAATATATATACTTTGACTTAGGCCAAGCAGCCTTTGAGATCTATCTCGATAGATCTTAATACCTATAATGTAGGCTGCTTCACCTAAGTCTTTCATGGATAAGCATTCATTTAAACAAGTCTTAACTAATTGTAAGACTTTCACCTTGTTTCCCATGATTAATATGTCGTCAACATATAAAACTAGGAAAATGATAGCATTCCCTTAAACCCTTTTATAAACACAAGGCTGGCTTTCATTTTTAAATAAACCAAAATCTCTTATAGCCTCATCAAAGAGAACATTACATGATCTTGATGCCTACTTCAATCCATAAATCGATCTCTGCAACTTGCATAATTTATTGGCATTCTTTGACTTAACAAAACCTTTGGGATGAGTAATATAGACGCCTTCAACCAACATCCCATTTAGAAAATCAGTTTTGACATCCATTTTCCAAATTTCATAATCATGAATGGCTGTTATTTCAAGCAATATTCTAATGGATTTGAGCATTTCCACTGGTGAGAAGGTTTCATCATAGTCAATGCCTTGACGTTGTCTGAAACCCTTTGCAACCAGTCTTGCTTTAAAGTTATTAACCTTACCATCCATGTCCAGCTTTTTCTTGAATACCCATGTGCAACCAATGGGTTTTACATCAGCTGGAGGGTCTACCAAAATCCAAACTTGATTTTGGTACATGGAATCCATCTCATAATACAAGGCTTCTTGCCATGTAGCAGCTTCATTGCCTTCTACTACTTCCTTGTAGGTTAGAGGTTCATCATCCTCAAGGATTATTGTGTCACCTGACTCGGTGACAAGAAAACCATAACACTCTGGTTCTCTAACCTCTCGTGTAGACCTCCACAGTATCTGTGTCTCAGGAATAATTTCTTCTTCCACTTGCACTTGTGGGGATTATTCCTCTACCAACTCTTGTGCATGTGGAGCATTAACTTTATCGAAGTCAATCTTTCTACCACTATTTCCAATAGAAACTTGATCCCTTTCTAGAAATGTGGCGTATCATTCCACAATGACTTTTCTATCTAAAGGGTTATATAGGTAGTATCCTCTATTTTCCTTAGGATAACCTATAAAGATGCACTTAGTGCTTCTGGATGCTAATTTTTCACATGGTAAAGTCTTGACAAATGCCTCACACACCCACACACGCATGTGTGTCGGATTGGGTTTCTTTCCATACCATAACTGATATGGAATCCCATCTACAACTTTAGTTGGTACTCGGTTAATGGTATATGCTGCTATTTGTAAGGCGTATCTCCAAAAGGATAATGGAAGAGTTGTATGACTCATCATTGATCTACCCATGTCAAGAAAGGTCCTATTCCTCCTTTCACTAACACCATTCAATTGTGGTGTATAAGGAGGAGTGAGTTGGGATACTATCCCACACTCCTTCAAGTGATCAATGAAAGCTTGGTTAAGATATTCTCCACCTTGGTCTGAGCGAAGTGCTTTTATCTTCTTACCAAGTTGGTTTTCTACTTCATTTTGGTATTCCTTAAAGAAACGAAAGGAATATGACTTATACTGCATTAAGTAGATATAGACATATCTACTATAATCATCTGTAAAAGTGATGAAGTATATAAAACAACCCCTTGCCCCTACTGGAAATGGACCACATACATCAGTATGTATTAATTCAAGTACTGCATTAGATCTTTCTACCTTTCCTGAGAAAGGTGCTTTGGTCATTTTTCCTTATAAACAAGCTTGACATACATCTAAGGGTTCTAACTGTACTGAGTTTAGGTACCCATCTTGATGTAATCTTTGTAATCGCTTCTCGTTTACGTGACCAAGCATGAAGTTCCATAGGCGGGTGTTATTTGAGTCATGTTGGTTGTTTTTTTCATTGATAGCCATTACTGAGTTTTCTAGTTCTAGTTTATATAAACCATTTTTAAGATGTGCCATACCATAACATATGTTATCCCTATAAAAGAGACAAATTTTATTTCCAAACTTGAAATAAAAACTCTTACTATCTAAACATGACACAAAGATAATGTTTCTGGTAACAGACAGTAAATAATAGCAATTCATTAAAACAAGAACCAAAATAGTTGGTAAATTCAAGTGATAGTCTCCCACTGCCAAGGCCACCAGACATGCACTATTTTCATCTCAGAGATCCACTTGACCTTTTGAAATCTTCATAAACCTACTTGGTTCCTGTATATGAATACAAATGTGTGAGCCACATGCCGTATCCAATACCGAACTTGTAGATAAAGATAGATTGCATTCAATGACAAAAATACCTGAAGTAGAAGCGTCATCTTGCTTCTTCTTCCTAGCTCTGCAATTCTTTTTCCAGTGGCCTTTCTTGCCACATCCAAAGCAGACAGCTTCCTTCTCATTACTTTTCCTCTGAATCTTTAGCTTCTTGGCAAGACAATGCATTGGTGTCTTTGGCCTTGACTTGGCCTTAGAACCCTTTTCCTTGCCCTTGTTTTTATTTTTCACCATAAGGATAGATGTACTGGTGTTTTTCATGTCCTTATCAGCTAGGCGAACTAAATCCAAAAGATCCGGGAGCAACTTTGTCATATCATTCATATTATAATTGACAATGAAAGTCGAGAAGCTTGACGATAAAGAGGCAAGAATGTGATCCAATACTAGTTATTAGTTCAGTTTGAACCCAAGGGCTTCAAGCCTCTCAATATACCCAATCATCTTGAGTACGTGAGGACTAGCTTGGTGCCCTTCTTCCAGCCTACACTTATAAAGCGCACTTGAGATCTCATACCGTTCTTCCCTAGCCCTCTCCTAAAATAGTTCTTGGAGATGTGAAAGCATCTTGTAGGCATCCTCTTCCTCATGCATTTTTTGAAATTGGCTGGACATGGATGACAACATGATGCATTGTACATCAATAACATCATCTACATGCTTTTTCCACTTATCTTTTTCATTCTTGCTTACTCCCTGAGGAGGCTCTGCAAGAATTGGGGATTCAAGCACATATTACTTCCTTTCTTGGCGTATTAATATGCGCAAGTGCCTGTACCACTTCTGGAAGTTATTGCTGGTCAGTATATTTTCTTTATCCAAGATCGATCGTAGTGATAAAGTACTAGTGGTGTTGGTGATTGCCATTTTTAATCTACACTAGATAAACATTTAGCAGTTAGTACTTTATCTTGATTACCTTTTGAAATTTTATGATTAATAAATTATTACATCATTTAATGTCTCCCACTATTTTAATGAACCTTAATAGCCCTCCTAATTAGATTTAGAATACTCTTTCGCTTCAGCATTTTAGTGGAATGGATCGTCGAAACCCCTTTCGAAGTCTACAAGATAGGGCTACGACACTACTTGGAGGGTTTCAAGGTAGGCGCTATGCTGGCCAACCACTTGTTCTTGTGGTTCCTTGTGTTTTTGAGTAAAGTCCCAGCTTTTGGAATCTAAACTTGATTCCCTCAACCTATTTCCTCTAAAGTGATATCAAGTTAGCTAAGGCTAATCCTTGTCTACTCACTTTAGTTATGTTGACCCATTTCTCACATAGAAATGCCCCTGTAGTAAGAGGCACTTTCAACTGAGGCTGATGAGCACCCAAACAGCCGGATTTGTTTAGATGTGAGAAATGGAAGGAATTTTGACTTAATATATCGTTGAAGGATTTTTAAATATTAATTGACGAATATAATCCTTTTCTATTAATTATGTTCAAACTGGGTTGTCGTGCTCACAACTGAACATTCAATAGAATATTTATTCGTCACAACTTTATGAATTTTTCTCTTGTTTACTATCCTATGTGATCATGCAATAATCATGCAGCCACATATAATAATAAACTATGCATAAAGTAAATCATGCATTCCGAATGGTCTTGAGCATTCTATAATGATTGATTGATAACTGATCAATCATCACCTAGGGGAATCCATACCTGTGTCGATACATGACTCGTATCGCTGCTGGCCCCAGTGCAAAGTGTCCAACTCCTGTCTGGACTACCACCTCAACTTGGCGAGTTCTTCCTCTCAAATCGTCCTCAAATAAATAAAAATATACTCGCACGTAGGCGAGGGGGTCTGGGGTACAAAATACAAGTGGTGCAATGGACACACATGCCCTTATACATATTTGAATTAAAAGACGATTCACAGACTATCATTTATCTAATTAAATATTACAATCATCGCACACATTTAATAAATAATTAAATAAATAAATACATGCCAGACATACACAGGTCGGTCAATAGCTCAAGACCAGTCGGGGTAAAAGTGCAATAAAAATTAAATTGCAATAAATTTAAATTATGCGAGGATGTTGTAATAAATTAAATGAATTTGATTAAATTCAAATAATTTTTTTTATCTCATCCTTTTGTTTAATTTAATTTTAATTCCAAAAATTAAATTAAATTAAACCATTAATTTAATTCTAAAATGAAAATAAATTAATATTTTCGGATTAAAAAAATTTAAACCCCTAAATTAATTCCAATTAATTTAATTTAAAAAATTAAATTAATTAAAATTAATTCAGTGCTGGTTACCTCTAACCGGAGAGGAGTCCGGGGGGACTGCGTACCGCCGCAGGATGTTGTCCTGGAACCGCAGCGTGACCGCGACGTCCAAAGATTCCCATGACTACTACATCTCCCGGCAGCCCGCTACTCCGGCGAGCCGACGAAGTTGCTGTCCGGTATGGTGCGGGCTTAGGTCGGCCAGAAGGAACTGGTCTGATGTGGTGGAGGATCCTGGTGAGGGCTCGGGGTGGCCGAAGGGTGCTGGTCCGGCGAGGCCCGGAGGAGGAGGCCAGTGAGGGGAGGAGGCCTCCAGGCAGGGCGGTCCAGCAAAGGGAGGCCGGCGCGGCAGCCGGAGGCTAGCCGAAGGCAGCTCGACATGGGGTCGGGGCGGCCGACGTGCACGGGGGGGGGGGGGGGGGGGGAGGTAAGGAGACCGACGCAAGGGTGGTCCGGTGAAGGGCAGGCCGACGCGGATGACGGGCGGCCAATCAGAGGGAGCTCGGGGTGGAGTGGAGGAGGCCGACGCGGGGTCTGGGTGGCCGGACGGAGTCGGTCCGATGGAGGCAGGCCGGTGGTGGTGCGCCGTGGAGCTGGACCGGCGGAGGGGAAGGGAGGCCCTAGGGTTTTGGGCTCCCTTGGTGCGCCGTGGGAGAGAAGACCCGTAATGGTCTTCCTCCATTGTTTTTTTATTTGTCTTTTAGAAAAAATTCCAGCCCCCCCTTTTATTTTTTTAAACAAAAGAAGAAGACCCCATTTTTGGGGTCTTTTCTTTCCTTCCTTTTTTTAAAAGAAGGAAGACCCCAAAGTCTTGGTCTTCTTTATTTTATTATTAAAATTTTTCCACACACTTTTGTGGAAAAAGATTTTATAATAAACTATTTTATATATTTTATTATAATAAAATTATAATAAAATATTTATTATAAACATAATAAAATATTTATTATAAAATTTTATAATTAAAAAAATATTTTTGATGTTAATTCTCAATTTGAGATAAACATCAAATAAACTGAAATCTTGCGACGTCGATCCGATAATTTTTTTTCAAATGATCGTATCTTGATCATTCAAAATCGAAAAGACATGCAGTCAAATCCGAATGAACCGTTTTAATACCACACAATTAAATTTAATGCATTTTAATGTTTTTGACTTAGAAAATCCTTGCATACCTCTGATACCACTTTTGGGAACCGAGACTGTGCAGCGGAAGCTGGTGGGTTGGGATTTAAAATTTTTCTGCTTCACTGGAGTGACATAACCCTGTCAACCCTGGTGATCTAGTCCCGGCTTAGTCCGAGGATCTCGCAAGGTTCTTTAGGAGCATAAAATTAAACTTGAACATTTACCTTGTTTAGAATTGATGTGTTGGACACCATCAATTGTTGCTCAAAGACTCGGATGCCGAAGCCCTCTAGATCGTCCACACACGCCTCGCAAATATGCTCGTGCGCCATTTGTCATGATCCGGGTGCCAGCGCAGATCTTTGAAGCACAGTTCGACGTAGCAATGATCACCACAAACTAGCGTCTTCGATCCGTAAAGGCGTAACTTGAAGAACTTGCTAGTTTGAGAGAGTCTCTCTTTAGAACTCAGGAGGAGAGAGAGGCTCTCAATTCCAACGGATGAATAGTTACAAAGGGAGATCCTCTCTCTTAATATATATATGGAATATCTAAAATACACGGTAAGGGTTCCCGACCCCCGTGTATTAAACATTCACTATATATATTATAAATAATTATTTATGACAAATTAAATTATGCCATAAATAATATTTATTATTTATCACTATACTGCAATATATATAAATATATATATTACGTGATATACATGAGTCTAACTCGACTCGAACCTCCTGATAATATTAAACTAACCCAAGATATAAATATCTGTCTGATTAATATTTATCTATGTATTTACTTAATCACTCATAAATACATGTTATAAATAAATTCAATGAATTATTCCAAACTTGAATAATAAAAGAATTTATTTATTACTTGGTGATCCATAGGACTTGGATAATACCCTGACCCCATGGTGGGCCCCACCAAGTCATATAATCCTATTCATTAGAATAGGGTAGATTCTCAAAGTGCTGTTGTGTGTGACCCTCTAGGCCCTTATCTCGATAGCAGTGAATAATATCACCGACCTAGAGCAGGGTCTATCAACCCATCGAGGACCCTATAGAGATAATGCAAAGTCAAATCAACAACTACCTTCATACGAACACGGTCCGTGTAATCTAATCTCTTCGTCATCGATATCTCAATAAACCAGAATGCATACTCAGTGTCATCATTCTTCATTTTCTTTATTTTGTTTGTTGATTTCTCTGGACGGTCTTACCTTCCAATACCATGGCCATGGATTTAATGAAGTTGCAACCATCCTAATCAACCAGTCCCGAGATATCTCTTCCTAAACTCGGAAACAACAAATCCTTTCTCGATCATTCAATCAATGACAAGCCATTAATGACGCACCCGATATAAACTACCTCACCACGACTTGTCTCCATGGTTTTCACCTTATATAATATGTACGTAATTAAATTACATTAATTGATAATGATCTCAAGTTAGGAGACCATTACACATGTTCGTAGATAGGAACGACCAATGACACTAGAAACATGTGGTGTTCCTATTAAGCAGGTCTGTCCTCATGATCTCAACAGCTAGAGATCATCAAGTGCAAAATTCATGAGATAAATTCTCAATCCTTATGATCCCCAAGCACCTGATGGTCACACATCATATGTGTCCTTTCAAAATTATGTAACTGGACCATAGGACATTACTTTAAGATTACTGTCATGGCATCTCAGGGTTCTCATTATAGCCTGGGACCTGCTATAACTATTTGATGCGACAGGTAATCTAAGGACATTTCCATTAATAAAGTGGATGCAGAAGTGTCTATACTACCATGGAAAGATAAAATTATGTATAATAACAAACTTAATAAATGTAATAGTAATTAAAGTACAAAACAAGTTGGGTCTAGGGAACCCACTTTCTACACCTAGTGATCTTGTGGGGGTCAGCACCTTGTGATCCTGTGTGGGTCAGAACCTTGAAATTATATGTGGGTCAGCACCTTGCAATCCTGTGTGGGTCATCACCTAGTGATCCTGTGTGGGTATTCTTCTTAACAGAGTAAGATTATTAAGTAGTTACATATAATCATCTCTACTACTATACTTAAGTTATACTTGGAATGATCTGAGTTCGTACCTGTGAGGTACTTTCCTTGGTGGTAATACCTTGGTTGTATTCTTATGTGTGGAATACCTGTGTGGCACTTGCCTTTGTGGATTTCCATACTTTGTGTAACATTTGAGGTTTGGGATTTTGGGTTGGACCTTGTGTTCCCTCATGATTGAGATGGGTATACTTGATAACATAGGTATATGTATGGGCATATACCAAATTAGGGTTGATAATTGACTTCATGCTTTGATATTTATCCTTTGTGGATTTTGTGATACCTTGAGGGTCTCGTGGTCCCTACTGAGTATCGTTATACTCACCCCTACATGGGATATTCCCGCACCTTGTTGTGTTTTGTGCAGATGAAAGACAATGTTGATCACGACTGAGGATACCATGACTGGACGGTGCCTGGTGGTGGACCATACGATGTGACGGTACTTAGAAGAGACGGACATACGTGGAGTGCTGAGGAGGCGATCTATACCTACCCTTCAGGTAGGAACCTTGGAGGATTACTCATTAGCTATTTTCTTTTTATTATTTCGGTTTTATTTCAGTTTTACTTGTATCTTTACAGTTGGGATTATATATCCGTCCCCTTTTATTTTCATCACTCTTGTTGTTATATAGTTTACTTTTGTTCGTATCTTGCTGTGTGATTTCTTGAGTGTGTTTATAGGATTTAAAGGCAATGCCTTTCTAGTTATAAGGAATACACATTTTGGTGCTAGTCACCAGCCCCTGGCCTATGGAAGGCGGGTTTGGGGTAGTCACGACACGGGCCTCGGGTTACGGGTTGTGACAAATTGGTATCATAGGAGTTGGTTCTACCATAGAACATACGACTCTAATATTTATTTTAATGGAAATAGTGTTATGTGTAGTGAATGTGGTTATTTGTTTAGGTAATCCAATGTCAGTGCGGCAACCGACTTATCCGTACACTAGGACCCTGACTTCCGATTTCTTACTCAGTGCCCGAAAGCACTAATTGCGTGTGTGTTTTGAAGAGATTTCTTTGTGATCCTTTTGAGTCAGCTCCCTAGGTATAACATTTTGAACGTGGAAAACCTATTTTTTTTAGGATGCCACCACGAAGACAGCCATCTAGGGTTTCAAGAGTAGTATGCACTAATAGCCCACCGAACGACGAGGCCTCGGTATAGGGCCCTCTTCCAATAGAGGCACCAACAGAGGCATCAGTAGTACCATTACCCATTCGGCTACTGATCCCACCAGCCCCACTAGTAGAGGGTGCACGCTGCTTGAGCGCGTTTCACGATTTACAGTGCCAGAGTCCACCTAGGTTCACGGGAGAGACAGACCCACAGGCGGCTGAGGATTGGCTAGAGGTTGTGGTGAGAGTCTTTCGACTAAGAAAAACACTAGCCAATCTCATGGAGATCCTTGATGCTAGCCTTCTGTAGGCCATAGAAGGTAGATGGTGTAGCTTGATACTCCATGTCCATGATGAGGTGATGCTTCTTTAGGGTAGACTTTCAGAGCCTATTTCGGGCATAGTTTGTCCCAACGACTCTTCGCACAGTTCGCATTCAGGAGCTACTTCATCTGCAACAGGGCAACATTACTATGGCTCAGTACTCAGTGTGGTTCACTAACCTATCACGCTACTCCATAGATATGGTGTGAGACCCATTCTTCAGGGATCAGACCTTCGAGTAGGGACTCAGGCGGGAGAACAGGACTTCGATGATCTCACTCAGCATCCTAACACAGGCGTGGGTGTTAGAACGAGCCCTCTTAGTGGAGAGTTTCCTTGCTGAGCAGTCACTAGCAGTGAGACCCATCACTGGACATCATGTAGCGGATTCTTCTGCAGATGGCATCAGAAAGATGTCATAGTGGTCTCAAAGGACCAGACCTTCAGGTGGACGACCGCAGAATTTAGGGTCGGTTGTGCGGGGCACCCGAGACAGAGCCAATCATGCCAGGAGTGAGCAGTGTTATGCATGTGGCGGGTAGGATCACATGGCATGTGACTGTTTGACCCACTGTATGGATGATCAGAAGATGGTCAAAGGACCACCCATTCAGAGATACAGATTCAACTGAGGAGGTCTGTAGGGAGCAGGTGGACATGGTAGAGGAGTTTTTCGTGTAGCTGGCAGTGGAAGAAGATTCGAGATGTTATCGCCACAACCACTAGGTGGACCACCTCAACCATAGGGAGCATTAAGATAGGGGAGAGCTCAACTCTAGGCACCTGAGGCCTATGATCACGGTGCTTCGGAGATGATTCGAGGTACGATCTGTGCCTAGTCCACCTTAGTTGTTGTACTTATAGACATAGGTTCCAGTTATTACTTTATTTTTACTACCCTATTTTGAAGATCAGAGATTCATATGGATCCTTTGGATTAATTATTATGGCTAGAGACTCTTACGGGAGAATATTCCATGATTACACACAAGTTCCGGCAATGTGAGCTTACTCTAGGAGGCGAGAGCTTCGGCTGAGATCTCTTAGTAGCAGCGTCGAGGCCTTATGACATCATCTTGGGTATGGATTGGTTATCTACATTCTATGCTCATATTGACTGTATTAGGTGTAAAGTATGGTGTATCTACACATATGGGACCAGGTTCACCTAAACCAGTGATAAGGGAGCCTTTACAGTATAGGATGGACTTACCCGGAGGAGAGTGCGGCCAATCACTCATCAATTGGCTAGCCTTACCCTCAGAGCAGTTGATGTAGAGAGTCTGAGTTATCCTGTAGTGTTGGAACAGTATGTATATGTCTTTCATGATGATGTTCTGGGTCTACCTCCTCTCAAAGAGGTGCACTTTTACATTGACTTGTACCCTGGGATGACACCGATATCAAAACTAGAATATCAGATGGCTCTCGTAGAGCTTTGTGAGATGCAGGTACAGCTGGAGGACTTATAGGGATAAGGGTAAATTCAGCCCAATGATTCTCCATGCGCAGCCCCGATTTTGTTCACCAAGATGGAGTATGGGAGATTGAGGATTTGTGTTGATTATTGGCGCCTAAACCAGGTGAACGTGAAGAACAAGTACCCACTTCCGAGGATTGATGACCTCTTTGATCAGCTAATGGGAGCACTGTTGTTCTTGAAGATAGACCTCAGATTAGGATATCACCAACTTAGTGTACAAGATGAGGATGTGAAGAATATGGTTTTCTGGTGTCAGTATGACCATTATGAGTTCTTGGTTCTACCATTTGGTGTAACCAATGCTCTATTAGTGTTCATGGGATTACTGAACAGGATCATTCAGACATACCTTGATCTCTTTGTAGTTGTCTTCATCGACGACATTATGATCTACTCAGCTACTAAGGAGGAGCATGCCTACCATTTGCAGGTAGTACTGGACGCACTTCAAGAGCACCAGCTTTATGGTAATCTCATGAAGTGCCATTTCTGTATCATAGAGGTTCACATTCTAGGACATGTAATATCGGAGGATGGAGTTGCAGTTTATCCAGCGAATATTGAGGAAGTACTTTCTTGGGAGCCACCCAAGAGTGTGATGGAGATATGGAGTTTCCTGGGTTTGGATGGATACTACTAGAGATTTGTGCCAGATTTATCTAGATTTGTAGTACCACTTTCATCGTTGATGAAGAAGGGGAAACCCTTCGTGTGGTCAGAGAGATGCTATCAGAGTTTTCAGGAGCTCAAGCAGAGGCTAACTAGTGCCCCCATATTGAGGCTTCCAGAGGAGGGAGTAGGGTATGTAGTTTACTGCGACGCATTAGGGACCATACTCAGATGTGTCCTGATGCCGGAGCGAGCAGTGACCACCTATTGTTCTTGAAAACTGAGACAACATGAGCAGAACTACGCTATCCATGTCCTGGAGTTAGCAGTTGTGGTCTTAGCCTTGATGTTGTGGCGATATAACTTGATGGGTGAGAGTTTTATAGTGTACTCTGATCACAATAGTCTGAGGTATATTTTCTCTCTGAAGGACTTGAACCTGAGACAATGATGCTGTCTTGAGTTCCTCCAGGACTATGACTTCGAGATAGTCTATACTCTTGGTAAGGGGAATGTTGTAGCAGATGCACTCACTAGGAGATCTGGGATACAACTACTAGAAGAGGTGACAGAGCAGCTGAATGCTTTGCAGATATCATTTGTGGATCAGGATGGAGCAGCTTTTCTTCAGTCTCTTACGGTAACTCCCCCACTTATTCAGCGTTTCAGAGAGGCGCAGCGTGGGGATGTTAACTGTGAGGCTTGATGTGCTCAGATATCCATAGGGCATGCACCTGATGAATTTTCTGAATGTGGGGAGCACGTCATCCTATTTAGAGGATGTACTATGATACGAGTTTCACTTCAAGAGGAAGTGTTGATGGAGTTCCACACATACCCTCTAGCGGTACATCATGGAGTGGTGAAGATGTACCAGGATCTTCGACAACAACACTAGTGTCCGGGAATGGAGAAAGAATTAGTAAATTTTGTCTCGCGGTGCCTCACTTGTAAGCAAGTGAAGGTGGAGCATTAGGTTCATCATTTAGAGTTCCCAGAGTGGAAGTGGGATGGGATATCCCTGGACTTCGTGATAGGACTTCCATGTACATCAATGGGTCATGACTTGATTTGGGTGATCATCGAACAACTCACCATGTCGGCCCACTTCCTACCAATCAAAGAGTAGGGTTCAGTATAAAGCTTGGGGTGCCTCTATGTGCACAAGATTGTGTGATAAGAGAGAGTAACCTCGATGATTGTCTATGATCATAATGCATGTTGTAATTCTAGACTATGGAAGGGGTTACAAGAGGCTTTCGGAACACAACTTCATTTGAACACCGCCTTCCATCCCTAGATGGATGGCCAGACTGAGCGGACCATTCAGACCCTTGAGGACATGCTACGTGCATCCATCCTCGAATTCAGGTATTTTTTTAGTTAAATGATAATTTTACGAGTCCAAGAAAATGTACGGTGCATGATTCTGAGTCCTGGAGTGCCCAGAATGAATTTCTAAACTTTATTTCAGGTATGTTCAGTAAATGTACGAATGAGTTTTTCTAACTTTTGAACCGATGCTCGAAATTGAAATCTGAGGGCACCGTTGAACTCGCAGAGCCCATATTATCTTAAGGAGACTTTCACATCGATGACAGTTGGTCGAGGGTGAAAGTTAGTATTTGTGTTTTTCATGAAATAATAAAATAAAATAAAATGGTGTAATATTTTTTTTATTTTTCTTTTGAAACTACCATGTTGATGATTCATAGGTGGCTACCTCCTGAATTAAACCTCCCATGATATTTTATGGTGGTGGGGACCTCCCGAGGTTAAAACCCCTTTGAACCTCCCACTTAAATGAGGGGAAGTCTCTTGATCTTCCCCTTGATTAGTTATGCCACCCCCTTTTTAATTAATACATCAACTCAATTATTTAATAACTCCAATTTGAAATTATGACAACATTTTTTCTTATATTGGCTACCCATTGTTTTTGGTGGGTTGGGGGGAAATTAATCATTGGAAAAGGAAGGAGAATTGGGAGAAATCTCTCCAATGAAGAACACCATCTTCAACTCTGACTTCTTCCATGGGAAATTCATTAATGAGGAACATCTTCAACGTCAATGAATTGATGATCGAGGAAACGCCGACGTCATCAATGTCAGTCTATTCCCAATGACATCTTCTCCTTCCCTATTGAAAATATTCAACGAATCAAACGAACAATGTAGGGTGGGTGTTTGAATTAATTCTCTTACTCGTTCTTATTATTCTTGTGATTCAAGTATTAAAGCCGCTTGCTACCACTCTAATGCGGAGAGTGTGGGCCAAACAAACATGGACCATCCTCACCGAATTTCTTGGGGTATAATTCTTGTGTTATTCGCAGTGGAGGAGAGAGTCTATCAACCGTGACTAAATAAATAGTGCTTCCTCGTAGTGCTCCATCGCCAGTGGCCTCCGCACCCCATGGCGCACGACCACCCGTGGCCTCCGCGCCCCAGGGTGCTCTGCCACCCGCAGCCTCCGCAGCCCATGATGCTCTGCCACCCGTGGCCTCCGCACCCCACGGTGCTCCACTGCTCGCGGCCTCCACTCTCCATGGAGCTCCACCACCATGGCCTACTGCACCACTCCGCGACCTAGTCGCGCCGCCCCATGGCCTACCATACCGCCCGACGACCAAGACGCACTGCCCACGACCCTCTGAGCCGCCACGACCCTCTAAGCCGCCCCACGTCCTCCTCCATCCCAGCCGAGCTAATATGTCTGAGCCACCCCATAGCCTAGTGAGCTAGAAACACCCCCCATGGCCTCATGACACCCCTGTGTCCCCGCAACCCTCACGACCCAGCGGGTTAGGCCGAGTTGTTCTGTCCGAGTCGGACCTGACCCGGACCAGATACAACCCTATACTTTACTTGGGCAATGAAGTTGGCACCAGAAGTGTGTTCGATTAACCATTAGAGGTACCATCAACCTTAGCGAGAGACAGTTCCTTTGGTATACAATAGGGAGTTTTGGATAAATTTGGGGAATGGTCGGGTTGGATCAAGCACGAATCCAACCGGGCCCTCGAGACAAAAAGGCTAATAACTCACAGACCGAGTGTCTGAATTACATGTCCTCTGTTGCGTTGATACCTCTATGATGTGGTAGTACATTGATATACTTATTCATGGGAATTTGTGGTAGTTGGAGTATCGATCAGTTGATTGTGGAGAAGACTCTCTTGGAGACAAGCGAGTGTAGTGCGAGAACCCAGTAGTTGGCTGTGATGCGAAGATGTACTTGGAACCTGTGTGGGTCTGAAGACATACTGGAGATGTAATAGGATCTTGTGTGGGTATGAAGATGTACTGGAGACGTACTAGGATCCTGTGTGGGTCTGAAAATGTACCTAGAAATCCTGTGTGGGTCATCACCTTGCGATCCTGTGGGGGTCAGCACCTAGCGATCATGTGTGGGTCAGTACCTAGTGATCCTGTGTGGGTCAGCACCTTGTGATCCTGTGTGGGTCAGCACCTTGCCATCCTATGTGGGTCAGCACCTAGAAATATTGTGTGGGTCTACTTCTTAATAGAGTATGATGATTTAGTAGTTACATATATTCATCTATACTACTATACTTATGCTATACCTGGAATGTGATGAGTTAATACCTATGAGGTACTTTCCTTAGTGGTAATACCTTGGTGGAATTCTACTGTGTGGAATACCTATTTGGTACTTGCCTTTGTGGCTTTCCTTCTTTTGTGGAACAATTGAGATTTGGGCTTTCGGGTTGGACCCTATGTTTCCTCATGATTGAGATGGGTATACTTGATAACTTAGATATATGTATGAGCATATACATAAGTAGGGTTGAAAGTTGACTTCATGCTTTGAGATTTATCCTTTGTGGATTTTTTGAGACCTTGAGGGTCTCGGGGTCCCTACTAAGTATCGTTATACTCACCCCTACACGGGGTATGCCCGCACCTTGTTGTGTTTTGTGCAGATGATATATATCATTGATCAAGGGTGAGGATTGCAGGACTGGATGGTGCCCGGTGGTGGAACATACGATGTGATGGTATGTAGAGGAGACGGACGGACATAGAGTACTGATGAGGTGATCTATACCCACCCTTCAGGTAGGAACCTCAAAGGATGACCCAATAGCTATTTCCTTTTATTCTTTTGGTTTTATTTTAGTTCTACTTGTATCTTTATAGTTGTTCTTGTATTTCTGACCCCTTTTAATTTCAGAACTCTTTATGTTATATAGTTTACTTGTTTTTTTATCTTGCAGTGTGCTTGTTTGAGTGTGTTTACAGGATATAAAGGCAATTCCTTCCTAGTTATAGGGAATACGCCTTTCGGTGCTAGTTGCCAGCCCCTGGCCTATGGAAGGCTGGCTTGGGGTAGTCACGACATGGGCTCTAGGGGACGAGTCATGATAATAAGGGTTCCAGACCATCTATGATGATAGTTACATTATTAGTGGCCTCAAACCTTGTTTATTCTCTTCTTGACATAGGTGAATCACATGGTTTCATATATATACATATTATGGAGAGCCTTAGGATCATGATTTAGTTTTATGATGGTGTTATGATGCTTGACACTTTGTTGGGGATCAAAATAGAGGATGTACATCAGTGCAGGGAGTTTCCCCTTAAGAACAGTGGGGGTCAGTGTTTGGGATTTTTCCTCGAGATGACTGGGTTTGACGTCATAATTAGGATGGAATGGATAGTGTCTTATTGATCCTACATTGATTTCTATCACTAGAGGTTGAATTTCACTTCACCAAAGGGTGCATTTTATTCTCACAAGGTTGAATGGAATGTATATAATAAATGATATGGAACACAACATCGTGTTCTAGGTATGATGACAACCAAAATTTCTAGTTTGTTTCTAGATGATAAGAGATCACATCAGGAATATTTCCATCTGTTAATTGAACATTTAACATATGTGATCCTGGATGAATTTTCTAGTTTAACACCAAATAGGGAGGTACAATTCTCCATCAAACTAGTTACATGAGCTGCACCAGTATCTATTCATTCTTATAGAATGTCTATGATAGAGTTGTAGTATATCGATATATATCTATAGTATTTAGAGGAAAAAGGGTTTATATGACCTAGTACTTATCTATGGGATTTTACATCCCTTTTTGAAAAAAAGTAATATTGCACCCTTAGGATATGTGTGAATTACAAAAAATTGAACCAGTTAATGGTTAAGAAATGATATCCCTTACCACAGATAGATGGTCTATTTGACTCTCTTTGAGGATCTTGGGGGTTCTAAAAAATTAATTTGAGATACAGATATCATCAGGCTTTTTTTTGACCTACAAACATACATCATACAACATTTCATAGAAATTATAGTCTATTTGAGTATCTAGTTAGGCGATTTGGTCTCCCAAACATGCCAGCAGTTTTTATGGAGATGATGAAATATGTTTTCCCTCTTTATCTGGATTTCTTGTGATGGTTTTTTGGGATGATATCTTGTTGTATTCTCACAATTGACATGAACATGCCTAACATCTTGAGAACATTTGGGATATACTAAGATAACATTAGTTATATGAGAAGCTCACAAATTTTTAATTCTGGATGGATAAGATTCAATTCCTATGTTACATTATCTTAGATACATGACTATCAGTTGACCTAGAGAAGGTGAGAGTTTTAGTTTCTAAGGATCATCCCAATAACATCATTGAAATATTAATTTTCATGGGGCGAGATTGTTATTTTAGTCATTTTATACAATACTTATCACACATAGCATCACTGCTTATAGTCTTGAATAATATGTTTGTGATGTTTTTATAGACAAATACATACGAGAAAACCTTTATAGATATAATAGGGATATTGACATCAGAACCAGTCTTAATTCTACCAAGGAAAGGCATAAGAAACACCATGTATTATGTTTCATTAGGTATCGGTCTTGGAGTAGTGATGATGTAGGGGTATTTAGTCATGATTTATGGGTCTTTGATGCTGAGAGAACATGAGAGGACCTACCAATGCACAATGTCGAGTTAGATATGATTTTTTCATGATTTGAACAATTGGACACATTACTTACTAGAAGAGAATTTTCTGGTGTATAAAGCCCAAAAAATCCTGAAGTATATATTTATATAGCGTTATCTGAATCTAAAGAAGAAAAGGTGGGTTGAATACCTAGAGTATTTTGAAACCGAGCATTACAAAAATTCCTAGATGGGTAATGAAGTGGATGATACAATGAGTAGGAGGAAACAAATATAGGAAGTCCAGGAGGTCAGTAGTGAGTGGAAGCTTATTATTTTGTTCTTTGAGATACACTTGGGGGTGTAGAATAATCATATCAATTTTTTTTCACCCTTAACTATGACCTATACCCTATTAGATAGAGTGAGGATGAGGCAAATATCAAATTCAGAGGGCCTAGTCTTACTAGAGAGTGTGGAATGTGAGGACACACCATATGATTGTACTATGGGAAAGGATGAGATCCAACATGTCCATGTATGTGTATGAGTTATAGTGAATATACATGAGGAGATGATGCGTGACTTTTATGCCTCAGTTTGGGTAGTGCATCCAGAAATTTACAAGATGTATCTTGATTTACATCACTAGTACTAGTGGATGGGGATAGAATGTGAGTTATTTGGTTTTTTTACATGCTGTTCTAGATATCAGCAAGTGAAGGAAGGAAATCAGCACCCAACATGAATTTTACAACAATTACCTATTCCCAAGTGTATATGGGATGATTTCATGATGGATTTCCTGACTGGTTTGTTGAGGATTCCTCAAGGTAGCTATGTTGTATGGTTTTTTCATAAAAGTTTCATGAAGGTTTCACATTTACTATCGATCAAGGATACCTTCAGTGTAAAATAGATTGAGAGAGCTTATATATCTATGAGACTATACAACTTCATGGGCCCCCACAAAATATCATTTTACATAGGTATGACCAATTTGTGTCTGGTTTCTGGGAGTGTTTTCAGAGGTAACTGAGTTAAAAAGTGCGTTTGATTACAATATACCACCCTCAGGCTGATGGTTAGTTTGTGCGTATGATACAGATTCTTTAAGACATATTGAGACCATTCATCTTGGATTTTAGAGGCTATTAGGTGAGGAATATTCCCCTAGTTTAGTTCCCCTATAATAATAGATATCAAGATACTATACATATGGAACCTTGTGAGGATTTGTATGGTAGTCCATGCCAATCGACATTGTTCTGGTTAGAGGCAGGTGAGAAAGCTTTACTAGAGCCACATATCATGTAGGATACTTTTGAGTAGGTCCAGTTGATTAGGAAGAAAATGGATACTGCATAGTCTAGACAGAAATCTTATTCCAATCACCACAGTCCACCTCTTGAGTTTGTGGATGGGGAATAAGAATCTTCCAATATCACACTATGGATATTACATAGATAGATCAAGATACATGACGAGATTTCACCATGATATGTCAAGAATTTTGATATTCTAGAGAGATTTAGACTGGTAGACTATGTGTTTCAATTACCTTAGAGGTATTGGTCCATGCATAAATTATTCCATGTATCTCAGAAACACAATTATCATTCTAAACCATCTCACATTATGCAACCTAAGGAGGTGGAGTTATAGGTCAATACATCCTTTGAGGAGTATCCTATTCATACCATTGATAGGTGAATAGATGAACTTTGAGGTTGGTAAATTCCTCTAGTATGAGTGATATGGTAGCACGACCGTTTATATGATGAGACTTGGGAGCAGGAGGCCTATATACATGCTCAATGGTTGGATATATTTTTAGACAAATCATGACCACCATTAAGAGTGAA
Organism: Viscum album; assembly: GCA_963277665.1. Lineage (NCBI taxonomy): Eukaryota > Viridiplantae > Streptophyta > Magnoliopsida > Santalales > Viscaceae > Viscum > Viscum album. The sequence goes on from OY728140.1 coordinate 2,120,961,444, forward strand.
ATTTGGGGACAAATTTTGTTAAGGGGGAAGATTTGTAAGATCACAGGTTTTAGTATAAGGTATATATTTTTTTTTGGTTTAAATGATTTTTTAGTTCCTAATGTGAATACCCTTTGAGGTCATTGGGGTATTGAGGGTGTCTAGGGATTTTTCAGAGTCCAAATCCCATATTTTTAAAAAATTTGGATTGGCCACATGTTTAGTTGAAACCGTGTAGAAAAGGTCACATGGTTACTATTAACCATGTGAGGCTGGATAGTGGGGTGATATAGGCTGCACAGTTTGAGGAAACCATAAGGATAGAGGTGAATTCTCATGCGAGGTCATGTGGAGTTTTTGAAAGTAGCTGCATGCATGGTTTGCATATGGTTAGTCAAACCGTACACACTAACCATGATATGTGCCCCTCCTAACAATGAGATTCACATGGTTGGCACATTATTTGGCCAACTATGTGGACAAACTATGCAGTCGAAGAAATTTTGGGGAAATTAAAAATTTTCTCTTAAAAATGTTTAAAACCTAAATATAATTCATTTCTTCTCTTAGTGGATAGAACTTACGTGAAGGAGATCCTTCGAGAGACAAATTCTTGGTTTTCTATTATTTCATTATCTAATATTGGAATTGAGAACCATTAATCCCATAGGATTCATCCTGGTAAGTGCTCCATTTATATTGATAGATTATTTCTTTAACATCAGATCAATGGAGTTATTTAGGTGTAAGCTAATATGCCCTATTTCCAGGTTCTTCATCAGTTATTTTCTCTCTCTCCCAATTTTAGTATAACCAAGAGCTGATACTGAGAGATAACTCTATAAAATCCATATGGTAGGTGTTATTCACCTTTCCCTCTAGGTTTGGTTCATTATTAAGCTATTTGATGTTGTTTATCCTATGAGACTTTCTGGTGAGGCTCCAAAAATGAATTTAATAATTAAATTGAACATATAAGAACATGTTAGGGATTCCCTTTTTTTATATGAGATATTTTTGAGGTTTTTATCCCAACCAAGACTACCCATGGGGTGATCCATTTGAATTTCCTTGTCTTTTCCTTTTCTAAACCACGTATTTGGTGAGTTAATTATTTCCAATTTGGAGGAAGCATGTTAATTAATGAATTTAATTAAATTGGTAAAATAAGAGATGATTTTCTCCCCTTCCTTATGTTAACATGATGTTGTTTGATTGAATTTATTTAATAGATTATTTATAAATCATGTAAATGACTGGTTAAACTCATGAAATGAGAATTATTTTTAATTTCTATATGTGTTGGTAAGATCATGGTACCAAATGGTAATTTAATTGAATATTGAATGATTCCAAAGGATGCCATGTGTGTGCTACACCCGTGGGACCTGATACCCGTAGAGAATACCTAGGACTTTCATACTCCTTGTATTATGATTTGTAGAATTCCTTGGGCCTTGATACCCCTTGGATCCAATTTGTTTGGATGTGGAGTGGACATGATCTGTTGACATGCTCCTTGGACCCCAATTTTACCCTAACTGAGTTTCAATCAAGATTCTACTGGGACTCGACGAGGTTGAATTGGTTCATTATAACTTGGATCTGACCCTAAGGTATCTAACAATTTTAATTATGTATATCTTATATGGAAAATGTGACACTCTTGATTATAGAGCTCGAATGTGGTATAAGTGACAATTTTTGTTATACGACTAAGCCATTGTTTTTTTGAGATACAGGTTATACGACGTGTCGATGGATGATATGAGATATTATGTATATGGTGAGCCTGTGGTGTTTAATTACTTATGATTATTTTTTCCTTGTTATATGAGATTGACCCATGTTTTTAATGGATCCTTATTGGGATATACAATATCACTTTTTTTAATATATATTCCATGGGCACTTTATATTTATTTACTACTTAACTGTGATGTATATTGCACTCTTCATTTGCTTATATTGCACAACCATGATTTTTTATAGACACTTTGGGTTGTAAAATACTATTATTGTATCTCACACACTCTTTGGGCCACTATTGGGAAACCAAAAATACTATTTTTATTTAGGTAGGGATTAGGGAAAGAACCCACAGTTCGATACTTGACATTTTTCCATGCTTAGGAGTAGGGGAGCATAGGACCGAGTTGAGACTTGAGATGCTAGCTGAGATAGTTTCTTGTTGGTCTTATGGGAATTTTGATATATGTATTGTACTTTAGCAATTTATTCTTATTTTGGATGCTTTGTAGAAACATGACTTTATCATATTTATATATTAGAATACTTTTGGAATTTGTAGTATAGATTTATCATTTGAATGTTTATCTCTTTTATTTTGATTTACCACTTCCACTTTTGATCGTATGATTGATACCACTTTTTTATAGTATGATTAGAGTAAATAGTCTCCCTATAGACACTCTTAAGGCCCTTTCGGCTAGTTGTAAGGCACTGTAATTTGGGAAGACGCGCTTAAAGAAATGTGACCAACCGAGCTCAGGGCACCGTTTAGTGGCATCCTGGTCCGAGATGTTAAAATTATACAATCATTTTATATAAACTATGTTTTCCCCCATGCAATAATATATGTTCATTTAAGGGATCTTTTTTAATAAAATCATGTGATATGACTTTTCAATGGATATTTTTATTTTCAAATTTCTAAAATGAATAAAGATGAGTTGTGACCATCCATATGACACCCTTTGATTTTTCTTATCAATAAGAGAGATAAGTAAAATTGAGGGATAATTAAATGTAAAAATAATATAGGGATGATGTTTTAATACCACATATTGACTTTTATGTTGTTTGATGTCGTGATGGTTATATTGACATCAAACACAAATGGGGAGATTGTTGTGAAAAATTGTGTTTGGTAGCATTTTTTTATCAATATGTAAATATGTTATCATATAGAATATTTAGAGAAGAAGCTTATGAAGTTGAGTTGGGGAAAATATCCCTATATAGGTTAGAAAAGAGTCCTTTTAAAGTTATAATAAAATTTTCTTATAGAGAAAAAGAAATTTTCCATACTATGTCAGATGATACTATGTTATTCTTGATGGTCCTAACATCATGAATATTCACATTATCTAACCTCGAGTCCAAAGGGGGAGATGAAGGTTACTAGATTGATGGTAACAGGTCGATACTACTAGAAATAGATTACTAAATCAATGTGATTAGGCATATATATGTAATATATCTTAAAAATTTCAAATATAATGTTGTATATGGATATTGATCTATGAATCCATGACTGCACAATGTCACTGGATGGAGAAGTACTTCAAATTCTATGAAAAAATTGTTGAGGAATATCACCAGATAGAAGTGATCGGGTGAAGATGCAGAAGATTTCTACGATTTTAGTTACACAAAGCTACTATATCAAACATGGATGATGTTTATATATGGGGATTTGTAAGATGTTTAAATTGATAAGTTTCCATGCCTTTGTAAAAAGAGAAAATTTAATAGAGGGAGTTGTATTAAAGTTAATGAAGTGAAAGTACGAGTTTGAATATTTTCAGATATATTAGTTTGAGGTTATTGAATGGAGGACCATGTTTTTAAACTCAAAGGTGTATCTTCATGTAACCTATGTTACAAAGTTCCATTATATGGAAGAACATCGGTCTATCCATCAGATGGAGGAAAACTTTTCAAATATATCAGATATAGGAAATCTAAAAAGAGTTGTAGATAGAGAAATCATTGTTTTAGTAATGGTTGAGTAAGATCAATAAAGAGGACACTTTAAAGATATAATGTATAGAGAATTTTTATTTCATTATATGGACAAATGTGAAGGCACTCCAAACAGAGAAATGTATGAAATGATTGAGATGGAGTTGAGTAGAATTGTACAAATGAAAATCGGACTGAGATACATGATGTTACCATATGTATGATCATTGGGAAGAATATTTATATGAATATCATTTTCAAAGTGTCGTATGAAGATCCATTGGATAGATATATTCCATGTTATTTGATACATCTCATTAAAATAACTTATGTGAATCCCATCGGTCACAGGAAAAGTATGAGAAGCACTAGGTAGAGGAAGGCTTGTTAGTATACCTAAAAAATATTCATGAAATAATTATTTATAGATTTTTTGAGCTTTAAAAACAACGGTTTAATAGTAGTGTGTAACATGTAGTTGACATATCAGACAGAGATTTGGCTTGTGATTCCATTAGATGGAAAATGATAAAGATAAATCATCAGACATATTAGTTTTTTCAATGTACATCAGATAGAAATTTATTGAATGGGGATCAATAAATATTTATATAATTTTTTGTAATATCTAAAATAATGATTATTATAATATTACCATTCAATATTTTCTATCATGAAAAGATAAAATATGATTATATAAGTTAATTAACAATGTTTTTAAGGAATTTTAATGAAAGGGAGGGATTTTGAGATACTTCAAGCATGTTTAGGAATGTTCCATGAGGCGTGATAATCATCCCAAAAAATTTAAATGAGAAGAAATTTTCAATTTTGAATTAGAGTTGAGATAAAATTTGTTTTTGGGTTCCCACTAAATATTTTCAAAGTGTTCCTATATAAATAAGGTCATTTATTGTATGGAATGAGAAAAATATTCATATACATACGAGTATAATTGATAAGCAATTTATTTCATGAGAATCTATCCAATGCTATTACCTAGTTAATGAATATTTTTCTCAAATATAGTTTCATCGGATGAAGAATAAGATATATCTAGACAAATTTATTTGGATTGAGAAGGTGAAAAAATAAAACTAAACTTGATTCCTCAAATAGAAAAGCATTAAATAGATTAATCAGATATAGATTCTTTGAATAGGGAATGCTGAACTGATGCATAGAGAACTGAGGAGCATCATATGAAGAATAATCAAATAGAGACCCATCAGACAAAGGGTATACCAGTTGGATTCAATTAGATGGATGATTCCAAAGATGAGTTTTTATAATAATTTTGGATAATTTCAAATTTATTTTATCCAGGTCTTATTATGTTTAGGAAAATGTTTCAAGGCTAATAGACTCTTAAGATATTTTTTTTAATATCTTGATGTTTTTAAACTAGTGAAGTTTATCTAATATTCTTATGGAGAAATAATATATTAAATGTAGATCATTCTATAGTGGATCATAAATGATGAAGGAAATAGCTAGTGACTAGTGTGTAAAACCAGTTTCTAAAAAGCATTATTTTTTAGGGCACAACCAATTCGGAAGAAAGTATAAACAAGAAGGATATTTGGGGGGGGGATAAAAAATTGTGGTAGAAGAGATGATTGTTGGGGGGTATAACCCAGGTTAGCTATAAGAATAATTACTATGGTAGAGAAGCAGTTACTGCCTGTTCCTTTGTATTCCATAAATATGTAAGTAAAATAATTTATATTGGAGGGATAACCAATTTGGTAAAGATTTAGTCTTTGTAAAAAAACATTTAAATATCATGATTTGATCTCTATTTATATTTGTTTCATATAAAATATAATGTTCATACTTATCTTTTTGTGGTTTGTAAATCTAATAAGTTTAAAAGTCTAGAGATAATTTCCTTACCATGTTAGAAAACGTTCTTAAAGAGGAAAATGTGATCACAGATTCAATCCTGCACCTCTAAGTAATCTTACAAGATCATGGGAATTTAGACAATATATATTATGTATATATAGATTACTAGAGACTTTTTGAGTCCAAATGGAATGAATATGATCCCATAGTTTTTAGAATTTATATGGAAGGCAGTATTTAGAATATCTACTTTTATCACCTTGAACTGAAGATATCCTGATTGAAGGTCTACATTAGTTAAGTATTAACCTCCACGAAACATATCAAACACGTAATCAATATGTGGAAATAAATAATTACTATTTAACATTATTGTTTTGAGTTAAGATAATAAATACAAAGACTCATTGAACTATCCATCTTCATGAAATAGAGAACCGGTGCACCCCATAGTGAAGAAATTGATTATATAAAACCCATGTCTAGATGTTTTTGTAATTTATTCTTAAATTATTCTAGTTCAATGGGGTTCATACTATATAGTTTCCTAGATACTGGAAAATATCATGGTATATGTTAAATTGATTACTTAACCTCTGAATCACGAGTATGAATCAGTAACTCTTCCAGAAATACATCAACATACTCCCTTATAATGGGAATAAAATCATGAGAAATCTTCTCTACTAATTCAATCATTTTACATATAAATTTTTTCTCATAGGGTAATAATATCAATTCCTATAGATTATATTCCCAAGAATATTTATCCTCATCCTTACATTTTTATAAAATCTGGGGATAATTTTTGATATTAGATGTGATATCCTTTTCAAATATATTAATGTTATATATATACAATTATAGCCAATACATTACTAAAATAACATCAAATTTTACTAAAGGAATTATGATAATGGTTTTCAGAATATTAATCCCACATATAACAATTGGGGAAGAGTTAGATGCTTGAGATGTAATAATCACTCTATTAGCAGTTTTCATGGATAATTTAGACTCCATGAATTTTGGTGTTGATAGAATATTTATACTAAACATGAAAGATATGAATGAATTCATAGGAAAAGAATTAAAGAGTATGTTCAATTTTCATAAATAAGAAATTTGGGTACTTTTCACCACATTATTGAATTTATCAACCTCTACAGCTGTGATAATATCAGCCCTCCCTTAATCCCTTAGCCTTGGATGTTGTTGACATTGGTTTTCTTCATTAAAAATTGTACTAGTGAATTTATTTTGATAATGCCTATGTTCCATAAAGTTTAAACACAATACATCAAGATGAGGATTAATATGTAAATTTTTTCTTCAATGAAAATACTGGTATTTTTCCTCTTAATTCGAAATTATTTACCTAAATGCACATACTTTCAACACTAGAGGAACTTCCGGGACCACATTAGATTGTTTATAAGATTTTTATTCCCACAAATTTTATTGGTGGGATACTATACAATATTAAAATCATGGGTTTTTACAAGTGATTCCCCATGGTTAATATTTATTCTCTTTCTCTTGTCTCCAGTCCCTTGAGAAACACTCATCTCTATCTCTACTTTGAAGACACATAAAACACTCTATTTATATCTGTCAACATTCATAACCTCTAATGATTTTAAATGTCTAAAATTCATCCCACTAGAGAAATATTAAATCATTATTTTAGGGATCATGATATGTTTAGAGATATACCATGAAAGTATCATGAAATTTACCTTATAAGAAATAACAAATTCATCTTCCAATTTCATGAGTGTAAGAAAATCCCTCTCCATTTTATGATGAATTGTGAATGGGAAGTAATTTTTTATCAACATGATATTAAATTCATCTCACTCCATAGATTCTACATCCTCCATAATCTTTTTATTCTTGATCAGTGTCCACCAATTATCAACTTCTCCCTCAAGGAGATAAACAACCACAATAACCATCTCATAATCATAACATTGAAGGATAAACAATATTTTTTGATAGAGTTAATCCACTGTTCAATGATTATGGAATTATAAAATCCATTAACATTTGTAAGCTTCTATTGTATAAAGGAATAAACTATAGACTTCCCTCTAAGAGGTTGTTTCATGTGAATCATGTTATTATTCATAATAAGATTCAATTATTCTAGTATATACACAATTTTTTTTATCTCTTAATCCTATCATATTAGATATTTTTCAAGTTAGTCATCACATTTCCCATTTCACATATCATTAAGGCAATTACTCCAACGTGCATTGATTTTCTAACATGAAAGAAAGTTGGGAAGATAATTCTTAAATTAATAAATGATTACAAGGTTAACTATAAACATAGAAGGAGGAACTCATAAATGATAGAAAAGACTAACGTATGAATAAATAAGTTTGAATCTTGGTTTTCATGGTTATCTTATATTTAGATTATTTAACCAAAAATACTAATTAAATTATATAAAATATGTTTAAATCCCTCATAATTATATATAGAGAATTTGAATTATCTTAATCATATCATCTGGGAGTGTCAAACTAGATGTTCTATAAGGGCCCTTTCACCGTGCTGTAGAATGATGGCTAAGATATACTAGACTAATATTTTTAGTGTTTTTACCCCAAGATGCATATTTTACAAAACCACGTCTAATTTTTTATCCAATCATGGATGTATTTCCTTAAAAACCACATAATATATACCTTTATAAGACTTTATTACCATATCATATGTTTATATTTATCCTTAGGGTTTTCTAAAATGTTATCTAATCCTAATTTCCAAAAATAACAAGACCTTTGTCTAATACCAAAAATAGTGACCCAAGCCTTAAATTTTTTTGATGACATAATTCTAAACCTAATTTACATCATATTAAATCCAAGGATCTAAGTCCTAATTTTTTCTAAGGATTAGAAACATAAAAACAACATCTTAAAACATAAAATCATTGAATTTATTTAATATCCTTATAGTGATGATTACTCCCATAGGTCCTATTTAAATATAATAGGATAAAATAAGGAAATACATAAATAAAATGGTGTTCTATAAATCCTAGAAAGGGAATGGACATGATAAATGAGCATAACATGTTAAGCAAAACAAGGTATCATAAATAGAATGATCAGAATCATGGGATCATGGAATAAGGGGAAAAAGGATAATAGAGTAAAAATGATCATATTATAGGATTATAGAATAATTGGAATGTGTAAACTATATAAAACATGAATTAATAGGTATATGTCATGACTCTTTTCCTTTTTAACATAAAAAAGTTGGCTAGGATAGCTACCCATGCACCGTATTTGTCTTGGATCACTACCGACACACCACGATATCTCATCATATGGAATTATTACCCAACACATTGGAGGGATATATGGTTTTAGTACCAATAATCACGTAATTAGGATTATAAATATATGGGCCCTATGATGAAAATAAAATCATAAAAAAGTCACATACAAGGTAAAACCCAAATAAAAGAGATGGGTTTCATGACCTGGTATTGGTAAAAATTTCAAAAGTTATAACACAATGATTATAAAGAGAATAAGAAATTAAATTTATTTTTAAATTAATATTTGAAAGGAACATAAGTATTTATCATGGATTTTCATGGTAGAAAAAATAATCCATGTGATGTTTTCGAGAAGTAAGAATAAAAATGCACAACATTAGTGATGCTTTTCGAAATAAGCCAATGATCTTTTGGAGAAACATGCTCATAATTTTCCTTTAAAATATAAATTTAATATGAAGGGTTCTATATAAACATGGAAGTAAATTAAAAAACTACCAATGATTTATAATTTTCTTATTGGAGTGATGGTTGACATGAAATAATAATATTGGAAATCCCCATAAATCAAGTTTCTTTAAAAAAATTTATTTAAAATGAAACATAAAAAATTTATAACCCCAAAAATGGAAGATTTATTATAATAAGAATATATTTTCGGAACATATATAAAAAATAGAGGTATTATATGAGAATATTCTGGTGTAAAGGTGGGAATGATAAAGAGAAAGCATAACCAGAATGTTGTGAGGGGGTATAAAAGATCCCTTACCTTTTGGTATGAATGAATTGCGCACTTGTTTATAACATCATATATAATTAAATAATGTTCACTAAAATAATTAATAAAAACATTATTACTATAAAATTATTTTCCTAGGGTTTATTTTATTTTCATTATGTTATAATTTACTAAATCTTTTCTACTCTAATTAGTTACCTGGGGTGGTTTGGTTAATTTTTACGTGATTCTGTTGACCAGTTGAATGTGGTTATGGTTATAATAAAACTAAATTCAAAACCTCTAGAATATAAATAGAATTATAAATATCTAATTTATACATAAGAAACATTTTTAAGTAATATATGTTAGGTGATAATTGAAAATAAAATGTGTCGATGATTTGGAGATAGTGTCTGAACATACACACATACAACACTTTCCTTTTCCATAAGAAAGAAGTGAGGTATGAAAACAGATTAATCATTTAAGAGTTATTATTAAAAAAAATTAAAAATCTTATATATTAATCATCTTCATAGTTGTGAACATACATGAAAATTTATGATGAAAAATCAAACTGTATCACTTCATGGATGTGATGGTCTGCACGAATGGTTGATTGATTCTTATGTTTTTCATAGTGGATGAATGGATATGAATATCTATTGTAAAATATATATAGTGAACCATTAGTATATAAATAATACTAAATCCATTATATTAATGGGTTTAGGAAATATAAGGAGTAGGTAAATTAAAAAAAGACTAAAAACATGAAGAAGTCACGCCAGAGACTTAGATTTTCCCTGAAAATATTCTTGAAAACGAAAGGATCATGTTTAAAAAGGGTGAAAAAAATATTAATGGAATGTAAAGTAGTTTAGTTAGATGAAATTAGGGTATATATTCAAAGGTAATTCTAATGGACAATGAATTATGGAGAGTGCAAAAGTGGTTTCCCTTTACATGTGAGGAAAAGGGAACTTTCCATGGAAAAGAGTACTATGTAATGGGAAAAAAATGGATAGACAGGATAGTTATGTCAGTTTGGTGAGTTAAGGATAGTGAGAAATATAGGTAAGACTTTTCAATCTACAATATTAATTCTAAAATGTCTATTGGTCTTGTAAACATAGGATTTTTTTTCCTCATTAGAGTATTCTCTTAAAAATTAATTTGTTTTAATTAAATATTAATCATGGTAATTTATTTAATAAAAAAAATTAGAGGTCCCTTACTTGAAAAATTATATATTATGAATCCAAATTTGGACTCAATTTTATCAAATTAATTTTATGAATAAGATAAAATTTACTATCAAATTAAAACCTATAATATATCAAAAAAACAATTATAACAAAAAACTACTTATGTTCAAAAATATTAATCATGGGTTTGTAAAAATTATATAATAAATAAATATATAAATTTTTTTAGAAAAGGTTTTTAAAAATATTCATGTCGTTCTTATGTTGTGAAAATATCATAATTTGTGATACAATTAGCCAACACTAGTACTTTTCACTATTCACCTAAAAATTGAATATTTGATAAAAATCCTAAAATTAATACTTAACTGATTTTTGTATTTTAAATTCAAATATGTAGTTAATTTTGTATAATTAAAATATTAAATTTATAAATTTAACTTTTAATAGAGAATAAAAAATATAATATGCATTTATTAAAAAATATTCTTTATCATTAAGTGTTTCTAATATTAGTTCATACCTATTTTAAATTTTATAAAATTTTAATATTTTATATTATATATATTTATATTATATGTTATCATAATGATATTTAAAGGTTGATTAATTTAATTTACTAATGTATCACGACCTTTATTTTTGTTTATATGAGAAAGATAATGCACACAAAATTATTTATGAAAAAATATAGATTAATGTTTTTTAGGATGTGGTAGTTAAGGATTTGAAATTTGTGGAGAAATGGGGAGGAGTCAGTCACCTTTTATAGTGAATAAAATTGATATTTTGTAAAAAGTAACTATTTTACAATAATATCATTCCATTATTTAAGGACAAAGGCTGCAAAAATGGACAATACTTGGGTGGGGAAAGAGATAAGGCTGATAATACCTCCAAAATCCAATATTAAACATATTATTCACATGTTTCAACCTTTTTCACTTTGCTAAAACACTTTTACCCTAATTTATCCTTACCATTGTAAATCCACGTTCACCCTTGGAAAATAATTTTTATGTAAAATATTAAAATTATATTTATTCTACTAAATTTATCATGATTTTTTTAAACGTTTACGTGATTTTATAAAATAAAATTTCAATGAGTTGGAGAAATTTATTTTAGTGTTATAGCACATAATGCATAAAACAAGTTTTTTGAAAAAGTGTATTTTTAAGCATAATGTTTATATATTAAAATAATTATAAATAAAATAAATTCTAATGATATTAATAATATTATTAAAGTTTAAATAAGTTTTATGTGACATTAAAATAAATCCAAAACCTAGTTTCCCTAAGAATACATTTAGTTAATGAAATAAAATAAAATAATTTTCATAAAATATTACTTTATTTTCTAAAATGATATTCATGGATTTTATTAATTGGGCATAGTTTTTTAAATTTAATTATTATATATATATATATATATTATATCTAAAATCACTAAAAAACATTTAATATACATAAATGTGAGTGTATTAGAAATATTAGTGTTCTTCACTATTCATTTAGAACTAATAATTTCAGAAAAATATAAATATTTTATCCTAAGGTAATTTTGCTAGAATAGATTAGAAAATTAATTTCATTTTATAAAATACCAATTATAAAATTTATATATTTATCTTTGAAATAAAAATTCTAAATATAATGCCCTTACCTAAGAATCTTGGAGTCGTTGTAATATTTTATTACATTTATATGATTATGAGGAATGAAATCCGGAAGGACTGGTCATCTTAGCAATAATTAAAAGCAATATTACATACATGATACCGATAATTTATTGGGAAATACAAAATAAAATCATGATGCATAATAAAATCAAATAAAATGTATCCTTGAATACTTATTCTAATATTTCTTCTTTAGAACCTGGGGAGAGGAAAAAAATAAGGGTGAGCTCAAATGCTCAGTATGGGTAATGAATATAGAATAAATAATGAATCAGTGAGAATAAATCCACATGGAAAGGTAAATAACTAATAACACAAGCTATTCAGATAAATTGATAAGAAAAATGAATATGTTAAGGTAAGAAACTAATACACATTCCACATAGTCAATAAACATAGAATAAAATGAATCTATATATGTGTTGATGAAAAATCTCATGGATAATAATAGTAATAAATAAAATATCTATGAAGGAAATTATTAGTTATTGGACTTCATTTATAAGGCACATAAAAAACTATACCACCAATGTAACACCCCATGCTTCCATGGTACATTTCCCTTTGAATAATGCAATAGCTTGCATTGTACGCAACTTCGAGATTATAACACACCCCGACCAATCAAAGTAGCCGTTATGAATAGTAATACCCACTTTTTAAAATTTTATGAATTTTATATTTGAAAATGAACTTAATTTTTGGATTCATAGTATCGAAATTAGCTTAGGGTGATTTTTTGGTATTTTTCTGAAAACATTTAGTTTTTGATGAATAGTGAACATTACTAAATTTTAATTAAAAACAACTTTTTTTTAATAGAAATAATTAATAGTGATAAATTATGCATTCAAATGGTTTGTAAGTATAAATAGATTATATTTTTTTTCATTTAATACGATTTAGGTCATTATAAGTAATTTTACATTTAAATTTGACATAAACAAGTGTCAATCTTTTGATAGTTATTATTTCATAAAAACACGCTTTTTGTTTTGACAACGAGAATTAATTTTAAATTATTTTCTGCCACTTCTGTGTTTTGAATTTATAAAAATGGATTCTATATTTGGAATTAGGAGGTCCAAATTGTGTAAATAGGTAGCTTTTAGTTTTATACATTTTCAATAATTAATTCGGTAAATATTTTTTTACCATGGTTAAAGGGTAAATCCGGTAAATAAGGGTAACAAAATAATATTATAATAATATTAAATTACCCTAAAACATGTCCTAACCATATAGGTTGACACATGTCCGACCATGGTCAACTTTGGGTCGATTTTGGGACCCCATAGTGCCACCTGTAAGTGATAATGACACATTATATTAATTAAGTTAAAGTAATACAAAAATGACATAAGCATATATCTTTTAGAAAAGAATTTTTTACATAGAGTTATATATGTTATAGTTTCAAATATAGATATTCATTAGAAATGTAAAATGATTTCCTACATAATAGGATTTTATTTATAATTTTTAGTCATTGAATAATTAAATTTATTTATGACACAATAATGATGCTGTATTTTCATTATTAATGAAAGAATCATATAATTGATATTATAAATATTAAAATAAATATAATTTTAATGTTTTGATGAAATAAAAATTTTTAGTTGTTAATATGAAATTTTAGGAAGACTTAGATGATTTTTTTTTATAATTAATAAAGTTGTTAGGACTGTAACAAAAATCAATTATTAAATAGTGTCAAAATTGACATAAAAGAGTTTTTAAAACAAATATTATATTATTAATTGATATTATATTCCTAAAAATCTATGTTTTGGGAAAATGACTTATATAATGATAGGTGTATCATTAATGGACCACTTGGGAATATCTTGGAAGTATATAGTAATTTTACTAACTATATAATATAAAAATACAAAGAGACATGGAAAATGTCAAACTATTTAACTAAGAGTTAAATAAAAAAGATAAAGTTAATATAGTGACCCAAACATTTCTAAAACCTATTTTTGGAGTGGTTTTATACCTATCCTAACATTATCCTTTAAATAATCTACTTTGGACTTGCTAGAAACGAAATATGAATTTATAATAAAATAATATTTCTAGCTTTTCCTAAGGTGCCCCTCACCCTCTTATAAAAGGGCACTTTCCCTTCTCTATAATTCACACCTTCAAAGCCTTTTATCTAGGACAAATCATGACCAAATATTCTCTAAACTTCCATCACTTGAACCTAGAGGCCTTAGTTTGATCATAAAAAAACTTATGGATCCCTTTTGTTCAAATTAAAAAGAAGAACCCGAAGAAGAGGTAATTTTTCACCACCCTCTTTCAAGTTCTTTTCTTCTTCCACTTCTTCTTTCTTTGTTATTTCCATTCTAAAATAATAACTCCAGTTTCTTATATATACTGTGATATTATTATAAATATGTTACAGCCATATTCAGTATTCTATCCATCCTTTGAATGACATGTCACCATACGTGCGTATGTACGGCTTACCGTCTCCACGTCGTGGTGTAATTGTTATTCAAAACATTATTATTTGGATGGGTATGATAATGATGTGTAATTGAACTAAATAATAAATATAAAATTATAATTATTTTTTATATATTATATACCATCTAATTATATAAGATTTTAATATCAAAATAATGATATTGTCGCTCGTGCGTACGTACAGACTACCGTCTCCACGAACGCGATGAGATTCATTCCCCATCGTGTCCATTCAAGACTAATTATCATTTGAGGATTAAAAGTAATTTTTAAGGACATTATATCATTCTAGATATGAATAAGATACACCTATCCATAACAAACATGGCTTACGTAACAAATCATATAAAGGAAAACGAATCAGTTAACACCCGAAACAAGGATAATACTAAGAAATTATTAACAAAGAAATGTTAAAATATCATATATGATATCATATTAATGTATATGATTCTTATATAATTTAATAACAATTAAATCACCATTACACAGGAGGTAAACCAACACTCAACCAAGGAAAAGTACAAGGTAAGGTTTAATTTCACAATCTCTTCATTATCAGAGGTTGTTTATACGTAATTATCTACTGGGATCTCTTTATCATCCACATCCGTGTTTATGAAAAATGTACTTCAAAACATTTTTACTATTTACTAAAAATGGGGTAAAGTCAATTATACCCTTGTTTGAATTTTTATAAAATGGTTTGAAAGGAATCTTTCCGTCGTTTTCCAAACAAGGTTCTTTTTAACATTTTCAACAAAATTAAGGTAGGAATGTCTTTTTTAACTCATACGGCGGGTGCAGCTATTTTCCGCCATTATAAAATCTTCAAAGCTTCCCTTAAAAGATTATTATGATATTTTCAAAGTAAATTTTTTATTTTATAATTATGTCACTTTTAAATGATTTCAAAAAAAGAGATATATTTCTCTCAAATAGTTTTGATTTCATCTATGTCAACATCATTTGAAGTATTTTAAGCTTATTTGAAGTTGATTTAATATGATACAAACCATCCATATATTATTGAAGGTTTTGTGATATGTTTGACTGTGGATGTGTTATTTTTATACCATTCTTGGTTTATGGATAAAGTACTGACATTTCGTATGCTAGTTTTAATATGAATGATTATGTTATGTTTAAACATGTTTATATGTGGAATACATTGGATTTAATAAGTGACAGGTGGAGCCCGCTATAGCTCCTCGATGCATAGGTAGGTCTCATGAGACAAAATAGTGTCTTGGCATAAGGCCTTGACAAAATCTTAATTGTAGTCATGGAACAAGGCCTTGACTATGTGGTTATGATAGTATGGCATTAATCATTCCATCATTATGAAAGTGGTTACTGATATTGCATGTGATTACTCGATTAGTATAATATTAATGTGAATAAGTAAATGGAATTATTTCATTTTATTTCTGCCATATTATTCTGAAGTTCAAGTTTAAAATTCTTTTGTTTTAGTTATACATTTCCTTAAATGATTATGCTTATTTATGAATGTTTTTGCTATATTGTTATCCTTACTAGGCATCTGAGCTCAACCCTTTCTATGTTTTATTTTTCCCAGGATGTGAAGAAATATTTTATGAATGACTTGCAGGGATAGTATGAGGGGATATGAGTGTGGTCAATGAAGACAAGATGTTGTTGTAGTTTTTCACTTTGTGATATAATGTAAACTTTATGAATGTATCTATTAATTCCAAGGCTACTAAACTAATCGGTCTTTCGAGACTTGATCTTTTGTGATCATGCCAATGTTATGTAATAATGCAGTGACTTTGGGTAATTGGGGTCAGGGTGTTACAGTTGTTATCAGGTGAAGTGTAGTAAAAACCTTGGAAGCTAGATTTAGATAAACACTGATTAGAGAACATAAAACCTAATATAGACTTTGAGGATTAGTATAGAAGAACTTCCTAGAATTTCAGTTTTGTAGAGATTTTGTGAGTTTTCCAAGAAATACATCCCTGTCTAGATACGAGTAGGTAGAGGCAGCTCTGACACAGATGTACCTAAAGGTAAAACTCGAAAACACCACTTTGAGCTAGACTCGAATGAGAACTGGTGCACGACAATGACCATGCTGCACTCTTGGTTATGACACTCACGATGGATATGCTTAGGATAATTCTCATTTTATTTACAATCCATTATGAAGGGTTTATGAGTATATACTTCCTCAATGAAAACATTTTTATGATTATGAATTATATCCATAAACCATCGAATTCATGTTAAGTGTTTTACAAGTTTGGAATTATGTATTTCGATTCATAAACTTATCTAGTGTATTCCATTGTTTAGAAATGATGTCTTGTGGAAGAGATGGAAACTATATCAATGCACTCACTCCATGTAGGGATTTCCCTCCAGATCAAGATAATTATAGTGGAGCTGGTGATGCAACTGGTGCTGATCAGCTAATCACCATACTGGGACAACTCACTCAGGTTATGAATAATAACCTTACCCGTATGGAGAAGAAGATCCACAACGTGGAGGATCAATGTTAGATAATTTCATGAGGCAAAAACCACCAACATTAAATCGGAGTAAAAATCCATTAGTAATTGAGCAATTGATAAATTCCAAAGAGAAAATATTCCATGCCTTGGGGAGTAGTGAAAGGGAAAAACTTATCATGGCAGTTTACCTCCTCACTGGAGATGCTGACCAATGGTGGTCGTTGATTCAAAACACAAAGGAGGATGATGAAGTATCAAATAAGTAATTTAGGTAGTTCAAAGAGCTTTTCTTAGAAAAATACTTTCCTCATGAACATTAAGAAGATATGGAAAGGCAATTTTTGAGTTTGAGATAAAAGGAGGATGAGAATGTCGCAAAGTATGAGGCTAACATTACAAGGTCAGTGAGGCATGAAGCAGATTATATACGTAACACAAGAAGTAAGAATGATTATTTCTTTGATGGGTTAAAACCATTTCTCCATCGAGCATTATTCTCACAATCCTTTTCTTCGTACAAAGATATTGTCTCATGTGCTATCAAGAAAGAAAAGGAATTCTCTAAGTCTTATGACTTTAAAGAAAAGAAAGAGAAGAAGATATATGCTGATCACTCTTGGAATGAAAATAAGGGGAAAAAGGTAAAATTTAAATATCCATCCTGCAGTAAATGTGGGAAGAAACACCTTGGTGCTTGCTTGAATGGAATGGGAGTCTGTTACAAGTGTGGTGAAAAAGGCCACCAAGCTCGTGATTGCAAGGGGAAGAAAGTAGCTGCCGATGTTCAATTATAAAATTGCAGGGAGATGGGAAATTATGCAAAGGAGTGTCCTATGAGTCAGGGGAACTTACCTCAGAAAAGGCCAAGGGATCAAGTCCAAGAATATGCTATCACTACTGCTGAAGTAGAAGCTCCAAAAGACATGGTGGCTGGTAATTTAATGGTTTCCTCAAGTTTAGCAAATGCTTTATTTGATTCTGGATCATCACATTGTTTCATATCTTCTCATTTTGCTAAGAAAATTAGATATTTAAAATTTGATTTAACATGGGAGTTTTCATTCAGAACTCCTAAGGGAAGTATCATTGCAACAATGTTTCATGAATCTATCCCCATTATAGCACATAAATGTTCTTTATCTCCTGATCTCATAGTCATACCCATGATTGAATTTGATATAATCCTCGGTATGGATTGACTTTCAGATCATGATACAAAGATTTTTTATAAGAAGAAGGAGGATATGATTTTTGATGATGATGATAAATAACACCTTATCTTTAGAGTAAAATCATCACCACTTGATTCTTATCTAGATCCACCCCTAATAGCTCAACTAAATTCAATTATCAGGGAGGAAGAGAATGAAATAAATATGTGTGAGGAATGGAATTTTCAAATAGAGGATTTAACTATTATAAAAGAATATGTAGATGTGTTTCCAGAATATTTACTTGGAAATCCTCCAGAATGAGAAATTGCATTTTCCATTGATTTAATTCTTGGTTCAAGGACTATATCGAAGAACCCTTATAGAATGGCCACTGTGGAATTATTTGAACTAAAGAAACAACTAGAGGAATTGATTAAGAATTGATTTATTCACCCTAGTGTTTCTCCATGGGTATCCCCTATCATTTTTTTAGAACAAAGACGGATCTATGAGGTTATGTATCGACTACATGGAAATCAATGCTATAACAATAAAGAACAAGTATCCACTACCACGCATTGATGATTTATTTGACCAACTGTTTGGAGTACAATACATTTCAAATATTGACCTTCGACCATGATACCATCAGTTGTGTGTGAATAAGGAAGACATTCCGAAGACAGCATTTCAAACCAGGTATGAGCATTACGACTTTACAAGAATGCCTTTTGGGTTGACTAATGCACCCTATGTATTCATGGATCTAATGAACAGAGTTTTTAAGGAATATCTCAATGATTTTGTAGTGGTATTTATTAATGATATCTTGGTATACTCAAAAATCTATGAATATCATGAAAGTCACTTGTGCATTATCCTAAATACTCTGAGAAGAAATGAATTATATGGGAAGTTTAGCAAGTGTGAATTCTAGCTTTATGAGATTTCATTTCTTGGACATATTGTCTCTAAGGATGGAATATCTATTGATCCTTATAAGACCAAGGAAATATAAGAATGTCTATCACCAACGAGTATAACTTAGGTACACATTTTTATTGGTTTAGTAGGTTATTATCAGTGTTTTGTCCAGAATATTTCCCAATTGGATAACCCATTAATGAATCTCACACGTAAAGGGGTTAACTTTATTTGGACAAAATAGTGTGAAGAATGTTTTGATGAATTGAAGATAAGATTAGTCAATGCTCCTATATTGACTCTACCATTTGGGAATGATGGGTTTGTTATTTATAGTGATGCTTCAAAAGAAGGACTTGGTTGTGTCCTTATGCAGAATGATAGGGTTATTGCCTATGCATCACGACAACTGAAGATTCATGAGAAAAACTATCCTACTCATGATCTTGAGTTAGCTACTGTAATTTTCCTTTGAAGATATGGAGACATTATATCTATGGTGAAAAATGTGAGATATATACTGATCATAAGAGTTTTGATTATATTTTCTCACAGAAAGAACTCAACATGAGGCAAAAGAGATGACTTGAACTACTCAAGGATTATGATTTTACGATACACTACCACCCGGAGAAGGAAAATAAGGTGGAAGATTATTCGATAAGAAAGGATCTTGGAGTTTTGAACAAATTGAGAGTTGAAAGGGATCCAATTTTCACAGATCTAGTAAAGTTGGATATGGGAATAACCATGGAAGGTGAAACATCGATAATCTTTCGAATGCTTTCCAAACCATCTTTACTAGAAATGATTAAGAGTTCTCAAACCAATGATGAAGAATTTCAAAAGAAGATTAAAGCTTTGAATGATGGGAGATTGAGTGACTTTGTGTGTTAAGAAGGAATTTCGAAATTTGGGAAGAGACTTTGTGTTCCTGATATACCTGATCTAAAAAGGGAATTGTTGGATGATTCTCATATTTCAAATTTCTATATACACCCTAGGAGCACCAAAATGTATAAATATTTAAAGGAACATTTTTGGTGGGACAACATGAAGAGGGAGATTGTTGATTTTGTGTCAATATGTATGGTTTGTCAACAAGTGAAAGCTGGAAGGCAACGACCTGGAGGAGTCATGCAACCTCTTCCCATACCTGAGTGGAAATGGGATAATATTACGATGGACTTTGTCATGGGGCTACAAAATACTCCTATAAAGAATGATGCAATTTGGGTCATTGTGGATCATCTTAAAAATTCAACACATTTTCTTGATATAAGAGAAGATCTATCACTTGAAAGTCTAGTAAGACTATATATTAATGAAGTTGTGAGACTTGATGGAGTACCCCTATCGATTGTTTCTGATCGTGATCCCCGTTTTACTTCAAGATTCTAGAAAAGTATTCAGAAATCCCTGGATTTCGTTTGAGCACTGCCTACCACCCCCAAACTGATGGAAAATCAGAATGGAAAATTCAAACCTTAGAAGACATGTTGAGATCTTTCTCAGTTGACTTTCAGGGTATGTGGGATCAATATTTACCTCTGGTGGAATTTTATTATAACAATAGCTTCTATTCAAGTATTCAGATGGCACCATATGAAGCGTTATATGGAAATTGATTTCACACACCACCCTTTTGGGATGACATTGGTGAAAGAAAACTCGTAGGCCCAGAACTGGTGGAAGAAACGATGGAAAAATTTAAGGTAATCCCAAACAACATCAAAGAAGCTCAAAGTAGGAAGAAGAGAAATGCTGATAACTGAAGGAAGGATTTGGAATTTCATGTAGGAGATAATGTTTTCTTGAAGGAATCTCTATGGAAGGGTGTTATACGTTTTGGTAATAAGGGAAAATTGAGTCCTAGGTACATCGGACCTTTCGAAATTCTAGAATGAATTGGGGCTGTTTCTTACCAGTTGGCAATGCCACCAAGTCTATCCAAAGTTCACGATGTGTTCCACGTATCACTGTTGAGAAAATACATGCCTGACCCAACGCATGTACTCACTTATGAAGAAGTATAACTGGAACCCGATCTATCTTATTGCGATGAGCCTGTCAAGGTTCTTGATACAAGAGAACAAGTGCTGGGAAACCAGACAACTCGTTTTGGTAAAAGTTTTATTGAGAAAGCATAAGATCGAAGAGGCAACGTGGGAATCTGATGAACTTATGATGAAGAACCACCCACGTCTTCTTATGCAGTAATATTATAGATATTTAGAGGAAAAAATCATTTGAAGGTGGGTGTAATGTTACATCCCAAGATTCCACAATACGTTTCCCTTTTAATAAAGAAATAGCTTGCATTGTACGCAACTTTGAGATTCTAACACACCACGACCAATCAAAGTAGCCGTTATGAATAGTAATACCCACTTTTTAAAATTTTATGAATTTTATCTTCAAAATGGACTTTATTTTTGGATTTGGAGTATCGAAATTAGCTTTGGGTGAATTTTTGGTATTTTTCTGAAAACATTCACTTTTTGATGAATTGTGAAAATTACTAAATTTTAATTAAAAACAACTTTTTTAATCGAAATAATTAATAGTGATAAATTATGCATTTGAATGGTTTGGATGTATAATTAGATAATATTTTTATCATTAAATACAATGTAGGTCATTATGAGTAATTTAACATTTAAATTTGACATAAACAAGTGTCAATCTTTTGATAGTTATTATTTCATAAAAACACGCTTTTTGTTTTGACAACGGGAATTAATTTGAAATTAATTTCTGATACTTCTGTGTTTTGAATTTAGACAAATGGATTCCATATTTGGAATCAGGAGGTCCAAATTTTCTAAATAGGTAACTTTTAGTTTTAGACATTTTGAATAATTACTTCGGTAAATATTTTTTTACCTTGGTTAAAGGGTAAATCTGGTAAATAAGGGTAAACAAATAATATTATAATAATATTAAATTATCTTAAAACGTGTATTAACCCTATTAGATGATATATCTACTACCATGGGCATATTTGGGTCGATTTTGGGACCCCATGGAGCCACGTGTAAGTGATAATGACACTTTATATTAATTAAGTTAAAGTAAATACAAAAATGACAAAAGCATATATATTTTAGAAACAAATTTTTTACATAGGGTTATATATGTTATATTTTAAACTATTAATATTAATTATAAATATAAAACCATTTCATACATAATGGTATTTTATTTATAATTTTTAGACATTGAATAATTAAATTTTTTTTGACATAATAATGATGCAGTATTTACCTTATTAATGAAAGAATCAAATAATTGGTATTATAAATGTTATAATAAATATAATTTGAAAGTTTTGATAACATCCAAAAAATTTATTGGTTAATATGACATGTTAGGATTACTTAAATGAAATTTATTTTAATTAATAAAGTTATTAATACTTTAACAAAAATCAATTATTAAATAGTGTCAAAATTGACATAAAGGAGTTTTTAAAATAAATATTATATTATTTATTGATATTCTATTCCTAAAAATCTAAGGTTCGGCCAAAGGACTAATAAAATGATAGGTTAATAATTCATGGACCACTTGGGGTTCTCTTGAAAGTATATAGTATGTTTATTAACTATATAATATAGAAATACATAGAGACATGGTAAATGTCAAACTATTTAACTAAGAGTTAAATAAAAAAGGTAAAGTTAATATAGTGACCCAAACTTGTATAAAACATATTTTTTGAGTTATTTTCGACCTATCCCCACCTTAAAATTTAAATAATACAGTTTAGAGCCATTATAAACCGAATATGAATTTATTATAAAATAATATTTTTAGCTTTTCCTAAGGTGCCCCTCACCCCTTTTATAAGAGGGCACTCCCCCTTCTCTCTAATTAACACCTTAAAAGCCATTTACATTTGGCAAAAATTGACCAAATATTCTCTAAACTTCCCTAACTTCAACCTAGAGGCCTTAGTTTTATCAGAAATCAAACCTACGAGGCCCTTTTGATGAAATCAAAAGGAAGAACCCGAAGAAGAGGTAATGTTTTTACCACCCTCTTTCAAGTTCTTTTCTTCTTCCAATTCTTTCTTCTTTGTTATTTACATTCTAAAATAATAACTCCAGTATGTTCTATATAATTTTATGTTATTATAAATATGGCACAACCATATTCAGAATTCTATCCATCCTTTTAATGACATGTCACCATACGTGCATACGTATGGCTTACCGTCTCCACGTCGTGGTGTAATTGTTATTCAAAACATTATTATTTGGATGGGTATGATAATGATGTGTAATTGAATTAAATAATAAATATAACATTATAATGATTCTTTATATATTATATAACATCTAATTATATATGATTTTAATATCAAAATAATGATATTGTCGCTCGTGCGTACATACGGACTACCGTCTCCACGAACGTGATGAGATTAATTCCCCATCGTGTCTATTGGAGACTAATTCTCATTTGATGATTAAAATTAATGTCTAAGGAATTGTTATCATTCTGGATATGAATAAGATACAAACTATTCATAATAAACACGACTTACATAAAAAATCATATAAATGAAAACGAATCCGTTAACACCCGAAACAACGATAATACTAAGATATTATTAACAAAGAAATGATAAAAGATCTTATATGATATCATATTAATGTATTTGATTATTTTATAATTTAATAAAAATTATTTCACCATTATATAGGAGGTAAATCAACCCTTGACCAAGGAAAAGTATAAGGTAAGGGTTAACTTCACAATCTCTTCATAATCCAAGGTTGTTTATACGTAATTATCTACTGGGATCTCTTTTTCATCCACATTAATGTTTCTTAAAAATATACTCCAATGCATTTTTACTATTTACTAAAAAATGGGGTAAAGTAAATTATACCCTTTTTTTAATTTTTATAAAATGGCATTAAATGAATATTTCCGTCATTTTCCAAATAAGGTCCTTTTTATCCTTTTCGACAAAATTAAGGTAAGAATGTCTTTTTTAACATATACGGAAGGTGTGGCTATTTTTCACTATTACAAAATAATCGAAGCTTACCTTACATGATTGTAAGTATATTTTAAAAGTAGTTGTTTTATTTTATAATAATGTTACTTTTAAATGATTTAAAAAAGAGAGAGATATTTCTCTCAAATAGTTTTGATTTCATCTATGTCAACATCCTTTGATGGATTTTAAGCTTATTTGAAGTTGATTTATTATGATAAAAAAATTACATATTGTATTGAAGGTTTTGTGATATGTTTGACTGTGGATGTGTTATTTGTATACCATTAATGGTTTATGGATAAAGTATTTACATTTCGTAGGCTAGTTTTAATACAAATTTTTATGTTATGTTTAAACCTGTTCATATGAGGAATGAATTGGACTTAATAAGTGAAGGGTGGAGCCCAATATAACTCCTCGATGCATCAGTAGGTCTCATGAGACAAACTAGTGTCTTTTCACAAGGCATTGAAAAAATCTTATTTGCAGTCTTGGCACAAGGCCTTGACTATGTGGTTATGATAGTATAGAATTATGCATTCCATCATTATGAAAGTGGTTATTGATATTGCATGTGATTATTCGATTAGTAGAATATCCAAGTAAATAAGTTAATATCATTATTTCATTTTATTTCTTCCATATTATTCTGAAGATCACGTTTTAAAGGCTTTTGTTTTAGTATACATTGCCTTAAATATTTATGCTTATTTATAAAAGTTTATGCTATATTATTATCCTTACTGGGCATCTGAGCTCACCCCTTTCTATGTTTTATTTTTCCCAGGATGTGAAGAAGTATTTTATGAATGACCTGTAGGGATAGTATGAGGGGATATGAGTGTGGTCTATAGAGACAAGATGTTGTTGTAGTTTTTCACTTTATTATGTAATGTAAACTTTATGAATATATCTAGTGATTCCAAGGCTACTAAAATAATCGGTCTTTAGAGACTTGATCTTTTGTGATCAGGACAATGTTATGTAATAATGCACCTACTCTAGGTAACTAGGGTTGGGGTGTTACAACCATGACCTTTCACAAGAGGGTTTAAAACTGTAGATAGAAACTTTTTTAATTTGTCCAAAATATTCAACTCATGATAACCTATAGATGTATCGAAGGGATATATAAAATTAGATCCCTAACCTTTATTACCAGTCCATATAATTCGTCATTTATAATAATAAAAATAAATAACATGCCTTATCAAACACCTGTGATTAATAAAAAATATAGATTTATCAGTATTTCCCCAAATAATCGAATAACTTTCAAGGTGAACACCGTATGAAAAATGGTATATATTTCAGGAAATAATCATATACATGGATGATAATATGGATATTAAATTAAATTTACAACAAAAAATTATTGCAATAAAGTGATTATTTCAAGATAAATTTAATAATAACTAAGGAAGTGAGATTGTTAATATAACCATTAAGAACATTCTTGAGGATAATAATCCTTATACATTCCAAAGTGTCCCTTACCACTTCAAAACAATTAAATCACAATCCCCGTGAAACAATATTTTTTTTTAAAAAAACTTAGTATATCATTATAATATATATATATTCATTATATAACATGTCAAATTTAATTATAAACACCATATAAAATAAGTTAGGTTAATAACTACAAATAAGCCTTAATTGAATTTAAATAGAGATAAAATACCATACCATAACAATATTTTTTGTTGTGTTGTATTTATCTTATTGTATAGTGGTTTAAATATGTTAGTAACTTATAAAAAACCATAATCATTTTTACAATATCATATATTAACATCTTATAATATTTTATTACCTATTTGTTAAAACTCTTTCATTATTTTAACTATTTTCATGTGTTAACTGCCATGTTTTCTCAAGTATGTTTTGACTTGTAATTTTTTGTTCCTATTAATTAGATAATGATTTTGTCATATATAGAATTTTAAATATTAATTATTTATCATATATATTCATTATATATGTATTTATAATAATCCATAATATTTGGAGATAAGAAATGAAGTGAACTGTACATAGAGACGGTATGTCGTATGTACACATGAACACTGCTTCAATTTCTTTTTCATATTTATATAATGAAAAGTAAATGATAAATATTTATATTATAATTAAATTATCATATATATTTCATATATGTTAAATATTTTTATTATAATAGTCCTTAATACGTTCCATTTGAATCATGAACAAATCACAACGCTTTAAGGTGGCGGTAGTCCATATTTCCACAAACAATGTTATTATATTTACACAAAGTGTAATGCATAGAGGTATGTGTTATAAAATAATTAAAAAAGCCTAAATAAATTATAAATATCCTATATATAATATATATATAAGTAAATTTTCCATCATAATGACCACCATGAGAGGCGTAAAAGGAAGAATGAATAATCATCATTTCTTAAGGTTGCAGTTCACCATTCATTTAAACAATATGTTATTTACACATTAGATGGATGTTTTCGTGATTTTAGTTCAAAATATTTTCATAAATAATCATATTATATTTATTATACCTTTTTTATATTAAATAAAGTAATAATAAGAGTTTAGGGGGTTTAGAATGGAAATAAAACTAAAGAGCTTAAGGAATGATGTTGCCTCTTAATCAGGTAACTCTTTTTGGTTTGAACCAAAGGGATTCCATGGATAGATTTATGAAAAAGGTGAGGATTATAGTATTAGGGGATTAATTTTGAGGAGAAAGGTTTTAGATAATGGTCGAGTTAAGGTGGCCTCAGAGGTGTGAATAAGTGGGAGGAGAGGAGGCCTTTCATAGTGGAGGAGGAGTGATACTCTTGTATATTTTTGGAAAGGGAATTCCAACCACTTTTTTCACATTGAAAGTGGATCCCATAAAGGTAAACGTTAGATAAGAGGGAGTATATTCTAGAAATATGTCCATACAATGTCTCTTTTCTAATTTTCTAGGTTATTTAGGCCCTTACGATTAAGGTTTAGCCCCTTAGTAAGCATAATTTTACGTTAATTGGTGTAATTAATTTTAATTAATTTCAGAAATATTTCTTATAAAAAATAAATTGAACTTATTAGAAATTAGAAATTATTCTTATTCTAATTATGGAATCCAAATTTCCAAATTCCAATCACAGAATTGGAAAAAATTATTTTAAATTTAATCCCATAGACCAGATGACATTGCAGGTTTTAAAAGTAAAAACATACGAAAGATTGGTAAGTTTGTATATTCATTTTCTAAGTGAAATTGATTAAAATGTCCTAAAATGTATCAATTGATAAATTTTTATCTAATTATACTTTAAAACCAATTTAAAATTTAATATATCCTTATTAATAAATTTTATGAAAAAGAATTTTTGAATTAAATTTTAGTATTTTTTACTATTCATTAGAAAATGAAACTTCATAGAAAAATACCATAAATTTTCTCTAATTAAATTTTATTATGTATCTATTCCAAATATGATGTTTATTTTTACATATTAAATTTATAATAGATTCAAAAAATTTATTTAAAATAATTCCCCCATTAAAAGGCGGTAAAAGTGCCTTTATAAAAATATAATATTTTATGTGTAATGTTCGGTTTGTTATTACGCCTATAAAATCTATTGGATAAGTATTAAATATATTTTTTTTAATATAATTGATAAATATATCAAATTAATATCACTCAATAATTTTAATTAATTTAATTTAGTATGGTTAAACAACTTGTGAGCATAATATTTTCCTTTATATTCATTCGGTTTTCATATTCATTTTTAATAATTTTGTTACCAATGAATTCATTTTATATTTTTTGAAACCATATATTTTCATAAGAGAGTTAATACCATTCATAAACACTAATTTAATGACTAGTTAATATCTTATAATATTAAATAATAATATTTTTATTATATATTGTTGTTTGGTTAAAACACAGTCATGCATGTAACACAAGCTATCGAAGGAGGACATTCTTACATGTAAGGAAATATAACTTAGTGTTAGATTGATTTTAATGCTATAAGATATTTTTAATTTAATTATAAAAGTAAATATATTTTAAATTATTGAGGTATTATATTCCCTTAAACACTTTGTGTTTCATGTGATACATGCTATCAAATACAATGTTCTTACTTTGTAATTTTGGGGTGTCACATTATCCCCATCATAAT
Source organism: Viscum album (assembly GCA_963277665.1). NCBI lineage: Eukaryota > Viridiplantae > Streptophyta > Magnoliopsida > Santalales > Viscaceae > Viscum > Viscum album. Next base: position 2,120,990,133 of record OY728140.1, read on the forward strand.
TAAATTGCATTCTCACAATTTAAACAAGATATCTATACTCCGGGGTTTGATATTTATAAATAAACTATTGTAGAAAAACCCAAATTTTAAATAGGGTTAGTATCACATATTCTTAATAAGAGAGAAAGAAAAGTTCAATGGTCATGTATCTAGGTTCCTTAGTAGGAGAACATTGGTGGAAAATGGAAACATGGATACAGAATATAAATACAACAATAAAGTTCTAATTGAAAGTGATAGATAACATGTTCAGATAAATGTTTTTGAACACAAAACCATAAATCATAGAAGTAAATAAAGGTTATTAATAACATTTAAAATAATGATAATAGGATACCATTTTTTTTCAACAATTTTTTTCCTAGAGTTGATAAATTCATTCACATTGTAAGAATATAAGAAAATATACATGTTTATAAATACAATATTTTCCTTTGATTATTCCTTGAACTATTCCTACTTTATAACTCAGAACAAGTTGCATCTTAGGGTGAAGTAATACTTCACTCTCTAAAACCCCATCCAAAGAGAATCATAAACCATTTTATAAATGTATAAATTTTCCAAAATATTATGATCCAAAACTATTGAAGGAAGGTCATTGAATTTAAAAAATTAACTTATCGTTAGATTTTAATCAATATGAATTAATACTAAATTTTCACATTCCAAACACTTGAATAACTCTATCATGCATCCTATTGAAATATGATAATAACTCGAATCACCATAAAACCTTATTGGAAACATGCATTATTCCTTACTCCTTATGTAAGACACATGTTATTGGATATATTATTTAAATCCAAAAGTGTTGTAAACTCCATCAATAATAGCATAGACCAATTTTTGATAAGTTATTAATTAGTTCCTAGGTAGTCATACCTTTTCCAAATTAATCATTTCATTATCATTATCTCAACCTCTGGAAAATATTAAGGGTTGTCTTTCCCTCAATCATGTGTTTTATGAAATATTTAAATTTCTAATAAATAACCTTTTTTGGTACCATTTAGTATATGATATCAAATCCTCAACGAAAAAGTACTTAAGTACAATCCTTATATGTTTCATATATCATATGATGGGAACATCTTAAATAAAATACTTTTACAATATATTTCTTAGGTCTAAATACATAATCACATTAATCATTCCACTTCTGTTGTGTCAATAACATATTCTTGACCTTGGTCCCTTATCATATTCTGTGGTATATTATCTCGATGATTGTGGAATTCATTTGTAAATGCCCCCATATAATTGTAGTTATAACACTAAATATCAATTTTTTCCTTCTTCCCTTTGCATTATTTTTCCTGATGGCCTCTCTTTTTTCACTTATAACAAACTCCCAATACATTCATGTATTTTCTTTTTTGATTGTTTCCAATGTTATCACATGTGGGAAATTACTTCTTTCCCTTATTACCTTTATATATTATTTTATCTTCCTTTATCTTATTCTCTTCCTTCCCTTTAAATCCAAAGGACATAGAGTTTTTTTTCTCTCTTATGACATCACAAAAAACTATCTCTTCGTATGATAAAACATTATGAGAAACCAGTTCCATTTAGAGGTTTTCTTACATACTTAAAAGAAATTATCAATCATATATTCCATGTTGCATATGGAATCTATATCACACATTAGTAACCTGATAAAATTTTCTTCATAATCCAAAACACATTCTTCATCATTTTTCTTTAATCTATGGAACATTATTTTCATCTGAGTTTGTTGATCATGAGGGAAGTATTTATCCAATAATTTATCCATAAAATTCCTACATTATATGTGTTGAATTTCTTCTTCTTATCTTATATAATATACCACCACTGATCAACATCCCTTGGATATAATATAATTCATGTGTAACCTTTGTTTCACTGCATTCTAAGGCCATAAATATATTCTCTATAGACTTAATCCATTGCCCAGCTACCATTAGGTTATTAGTCACACTAAATAATGAGGGAATATATCATATAAAGTGATCCAAAATAATATATTATATCTACAGAATAAGTTTCTTCATTCAATAATGGTTATTTTTCATAACATGACTAAACTTCTTTGATATATCCATAACTTGATCGGTTCTAATAATAGCTGCATTTACTTTTTTAGTAGGGAAACCTCTATATTGTCCATGAGTATTGATACCATTCTTCCTTATATGTTCTATTTATAGAGAATAAAATATAATTTATTAGCTTGAAAACTTTGTATAACTATAAATATGGTATATCACATGACATAAATTTATGCATCATAAATACTAGATTCATAAACTTTGGTTATATTTGGGAAATCATTACTTTAAAATCCTTCATAATGGTAGGTAAATAAAAATTGAATTATCCTATGTATATACCCAAGGATTTTCAAACCTGGTATGCATTTAGGCCTATTTTCATGTACTAGGTTACACCAAGCCAGACCTGACACAAGTTGTTAGAGTTGTTACACCTAGGTGCATCTGTTCCAGAACTATGTTGACTTTTATTATATAGATAAGGCTTTTTTCAAGTAATATCCACATAATATTTACCTTACCAAAATTCTATGATGTTCTTCTATATTTTTCCTTAAAGTATAACTTAGGGTTATATTGATTAATATATGTTTTCTAAATCTATTTTTCAATGTTTCTTTAAATCATCCTTTAATACCAACTGTAATGCCCTGACCCTAGAAGCACATAGTCAGTGCATTATTTTATTTCATTGGAATGATTATAAGGAATAAAATACCCATGGACCGGTCCAGTTAGTAGTTTTGGTAAGACATATTATATAAATTTACCCATAATACAATGGTAAATAGAAATTACAAACTTTATACACAATAAAGTCAAATAAACATCATCCTTGAATGCTTATTCATTGATTTCTTCTTCATAACATCAGAAAAAGAAACACAATAAGGTGATCTCAAATGCTCAGTAAGGGTAAGTAATTTTAAAAAAATGAATCAGTGAGAATAAATAAACATCTAAAGGTAAATAAATAATAACAAAATCCATTCAAATAACTAGACAAGTGAAAATCAATATGGAATGGTATTAAATTGTAACACATACCACTTAGTCAATAAAATGAGAATAGAATTAATCCATAGATATTTTGATGAAAAATATAATGGATAACAACTATTATAACTAAAATATCTATGAATTAAATTCTTATTTTTTGGAAGTCATGTATAAGGTACATGAAAACCTATACCTTCATGTCCTTTTAAAAACATGTTTTAAAACTATGGATAGAAACCCATTTAATTTGGCTAACTTATTCTCCTCATGAGAACCTGTCGATGCATCGGGGTGATATATAAAGTTCTAGCCCTATCTATAATTAAAATTCCAAATAATTCCTAATTTTAAATAATCTAAATAATAATATTCCTTATAAAATATCCATATTGAATAAACAATACACATTTCTCAATATTTCCCCAATAATCAAACAACTTTCAAAGTTAAAACCCATATGAAAAATGGTATATGATTCAATAATAATCATATCCATGTATGATAATATGGATATACAAGTAAATTTGCAACAAAAAATGATTAAAATAAATTTATTGTTTCAAGATAAAGTTTAATATCACTAAGGAAGTGATATTTCAATGATAATCACTAAGAACATTCTTGAGGATAATAATATTTAAACTTTATAAAGTCTCCTATACCACATTGAAAAATTTTAATCGTAATAACAATGAAGGAATAACATTAAAATAAAAATATAATATCATGATAATTTATTTTTTCATGATATAAAATGTCAATGGTAATCATATACACCATATAAAATAAACTAGATTCATAACTACAAATAAGTCTCAATAGAATGTAAATTGAGGTGAAATCCCTTACCTTAACCTTCATTTTTATTGAGTGGTATTTATCCTATTTTATAGTGGTTTAGAATATTTTACTAACCTATAAAATAACCATACTAAATTTTATAATATCATATATTCACCTCTTATAATATTTTATTACCCATTTTTAACACATTTCCATTATTTTAACTATTTCGTGTGTTAATTGCCCAGTTTTTTCAAGTATGATTTGAATTTTCATTTATTATCACTATTAATTAGATAATTATTTAATAATATAAATAAATTAAAAAATGACTTATTTATCATATGTATTAATTATATATTTATTTATAATAATCCATAATATTTGGAGATAATAAATGAAGTGCACCGTTTAAGGAGACAGTAGGCAGTACGTACGCATGAACGCTACTTTCATTTTTTTTCATATTAAAATAATGTAAATTAAATGATAAATATGTATATTATAATTCCAGTATCATAAATATTTCATATATTTTACATAGGTTTATTAAAATCATCCATAAATGTTTCATTTATACAAATCACTTTTAGGAGGCGATTGTCCACACTTCCGCAAACGGTGTCATCATATTTTAAAAAAATGAAATTTATAGAGGTATGTGATATAAAATAATTAAAGAAGAATGAATAGATTATAGATATCATATATATTATATATAAGTATATTTTCTATCATAATGACCAACCTGAGATGCAGTAATAGAATAACAGACAATCATCGTTTCATGTGGCAGTAGTTCTCTGTTCACATAAAAAGTATGTTTGTTAACGATTAGATGTAAGTGTGTGTGAGTTTAGTTATAAAACATAGAATAAAAAAATAATTTCGCATTTAATATAATGGTTTTTTTATATTATCATTTAATTATAAGATTTTAGGTTGTGTAGAATGGAAATAAAACTAAAGAACTTAAGGAAAGATGTTACCTCTTAATCAGGTAACACCTTTTGGTTTGAACAAAAGCGCTTAATATGATGGATTTATGACCAAGGTAAGGCTTATAGAATAAAATAAGGAATACTTAGGATCTATTTGGGTAGATATGTTTCTATCTAAGGTGTCTTGAGAGGTGTGAGTAAGTGGGGGGAGAGGAGGCCTTTTTATAGTGGAGGAGGAGTGGTACTCCTGTAAATAATGGTAAAGGGAATTCCACACATGTTTTTCATGTGTAATGTGTCTACCATAATGGTAAAATTTATATAAAATGGATTATATAGTGTAAATATGTCCAAAAAATGGCTCTTGGTAATGTTTCTATGTCATTTGGGCCCTTAAGATTAAGGTTTAGTCCCTTATTAAGCTCAATTTTACCTTAATCATTATAATTAATTTTAATTACATTCACCAATATTTTTGGTTAATTGTTTTTTACACTATTAGAAATTATAAATAATAATTATTAAAAATATTTAATCCATTTTTCCAAATTCCAATTACATAATTTGTTGAAAATAACATAAATTTAATCCCACACATCGGACAACAATTTGGGTTTTAAAAGTAAAAATATCTGAATGTTTGGTACATTTTTATATCTAATTTCAAAGTGAAATTGATTAAAATGACCTAAATAATATTATTTAATAAAAATTTGATCTAATTAAACTTTAAAACCAATTTAAAATGTAATTTAACCTTATAATTAACATAGATGAAAAATCAACTTTGAATTAAATTTCACTGTTTTCACTATTCATTAGAAAATGAAACTTCACAAAAAATACATAAAATCCACCCTAAGTTAATTTGTAAGTTTTTATTCGAAATATGAAGTTTATTTTGACATATTAAATTTATAAAATGGTCAAAATTCAAATTAAAATATGTTCTCCATTAAAAGGTGGTAAAAGTGCCGTTATAAAAATATAGTATTTTATGTGTGATATTGGTTTTATTATTAGGACTATTAATCTATTAGATGAATATTAAAAATATTTTATTGAATATATAATATATACATCACATTTATATCACTCAATAATTGTAATTAATATAATTTATTAGTTTAAAACTGCATATGAACATAATATTTTCCATTATATTCTATAAGTTTTCATATTAATTTTTAATTAGTTTGTAACCAATGAATTCATTTTATATTTTATCAAACCATATATTTTCATAAGTTATTTAATAATATTCATAAAAACTAATTTAAATTCTATGTTAAATCTTATTATATTAAATAATAATGTTATAATAATATATTTTTGTTCGATTAAAACGTGGTATTGCGTGTAATACATGCTATCAAACAAGGTTGTTCTTACATGTAAATAAACCTCACTAAGTGTTTTCATGCATTAAAAGCTATATAATAGTTTTAATTTATTTAAAATATTAAATATATTGTAATGTCTTGCGTTATTATATTCCTTTATGCCCTTGGTGATTCATGTGACACATTCTAGGAAATAAAATGTACTTACTTCAGAATTTCGGGGCGTTACAATAAATTACAAACCTATATGCTTTTATTGAAAAAACAATGACTTTTAAATATTATATGTTATTAATATTATTTTATATAAACTTTTAACTTATGTGTTTTTAATATATTTGTTCATATATAATAATAATTTAAATGTTTCAAAAATATTTTATTATAAATAAATGTAAAATATGAAATAAAATAGTTCTTTGAAAATAAATATCATTTTTTACTTTTAAATACTCTTTAACAAACCACATTAATTAATTATTTATATTCTAAAAGTAAATTTGTCTAATACAATGATATTAAAATATATATTTTAATTTTATATATATATTTTAATATTTTAAAAATAATAGAAATATTATATATTAATAAGTCGTAAATATATGTACTTATAATATCATATTTTCATTTCATTGGGAGTTATATGTTTTAAAAACAAACACATTTAGTATAACTATTTGATTTATGAAAAATGGCCATATTTAAAATGTCTATATTTACAATGAACATATTTTCAATAAACATATTTATAATGGTCAGGTTTCATTCATATATATATATATATAGGCTTTATAAATCACTTGTTCATTCCGCTCTCATTTCAAAATCCACAGTTCTTATTTCATATTATAGATTTTAATAATGATTTCTTCGTTCATGGTGATCTTCAAAATTATTGGTTTTGTTGGGATATTTGTGATCCTTAAGGTTAAATATGATCTAAGAGATTTTGTAGCCATGAATATTCTTTATGTTTTTTATCTATTTTAACCTATTAATTAATGAACTTTTAATGTATGTACATCATCAATGGTGTTTAGTTATCTATGGTTTAAAATATATATATTTATTTTCTTTTTTAATGTTACATTTATGAATGATTAAAGAGTTAGTTTAATTCACGTATCATAAAGATTATTTTTTAGTCAATATCAATTCCTTTAAAAAAGATCATAATTATAAACATATGGTTTTCCTATACCCAAAAAATAGATCATTTCTTTTGTTTCAATAACAATGAGGCTTCGAACCCAACAAAAAAAACAAACATATGGTTTATAAAAGGAATAATATTCCTAAAAACATGAGTTTTACAAAGGCACATAGACCAAATAATAAGATAGAAGACATCAACATCAAATGTGCCACATGCCCATGGTATAAATTTTCCTATTGAAGTAACTTTCTTCCATGACAGAACATATATTATGGAAATACCATAAGTCCATAACATAACATCGTTGGTAAAAATTCTCCATGTCAATGACCAGACTTAGTTAATGATATTACCATGCATCCATAACAAAACATAACCGTATGAAGTAATACATTGAATAATGTAACATGTACAATAGATATAACCCACACAAATGGAATAAAAGTCAGTTAAAATACCTTAGTTTTATGGAAAAATAGATCCACTAGAATTATCTTTTTATTTAGTATAACATAGCCATATGATTAACACCCATGTCATAACACATTTAACCCCATCAACATACATAAAAAAAATTAAACATCAATCCCAATTTTCAATATCATAGTTATAACTTATTATAAAAAATATAATATTCGTACAATACGATTTAACATGTCATATTAAATAAAATTTAACAATTTCATTATAGTTTTTAATGTTTTGGTGTTAGTTTTAATCATGGGAACTCATTCCAAAGGTTAGAAGCCACTAAATATGTAATAATGATGGTTTAAACATTTCCCATCAAAATTTAGAGGGTGATAGGTTGAATCATATCTTTGGGCATTTTGTATTCTAACGTGGTACTCTCTTATAGATTTATGTCATATGAATGAAAGAAATCCCATAATAAATATTAATCTGTTTTAAATCACTTAATATATTAGTGAGTTAAATACCCATAAAAATGGATTGATTGACCAATTAATTAAATAAATTCTAAATATAGAGTATCGTTATCAATTATTATTTGTTTTCTTAGTGTTCAATGTAAATACATATGAGAGGGGAACTTTGGACTTTAACATTGTTTATGGATGAAGTGGATCTATGAACTTCATTTAAAAAAAAAATTAGATCACTGATCTCATTACTCATTGATTTTTTAATTAGATCATCACCAATTGAGGTTTATATTTGTTAGATTATTCTCAGTAGATTGGAGGACGTCATCATCCAACCATCAATGAGTGAATGGATGTTAACTCCGTCTCACTAGTGTGTGAAGGGGAGTATTTGGACTATCACTATTGGTGAATAGATATCATTGACTAGTCACCAATGGGTGAATGGATATTGTTTCTCTATCACCATTGGATAGATATATATCACCATTATTGGAACCAAGGCTGTTCCTTATTGTAAATGGATTATAGTTTGTGTTAATTGTCAACCCTTACATTGAAGATCAAGGAGTTTGAAACGAAAGGGGTGTTATAGTTTATGATGACCACAATATTGTTGGTGGTGTCATTTCCCAGTGTTTTCCAATTTTTTGGGCATCAAAATCAGGAATTTTTTGGGAAAGGAAGGATTTACATGTAGGAGTGAACAATACATGATTATAAAATGAAATTTCATAGACTACATAGGAGGTATTTTGAACAATGATGGAAATTATAGAAGGGAAGTCTTCGGCATATCAGCGCTATGCGGACCACGAAATGTTGTATGATGATAGTGTAGGTAAAATGGTTTACAGGGAGTATTGTGGTATGTGGGTGGAAAATGGTTCATGGAAGGATTGTGGTATACGGGATGACTTGTTCATGGAAATTTGGAAGTGATTTGTGGAGAAATAAATGAAGTTAGGTGGTAAGCGGACTGCAGACATAAAATATTTTTTGGAAGGAGCATGGTACGTGGTGGCTATACCACATCGACGATTTGGGAGATTTGGTTTCACATTATTTTAAGAACTATTTTCCTATATAAGTTTCACTAATCGATTCATTATTCGTAGAGACTTTGATTGTAAATCTAGGAGGAATTTGATGAAGTTCAGTGTGGTTCATGGGATGAAAACCCCATGAAAGAGAATAGGTTTTCAAGGAGGATTCTAAGAAAGGAGTTGTGGTCGATGAAGACAGTCCTCCGAAGGGGGTTTTCTAGGGAACTGTAGTCCATAGAGGTAAATGGTTCACAGAAGATGATTTTTGGATGATGTTTTATAGAATACAGTTCATAAAGGAGGATTTTGGCAGTGGGGAAGAAGCGATATGTGAAGGCAGTATGTTGAGGCAGTATGCTGATGCAATTTACAGAGGCGATACATGGAGAAACATAGTTCATGGGGGTAGAAATATAGTTCACAGAAGAAACGATTTTCAAACTATCAGTGTGTGGAAAAGGGTAATACATTTATTTGTAGAAGCATTACTTCAATAGGGCTTCTATCTATAGTTGAGGATGAATGTTTTAATGAAGATAAAGGGACCTGTAAGTCCATTAACTTTGTTTGGATTCATCCCAGGGTAGTGAGATAGGGGGAGTCGATGAAAGTGTTCCAAAGGACATAGTGAGAAATCCAAAAAATATCATAAAGGCAATGTCCCTAGCATAGCTTGACTATGTTTAAACATTTGTACTAAAAAACTAGTGATGTTTAGTGGATTTAGATATGACCAAAAATCTATTGGCGTATACTCCTTGGACAATACTTTAGTGGTGAACCATGTAAAATTCCAATATTAACTCTTGTATGTGATTGTCTATTTATTGATCATTCTCATCTGATAGGTTTAATAGGTTCCTACCAATGTGGGAACAAGATCTGTCACTTTTGAAGAAAAAGTTTACACCCTGATTCACCCCTATCCTCTCATGGTGTTCTGAGGTCCTTTCATTTGTATCATAGGATACATGTTAATAGTGTTAAATATTTCCTTCTTTTTTGTCATGGATAAAACAGTTAATGTTAGGGGGTCCCCATTTTTATGGATGTAAATTTCAGATATGGAAGAATAGGATGATATCTCATCTAATATCTCTTGGAATTGAAATCCTTTTACCCATTCCATAAATAATACATGTCACTAATCCATCATGTTTGTATATGAATTATATAGATAAAAAAATGCTTGATGTAGATGCTAAAGTGAAAAACTTCCTCACTACACCTCCATCAGATCCAATCTATTTGAAGGTGATGAGCTTCCCTTTAGCCAATTCTATTTGGGATAAGCTGGAAAATATATACGAAGGAGATAAAAAAGTGAAGGATGGGAAACATTATGTTATGCACAATAGATTTTATTATCTGAAGACGCATCCTGATGAAAATGCAGATACCTTTTTCCATTGAACTACTGATGTTTTAGGATCAATTAGATGTCTTAGAAAAGAAATAAAAGAAATTGACATTGTATAAAAAAATATTTATAATACTTTCACCTCTTTAAAATAAAAATTTTAGATCTTAAGGAAAGAGATATTTTGAAACTTTCTTTACATGATCTTATTAGCTGTTTGGTTGCATATGAAATGAGTATTAAACTAGAGAATGTAACAAGTCATGTTAGCAAGGGGATGGAATTCAAATCCATAAAAAACATGATATTTAAAAAGGCCATGTTAAGGAATTTAATGAGGATGATGATCTTATTTCTCTCTTTCATAAGAAATTCAAGATAGGGAAAAAGATATTTTAAGGAAATCTACCCTTGGCATGCTTTCTATGTGGTAGAGTTGGTAATATTGCTTCTCATTTCTTAAGGATGTTCAATGATGAAGAATGTAGGTTGAAAACTCACAAAAGACTCAAAAAAGGTTTTATCAAAATCGAGACTTAAAATATGGAAATAAACTATAAAGAGAGAGTTTTGTATGTGAAGAAGATGATTATGATTATGATGTCTTTGAGGAAGAATAACTAAAGACTAAACCTTGAACCCAAACATCTATAATGGCTACATTTGAAAGGTTAGATGCATAAAAATATAGAACTTGTGATGATCATTTGATTTCTGATGTTGATCTCATGTTAAAACTTATGTATTCTCTTGGTAAACTTAAGAATAAAAATAATATATGCATAAAGTAGAGAAAAATTATAGAGGATTCATCAGAATATGTTGATCTGATAGAGCCTAAAATTGAACAACTAGAAGAAGTTGTGAAAGAATAGTTAACAACCCTTAAAAGAATAGAATATATAGTGGAACTAAATCTCAGAATTAAAGAATAGGAAAAGGTCATCAATGAACTTATATCCAGTGTATAGGATAAATCCATTACTATTGAGGGTCTTGAATAAGAAGTTGTTACTCTTAGGAGTAAAATTTAATGTGAATCAATTTCAAAAGAAACAAAGAAGATAATATAGTTTGGAAGATTCTAAGATAATGAGCTACTTGAGAGAGATAAATGGGGTTTTGATGGAGTAGAAAGGTTTTTAAATGATCAAATATCCAAATGAATGGGAAATAATGTAATTTCTTATGATGCAGAATAATAAAAAGATGGAAATAAAATTCACATAAGAAAATGGAAATAAAAAGTTAACATATCAAAAAGTATACTAAAGTCCTAACAAAGAGAGAATCAAATCAAAATGAAAAGTGAAATAAATACTATCCACATGTTTTCCAAATCAATACGCAGTTAACATATTTTCCTTAGGAAGGAGACATGGGAAGGAACAGAAGTGAGAACCCACTTCCTCTTATGAAAAGTCAATTTTGTGGCTATGTGGGCCATATCATGTCATACTGTTAAGATGTAGGGATATATTTGAATGAATTTAATGGGGATGATCTAGGATGTTAGAAAAGGAGAATAAATTCATATCCCAATTTGTATAGAAGAAATAATTTCTATGGATATTATTTTCATTGTTCAAATTTTGTCCATAAATCTATTTATTGCAGGAAGAGGAAGGCATGAACAATACATAAAAAACATAGAGACAAGCCAACACTCATCAAACAGATGTTTTTGATCATTCAAATATGTTTTATCATATATAATAAGTGTATGAGTATGATGTCCCTATTCTTATAGAAAAGATATTTTTAAGGACATATTTATCCTTCACTCAAACTAATATTTCGTGGATGAAAAAGAAGAAAATTGAAAAATATAACCATGTAGAAGTAGCCTTAAAATCTAAAAAGAGAAGACAAACCTAGATACTTGATAGGGAATGCTCATCCCATATCATGGGATATAAAAACCTATTATCTAATATTAAGAAAAGTTTTGATAGAACAAAATGTTTCAGTAGTGATGGTGCTTTGAATATCAAAGGCAGTGGGAGTAATAAACTGGATAATGGAGAGATGAATACAACTAAATTTCTTTATGTAGACGGTCTCCATCACAATATCTTGAGTCTAAGTCAACTATGTGGATCAGGACTGATTGTTATGTTTAATCAAAATTGGTACACTATCATAGGAAATACATGTATTTCACTTATGAAAGCATGTAGAATGGATGGAAACTTATATAAGGTTGATAGTAAAGATAACATTTTAAAATTAACAGTTGGATAAGAAAACAACTTTTGGAACCAATTATTGGCCACATTAATCAAAAATACATTGGAAAGATATATAAGATTAAGATAGTCATGGATATCCCCATTCTGAAGCATGAATGGGATAATACTTGCGATGCATGCATATGAGGGATGTTGGTCTACAGTTCCTATCACCCAAATAAGAAAAAGGCATAAAATCTTATTGATATCATTTATACAGATATATGTGGTCCGATAAATTTTTATGGAACATGTGGAGAAAGATAATTTGTTCTTTTAATTGATTATTATAGTAGAATTTCTTGTCTAATGGTCAGACACAAGAAACAACCTATGCTTGATTACATGAAAATATATTGCTGAATAACCGATATTGATACTTGCTTGAAAATAAAAGTTCTATAGTATGAAAATGGAGGGGGATACACATACATTGAGTTTGAAAATTACCTGAAGAAACATGGAATACAACATGAGGCGGATGATGTGATAATAACATAACAAAATGCAGTTTTTGAGCGCATGAATTGATAGGTTAACTATATGGCCAAAACTATGCTAATTGGGATTCATATCCCTTTCCATTATTGGAGAGTGTTTTTTCAAGATACAATGTATACTCAAAATTGAACAGGGATTTATATGGGAGAAACCAAGACACCATATGAGTATTGGCATGGAAGGATGCCATATATGAAGTATTTTCATGTTTTTAGAAGTAAATGATTCATTCAAAACAAAGTAATAAATCAAGGGAAGTACGATGATGCTACAGATGAATGAATATTCTTTATATATTTAATGAATAAAAAATCATACTAATGTTTCAATAATCATCTTGGAAGAATTGTGGAATGAAGTTATGTTAAGATCATTGAAGAAAAGACCAAAAATACATTGATGGGATCTTTTGTTGATGTGATTGAAAATGAGGAAAATAATGTACATGGAATATATTCAAATGAAAAAGTAGGAGTGAAAAAAAACTCAAAGGTCACAACACGATGTTGATTCCGAAGAATAATCAGAAGAGGAAACCATGTCTGAATAAAATTATTCTGAACATCATAAGAGAAATCAAAGAGCATAAATTCATCATTCCAAAATCATTGGGGATATGACTTCCCCCACACAAAAAATAATAACGATAAATAATTCAAAATATACTTTCTTATCAGTTGTGGAACAATTTTAATTTGAAGAAGATAAAAAGGATAAATCATGGGTTGAAGACATGAATGAATAGTTGGATCAAACCAACAAAAACCAAACATTGGATCATGTTAAGAGCCCCAGAAATCACAATGTTTTTGGTTTGAAGTGTATTTTTAAAAATAAATTTGACAAGCTTGGAAAATTTATCAAAAAAAGGTGTGATTCACTGTGATAATAAGAGAAAAAATGAACATACTAAGAATCCTATTAAACATTATCGTAAAAAACAGATTGATATCAAATATCAATTTATCAACGAAAAGGTTGAATGAGGCATGATTAAAATGGATCATGTTATAACTAATGATCAAGTGGCGGACATACTGTCTATACCATTTCCAACACATGCATTTCAGAAACATCAGATGAACCATGATGTTGAACCACCTCCCAGTGCATGGGGAGGTCACGAGTTTTCCGCTCTCCCCTATTGTGTAAACCATTTTAATCTATTTTTGGAATTGATGTAGGTTAATTGGGGAGATATAATCCTGGTGGAGTGTTTTCTAATCTATAAAATGAAAACATACTGCTTCTTTGGAATTATTTTTATTTGGGGAGAATGGATAAATTCAATACTATGAGGTTGGGAGAGACATGAGAAGCTGCATGAGAGTTGAGAGACAATATAATAGAATTTCAAATATAGTTTGTTGGTTGTATGTTGTAGGCTTCTGAAAAATATATTGGGCATATTTAAGCCTTCCAAGACACGATAATCCAATTCCTACTAATATTTTTTTTTCTAAAATGATCTTTTTTCATGTAGACTAAGAGTGTTGATTGATTTGTTTCTCATGTATCAAGTTTCGATAGAGGCATTTGTTTCATTGAATTTATCTGTAGATTTCTAAAAAACCCATAGGGAAATGTTGCTGGAACCAGGGCTATTATTTACTATAAATGGAGTGTTGTTTGTGGTTTTTTTCAATCCCCACATGGAAGGTTAGTGTGTTTGCAAGGAAATGGGTCTTATAGTTTAATATAACAACAATATAAGAGGTGACATCATTTCCCAATGTTTTCCAAATGTTTCAGCATTAAAATCAAGAGTTTTTTTTGGAAAAGGATTTCTGTGTAGGATTGACCAGTATGTGGACCATGGAGGATAGTTCACAGACCACATAGGAGGTACATGAAATAGTGATGAAAATCAGCAAAGGGAAGGCTTCTACATAGCAGCGCTATGCGTACCATGAAACACGGTACATAGATCGCATAGGGAAAATAGTTCATGGGGAGGCTTGTGGTTTGTGGGAGGAAAATGGTTCATGGAAGGAAAGCGATATGATGTATGCCCCATCTTCACAAAAATAAGGTCGTGATTTGAGTATATGTGAATGAATATAGGTGGTATGTATACAACTGATGGAAAATGGTTTACAGATGGAGTATGGTACATGGTGGCTGTTCCACAATGAAGATTTGATAGATTCAGTTTAGCAGGATTTTCAGATCTATTTTACTATATAAAGTTCACTAATCCTTTCATTATTATAATATACTTTATAATAATTATGGGATGAATTTGGTGAATTCCATAGTGGATCGTATGAAGATAACCCCGTGAAGGATAAGAGGTTCGTGGGGAGGATTCCGAGAAAGGAGAAGTGGTCCACATAGAGAGTCCATGGAAGAGGTTTTGTAGGGAACTATATCCATCATAGGTAAATGGTTCGCAAAAGATGGTTTATGGAATACAATTTTCAGAAGATAGTTTGTAGAGGAGGAGTTGGTCTGCGGGGAAGAAGTGGTACGCAAAAGCAGTATGAAGATGTTGTTTTCAGAGGAGGTATGCGAAGGCAGTATGCAGTGGAAGTAAATGGATGTGGTTTGGAGAGGTGGCATGTGGAGAAACACAGTTCATGGAGGAAGCACACTATTTCATAGGGGAATGGTTTTCAAACTATTAGTGCACAAAAGAGTGGATTACATCTACGGGTAGAAGAGGGACTTCAACAAAGCATCTACATATAGTTGAGAATACATTCTTTAATAAATATGAAGGGATATGTAATTGCATAAACTATGTTTTTATTCCTCCCAAGGTAGTGATTTGGTGGGATTTGATGGAATTCTTCCAAGGGAAATAGTGAGATATACTTTTAATATTGTAATTGAAGTGTTCCTTGCACAGAGTTACTCAATCTAAACTTTTCTACGCCACAAATAGTGAAGTGTAGTGGATTTAGGTACGACTGAAAAAATGTTGGCATATGTTCCTTGGATTATCCCTTAGTGGTGAACCATGTAAAATTATTGTGTTGAATATTTCATGTGATTATTTGTTTACTATTTATTATCATGAGACAGGTTTAACTAGTTTCTACCAGTGTGGGAATAAGATCCAACACTTTCGACAAAAAAGTTGACACCTAGATTCACCCTTTACCTATCCGGGTCTTCTGGGGTCCTTCAACAATTCTGTCACCAATGGATGGTTAGATTGTATGGTAATAAAAGGGATGGAGATGTTGAATTATATTTTGGATTATCCTAGTGTGAATGAGTGAAAGTACCATTATTTTCTTTTATTTAATTATTTAATCATTAGGATCTATTACAGTTATTCTGATAAGAGTATTTATATGTGACAAGGGGAGGTGTTCTAGGACAGTGATGTGAAAATGTATTTTTCTATGAATCTCATACTAAATGTGTAGAGTAAGTGTATTTTTCAAAATATATAATATTATAGAATCCCAATATCATGGTCACCCTATAGTTGGTGAGATATTGACTATTTTTGTGAATTTTTTTAATCATTCCATATGGTCAATGTTTCTAGAATCTGTATCTGGTGAAACTTGTGTCGACTTGTCTTAACAGATCCACCACTTGAGTTATTGCACTGGGATATTCACTTCGGCATACAAAATTCACTTTATTTAATATTTGGGTGGATTATCACATCGATCATCAAATTTATGCATTGGGAACATATTTCATTGCCTAAATTCCCCCACCCCCTCCAAACTAAAAATTCAATTCTTTTGGGATGAGAAGAATGTGATTATAATGAAATGGAATAAAATATATTTTTTAAATGGCTTTATCATATAATCCAAGAGGAAATATATCCCCCTTTACCCTAAATATGCAGGGATATATATTTTTATGGTCTAATTTAATTCAAGTGATAATAATTTTAGATCTATTTTTTGTGATAATACACTCCATTGAACTAATAATATCTAGAGCGATGCTTTATTTTTCATGGGATAGTATAGCATAAGTTTGTGGAATTGATAATTCTATCACAGTATTCTTACCTGCAATTTTAATATTTTCATTATTCAATAACTCAAATGAGACTTTTTATTTTTATAAATTTCTTGGGTTTCTTATATAATTTATAATTATTCAACTTTAAACTTCGTTCTTCATAAAAAAATGCCATATATTCTTCTCATCCTACTGCTCAATCTCCTTCAAAATGGTGAGAATAAATGATATAGAATTTCCCTAATATATTATATCATGAAATTTTTTCTCCAAACTAATTTATTTCAAATATGATATAACCAAAGAAACTATGATACCCATTTTGAGATAGGTTATATTTTTATGTTTTCATCCTTCAAGATAACTCTCAAATATACACTCCTAATGATGTTACAATGATTTCCTAACTTTAAGATTATGCAACAATTTCTTGTACAAGGTAGATTTATTAGGTGTAAGAAGTTGTTTTATTTTTTCTAAATCCCTACCTAATAATCATGGATAACAAAGATCAAAGATACAAACTATTTTATAAAGAGTTATCAATTATTTTCATATCCTCACTTGATGATATTGATGGAGGATGGAGTTAATTGTAATATATCCATCACAGAGGATGATTTTTGAAATAATGGGTTCAATATTACTTGGTTCTTCAGAGTAGTAAGGAGTTCAATTCACTATTTTGAGTGACTGATCTAGACCGAGTAGTATGGATTTTCTTTTTCTTTGTATATCAGTAGAATGACCTCCTATAAGAACTATTTAGATAGTAGTTCTCCAAACTAAATATTTTCCATCTCCAACATAGTGATAGTTAGATTAGTCTCTAGGATATTTACTAGATCATTAAACTTACTATAATAGGTATGATGTAAGATAAGTTTCTTCCATTATCAAATTTATGGGACGACCCAAACTAGAATATTTATTTACTACATGAGATTATATTTTCAGTCAAAATGTTGATAAAGATTGAGATCAAATAAAAATTGGTCATAAAATTTAGTGGTTGTATTAACAACCTTTTAAATTATCATGGATTAAATCCAAATTCAACTAACTTGGTGTAGTGTCTATATCGATGTACTCATAGTGTAAGAGGTACATACGGGTTCATTTTTTAGAAGTGTAATTATACTTCTTGGATATATAATTTAATTACATAGGCTCTTTTGGGTATCCAATGAGTATGTATTTTAATTTTTTCAACATTTTATGGTTATTTACACTATAATATACTCACATAAGAGTTACCATAGTTACATTTATGATAGATATATTGAAGTTGAAAGGGTGGTTAATAAATATGGTATTTCTAACATTATAATAACATTGCCAAATGTTAGGGAAGGTTTGAGAGGGAGAGTCCTCGTGTCATATTTTTTGGGCCTGTGTAATTTTTACATAGGTAAATAGAAAAATATTTTAGTTGTCATGAATTCTACCACACTATAGATACTCCCCTTTCCTCCTTTTATCCCACCATATTGAAAAATAAAAGTTCACAACTTCTATAACTGACTACTGATGAGATCACTATTATGATGAGATACCTAGTCTATTTTGTGTCTCACCCATATGCGATACTCCATAGGGATGTTATGAGAAATTCTAGTTGTACCCCCAAAGAGCACTCATATATAATCTCTATTAGAGATGGGGTTCTTATGTATTAGATTTATTATAATATGATCTGTGAACCATATTTTTCACATCATATTTAATTGTAATTTAGATTCCTATAGAAAATGTATTCAGTACCATGTTGTATATTTTGGGAGGAACAATATACTATGCTTACATGGAATCTCTTGTCAATACTGATATATGAGGATTAAAACATGTAAACTGAACGATATATTCTCTAAATACCATAATACATATTATATAGAAAGGATATACTATATTCTATAATAATGAGAATATCATAAATCATGGTTCTATTCTAATTACCCTCTCAATATTAATGTATTATTGGGTGGATACTGTATGGTTACATAGCCATCAGGATTGAGGTTAAATTATCAACTAATGTAACCTTGATTGGATACTTTTGAATAACTTGGTACCAATGTAATATTATATTCATGTTATCTATATCTTGAGAAAATTTTATCAATAAAATATCATGAGAATAATAATTTCTATATTATAAGGCCATTATCTTAGAATGAAGTGGAAACCATACATTTTGTGTTAATGTTCAAATAACTTTTCCATGATGTCTATCATCAATGATCTATTACATATATGATATAAACCAAGGGGGTTACATTCATGGAAGTTTTTCAGGATTTGTATTAGTGTAACATTTGATATATTAATTCACTATATATGATTGAATCTATAGACTCTTGAAGAGTGTCCTCATGAGAAATATAAATCCCACATCTATATGATGGTGTGTGTCTCTTTCTAGTTATATTGTGGATGGACCTCACTCATTCACGATTCTCTCTTTACACTTCATTTCTTCCATAGAGTGGTACTATAATAATTTAAATTAAGGATGATTAAACTCAAAACATGAGTGTTTAATAAACTCTTAGATACCCATAGAGTTTAGGAATCATTTGGATTACATAAATGTAATTTTCATTATGTGTATATGAATAATGATATAGTTGTAGTGACAGTTTATAGTTAAAAAATTACTATTTCCTCATTTATGGTTTATAAATGGTTTCATTTAACAAGCATGGAGATCTAAGTTTGGGTTTTTTTATTACTACCATTATGATAAAAGAGTGTTGTTAGATCCATTTGAAACCTATCCATGGTATCAGAAATAGAAATTAATTTAGATTTAGGGAATAATAATTGAAATGATTTCATATTCCTTTTCATATTTCTATCATAGAGTAAAAATCAATAAAAATCATATATATTTATATTATTCATAGAATTTAATTACCATATTTCATGTACTATGATTATTAATAATATGTTTTTAAAGAAAAATTGAATCATATTTCAATTATGATATGTTTACGATCATAAAATACAACTTTATATCATATTTAGTGATTGAGGTATCAATCATAAAGTATGAATAATGTAACGCCCCGACCATAGTTACCTAGATTCGGTGAATTATTTTAATACATTGGAATTATTACAAGGAATCAAGTCCCGAAGGACCAATCGGTTTAGTAGTCTTGGAAAATAGATTACATATTTGAATTTTACATTACACTTCTTAACATACAAAACAACATAAATAATCCTTCAAGAACACCATTATTCCCTTGGCTTAACCTTGTATATCAATCACAATACACTTCTTGGAATCCTGGGAAAAATAAAACATAGAAATGGGTGAGCTTAGATGCTAAGTAAGGATAACAATACAGTGGAATCTTTCATAAATAAGCATAAACATTTAAGGCACTGTATAACTAAAACAAAATCCTTTTAAACATGAACTTCAACATAATATGGAAAAAATAAAATAAAGTAATGCCATTTACTTATTAACATGCATATTATACTAGTCGAATAATCACATGCAATATCATTAACCACTTTCATAATGATGGAATGCATAATTCTAGACTATCATAACCACATAGTCAAGGCCTTGTTCCAAGACTACAAATAAGATTTTGTCAAGGCCTTATGCCAAGACACTAGTTTGTCTCATGAGACATACCGATGCATCTAAGAGCTATAGCGGGATCCACCCATCACTTACTAAGTCCAATTTATTCCTCACATGAATAGGTTTAAACATAACATAAACATTCATATTAAAACTATCATACGAAATGACAATACTTTCTCTATAAACCATTAATGGTATAAAAATAACATATCCATAGTCAAACATATCAAAAAACCTTCAATACAATATGTAAGTATTGTATAATAATAAATCAAATTCAAATAAGCATAAAATACATAAAATTATGTTGACATAGATGAAATCAAAACTATTTGATAGAAATATCTCTTCTTGAAATCATTTAAAAGTCACACATTTATAAAGGAAGTAATTTAAAAGAGATTTTTGAATCAAAGTGTCCAATAACAATTTGAAACTTTTGAAAACAAATATCATTTAAAAACTTTAATGTCCATAAAAATAAATCCTTATAATCATTTTCAAAACATGGACATTAATTAAAAATATTTAGAAAGATAAATATTTAAAAAATTTAAAATTCCGATCTTAATAAATAGTACCTTTCACAAATTCTTAAAATATTAATTTTTAAATCATTTAAAAGTCACATAATTATAAAATAAAAAATTTAATCTGTAAATATTTTTATAATCTTGTAAGGGAAGCTTTGACGATTTTATAACGGTGGAAAATAGCCGCACCTACTGTATAAGTTAAAAAGACATTCTTACCTTAATTTTGTCGAAAAGGTTAAAAAAGACCTTATTTGGAAAATGACGGAAAGATTCCTTTCAAAAAGTTTTATAAAAATTAAAACAATGGAATAAATGACTTTAACCCATAGGCTAGTAAATAGTAAAAATGTTTTGTAATACATTTTAAAGATACATGGATGTGGATGATAAAGAAATCCCAGTAGATATTTACGTATAAACAACCTCGGATAATGAAGAGATTGTGAAATAAACCCTTACCAATTTGGTAACTTACAAAACATACACCCCATTAAATAGGTATCATACAATTAATATGTAAATACACATAAATTAAAGTGTATTACACAAATAATACAATTATGGGTAGTACATACACCACACAAAAGGTAATTGTGGAAATATGGCATGAATCTCACGGGAATAAGGAGTAAGATGAAAACCCCTTACCTTGTACATTTCCTTGGTCAAGGTTAGGTTAAATACCTATATAATAGTTAAATAATTGTTATTAAATTATACAAGAATTATATACATAAATATGATATCATATTTGATCTTTTACTATTGATTTGTTAATAATATTTTAGTATTATCGTCGTTTCGGGTGTTCACTTACTCGTTTTATTTTATATGTTTTGTTACATAAGCCATGTTTGTTATCCATAGGTTGTATCTTATTAATATACATAATGATTTCAATTGCTTAAACATCTTTTTTAATAATCAAATGAGAATTATACTTGAATGGATACGATGTGGAATGAATCTCATCACGTTTGTGGAGACGGTAGTCCGTACGTATGTACGAGCGACAATATCATTCTTTTGATATTAAAATAATATATAATTGGATGGTATATCATATATAAAGAATCATTATAATGTTATATTTATTATTTAATTCAATTAAACATCATTATCATACCCATCCAAATAATAATGTTTTGAATAACAATTACACCACGACGTGGAGACGGTAAGCCGTACGTACGCACGTATATTGACATGTCATTGAAAGGATGGATAGAATACTGAATATTGTTTTACCATATTTATAATAACATCACAGTGTATAGAAGATACTAGAGTTATTATTTTAGAATAGAAATAACAAAGAACGAATAAGTTGAATAAGTAGGGAACTTGAAAGAGGGTGGTGAAAACATTACCTCTTCTTCGGGTTTTTACTTTTGATTTGATCAAAAGGGATACATAGGTTTGCTTTATGACTAAAGGAAGGACCATGTGTTAAATTTATGGATGTTTAGAGGATAATAGAACTGGGGTTGGCCAAACCAAAAGTCTTTTAAGGTATGAATAATTGGTTAGAAGTGGTGTCCTTTTATAAGGGGGAGGAGGAGCCCTTTAGAAAAAACTTAAAGTATTAATTTATAATAAATTCATATTCAGATTATAATGGATACAAAGTGGATTATTAAAAATATAAGGTGGGTATGGGTCTAAATCCGTTCATAAAATATATTTTAGATAGGTTTGGATCACTATATTAACCTTATCGTTTAGTTTTAACTCTTAGTTAATTAGTTTGACACTTACCATGTCACTTTGTATTTTTATATTATATAGTCAATAAACGTAATATAAACTTACAATAGACCCCCAAGTGGTACATTAATAATACACCTATCATTATATAAGTTTTTTGTCAGAATTTTAGATTATTTGGAATAGAATATCAATTAATAATATAATATTTGTTTTAAAAACTCATTTATGTCAATTTTGGAAATATCTAATAATTGTTTTTTGTTAAAGTCTTAAAAAATTATTAATTAAAAAAAAGTTCATTTAATAAATCCTAACATGTCATATTAATCAATAAAATTTGTGGATGGAATCAAAATATTCAAATTATATTTATTTTAACATTTATAATACTAATTATTTTATTCTTTCATTAATAAGGAAAATACTGCATTATTATTGTGTCACAAATAAATTTAATTATTCAATGTCTGAAAATTAAAAATAAGATTCCATAATGTAGGAAATATTTTTATATTTCTAATGAATATTTATGCTAAAAAATATAACGTATATAACCCTATGTAAAAATTATTTTGCTAAAAGATATATGCTTTTGTCACTTTTGTATTTACTTTAACTTAATTAATATAAAGTGTAATTATCCCTTACAAGTGGATCAATGGGGTCCCAATATCAACCAAAAGATGCCATGGTTGGACATTTATCAACCAATAGGGTTAGTACACGTTTTAAGATAATATATTATTATTATCATATTTTCTTTACCCTTATTTACCCGATTTACCCTTTAACCATGGTAAATACAATATTTACCGAAGTAATTATTCAAAATTTCTAAAAATAAAAGTTATATATTTACACAATTTGGACCTCCTGATTATAAATATGTAATCCATTTTTCTTAATTCAAAACATAGAAGTGGCAGAAATTAATTTTAAATTAATTTCGGTTGTTAAAAAAAAGCGTGTTTTTAAGAGATAATAACTATCAAAAGATTTTCACTTGCTTATGTCCAGTTTAAATGTGAAATTATGTCCAATGAACAACATTGGATTAAATGATAAAAAGATAATTTAATTTTACTATAAAATCACTCAAATTCATAATTTATCACTATTAATTTTTTTATTAAAAAAGGTGTTTTTAATTAAAATTTAGTAATTTTCACTATTAATCAAAATATGAAAGTTATCCGAAAAGTACCAAAATTTCACCCTAAGATAATTTTGATATTCCAAATCCAAAAATGAAGTCCATTTTGAAAGATAAAATGGATAATATTTCAAAAAGTGGGTACTACTATTCATAACGGCTAGTTTGATTGGTTGTGGTGTGTGTTAGAATTTGAAGTTGTGTACAACACACACTACTTCATTATTCAAAGAGAAGGGTACCGTGGAAGATTGGGGTGTTACATTCTCTCATCCTTCAATAAATTGTGTCCTTTCAATTTGAAATTATTTTTCAAAAATAAAAGTTTGAAAATAGAAGACACCTTTGGGAAAACCCACATCAGAAATTAGGTTAATAAAATTTAGTCTTAATAGGAGGAAAAGGGAAATGAAAGGGTCACCACCAAATTATGATCTCGATTAAAAGAACATTGGTGGTAATTAGAGACATATAATTGGAGGAAAAATTTAAATATTTATAGTTAGTGGTTGAGGTCATCAATCACAAACAAGTATAAAATTGAGGGCCTTAAATTCATCAATCTATGATGATTTAAAAGACCATCGGTTCAAAAATACACATGGTATTAGGATAACATATTTTTGGTTTTAATATCCCTTCACTAAAGTATAATAATTAATTTCTTCATAGAATAAGAGAAGAATAAAAATATATACTTGACAATTATAGTCCCATCCATTAACTAATTTCTACCACAAACTCATCTTTCAATCTAAAAGATAATAGAACTTAAAAATAATATTGTATTTATCCTATTCATATAGGGTTCAAAAAAATGAATTTATAATTCATCTACCATAATTTTTTAAAAAAAGACTACATTATTCAATCCAGGACATCATGTGGGCCAGTGGTAGGTGATACACCCTTGTCACCCTTCGGTTGCGGGTTCGAGTCTCGCGGCCTTGCTGGACGTGACAGGTTGCCGCCCGACCTCTGGGTTGTCCTTTTATGGCAATCCAAAAATAATCTCAAACTAGAATTATCCAAAATAATTCTGTCCAAACTCACAGTCCAAAATTTATAAGGAAGGTAAACACAATTAATATCCTTTTTGCGGCTTAATAACATTTGAACAACTTCCTCATGTATTCTTTTAAAACACTGCAACATATTGAATTACCATAAAACCTTATTTATTACATACATGATACTTTATTCCGTATAGAATACTAGATATACTCCTTCTATCAAAAAATGTTGTAAACTCCAACAATGATGGAATATACAAATCATTAACCAGTTTCAAGGTAGTTAAGAATATCCTATATAATTTATCCAAATCAATCATGTATTATTCCAAAATCACTACCTCAGTATCAGAACTATATTATGGTTGATCATTCCTTGAAACATATATTTTCCAAAAATTTAACCTGTTATTGAGTCAATTTTCATGTTTCCACACAATCTCAAGTCCTTAATGAAATAGTACTGCGGTACAATCCTTATATACTCCATAATTATTATTACCAGTACATTGTTGATACAACACTCAAATGACATAATTCTCTAATAAAAACATAAGAACTGTAATAATTCCTCCTCATCTGTGGTAGTATCATAACATGATTATTATCCAATAGCATTATTTGTGGCATACTCTAATGATTTGTACATTGGTTCGCGTAGTGTTCCAAATCCTTGCAGATGAAGCATTGTACATTTGAAACCTTTTTCTTTCCCTTCCAGTCACGTACATGGTGTCCTTTTTCTCCACACTTATAAAAAACTCCCATTACCTTCAGGAAAGTTTCAGGGTGTTTCTTCCCACAGTTATCACATATGGGAAAATTCTTCTTTTCCCTCTTCCCTTTATCCATATTTCTCTCTTCCATCCTTTTCTTATCTTGCTTCCCTTATAAGCCATAGGACTGAGAGAATTTTTTACTTATCTTATTAACACATGATACTATTTATGCATATGTTGAGAATACATGGGAGACTATTTCCCTTCTAAATGTTGGCTTAATACCATGAAAGATATGATCCTTATTACTCTTTGGATCATACGTATTGCTGGAGTTCACATTCCTTCTACTGGACGCCAATTCTATAGAATGGAACAAAGTAAGTCAGTTTATAAATAGCAATGAATAATTCCAAACTTGTAAAATACCTAATGTGAATTGAACTATTTATGGATATAATCCATAATCATAAAGATGTTTTCATTAAAGAAGTATATACTCATAAATCCTTCATAATTATTTGTAAATAAAATGAGAATTATCCTAATAATATCCCTCAAGGGTGTCGTAACCAAGACTGCAGCAAGGCCCATTATCGTGCACCAGTTCCCATTTGAGTCTAGCTCAAATCAGTGTTTTTGGGTTTTACCCCTAGGTATATCTGTGCCAGAGCCGCCTCTACATGCTCATATCCAGACAGGGATGTATTTGCATGGAAAACTCACGAAATCTCTACATTACCAAAATTCTAGGAATTTCTTCTATACTAATCCTCAAAGTCAATCTTCGGTCTATGTTCTCTAATCAGAGTTTATCTAAATCTAGCTTCCAAGGTTATTTCTAAACTTCCTCTGATACCAACTGTAACTCCCTGACCCTAGTTACCCAGAGTCAGTGCATTATTTTAATACATTGGCATTATTACAAGGAATCAAGTCCCAAAGGACTGATCAGTTTAGCAGTATTGGAAAATAGATTACATACATGAATGCTATGTTACACTTCTTAACATACAAAACAACATAAATAATCCTTCATGAACACCGTTATTCCCTTGGCATAACCATGCATATCAATCACAATACACTTCTTGGAATCCTGGAAAAAATAAAACAAAGAAAGGGGTGAGCTCAGATGCTCAGTAAGGATAAAAATACATTGGAAACTTTCATAAATAATCATAAACATTTAAGGAAATGTATAAAAAAACAAAATCATTTTAAACTTGAACATCAGCATAATATGGAAAAAATAAAATTAAGTAATTTCATTTTCTTATTCACATGGATATTCTACTAGTCGAATAATCACATGCAATATCACTAACCTCTTTCGTAATTATGGAATTCATAATGGCAGGCTATCATAACCACATATTCAAGGCCTTGTTCCAAGACTACAAATAAGATTTTCTCAAGGCCTTGTGCCAAGACACTATTTTGTCTCATGAGACCTACTAATTCATCGAGGAGCAATAACATGCTCCACCTATCACTTACTAAGTCCAATGCATTCCTTATATGAACAGGTTTAAACATAACATAAAAATTCCTATTAAAACTAGTATACGAAATGTCAATACTTTCTCCATAAACCATGAATGGTATAAAAATAAAACATCCACAGTCAAACATATCACAAAACCATCAATAAAATATGGATGTTTTTTATCATAATAAATAAACTTAAAATAAGTATAAAATCCATCAAAATATGTTGACATGGATGAAATAAAAACAATTTGATGGAAATATCTCTTTTTGAAATCATTGAAAAGCCACACATTTATAAGGGAAGTAATTTAAAACAGATTTTTGAATCAAATAGTCCCATACCACTTTGAAACTTTTGAAAAGAAATATCATTTCAAAACATTAAAGTCCATATAAATATATCCTTATAATCATTTTGAAAACATGGACATTAATTAAAAATATTTAGAAAGATAAATCTTTAAAACATTTTAAATTATGATCTTGATAAAGAGTACCTTTCACAAATTCTTAAAATATTCATTTTGAAATCATTTAAAAGTCACATAATAATAAAATAAATGATTTACTTTGAAAATATTCTTATAATCTTGTAAGAGAAGCTTTGAAGATTTTATAACAGAGTAAAATAGCCGCACCCCCCGTATAAGTTAAAAAGACATTCTTACCTTAATTTTGTTGAAAAGGTTAAAAAGGACCTTGTTTGGAAAACTATGGGAAGATTACTTTCAAACCATTTTATAAAAAGTCAAACAAGGGTATAAATGAATTTAACCCATAGTCTATTAAATAATAAAAATGTTTTGGAATACATTTTTAATAAACATGGATGTGGATGATAAAGAGGTCATAATAGATAATTATGTATAAACAACCTCGGATAATGAAGAGATTGTGAAATAAACCCTAACCAATTTGGTAACTTATGAAACATACACCCAATGAAAGAGGTATCATATAATGAATATGTAAATACACATAAATTAATGTTTATTACACAAATAATACAATTATGGGTAGTACATACCCCACACAAAAGGTAATAGTTTCAATATGGCCTGAATCTCACGGGAATAAGGAGTGAGATGAAAACCTATTACCTTGTAATTTTCCTTGGTCAAGGGTAGGTTAACCTCCAGTATAATAGTTAAATCATTGTTATTAAATTATACAAGAATCATATACATAAATATGATATCATATGTGATATTTTAATATTGCTTTGTTAATAATATTTTAGCATTATCGTCGTTTCGGGTGTTCACTTACTCATTTTCTTTTATATGTTTTGTTACATAAGCCGTGTTTTTTATCCATAGGTTTTATATTATTAATATCTATAATGATTAAAATTCCTTAAAAATTCTTTTTAATAATAAAATGATAATTATACTTGAATGAATACGATGGGGAATGAATCTCATCGCGTTCGTGGAGACGGTAGTCCGTACGTACGCACAAGAGACAATATCATTCTTTTGATATTAAAACAATATATAATTGGATGGTATATCATATATAAAGAATAATTATAATTTCATATTTATTATTTACTTCAATTACACATCATTATCATACCCATCCAAATAATAATGTTTTGAATAACAATTACACCAGGACGTAATGACGGTAAGCCGTACGTATGCACGTATGGTGACATGTCATTAAAAGGATGGATAGAATACTGAATATGGTTGTACCATATATATAATAACATCACATTATATATAAGATACTAGAGTTATTATTTTATAATGTAACTAACTAATAAAGAAGAAGTTGAAGAAGAAAGGAACTTAAAAGAGGGTGGTGAAAACATTACATCTTCTTTGGGTTCTTCATTTTGATTTGATCAAAAGGGCTTCTTAGGTTGGTTTTCCTACTATCGTAATGCCTCTAGGTTGAAGTCAAAGAAGTTGAAAGGATAATTGTGTAGGGGTTGGCTGAACCGAAAGGCTTCAAAGGTATGAATAATTGGTTATAAGTGGTGTCCTTTTATAAGGGGGGGGGGGAGGGGCTGTTTAGGAAAAACATAAAGTATTAATTTATAATAAATTCATATTCGGTTTCTTATTGCTCCAAGGTAGATTATTCAAAGTATAAGGTGGTTATGGGTATAAATACTTTCATCCAATAGATTTTATATAGGTTTGGTTCACAATATTAACCTTAACTTTTAGTTTTAACTCTTATTTAATAAGTTTAACACTTACCATGTCACTTGGTATTTTTATATTATATAGTCAATAAACATACTATAAACTTCCAAGAGACCCTCAAGTAGTCCATTAATAATAAACCTATAATTATATAAGTTCTTTGACCAAACCTTAGATTTTTTGGAATAGAATATCAATTAATAATACAATATATGTTTTAAAAACAAATTTATTTCAATTTTGGAAATATCTAATAATTGATTTTT
Source organism: Viscum album (assembly GCA_963277665.1). NCBI lineage: Eukaryota > Viridiplantae > Streptophyta > Magnoliopsida > Santalales > Viscaceae > Viscum > Viscum album. The sequence goes on from OY728140.1 coordinate 2,121,020,015, forward strand.
TGTTAAAGTCTTAAAAACTCTATTAATTAAAAAAAAAATCCTAACATGTCATATTAACCAATAAAATTCTTGTATGGCAACCAAACTTTCAAATTATTTTTATTTTAACATTTATAATACTAATTATTTGATTCTTTCATTAATAAGGAAAGTACTAAATCATTATCGTGTCATAAATAAATTTAATTATTCAATGTCTAAAAATTATAAATAAAATACCATTATGTATGAAATATTTTTAGATTTAAAATGAATATTTATAGTCGAAAATATAACATATATAACAATATGTAAAAATTGTTTTTCTAAAAGATATATGCTTATGTCATTTTTGTATTTACTTTAACGTAATTAATATAAAGTGTCATTATCACTTACAAGTAGATCCATGGGGTCCCAAAATCGACCCAAAGATGTCCATGGTCAGAACTCTATCAACCAATAGGGTTAGGACACATTTTAGGATAATTTATTATTATTATAATATTATTTTTTACCCTTATTTACCCGATTTACCCTTTAACCATGGTAAATAAAATATTTACTGAAGTAATTAGTCAAAATGTCTAAAAATAAAATTTACCTATTTAAAAAATTTGGACCTCATGATTATAAATATGGAATCCATTTCTATAAATTCAAAAAATTTAAGTGGAAAAGATTAATTCAAAATTAATTATTGTTGGTAAAACAAAAAGTGTGTTTTTAAGAGATAATACCTATCAAAAGATTGACACTTGCTTATGTCCAGTTTAAATGTGAAATTATGTCCAATGACCAACATTGGATTAAATTGTAAAAATATAATCTAATTATACTCTAAAATCACAAAAATTCATAATTTATCATTATTAATTATTTCTATTAAAAAAGTTGTTTCTAATTAAAATTTAGTAATTTTCACTATTCATTAAAATATGAAATTTATCCGAAAAGTACCAAAAATTCACCGTAGGATAATTTCGAAATTATGAATACAAAAATGAAATCCATTTTGAAAGATAAAATGTATTAAATTTTATAAATTGGGTATTACTTTTCATAACGGCTAGTTTGATTGGTTGTGGTGTGTGTTAGAACTCAAAGTTGCGTACAACACACTCTAATGCATTATTCAAAGAGAAGCGTACCGTAGAAGCTTGGGGTATTACAAATAAAGTTCAAAAAATATTTTTTCCACAATATAATCAATCAAATGTTTTTATTTAGATATCATAAAGGTAACATATAAAGTATTTATAAATTTTATTAAAAAATAAATATAAAAATATAAAGTGTTTATTTTAATTATTTTTAATTGTTCATAATAGTCAATTTGAAATTTTCAAATTAAATAACACAATTAGGATATTATTTAAACCACATAAAATAGGTTATGATGATTGATTTTATCATGGTTCAAATATTTTTAAGTATGTGATATTCATATTATGTAAAATGAACACATAGAAGATAATATTTTATAAACTTTTTATAATTCATAAAATACCTTAAATTTATTGAAAAAATAATATAAATAATAATATTAATAACATATTATTAAAAATTGAATATAAATTTTTTATATTAAATATTATAGAATTTCCATAATGAATAAAAATATGGGAGTGTTTATAATTGGATTTTATTTTTGATTTTTTAATAAATATTTATCTCATGTTTTAATATATGAAATTTTCATTCATTTAAAAGTTATTTTCTTGTTAATTATTCATGAATATAATATTTATATTATAAATTGTTGTATTAATTATGTAAATCGTTAAACCAATTTTGGGATTTAGTATCATACATCAAAAGAGTTGCATCATAGGTATGATAATAGATTTTGTTTCCATCCACCTTGAATTTGAATATAACCGATGTTGTTAGTTTGAATTTAGTTATTGAATATAAAGATCCTAGTGGATCATGTAGGTTAAATGAGAGGGGTTGAATTATATTCGACATGTTTTTATCAATTTTATTTTATCTACTTTTACACCTTTTTCTAATTCGAACCTCTGCACCTATTAGAGTGAATAAATATTCCTTGTTTATAAAGAAAATTATACCACATGGAAGGAAGAAAGTAAATTAAATCATATCACACAATATTTTTATAATGTGTTCCACCTATGTGGGTGAAAAAATCCTTACTATTTATGGGATTATCCATGTCACATATTATCTATTAGAAATCCATCACCAATTATAAGTGTGTTCGTCAGGTTTCACCCTAAAACCATAGTGGGTAGGTATGAATCACTTTCCAAATTATACTAATATCCTACAAGTGTTTTTATACTAGAATCACACTAGTGTTATTTATAATGGAATCTCAATAGTTTTTATGAATAAAACACTAGCATAATGAGAATGATTACCCAAACATCAAGCTACAAATGCAACAAAAAATTGATCATCCACTTCAATCCAAAGAGATAAAATGATTCTTCACTTTATCACTTAAACTAAAATTATTTGTCTACTATTGAATATAATAAACTAAAATGTATGGAAGTCATATCATTATACTCTTCTGAATGAGTGGAAAAGATCGGTTACACTTCAACTCACTATAATAATAGTATGGACAACTGAATATTAATAAACAAACTACATGTTTTACTCTTCCCACATTATTTAAATATATTTCTTCAAATAAAAAAAATCTGCTGAAAATAATTTTATTTAATAACTACACACATGAGAATCATGTTTCATTCATATATGTATGATGTCAATTATATTTTTCATGAAAATATCATTTCATGAATAGAATACAAATCACTATTCCTCATGCATGTACAATATCACATGTATGGTTCTTTTATCTTTATCAAATAAAATTTCATGGTGTTATTCTTCTTCTAATACTACCACTAAAAAAATATAAACTCCATGATATGATCATGAAATAAAATATGTGGTGTTTCTTCTTCTTTATCAAAGTAAACATAATCCACTTTTTGTAAAAATATAAAATGTCCAACACATAAGTAATGGTTATTAAATGCTTAAGAAATCATGTTTTCATGGATCTTCCTTTGAAATAATTCTTCTTGTTATGCTACTGTGTCTTCGAAAAACACAATGAACACACAATCCATTCCTCAAATGAAATAAAAAATACTACATTCAGGCATGAATATCATTTCATACATTATACTCAAGCTTTTTAAGAAACAATATGAACATTACCTCTATTGTTATTTATTATTTGTGTAACAGTGTACATGAAACTATCTATCATTCTATTTCACATATTTATTGGCATACACAACTTTCACTTTTACTTTTCACATTAAATATCTTTGAATAAATGTATCATGTGATGATATCATTTCATCAGAAAATACAATATACATAGGTTATCATTTTCCCTTTGCAAAACACAATGTGAATATCAAGGCTATCTCACAGAATCTCAAACCACCATCATGTGATCTTGAAGGCATCAAATGACTCAGCATGAGTGGATAATACCTTATTCATAAATTCTGAGGGTTTACACTACACCATTTTTCTCTTGCCTCTCTTAAAAAATATTTCTCGAATATGAAATGTTCTTAATGTGAAAATAGTGAGCATTAAGGGTATTTAGAGAAAAGTATCCATCAAATCAGTGCTAAGAAAAACACAAACATCCATCCTTTTCTCCTTTTTACTCCTTCACGTGATAACTAGAATCATCATCACCTTATAAGTAGGTTATCTTCATTTATGCTTTCCTTTGATTTGATATTTTTTAAATCTTGCTAATAATGTTTCATGATGATTTAATAATTTTATAATCACTAGGATGATAAAATGGTTCTTGGATGATTTAGTTCTATCTCCCACACATTTCTTCATGGAGAAAACCCAATGAACATAAATCCCAAATGGAACAAGGTAAAAGATAACTGTGGATATAATAGAACAACATATATTGATTGGATTTGATGGCTAAGATTATTTACATATCTTTTTAAAGGATAAATAGTAACCAAAATCAGTGAGTCCCATATCGTTTTCCAGTAGAGCTGAGTGCTACCTTTTATAACATGTCCCACTGGTCACTATTTAAATTTAATTATGTTTTACCCTCCATAATATCCACCAACACCGTCCCATGATGGTATTCTCTACCACTATGCCACCCCACATGATGATGGATTTACGTTCTTCTATGCTAATCTGTGGGAACTCTACGAGCACCTCTTCCAAGATTTTGGCCCATTTGTTATGGTCAATCATAATTTCCACCTATTTAGTGGTTCACCTAGATCCCACTTCTTGTTGGTTCATGAACGAAATATTTTATAGAGGCTAATATAAGTGTCATCCTTACATAAATACCATACCAGACCATTCCATGATAAGGATATTCTCAAAAATATTCATGAAGTATATATTTTTCATAGTATTCATTAACTCCTATTTATTTTATATTCTAAAATCATGAATTCATATGGTTAAAAAAATATGAATTCCCCTAATTCAATTGAAAACATGTTTTGGAAATTAATAATATATTTTCAATTTTCATCATTAATGTTTATTTATTGAATGAAATTATTAAAATAAAATCATCCTTTTATACTTAAAAATTCTCAAGAATAATTCAATGATGGGAGATCCATAATTCAATAACTGAAACATTGGATTCTGAGCATACAAACACATTGAAAAAAATACAACACGATTATTACTTTAAAAAATTTGGGTTCTTAAATCCCCCTTTGGATTTGTTTTCAATTCCCATTTCATTTTCAAATTCAGTGTTTTATTCTACCCCTTATTGAAAATAAAAACATTGATATAGGTATGGGAAATAATTCATCTTTTTTCATTCTATAAGAACTATACTTTTATTATTCTCACATTGAATCTCTTAATTTCATTAAATATGAAACTTAAGAGAAATTAAAATTCAACTTCTTAAGAGAGGGTACATATCACTTTTTTTAAAGTAATGAGTTATTAATTAATCAACTCCATGTCTATGTGGGTTAACGCAGTGTAGAAAATAGGACTGATCAATCAAGACAAAAATGATATCAATAATATTTTTAGAATGTGAGGACAACATAAAATAATAATTCAGTGGTTGTTTAGATGATTTTAAAAAAATATCCCACATTAATATTAACAAATAGATTAAAAACATTAAACTGTAAAAATTTACTTCCCCTTTATCAATCAATTTTACTTTTTTCAACAAATTATTGGTTTATCACCTTCTAATTCATAATTATTATTATTATAGAGTTAAGAGAACATACCAATTTAATCAAAAGCTTCAATTTATATAATTTAAAATCATTATATAAATCTCCTACCACCACATGAAAAATTCATGTGATACCATTTGACATATTCATCAATGGAAGTTGTTCAGATTTTCTCCCCTAGAGGGACAAGATTCATCCATCATCTTCATCATTATTGGATTTTTTTAAGAATGAACTCCAATAAAATATTTAATACAAAATAAAGTGTTGTTTTAAGACAACATGTCACCGATTGATATAAAAAACTCCATGATAAATAACATCCAAGATGTTGTATAATTCTTAACAACATTCATATATTAAAAAATCCCCCTAAATATATATCTCACCTTCAGTTCCATTCATAGAAAAACCAGAAACAGAATATATATGGGAATAAGATGGTTCTTCTAGGATTTTCTGTTAGAGAATTATGGATGAGATTTATTTCATAACCTAGAAACTCCTTTCAAGAAATCATAATATTTATGAAAACTTTTAATTCTTTCTCCTTATTTGAATTTCTAGATTTTATCATTTAATGGAAAAATGGTCTTCGTAATTTCCTTAGCTTTCATCATTGATGGAATAAAATTATTCACATTATCAAGTAGTTCTATTTTGATTATTTTATTATTTCTATAAATTCTTAGCCATTCAAATATTCTCTACCCATAAGACTAATCATTATTTAGTACATTCATAGACTTCATATTGTGTGTAAAAGTTTTATTTATAGTAGTATTTTTAACATAATAAGTCACTGGTGAATTTATTTTTTCTCTACTAGTTAAATTTGTTCAAGAAAACATGTCCTGAATTTGTTATCAATATCCCCTAAAATTATGTACCTTCAAAAAAATATCAATAAATTGTAGTGTAATCCTTTTGAGATAACCTCACATGGAATTAGAATTATTTATCTTAATTATCTTACAAAAGATCAACCATTTTATTTTATGTATGATTAATTTCATTTTCTACTTTGGCTTGCTTCAACAAGCATTGGTGTTTATGAACTATTTTAAAAGGTGCATTATATTTTATTGCATAGTAGAAGAAAATTTTCTTTAGTGCGACATTTATATCATCATTTTTTTTGGTGTAGCTTACATAACAATTTTCTTAACTCTCTTCTCTTGTATATACCATAAGGAAGACATCTCTAATTTTGTACTTTAACACTAATTTTGTTGTAGTATTTTCTTCAAATAAATATATGTATAGTTTGTAGTTGGTATATAGAATTACTCCTCAGAATTGTGAACACCTTTGTTGTAATAATCACATATGTTTTCAAGACAGTCAAATCTATTATTGATAGATAGATTCTTCTCCATATGTAAATTATGAAACAATTATGCCAGATTTCTCTTCACATTAGATCTTCTCCCCCATAATGCTTTTCTTTTGTAATAATCTTTCATTGAAAAATTATACCAACAGTTAATGTACTAATTCCCATATTTCCAACAACACCCACAATAGCAAAAAAATATTGATTTTTCTTTTGTGATATAATTTGGATAGCATTGAAATCCATTATCTTTTGGATAATATGACTCTTTATATGATATTCTTGTTTGGAATAAGAATTCACACTCTACATCACATCCCACTTCGATGATATGGTGGATTTTTCATCATCCTTCTTCAGCCATGTTTGACCAAAATTATTTTTGTAACCAATACTAACAGATAAAACAACATTAGTAAAAATAAAAAATTATGATATAAGGGTGACCTGTTTTAGTGATCTTAAAACAAATTTGTGTTTATAAAATATCAGGCACTTTTTCCACTAGAATGAGTTTTGTAAAAAGTATGACCCTTTTTAGAATTACACATGATATAATTTTTGATCTTATCATTTTGTGAAGATTTATCTTGGTAGTTCTCTAGATTTTTGATATTTACCTACAACACAAGAATTTTTAGATTTAGAGAGTTATTCCATTCTTCAAGTGATTTCAACATATATTCACATTCTTTTTAGGAAGTCATTAATTGTAGTTCCTTCTGATTTTTTTAAATTGAATTCAATTTAGAGACACTTCATGTTGAGGAAATATTTATCACACTCAATGAATTTCAGTTTATATTCCCATCTACTCTTCATTTTCTGAATTTTATTATCATGCATTTGATTCTCTTCTATTAGAGAAATATTCAACTACTTAATTTAGTTTTTTAATCTATATTTGGGTATCAATAACATTCATTGAATATATATGTATTTTCTCTAATGTATTGATTACTTTTTTATAAACATTCTCATTTACATACTTCTCACAAATAGTCCTTTGTAATTCATCTTTAACCAAAGTGAATCTTTCATTGTAATGTATTGTAGACTTTACAATTGACTCTTCAGTTGAGATGAATGTCTCATCTTTGAACATGATTTCCAATTGAGAGTTCTTAATACTCATGGAATTTTTATCAGTTTCATGACGTGTATAGATCATCGTAGTAAATACCTTCTCAGTTACTTCTTTCTCACACACATTCCTTTGAAATTCATCATCATTATAAGATAGATGTTTATTAAAATGTGATATAATTTATTATTTATCTTCAATAAGTTGTGTGGGATGTTTTTAGGTTAGAATATTATTTTCTATTTCTATCCCTATATCCTCATATTCCTCTTCATGTTTTGAATTTTCATCATGTAGTCCCTTAATAAAATAAAATATATAAGTGACAACCTCAGAAGTAACTTTAGTTAGATAATATTTAACTTCTGAATTAAATTAATTAATGGATTCAATAAACTTTTATTCATCACTACTTGAACAAGATTCATGAAAAGGGTAATTGTCAAATGATTTAACCGATACTATGAAAATAATACTACTCTGAATACATCCATTTTATGGTTCACCCTCTTTCATCATGAAATCATTACTTAGATTTTTTGTCTATTTATTCTATCTATTATTAAATGTTTTTGTATAAAAATCCTTGTTTGAATTGACATAGATAGGAACTAAACATAACATATGTGGAGAATCTATTACTTCTTTGAATTCAAATTTTCACCTCATACGTGTATGATACAAACATCTGGGATAATAAGGTAGATTCAATGAGAGCTATAACCTTTTCTATGAAACCAATTGAAGTGCCTAGTGGATCATGAAGCTAAACTATGAGATGGGGGGGGGGGGGGTAAATTAGTGTACAAAATTTTTACCGATTATGTTTTATTTATTTTTAAGCTTTTTTTAATTTGAACCACTATACATATTATAATGAATATATCTTCACTATTTACAAACACAATTATACAACATGAAAGGTAGAAAAAAATTGATGCATAATAAATAATATTTTTAAAAGGTTAACCCTTGATGTGGGTGACAATTTCCATACTGTGTCTAGGATTATCTAAGTCATATATTCTCTACTTGAAATCAATCACAAATTATAAGTTGGTTGGTCAGGTATGGCCCTGAAAAATTAGTGCATTGGAAATAAGAACTTCCCAAATTATTCCGGTATCCCACCAAGGATCCCTATACTAGAATTCAACCAATGTTTATAAAACATCACTAACATAATTAGAACGATCACCCATAATTCAAGCTTCCACTGTAACACAAAACATATCTTCCTCTTCAAACCATTGAGATAAACTGATTATTCACTTTCCCACTTCAATTGAAAGTCTTTGAATGCAACTGAATCTAATCAATAACACTATATGTGAATTTTATCAGTATACAATTCTTAATGAGCATAAGATATCACCTCCAATTCATCTCACTATAATAATATAATGAAAAAGATAATATTCATCAAAAAAATTGTCTTCTTCCTCACTTTACTGAAATATATTTATTCTTCTCAAAAAAATATTTATAATGGTATTTTTGTTTAATAACCACACACATGAAAATTGTGTGTCATTCATGCATGTATAATGTCAATTATATTTTTCATGAAAATATCATTTTCTGTTTGGCATACTCAGTAGTCAACTTCATGAATGTATAATATCAAATGCATGGTTCTATTATATTTATCATATTCAATTACAAGATATTCTTCTTCTTTAAATACTACTTATGAACAAATAAAAACTCTATAATCTGATCATGCATTATAATATGTGGTTTGTATTCTTCTTTATTCAAGTAAACATAAGATGATTTTTGAAAAAATATAAAATGTGCAATACCTAAGGAATAGTTCTTCAATCCTTAACATATCATGTGTGCATGGTTCTCTGTTGGAAATAATTCTTCACCTAATGCTATTATGTCTTAACAAAAAACATGGAATACACAATATGTTCCTTAAATGATACATGGGATACTTCTTCATGCATGAATAAAATTTAATTCATTATACTCAAACTGTTCACATAACAATATACATGATTCCTCTATATTTATTTCTTATTCAAAAAACTGTATACATGGTACAACTAGCTTTATCTTATGCATATTTTTAGGCATGCACAACTAACACTGGTTCTATTTTTGTGAAACAACATCACATAAATAGATCACACAATGATATCACTTCTTTAAAAAATATAGTATATTTAGGTTCTTCTTTCTCCTTAGAAAAAAAATCACTACTAAAAAAAGCCTTTAACAGTGCTATAACAAAATGCTAAAAATGGAATATTTATCAGCGATAAATAATGTGATGATAAATTTAACCCTTTATCAGTGCACCTTTTTTAGCACTAATAAAATAAAACCTTTATGAGTGTGTTATTTTTAGCACTGATAGAGGGTATGGTTTATGAGTGCCTTATTTTTTTGCGCTGATACAAGGTATCATTTATCAGCACTTTAATTTAAGTGCTGATAGAGGGTATCCTTTATCAGAGATTTATTTTTAGTACTGATTAATATTTAGATAAATAAAATTAAATAATTAAATAAATTAAAAATAAAAACGTGTTTATAAAAAAAATATTACAATTTTTTTAATTAAATAATTATTGATAAAAATGAATATATTAATTATACATTATTAATTATTAAATTTTTTATTAATTAGATAATTATGATAATTAATGTTATTAAATTTTATATATTAAATATATAAATATATATTAATGTGTATATATATATATATGATTTATATATTATTAAATATTTATATTCTTTACATTAAATAGTTATATTCTTATTGAATATTGGTTTATAATTAAAAATTAATATGTATTAAAAATATTGATTATAATTGCATAGTTCATGGAAAATAATTGAATTCCATTTCATTTTTCAATTTAACTTATAGAAAATATGTGTTATATTGATTTTACATATACATAATTAATGCATTTCTATATACAATGCACAGAAACCAGACTTATCCATTTTTTCAACATTGTTAAAGTGTACTTATTCATAATTTATTCAATTTCATTCATTTTTAACATAGATTCATGCACATAAAAATAGAAATTCATTAATAAAGATAAAAATATATTTTTTTTAAATAAATATATTTATAAATGTACAATCACTATATTTATATAATTATATATTTATAACTATAAGTAAATAAATATTTTTTGGAAATATTTATATAATTATAAATAAATAATTATATATATTTGAATAATTATTAAATTTATAATAAATTTAATTAAATAATTAATATATTTACTAAATTTATATTTATATATATTTATTAAATATATTTGTATAATTATATAAATATATATGCTGATATAAATAATATTTTTAAAATTATTTCTATAATTATAATTAAATAATTATAAAATTATAATTAATATATTTAAAAAGGAATATATTTATCATATTGATATTTTTGTATTTTTATTATGTATTTAATTTTTTTTCAAAATTTATATATATTTATAATTATAAATCCTTAAAAATCACTTTTTTAATAAATGCTAATAAAATAATATTTATCAGTGCAGAATAAGTGCAGATAAAGATGATTATTTATTAGTGCTAAATAAAGTGCTGATAAAAAGATGATTTATCAAAACTCTAATTTCAGCGCAGATAAATATTGGTTTTATCTGCAATTTTTTTCGGGCCGATAAAGACAGATCTTTATCAGAACTAAAAAAGTGCTGATAATAGTGTCCACATCTATTTTAAAAACTCTAACCATTTGTGAACTCGTCACAATATTAGGATATTTCAGCAGAATCCACCTACTTCCTGTGATTCTTATCAGTAAATCGAATCTCGAATCACACCACTCAACTATTTTCGGTGCTCCAGTTGCATGAACATCTCATCCGACATCTGATTTTTGATTACGGTTACGATGCAAGTGGGGTTTGGCATCACTTTTCGTCAATTTCTTTACCCGAGGTAAGTGGTTCCATGCCCTAACAACTTTTTCTAATTTAATTTGCTCACTTATTTAATTTTCACATTATTTATAGTTTATTTTGGTGGTTTGAACATGTTTTTTAAATGCTTTAACATGAATTTGTGTCGAAAATAATTTTTCTAAAGATAAATTTTTATGTTTCTATATAGGCCTTATTGTAAAAAATCAGTGGAAGTGTTCAATTAATAGTTTCAGTAGTGAAAATTATGTTTTTGTGGGTGTTTAAGGTGTGCACGTGTTAAAAAAGAATTTTTGATGGGAAATGAGTCATTTTGGGCATGTTAGTCTTGTTATGCACTTTTTAGTATGAGTGGTGAAGTTCTTAAATAAGGAATAATTTTTTTTAGAAATAAAATTAGAGACGTAGAAATGGTTTGTTAAATGGAGTGAGTGATTGAATTTTTTTTCAAAGGGTTTAGTGTGCTTTGTGTTGGTTTTGGGTCCTGTAATGTAAAATGGATATGTTATGTTTGTTGGTTTTTGTGTGGTGTTCTATGGAATGGTTTTATGGGTTGTTTGAAAGGTGAAAATAATTTTTTCAAAGGTGCATAAATGTAGATACGTTTGGAAGTAAGTTATTAAAGAAAATTGACACAATGTTTTTATGTTGAACATGTTGTACTATTTTTTAATATTTATTATAAATTTTTTAAAGGATTGAAGACATGTTTTGAAAATGATATCAGGTTGTGTATAAATTTTTTAATGAGGGACCTGCTTTGGAATTGGTTTCCAATTGGTGTATACTCTATTTTTGTTAATTGGAAGTGTTCTATAAATTAGTTAATATATTTATTTAATTATATAAGTGTTTCAAATTATCTTCGATGTGGTTGTGCAGTGCATTTGATTTTAAAATTATCATTTTCATGTGAACTTGGTTGTGTTTTTGATGTAAATCCTTACGGCGCCTATGGGGGTTATTTTAGAAAACTTATTAAATGAATTATTAACATTAATTATACTTGTAGGAAATGTTTTTTAAATGATTTTGTGTGTGTGTTTTCAAATGGTGTTTGGGTGTGCTAGTAGTTTCACAGTATGTGTACTTTTTTTGGAATGACTTGGGTTTGTAAATGTGTTGTGTTAGTGACATGTGAATCTGAAAATTGATTGAGGACAAATAAAAGGGAATCTTGGATAACTAGGTAACTTGATTGTGTTTTGTTAGGAAATATTGATGTTTTTATAGTAAAATCATTGTCCATATAGTTAATGCATTGTTTCATATTTATGTTTAATTCATTTTATTTTAGTATTACTCAAATAATAATTGTTCTCTTATAAAGGTGGATTCTTTTGTTCAGGTTGGGGTGCTCTGTCCAACTTTCATGCTTCTTCTGCCTTAAAATATTTTCCCCCATGTAGTGATACATTTATCACTTTCTTTCATGTTACCTCAACTTCCCTTGTATGAAGAGAACCGATGATTCCTATACTAAATTATAGAGATAATATTGATGTTTTCATAGTAAAATCATTTCCTATAGAATTAATGTATTTTTTAATATTTATGTTTAATTCATTTATTTTTTTATTACTCACATAATAATTTTTTTATTATTCAGGTGGATTCTTTTGTTCGAGCTCGTTTACTCTGTTCAACATTCATGCTCCTTCTCTCTTAAAATATTTTCACCCATGTAGTGGTGAATTTATCACTTTCTATCAAGTTACCTCCACTATCTTTGTAAGAAGAGAAATGACCCTACCTCAGCTCAATCACATATTTATTCTTTATGTTTATATAGTAAAATAATTGTCCATAGAATTAATGTATTGTTTCATATTTATGTTTAATTCATTTATTTTTAGTATTACTCTCATAATTATTGTTTTCATATGTAGGTGGATTCATTTGTTCGAGTTGGGGTGCTCTGTCAAAATTTCATTCTCCTTCTCCCTTAAAATATTTTCACTCTTGCACTGATGCATTTTTCACATTCTTTTATGTTTCCTCCATTTCCTTGGTAGGAAAAGAAACAATGTTTCATCTTCTCAATCACATAGGTAATCTTTACGTTTCCACAGTTAAATAATTATCCATATAATTAATGTATTTTTTCATATTTATTTCTAATTTATTTCTTCTTAGTATTACTCACATAATAATTTTTCTCTTATACATGAGGAATATTTTGTTCAAGTTGGTATGGTTTGTTCAAAGATGCTCATGCAGTGTTGGCAGTTCAACAAAGAAAGTCAATGGAATCATTGTAACATTGACCGTTATGATTGTTTTTGAATGTATGTAATAATTTTTATTTATGTAATTATATAAAACAATATTTTAAATTTCTATAATATAATGTTTTTTCTAGAATTTGTTTTTAAAATTCCATTTTATTTAAATTCTATACTGGGAATTGTTTTTAATAATATATCTAGTGTTTTTCTAGTGCTTCTAGTACTGCGGTGTGCTGTAACAGTACACTACACTGGTGCTGTTGTGTGCTGTTACAACATACTTCATTATAGATTTTTATTAGTTCTTTTAAAAGAGATGATGAATAGTTTCTTAATCAGCTCTTTGAAAAGTGCTGATAAAGAACTAATTTATCAGCACTTCTGCAATGCTAATGAAGAAATATTTTAGCGGCACATTAAGAAGCTCTGATAAACGCCCAGGGATTTTAATGTCGCTCACTTCATCCCTGCTTTTTTAGCATTGATAAAGGCCATTTCTAGTGCTATTAAAGGAATATTTTTAGTAGTTAATAGTATTAATATCGAAACTGGAACACTGAATCTTAAACCACCATCATGTGATTATGAAGGTCTCGAATGACTCAGTATGAGTGCATGGTAATTTCTTCATAAATTTAGTGGTCATCCACCGCTCTGTTTTTCACTCAGCTCTCCCAAAATATTTCTCTCGAATAATAAATGTTAATAATGTGAAAATGGAAAGCATGATGGGTATTTAAATATATTTATCCCATGAAACAATGCTTCGAAAAACATGGAAAACCATTTGTTGCTCTAACTTACTCCTTTATGCGGTAATGAGAATAATCATCCCTGTATAACCAGGATTGAATCATTTCAATTTTTATTTTATTTTATCTTCATTAAACCATGAAAACAAAGTTTCAGGATAATTCAATCATTCTCAAATAACCAGGATGATGAAATGGTGCTTGAAAGATTCAATTTGATGTTTTGGACATCACTACATAGAGAAATCATGATGAATAGAACTCCCAGATGACTCAAGGTAGAATATAACCATAGTGAAGATTGAATGGAACAAATTTAGGTCATATGAACATGCTCCATTTCATATATTTTTAAGGGAGAAACAGTAACTGGAAGCCGTGAGTGCCACATTGGTTTTCCATAGAGTTTATCTCAATTTTTGAAAAAAATCCTTCCAATCTCTATTAAAATTCAATTAACTTGTCCCGTCCTAAATAAACACTGGCACCATCCCATTCTATCATTCTTCACCACCATTACTCCTCACATTATGGTTCCTCCATGATCTTCTTCCCCAATCTATGGGCTTTCTTTGAGTACCTCTTTCGTGATGCAAGCCGACTTGTTGTTTTCAACCCTATTTCCCAAGTAAGTATTGGTGCACCTGGATTCCAGGGATTTCTAGTTGGCATGAAATATATTTTTAGAGGCTAATAAAAGTTTCATCCCAACATATATAGCATTCTATTCCATTCCATTTATCTTCTCAAATATCGAGGTAATGTATATATTTTTTATGTTCTTCATTAGCTTCTATTTCTTTTAACTTCTCAAATCATGAATTCAAATGTTGTAAACAATGCATATTCTCCTAATTCAATTGGAACCATGTTTTGAAAAATAAGAAAATATCTGCAATAATCATAGTTAATTTTCATTTTATTTAAATAAATTCTTCAACTAAAATTATCCTTTCCAACTTAATAATTCTAAAAAATAATTTAATGAAAAAACTTAATATTTTAATCATTCTAACATTTATTTCTCAGCATACTAACTCATTAAAAACGATTAAATAAAAATTATTACTTTAATAAAATTTGGTTCTTTAGAATATATTTTTTAAATGTACTCTATTGGGGTTATAATGTATTATAATCTCTCTTAAGTAATGTATCCCTAGGAAGACGATATTTGATTCAAACCTCCCACTAGCTTGGAGTGGCCTATTTGATGATCCAGAAATGTGGGGGATAACTATATACGGATTCAGGAATAATGATTATGGTATTTCAATTTTAATATGATTATAATGATTTACATAAATGGTTCACATATCAAATTCATGAAATGAATTATGATATTAGTAAATATATATGGCTTTTATCTTTTTCATGTGTAAACCAAACTATGAGTTATGTAAATATTTAAACATCAATAAGGTTTGAATATATTTGTTTAGTGGAAGTAATATAATTCTAAACTAAATCACTATAACCATGAATAAAAAATTTATTAACATCAAATAAGATAGTGAGATTAAATATCTGTCCAAATACCAAGTGTTATATTCTTTCAAAATAGAATCTTTTTAGGGCCTTGATCATCCAAATGGGAAAGATCATGTAAAAATGGGTGACACAAGATTATATTGGTATTAATAAACTAATAAGGTTGATTTAATGGTTAGGTTCCTTTCTCATGGAATTGTATTTGGGTTATTCTAACCTTGTAAACCCTAACATTTAGGATACTAATGTAATAGTGTTGGGATTATCCACTTAATATATCAGATAGAGATTTATATTTTATACTATTCTAGTTTTCTATATGATATGATTGAAAATACTTTTCTACTTGATAAATTCAGGTATTATTTATGTGATTAAAACATGTAATCCATGGTGAAATATAGATCTTGTCCCACTAATGGATATGATATATTTAATTGTTTTCATAATTTTTATGAGATCCCAGATTCGGGGTATGTATTGGATTCGACACGAATAGGAATGGCTTGGCGATGGATTCTAGATTTCAGATCTGGTCTTGTCTGACCTTTGGCTCTAGGTGTGTTCTGGTGCGGCTCTGAAATTGCTTCGATGCGATTCGAAAGGGGGGGGGGTATGGTTTAGCTTCGTTTGTTTTTATTTTGATGCACTGGTGGTGTTCTTGTAGTGGTGGCGTCATCGGAGGGCCCCCTGTCTCCCTCGATGGTCCCTTCTAACTGCGATGGCTCGACCATTTTGGTATTCGATGGGGGTTCCTCCACGTTATGGTTCTTTTCGGCTCCAGCCCAGAGTGGCGTTGTTTGATCAGACATGCTCGGCTCCCCTTATCGGTGATAATCTATTGATGTGTTACTGGATCTTCCAGTCCTGGGTGAGGAATATTTAGCTTCACCTCTTTGGTTTTTCCTTCTTTTAGGGTTTCTACAGATGTTTTCAAAGTGTACCTTGCGGTCGATATGAGGTTATTCTTGTTTGGGATCCAGTGGTGATTGATGTGGGAGAGCTCGACTTTTCTCTACCCATTGGCTTGTCTTCTGGTTTCTTCTGTTGATTTGGATTTAGGTGATTTATGGATCTCAGTATTGATGGATGCTTTGATTGATGTTTTTGGTGAAAGATTTTTGTTTGATCTTGGAGGTGGAAAGCTAGTGTAGTTGGACTCAATCACTTGGAACAGGCCCAAAGGAGGATTCAGAGCTGTCATTTCATTGTTGTAGTGCTTTTCAGATTTGGTTGTTTGAGAGGGTATGGCATCAACCATCATATCAGGCCCACACATTGACACATGAAACTTCCTTTCCGATTTCATCACAATGGTGGAGTGCTTCAACATCTTTTTATGCCGAGAATGGGTTGCTCTGATTTTTCAGTTTGGTTTCACTCTTTTTCATTCAGGTGTGATTGTCCTATGTCTATGAAGTCCTTTGGGTTATCCCCCTTATTCCATTAAAAGGGGTATTTATCAATAAATAAATATATTTGATGGTCTTTGGGAGGTAGGATGGATGGATATAGAAATCCCTTCCTATGTAACCAAATATTGATATTATCAAAAAGTGATTATATTTTCTTATTAGAAGAATATAATTATTAAAATAAGGTTTAAAAGGACATTGATTAAAAAATTCATAAGTAATTTTAGTCTCATATAATCAATATAATTGAGTGTGTCAATGACAATAAATATGATTGAGTATTCTAATGAATTGTAGAGCCGAGAGATTTCCTATTGGGATTATTTGGGTTGAGGAATTCATTATATTATCTTTGATAAAAATTATTCACTAATAAAAATGACTTCAAGAAAATTGTACCCTTATTTTTCAAAGTGTCGGGAATAGATGAACTGAGAATATTATGTTAGGTTTGAGTACTATAAATAAAACACAAGTGAGAAAAAGTTCAATCCTAAAGAATAAAAGTTATTTAGAGATTCAAATAATGTTTCCACAAGAAGACATTCAAGGCCATTGAAAGATAAATGTAATATATTGGTGAAGTAATGACTCCATCAGCTATAATTATTTGAGATAATTGAAGGTGTTGGTAAAATACATGTATTTTTCATGTTAAGAATCTGTATAATAGAAAATTATTATTTTTATTTTAATGGGTATATAATACCAAATTTATACTATTGATTTTTTTTTTAATTTAATGAAGTTAAAAATCAAATCAATAACTGAAATCACTAATAGTGTTCATTCAAATTATGATGAAAAGAGTTTCTACATCAATGTTTTGAATGAAAAGTAATTTTTCATGCTTATAGAGGTCATAATAAAGGATGTGTATCTTCATCTCATTTCTATTATGTGATAATATAATTTTTCTATTTGACAATTATTGTTATCAATAAAATGAGATTATAAATTCAATCCATATGGTTTAACATTCATAAGAATATATAACTTTCTATAAAAATATGACATAGATTAATATTTTTTATCTATTATAATAGTGTTTTATTGAAATAGAAGTTAAATTATTAGGGGAGGTGTTCTTGCAACCCATCAGGGGAATTGTTTTCAAGATTAAAGTCTTCATTTGGAGAAAAATTCACAAAAAGTATAAAATACTATATATGATATAGATTCAAAAGTTTAATTTATTAATTATTCTAATTATAAAAATATAAGTATTATTTATTAACATAAAATAGTAAGTGTATATTTGAATGATATGATGAATCGAATATAGTTTCCATGAGTCCAGCAGACGTATTTTTTAACTTAGAGAAGTTAAATGATAATCAATAAAAGGTTATATCTATTTAAAAAATTAATTTTATTTTCTACTTAATATGTTATAGAGTTTTGGATATGTGATGGTAATGAACCATTATAGAGTTATGTTTAGTTTGAATAATATAAGTGAATATAACTATTTTTAAAGGATTATTAAAGAATTTTTTTTTATTTTCCCTTGATTTCTGAAAGAGTTTTATGGTACAACTATAAAGATAAATTTAAATAGATACATTTAGTTACCATAAAAATTACATATCACTTTATTCTGAATGTTGATTTGAATATATTGGTAAAAGATAATGTAAATCATTTCAGTATAGAAAAAAAGTATTCAAGGAATTTTTTTTATGGAATGGGTTCCATGAATGAAAATTATGTACATTTGAATATTCTTTGTAGAAAAACAAGGTTATTAACATTGAAAGATTAGATGTTATGGTGTTAAGGATTTGGAATATGTTGATGGAGTTAAATATGTTGAGTGTATCTTTTTCATTCTAATATTTATTTAGTTTTGATAACTACCTCAACCCTTTAATCATGGTTTTCTAATAAAATTTACAAGTGTTTCAGATTAGGTTGTCAAAGTATTTATTTTATATCTAAAGAAATAGTGATAAGATAATTACAGTGTTTATTCCAATATGAAGATAAGAATATTATATTAATTTCATCTGTTTATTTATAAATCCAATTCAATTTTTTTGATGGTGAAAAAATTCACCAATGTTTGGGAATAGTGTTTCCCAACTACAGTTTTCCAGAATGTTATTTCTTGAGTTCTTCGAATATATTAGGAGTTATAGAAGTTAGATTGATTCGATTCATGAACAGTTGGTAATATATTTATATTTATTAAAAATAAGTATTGTGGGAATAAGGATGAATCCGATGGTAAATGGATAAAAAAAATCAATGACGTCTGAAGTTATGATGTTCACATTTTCTTGAAAAACTATTCATATCTTTTGTGGGTAAGCATAACGTAAGGAATGAACCCTACATTTTAAAGAGTAAACAGGATCAGAAACCCTAAATTCGTAGGAATAATGTATGGAATATGAAACCTACGTTAATTTCTGTAATTACTAATCATACCCTATGTTTGGGAAGTGAATTCGTGGTTAATCAATGCTACATTTTAGATCTTTTGTCAAAAAGGTGAACGTATGTATTATCATCCCTATGCTAATTTCTCCCTAAAATATGTGAAGATGAAATTATATTTGTGGAACCGTACATTGGTAGGAACCCTATAATATGAAAAGAAACCCTATGCTATGTGAAGGAACCATATGCTATGAAAAAGAACCATATGCAATGCATTTTAACCCTACGTTTGACTGGTCAATGCATGAGTTTTATTTAGATATATTATCCATGATTTATACAATTGTCGTACTAGTATTAAATATTTTTATAATTTTACAACTGAATCAAATGGTTTGCATGTAATGGAATAAATCATTCCTATTTATAAGGGACTTTATGAATCTCTTTCAATGATTTTGATTTCAAATATTCATGATTAATTGTGCTTCTAGTTTTCATGAACTATTTCAAATACATTTAGAGTGGTTTAAAAGGATTTAAAGAAAAGTTTTGAATTATTCAATGCTGCAATTAATATGGAGATATTATTAGAGGAGTTATTTAAATTATTTTTAATTCTTTCATTAGAGATTTATTTTATAAGAATAAAGAGGCAATGGTGCCACCCTTTCCTTGGAATACTTATAAAGGATATTGACTCTATTTATTTTGGGTATCCTAAGGAAGAGGAATGCTATTAAAACTACTAGATATGTATTCTCTCTATATATCACTCTTCAGAATGAAAAAAATATACAATGAAGAAAAGAGAAGATATAAATACTCTGTTAAAAATAAGGTGATGAAAATATTTATACTAAAGCTCGGTGCTTTTGAAGAGAGAATTGAACATATTTATTAATTCTTATCATATTACAATGTAATGAAGAAAGAATCCTGAACAAACATTATTTGATCTATTTTCTTCTATTTTAAGAAGAAGAAAAACCATTCTCATCATTGAATATTATTTTTCTATTGCTGTTGTGATCTAATAATGATCTGATTTATTCTTTTAGTTGCTTCTACAAACTGTGAAGTACAAACTATACGATTGAAAATATAAATCTCTATTGATTTGGTGGAGTATTTGTTGCTCAGAGTCAGTCATGGTGGAGTGTCAGCTTCTTAGAGTAAGCTGTGGATATTTCGGTTCCATGTAAAAGAACCAAAAGGCCCTATAAAATCTTTATAAGGTGTCAAATGCTTGTACTCAGTTGTGGAAGGTGTTTTGATAATAGGACCAACTAGTTTCAATCAACAATCTTATAGAGTTAAGAATTGGTGGAGTTCACTTGGAAATTTCTATTCCTTGAACCACTACAAATTCTTGTGTTCTTTTTCTTTTATTTATTTATACTACCCGCTCAAATTTAAGATAGAAGGAAATGATCACTTCATTTCAAGAGGGATGTTTTAATATTGTCAAAATTTTTAAAAGGACACAATTCACCCCTTTTGTGTCTTCATCATAGCCATTCAAACCTAAAAATTGGTATCTAAGGGTGGAATGTTTTAGAACATTGAATATTTATTTTGGCTCTTACAATCCTGAGTTACATATTTAGATAAAAAATATAAATGGAAAATTTCAGAGAAGGTATTTTGATGATCCATGGTCCTTATTTTAATGGTGATAATTATGGATTCTAGAAAGCTCTCATTACTATATATATGAAGAAACATGTTTTCAAAGTTTATATGAAGATTGTCAAACCTTATGAAACCCCTGGAAAATCGAAAAAGTTGGATGAAACTAAGGAAGATGAGTATGATGTTAATTCAAAGGCCAGGAATGAAATTATTTGTGGTCTGGGTCCTAATGAATTTTATTGTGTTTCTCAATGTTCTACTACCTATGAGATGTGGAAGCTATTGCAGTTTCATATCGAAGGATAGAAAATTTCATCCAACTAAGGTATAATACTGAAAAACTTAAACATGACACATTCAGGATGCAATAATGTGAGAGAATCAATCCGATTAATGGAAGATTAATAGAGGTTGTTAATGATGTTACTTACTTGGGAACTCTAATTGCAGAACTAGATCAGAAATTAATGGTACATAGAGTTATACCTTCTAGGTGGAATGGAATAGAAGCTACTATTTGAAAATCCACACCAGTTAAATAATTAAAGATGAAATAATTGATTAGAACCTTGATTGTGTATAAATTAGAGATGTAAGAAGAAGTTGAAAATAATATTTCTATCAAAAAGTAAATAGGTGCACTCAATGTTTCGATGGATGTGTTTTTTGAATCAGATTCTAGTCATTTAGTTTTATGTGATGAGGTACTACATCTTTCTAATTTTTTTGGCAAGTTGTATAAAATGAGAAAATATAAATTGAAGTTGAATAAAGAGAAAGAAGTCAGATGCTACGAGTGTAAAAAGAAATTCCAAATGAGACTTGATTGTCCTTTTATTAAAGATCAATTTTTTTTAATATAAATGAAATGGAAATAAATTTATGAAGGCTAATAATAATTCCTATGAATATTCATGTGATGAATCTACTACAAACTCAGAAGCTAATAATGAAAATAAATAGGTTAATCTATGTCTTATTGCTCATGCTGATGAGGTACAATCTTATTACTTTGAAAGTTTTAAATCTGAAAGTTTTTATTATGATGAAATTACAAATATTTTTCTTATACTTGAAGATAAATTTGGTTATCGAAATAAAGAGAATAAAAATATTAGAAAATATTATGATGGTATTTCAATTCATAATGAAAGCTTTTCGAAATAGATTACTAATTTAAGATCTAATACTTCCAAAACATTACGTGATATACATGAAACTAAAATTAAGGAATTATTGGATAAAGTTGATATTTTAAAGAAATATTCAATTATGATTATTAAGGGAAGAATTATTTGAATCATATTATTGGTAAAAATAAAATTCACAATAGAAAACTCACTATTGGTAGTAATGGAGAAAAGGAAAAATTATATAAAAATTATATTGTTCCTGGTTCGAACAGAAAAATATTGTCTACTTTTAAATATTTTTATTGTGTTATTAATAGACATTATGATAATTACTATTATTTTAGAAAACCTCAATTTTTTGGTTTCAATAATATTTACTATTATAAGTTATTATATATATTTAATTATAAATTTTTTGATCAAAATGAACATATTTGGTTACCTAAATCATTAATAGATAACACAATCGGACCCTAAAGTATTTGAGTACTAAAAGACACTTGTATTTGATATATTTTAGGAATGAACCACTAAACATCATCATTATATCATCATGTGATTTCTTGAACATTATTAAAATTCAATATATTCTTATTTCTTATTCTATTAAATAGAAACATCATTAGAGCTAGAACGGCTAATCCATGAAGTATTTTATTTTCCATTTTTATATTCAATTTAAATGAACTAACTATTTTATATAGGGGATATTTTTTTAATGTTTTATCTTTTATTTCACTAATTTAATTATTATTATATTTAAACTATTAAATATTTTCAAGCTATTATTTTATCAAATGAATTATTTTTTTGATTTATTTTATTAATCAATGATCGTTAACTTTTTTATTAAGATTATATAAAAATGACTATCCTCCATGTAATCATGTGTTTAATGTTTAACTATTTAAATCAATTTCATGTAAAAAATTAATATCTTGCTGTTTTTGATAAATTATTCTATTGTTAGACTGAAATATTTTTTTCATTTAAGACATACATAAAATTTTAATTAAATTCATTGAAAATATTTTAATTAAATTCTTTGGAAATATTTTAACTAAATTCATTGAATTTTTTTAAATAAATTTATTTGAAATAATATAATTAAATTCATTGAAAATAATTTATTTTTTGTTATTTTATTTAGTTATTTATTAATTAAAATATGTTATATAAATTCCTTGAAAAAATTTATTTAAATTCTTTAAATATCATAAATATTTATGCTTGTTATTAAGGGGAGTAATTTTAAATATCTAGCATCTGATTAAATGTTTTATTATTATAGCATAAATTAAATGGTTTAATACACTTATTTCAAACCCTTTCTATTCATTTAATAATATTATATTTGTTTTCATGTCTCCTTGATTATATTTTTTTTATCTTTTTGAAGGTAACATGAATTTATGGAGAGTTTATATTTCTATATATATTTATAACATATTTTGATATAACCTATCTTTTTAATATTTTTTTAAAAGAATAATTTAAAAAAAATTGTTTGTAATTATTTTTCAAAAATATATATATATTTAAAATTTTAAATATTAAAAAACATTAAAAAACTATTTTTAAAATTTTAAATATTTTTAAAAGGGGGAAGAAAATTTTAAAATCCTTTTCTGTTAATTAAAATTTCAAATTCATATTAATTATATAAATTGGTAAATATATTGTATTATTTAATATACTCAAGAAATCAACTCTTTGATCCTTAAAAAAAGGGGGAGAAAAGGTTGATAATAATTAGGGTTTTGTAATTATCAAAAAGGGAGAGATTATTGAGTGGCTACTTGTCATTCTCATTTTTATTAACTATTCATGATTACTTTAACCCGTTAATATTTCTTTTCTAATAAAATTTTGAAGTGTTTTAGATTTAGTTTGTCAAATTATTTATCTTATATTTGATGAAATTGTGATCATATTATTTGGGTGTTTTTTCTTTTAGAAATATAAGAATATTATCTTCATTTCATCTATTTATTTCAAAATCCAATTCAATTTCTTTTGTTGGTGAAAAAATTCACTAAATATTGGAATGCAGTTTCCCAACTTCATTTTTCTGGAATGTTATTGCTTCAGGTTTTTGAAGATATCATGAGTTTTAGAACTCAGATTGTTTCCATTCTTGAATTGTTGGAAATATCGTGAGATTTAATAAAAATAAGTCTTGGAGGATTAAATCTAAATATAATGGTAATGGGATCCAAAAATTAAATAAATTCTATAGTTAAGGTGTTCTCATTTTCCAGGATCACTTTTTATACCCTACATTAGTAAGAATAACATAAAGAATGGACCCTACATTTTAAAGAGTAAATGTATGGATCAGAAAACCTATGTTTGAGAATGAACGTATGGAATATCAACCATTTGTTGAAGTCTGTAATTACTATTCATACCCTACATTTAGGAATGTGAATATATGGTTAATCATTATTATGTTTAATATCTTCTGCTAAAAAGGAGAACATATGGATTATCATACCTATGATACTTTTTATCACGTTGTTATGTGAAGATGAAAGTATAGTTGAGGAACCATATGTTGGTAAGAACCCATGATATGCAATGGAAACCTATTCTATGCAATGGAACCCTACACAATGAAAAGGAACTCTAAACTATGAAAAATAACCATACGCTACGCAGTTCAACCCTACATTTGACTAGTCAACACAAGAGTTCTATTTAAATATATTATCCATGATTTCTATAATGGTATTATTAGTATTAAATATAATCATAAAGTTGTTTTAAAATTGATTCAAAGTCTCGATTGTAATGGATTTAATCATTCATATTAATATGGGATGTTACGAATCTTTTTGAATGATTTTAATTTCAAATATTCATGGTTAATTGTGAGTCTTATTTTCAAGAACTATTTTGAATATATTTTGTGAGGTTTGAATAGATTTAAATAGAAGTTTTAAATTGTTCATTTCTACTATCATTATGGAGATATTTTAGGAAGAGTTACTCAAATAAGTTTGAATTCATTTATTAGAGATTTATTCTATAGGAATAAGAAGTCAATGGTTCTACCTTATTGTTGGAATATTTATAAAGGATATTGAATATATTTATTTTGGGTATCCTAAGAAAGAGGAATTATATTAAAACTAATTGATATTTATTCTCCATGCATATCTCTCTCTGGAAGAGAAAAATATACAACGAATAAAAACAGAGACATGAATACTATATTAAAAAAAGGCACTAAAAATATTCATACTAAAGATTAACAATTTTAAAGATAGAATTTAACTTCTTTGTTCATTCTTATTCTCTCATGATGTAAAGAAGACAAAAGCCTGTGAAAGAATTATTTGGTCTATTTGTTGCTATTTTAAGAATAATAATAAGTCTAATTCTCATTTAAGATTATTTTTCTACTGTTGTTGTTCTATATTGAAGATATAATTTTATCTTTCAGTTACAATTTAAAACTAGGAAGTTTAACCTATAAAATAAAAATAATAAATCTCTATTTATTTGGTGGAGTATCAGCAGCTCTAACTCAGTCATGGGGGAGTTTTAGCTTCTTAGACTAAGATATGGAAATTTCGGTTCCCTGTAAAAGAACAAGAAGGCCTAGTAAAAGCATTGTAAGGTGTAAAATGCCTATACTCACTTGTGCAAGGTCTTGTGATTAGAGGACCAACTAGTGAGAATCCCCAAGATTGTGGAGGAGAGTATTGGTGGAGTGAACTAGGGTATTTCTTTGACTCAAACCACTAAACATCCTGGTATTCCTTTATTTATTTTTTCTGCTTGATCAACTTTAAGAGATAAGGAAAGGATCTCTCTATTTCAAGAGGGATGTTTTAATATTGTGAAGATTTGTAAAAAGACACAATTCACCCCCTCTTGTGTCTTCGTTATAGCCATACCAACCTCAAAAAACATTGGGAATATGATTTTTCAAATATCATCACAATTTTGACTTTATTTATTCTTTAATGTTACTCCACTAAATTGTTGGGGTGGGGGTTATCATATAGTCAAATAGAGATGTGATAGAATTTTCATATTGAAATAATGAGATAACAAAACCCTAAAAGACAAAAATATAAGTTTAATCTAGTAGTCTGTCATGTATTATATGATAGTTTGGTTCTTATATATGGTTTTGTTAAGTATCCATAAAAATGTTTTTAAGAATATAAAATGTATCATATAAAATGAAATATTTATTTTATAATTCTTTCTTATTATTTGAATATAAGTATATATTGATATATATTTCATGAATTGTAATGATAATTGACAACACAATGTTTTTCCTTGAGTTATCAGTAATTAAATTTTTTTTTATGGTGTATTTTAGGTTACAATGAAATATAATGTTTAGTGTTAATTTGATTTTAGTATTGGTATATTTAATGTTGTCATTTGGGGTAAAAAGTGTTCTTGTACATTGGATTTCATGCTATGTTTACTGAATAAAGTGTCATGATCTAATACATTTCATGAGAACCTTCATATTTAGTGTAAACCTTACCTAAGGTTGGTGTGATACCTTGAATGAGTACCTTCATACAGTTATACCTATATTTGGTAAGACTTGAGGCTCAGATAAACTGAGCGTGGTTGGGTATTTTTTTATCATGTCATCAGTTGGAGCTCAATCAAGATGAGATTTTACTCTTATAAAAATTTTTGACATCTGAACCCATGATTAAGATAAACTGGTGAGTATGTGTATGTATCTAGATAGTACATATGATGTGAACATATTTTACTATGAGGTCCATGTATGTTCTAATCTCTAAAGATGAATAAAAAGTTATATATTCATTGATTTGGTTACTCTCTATTATTAGAATTGAAAAAGTATTAATTGTCAATATTTGATTGACATACTATATTCTCAATCGTAAATTGATGTATTGGATAAAATAAATATATTATAATTCACTTTAAAATGTGATTTGATTGGTGGAAATAGGATTATATGTACATTTGTTTAAGGGAAACCAAGAATGATTTCATTATAGCTCGAGTAGTACTGTTAATTTGTTAGAGGATTCTCTTTGATTTAATTTATGGATTTAAATATTAATATTTTTTTCAATTCTATAGAAACCTATAGATTTTTAGTTTTCGGTTAACTAAATGGGGAATGATTTAGAATCTAAGTTATACTATAAGATTTTTTAGAGTTTATCCAAAAGAGTTTTGGTTGAGTACTTATAAGTTATTACATATGATGTGATTGACAGTGAATTTTATGATAGCAATCTAAAAGTGTCTTGGAAGTTATCAAAAATTGTTTGGGATATTATTTCATTAGTTATTGTATATGATACAATATAAGGAGAAATTGTATAAAATATTTACACGTTAATTCACATGGGATATTGAAGGATATATACACTAAATCCCAAAACAAATAAATTTAAAAAAAGGTTATGTCATATTCTATAATAAAGGGTATATCATAAAGCATTCTTCTATTCCTCTTCTCATTTAAATCATAACATTTGATTCAGTTGATATCATGTGGTTTAGTTTATATGAAGCTTTATGTTATGTTATTGACCAACGTAACTGTGAGAACATACCCATGAATAGGTTGGTTTCAAAGTAACATGATATGCATGTGATTAATATACTAAGACTATGTTTTCCATAAAATATCATGGGATTATTATGAAACACCAAATACAAGACCATATAATAATTACATGACATATATGAAGTATTTCATTACATAATTTCCCACAACATTTTAGGTTTATATTTTTTAAGGTTTAGGAAAAAAACCTACATTTTTTTAGCAAACAAATATTTTCCCAGTATATAAGCTACTAGTTAATCTATACCAAGTCTTCAATAACTACCAAAAATACTCTACACATGATGATATTCTAAATACATCATACATATTACAACTATTAATTATAACATGTGGAAATGGAAACATAAGAAAAGGGTGCACTCAAATGCTCATTAAAGGATAGATATTTAAGTAAAAACATATAATGTCCAAGACATAGGGAACAACATATGAATTTGTGCCTA
Source organism: Viscum album (assembly GCA_963277665.1). Taxonomy (NCBI): domain Eukaryota; kingdom Viridiplantae; phylum Streptophyta; class Magnoliopsida; order Santalales; family Viscaceae; genus Viscum; species Viscum album. The sequence continues at coordinate 2,121,048,634 of OY728140.1, forward strand.
ATAAAATAATGATAAGTACATAAGGCATAACATTATCATAATTAATTGAATCATAACATGTAAATGTTTCCAAAACATAAAATTGAGACATTTATAATCATATCACCATACTTCATCACTATGGTGTTATACAATCACATTACTAGGGATGTTTACCAAGGTCTCGAAAAAAATTACCGTTGTATCATTCTACTATAAAATGAACATATCATCACTAAAAATTAATTCTTTTTTGAATTCACTAGAGAACTATTAGGGTACACTAATATTACCATGGTTTTTCACAAAGCTATCATAAAACATTACCATAGAATGATTTAAAGGTATCATTATCATTTTGTCTCCAGTGATTGATTATTTACTTAATTAATTAGTGTTCTATTAGGTTTCACCCTATATATGTCTAAAATTATGTGTTCCAAAAAATTAAATCATAAATTATTTCAATAAAAGCATCATTAACTCAAGAATTAAATGTGTTACATGATAATATAAAATATAAACATTAGCTTTCTAATGAAATAAGGTTGAAAATATCATAAGATAATAACATATTAATGAATTGAGGGTGTGAAAATAAATAAAAAAACCCTTTTATGTATAATTGAGAAAATTAGTCTGTTAATAATGAACATCCTTAACCATTTTACTTTGCCTAATCAGGTTCCTGATGTTCTATTACCTCTTCTTTAGAGGGACAAGTATAAATTTCCTATTTTTAGACTTTTTAAATTTTGAATTTCTTTTAATAATATTTGAGACATGATTTTCGAGGAATAATGTAATATTGTTTTAATAATATATTCCACATATATTAGTAATCATAAAAAAGTTTGATAATTATAATATATATAAAATACGTTTTTTAACATTTGTTACCCCACCAATATTCTAAGGAGTATCTGAAGAAGATGGTTCATAATTTTTTTTATTTTCGTATCCTTGGTTCTTTAAATTTTGATACTCTTATACAAGGTATGTGTCAGAAAAAAATATAATTAATTCTGATTTTAATGATAAAAATGAATACCTCATATGTCAGCTGAAAATAATGATTAGTTTCCCAAATTAAAATATGACCAATACTTTATCCAGCTATGGAAACCTCTTTAATATGAAGTATAAAAACCCAAATTTAGACATTATATATTTGAGTTATATTAACTATAATTCAAATTATTAAATTCACAAATATCATTTAGGTTTAGATTTCAAAAAAGCTAGTTCATAACTAATATGTAACAAACTCATAATTTACAAAGTGGAAACTTCTATTTAGTTTCCATTTTTTCTACAAAAAAACTTTTAAAAAGAATCACGTTTTCTTTTCATGAAACTTCTTCATAATTGTCACCTTAACCTCATCCTTGTCCATACTCAGTATGTGAAAAATATTTTAAAAATGTGGGTTGAGAACCAAAAACTTATTAAGGGATATTGAAATAAAGATATCCATTAGTCAACAAGAAAAATTGAAAACTCATGAAATTTAAAAAGTTATCTCAATATTATTTATGAGAACTAAATAAATAATCTCCACATGAAATTTATGCACACTTTTTATCAAAGGAAACCATTAAAATCCATAACAAGAAAATAAAAAACCATTTAGGAAACTTAGAGAATCATATTCATAACTTGTTTTAATCATATTTCATAAATAACTGGATCTTTGTCACATCTATATGAGAAACCCTTCAATAAATCCCTAATTAGTGTCTATTAAGGCAAGGAATATTACCCAATTCATTAACGCACTCATCATATATTGTATATCATCCTAACCTATTTTTATGAGATGTATTGGGGCTCAAACCATTATATAAGATATAATAGGCTCCCCCATTTCTCATATATAAATTTGAAGTACCATATCATGAAAAAAACATTGTATTATATCAAATTTTCATCATAAAACATTTTAAAAACTCATTTACACCTATCTAAAAAAAATTTGATATTAAAATACCATTTTAATTCAAAATAAAATCCATGTACCAATATACCCATAAAAAGTGAAATAGGTATTTTGTTTGAAAAAACATTAAATGTTGTAAAGGAATCCAAAAATTCAAATAATGGGTACAATAGTGTTAAATCTCATTCTAGACATATACATAAAAACATAACATTATTTTTTTCCTTTATAATGAAATTTAGAAACATTCCATAACAAAATTACTTTTGAAAACCATTGAAGTAATTATAAAAGAATCATAAAATTTACTTTATCATTATTTATTTCTATATAAAAACATTAATTAGATATTTTAAAAATTATGTACAAGGAAGGAAAATATTTTTAAGTGATACTTTAAAAGAGTATTTTTTTAAAATAAAGGCACTTACCTCGTGTCTGAATCATCATGTATGTTATTTATCTTATTGAATAAACAAAAATATTTAAATTATTATATTTCTTAATAAAAAAATTTATGTTTATTATTAATTTTATTTTACTCACTATAATTTTATAAATATTTTCTTAATCATTTAAGTTTTTTTCAGATTTTTTGATGATATTAGGTTCATAAGGCTAAAAAGACATTGTTAGGTTGACTTTGGTCAAAGTGTTCGTGATTTCATCATCCATAGAATAATAATCATGAAATAAGTATAATTTTTTTCCTTAACTATACTTTTATAACAAAAAAAGAGAGAAGTTTATGAAAAATGAACTATGATACTATTAGGTCCACTAGGTCAAATACCCTGAGGGGGGGGGGGTGAATCATGGTATGAAATATTAAAACAACTCCCCCTTTTGATATTGTTTCATTGTTAAACAAAACTCTCTTCTATATTTTTCCCATAGAAAAGTATGAATAGATATTAAAACATCCATGAGACACATAAATTTTTAATTGGTTTAACCACATTAGGATATGTCCAAGGATAAAACAACGACAATGTACCGATGTTCGAAATCCACTAAAAGCGCACTGCTGTTTACAAATTTCAGAGCGGACTAACCATTCCTCCTGGTTTTCTACCAATAACAATTTAAAAGAACATTTATCTCTCAACTGGAGTGTGATCACTTCTACTTCATAATATTTTCTCATAGTTTATAGACTTTTAGGTCCTTTTATTATCTATAATAAATGCATCCTCCACTGTTTGTAGACGATCTATTGATGTCCCACATTCATCCACTGATGAATACCACTTTACCATAGATGTACTAAGAAACTCCAAATCTTTCAGGAAACCCTTATTGCATCCTGTGAACAAAATTCATTCCATGTATGCAAGATTAAGATTTTTCCATGAATCGCCTCTTACGCATAACCTCAATCTTATACGTAACTCAAATCTTATGTGCAACTTCCTTAACTTGCGTGCAACTCCAATTATTTCTTGAAAATAATTTTTATTAAAAAGAATACATGATCCATAGATTGAATTCTCTCTAACTTTTGAGATTATTTGAATGAGGGGGGGGGGGGGGGGGGGTCACCCCTTATTTATATGCATCAATGACCGCTTTGCAGAAGATTCAACACATCACACCAGATCCCCTCCGATTGTGCAAAATTCAATTTGACGTCACATTGGGAATGCATGTTTCTTCCGCACAACCTCATATTTCACACGCATTTAAAAATATTTCATGCAATTCATGACATTTCCATATTTGGATGTTCTAATCCTGAATAATTCCTTGAACAGAAGTTTCCATACCATATTCAATCTTGCATGCAACTTCCTTTTCAATTTCTCTTTTTTCCTGATTTTAGACCCCAAAAAAATTTAGAAAACACTAGAAAACGGTGCCAAATTATATCTATTATTTTTATAATACCTCAAAATCATCTATTCCTTTGTCACGGTTCTTTGTAATCATGGATTTTCAATAACATCTCTGGAAATGAACAATTCACCATGGAATACATCTTCATCAAAAAACACAATCAATCTAAAAATTATTCAATGTTACCTTTAGGTATTTTTCCCAACAATCTCCCCCTTTATGTTTGTTGAAAACCCTTTTATAAAATTATACCTATTTAAATATTCATCCATATTCTACCATAATTCTCTAAATTCTATTTAGATAGTGATTAATGATATACTCAACACATACTCTAATCCCACATGAGCAATTCTCGTCATGATAAACAAGAGTATAATAAAGAATTTATATATGAATCACATCATTACTAACCCCAATTCTTAAAACCAATAAAATTATTTTTTCATGATCCTCAGCTATCATGATTTATGCCTTTTGATCAATCACTACTTGCATTATTAGATTTAATACTCCCCCGAACTCTTGTTAGCTTCTCCCCGTGCCTTGACATAAGACACTCTCTCCCCTTTAATAGTCACAATTTCCCCACTCTGTCAATGAACCCAAATTTCACTCCTTTTTGGTCTAAAAACGAGTATAGACTCAAATCCTTACATTAGGGAAAAACACACCATACCTAAGGGAGAGGGGGAGGGTTGACATCTATACTGTTTTAAGTGTGGGGAGTCAACTATACACCAAAAGCAAGTTGTTGTCTCTAAAACACTTCTTTAGGAAAGGCCTCTGTCAAATGTATACAAACTATAATTTTTTAGGCACATAATCTAATATTACAATCCCTTGCTCCACCTTCTCCTTGACAAAATGATATTTTATTTCAATGTGGTTAGTCCTTGAGTGATAGACTAGATTTTTCCTAAGATTGATTGAACTTGAATTATCATAGTGGGTTTTGATAAGAGACTTCACTTAAACTCACATATCATCAATATTCTTCTTCATCTATAATAATTGAGTGGATGATTGAGTGGCCACAATATACTCATCTTCTACAGTGTTCAATGTAATGAAATTTTGTTTTATTCTTATCCATGAAATACACAATCCACCAAGATAGAAACCACCTCCTAACATTGACTTCCTTTCATATGCTGAACCAACCTAATCTTTATCTGTATATCCCAAAATATCTAACTGAGATATATCATTATACATCAAACTGAATTAAAAAATTCCCTTGATATGCCAACATATTCTTTTCACTGAAAACATGTGTATTTCCTTGGGATTTCTTTGATATCTCAATGCTTGTCATGTGACAAAAACAATATTAGGTTGTGTTGATATCATGTATAGTAAAATTCCAATGATTTTTCTATATTCTATGATATTAACTACCTTTCCATCATCATCCTCTGATTGTTTCATTTGGGTAGCCACCAGAGTCATCATATCCATGGAATTATCCATTCCAAACCTTCTAAAACCCTCCTTAGAATATTTTAATTGAGAAATGAATGTTACATTTCATCATTTTTTCATCTGTAATCCAAGGAAAAATATCATCTCACCAATTATTAACATTTCAAACTCACTTTTCAAGAATTCATAAAACAATCTATATTGTGCTTCATCTGATCCACAAAATATTATGTCATAGACATAAACCAACACCATCATCCATTTATTTCTACCGTTATTTACATATAGATTATAATCAACACCACCACACAGAAAGCCTAACTTCTTAAAATATTAATCTAGTCTCGAATACCATGCTCTTGGTGCTTGATTGAACCCATACAGAGCCTTATTATGCCTAAAAATTAGTTCTTATTTTCATGAATGAGAAAACCATCTGGCTATTTGATATACACTTCTTCTTCCAAAAAAACATTAAAAAATTCTAACTAGATATCCATATGGAAAACTTTTGAACTTTTATTTCAATATAATGGAGAAGAATAATCTGATTGTCTCTATCCTTGGAACAAGTGAAAACGTCTCATCAATATCGATATCATATATCTAGGAGTGACCTTCGTATAATAATCATGCTTTTTTTCGAATCACTGCACAATCTTCATTCATATTGTTGAGAAATACCCATTTATTCATGATGACATTATTATCTCTTGGCCTTGAAACAATCTCCCATGTTTGATTCTTGTTAATCTGGTCTATATCATATTTCATTTCTTGAAACCAGTTTTCATCTCCAACTGCATCAGAAAAACATTTTGGCTATACCAGTGATAGGAAAGATGCGTGTCGTAATGACTTCATTCTTCTTTTTTGAATAGACGATGAGAGATCACCAATGATATATTTCTTATCAATTTCATCTCAAATTTTTGGCTTATGTGTAGATATATAAATGAATTCCTTCTTCTCATCATTAATTCCCTCTCCCAAATAAAAATATGACACTTTTACCCCCTCTATTTTTTCCTCCTCATCACAATCATCCACAAACTATTCACTATTCTGTTGAATATTATCTTCATTTTCCACTACTATGACATCATTACTATCAACTAATTTTCCTAGCCTCATATTAATGTATTTATATGCTTTGATTTATCTTAAGTAGCCATAGAATATCCCCTCATCTCCATATGACTCAAATTTCATGTGTTTTTCTTTATTGAGAAAAAGCATTTACTTCCAAATATTAGGAAGTATTTTAAAAATTGTTTCCATACCACATCTCATACATAGTCTTCTCTACCATTAGACATAACATATCCCTGTTAGAGGTGTAGATTGATGTCAAGACCGATTCCTTCCAAAATTTCTCTGGTAGGTATTTTTCAATAAGTATCGTTCTGGTCGTGTAGTTGATGTTCTAATTTCTCCTCTCAACCAATCCATTATGTTGAGGAGTTCTTATTGAAGAAACATGATTCCTTATCCCAAGTTTATCGAGATATTCATGGAATTGGCTATTTGTGAATTCCACACCATTGTCAGCACGAAATATCATAATTTTCAATCCAAGCAACCTTTCATATTCCTTTCGACACAATTTTTTAGCAACTAAACACATTAGACTTATGGGGAACGAAAACTACCCATAAAATTATGCAATAATAATAAATGAAAATAATTTAATATCTCTTCCTATCATTGGAAATTAGTTAGATAAGTCCACATACATCAACATGCTTCAATTGAATCACTCTTGTTTACTTATTATCCTTTTCCTTTACATCTTTTTGATGATCTTACCTTACTGACATGCATCTCACGTATGAGTAAAATCATGTTATAGATTAGTAAGACCTCTAGCTACATCACACTTTACCAGATCATCTAGGGATGGTTGGCATAGATGACCACGTCATTTATGCAACAACATGTTTTCTTTCTCTCTAGAAAAAAAGCACATATCTTTTTCCCCGCTAACAAGGTATAGATTATCAGTTGTTCTTTTTCCCTATAGAACTATTGTACCATATTATCCTTTGAAGATACACATCTTCTTGGTGAATCTTATAGCCTATCCCGAGCCACATAGTTGACTTATAATTAGATAGTTGTGACTAAGACCTATACTATCATATCTCATTTCTCTTCCCCCAAGATTATCGTTTCTAGAGCCAATTATCTTCATTTTATCATCATTTAAAAATTTGACTGTTCCCGATGCTTTCTGCTGGGGCATGCACATCCGTCATGTAGAGGACGCGCGGCTAGTTGCCCCGCATTACCACTTTCCAAAGGCGGGTGGCATTCGCTCCTTGTTTAGGGAAATCTGATCCTGGACCGAAACTGGGATGATGGGATGTCAGTTCTTCCTTTCGTGGATTCCTCCTTGGAACTCATCACCTAGTCCGGGTCTCCCTCATAGATTTAAGGCATGTTTGTGAAACTCTTCCCAGTGCCATATCTTCATGGACATCAGTTAATTACACTGCTTCCGCCGAGACGCTCCAAGGGGTCTGATCGGGGCAGAAATCTTCGGTTAAGGGAGAGGTCATGCTGAGGCATCATTGGCATGTCTTGACGCTGGGGAATTGGAATGTATGTCTTCTGTCCCTTATTATAGGTCTTCTCGAGGGTGCGGAAGCCCGAGGCATCACACATCGAACGTGGGTAATTTTATTCCATAGGCATGTATCTGAGGTTTTCCTCAGCTTCTCATGTTTAACAAAGGGTATTCCGCGAGTTTAATGTCCAGCAAAGACGGATCAGACTGATCAGAACACTAGCTAGAGTGGATCAGATTGAAGAACCCCCTGGAGGGAACATCGATGTTGGGGCCGACACATGGGTAGATTTTCGAACGCTGTGGAGTGGAATGAGGTGGAATGATCCAACCGGGATGTGGCGAACCGGGTAAGAATCATGAAGGGTGATGAAGTGAAGGGGCTTGAACATTGTGGAGGCTTCTTACGTATCCCCGTGGCAGGGAATCAAATTCCACGTAGTTCCGGATAATGCAGTGGGACACCTGAAAGGGAGACCTGTGAGAATGAACACATGGATGGGACCCAGAGGGAGTAAGACCTCCGGGTTAGGGCATGAGCTTCTCTAGGTGCACGAGCTTGAGGGATAGGTCAGGATGAGACCTGGGTGTTAGGCTTGGACCTCGTGGAGTATTCCTACGTATCCCTATGGCGGGGAATCAAAGTCCATGTAGTTAAATGAAATATAGTTTAATGTCGTGCGGGACGAGGCATTAGAGGATTATGTTTTGAGATGTACCAAGGATATGAGGTCGGTGAAACGACTTGAAGAGGGACCTAGGGTCCATATGGATGGGGCTTACGCTCTGAGATGACCCATGGTGGTGGGGATTCAACCTCGTGAAGGATTCCTACGTACCATGCCTTGACATGGATCAATGTTCTCGTAGTTTAGGTTGGATGGGGCTTAAACTCTGAGGCGACCCACAATGGTGGATGGATGAGGCTTATCCTCTGAGGCATCCCACAACGGTTGGTGAACCGACGTGAAGAGGTCGGAACGATCGGGTGGTGGTCTTGAACCTCATGGAGGCCTCCCATGTATCTCTATAGAAGGGAATCAAATTCCACGTAGTTCAAGATAGAATGAGGCTTACACCCTGAGGCGGCCGACAATGATGGATCGATGGGGCTTACGCTCTGAGGCATCCCACAGTGATGGATCGATGGGGCTAACGCTCTGAGGTGGCCCACAATGATGGATCGATAGGGATTACGCTCTCAGGCGGCCCACAATGATTGGTGAACCAACACGAAGAGGTCGAAACGACCGGGTGGTGGGCCAAAACCTCATGGAGGATACCTATGTATCCCTGTGGCAGAGAATCAAAGTCCACACCGTTCAGGTTGGAATGGGTATTACACCCTGAGGTGGCCCACAATGATGGATCGATGGGGCTTACGCTCTGAGGCGGACCACAATGATTGGTGAAGCAACGTGAAGAGGTCGGAACGACCGGGTGGTGGTCATAAACCTCATGGAGCCTTCCTATGTATCCCTGTGGCAGGGAATCAAAGTCGACGTAGTTTGGGTTGGAATGGGGATTACACCCTGAGGTAGCCCACAATGATGGATCGATGGGGCTTACACTCTGAGGTGGCCCACAATGATGGATCGATGGGGCTTACACTCTGAGGTAGCCCACAATGATGGATCAATGGGGCTTACGCTCTGAGGTTGCCCACAATGAATGATGAACCGACGTGAAGAGGTCGGAATGACCGAGTGGTGGGCTTGAACCTGATGGAGGCTTTCTACGTATCCCTGTAGCAGGGAATAAAAGTCCACATAATTTGGGTGGTGAAGTTTAATGTCATGCGGAATGGGGGCATATAGTTTAACGTCATGTTGGATTGGGGATTGTCATGGTTGATGCCTACTCTAAGCCCATGTGAGTCATGCTCGGTGTGAGAAACAAGAGGCGGAAGAGACATGATGATCATGTCGCGAGGGGTGCGTCCGTGGGAAGCGAAGAGGGGCTTATGCATTGGACAACCCATGGTGCTGGGACTTACATCAGGATGGAGGCTCAAGGGTGAAAAAGCACAGAGGGAGAGGGATTTAGGACCGAAGAAAGGCGGAGTCCCACTTCCCATCATGCTCCTCGCTGGCCTTGGCGCCAGGGAAGTATGGAGGTGCATGGGTGATACCTTCCGCAAGAGGGTCTAGGGGCTTACACCAAGATGGCTTCCCTTCCCCCATGGAGTATAGTCACCCCAACAAGGAGGATATCATCCCCTGAGAGGGGTGATCCCATCCCCATGGAGACCAGTCGGCGTAAAGATTGCCTGAGCCGGGGGTAACCTACGTGCGAGGCATGGGGCCAGATCACATTTTAAGGTCATGTGTTGAGGATGAGGTGCTTGGAAGTTTAACGTCCTACAGCTCGGACGAGGTGGGTTTACTCCGCACCCCTAGGACTTACATAACCGGTGCCCTCTAGACCTAGTGGAACGGAAGGAATCGACAAAGCCGTAGTAAAGGGGGGTCACAGAGCAAACCATCGAGGGGTCCACGTTAGCGTGGCTATGCGAAGAAGCAATATCCGTTAGCATGCCTATGCGAAGAAGCATGAGGAAACTCAATGCAATGGGAAAAACCGCCCAAGGGACCTTCGGGTTACTTCATACAAGCCTCGAAGGTCATATGAGAAAATAGCGCATGGTATGAATGCCCGGTGTCTGTCCCCAGGGCATCCAGAAGGAGCACATCGGGTGCCTACGCAGGGAGGTACCCAGGGAGCATCAAAGTGAGGGGTCCTAGGGGTTGTGCGCAAAGAAATGGTTGGCACGCAAAACACCGGCATGGCGTGTAATCGGGGCATAGGGCTTGCGCGCAGCTAGTAGGATTGCACACAAGGGATATGAATTGCGTGCGAGTGGAAAATGCCGCACCCAACGAAAGGAATTGCATGAAATTGGACTGTTTTGCGCGCAAAGGAAGGAATTGCGTGCAAGGGAGGAACCCTGAAGGGTTTGGAATTCTGTTTAAGCCAGCGGGATTGCCCGCAAAGATGGATCCCGGGGTGTGGTGGCGCGAAAAGGATCAGTACCTGAAGGCCATCTTGCATGAGCATATGTCCTATTTCATGCATGACAGACGGATCGAGTCCCTCAACCCTGAAACGGAAGGGCTCTCCATCTATTTATAGGCATCCGGCGGTGCGAAATTCAGGGTGGTGAGAAAAACTTGCGTGTCAGAGACGGCAACGCGGGATGTTAACCGCGTGGGTGCGGGCACACAATTACTATGCACCTATGGTGGGGACCCTTCGCAAATCCCGAACCCCTTCCGCACGACACAATTTTTTCACGTGCATTCTCCTTTTTTCCATGAAACACTTCTGGGCCCTCTGGACCGGTTCTTCGGGTCCGAATATAACATCGCTTTGTCATTTTGAAACATCCTTCAGTAATTATAGTATTTTCGGCATCTACAAATTCCCTCCTCGGAATTGGATCGGCAAGCAGTTGCAACGATCGGATTTTGACAGAAATGCCAAAACACCGAAGTGTTGAGCTTCGTGGGCCCCTTACGCGCAAAAAATGTTGCGGCATGAAAAATGATGGCTGGTGTGGACTTAGATTTCCATGCAGCGTGGAAACCTGGGTTCTCCTATAAAAGGGGCCATGGGTCTCATGCTCTGTATGAAACTTTCTCGCGTGATAGGCTCAGATCTCTCATGCGCAAAATTGCATCTGTTCCTGCGTGTAAAAACCCTCTTTGGCAGTGCATAATTTCTCCGAGTTTTGGATGTATTTATGCGCAAACCTGGGATTTTCCGTGATGACTTCTCCGATTTCACCCCCAACTTCCTAATTTCATTCAACACATCCAGATTTCACGCAACACTCTCGAAGCACTTTGATGGAAGAAGATGGATTCAAACTAAGAGGATGAGGGGGAAGCCTCTACTCACAGAGAATAAATGGCAGTGAACGATGAGGTTTACGGTGCCACAGTGGTTGTCTCCAACAACCATACTCTGTTAAATCTACTAGCCTCGCCCAGAAGGAGTACCCTATGTCCAACAACCTCTCGCTATGAAACTTCAGCATTTTGGAGGAGGTTCCGCTGCCGGGCTTCGAGGTTGATACACCACGGTCATGGGTGACCCGTGAGGATGACCTTCCCTGATACAATATCACAAAAAATGGTCGTACTGCCAGAGAAACCAGGATCATGGATGTATATGTCCGGATCCTAAGGACTATGACCATTTATGGGGGTGATCCTGTTGCGGAGAGTTCCCCAGCCCTCTACGCAAGTAGGTTCCGTCAGAGCATCACGAACGATACTAAGGGCTGGCTGCAAGATTGAGATTTGCGGTCTGGAGGCAATTTCACAAGTGAATGGGCCTGGGCATACTGGATTCGCCATATGTGAGACCAATTCAGGGCCAAGATGTGGCACATTGGTTTGTTCGAGGTGGTGTGGACGTCGTAGTTCCACATCTACCACCAGCCTGAGCTCAGGCCGGAGCAATTCACACGGTCGTCCCCTGACTCCAACACATTCCATCTTCACCATGGGGAAGTTAGTATCAGTCTCTGGGACATCCACTGCATCGGGGGTATCCCACTGTAGGGCTATCAATATGACGAATTCCTTCCCCCAATGAACAACTGGGAGGAATGATCATGGACCCCCATGCTGACGTGGCATCTGCTGGAGCTGGCCAAAGAGAGGCTGGAGTTCAAGGACTTCCTGAAGGACATTGCCTACAATGACTGGTTCGGCCTGTTCCTGGAGAAGGATCTGGTGGTCAAGAGGCCAGGACGGGGAACACGGTGACCAACCATGGATCAAAAGAGCAAGAATGGATCGTACTAGAGGATCCTGGAGGTGGGGAAATACCAATCATGGGGCTAGCGCGTTAATGAGGCCCAAGACCCGAATGTTCGATATGCCAGGTTCCTCGCCACCTTCCTGAGCAGGTGGCTCCTGCCGGTGTGGGACGCAAGGATGGACACCCATCCAGCAACCCCGGTGATGGCGGGCACTATGGCTTCTAAAAAAAGGTTTAATCTAGGGGTCCCCATGCTGGATAGGCTGTACGCCATTCTGGGATGCATCTTAAGAGGGGGTTTGCCTTGGAGGGTGTGTATCCCCTTCTAGGTCTTCCATGGCTTGGTGCTGGCTTATCTTGGCAGGTACACTTTCCTAAATGCCATTCTTCCTCTTAGAGATGGCCTACGACCATCTCTACTGAACATTTACAGGGTCACACCGATGACGCTTAATGAGGAGGGAGTAAGGATCAGAATTGGTAACCATTCCAACTTCAAATTCATCCCATTCCCCACCTCGACCGGCCAAATGGTAGACAAAGGTCAAGGCTCGCTGGAGCAGCAGGAATACTTCCAGAGCATCCGAGGCGGGGTTCTTGTGGCTCGGATTTATTGGAAGATCATCTGCGATCCTTACGTGCCGTCCCGATTCGCCAAGAAGTTCGGGTGACACTAGTGAATACCGAAGAGGGTATTCACGGATGTCTGGGAGGAGAGGAATCCCTGCGTCCTTCGCCAGATGAGGTTAATGTTCACAACATATGGCTCTGGCGATGTCATTACCCTTCCTCCCACCTAGGCCGACATTGGCCTATCAACCGAGTATACCGAACACTGGGCCATCGCCTACCCCGAGGGGCTTTTGTGTAAGTGAGTTCGGCAACTCAAGACTACCCGCGTAGAACCCGGGCGACGTGAGAGCAGGCGAGGTGCCGCTAGTAGGGGGAGACCAGGGGAATGCGAGGTAGTGAGGCCTGCGCAGGCCATGGCCTCAGCAGCGGGAGCGTCGCATGGTGGGACCACTGAACTTATTGGGAAGCAGATAAAGTATCTCCTTCAACCTTCCCATGATGTAATTTTACCAGCACTATGGTCAGCCTGGTTAACCATGCTGTAGTCCGTGAGCACTGAAGCTCTTTGGATGAAGATAATGCAGGAAGGAGTCCAGCTGCCGGAAGTTGGGCTCATTCGGGTTACCGACCGGGTAAACTTTCATCAACGGCATGCTTACCTGGCGACCATGGACATGTATGCGCGCCAACAGGGTCGGTGCATGGAGACATATCTCTTAGTGAAAGCGATGCTCAGTTAGTGGCATGATCCTAAACATATGTCGTCAGAGGACTATGATGGTGGTGATGAGTCGGAGGGAGAGGAGAAGACATGAGAAGACAAAGGATCTTAGGGAGGGACCCACCAAGGGAGCATACAGGAGAGTTGCGAGATCACCTGCTCTAGAATAGACATAACCAAGCTACTCGAGGACTGTCTCTATTCGTATTTATCCTCCTTCTTTATCCATTCTTTTCTGCAATTTCTAATCCATTTATCTATCTCACTCAGGAGCATATAGGCACTGATCTAGCGTCCCCAATAGAAGAAGGAGAAGAGGCACAGGTGGGACATGGTGGGGCTCCAATGCCTATTATTGAACTGACAAGCACTGAGGGGTCTCCTACCATGATTGCTCCTGTATCGGCCAGAACACTGGAGGCTAATTCTTGGGGTTCTCGTAGGTCCCTTGTTTCGCTAATGGTTCTTACTGTCGGAGAACTCCACTAATCAGGATGCTCCCTGTACAGTGATCTCGGGGTTGGAGGCTTGTTGGGCTGTTGACCTCGGGCTGTTCGTGAGTGAATTAGTGGTGGACGTTCTGCCTCCTCCAGAACATACTTCCCAAACTAAGTCACCCCCGAAAATTGGTTACCATGGGGTGGCAGACATCAGTGGTTCTATCATTAGAGTGAGGCCGGAAGCTGACGAAGGCACCGCTACTGTCGGGGTGAGAGAGGAAGGTCGCCCAGACATGAAGGATCCTATTCCCCAGGAAGGCATCGCTGAGGCAGATTCTACTACTAACCTGCAGGCTCTCTTCCCTGTATACCGGCCCACTGATCCCGAAGAAATAGACAATTCTCACTCGGAATCGGCTGAGGAGATCCGGATGATGCGACTCAAGGGATGTAAGTGCCTCTGATGTTTTCTCAATCAGCCTCAGACCGAATGGTTGAAGCGGATGGGAACAATCCAAACCTGGCTGCGCTTCCTATGCGCTGGAGGAGTAGATGCTCAATGCCTTCATCTGATGGTCCATGACTACATGGTTGAGAAGATGCATGCAAGTTACTGGTGTGCCGACATCATCTGGTTCCATGAGGAGTCAAGGAGCACCCGAGCACTCCAGTGGGCGGAGCAAGAGGTGAAACGCCTTGAGGAGAAGGTGAAAGAACAAGAGATATTCATCGCAAACTGCTCTTAACTTGTGGAGCAGCAGAGGGCCCATTTGGAAGATGCCTAAGAGCAACTCGTAGAAGAAAGTCACCAAATAACATAGCTCCAAGATGAACATGCGCGGGCATAGGCCATGTTAGGTGAACTATGCCTCGCGGCTGCTAATGAAGAGAGAGTCTTCTGGGGGCGGGAAGTAGTCCTGGAGGCCACCAGAGAAACGGTAGCAGAGTTGGAAAGATATCTCCAAGAAGCTGACACTTAAGGGCCCTGTTTTGGCCAGCTCATGAACCTTTTGCTTCCACTGTATGGACAAATACATTTATTTGTACCTTTGGTTTAACATGCTCGTCCATAATCACGATATAAAAAACAATTCACCACTAAGTGGATGTGTTCCATTCTCAATGTGAGAAACAAAAGATGCTCGTATTATCATTTTGTTCGACCGTGGGAGAGTCAACCAAGCTTTGGGAATTTGAAATTCGAACCCAAATTTCCAAGGAGAAGAGGGAGGCCCATCCAAAGGAAGGGGACCTCAGACCTAATCGATGTATCGTCTTCTCAATGTGCTCTAGCGCACGAATGGGGCAATGCTAAGGGAATTGGAATCAGTCTGAACATAGGTAAATGAAAAAGTTTAAATCATGTCACCCCAAATTCGGAACACTGTGGGAGGGGAATGGAAATGAAAGACGTCTATTCACCGTGTTCGAAACATAGCATCCCTCTTTCATTAGCCTGAAATGGGAACAATAAATGAGGGCTTAACACTATCCATGTTCGCAACACGAGGTCTAACTAAAATATCGTCGATCATCCTTCCAGAACATTGGCCTAGGACAACAAGTGGACCATAGGCCAAGCACCCATACTGTTAGGGGGTCCCTTCAAACATGCTCAGCTTTCCTGAATGTTGGCCTAGGACAGAAGGCAGACCATAGGTCGAGTATCTATACCATTAGGGTATCCCTTCAAGCGTAAAAGAGGACGGGGATCCGAATAAAATGGGGGCACACAAAGCATGAAAGTAAAGTGGTGGTTTGTCCAAACAGAATCCAACACTCCCAAAATTACGCCATCGTAGTGGAAACACATTGAGCGAGCGCATTAACCTGATCATAGATCATCCCTACTTGACATGACCTCTCAAGTGAGGGAACCATTTCTTCCCACATCATTATGGGGAATCCTGAATTTGTTCAGGAAAAATGTTGCACTTACGCAACTCACTAGAGAGCTAGGTGGGGAAAGGATGGGAATCGTGACTCCCTGGGCTTGACCTGAGACAAAATGTTCGGGCGTTCCTATGTATCCCATAAGCATGGGAATCAATACTCACATAGTTCTAGAAACAATCTTAGTTTAAGGTCATAGAACTCAGATGAGGGATCTTCAAGGAAAGCGGGAAGCACATGACAAGGTGGTTATGAAACCCGAAGTGAATGAGGACATGAGCCCGTTTCCCATGTGTTCCTTGAAGAGGTAGCACAGTATAGTACCAGTGCATGAAATGAAATAGGCGTGTGGGTCTAAACCTCACACCAAAAGAAGAGGCATTTAATGTTTCTTGTTTTTACTTTAAGGTGAGTGGCTTTTTTGTGAAGCGGCATGCCTAGGATATAAATTCACGGCATCGCCACAAGAATCAAGCCATACATGGGAATTGAAAAATGGTATGGTAAATGACTGATACCCAATGTGATGTTCTCTATGAAGAGGTCATCACAATGCAGTGCCATTTTTTTCATGCGTCCAGGATGATACTATCAGTTTAGGGTCATATGATTAGACCAAACATCACAGTTTAATGTCATATGGCTTGGATGTAAATGAGTGCACACAACATGATAAAGCATACCCACATTAAATGATAACGAGGTTTGTATCATCATGGTGCACAACTCCGGTATGGAGCCTCAGGCCGAGAGGCTGGTGAGAGCTGGAGAACAAAGGGCAGGAAGAGCTAACTCCCAGTTGAACTGGATCTGGAAGCGTGATCTCCAGGTGATTCCACCTATCCCAAGGGGATGATAATCAAGCCATACATAATCCTTTAGATAAGATATTAGTTTATGGCCTTAGAGCTCGGACCGCAGGATCCCCGAAGAACGCCGTATCGCAGCTTGTCCCCCCTGAAGTGCGAAGGTGCACTAAGAGATAGTTCCAGGAGTGCTGAAATTCTACCTAGACATGATGGATAGGGACATAATGTAGAATCATGCAACCAACATTTGAGGCCTGAAAGAGCGGGCGTGATGACGGAGGATTACTACCGAACATGTTCTCAACACAGCATCATGTCGTGTTCGCCTGAAATGGGGACAAACAAATGAGCATTGACCGCTGAAAATGTTCGCAACATGGGACTTGAATCAATTTGTTGTTTGAAACACTCAGGGGCATTGGCCCAGAATGGTAGGAGAGCCCTTAGGTGCTGTATCCATGCCGTTATGGGGGTCCCTTCAGGTTTGAAAGATAATGGGGGCCAAATTAAGGGGAACGTGAAGCTTGAAAAATGGATGGAAACTCGCCCAAGTTGAACTTGACACTCCAGGTCCTAGACCAGAGTACCATTGAACACATCGACGAATCACTGTAAAGAGTCGAGGGGCTCGACCTGAAAGGGGCTGGACCTGAATTTTAAACATTCATGCGGTTCTACGTATCCCATGAGTATGGGAATCAAGCCACCAGTAGTTCGTGAAGATGTAGTTTAACGTCATGTGGGACGAGCATGCAGTTTAAGGCCGTGCTGGACTGGTGTCCAGTTTAAGGTCATGGTGGAAATGAATCCGGTTTAAGGTCATGGAGGACCTGAATCCATTTTATGGTCATGGTGGACCTTTGGACAGTTTAAGGGTCATGAGGGACCATCCAGTTTAAGGTCATGGCAGTCCATCAGTTTAGGTAAAATGTTTCTTAAGGAACTTGGCATTGGTGGGAGGAGTTATACGCTCACCATCCATGGTCATCAGGGAGTATTCTCCATTGAGGTACACCTTATGAACAATGAAAGGTCCTTCCCATTTGGGCCCCAGCTTGGGTGGTTTCCTGCTGGGGATCATTGGTATAGCATCCCACCTTTTTATCACCTAAACTTTCATTACATTTTACAAAACCGGGGATCTTTAAGGTTTAGTGTCTTGGAAACCAGAAACTTTAAACATGAAAACATAAAAGATTCTTCTTAAACACTTGAAAGGCTTCTCCTCATGTTCATCCTAGGTTCATTACTACATCTCATAACCTAGGGACATACATCGAAAGAAAGGGTGAGCAGAAGGCCCAGTAAGGGATACAAGAGAAACATTTAACATGTGAACTTGAGATACACCAACTATGTCATGAAAAAGAACTTAAAGGAATGAGAAAGAATCATGTGGAATATCATAATAAAAATAACATTTTTCATAACTTGAAGATGTGGCTACATCATTTAACATAGAAAATCATGAACATATCACCAAGGTCCATCCCCAAGGTGTCATTTGAAAACTACCAAGGTTATTCACCAAGGTATCGTGAAAATTGTAATCTCTAGTGGTTACATCATTACCTAATGCATTGGAGTGCTATCAGGGCACACCCTTAAATTTGCATTTATTATCATGTGAGCCACATATATCATCATAAAAAATTTCATAAATAACCCATATAACATAAAATAAATGGGTTTCATTTCATAATCATAATGTTTTAAAAACTGCTTTAAAGACATGATCTTTACATCACTTTAAACCCACGGAAAAGGGAAAGCGGGTTTCATGTATGTAAATACCAGAATTTAAAATAGAAAATTTTGATATAAATGTGAATACCAATATAGAAGGTAGAGCTTTAAGTATTCACTTAATAAAATAAAATATCTTTAGAAAAAAGAGAGAGACATTTTGAGATGAAAATTCAGCAGCATAACAGCTATGTTACAAGGTTTTTAGAAAACATTGAAAAGAGAGGGGACATGGGTCATACATTCATAAATGACCCATCAAACAGTAGAGGGACAAAATATAAGGGATTTAAGAACATGGTAATGAAATTTGAAAATATACCATATGAAATGAAGAATATTAAAGGAAGACAAAAAAATAAGATTTCTCTTGTGAGAATTCGGCAGCCTAACGGCGTCACTTAAACGTCAACAAAAATGAATTGACAAGGTCAAATAGGGTCTCTCATCATATGAAAATAAGAGTCCATTATGATAGATATAGAGATCGTAACCCAACATAATATAAAGGAACTTGAAAGACTTGACATGAAAGTATAACTTTGAAAAAGAGAAGGGTGAAAGAATCCCTAAAAAATTCGGCAGCCTAACGGCGTCACTTAAACGCCAACAAAAATGAATTGACAAGGTCAAATAGGGTCTCTAATCATATGAACATAAGAGTACAGTATGATAGATATAGAGATCATACCACAAAATAATAAAAAGGAACTTGAAAGACTTGACATGAAAGTAGAACTTCAAAACAAGAAGGGTGAAGAACCACTTAAAAATTCGGCAGCCTAACGACGCCACTTAAAACATCAAAATACTGAATTGAAGAGATAAAATGGGGTCTCTCATAAAATGAACATAAAATATCAGTATGATAGATATAGAGATCATACCCCAACATAACAAAAAAGAAATTGAAATAATTGACATGAAAGTAGAACTTCAAAATGAGAAGGGTGAAGAACCACTTAAAAATTAGGCAGCCTAACGGCGCCACTTAAAACATCAAAATACTGAATTGAAGAGATAAAATGTGGTCTCTCATCATATGATCATAAAAGATCAGTATGATAAATATAGAGATAATACCCCAACATAATAAAAAGGAACTTGAAATACTTTACATGAAAATAGATTTTGAAAAATGAGAAGGGAGAAAGAATCCGTTACAAAAATTTCGGCAGCCTAACGGCACCACTTAAAACTTTATAAAACGAAATAATGAGAGTAAGAGGGGATATCTCATTATGTGAACATGAAAAGGGAAGTAAGATGAGTATAAAAGAACACCCTTTAACATAATAACACGGAGCATAAAAGAAATTACATAAAAGAGATTTCTTGAAAAGAAAGAGACAGATCGGATCCCTTACCATAAAACGTAACTCTTAAAAATCAAAGGTTGGGACCTTGAGGGCTTGGGGGTAGCATAAGAGGACTCCTTGGGAGTTAATGAGACCATAAATTTGTTGGGGGAGAGTGGGGAGTCGAATGGATGAGGTGATGGCTTGGTATTTATAGGGAAAGTGACGGGACAAGGCATTAATGGCCAAGGGACACCTCATTAGTGGTTTTGGCAAAACCATGGGCTTGTCCATGGTATTTGCCCATGGTATTGGTCACTTGGGACACCTCATACCTTATCTTATTATTCATAAGTCGACCATATTGATTACATACTTAATACATCATTTAATGATGTCATTACACCCGTAACTTAAAAACTGTATTTTCACTATTCATCGAAAATTCAACTTTCTCAGAATAATCCCAAAATTTCACCTTAACCAAATATCAATGCTCTGATTACAAATATGAAATCCATTTTATAAAAATAATTTTCTAATATTTTTAATTTAATTTTTAAATAAAAACACTATTCACCGAAAATTCATTTTTTTCAGAAAAAACCGCAAAAATTACCATAGCATAATATCGGTGCTCTGAGTTCAAAAATTAAATCCGTTTTATAAAAATAGTTTTCTAAATATTTTTAATTAAATTTTTAATTAAAAAACACTATTCACTTGAAAAAACTAATACTTGACTAATAATTTATGAAACCGTTATTTAACCATTTTATTGAATCACATTACTTAATCAAAGTGCCTAGCTTATTTTAATACTTTCTTTAAGTGAGATTACTAATCCATTTGGTCACATTACTAATCCTAAGCATAAAATCACTATTCATAATTTACTATTCATCAAAAATTAAGTTGATCTCAGTAGACTCTAAATTTCGTACTGAACATAATTGTAGAAGACAATTTTTCGAAAATCATTACACATTTTAAATTATTTAAGGTTTACATAACCATTTTTAAAATATCCTTTTTCTAAAATTCATCAAAAATATGCATACTATATTTATCCGGTCATTTGAAAATTCATAAACTTCATCATAAGAAGAAATGAAAATTTTTATTTAAAACAAGGATTACACAAGGCAGTTACGGTCTCCTTACATAGCCCCTTATCACACCAGCATAGGACCTAAGTGTGAGGTGTGATAAGGTGAGAGAATCCGAGGGAGACTCGGCCAACATCGCACGAGTAGTAATTTCTATCAGTTTGAACTTCTCACAAAGGAGATCCCGTTCTAGCATCACACGATGAAGTTCAGCTTGGGTTTGGTCCAGAGAAAGGCCCAGTGGTGCTACCTCCTTCCCATGTTCTGTTAGATGGGATTAGATCGGTCCAAGACTACTGGGTGAGGCCATCGAATCTTCTTTATATATTAATTAACCAAGATTACTTGTATTTAGATAAAATAATCGAAACGTTTAGTTTACAGCGGTCATATTGACCAATGGTCATATAACAGTCAAAACCCAACGATCTCATTTTAATTATACTCATGTTATCAAATGAAACATTTTTGTGGAGTATAAAAATAAAATAAAATAAAACAACACACAAAATTAGGAAATAAGATTTATTCAAAATTTCGGGTCGTTACGATCTTCCCCCCTTAAGAAATTGCAACCTCACAATTTTTAAAATTAGGTTTTGAAATTTTATTGAAAGCCCCACATCGTAAAAGGAGTCAGTAAAACTATTACTTTAAAAGAAAGAAATGGAAGTACAAAGGTCACCCGAGTTAACCCATACAAGGATCCCATGTTGGAAAACATGGACATGGAGGAAAAAACCAAGGGTCACGTTATAAGGGAGAGTGATAGAAAACATGATTAAGAGAAATTTAACCATAAGAAAATCCCAAACTTACGATGTGTGTAAACGGTATTTGATTACCTAGTTGTAAACGTAAAACAACAATGTTTTTGTTTTACGTTCCTTTTCATAATTTTGAGGAATTAATTTTCTACATAGAACAAAAACATAAGAAAATATACCTGTCTTCATGTAGAGTTTCATCCTTTAATAAGTTTCTACCAAAACTAATCTTTTCCCCAAATGATGAGAATTCAAAAACACTTGGTCTCATAAAAAGCACAAGATTCATCTTCTATAGAATCACATAATCCACAAAAGATTAACTATCTATTTCTTCTATCATTAAAAATTATCCCAAAAACAGAAAGGTTAAGGTAAAACAACTCTTCAAAAAGAAAGAATCCCATAGGAATGGAAACTACTTTTAAATCTTCAAAGTTCCATGGTAATACCCAAAGTTCATCATAGACCATTCCATAAATAACGGTCCTTAAAATTCCTCAAAATAAACCAAACTAATATTGAAACCCAAATACAATAAGGATTTGACAACATAGTCTTCCAAAATAAATTTCATTGTTCATCTCCAAAAAACATCAACCACTCCTAACATCTTATAACAAAAGTAGCTAACCTAAACATATTTTATTCAAGTTAAGTTAATAATTCCCATAATTAACCTAAATTACTATAAGTCCACCTTAAATTCATCGATTCGTCAAAATATAAGTCAACCTTACTCCTCAATGAAAATACCGTAGTAATCTATTTACCTTAATCATATAGGGTCCCCAAAATAGTGAACGTCTTCCAAAATAAAAATCATCTTTTAATCCCCTAATCATACCTGTCATATTAATATGACAATCGTCGCATTTCCTATTACATTGGTTGTTGGGACATGTTCTTCCAATTCCCACCATTAACTAAGAAGAGAAAGCATAATTAGGGGCTTAAGTACTTAGCCAATAATCATGAAAAGGAACTGAAATCATATAAGGATAACTTGTAGAAGAAAAGTATACCCTAACTTGTGATCCCCTAGGTTCCCATCTAGGTTATCCATGATCATATATTCTTATGTAAATATTTATTTTATTTTATCTTTGTTCCTTTAACAATGGTTCATACTAAGCTTATGAATTTACCAAAGCATATCCCCCGGGAGTGTCGTAACCAAGAGTGCAGCAAGGCCCGTTGTTGTGTACCAGTTCCCGTTCAAGTCTATCTCAAAGCGGTGTTTTCGGTTTTTACCCCTATGTACATCTATGCCAGAGCCACCTCTACCTACTCGTATCCAAACAGGGATGTATTTGCTTGGCAACCCCTTACTCAATACTCACCAAAATACAAGGAAGATTTCCTATTTTTTTTAACTTTTCTATAGGGTTCTTCCTAGAGTTTTCATATCCTAATTTCCACAAATAACTAAACCATCCTTTGATACCAACTATAGCATCCCGCCTTTTTATCACATAAACTTTCATTACATTTTACAAAAATGAGGATCTTTAAGGTTTAGTGTCTTGGAAACCAGGAACTTTAAACATGAAAACATAAAAGATTCTTCTTAAACACTTGAAAGGCTTCTCCTCAGGTTCATCCTAGGTTCATTACTGCATCTCATAACCTGGGTACATACATCAAAAGAAATGGTGAGCAGAAGGCCCAGTAAGAGAAACAAGAGAAACATTTAACATGTGAACTTGAGATACACCAACCATGTCATGAAAAAGAACTTAAAGGCATGAGAAAGAATCATGTGGAATATCATAATAAAAATAAAATTTTTCATAACTTGAATATGTGGTTACATAATTTAACATAGACAATCATTAACATATCACCAAGGTCCATCCCCAAGGTGTCATTTGAAAATTACCAAGGTTATTCACCAAGGTATCGTGAAAATTGTAATCTCTAGTGGTTACATCATTACCCAATGCATTGGAGCGCTATCAGGGCGCACCCTTAAATTTGCCTTTATTATCATGTGAGCCACATATATCATCCTAAAACATTTCATAAATAACCCAT
The DNA here is from genome assembly GCA_963277665.1 of Viscum album. NCBI lineage: Eukaryota > Viridiplantae > Streptophyta > Magnoliopsida > Santalales > Viscaceae > Viscum > Viscum album. Next base: position 2,121,072,545 of record OY728140.1, read on the forward strand.
ATAACATAAAATAAATGGGTTTCATTTCATAATCATAATGTTTTAAAAACCTCTTTAAAGACATGATCTTTACATCACTTTAAACCCACGGAAAAGGGAAAGCGGGTTTCATGTATGTAAATCCCAGAATTTAAAATAGAACATTTTGATATAAATGTGAATACCCATATAGAAGGTAGAGCTTTGAGTATTCACTTAATAAAATAAAATATCTTTAGAAAAAAGAGAGAGACATTTTGAGACGAAAATTCTGCAGCATAACGGCTATGTTATAAGGTTTTTAGAAAACATTGAAAAGAGAGGGGACATGGGTCATACATTCATAAATGAACCATCAAATATTATAGGGAAAAAATATAAGGGATCTAAGTACATGGTAATGAAATTTGAAAATATACCATATGAAATGAAGAATATTAAAGGAAGACAAAAAAATAAGATTCCTCTTGTGAGAATTCGGCAGCATAACAGCATCACTTAAACGTCAACAAAAATGAATTGACAAGGTCAAATAGGGTATCTCATCATATGAAAATAAGATCCCAGTATGATAGATATAGAGATCATACCCCAACATAATATAAATGAACTTGAAAGACTGGACATGAAAGTAGAACTTTGAAAAAGAGAAGGGTGAAAGAATCCCTCCAAAATACGGCAGCCTAACGGCGTCACTTAAACGTCAACACAAATGAATTGACAAGGTCAAATAGGGTCTCTAATCATATGAACATAAGAGTCCAGTATGATATATATAGAGATCATACCACAACATAATAGAAATGAACTTTAAAGGCTTGACATGAAAGTAGAACTTCAAAACGAGAAGGGTGAAGAACCACTTAAAAATTCGGCAGCCTAACGGCGCCACTTAAAACATCAAAATACTCAATTGAATAGATAAAATGGGGTCTCTCATCATATGAACATAAAAGATCATTATGATAGATATAGAGATCATACCCCAACATAACAAAAAGGAAATTGAAAGAATTGACATGAAAGTAGAACTTCAAAACGAGAAGGGTGAAGAACGACTTAAAAATTCGGCAGCCTAACAGCGCCACTTAAAACTTTAAATTACTGAATTGAAGAGATAAAATGGGGTCTCTCATCATATGATAATAAAAGATCAGTATGATAAATTTAGAGATCATACCCCAACATAATAAAAAGGAACTTGAAATACTTAAATGAAAATAGATCTTGAAAAATGAGAAGGGAGAATGAATCCGTTACAAAAATTTCGGCAGCCTAACAAAGCCACTTAAAACTTTATAAAACGAAATAATGAGAGTAAGAGGGGATATATCATTATGTGAACATGAAAAGGGAATTAATATGAGTATAAAATAACACCCTTTAACATAAGAACATGGAGCATAAAAGAAATTACATAAAAGTGATTTCTTGAAAAGAAAGAGAGAGATCAGATCCCTTACCTTAAAACGTAACTCTTAAAACTCAAAGGTTGGGACCTTGAGGGCTTGGGGGCAGCATGGGAGGACTCCTTGGGAGGTAATGAGACCAGAACTTCGTTGGGGGAGAGTGGGGAGTCGAATGGATGAGGGGATGGCTTGGTATTTATAGGGAAAGTGACGGGACAAGGCATTAATGGCCAAGGGACACCTCATTAGTGGTTTTGGCAAAACCATGGGCTTGCCCATGGTATTTGCCCATGGTATTGGTAACTTGGGACTCCTCATACCTTATCTTACTATTCATACGTCGACCATATTGATTACATACTTAATACATCATTTAATGATGTCCTTACACCCGTAACTTAAAAACTGTATTTTCACTATTCATCGAAAATTCAACTTTCTCAGAATAATCCCAAAATTTCACCTTAACCAAATATCAACGATATGATTTCAAATATGAACTCCATTTTATAAAAATAATTTTCTAATATTTTTAATTTAATTTTTAAATAAAAACACTATTCACCGAAAATTCATTTTTTTCAGAAAAAACCGCAAAAATTACCATAGCATAATATCGGTGCTCTGAGTTCAAAAATGAAATCCGTTTTATAAAAATATGTTTCTAAATATTTTTAATTAAATTTTTAATTAAAAAACACTATTCACTCGAAAAAACTAATACTTGAATAATAATTTATGAAACCGTTATTTAACCATTTTATTGAATCAAATTACTTAATCAAGGTGCCTAGCTCATTTTAATACTTTCTTTAAGTGAGATTACTAATCTATTTGGTCACATTACTAATCCGAAGCATAAAATCACTATTCATAATTTACTATTCATCAAAAATTAAGTTGATCTCATTCGACTCTAAATTTCGTACTGAACATAATTGTAGAAGAAAATTTTTCGAAAATCATTACACATTTTTAATTATTTAAGGTTTACATAACCATTTTTAAAATATCCTTTTTCTAAAATTCATCAAAAATATGCATACTATATTTATCCAGTCATTTGAAAATTCATAAACTTCATCATAAGAAGAAATGAAAATTTTTATTTAAAATAAGGATTACACAAGTCAGTTACGGTCTCCTTACATAGCCCCTTATCACACCAGCATAGGACCTAAGTGTGAGGTGTGCTAAGGTGAGAGAATCCGAGGGAGACTCGGCCAACATCGCACGAGTAGTAATTTCTATCAGTTTGAACTTCTCACGAAGGCGATCCCGTTCTAGCTTCACACGATGAAGTTCAACTTGGGTTTGGTCCAGAGAAAAGCCCAGTGGTGCTACCTCCTTCCCAAGTTCTGTTAGATGGGCTTCGATCGGTCCAAGAATACTGGGTGAGGCCATCGAATCTTCTTTCTATATTAATTAACCAAGATTACTTGTATTTAGAGAAAATAATTGAAACGTTTAGTTTACAGTGGTCATATTGACCAATGGTCATATAACAGTCAAAACCCAACGATCTCATTTTAATTATACTCATGTTATCAAATGAAACATTTTTGTGGAGTATAAAAATAAAATAAAATAAAACAAAACACAAAATTACGAAACAAGATTTATTCAAAATTTCGGGTCGTTACAATTGGGGCCCTGAGGGGCAAGACCAAATTGCCCTGTAGGAAAGAGTAGAGGCAAACCTTCTTGGTGAAGGCTCAAGCCATCCCGCTCTGATGCCTTTCTAGGTTGTGCAGGGCATGAAGCCTATTTTCATCCAATGCTTCCAGATCACCTAGATGGATTTCGACAACTCTATCCGGTGCTTGCTAGTCATAGACCGTTGTGCACAAAGAGGGAAACTGAATCTCGATGGGCAAGAAGACCTCAGTTCCGTACACCAGGGAATACGGCGTCACCGGGGTGAAATTACGAGTCATCGTCCGATATGCCCAGAGGGAATTTTGGAGATTATCCAGCCAACTCTTCTTGTTCTGACCAACCATCTTTTGCAGAATGTTAGAGCGGGTTTTGTTAAACGCCTCGATCTGTCCATTTTCTTGCACATAATAGCAGGAGGTATGGTTAGAGCGAATGTAGTACTTGGCATACAATTTCTTTAGATCGGCTGATCGGAAGTTGGTGTCGTTATCAGTGAGAATAGCGTGAGGCACTCCAAATCGATGGATGATATTGGAAGCCACGAAGTCAGCGATAGAATGGGCTTTGACTTCCTTGATCGGAATTGCCTATGCCCACTTGGAAAATAAATCTTTAGCGGTAATAATGAACTGGCATTGGCGAGCCATTGCCAGTGGGTAAGGTCCTACGACATCCAACCCCCAGACTGTAAAGGGCCAAGAATACTTGGTAGTGTAGAGAGGCTCTGGTGGCCGATGCACAAAGTTAGAATGAACTTGGCACACATGGAACCTCTTGGTTAACTCAATGCAGTCATGGATCATGGAGGTCCAAAAATACCCTAACCTCTGAATATGCTGAGACAGTTTCAGACCAGCCTGGTGAGCACCACAAGAACCGGCATGGACCTCTAGCATGACTTGTGGGATCTTAACTCCCTGAATACAAAAGAGGATAATACCATCAAACCCACGTTTATAGAGAATCTGCCCAAGGCCAGGACCACTCTGAGGAGTAAACTATGACATGTGGCGTCAGATCCGCCTATGCTCTTCCCGGTATGACAGAAGATTGTCGTGTTGGAGGTATTCAACCAAGGGTGTCCTCTAATCAGGAATCATCTCAATCACAGCACCTGGGGGACCCGAGGGTTCCGACGTAGAGGCTCCGGTGGTGAGATGGATTACCCGCAGGCCATCATTGTCATCCGGGGTAACAGGAGATATGAATATCCAGTGGGCCACATGGATAATTAACACATCCAATTCAGGCACTGTGAGTGATGCAGCCAAATTGGCCAATGCATCTGCCCGACCATTCTATGACCAAGGGATATAAGTAACCACCAGTCGAGAAGGGAGCTGAGCCATTAACTCGAGAGTATGCTCCAACAATTGTGCGAGCTCTGGTTTCCTGACGACATAGTCACCATTGACCTGCTTGATGACCAGCTCGGAATCCCCTTTCATATGCAAATAGGGCACGTCAATCTCAAGGGCCAGCTCAAGACCACTAATGAGAGACTCATACTCTACCTCATTGTTGGTTCAACCTTCTGATAGTTGAAATGAATATGGCGGGATGACTTGCACCAGAGTAATAAAGACGACACCTAGGCCTACTATGTTGAGCCAAGGGTCATTGATTCTCCTCCCGATGGGTCTTCGATAGGCACCATCAAAGTACATTTTCTGACATGGGATTGCATGATCAACTGAGAGGATTGCCTCATCAAGAAAGACCTAGTCCAGGGATTGATCCGTGGAGGTTGGATGGGAAGCTAGAAAGTTTTTCAATGCCTGCCCTCTGATAGCCTTATGAGGCACAAACCTGATGTCGAACTGCTGGAGGATTACCTCCCACCGCACCAGTCGACCAGTAAACATGGGGCGGTTCAAAATGTACTTCAGTGGGTCCACTCGAGAGACCAACTGTACCTCATGGTACTGCAGGTAATGCCGCAGTTTCTACATGGCAAATACGAGCACCAGACAACTCTTCTCAATGGGAGACTATCTGATTTCCATATCGAGGAGCATGCAGCTGAGGTAGTAGATGTTGTTATCTATTCCCTCTTTATTCTTTTGGGAGAGAAGCGCACCGAGGGACCATTCCAGGGATGTTTCGTAAAGGACTAGTGGCTTCCTAGAAACATGTGGCATCAAAACTGGAGGTTGGAGCAGATAATGCTTGATTTTCTTGAAGGCGGTCTGACACTCTTCATCCCATTCATAGGTGGCACCTTTCTTCATGAGCCGGGAAAAGGGATTACACATGCCCTCCAGATTCGCAATGAATCGGTGTTTGTAGGCTATGTGGATTTGGAAACCTCGTTTCCCCTGAATATTGCTCGGGGGAGAAATCTGGATGATGGCCTTGATCTTCTCTGGGTCAACCTCAATACCTCGGTACCTGAAAAAAAATCAAAGGAACTTTCCGGAGGTGACCCTAAAAGCACACTTCAATGGGTTCATCTTCAGGTGGTGGGAACAGAGTAAACCAAACACTTTCTCAAGGTCCTTGCGATGGTCCTGGTGCTGGCGAGATTTGACCACCAGATCATTCACGTAGCATTCCACCAATGTTCTCAGAATTAGATTGAATATGCGATACATGGACCACTGATAGGTGGAACCTACATTCTTCAGACCGAAAGGCATAACCTGGTAATAGAATGTTCCGTGGGGTGCCCTGAAAGCTATGGATTCCTCATCCTCAGGGGCCATCCAGATCTAGTTATACTCGGAGTACCCATCCATGAAGGAGAGGGCTTGGAACCCGGCCGTGGCGTCAATCAACAACTCTGTCATTGGAAGGGGAAAATCATCCTTCAGACAGTGACGATTGAGGTCATGGAAGTCAATATAGACCCTTATTTTTCTGTTCCTATTCCTGACTGGTAGAATGTTAGCTAGCCACTTGGGATACTAGAATTCCGTAACGAATTTGGCTTTGATGAGCTTATCAACTTTGGGCTCGACCATGGAACCATGAGATGGGTGCATCCTTCTAGGAGGATGCTTGAATCCACGATGACTTATTGGTAGACTGAGATGGTGAATGACTACCTGAGGATCCAATCATGGAATCTCATTATAACTCTAGGAAAACACGTCATGGTGCTATTTAAGGAAGTCTATGTACTGCTTCTGCTCCCTGGGGGGCATGGTGGCACTGATGTAGGTGGGTCTCGGATCTACCTCAATACCAAGGTTCACCTATACCAACTCATGAACCATGGATGAAACAGCTTCCTGAAAAGCGGGAGGAGCATCCTACAGATCCTCTTCTGTATTCGTGGAGGGATCCTCCACAAGGGGGGGGGGGGGGGGGGGTTAATTTCGAGTTAATAGACCCCGAGATAAGGCTGGTACCATCATGGGAGGCAGTGGTTATTGCATCGGGGCACTCCGGCACCACTGAGATCATATCGATGAAGGAAGTTGATCCAATCCCATTTGGTCTTTGACCCATGGGGCTGCGCTTGATAAAATCAAAGCAGTAATGGCATGTCGGCTCGAGCCGGTTAATTCCATCCTGGCGAAATAGACACGTATGACATACCGCCATCGCCATTAGCCTGACGTCCCAGTACTGTACAAGGGTAGGAGGTTTCGGGATCACCTGAGCCTAATTGGTGTAGGAGTAAGAGGTGATTTTATGTTGTCGCTTGGACCTGGGAATACGTCTTCCTCTTGTACCCGAAACAACCAAACACTGCCCCATTTAGGGGGTGGTGGCTTCCAACCGATGGATTGGGAAGACGTAAGCATCATTCAAACATGCCCAAGCCTCGGTCGTAGCAGCGACGGGCCCAACTCCACTTGCCTGGACTTGTTTATCCTTGCTCTTGTAATAGTCAGCGTCCAAGTAGCGGGCTTCACAAACAGAAAAAGGAGATGCATCACCTTGGAGTACACCCACTAGACCATTAAGGGAGTACTTAAGGCATTGGTGATACGAGGAGGGGACCGCTGCATGTAGGTGGAGCCATGGCCTACCCATCAACGCATTGTACGCGGTGTCCTGGGAGATAGCCATGAACTCGATGCTGACAAATAGGCCGCCGAACTGAGTCATCAAGCAAATATTGAAAACTGGAGTCTACTCTGTCCTATCATATCCTTTGATTCTTAAATAAAAGGGAGTCTGGTCATCCTCCGATAACCCTAGCTTCTGCAGTGTCCGTGTCGGGATAAGGTTGATCCTAGAGATGGTATGAATGAGACATCGATGGACTTCCACACCATGGAACTAGCTAGTGATATACAGCTGGTGGATATGCCCCTATACGGGGGGTCTGTCATTTTCCCTGGAGAACGAAATGACGACATGACATTTGGCATCCTCAAAAACTTCAGTGTGAAAAGCCTCCATGGCTGCTATCTAAATCTCAAACTGGAGGGGGCTTCTTAAAGCCTCAATGAGTTCCTCACGCATATCTGGTGATAGAAAAAGGGCCTCAAGAATGGAAAGCCTTGCTGGGAAACCGTCAAGGTGCTTAAGAACATCTTAATTCCATGCCAGGTGTGAACCTCTACTTACAGGAAGTCGCTCTGCGTCTGGAGGTATGGCGGGCCCTGTTGGCTATACCGGCGGCTAACTGGTACTAGGCATATCTCGCTGTTCACTAGTTGAAGCCTGGAGAGTGGCTGCCGGATGAGGACCAGAATGCTGGGGTCGGATGGTGGCTGGGAGAATCTGGTCACGACATGGCTGATGTGGTTCTTCCTGATCCAGTAACACAAACTATGGTGGAGGCGGACCTGTCTACACCGGATGAAGGGGCCGCATGTGCTGATCTCTGCACTAGGCCTGTAGTCTGGTCTCAGCGGCATGCACGGCCTGGATGGAGGTTCTAACTGGCATGCCCCGATGACTCATATGGCCATAGTTATTCTAATGTTGGCATCAGCTTGGGACATTGGAGAGGTTTGTTTGGTGTTCCCCATCGTTGGGTGTCAATAGGGATTTACCAACTCTACAGTGTTAACCGAAGCGTACCCCTGACTGTCACTCGATGAACCATCCACCATGGGGCAGATTCTGGTATGGATGCCCACTTCTTGAGGTATAAAGTCACCAAGTGTGTGAGTCGACGATAACATTGGTAGGGCGTGTTGTTTCTTCTTGCACTGCCATTTCTTGCTCTTCTGGGAAGAGGCTGGCTGAGACAACAATGTCAAAGTAGTAACCGTAGATTCTAAGGGCTCTAGCTGATTGAACTGTGCATGGTTGATGTCGTGGGTGCAGGAGACCGCCTTACGGGCCATCCAGTCATTATACTTCGGGGACCCATGGTCGAAAACCTTCCGCCATTCACCTTCATCGCCGCTACTTCCATCCGATCTAACAAAGACACCTTCCAATTGTGCCGGGGTTGAACCCAACCTGACTATATTATTGTCAATCTAGTCTTAGAGCCAGTCCTTGAACATGTAGCATCACTTTATGGTGTGCCCTAGGATCCATTGATAAGGACAGTAGTTGGGGTGATAAGTAACATGCGCCTCTTCTGGCTTCTGACACTCAGGTAGCCGCCCAATTCTATCCTCCAAGGCACTACGGAAGTAACCGGAGACCTGAGCATCATCAAACGAGTAGGTCCGATTTCTTCTATCCAAAAGAGGGGATCCAGGAGGTTGTCCCTAATGGGGGGCCATAGGAGCATGCCAAGGATTCAGAACTTGATTATCTCACATAGGCGGTGGTGGCACATTACACGGAGGCGCTTGCCGATTTTGAGACAATCGCTGCTGTGCAGAAGGTTGTGCCTGTGGGGGCGGACCCCTATGGGGCTATGGAGCTGGTGCCACTGGTAGCAATTCTAGCTGCCTGGGGGCCTCTATCTGGCCCACAACAGTGGGCTTGGCTCTGGCAGATCTTCTTTCTAGGATTACAAGAGGCAGCGGATGTGCTTGACTGACCTGTTGCAGGGATTCTTCAAGGCGCTGGGCCTTGTCTGAGAAGTCCCGGAACCCTCTAGGGTAATTCTGAGTGATCAGATAAGGAACCAGCTCATCCTTGACGGTCCCTACACACATTTTCAGTAATTTATCTCGAGTTAGTGTCATGTCAAGGGAGTATGTGATCCCCCTCCACCAGGCGATGAAGTCCGTGACTCGCTCATCGGGCCTTTGCTTTCATTTGAAGAGGTCTGTGATGTTCCTCTTCTGGGTTGTGGAAATGAACTTGTAGAGGAATTTCCTACAAAAGTCCTCCCATCTAGTCACGAATCCGACAGAGAGCTGGCTGTACCAGACGAACGCCATCCCCTCTAGTGTCTGAACAAAGAAACGGAGCTCAGCAGCCTCCTGCTGCACCAGAGTCCCCAAAATAGGTCCACACCTCGAGTTGAAGTGGGCCAGGTGTTGTGGCTGGTCTCCTGTCCCATTAAATAGGGATAAAGTGGGCTTACCCAATCCGGGAGGTGCTGGCATATCATCCAACAATGCTGGGTATGGCTTTCCATCTGGTGGGATTTCCACCTGCCGAGTTTCCAAAGACTCTAAGCGGGAGATGAGTGCTGCCATCGGATTGTCTAGACATGGGTTCCTATCCTGACGGGGGTCCCTAACCACGAGTGCATTGCTGATCTCCTCAACATGGTATAAAAACTCAGTAGCTCATGGGGCGACTGGTGGAGCGACCCTTGGGGTGGCTAGAGGAACCCGAGCGGGGTCTCCTAGGTTGTCACGCCACTCAGGAGGGTTTGACGAAACATATCGTTCCCTCTTTCCAAGAGCCCCGACCTATCCTATGTTAGAGAACATGGCATGATCGAGGTTTCCTTGGAGAATCTCACCGAGGGGTAGTTGTTCCTACCCCTGCTTCCCTGACCTAGGATCACTATAGTCAGGTCGTCGCTCTTTAATGAATTCATCTAGAATCTAATCGACCAACCTCTTCTACTCATCAAGCTGTTGGCACAGCGTGTCCTTCTCGAGATCTTCCTCTACCTTCTGCACTGAGGTAGATAGGTCGGAGAGCTTGACAGCCCCAACATTCTCTTTACCCTTGCTGATATTCCAGCTCAGTATTAATGCCTCAGTGGGTGCAGGGATACCTAGGATGTTCCTATCCTGATGATTAATCCTCCTCGATGGGTCTAGTGGTGGTTTGTCCTCAAGGTTTAAGTCCCTATCAATAAGTTCCATACTGTTCCCCTCTCCTGAAAGATCGTCCATGTTGACCGCCGGTGCCCTCGGAGGCATTTCCTCAGAGCCGCACAGTGAGCCGGGATTCCAGCGAATCACACTGAAGAGAAGGGCAGCGTACTGCCCCCATCCACGGACGTGCGCATGGGGGGTGGCCTCCTCGATAACTTTGCGGAGTACTTGAAAAATCTGAACGCATTGTTGTTGGAGGGCCCTGTGTTGGCCAAGTGACTCGGGGTGCTGGACCGCGGGGGGGCGTGGCCAGGTCAACCCGAAGACATTTCTCACCGATATCCTCGAGGTGTGCTTGGATCCCAGGATAAGGAACTTGCTAGTGGCGAAGGAAAAAGTGAGTCACCCAGTGGATATGGTGGAAACATTCAAACTCCCCTTGGGTGAGTGATTCTGGTGTATCAAAATCCAACCCTTCGATTGACCAAAACTTCTTGGGGAAGTGGCCTACTGCGAGGATTTTCTAGAAGCTCCATGACTTAGGTTCAGGATCCGGCCACTGATGGCCTCGTTCATCAACTACAAGGTGATGGGGATCTGGTAGTAGTGATGAGGTAGGCCGTTGGGCCGGTGGGTTGTCCGGAAGAGAATATGGTGAGCATGCTGATTGGCTGCAAAATCCTAGGTCGTCCTCCAAGGGTTGTAGTGACCTAGCTGCCATGCCACGATAGGATGGACTGGCGAACGGGCCTCCTGTCACAGTGTCAATGCTTTCCGGGGGTGTGCTATGTCGCGTCTCTTCCGCCATTGATCTTCAAAAAAGCCCTCCGCCATCTCTAGATGAGGTGGAATGTGCTTCCATAGAGTCCGATGGTGACTGAAAGTTCAATCCCCAGGGGTACACCAAGTCCTCGTCCTTCTGGATATACCTTCGAAGGGTGGTGGGGATCATATTAATATTGCATTCGGGGAGTACAAGGCTGACACGCTGCGTCCCTATCCCAACCCTTGACCCAGAGGACTGAGAAGAGGGATCCATCGTCGAGTTGTACTACGCCTCAGAGTCTGAGAAATGAACTGGTATGATTTCCATCTGGCCTTCCCTGACATTTCTCTTACGGTGACAATGATCCACCTTCCTTCCCTTGGGTGGCTCCTCAGGGCAGGTCTAAATTCTGTCATGGAGTCCTATGGCCGCACTGGTGCAGGGGCGGAGAGGATTGAAGGCCGTGGTGCAGGGATCAGAAAGGAAAATGTCGAAAGGAACATGGGGAGGACCTCCATTTGGATGAGTGACTGGATATAAAACGGCTCGATACTCGCAGCCTTCGGTAGGGGAAGTGACCCCGTACCCAGTGTAGTGAGCGCTGGAGAGATCCCCACCCAGAGTATTACTGTCATGGGGAAGCCCCTTACCTGTGGTGAGGGTGGTGCCAGGCAGGCCTCCGGGCCGAGGTTGGAAGTAGGGAGGGCCCACACATTCCATAACGGTGGAACAGAGTAGGCCTTTACACTAGATGGCACTACCACGAATTGTTTCGCAGTAGCCATTGCCTTTTCCGACGACCAGGAGATTCAACCAAACCTACCCATGGGGCGGCTGGGGCCTTGATTCAGATCGGGCATATAACGGCCCCTTCTCAACATGTGTGGGGGTTTGATGATAGGAGTCAGCGGTGGCTCAGGCCACAGTGCTCGCTGACGTTGATGCCCTAGGGATAACATCCTCTTCCGCTCGTGCCTGATGCTGGCGTTGGGTAAGATGGGTTGGAGCCGGTGGTGCGGGCACATGGATTTACTTCACCTTGGCTCAGGGAGTCAGGAGGCGACGCCAACGCGACCTAGCGGGGGCCCTTTACGTGAACCATTGAAGAGGGTCTCCGATTGGTCCGACTGAGACATCCCCTACCTCGTCGGCGTAGGGGAGGGAGGTGTCAAGGTGTTTTGGGGATAATATCCCAAAATGGTTGAATGTTGGGGTGGAGAGTAGCAGATCCCTGCGCGGCCCTCAGGGGAGGCGTTGGTGGTGAGGTGAAGCTGCCTCGAGGTCCAAACGGGCCATATCCCTGGTGGGGATGACCCCCTCCTCCTCGTACCTACGAACAAGGTCGTTGATCACCCTTCATTGGATAATCTTTGATGGGGAAAGGGGGTGTGAGTTCCCAGTAGTCATGGCAGTCAGATCAGCTGTGGAAGAGGCAGAACCGCAAGAGGTGGCTGCGTCGGTAATGCCCCTGCCCCTGCGCTGGTGGGAAGGTGGAGATTGAGCTTCAGATGTAGCGATCTGATTCCTTAAAGCAGGGAGATGATACCATTAACACTGATAGGAAAAGAAATCAACAACCAGTAGCCCATCGCCATTCCACCTTCCGTGGTCGGTAAGAGGGATCCACACTAACAACATCGCAGAACGGAGTGCTCAATGTACTAACTACCCCAACCCCTGGCAGGTTTCACATCCTAGTGCTGGGTTCCCGGACCTAGTGACATGGTAATCTTCTAACGCCCCAAACACTACCAGTATTCGTATTGAGGAGAAGAGATTCAAATTGAGTTCACCATTTTCTGTTTCCTACGCTTTCTTCCAGGGCGCACACATCCATCACACAGAGGACGCATAGATCCTTGCCCCACATTCCCACTTTCCAAAGGCTGGTGACATTCGCTCCTTGTTTAGGTACGTCTTCTCCTTGATCAAAACCAAGATGATGGGATGTCGGTTCTTCTTTCTACAGATTCCTCATTGGAACTCATCACTTATTCCGGGTCTCCATCATAGATTCAAGACGTGTTCATGAAACTCATCCTGATTCCATATCTTCATGGACACCAGTGAATTATGATGCTTCTGTCGAGATGCTCCAAGGGGTCTGTTCAGGGCAGCAACCTTCGGTTAGGGGAGTGGTCATGCTGAGGCATCATTGGCATGTCTTGACACTGGAGAATTGGCATTTCTGTCTTGTTTCCCTTATTATTGGGCTTCTCAAGGGTGTAGAAGCCCAAGGCATCCCACATAGAACGTGAGGAATTGTATGCCATAGACATGCATATGAGCTTTTCCCCAGCTTCCCATGTTTAAGAAAGTGTATGCCACGACTTTAACGTCCAGCGGAGATGGATCAGACTGATCAGAACACTAGCTAGAGTGTATCAAATTGAAGAACCCCCGGGAGGGAACACCGATGTTGGGGCCGATATGTGGGTGTCTTCTTGAACATTGTGGAGTGGAATGAGGTGGAATGATCCCACCGTGATGTGGCCGCCTGGGTAAGAATCAGGATGGGTGATGAAGTGAAGAGACTTGAAACTTGTGGAGGATTCGTACGTATCCCAGTGACAGGGAATCAAAGTCCACGTAGTTCGGGATGATACGGTGGGACACCTGAAAGGGAGACCCGTGAGAATGAACACATGGATGGGACCCAGAGGAAGTAAGACCTCCAGGTTTGGGCATGAACTTCCCGAGGTGCGTAGGCTTGAGGGATATGTCAGGATGAGACATGGGTGTTAGGATTGGACCTCGTGGAGGATTCTTATGTATCCCCATGGTGGGGAATCAAAGTCCATGTAGTTCGATGAAATACTGTTTAATGTTGTGCGGGATGAGGCATTTGGGGATTACGTTTTGAGATGGCCCAAGGATATGGGGTCACCGAGCTGACGTGAAGAGAGACCTGGGGTCCAGATGGATGGGGCTTATGCTCTGAGATGACCCATGGTGGTGGGGCTTGAAGCCCGTGAAGGCTTACTACGTAACATTCCTTGACATGGATCAAAGTCCTCTTAGTTCAGGTTGTATGGGGCTTACACTCTGAGGCGGACCACAGTGGTGGAAGGATGGGGCATACGTTCTGAGGCGGACCACAACGATTGGTGAACCGATGTGAAGAGGTCGGAACGACCGGGTGGTGGGCTTGAACCTTTTGGAGGTTTCCTACATATCCCTGTGGCAGTGAATCAAAGTCCACATAGTTCGGGATGGAATGAGGCTTACACCCTGAGGTGGCCCACAATGACGGATCGATGGGGCTTACACTCTGAGGAGGCCCACAATGATGGATCAATGGGGATTACGCTTTGAGGCATCCCACAATGATTGGTGAACTAACGTGAAGAGGTCGGAACGACCTTGTGGTGGGATTGAACCTCATGGAGGCTTCATACGTATCCCTATGGCAGAGAATCAAAGTCCACGTAGTTCAGGTTGGAATGAGGCTTACACCCTGAGGTGGCCCACAATGATGGATCGATGGGGATTACACTATGAGGCGGCCTACAATGATGGATCGATGGGGCTTACGCTCTGAGGTGGACCACAATGATTGGTGAACCGACGTGAAGAGGTCGGAATGACCGGGTGGTGGGCTTGAACTATGTAGAGGCTTCCTTCGTATCCCTATGGTAGGGAATCAAAGTCCACATAGTTTAGGTTAGAATGGGGCTTACAACCTGAGGCAGCCCACAATGATGGATCGATGGGGCTGACGCTATGAGTCGGCCCACAATTTATGGATCGATGGGGATTAATCTCTGGGGTGGTCCACAATGATTGGTGAACCGATGTGAAGAGGTCGGAACGAATGTGTGGTAGGCTTGAACCTCATGGAGGCTTCTTACGTATCCCTGTGGTAGGGAATCAAAGTCCACGTAGTTCGAGTGGTGAAGTTTAATGCCATGCGGGATGGGGGAATATGGTTTAACGTAATGTTGGATGGGGGATTTTCATGGTCGATGCCTACTCTAAGCCCACATGAGTCGTGCTCGGTGTGAGAAACAAGAGGCGACAGAAACCTGACGATCACGTCATGAAGGGTGTATTCGTGGGAAGCAAAGGGGGGCTTACGCGTTGGGCGGCCCATGGTGTTGGGACTTACTCCAAGATGAAGGCCCGAGGGTGACAAAGCACAGAGGGAGAGGAATTTGGGGCCAAAGAAAGGAGGAGTCCCACTTCCCATCATGATCCCCGCTGGCCCTGGCGCCAGGGAAGTACGGAGGTGCATGGGTGATACCTTCCGCAAGAGAGTATAGGGGATTACACCAAGATGGTTTACCTTCCCCTGTGGACAAATGCCACCCCAAAAAAGAGGATATAATCCTTTGTGAGGGGTGATACCATCCCCATGGAGACCAGTGGGTGTAAAGAATTCCCGAACTGGGGGACCCTATGTGCGAGGCACGAGGTCGGATCACAGTTTAATGTCATGTATTGAGGACGAGGTGATTGTTTGTTTAACATTCTGCAGCTCGGACGAGGTGGGTTTACTATGCACCCCAAGGACTTACATAAATGGTGCCCTCTACCCCTGGTGGAAGGAAAGGCATCGTCAAGGATGTAGTGAAGGGGGGTCATAGAGCGAACCATAGAGGATTCCACGTTAGCGTGGATATGAGAGGAATCAATAGCCGTTAGTATGCCTATGCGAAGAAGCATGAGGAAAAGAAACGCAATGGGAAAAACCTTCCAAGGGACCTTGACGTTACTTCGTAAGAGCCTGGAAGGTTGTACGAGAAAACAACGCACAGTGTGCATGCCTGGTGTGTGTGCCCGGGGCATCCAGAAGGAGCACATCGGGCGCCTACACAGGGAGGTACCCGGGGAGCATCAAGGTGAGGGGTCCCGAAGGTTGCGTGCAAATAAATGGTTGGTGCGCAAAACACCAGGATGGCGTGTAATCGGGGAAGAGGGCTTGTACACAGCTAGTAGGATCGTGCACAAGGGCTATGAATTGCACACGAGTGGAAAAGGCCGCACCCAAAGGTAAGGCTGCACCCAGTGAAAGGGATTTCACGCAATTATACCATTTTGCGTGCAATGGAAGGAATTGCATGCAAGGGAGGAACCTTGAAGGGTTTGGAATTCTATTTAATCCAGTGGGATCATGCGTAAAGGCGGATCCCAGGGCGAGGTGGCGCAAAAAGGATCAGTACCTGAAGGCCATCTTGTGTGTGCATAAGTCTGATTTCGTGCATGAGAGATGGTTAGAATTATTCAAACCCGAAACAAAAGTGATCTCCTTCTATTTATAGGTAGCCGATGGCACAGAATTCATGGTGGTGCGCAAAAATTGCGTGCCAGAGACAGCGGTGCAGAATGTTAACCACGCGGGGTAGGGCACAAAATTATTGCGCACCTGCGTCGGGGACCCTTCGCGAATCCCAGACCCCTTCTGCGCAACACAATTTTCTCGCGCGCATTCCCCTTTTTTCCGCGCAACACTTCCGGGCCCTCCGGACCAGGTCTCCGGGTCCGAATATGACTTATCTTTGTCACTTTGAACCTTTCTTCAGTAATTATGGACTTTTCGGTGTCCACATTGACAACACCATATTTCTCATATTTTATTCCTATAACTAGATCCTTATTTCCATTCATATGGGATGTGAAACCACTCAAAAATCCATACACCAGAATGATATAACTCTTTAAGTTAAATTTCCATATCCATTTCCTTCTCAACTCTTTTCTTTTTGATCCATGTTTTTGTCTTGACACTCAACATAGATTGAAAATATTCATCTTCCTCAAAGTACGATGGGATGACTTCATCTTGTAAAGCTACAAATCGATTTTATGTTTTCTACTCACCTGTTGAATCTTTGATTTTATACTTGTGACTATTTGATTATTCTTTAGAACATTCCTTTGAATTGTTGATGTAGAATGTCTACCCATGTGACCAAATCCCCTGCACCAATTTTTTTCCCTCAATAGATATTCTAGAGTATCGACCAATGTTTGGATGCCACTTTTTCTCATGTTCCCTTTGAAAACTCCTGGCTATAGAACACACATTTTATGAATTTTCCATCTTTCCACATCAATAACACCTTATGTAGGCTACATTCATGCATGTCACTTCTGCACTGACAGTTGTACCTTGTGAACTCTGAATGTTCTGATATTTCTTCATACCCAAATTAATTTTCAATCTTATAGTATGTTCTTGTCGTTTAACTTTGACCATGACTGCTTTCTATTTTTGATCAAGCCCCATTCTAGACTTATCAATTAGATTTGATTGTTTCTTCTATTCTGTTAGACCTCTATGAAACACCTCTATATTTTAAAAGATATGCTTTCCCGATGTCACATTTAGAGCCAAATTTTTTTCTTAATCCTTGAAATTTTTTCGCAGACTGACAAATTCATTTTCAAGTTATTCAATTGTTTGATTTATAATTTTGTTGTGTTATTCAAACCATAGATCTCCCTTTTCTGTTCTTAAACCATGATTTTTTACCCACTAACTAATTTTGAGTCCACTAGCAATGACGACTTCAGATTCTCAAATTTTTCCATTAACACAGACTTCTCTTCTTCTTGCTGCTGCATGTAGAATTTGGCGTCATGAAACACTTTTTTGGATTTCTTCATTTTGGATCTCCAAACATATATCTCTTAAATATCTTGTCACAACCCGACCCTACCCAGGCTCGAGCCGCAACTACCCCAAGACCGCCTCCATAGGCTAGGGGATGGCGACTAGCGCTGAAGGCTAAACAACTCGGGGAGGCCTTTGCCTAAGTACCTATACACACACACGCATCCCACTCAATGAAAAAGTGCAGAGTAAAAGAGAAAGTAAAGTAGAAACTGCTATAAATAAACCACAAAGTTCATCAACCTTTAAATAGTACAAAGTAAAATATGAAGGTAAACTGAAAATAAAAAGGGAAAAACACGCGCCCAACCAGAAAATTGCCACAACTCGGCAACAGGCAAACAAATGTAAAACAATTGGGAGAGTCCCACACCTGGAAACCGACTACGACCACCGTACGTGGTCCAAGATCCCAAAATCCTAAGCTCTGCTGAATTCATGACCAACCTGTCCGTAGTCTGCAAGGGCACACCAAGTACGGGCAAAGCACAAGCAGGGGTGAGTATAAAAATACTCAGTAGGATACCCCGAAGGCTCGAGGGAGAAATAAAGGAGGGACCGAAGGGTGAGCTGTAGAGCGAACATGAAAAGTAAAGGAGTATAACCGAGAGTGCAGTAAAGAGTAATGGTAGAGAGTCTAGCTCAACCCAACAAGAGGAATGAAGGTAGAATCATCTAGACAGAAGGAGCTGGAAACGGTGGGAAGATGAACTTCCCGTTGAGTCTTCGCTACCTATAGCAGGAGAGTAGACTCGTCCAACCATGAGAATCTAGACACGGAAATCACGTGGAATACCCCACGCGTCTTCGCCTATCCTAGAAGGAGAGTAAACAAACTCAAGAAGTGGGTAATAGAATAAAGTATATACATATACATATGCTCAACAAGAAGCCCGGACAAGGTTGTAAGGGGATATCCATCCCGTAGCTCATCCCAAGAAGGTGAGTAGCCAACAGTCCCATAAATAAACACCATCAATGCCCAGCATCCCGCACGTCTGCCCCGAACTACAAGACAGTGGGCTCAAATCATCTCACCTCAATACTATCCGCTTTTGGCGGCACTGACTCACCCGCACGGTTTTATTTCACATCACAAGGACGCGTATTGGTGGGGAAAGTGCCTCTTGTACTTGAGAGTACTAGGTGAAGTCAAACCACACCTCGTCACCATCACATAGTTGAGAGGTATGCTCAAAGTCAAAGCTATCACATCACTGAACCATACAAACAAGGTCCCCGCTCTGGTAGTCATGGTGAAAAGTCACGACGAGCCACATAAGAAGGGCTGAGTCTGAAAATCCAACGGGTGACACACTGCCCAGCCCTGCTGGAGGGTAAAACATAATAAGATATTGAGTTACCCACTGCCTAGCCCTATTGGAGGGTAAAACCTAATACATCATCAGGTGACCCACTGCCCAGCCTTTCTGGTGGGTATACTTGGAATAAGCCGACAGACGTCCCACTGCTCAGCCTTGCTGGAGGGTAGACCTGAAAGAAGTCGATGGGTGACCCACTGCCCAGCCCTGCTGGAGGGTAAACCTGGAAGAAGTCGACGGGTGACCCACTGCCTAGCCCTGTAGGAGGGTAAACCTAGAACTAGTCAATATGCAACCCACTGCCCAGCCCTGCTGGAGGGTAGACCTGAAAGAAGTCGACGACCGACCCACTGGCCAGCCCTGCTGAAGGGTAGACCATCAGGAGTCATCGGGTGATCCACTGCCTAGTCTTTGCTACAGGGTAAACCCTGAGAAGTCAATGAGCAACCCACTGCCCAGCCCTGGTGGAGGGTAAACCCAGAACTGCTCTGGCCATCTCTGATGAATGGTAAAACACTGGCCAACTGAGCACGGAGTGGGTACCGCACAACCACCCAACTCCAGAACAACTCACCTAATAGAGGTTCAATGCCCATTCCATCACTGGGTATCACTAGCGCCGCTACCGGACAAACCATCGAGAACAAAACCAGGGGGAAAACTCAACCCTGCTGATCAACAAACAAGAACAGAGGGACCCTCTACGTCGCGAGGGGTCAAAAGTATGTAAAGCAGAGCACAACACACACATGGGGCCCACACTACGTGTCGCCCCAAGTCAATCCCAACCGAACACACAAACGTTCTTAGGTACAAACAACCACATGTACCTCCAAGAATTACCGTATACTCCCAGAGTGTACCACATTTCAGCCCAAAGGCTGTCATCCACACGGAACCCAACATCAACGCGAAGGCATAACATATCAAATCCAACTTGCCACCCCATCAGCACAAGAATGAACAAATACATCTCTTCACAAATTCGCTTCACTCTCCCAAGAGTGAATATGATCACACGCCAAGTGTTCTCTACAAACACCACAGGAAGAACCTCCACTGGTACACCTTTCATGCTTCAACATTTAATAAGATCGCATAAGAGGATCCGCTCTACCGAACAGATTAAACCATTGTAATCCTCGTAGAAAATAACACGAGATCGACTACTTACTCGCCTCCAATAGATATCGGACGGAAAAGTCGCCAACACTGCCTTACGCCTGAACGACGTCCAGTGATCCCGAGCCTCAGCCCCAAAAACAATCGGACGCATTGCTCCACTGTGATACCCTTGTGAAAACACGTTGAAAGGACCACTCACTTGAGTGAAAAAGATATCCGGAGAAAAAAAAACATGCATTTCGACATACCGCACACGAGAGTTGCTACATAGGACCCACATCTCGGTCCCAAAACACAAAGAGCGGATCGGGCCGTTGCGATCCTCTCAAAAAAGTAAACAAGATGGACTATTCACTTGTCCAAAACGGTCGCCCAGTGATAGAGATGGAAAATAACCATCAACACCCAAATGGCTCTCATAGGGCCCACACCATCGTGATGAATTAGAGCGGGCTGATTGCACCTTTGCAATCCCCTAGGAAAAACATCCCGAATCATCTGCTCGCATGCCCCGAACGGACACCCGATGAAGAAGTTATAAAGCTTTGCGTACATCACAAAAGACGGGCCATGGGTCCCACACCTCAAATCTAGTTTCAACTCCTGAAGACACACTGGAAAACTTCGCCTCAGAACCAGGGTCCCAACGCTACTAATGGTGCTCAATTCAGACATCGGATGTGTCTACGCCGTCCAAAACAAGAATCACCGGGAAAATGTCAATTCACTTAAAGACGCGTCGCGCCTCCGGGGCCTCTCGTTTCGGGAATCAAAAATTCTTGAAACCATCTCAAAAAGTACTCCTTGACGCGAGGTCCACGCTGCCGCTGATGGCATGCAAAACGGACGCCCGTAGCTCAAGATACGAGCGTCCAAAGTCGGAGGGGAAAGACCCCCTGGGCCGGACCGGCCCGGTCCGCCCTGCTTGGGCCGGCCCACGCTGGTCGGCCCGCTGAGCCCGTGGCCCTGCCGCTTCGCAGCCCAGTCCGCACAGCTGGCCTGCAGCCCAGCCGTGGGTCCGGTCTACTCTGTTGTGGCCGGATGGCCGCGGCACGCTGCCACCGACCAACCGACATGGCCGGTCCTCCCACGCGGAGACCCGCCTATGGCGGGTCTTGGTCTCCCACCGGGGTTGCGCAGCGCGACCCCACCTCGCCCGCACCAGTGAGGCACCGCTCGGCCGTCCGGATGGCCGACCTACTCTACCTCCACTAGATGAACCCACCACCGCCACTGGATGAACCAGCCGTCGTCGCCGCCTCGGACCGGAGCCGCGCCGCCCTGGAACCTTTCCAGACCGCCCCGGGTCACCAGAAAGACCTCCAAACCCACCAAAACCAGCAGATTTAGGTGGATGGCTGTGATCACCTCATACGTCGGATTTTCAATCCGAAATAGAGGTCGGTAAGGTTAGTAAAAATGCTATGCTTACATGGGCTTTGATCAAAGATCGGGCAACAATTCAGCACTAAAATTTGGGTTCAAAGTTTGCGGGAATTTAAAAATGGAAACAAAAGCTCCTACCTACAGGGGCGTAGCCCGAAGCTTCACGGGTGGTTCGTAGGTGTTTTCACGCCTCTCCGGAGCCACCTTGGCGGAGTGGAGGAAGAGAGGGAGGGGGCTGCCGCCTGTTGCTATCCAGGCGAAGAAGAAGAAGAAGAAGAAGGGGGAGGGGTGTGATTAAGTAGAAAACACTTAAACACCCCGCCCAGCACGCCCCCGACTCTGCTCCTAACGCAGAAAAAAGGAGGGATCCCCTGGGGTTAACATGACGCTACGAGTGCAACGGTGGTCTCAGAATTTTAATATGAGGTCCCGTTCAAAAGTTATAAAATTTAAGGACCGAGGCTGCTAAATTACAAAAACGACCTTGGAGTTGTTTTTCACAGAAGGCCTGCGCCCACAAAACTTACACCCCTCCTAGGGTAAAATGCACACTTCTAATTCAACGGTGCTAGCAGTTTTCCAGTCCGAGACACCGTTTAAGCGATACTTGGGTTAAGCCGTTAAATGAATAAATTAATTATTTAATTTATCTGTTGCATTATCTGAAAGCAAGGGAGGGGTCCAAACATCCCACAATGACATGTTTTATGTCATTCCTAGGATAAAAACTCCATTCCAAACCCATCCGTACACTCGGATCTCTGATCCAGATCACCATTTAGGTATCAACCCATTTATTTGCTGTTTCTAGTGTGAACACACTGAAAATTTAATTCCGACCACATCGGGGTTCAAAATCGCATGCCGTCTGAAGGCACTGCTCTGGAATAATGTCAAAAATATTACAAAGGCCTTTATATCCAAGAAACGGGTTCTTAAAACCTTCCCTCCTTCAAAAATTTAGTCCCCAAAAAGAAAAACCAGGGAACAACTCAGGGTACTAAGCCCGCACCTGGCTCTTTCGTACCCAGAAGAAATTTTGCACAGTCCCATGTCACCGTACACAGACCAAAGGATTTGATCTGTTCACGTGAGGTCTGCTCTCTCCGATGACATGCATAGGAGAACTCACACTTCTTCTTGGGTAAGCCACGCTAGAGACATCGTGCACCCACTCATGACTTTGGGTTTAGGGAAAGGCAGTAGAGAACTACGCCATCCCTTCACACGTTCTCAAATGGCCCGAAGGACCTCGGGGGTAGCTCACCTCCCCGACCGAACATCTACGTCGCACGCCGCGACTATAATCACTGCACGCATCTAGAACAAGTCTTGGTGATTCCCTCCTTCAGAACATCCATATGGCGAAACACCCAAGGATATCTGGTCAGGCAAGGTTACATAGTCGATGCCTCGAAACCAAGACTCTCTAACATGCTCAGAGAGTGAAGGATTCAACACCATAGACTAAAGAAAAGGTCCTACGCCTTTTTTACCTTACCAACACAGGGCCACACCGACACCCCGCGTCACCCTGGTAACACCTCAAAGAAGGAGAAGTGAGAAAATCATTTCACACACAGACTCTAACAATTCTACTGAAAAAAGTAGAAGAGATGTGGATCGTACCTCTTACCACCTCATGCTCTATAGGATCATAGACATCCCAAGATCGTGACTGTTCGCAGTCCCTATTGTCAGCTCTCGATGCCTGATGTGGACCACCCAGTGGTGATGGGAAGACCTTGTAAAGTCTTCCCCCACTACCAACTCCTCCCGGTCCTCTTCTAGCACCACCTCTCTGGGCGCTACTCCAATAATGGTGATGCCTTTGCCGTGGTGGTGCACCTACTGCCTGTCTAATGCTCTCTACATGCCTGGTCGGGCGGTCATGTGCCAAGTGATATCGCCCATCGCAAGCATAGCACTGACTATATTTGGGATGCACTGATGCCCTATAGTGCCACTGTGGTGTACGACCACGCCCCTGAGTCCGGTTGCCAGAAAGCCACCTGCGTCGAGGTTCTGCATGACGACGCCCGCTAGATATGGCAGACGTCTCGGCTCCAACGTTCCTGCTGCCACCACCAACACTAGAACCTGACATGAATCTCTCTGTCACCAGCGCCTACTCTAGCCCCCAGAATATGTGGAAATGCCCAAGGTTACTATGATAACATGAATCTCTCAGTGGAGACCCTGCTCAAACTTCCACGCTCAGATGTTGTCGTCATGGACCATGTCCGGGAAAAAGTATGCATGGTCTGCGAAACTAGCCACGTACTCGGCCACCGACATCCCTCCCTACTGAAACTACAGGAGCTCTTGAATCCGAATAGAGTGCAAGCAGGAGGGGAAAACCCCCTCACGGGGAAACAACTGAATGCCACCCCATGAAAGCGACGAATCGTCAAGAAACTGAGTCACCAGACTCCACCAATGCCAAGATGATCCATGAAAAAGGTTGGCTGCCAAATACACTCTCTAATCTGTCGGTGTCTACACACACCTGAAAAGGCGAACCACTGTCTCCAGCCAATCCTCTGCTGCCTAAGAGTCTGACTCATCACCAAACCTCTGCGGTCTCTGCCGCTGGAACTCGTTGAGCGCGCTCAACCTGCACTCAAGCTCAGCCTGCTCTACTGAAGCTATCTGCTGCTCAACAGGTGGGGGTGCTGCTACCGGCCCACCCGGAGAAAGGGGCTCACATGATGGGTCATGGACTGAGGCATCATAGCTCACAGGGTCGTCGTCACACACCAAAGATGATATCTTGGCTGGCTTCCTTCACAGAGACATCTTGAATATTATCAAGGAGTGCCGCGGTCAGATGATCATATATGTATATACCAATAACAACGATGGGGAGCTGACACAAGAAGGACATTCAATGACTCAATCTTATGTGATGCACAAAACAATTTTCCCTAAAACAAGTGTCTCAGCATGCTTAGTGGACAAGCGGGTTATCAGGGTCCTAGTGAATGGATACGTCAGTCGCCGCACCATCACTGGACTCCTTGGCGAAAGAGCCACTCTTGAGACACGTTAACACTGTTTACCTAAATCCCAACAAATTACTTTTATTTTAGGGACATCTGAACAGCATCCGAAGGAACGAACCACCTATGATACCACTTTGTCATGACCTGACCCTACCCGGGCTCGAGCCGCAACTACCCCAAGCCCACCTCCATAGGTCAGAGGCTGGCGACTAGCGCCGAAGGCTAAAAAACTCGGGGATGACTTTTCCTAAGTACCTGTACACACACATGCAACCCACTCAATGTAGAAGTGTAGAGTAAAAGAGAAAGTAAAGTAGAAACTACTATAAATAAACCACAAAGTGCATCGACCTCTAAACAGTACAAAGTAAAAGCTGAAAGTAAACTGAAAAGAAAAAGGAAAAAAAACGCGCCCAAACAGAAAAGTGCCATAACCCGGCAACAGGTAAACAAAAGTAAAATAGCTAGGAGAGTCCCACACCTGGAACCCGACTACGACCACCGTACGCGGGCCAAGATCTCAAAATCCTAAGCTCTGCTGAAGTCACGATCAACTTGTCCGTCGTCTACAAGGGCACATCAAGTGCGGGAAAAGCCCAAGCAGGGGTGGGTATAAAAACACTCAGTAGGATACCCCAAAGGCTTGAGGGAGCAACAAAGGAGGTACCGAAGGTTCAACAGGAGAGTTAACATGAAAAGTAAAGGAGTACAACCGAGAGTGCAGTAAAGAGTAACAGTAGAGAGTCCATCCCAACCCAACAAGAGGAAAGAAGGTAGACTCGTCCAGACACAAGGAGCTGGAAATGGTGAGAAGATGAACTTCCCATTGAGTCTTCACTACCTATAGAAGGAGAGTATTCTCGTCCAACTACAAAAAACTAGACATGGAAATCACGTGGCATACCCCGTGCGTCTTTGCCTCTCCTGGAAGGAGAGTAACCAAACTCAAGAAGTGGGTACTAGAACAAGGTATATACATATACATATGCAGAAAAAGAAGCCCGAACAAGGTCTTAGGGGGATCTCCGTCCCGTAGCTCAGCCCAAGAAGGTGAGTAGCCAACAATCCTGGAAATAAACACCATAGATGCCCAACATCCTGCACGTTTGCCCCAAACTGCAAGCCAAGGGGATCAAATCACCGCACCTCAACACTATCCTCTTTGGGCAGCACTAACTCGTCTGCACAGTTTTAGTTCGTGTCACAAGGACGCGTCTCGGTGGGGAAAGTGCCTCTCGTACTTGAGAGTTCTAGGTAAAGTCAAAAGACACCTCGTCACTGTCACACAGTCGAGAGGTCTGCTCAAAGTCAAAGCTGTCACATCACTAACCTGTACAAACAAGAGTCCCACTCCGGTAGTCATGGAGAAAAGTCATCGACTAGCCTCATAAGAAGTGATGAGTCTGAAAATCCAATGGATGACCCACTGCCCAGCCCCGAAGGAGGGTAAAACAAATTAAGATATCAGGTGACCCACTGCCCAGCCCTGCTCGAGGGTAAACCCTAATACATCATCAGGGGAGCCACTACCCAGCCCTATTGGAGGATAGACTTGATAGAAGTCGATAGGTGACCTACTGCCCAGCCCTGCTGGAGGGTAAACCTAGAAGAAGTCGATGAGTGACCCACTGCCCAGCCCTGCTGGAGGGTAAACCCGGAACAAGTCGACATGCGTCCCACTGCCTAGTCCTGCTGGAGGGTAGACCTAAAAGAAGTCAACATGTGACCCACTTCCCAACCCTACTAGAGGGTAGACCCTCAAGAGTCATTCGGTGACCCACTGCCTAGTCTCTGCTAGAGGGTAAACCCTGATAAGTCAACGAGCAACCCACTGCCCAGCCCTGATAGAGGGTAAACTCGTAACTACTCTGGCCATCTCTGCTGAATGGTAGAACACTGGCCAACAGAGCATGGAGTGGGTACCACACAACCACCCAACTCCAGAACAACTCACCTAATAGAGGTTCAGCGCCCGTTCCATCACTGGGTGTCACTAGCATTGCTATAGGACAAACCATCAAGAACAGAACCAGGGAGAAAACTCAACCCTGCTGGTCAACAAACAAGAATAGAGGGACCCTCTACGCCGCGAGAGGTCAAAAGTACGTAAAGCAGAGCACGACACGCACAAGGGGCCCACATAATGTGTGGCCCCAAGTCAATCCCAAATGAAGGCAGAAACGTTCTCAGGTACAAAAAACCACATGTACCTCCAAGCATTCCCGTATACTCCCAGAGTGTACCACATTCCAGCCAAAAGCTATCATGCACATAAAACCCAACGTCTATGCGACGACATAATGTATCAACTCCAACATTACACCCCATCGGCCCAGGAATGACCAACTACATCTCTTCAAGCATTCACTTCACTCTCCCAATAGTGAACGCGATCACATGCCTAGGGTTCTCTGCAAACACTGCTGGAAGAACCTCCACTGGTACACCTTTCGTGCTTCCACATTTAATAAGATCACGTAAGAGGCTCTGATCACCTGAACAGATTAAACCATTGTAATCCTCACAGAAAATCACGCGAGATTGACTACTTACTCGCCTCCAACAGATATCCGACGGAAAAGTCACCAACACCGCCTTACGCCCAAACGGTGTCCCGTGATCCTGAGCCTCGACCCCAAAAACAGTCGGGTGCATCGCTCCTTTGTGATCCCCTTGGGAAAACATGTCGAAAAGACCGCTCATTTGAGTGTAACGGATATCCATAAGAAAAAAAAGATGCATTACGACATACCGCACATGAGAGGTGCTACGTGGGACCCGCATCTCAGTCCCAAAACACAAAGAACGGATCACGCCATTGCGATCCTCTTGAAAAAGTACACACGATTGACTATTCACTTTTCCAAAACGGTCGCCCGGTGATAGAGATGAGAAATCACCGTCAACACCCAAACGACCCTCATGGGCCCTGCACCATCGTGCTGAATTAGAGCGGGCGGATTACACCATTGCAATCCCCTGAAAAAAACATCAAGAATCTTTTACTCACACGCCTCGAACGGATGCCCGATGAAAAAGTTATAAAGCGCTGCGTAATGCTCAAAAGACGGGTCGTGGGGCCCATGCCTCAAATCCGGTTTCAATGCCCGAAGCCACACTGGAAAACTCCGCCTCAGAACTAGGGTCCCAATGCCCCTGGCGACGCTCAATTTGGACATCGGATGTGTCTGTGCCGTCCAAAACAAGAATTAAAAAAAAACGTCAATTCATTTAAAGATGCGTCGTGCTTCCGAGGCCCCTCATTTCTGGAATTAAAAATTCCCCAAACCATATAAAAAAGTCCACCTTGATGTGAGGTCTGCGCTTCAGCTAACGACATGTAAAACTGACGCCTGTAGCTCAAGATATGGGCATCTGAAGTCGGAGGGGAAAGACCACCTGGGCCGGACCGGCCCGGTCCGGCCGGTCCGCCCTACTTGGGCCGGCCCACGTCGGTCGACCCGCTGAGCCTTCGGCCCTGCCGCTTCGCAAACTGGTCCGCACAGCTGGCCCGCGGCCCAGCCGCAGGTCCGTTCCACTCCGCCATGGCCCGCTGGCCGCGGCACGCTGCCACCGACCGGCCGACATGGCCGGTCCTTCCACGTGGAGACCCGCCTATGGCGGGTCTTGGTCTCCCACCGGGGTCGCGCACCGCGACCCCACCTCGCTTGCACCGGTGAGGCACCGCCCATCCAGCCGGATGACCAGCCTTTTCCACTACCAATAGATGAACCCGCCGCCGCTGCCGGATGAACCCGCCGCCGCCACCGCCTTGGACCGGAGCCGCGTCGCCCTGGAACCTCGCCGGACCGCCCCGGGTCCCCGGAAATACCCAAAAACCCCCAAAAACCTCGGATTTTGGCGGATGGTTGCGATCACATCGGATGTCGGATTTTCAATCCGAAATAAGCATCAGGAAGCTTAGGAAAAATTCTACACTTACATGGGCTATGATCAAAGATCGGGCAGTAATTCAGCACTAAAATTTGGGTTCAAAGTTTGCGGGAATTTAAAAACGGAAACAATACCTCCTAACTGCAGGGGCGTTTCCTGAACCTCCGTGGGTGGTTCGTCGGCGTTATCACGCCTCGGTGGAGCCACCTTGCCGGAGTGGAGGAAGAGAGGGAGGGGGCTGTCGCCTGCCGCTGTCCAGGCGAAGAAAAGAAGAAGAAGGGGGAGGGGTGTGTTTAAGTAGAAAACACATTAACCCCCCGCCCGACACGCCCCCGACTCTGCTCCCGACGCAGACAAAAAGGAGGGAGCCCCTGGGGTAAACATGAAGCTCCGAGCGCAGCGGTGGTCTCAGAATTTTAATCTGAGTCCCCGTTCAAAAGTTATAAAATTTAACGATGGAGGCCGCTAAATTACGAAAATTCCCTTGGCGGTGTTTTCACATAAGGCTCGCGCCCGCGAAACATACACCCCTCCTAGGGTAAACGACACGCTTCAAACTCAACAGTGCCCTCGGTTTTCCAATCCGAGCCACCGTTTAAGGGATACTTGAGTTATTCCGTTAAATGAAAAATTAATTATTTAATTTATCTGTTTCACATTCCGAAAGTGAGCGAGGGGTCCAAAAATCCCGCGCCGACATGTTTTATGTCATTACTAGGGTAAAAACCCCATTCCATACCCAGACGTACACTAGGATCTCTGATCCGGATCACCATTTTGGAGTTAACCCATTTATTTGGCATATCTAGTGTGAACACACTGAAAATTTAATTTCGGCCACACCGGGGCTCAGAATTGCACACCGTCTGAAGGCGCTGCTCTGGAATAACATCAAGAATATTCCAAAGTCATTTATAGCCAAAAACCGTGTTATTACATATCTACTTCCAATTGTTCCTCCATGTCAACTATTATTTCAACTTCTTCCTCATCAACATTAGTTTATTTGTTTTCTTGTGCACTAATGAAAACAGCCACCATAGAGTTTTCTCTACAGTCATTACAGTTCTCTATCTCTTCAACCATTTCATCCTCTGATTCATCTGAACTATCACATTCTTGTGAAAGAAGATTCTTTTAACTATATAAATTTCTCTTAAAATTTCACTTTCCTTTCACATAGGCAGAATAGTTATTCATAGGGATTTCAACTTCATCCTCATAATCTTCTTGAAGATTTTTGGGGTACCTTGCTACAAGATGTCCAACCTTTCCACATCAAAAGCAAGCAAGCAGAAGTTTCCACTTGAAATTTTCTTTTCCTATTTGTAGATTTAAAGAAAGTAATGGCATCACCTCACATATCTCTTCTTCTTCCTGAGAATCATCAATAGTGAGCTGCTTCATGGCCTTGAATGAAACCTCTTTAGATTTATCCTTTTCCACAACATCATTATCATAATTTCTCATTTCATATGATTTAAGGGTACTATACAGGTTATCTAGTGTCAGATATTTTGGATCTTTATCTTACAATACTGAAACTTTCTAAATGAACCGAGGTGGATGTTTCCTCAAGATATTCCCCAAAATCATTATATATTCAATAACTTCACTAAAACCTCACATGTATTCCAATACAACATTTACCCTATCAAATAATGCATCAACAGACTCATTTGGGTTTATTCTTAGATATTCATACTTGTTCCAGAGAACCCATAGCTTTGTCTCTTTGACATTTTAATCACATTTAAAATATTCACCAACATTTCCCACATCGCTTGTGATGTTTTACATAAAATCTCCTTCATATATATTGTATTGGATATGGATCCCCCTAAATCATTAATTCCTTTGGTGTTAGAATCCAATTCCCTTCATTCTGCTTCTGATAATGCACCACTATTGATATCAGCTGAAATACCATACATCACTTCTGTAAATACATCCATTCCTAAGGATCATAAGTAGTCTTGCTTCCGATTCTTCTGTAGCTTAAACTTATTCCCATAAAAGATCAAAATACCTTTGTGATTGATAACCTCCATAGAAAGACAGAAACTGATATAAATCTTTCAATCTAATACCAATTATTAGGTCCACTAGGTCAAATACCCTGAGGGGGGGGGGGGGGGGGGGTGAATCAGGGTATGAAAGATCAAAAGAGCTGCACCATTTTATCTTATTTCATTTTTAATCAAAACTATCTTCTCTCCATTTCCCATAGGAAAGTACGAATAAAAATTAAAGTATGCACGAGACATGATAATTTTTACTTGGTTCACCCTCACTGGGATATGTCTAAGGAGCATACAAAGACAATGTGCCGATGTAAAAAATTCACTAAAAATGCACTTATGTTTACAAAATTTGGAGCGGTCTCAGTGTCCCTCCTAGTTCACAACTAATGACAATTTTAAAGCTCGCTTCTCTCCTAACTAAATTGTGCTTATTACTGCTTCAGAAGATCCACTTAGAGTTTATAGAAATTTAGGTCCTCTCATTATCTTTAATTAATACATACTAGATTCTCTATTGATGTCCCACTTTTTTCCATGGATAAATACCACTTTACCACAGATGTGTTGGGATACTCAAAATATTTTGTGCAACCCATACCGCATCTTGAATGCAACATTCATGCCTTGCGTAGAAGATTTAACTTTTTTCGCGAAACACCTTTTAAGATCCCGACCTTTTCTAGAGTCATATCATGATTTTTTCAGGTACTTTTTGACATTTTAAGTACCTTTTATTTGGATTATTGTCTTAGAATGAGTTTGGGCGAATTTTTAAGGAAATAGAATGGACAGTGGGTTGTGCACGGTTTGTCGAACCGTGCGACCAAATCGTGCCAAGCGTGAAAAACTGGATAGAGAGGTCCGCACAGTTTTCATATGGTTTAAAAAACCATTTGATCAAAACATTAAAACCATGAAAATCTTGAAATTGGATTCCACACATTTGGTTCATGGTTTTCTCTAACCGTGCACCTCTGCCCTAGAAACCATGCGTGATGGATTAAAATTGAGAAAATCCTTTCTAATTCCACATGAACCCCCATGACTTCCATATTTTCTACCTTGAATCAATCTTTAAAAATTATAGGTGTTTAAAAAGAAACCTAGAGTGATTCTAAGGGGATCCTAATTCTGTTCTTCGAGATCAAAATCCTTGATTGAAGATCCTCTCTCTTCTTGGTAAGTGGATTTCATCCCGTTGCTTCTCTCGTTCCTTCATCTACATTTCTATGATCTTTTCATGCAGGGTCTTCACCTTTTTCTTAAATATAAACCAATGAGTTAAGATATAGATCTCGGATTGTATATCTAGATCTAGTTTTTCAAGATCTTTATGCCTTTGATATTAATTTTGGTTTTATGGACTTAGATCCAGAGTTTGATTGACGACATTGGGCTGATCGGATTTTGGGAATTTTTTTTGGGATAACATCCATCAATAAACTAAGGTATCTGGTCTAAATTGAAATCCCATAGTCATGATTTATGATATGTGTGTGATTTTATGAGTTTTATAGTTTTCCCTTGATAATTGATTTCCTAAATTGGAGTGATTAGGAATATGGATTTTACTTATGAATTGCCTTTGCGATTTAGTTGAAAATTGAATCACGGAACAAATGATGGGGGGTTTCTCAAATTGATCTTTTATAGATTTGATATGATAATTGGGATATAGTTATTGATATTTGATATTGTAATAATGTCTGGATATATAGGATAATTAATTTTGATAATTAATTATGTTCCAAGAAGTTGACCAAAGATAATTAATTGGGAGAATTAATAATGTTCCATGGTGTGATCAAAGATAATTAATTTTGAGAATTAATTATGACTTGTTGGGTTTTGATCTGGATAATTAATTGTGAAGAATTTGTTATGGAATGATAATTGTGTTGATTGATTAATTTATTGATTGATTAATTAATGGGTTATATGCTTAGTTAATTGTGGAATTAAATAATGGCCATTAATATGTATAACTAATCATTGTATTAGTAAATGAATAATTTGAAAAATTATTAAGATGTAAAGACTGATTAAATGGATGATATTTTTTTGGTGCTAGGCATTGCGTCCTAGACCAATTAGAAGTTTGGACTTTGACATGGAATTCCTCTTCAATAGTTATCCTAGTTTGAGACTTGGGGTGCTAGGAATGACTACCTACACCGAATGTGAATTGGAGTGCTAGGCATAACGACCTATACTCACGAGATTTGTGGTCCTAGGAATGGCTTCCCACACCAAATGATTAATGATAATAATGAATGATGATTGAAATGAGATTCGGGGTGCTATCCATGATGACCTACACCAAATTATAAATGACAATGAATGATGATTCAAATGGGAAACATGAATTGAACATGGACTAATGCGATGATGAAATATTAAATGAAAGTGTGATAACTACTTAAATAATGCATTGTATTTATTGATTTATTAAATTTCATGAACTTTATTTAGACTAGAATCATTTTTTACACTGTAGGTGGTGGCCTACTAACTTGTACTGACACCCTATTCGGGCCTCCTGATCGGCACCCGAGCAGACATTTTTATTATAGGACATGATAAGGGAAAGGCCATGGGATAGACTTCTGTTTGGATTTGGAGCATGGGAGAGGGAACCAAATGCGGTTCAGAACCCATTTTGGATTTGCTGTTTTTTTACATTCAGTTCCATTATAGACTCTTTTTACTTTCATTATCATAGAATGCTTTACCTTTCAGTTGAATATTGTATTTTTTGGTTTTAAATATCATATATCATCGATCTGTTTTGGTTATTTATATAAGTTAACACAATTGGTTAATTGTTATTTTCTTTCACTGGTGTTTTATTCTAATAACAAAGTGTATAGTCTCCCTAAAACTTACTTACTGGACCCTTTCTGCTTGTCGGAAACCTCTGGTGTATGGGGAGGCATGCTTGAGGGCATGTGACCAACCAGCTCAGGGTACCGTTCAATGGATCTTAGGTTGGGAAGTCAAAAGTGGTATCAAAGGGGTTTTCTTTTCTTTATTCTTCTTTTGTCTTACTATTTTGGGAAAAGATAGACAAGCGACTATGAAGAGTCGAGGCTTGGTAATGAGCTTGTGCATGGGAGTTTCAAACCCATATACAGGGGAATATCTGAGTACTTAGGGATGGATTGTTGTGATTTCTGTTTTTTGTTACAATTGTATATTATATCACCTTGGGTGACACACATGTGGTGTGGTGTGATATTTGTTTTGAAAATTGTTGAATTTTAATTCATGGCCTAAAGAGGCATGATAGTTGAGTCTTCATGCATAATTAAGGGCACTCAAGGTTGTTGTAACATGCATCATTCTAGGCACTCATGGGAAAATAGGTTATTGGTAGGTTGTTGAACTTGATCTATTTTTACTTGTTTTGAGAATGAAATAATGATGAAAATTAGAACAAATGGGTGTCTAATGAGAACATTGATTGATAAAATGAGTATAATAAATTAATTAAATGTTGACTTAATTAATTTGAGATAATTTAATTAATTAATGGTTGAATTAATGAATGTTAATGATTATACCCTTGTTAACAAAGACCATGGTGAAGGATGGTTAAGGGTAGTGAAAAGGCCTCAGTGTTGACCGTACGGTGAGAAAAAGGGGGAAAACCCATGTTGAAAATTTTTGGGTTTGTTTATCCTATAATGTAAATGTGATAAGGTTGTGTCATGAGACCCGATACGTGTGTTTGGCATTGTAGGAGTATGCCTCCACAATGCTTGTTGAGGGAGGGACCGACGGGTATGGCCTGGAATGAAATTCCAGACAAGGATCTTGAGGCACCATTGGTGAAATATGAGGGATAAGGGGAAAAATTCCAAGTGAGCTTTTATCGTTTCTGGAAATTCATGGAGAGAAACTCAAGGCGGGTTCAAAGAAAAATGTTTTAGTTGACAAGGGAGTTTCAGCTGTAGCACCCTCCTACTTTTACTAGAGAGGGTGGACCTAAGGGAGTTGAATTCTGGATTGATTCCATAAGATGACATTTGACCATTTAGAGACTCCAAATGAGACGAGGGTCATGTTTGAAACTTATATGATATGGGGTTCGGTGAAACATTGGTGGGACATTTAGGTACGATTTGGATAGGTTGATGATAAGTTATGGAAGGAATTTTTGTAGAGGTTCTTGGAACACTTCTATCCAGACACACTGAGGCTAGATAATGCTTTAGATATTACAAAGCTAACACAATAAAGAATGTCCATAATGGAGTATGCTGAACATTTCATAGATTTACATCGTTTTTCTCCAACTTTGGTAGCATATGAGGCTTCTCCACCAAAAAATTTTATGGATGGACTTAAGTTTGAAATTAAGTCCTAGGTTAATATATTTAGGCTATAAAAATTGTTAGAAGTGGTTAATCAAGCTCTCATTTTAGAGGGGAACTAGAAGGAGGCTTCTAGTACTGGGTAGGTTGCTGGACAATCAGTGTGTGTGTCTTCCAAAAGCAGGAAGCACCACCACAAGAATCTTAGTTAGGATAGTGGAAAGCAAGTTAGACATTCAGGAGGAACAATTGCATCATATCTTTCACTTGTGCTTTGGCACCACTGCGGTAGGCATGTACATTATCATACAAATTGTCCTTGACCACAAGTGGAGTGCCAATTTTTTGAAATATGGGACACCTACAGAAGTTTTGTAGGAATTAGCAGCATGCCGATGCTGAGGGAGTAGCTTCATAGAGTTAGAGTGTTGTAAGGGGGTCTTCTACACCATATAGGTCTGGAAGATTGAGTTCTACTAGAAGTGGCGTTAGAGGAAGTGGGAATGGTGCTTTAGGGTTTGATCACCCATACCGGAAGAGTTTTACTACTCAGGGGAGTTATAAGACACCACATGGAAGAGGGGTAGGGCAGTTACATGTAGTGTAGCCTACAGTTGTGGAGAGCGAGGCTGGTCCATCGACAGTGAGAGGTACTATTCTAGTTGCTTCTACTTTATTTACTGCCTTGTTTGATACTGGTGCCTCTAATTCTTTTATATATACATATCTTATTAATGGATTGATCCTGGAGGTGGATTATGTAAGAGGGATGATGAATATCAATACACAGTTGGGAACATGGACTAGGGATATCTATTTATGTAAGGGATGTTTTCTAGATATCAGAGAGTATCATTTCCTTTGGGATATCTATGTCCTTGATATAACGGGCTTTGACCTAATTATAGGTATGGGATGGATAATCGCATACTAAGCCGACATAGATTGTTACCATAGGAGAGTAACCTTTGTATCTCCTAAGGCTGACTAATATGTCCTTCGTGAAGAATGGGATATCCAAGAAGATTAAGCTGGGCCAGTTACTCAGCAACTGAGAGAGAACACAACCCAAGTTGATACTATTTTGTTGGATGATGGGAGTAGTAGGGAATACGTCCTTCCACCGGTAGTAGAACTATTTTAGTATGTATTTCTTAAATACTTTTTAGGGTATCCACCTGATAGAGATGTGGAATTCACTATTGAGCTCATTTCGGGGGTTGAATTGGTGTCTATTCCACCTTATAGAATGGAATTGACTAAACTTCAGGAGATCAAAATGTAGTTATAAGATTTAGAGGATAAAAGGTTTATATTTCCAAGTATATCACCTTGGGGATCACCTATTCTGTTTGCAAAGAAGGCCGATGGGAGTCTACACTCGTGTGACGATTATCAGATGTTCAATAAAATGACTGTGAATAATCGATATAATATTCCATGTATCGATGATCTATTTGACTAGCTGAAGGGGGAGTGTGTGTTTTCCAAGATCGATCTGAGGTCAGGGTATCATTAGGTTAGAGTTCAGACTTCTGATATACCAGGAATTGCTTTTAGAAGCAGCTATAGCCTTTGTGAGTTTTTTGTAATGCTGTTTGGGTTAACAAATGCTCCATTTTTGTTTATGGCCATAATGAACAGGATCTTCCATCCAAACATAGATCCATTTGTGGTGGTATTTTTGGATGACATATTGGTGTACTCTAAGAATCATGATGATCATGCCCAACATTTCACATCATCTTGTTTACACTGAGAGAGCATTAGCTATTTGACAAGATATCTAAATGTCATTGTTGGATTGAAAGGGTACACTTTTTGGGGAACATCATCATAGAAGATGGTGTGGTAGTGGACCCAGCAAACGTGCATGCAATGATTTATAGAGATCAACCCAATAATGTTTTTGATTTTCAAAGATTTTTGAGCTTAGCTGGTTATTACAGGAGGTTTATCTAGGAATTTTCCCAAATGACAGTACTGCTTACTAGTTTGAAAAAGAAAGGGATAATTTTATTTGGTTAAAATCATACGAGAATGATTTCTAGGAGTCGAATAAGTTATTGACATAGTCACCAATTTTGATCTTACCAGAGTTAGGTGAGGAGTACACGGTGTTCTGTGATGGTTCTAGAATCAGGCTCAGAGTTGTGTTGATGTAAGGGGATAAAGTCGTTACTTATGCATCACCGCAGTTGAGGCCACATGAATGGAATTACCCTATGCATGACCATAAGTTGGTAGTGGTGGTTTATTCTCTTAAGTGTCGGAGACACTATCTTTTGGGTGAAAAGTTTACAGTTTTTACGGATCACAAAAGCATGAAGTATATCTTTTCACATCATTACTTAAATCTTCAGCATTAAATATGGGTAGAGTATATGCAGTCCTTTGATTTTGAAGTTACATATACACCAGAGAAGGGGGATATTGTGGATGATGCCTTTAGTAGAAAAACTTAGACTTAGTTGGAACATGAGTCGAGTGCAGAGGGGAAGTTGATGACTTTGCTGGCGGAAATGAATGTGGTAGCTTAGGAAAGTCAGAAGAGGATGACTATGGTTTCTTTAGGAGTGGAGTATACACTCTTGAGACTGATCATGGATAGGTAGTACAAGGATTTAGAGTGTTCATCCTTAAGGTAAATCCTTGATGGTAGGGAGACACCATCAGACTAGAAATTATATGAGGATGATATCATCTATGTGAAAAATAGGGTTGTTTCTCCTATGAGTATGCAGGAGCAAATCATGCGAGAATTTCATGCTTAAAGGTGGGTGGTACATCCTGGGGTGAAAAAAATTTACCTTGACCATCAACAACAGTTTTGGTGTCCATGCATGAAAAAGGATAAAATAGGGTTTTTAACAAGATATTTCACCTGTCAGCATTTTAAAACAAAGCATCAATGACCAGGAGGCCTATTGTAGCCATTACCTATTCCAGAATGGAAGTGGGATGACGTGAAAATGGATTTCATGGTAGGACATCCAAGGAATATTTTGAAGAATGATGGTATTTGGATCATTGTGGATCGACTAGAGAAGGTAGAAAACTTATTTCTTATTAAGTAAACCTTTACAGTAGAGCAGTTGGGAGAACTATATGTGAGAGAGATAGTTCGTTCGCATGGGGTCCTACAGACTATATTATCAGATCAGGATTTGTGCTTTACTTCATCCTTTTGGTAGGGCTTATAAAAGGTGCTAGGTACATAGGTTCTATTAAGTATGGCCTTCCACCCAAATATATATGTGAAGTCGGAGCGTACTATACACGTGTTATAGGATATGCTGCAAACATATGTGTTTGACATTGGTGGTTCTTGGGAAAAGCACATGGATTTAGTGGAGTTCACCTATAACAACAGTTATCAGGAAAATTTACAGATGGAACTTTATGAGGAAATTTATTCTAGACCTTGTAGATCATTGCTATATTGATTAGAGATGGGCGACTCAGAGTTGTTGGGATCAAGTCTCGTTCAGGAGACATCAAAGCGGGTACAGTTGATTTCGGAATGTATAACTATGGATTAGAGTAGATAGAAGTCATATGCTATTAGAAAGAGATGAATCCTAGAGTTTATAGGGGTGATCATGTTTTCCTTTAGGTTTCTCATAGATTGGATCACTATAGGATACAAAGGTAGGGAAAGTTGGCACCCAGGTTTGTTTCACCGTTTTAGATGATGGAGAGAATCTGGTTGGTGGCGTACCAATTAGAACTTCCGCAGAAATTCAGTGTAATGAATGATTTTTTCCATGTGTCAAAATTACAACGGTATCAACCCGACCCTTCTCATGCGATTGATGTAGAATAGGTTGATCTCTTGATAGATGCTCCCTTTGAGGATCATCTAATATGTCTACTGGGGCGTAGTGAGAAGGTGTTACGGAGAAAGACCATGTCGTTAGTTCATGTGCTATGGAAACATGGAAACGTTTGAGAGAAAACTTGGGAATGGGAAGCAGAAATGAGGGCTCAAGGGACCCATCTTTTTGGCATGAAATCTTAGAGAATTTTGAGAGCTCAACTCAAGGATGAGCTGTTATAAGGTGGAGATATTGTAAGATCACAACCTTTTCTAGAGTCATATCTGGCACGTTTTCAAGTACGTTTTGATATTTTTAAGTACCTTTGATTTGGAGTAGTGGCATGTGGTGCATATTGGTGAATTTTTATGGAAAATTAATGGATACTGGTCTGTGCACGGTTTGCGTAGGGTTTGACAAACCGTGTGACCATACCATGCCAAGGGTGCAAAACTAGTAAAAGGGGTCGACAAAATTTTCATACTATTTGAAAAAACACACAAAAAAACTATTCCAACCATGAAAAAATGGACAGTGGAGTCCACATGGTTGGTGCATGGTTTTCTCTAATAATGAACCTCTTCCTAGGAAACTATGTGTTTAGGATTTTAATTTTGAAAATCGTTTTAAAAAAAACCCAGAACCCCCATGAATTCCATATTTTCGACCATGGTTTGGGAGTGTAAAATTATAGGTGTTTCCAAAGCCTCCTTAAGATATTCCAAGTCAATAATAAGGCTATTCTTTGAGATCAAAACCACGGATTAAATATCCTCCCTCTTCTGGGTAAGTGGATTTCATCCCTTTTATTCTCCCATTATTTCCTCTACATTTCAATGATCTTTTCATGGGGGATCTTCACCTTTTTCTTAGATCTAAACATATGAGTTAAGATATCAATCTAGTATTGTATATCTAGATATAGTTTTGAATGATCTTTATTCATTTGATATTAATTTTGGTTTTAGGGACTTAGATCTGGAGTTTGATCAATGAAATTGTGCTCCTTGGATTTTGGGGATTTCTGTTGGGATAACTTCCATCAATAAATCAAGGTAGGTGGTCTAAATCAAACTCCAATATTAATTATTTATGATATGTGTATGAGTTTATGAGTTTTCTAATTTTCTCTTGATAAATTAATTCATAAATTGGAGTAATTAGGAATATGGATTTGACTTGTGAATTTTCATGGTGATTTAATTGATAATTGAATCACGAAACAAATGATGGGGAGTGGGGTTTCCCAAATTGATCTTTTGAAGATTTGATATTGTAATTGAGATATAATAGTTGAGATTTGATATTGTAATTATGTTTGGCTATGTAAGAAAATTAATTGTGATCATTAATTTTGTGCGAAGAAGTTGACCAAATATAATTAATTGGGGGAATTAATTATATAACATTATGTGATCAAAGATAATTAATTGTGAGTATTAATTATGACTTGTTAAGTTTTGATTTGGATAATTAATATTAAATAATTAGTTATGGAATGGGAATTATATTGATTGATTAATTAATTGACGAATTAATTAATGGGTTATATGCTTAGTTAACTGTTGAATTAACTAATGGCCTTTGATATGTTTAACTAATCATTGGATTGGTAAATGAATAATGTGGAAGATTATTGTGATTTAAACAATTATTAAAGGGATATGATTTTTTGGGGTTAGGCATGGAGTCCTAGACCAATTAGAAGTTTGGACATGGACATGGAATTCCTCCCCAATAGTTATCCAAGCTTGAGATTTGGGGTGCTAGGCATGATGACCTACACCAAATGAGAATTGGAGTGTTACTCATGACGACCTACACTCATGATATTTAGGGTGCTAGGCCTGACTTCCTACACCAAATGATTAATGATAATATTGAATGATGATTCAAATGAGATTTTTGGTGCTAGGAATGATGACCTACACCAAATGATAAATGATAACGAATGATCATTCAAATGGGATACATGAATTGAACTTGGAATAATGTGATGATTAAAGATTAATTGACAGTGTGATAACTATTTAAATTATGCAATGTATTTATTTATTTTTAAATGGAATGCATTATATTTTGGCTAGACTCATTTTAGACACTGTTTATGGTGGCCTACTGAGTTGTACTCACACCTTATTCGGGCGTCCTGATCATCACCCGAGTAGACTTTGTTATTGTAGGATAGGATATGGGAAATAAATTGGAATATAATGGTTTTTGGGTTTGGAGCATGGGAGAGGGAACCATATGTGGTTCAGGACCTGTTTTGGAGTTGTTGTGTCCTCATATTTAGTTTCATTATAGTCACTTGACACTGTCATTTTCATAGTATTCTTTACCTTTCATTTGAACATTATATTTTATAGTTTTGACTATCATATATCGTGGATATGTTCTGGTTATTTATAAACTCTAATACACTTGGTTAACTATTATTTTCCTTCATTGGTGTTTTATTCTAATAATAGAGGGTATAGTCTCTCCTTGACCGACTTACTAGAACTTTGTTTCTATTCGGCACCTTCTACCATATAGGGAGCCGCACTTGAGGGCATGTAGAAAACCGGCTCAGGGCACCGTTCAGTGGCTCCCAGGTCGGGACGTCACAAAGTTGTATCAAATAGGTTTTCTTTTCATTATTCTTATTTTTTCTTAATGTTTTGGGAAAAGGTAGAAAGGAGGATAAGAAGAGTTGAGGCTTCGTAATGAGCTCGCACATGGGATTTGAAAACACATGTATGGTGGAAAATCAAAGTACTCCGGGAAGGATTGTTGTGATTGTGGTTTTTTGTTACCGTTTTATATTATTTCACCTTGGGTGATGCACATGGGCTGTGGTGTGATTTTTTTTTGAAATTTTTTGAATTTTTATTCATGGAATAAAGAGGCATGATAGTTGAGTCTGCAAGCATCATTCTAATCACTTAGGCATGTCGTAACATGCATCATTCTTGGAACTCATGAGAAAATGGGTTATGGGTAAGTTGTTGAATTGAACTATTTTCCTTATTGTGGGAATGAAATAATGATGGTAAATTAGAAAAAATGGGTATCTAATGAGAACCATTGTTGATGAAATTAGTATGATAAATTAATTAATTGTTGAAATAATTAATTTGATATAATGAGATTAATTAATGGTTAAAATAATGAAGGATAATGAATATACCCTTGTTAACCAAGACCTTGGTGTAAGATGGTTAAGGGTAGTGAAAAGGCCTCAGTGTTGACCCTGCACATAAAAAAGGTGAAAAAATACTTGTTGAAACTTGTTGGGTTAGTTTATCCTCTTACGTAAATTTAATAAGGTTGTGTTATGAGGTCTGAGATGTGTGTTTGGATTTCAGTAAACTCCCTTTTCTTAAAAATATTATACAATTAAGAGCTTAGATTCTCTATAAGTGTTGAGATTCGTTGAATGGGGGGGGGGGCACTTATTATTTAAAGGCATTATCGACCCCTACAAAAAAGATTATATACATGATGCAAGATCCCCTCTAAGCATGAAAAACCCAATTTGATGTCACATTGGGAGAACGCGATTCTTTTTCACAACATCATGTTTCGCACACATTTCCAAATCTTTCGCACACTTTATTCCTTTTCCATATTTCAACATTATGATCCTGAAACATGCTTTATGCACAAGTTTCCATTCCATGTTCAATCTTATGCAAAAACTCTTTTTCCATTTCTCTATTTTCTCAATTTTAGACCCCAAAAATTCGGCAAAAACTGGATAGTAGTTCCACATTCTATCTCTTCTTTTTTTATACCACCTCTAGATCATCCATTCCATTGTCATAGTTCCTTGTCAACATAGTTTTTCAACAATATATCTGAAACTAGAAAATTCACCATGTATTTCATCTTTTTCAACAAACACAATCAATCCAAAAATGCTTCAATGTTACCTTGTGGGATTTTCTCCCAACAAGTACAACCAGGGATAAATTATGTCACATTTACACATGAGTAATGTTTCCATTTTTTAGTGATACTTATAAAACGAAAGTAAGTATTATTTTATGTTTATAAAATTATTATAAAATTCTAAATACCATATTATTTTTTTATATATACTCATATATATTATCCATGTTATGTGGTGATGAAAAATGAATCACATCTCTTCATGAAGGTGTTAGTATATACAAATGCACATTTGACGTTATCATTCTCCAATGAATGAAATGGAAATAAAATAGGGGATTAATTATACTAAAAATGATAAATATTTTATTAATATATATATATATATATTCAATCTATAATTATAACCATATGTGAGAGGTGGTGATGGAAAATGAATTGCATCGATTCATGAGACTGTAGTCCACCCTACACACGAATGATGGATTCCCTTCCCATTTAATGAATGTTAAAGGTAGATATAGGTTATTAAATTAAAATAATGATATATAAGTATATTTAATATACTTATTTAATATATAATCTTGGTTTAAGAAGAATTTATGTAGGTGTAAGATGTAATAAACCTAAAATACATGGTTAAAAACTTTATAACTTTTTTGGAAAATCTTCTTCTCTTAACACCATAAGACCTATATGGTTGGTATTATAACATAAATAAGGAATAATTAA
This sequence comes from Viscum album, assembly GCA_963277665.1. Lineage (NCBI taxonomy): Eukaryota > Viridiplantae > Streptophyta > Magnoliopsida > Santalales > Viscaceae > Viscum > Viscum album. The sequence continues at coordinate 2,121,115,560 of OY728140.1, forward strand.
AATATATATGGATGTAATGAAGTAATTTGTGTTGGTATTGACTGAACCAAGAAGTATTTAATGTGAGAATAAATTATATAAAGAGGTTTCCTTTTTATAAGATATGGGAGGGGTACTCTTGGAATCTATTAAAATATTACATTAATATAAATTAATATTTATGTAAAAATAGATCCGAATTGATAATATTTAAATTTAATATGTGTTGTATACTATAGTATCTCACAAAAGCAATTTTTATATTTTATATCTCATTTTTATCCTTATAACTCTGTTTTAACCCCTTGTTAAACCTTTTAACAATTATAGTAATATCAATGTGTTTTACTCTTAAGGGGTTAATATTATTTTAATTAAAGGATATAAATCCCATAAATAGACCATGGTTTATTTTATAAACCTTATACAAAACAATACTATGATGAAATATTTTTTTATAAATTTTTACTCATTTAATAAAATAATTTTTACTATAAAGTAATATTAATGTTAATTTTAGAACTATTCATTTAATTTGAATTTTAAAACTATCATACTACAATAGATTTTTAATCCAATTAATCAAAACATATATAATAATTAATTTTTATCAAAAAAATAATGTAACATAGTTATTCATTCAAATTATATTAATTGTAAAATTTGTAAATACATTTATTTTTTTGTTAATTTAATAGTTACTATAACAACATTGCATAAAATTGTATTGTAATTATTTATTCAGTAAAAATAAAAAATAAACTAAAAAAGTGATGATAAATAATTTTTTTCAAATAAATATTTATAAACTAACATTTCATTCTTTTATCCCCATGTAATAAATATTATAGTCGTTAAAACAAAGAGTGTGCCATTTTTTTAGTTTTCTTTACATAAAATATTATAAAGACCATAATCCCATAAAAATGGAACCAAATTTCATATATTATAAAATTTTATGATTATAAATGATATATAATTATCCAATAAAATTTATGAAATTGTTACGGTCATTTTGTAATCTATATAATTTTGATTTTAAAATTTATTTACAATATTTACCCTTTATCAGTAACAAATATCACTAATGTTACAATTCATATTGATAAAAAATAAAAGGGAAATATTTTAAAATTTTTAAACAATTCATTTAAAATATGTAATCTATTTTTTAAAAATCAAAATAAATATGTGGTTGAATTTAATTTAAAATTAAATGGAAAAACACAATGAAAAATGTTTTTTTATAAAAATTCATATTTTAAGAATAAAAAGTTGTTACACTAAATTAATGTCTTAAAATTAATTTAAAATAACATAAATAGATGATTATAAATCATAATGAACAAATTAAATATTAATATTAATTCAAAATAAAAGTTTATTTTGAAAAAAATATTAACGAAAATATAATTTTCAATAAAAGAAGTTTTTTCCATTATTTATTGAAAAGTGAATTTTTTCAGGAAATTATCTTAAATTAATCCTAATATAATTTTGACATGTTAAATTAAATAGTGAAATTAATTTGATCAAATTTAAAATTTAAAATTTAAAAATTATGATTTTTAATAAAACCTTATAATAAAAGATCTTAATAAAAAATTTACCTTTTTAATTTATTTAAAAAATTACTAACTATTCTCATAATGAATATAAATATATAATACATGAAAAATAATAAATATAAATATTATTTATTCTATCTTTACCTTTGTTTTTACATTTATCCCCCCTTTATAAATTATATACTCATAATTTTATTCACGTATCAAACAAGTTGATATATAAATATTATTTATTCTATCATTGCCTATGTTTTTACCTAGGTTTTCCTATTTTTTGGAAAGGGCTTCAGATGATGTTGGTTACTGAAATACTTTTTAGTGCATATTTTCTTCCAAAAATGTTTAGGTTAACCTAGGATCACTGTAAAATTTAATGGGGTGGGGGACTCCATGTAACCAACCTATCTTCTTATTTTATATTAATAAATGTTTATCAAATGGCATATTATGTTTAATGGTAAAAAAATTCATAGATTTAGTTAATCGATCAATAATAACCTAAATCTCATTATTACCATGATATGTCATTGGTAATCTAACTATGAAATCCTTGGATATACTTCCCCATTTCAACTCTAGCAAAAAAATTGTTGATGCAACCCATTCAATAATTATTTATCCTCATTAACCTGTTGAAAAGCCAAACATTTCATGATAAAGTAAGAAATACATCTTTTCATTCCCTCCAACCAGTAAAACTCCTATTTTGGTGTACATCTTAGTACTTCCAGGATAAATTGAAAGCGAGGAACTGTGAGCTTCACTCAATAATTATTTATTCTAGAGAGAATAAAATGATACAGATAATATATATAAAAATATCAAAACACCTTACTTTACAACATTAAATTTAGGAAGCCTTTCCTTATTAACCAAATTTAACATTTCCTAAAACTCTTGATCTTTCTTATGAGATTTATTAATTCTATTCCACCAATATTATGTATACTAACACCCAAAACAAAATAGAGGATGTTTATACACCCATAACATATAGGGAAAAATCATAATATCATAAATCTAATGGTAATGTTCTAAATATAACATGGTTAATGAAAAACTATTTTTACAACTCAATAAATTGTCTACTTTTTTTCTTTTATTAGATGATAGTGAATCTTGTAATCATAGTATTGAATTAGTTTCAGCCATCTTTCCCACCTCATGTTCAACCCATTATAAGTAAATATTAATTCAATATTCTATAATTAGTATATATTTAAAATTTTACTCAATATAAATGATCCTACAAATTTTTTTAGAAAAAACCATTGAAATTAATTGAAGATCATATATAGGACAATTTTAATTTTGTAGTTTCATTTTATAAGAAGCATAAGCAATTGCCTAATAATTCTGTATTAGAAAACAACCATGTCCCTTCATTTAAGAATCATTGTAAATGAAAAATTCTCCCTATCTATAGGTAAAGGAAAAAATATACCATTCACCAATATTATTTTTAGTTAATTAAAATATACATCATATTTTTTTTGCATAGATTAATTTAAATCCATTATGAGTTTATTTATTCAATGGGCTTGAAAACTGATAAAGGATTTCAATAGAATCGCAGTGGTAACCTAATAAAATAATAAAAAGATGAATCTATATGATTTATTAGTATTTTCCATTCATATATAATTTTATTTTTATAAGGTTCAGTATTTATGCCATATTTAGAAACAAAATTCCCAAAAAATGAAAATTTTTACAACTAAAATTAAGACTTACAATTTTCTATATAGTTTCATTTCCTTTAATATTTGTTAAAAAAATCCCTTGTTGTTTTTTGATTGTCAGACTTTTAAAATATAAAAATATGGCATCGATAAACACAACCACAATATTTTATAAATATTTATGAAAAAATTTATCCATAAATATACCTAGTTAAATAGAAAACCCAAAGGGAATAACTACAAACACATAGTCCCCATATCTTGTCCAAAACACAGTATTCAAAATATATTCATCCTTCACTTTAAACTAAGGTTAACCCAACCTGATATTAATCTTTGAAAATTAATTATCTGCCTATAGATAATAAAAAATAATTGATATAAGGTAGATGATACTTGTTCTTAATAGTATGTTATTCAAGTCTCTATATTAAATGAAAATTATGTTTGAACAATCATTATTTATAAAAAATAAACAGAAGAACCCCATGGTGAAGCAATAGGTTAAATGAAACCTGTTTCTTGATGATCATGCAATTTCAGTTTCAATTCCAAAATTTCTACTTTTTCAATTCGATAATGGGGTTTTGAAATTACCTTAGCATCAGGAAATAAGTAAATATTGAATCTAAATTCTTAATCTGGTATACCTCTAGAAAATTTTTCGGAATGAAATTTTTATATTTATTCACTATTAAGACAAAAATAATTTGAATAGTTTATATCTATTCAATAACATGATCAAGATAACTTTCAATTCCATCCCTAATTAATTTTTCGTATTATTGGTAGGTTTTCAATGATACAAAACCAATAAAAACATTATTTGCTCTAAAATATATCATATATTGATAATCTAAAATCTAATATATACTCAAAATAAATTAAAATATAGCATGGAATTTTCAAAAATATTTTTTAGGAAAGGCCATTACACTAATAAAAATAGGATGATTCCAATAAATCTTGGTTTATTTAAAATTTCTACCGAAATATTTCAAAAAAATTCTATCTTACTTTCATGTTGTCATATTCCCTATTTAATTGAAAATATATCTGAGATTAAGGATTGTGAACATCCATAGTAAAATAGGGTATTGATATAATTGGAATAAATAAGTATCATACCTATAAAAAAATCATTAGATTTCCAAAATTCAACTATAGTAAAATAAAATTATTTTTCCTCACCATTATATTTTCGATCATGATGATTTACATCATGTGTAAGTAACTTCAAACACATGTATTATTATCTATTTCCTACCCCCTTTACCTTTTAATACTATGTTACATGATGAAACATAAGTATTGTAAAATTACATCTCATCTTTATAAGAACAATGAACAAATATTTCAAATCTATTAAATTTATATGTGTTAAAAGATATTTATAAACATGATTTCTATCTTGAGTAAAATCTATTAATATTACTATCACGTTCTTGAATATATTTTCCTACGTACCTAGAAAAACTTTTGTAAATATCCTAATATGTGGATACAAAATCTTAATCATTTTTCTTTAATTCAAATAATTATTTCTCCACCCTAATCCAAACAACCTTAGATAAGTATTTATCAAGAAAAAGATTTTTAAATGTGTCTTGTTCCAAGGAATCATTCTTATCTATTTCTATGGAAATATTAACAAAATACCACCATATATCATCTTTAAATTCAAAATAATAAATGGTAAGAGTTACCTTTTGACATTCTAAACATCCCATGACTTCAAATATATTGTCTAGGTAATTGATTCATACTTTTTCTATTACTAGTCCAAAAGAACCACTGAAAGATGGAGGGAGTTGCCTCATAAAATACTCCACTATCATCATGTTCTATGATGGTAGATCTAGATACTCTCAAGAATGGATACCACTATCATTTATATATTTCACTAACTGAGCCATACCTTTAAGAAACTGCTCAGTTTCAATTCCTATAATTTTTGGTCTCTGACATGGATGGATATTACCTTTTTGGTCCCTTCCCACTATAGCTTCCCATTCCCCCCCATAGAAAAAAATTACAAAAAAACATAGTTAAGATGAATTAACAAGGTAATATTCTAACGGTATATCATTAACCATGATGAAAAATACTTTAAGAGAATTATATTATAATTATTATAACCCTTAAAGTCAGTAAACCATTCCTATGATCCCAACTATAAGAACTTGAACTTAATATTTACTTATTCTATTTAAATTTACTCGAAATCACTTTCTTACATTCCAAAATATCTTTTAGGTTTATATTTTTATGGAGGTAATGTAACGAAAAAAATTGGTACTTTTGATGGGGTATTCAAGATATATATGGAACACTTTTTAAATAGTCCCTAAGATTTAGATATTTTTGATGTATGACCATTTCCATCATAAATAAATATTATTTCTGATAAAAAACATACCCTCATTGAAAATAAATTGGGAGAACTTGCGCACTAGGTAATCTTACTAATATTTTTTGATGGATAATTAAATCTGTCACAAAAAGATAAAAAATAACTTTAGTGAAAAATTTAATTATCCTTTAGAAAAAATGGTCAGAAATTACCTTTAATGTTAGAATAAAATCTATCACTATTAACCTGTTGTAATTAAAATAAAATTATAACACCATATAATCCCCATTATCATACACATCTTTTTTCATCTACCATTCTCCCCATCACTCCATCACACATCCCTCAGATGAATCCTTCAAGAAATCTTCCTTCACACCCAATTGTTGCGAATTTGGGCTCCAGTTCCCTAGGTATGAACTCCTCTTGTAATGTTTTTTGTTATTTTCTATTCAATTTTGTTGAAATTAGTTTGGTCAAATCCTAGGCTATAATCATTACCCAATTTTTATGCTTTTTTTATTTTGGATATCATCAATTTTATTATTCATTATTTGGGTGTCCACCAGCTTCACACAAGTTGATTTCGATTGACATGAGTGGTTTTCTATATTTTTTAACCTTTACTTTTAAAAGGTTTTGTTTTGTAATTAGGGTCAATGAAATTTGATTTTATTATATTATTGTTATATATATATTTACTATTGAAATTATTTGGGAATATCTATTATTGAAAACATTTATTTAAATATATTTAATTGGTTAATTGTATTGCTTGCTTATGATGATATAATTTTTGATTAATTGTGAAAATACCTAGTTTGTGGTCATGATGTTAAAATATATTTGATTATTATATTATGATCGGTTTTAATATATTTAAAACATGTGAATATAGTTTTTAAAACATTTGGATATATATATATATATATATATATTAACACGTTAATATACATAAATAAACATTTTAAAAAACATGTGTGATTTTTGGGATATAAATATTTATGTGAATATGTATTTATAGATTTGATATGTATATATTTTTAAATAAATTTTAAAATAAAAAATATATATATAAATATTTATGTATGTATGTATATATATATATATATATATAGAAAAACATGTCCAAATATTTTTGATTTATTTATATTGGATTAAGAAATCATTTTACACACATATATATATATATATATATTAACATTTAAATGTACATACATAAATGTTTTAAAAAAATGTGTATGTTTTTTTATGTAAATATATGTATGTATGTATGTATGTATTTATTGATTTTTATATTTATTTGTTTAAAAAAACATGTCAAAATATATATTATGTATATATATTTGATTAATAAATCATTTAATATATATATATATATATATTAACATGTTAATATATATAAAAGCGTTTTAAAAAAATGTATAATGTAATATATACATATGTATATATGTACATATAGATATTATATGTATACTTTTTACAGAAATGTGTAAAAATATATTTTATGTATATATATATATTTGAAAAATCATTTAATATATATATATATATTAAGATGTCAATATATATAATTTTTTAAAAAAATGTACAATTTTTTTTCATATATATATATATATGTATGTTTATATAATTGTATTTGTATTTTTTGTAAAACATGTAAAAATATTTTTCATATATATATATATATATATTTGATTATGAAATCCTATAATATAAATATATATATATATTAGAATGTTAATATACATATATATATAAACATTAAAAAATGGTTTATGATTTATGAGATATATATGTTTGTACGTATGTATCTAAATATAAACTAAATATATATATTTGTTTAAAAAAGTGTAAAAATATATTTTATGAATAATAGTTGATCACAAAATTTTCTAATATAATATTTATTAGCAATTATTAATTATCGTTACTGATAATTTTTAATTAGTAAAAATGAAAAAATAATTTAGATAATTAGTTATAATCGTTAAAAATTTATAAATATTAGTAAATTATAATAATTTGTAATAAATTGTATAAAAATATCTATGAAATATTAATTATACAAAAATGAAATATAATAATAATTTGTAATTAGTTACAATGAGATATTATTATTCTTATTTCTTTGGTTTTCATAGGTACTTATGAACTACAAAACAAGACATCAGTTTCTATTGTGCGATCATGGTTGGATAAATCATCAATAAATTCCTAAAGGATATGATATAAATATTATCTACATTGAGTGTGTTGAAACATTTATATCATTTGAATCATAAAATTATATATTTTTTGAGAGAAAAATTAAATTTCCATGTAAGAAATGTCATCTTAGGATATTTAAAATGATTGAAAATATTGGACTTCATCTACTTCATTTCAGTTTGAAGAAATATTATATTTTTTGGAATCAATATAGTTAAAAAAATCAATAGAATATACATATTTTTTGGTTGAAGATCCATAATTTTAGAATTTAGTTCATGAGGTTGTTGTCCCATCTATTCAGGAAATAAAAAATCTGAATGGAATTCGAAATGATGTATCATATCTTTTTTTAATAGAATGAAAATTTTCTCAAAAAATAAAATCCCCCTTTATTAAATAAAATAAAATTTACATAAGTCTAAAAAATGGATTTTTACAATAATACCCATAGAATAAATATGAAATCTCTTCAGGTATATAATTGATCCATACCATCTCCGAAGTAGTCCCCCTTTATTATTAAGAGATTTATCCATGTAGTTTGCTTCACGATATGCATGCATGATTATATAATACATGGATAAAAGAGAATCCAAGAATTTCATCCATCTAATAGTCATATTCCATGAGATATTTTCAATTATACTTATGATAGCATGGAAAATAGCAGTGGAGTCACATTCAAGAAAAAAATTGATCCATCAATGTCTATTTTCCATTTGAACCACATTGATTATACCGAGAATTTTAACATTGAGATATACAGTGGTTCTACCTAGAACAAGGAGGAATCCAAGTGATTCACCATTATTATTTATAAAAATTGAACCATATCTATAAGGTCTATGATTTCATATTAAATAACCTTATATATTACATTTGATCTAGCCTGACAGTGGAGGGATCTACATGACATCGAATGTTCTAGAAGGTGGATGCTAATTAACTATAATGACAATACTCTAAATCATGGTAAGATCTTGAATATAATTATCTCAATATCCATTTTAAGAGAGTTATAATTTTCCTCAACATTGGGGACATGTGTAAGAGAAACATTAAAACAGAAGAAAATATTTTCCTAAAGCAGCGTGTTCTTTCTAGTCCATAACACATGTATAAATTATTATATATCCACAATTAATATATCAAAAATTTACTTGGAGAGAGGAATCTTAATGCATGTGGTAAGGTTCTCCTGGATTCTAGATGTACGGGGGATCTCCACTTCAAATAGAGCAGCAACGAATGCCAATAAATTTATAACATTTGAACAACTAAGAAACATATGATCAATATCATCCCAATGTTTATTAAATAGGAAAAATATCGAGCATAATTTAATGCCAATAGACTATAGAATGTCATTATTGGGAATCTTTGAATACATCACCCTCTATGTAATAGAGAATATGGATGGAAGAATCCATCTTCTTCTCAAACATATAGTTCAACTAACCTTATTCCCCTTTATTACCTCTCAATGAAATTATTTTTTTAGAGAGACTTCCATTGGTGGTGGGTTCCCAAACCAGAAAATCATCACCATTTATTTTTTTAATTAATAACCATTTCCTTGATTTCCACAAGAAGCATGAACATGGAATTCTATAATTTTAATTTTAATGAAATATCTATGACTAGGGACTAGTTAGGGGATTTTAAGATATTAAGAAAAGGAATAACAATATGGTTATCTGACCATATGTTAAGAGATGAATTATTGTTGGCAAACAAATGACAGTTTACTAATTTTTTTGAAAAATAATTCTTGAGGGAATGGAATATGGAAGAGTCCACATAATTTAAATTCCCAATTTTGATATAGCTCAAGAATATACATCTCAAATATGAAATTCCCTCTATCTTCCCGTTGATAAGTCTCCACTTGAAATTATCCTCTAACAATTGATTGAATTTGTAGATATTTTTAACACAAAAACCTCCCAAGACAATAGGTTGACAACATTATTTCCATTGGTCAACACCAAGTAATAGTTAAAAGAATATACCTCTCCATAAAATGGTTTAATGAAATTTTTGATACTCTTAATGAGGTTATATGGCCATCTTTTGATCACAAATTAATTAAAAAATTGTAACATTAATATCTTTAAAAAGGTTGATCCAACTTTCCAATGAAATATATTTTCATTTCTAGGAATCAAATTAATTTGTAATCTAGATAAAAATGTGATAAATTGGAAAACACATGGTTTTCCAAAAATAATAGGGATAAAAAGATAATTGAATACAAACAGACATTTTTTTATTTTTATCTCATTAATGATTTCAACTTTTCTAGCTGAATAAATATTTTCTCCAAAATAGAAATATGATTTTCCAACTGATCTCCTTCTATAAGGCTTTTTTATAATGAAGGAGATAATTTTTAGCATTCTAGATATTTTATTTATCAAATAGAGTGAAAAGGATAATATCATCAACACACAATAAATGAGTGGGGGAAGTGAGGCCTCTAGGAGCTCTAAGGGGTTTGATATGTTTGGTATCAACGTTGTTGAAAAGATAAATCCTTATGTAATGTTTAGAAATAAATTAAATAATAATTGAGATACAATCACCTTTTATAACACCTCTATAGCATGTGAAGTATCCAAAAAATAGATTTATGAATGAGTAATAAAATATGGGATAAGATCTAAAGGATTAATACTAATTTAATAAAGAGCTCATAAAATCCAAAATTGTTTAAAAACATGAAAATGAATCCCAAAAACTAACTTATCAAAATATTTTTTAACATCAATATGGAGAGAGATATTACCCCATCTATTGGATTTAATAATAATATTATCATATTCAGAATCATTGATAAGGTAATATTGAATAGTTCTTCCTTTAGTTAAACCAATATACTTGGAGGACACAATCCTCTTAGTAAAATTTACCAACTCAGTAGAAAAAATTTTTCCAATAATTTTATATTAGTGTTGAAAACAACCACATAACTGAAAATATGAATCTCAATCGTATTATATAATTTCAATATTATGGAATGAAATTTAGTAATGATTCCCTATATCAACTAAACAAATTTCAAAAAATTATTAAGAATTATGAAAACATAAGAATGAATAATCTCCCATTAATTATAAAATAATGAGTTTTTGAGTCTATACAGTCCAAGAGAGATTTCTAAATTTATCCTAAAAACTAATTCTTTAATCTAAAAGTAAATTGGAATTACTGTAAGACTTGAGTTTTCCTCATGATTAAAAATCCTAGGAATGATGTCTTCCATAACCTTAGTTCCAATACAGGGTCTATCAAATAGGTTCATATAATAAGATAAAACATGAGAAGCCAAATCTTTTCTATTCGAAAAATATCTCCACCATTATTGATAATTTCAAAGGGTCTATTTATTTGTCTAAAATTTTGAAGATAATTAAAAAATTTGGTATTCCTATCACCAACCATAATCCATTAATCATTAAAATATTCCCTTGGGATCCCTTTTTTGAGATTTATAAGGATATTTATCTAATTATTGATCACATTTTTCGAGTCCTGAATTATGTTAAAATCATGCCCAGTGTTATTTTATTGAATGGTGTGAATACATGATTAAATATGAGCAATATTTTCATCAATTTAGATGAAATAGTCTTGAATGAAAAATTTCATATTTCTCTTAGGAACTTTTAACTTTAACACACAATCCATGGAATTATCCCTTTGATTGAAATAATTCCAGGTTTCTTGAATCAATTAGAATAACCACCTCTACTCCCTATATAAGGGAATATTGGGTTTCTTTTATTATGGTGTGTGTATTGGAATTTTTGTTCTACAATGAATCAAAAATATTTTGTAACTAAATATTTGTGTATTTTTCCTCCATATTCTTTGGGATATTCAATAGGGTCCTATTAAATTCACATATATGTCAATTATCAGTAGTATAATTACTGGAAGAGTGGTTTAACTAATTTTTATTCTTAGGATATAATATTCATGTCTCATTTATAGAGAATACAATTCCAAGACAACACTATGAGGAACACTAAATCAATTGAAAATGTTAAAACTTATGAATATGATCATGGAACAAGATCAATACTCCTTTATGGGTACTTCTTTTGTCGATATGGAGTTGAAATTAGGTCCATTATGAATGAAATTATATGTTTTGGTCATCATTTTATGTAAAAATACCATAACATCTTATTCTCATGTAGAAAATAGCCATAAGTACTTGGTGACATGTTATATCTTCATGTTTTATTATATGAAATAGATATTTTTATGGAGATTATGGAACTTCTTTGTGAACATAGAATAGTATGTCATTATTGAAGGCTATATGTTACCAAGACTTTATACATTTAGACTATGTTTAGCCCCTATTTGTTGAGGCTTTCCTTTTCCCGTAAGGACTTCATTTATAAATTTATTAAATTACCCTCCATTGATACAACTAAAAAACAGTCCATCAACAATTCACATGAAAATATGTTTTGTGGAGTCCAATTTGTCTTAGGTATGGATTTACCAACTCAAATATTTATGTTATATTTTTCGGTTGATCCTATGGGATAGCCTCAAATCCATGATATTCAACTATTTTTTACAATTAGTTTGTTTCATGATATACCAAGATTGAGGTAGAGATTCTTCCTTTGGTGGATTAGTGTAGATTTCATCCACCCTTTTAAATCCTTCAATGGAGAAGGTAGTCACTACCATTTTATTCACCAATCATTAAACAATTTAACTCTAATCCAAGTCAACAAGAGTATCAAACATGATGGATAATGAGTTTTTATAATCATTTTTACACCACGAGATATATAAAATCATATAAGTTCAAGGAAATTTAAATATTAATTACCATGTATGATCAAATAGAAGATTCGAATCTTCTTTATTAATATAATAATATATTATAAATTAATTTATCACCAAATAAAAATTACATTGGATTATATACTAGTATTTATACATAATGTCACTCTATCCCTAAGATGATGAACTAATATGAAAAGTGTAACATTATAATGAAATTAATGAAAACCCCAATCTAAACAGAAGGAAATTAGGGTCTTAAATTCAATTTTTAGTTATGATTTTATAGGTTCTATTGAATATATATCCAAAATTTGGTAGAATTCATTTATAGATAAATTTTATTAATTAAGAAATTCTATATATGGATATAATTCCTTTCATGATGGTTTTGTGACAAAGAAATTTGAAAGTATAAACCATTGGTTACCATTTATGATCCAAAATTGATATCCAATTATTGTAGTATAAGTTCTTATCACAATATAAACACATTCAATATTGATAAAATTAGGGTATGACTTAGAAAATCAAGACTGGAGACCAAATTGACCCCATGATGTTATACATGGTATAACAAAATTTTCATTACATAAATCCAAGGGATAAAATCACTATTTTACTTTTTATCTCTTATCTCAGTCTCAAATATATATCAACCTAGGAAATAAAATATATTTACTTTATGTTTATCAATATTTTTCACTAAAATTTAGCTAAGTGAATTCTATATTTCTTCCATATATATAATGAAGGTTTTATTTTCATAAGTGAAATTAAACAAAGAGTATGGTAGAGACACTAATTTAGGATATAAAAACTACTTTGGTATTCAACATCCCATTATTAGGTTTATATTTTATTCATTAATATAGTGAAGGGTGGGTATTTCTAGTGAGATTTGAAATAAATCACCTGATGTAACCAAAAATTCCTTTCTATCCCCTTATGTCTCATAGGTTTTGAATAGAGGTCATGTGATGAATGGATATAGTATTTTTTGGAACAACATCAATACCCTAGTAGTGAATGATGAACCTAAGTAAATATCAATAGGTTAATAAAAAATGAAAGTAAATTGGATTCATTTTTATGTTATGCCGTAAAATTATTGAGAACAACCTTTCTTAATTAATTAGGTGGTGAAAAAACTAATGAGACATTACTACGAGATCATCCATGTAAGACTCTACATTCTTTATAAGAAGGTTCGTGAATATTTTTTTTCATGGATCACTAATATGTTTCCATTGTGATTTTATTCCAAATAGAATCACTAGATAGTTCAAACCCCCTTGGGGTGTTTAGAAAATAATTGATTATTCATACTCAAGATATATAAGGATTTGGATATATCTGAAATTTCTATCCACAAAGTAAAGGTCATGGAAACCAATAGTTACATGGGTGAAGAATTGTGTGATTTAGAGTCATAATTCATCTAATCAACAATATGGATGGAGGTCCCAAAAGACGTTAAATTTTTTAAATTTTATATTCTACCTATTTATGGGAATGATGTTGGACAATATATTTGATAGTTATAAATTCCAAATGAAATGAACCTTGATAAATTTATCCACCAAATATTTAACTATAGCAGATCAAGATGGATGTATCCTTCTAGACTCATGTTTGTACCCATGTTTTTTTGTTGTCATACCAAGTATATGAAAGAAAAATCAAGTATCTAGGCATAAAATCTCTATTTTATTTAAATTGAAGACATATTAGGGCCTATATGATAATGTAGAATACTGATTGTAGTCACAAAAATTGAAATTTATTATAATTAAAGTTTTTTTGTGGGGAATTGATAACACTTAATTTTATCTATAAAATTTTATCCATGGTTTATGTGATGACTTATTCAAAATTTATTTGATCATAATTGAGTTACTCCTTATGTAATAATGGAGATCTGGTGGATTGATCTTCCCCTTCATCTCCTTAAGAAAATTGTTTCTATTATGTTTTTTTCATTTTGGTAATTATTTATAGGAAGTCCACATTAGGATCTGATAGAGGGTTTTATACTTATATGGAGACCATTATGATTAAGGTTTGGATTCTCAAAACTTATATATCCTTTTTTCATGTAAATTATATGATGCAAAAAAACATATAATATATGTTTTATATAAAAGTTTTCTATGAATTTTAAAAATATCTCATTATATGAGGTTCCAATTGCATGGGGAGAGTGGTTTGGATTACTCATTTAGTAGTAGAATATGGTTTAATGATTACATCAAGCAACACTTTTAGTAGAATAGGTTGATGGGGGATAATTTTTTTATTTTTTAGAAGAACTAGGAAGCTTCCCAGGTATATTACTGTTGCTTTGATATAGAGAATGGGAAATTACGATATCTCAATCGGTATCTGCTCAATATGATCATATATGTTAATTTCTAACCTAAAGAGAGCCAGGTCAGTATCTTTTAACCCAATACCTTGAAGGATTCAAGATAATATGGGATCAAACATTGAAACATTATCGACTATGACCATACAAAAATATCTATAATGTATCCAATTAGAGAATTAAGGGGCCATGATGTTCCATTAGATCATATTTAATTGGTATTGATCTATAAAAAAGATCATTATTTATAAGTCTTAAAATTATTTAGAGGTATTTATTAAGTCATCTTTGTTTCAAATACATTAGGATTTTTAGTACTTTATATAAGGCCTCTCTGAGCACCTTGAATAGTTTAAGGATATCCAATATGAAAAATTATTCTATGCAAACTGTTGTGTATTTAATCACATCATTTTCAATCCCATTGGATTCAGTTTAAAAATATTAAATTTTTGTAATGTTTGCGGTGAGACATTATTTAGGGTTTTAAAGGATGAAACTCCAATATTTTATGGGATGGAGTATTCATAAAACTTTTGATAAAAGTGTAAATACAAAAGATTTTAGTATATAATTTTCTTTAATTAAAAACTATAATGAATAACTTCATCCACACATAACACTAACCTAAATCGAACTATGATATATTTGGTTAAGATAAAATTATAATTATTAAATGTGATAGTTACAATATTTTCATTGAATTGGAATTTATATATAGAAATAAAAAAATAATGAAATATTTGTAAAAACATAAAAATAATTTTTTTTATACTAATACATTTATAAAATTAAATTAGTAAATATAAATAACTAATAATCTCATTTTATGATTAAAAATGCACTTTTCTTAAAATATCCATTTTTGTGTTACGTATTCTTATATAATGAAACTAAACACATTAAAATTATACGATAATAAACTATATTATAGATATGTACAATTTATTTATTATAATAGAATAAGTAATGGATAAGGAAATAATAATAACAACTATTAATATTTTCAAATACAATTTTTCAATGAAAACATTTTTTCATTAAATTTTATTTTTCACTTTAAAAGTAAACTTACTAAATTTTAGAATATTAAATTGAAAAAATGAACTTAATTTTTTATTCAAAATAGAATTATTATAGAATTATTAATATTTTTTTATTTTTTTTATTGGACATATTTTTAAGTGAATAGTGAAAAATACTAATTTTAAAAAATGGATTGACTGTTTTTTAAATCATTTAGATATAAGAAGAAAATAAGAATCTTGGGTGATTTTTCTTGATCAGTGATTTATTTAATAAGATAAATTATATACTCAAAAAAATTATGTTTAATTAACAAAACTATATTTTCTATTATATTACATAATTTATATTTTATTTAAATTATTTTTATTCACTATACAATAATTATTTTAAAAATAAATTATTATCACTTAAGAAACTTTAATACTATGAAATGGTTTTTATATTTTGAAATTTAATATCCAAATTTTCTAGAATTATTATTCTTATTTCTAGTTATAAAAATAAGATAACAAGGTTTAAGAAAGAATTACCATGATAAAAGTTATTTTTTGTTAAAATGTAAAACGAAGGTGAAAATGACTAAAATCTCTTAAACCTTGTCTGCAAATGGGTTTTAGAGGAGTTTCAGCTGATATTTATTCCATATCAACTTTTATCTATATTTGGAGCAAATTTAATTTAATATTTACTTATCCTTTTATATTATTTTAAAAATTACACTCTCCTCACCGATAAAAATATACTTTCACCACCCCGTTTTCATACACTCAATTATTCAAATTCCTCTTAAATCTTAGCCCTTTTGACTTCCCCTAGATCCTACACCCACATTAATACAATTTTTTTATTATATATATTTCTCTAAAAAAAATATATTTACCATTACAATATAGTGACATCAATATTTTTGATATATAGAAATTTGATAATATTAATTAAATAACTATTTTCTACCTTTCCCCATTATAAAAATTAGAAATTCATTCATTCATATGGGTGAACTACCACCTCTATGATGTAATGTATTTCTCTTTTCCTAATCAACATACATGGACAATTAAAAAATAGTTTTAATAATTAAATATGATATTTATAACAATTTAATATTCTGAAAATAAAAACCATTCTATACCCCCTATTATGTGGAAAACAAGAATGACATTCATTTGTACGTGTGAGAAACCTCCTATATGGAATGATGTATTTCACTTTTATCACTACCATACTAGGACGATTCTAAAACATTTATGTTGACTCTAAATTAAATCAATTATTCCTATATATCATTAATATGGTTCAAAATGTATGACATAGAAATCGATGATCAATAATAAGTAATATATTGATATTAATAGAGTACTTCAAAAAATCTCAATATGGATCTTGTTCTCTTGGTTAATGTACATAGTCCCCATAAAAATAAAATTGAGGATCTATATATCATTCAAAAAATTTATTTATATATATTTTATACTCATGGATTGATTATATTAGTATAAAAATACGAGGTTCTACATTTACATTACAAAATAATTGATAAATAATAAGAATTACAATACCTAATAATGAAAATAAGGGAACAATGAACTAGTTAATTTATAATAGATGAATATAATTAAATAGTAAAAAAGTTTAAGTATTTGAAAATTTCATGATATTAGTTATTATAATATATATTATTATTATACAAGAGTTTGACGTGTTTTAATGGAATCCAATAATTATGGTAAGGGATTCTCCTATCAGATTTTTTTAATTGAGACATATTCCATATTCACAACATTATTTATATTATATGGTGGATATAATATCAAATGAATTTCTAATCATACATAATTTAAATTAAATAGATTAAAAATTTCTTCATGTTTCTAATATTTCTTGGGACTTTTATTCAATTAAAATCATTGTTGTAAGAGTTTCCTTATATCAATTTTTTTTCACTGAGATATGACTCATATTCATGATTTTTTTTATTTTATTGATTGTACAATACCCATGAATGTATTTTTAATTTACCTATAATTTAATTAAATGGATTAAAAAATAAATATTTTTCACTTTCATTTATGTATTTTTGATTCGAATGGTAACATAGTAGAAACGGATTTTTTTTAATTTCATTTTCAAAACGAGATTATTATGAATGAATTCCATTCTGGATAAAAAAATATTTAAAAGTCATCATTAAAAATCCAACCATTTTCATATCCTCTTTTTGTTATAGTATTTCATTAATTCCTCTATAATTTTATTTTTCATTGTTAAATAATTTACAAAATGTGATATTTATTTTGAAAACTAACACCCAAATTCCTTTTTTATCAATAATGTTTCTCCTCTAGGTCCATATTCAAAGGGAGATTTTTTGAATGTCCTCCTTCACATGTTAAAAATTGATTACATTAATTTTATACTAATTATACTGAATTTTAAAAATTATCTAATAAATATTGTAATGATTTAAAGAGGGGAATTTTTAAAAATGTTTTAAAAGACCCCACATTACATTTTTCGAGTGAAAATATTATTTTATATCTATTATTTCAAATTAATCAACATTTAAAAATTTTAAATGATTTTAAAAATGATTTTATTTCATAATGATTATAAAAAGAAAGGGAATTTTTATTATTTTTTAAAAAATAATAAGTTTTATTTTGAAAAATATTTTTTATTTTAAAAGGGTTTTTAAATGCTTGAGTTTTTAAGAAGGAAATATCCATTATTTTCATTAATAATCAAACGATGTTTTTGAAAGAATATTTTTATAATAAATTTTCGGTAAAAATACATTTGAAGTGTATTTTTAATAATTATTTATCAAGATGAAATTATTTCATTAAAATGAAATAAATTTTAATGGTATTTATAAATATTTTAAAAGGATATTTCTTCTTGTTTTTTTAAATTTATTTATCTAATAATCTTAATATGGTTACTTTGTAAGACCCTGATATTTTAAGAGAAGTAAATTATATATGATAGTATAAAGGAAAAAAATGAGTTTATCCTATAATACACACAACACTATGTTCATCTTAGTTTATATTAAATAGTTATTTTCTCTTGTATTAGACGCAACCCTAGGTTTTTTATTCGATAACATATCCAACGCACAACACCAAATATAAACAACTCATGATATATATTACAGTTATACCCTAGAATTTAAATTGGTAGGTATACATAGTCTCAACTATATTATAATATATATATATATATATATTATTTTCTTAATCAATATAAATTAATGATAAATGTTTAGTAAACAATCGATCAATTTTTTTAGTAATGTAATTTTCTTGTTTAATTTTTTTTTCATTAAAAATGATTTTAAATTATTTTCTTAAAAAAATATTATAATAAATTGTTATAACCTTTATAAAAAGTATGTAATATTATTAAATCCATTTTTTTCTTTTAATATAAAATTAACTTTGGGTGAAAGTTTTGGATTTTTCCGAAAACATTGATTTTTTAGTGAATAGGAGAAATACCAATTTTTTAAGTCTTTTATTTTAAATAAATTAATTTATTTAAAAGTACCAATATGTATTTAATATGTTTCAATTAACCTAATTATTATTTAGTTATATTTAAATTGTTTTATTATCTTTTGATCAACCATATATTTGTTTTTGTTGTAAGTTTATTATTGTGTTTAAAAACATGATTTTCAAAGAACTATTTCGAAATGTATGATGTTTCCCTTTTTAAATAATTAAAATAATGAAGAATTAATTTTTTTAAAATAAAATTTATAGATTATACATCATTAAATATTAATTTAGTTTCATAAAATGATTATTATTATTCATAGATTAAATATAGAATCATATTTTTGTATAAAAATGATCGTCTTAAAAACCCTCTACCTCGTCGCATCTACAAGATTAATGTCAAATTAGAAGTTTCCAATTATTTGAATTGAATTCTAAAATATGGATTAAATATTTATAAATATAATAATTAATAATTTTTAATATGTTTAACTTAAATTTTTACCAAAATAAATATTGAATGTAGTAAAAATTAATTACTACGGTTAAGGTAAAAATTGATTTACCATGGGATTAAAATCAAATGATATGAGTTGAAATGATATAAAATATTATCTTAATTCTATTAAATGATTATATATCAATATTTTACATTAATGTATTTGAATAATGGAAATAACATTCCAATTTCATTTGAATATCACCCATATAATAATTTAACTAACGGAAAAGACAAACATATACTTTACTTCCTTTTAATATTTATAATACTTTGGGACAGGGATAAACCAACACTGGTTAGATTATATATATTATTTTTAAATATAATTTTTTTATATAATAATAATTTTCATTAAATTTTTAGAGATGAATTGGTTACGTAAAATGCTTAAAAAATTCCAACACAATAAATATTTACTTAATAAAAAAATAAAATAACTGATAGTAAAAATAATAAAAGCGACGAAAATTGAATGACTTATTTTATTACAATAATTTAGTATTTGAATATGTCATTTTAAAAATATGTGAATATTATATATTCTATTTCAATATTTTTAGTGATATTTTTAAATTCAAATTGAATGAATAATGTCAAAATTGACATTAATGTTATTTTATAATAAATTATATTACCTGAAATGATTTAAAATTACTAAAAATACTCTCATATACAATTTTATTTATAAATGTTTATACATATAAACCATGTACCATTAGTTGATCAATTTTTAATTTATAATTAATATATTGACCATTAATAATTAAAAATAACTATCTTAGTTTATTTTAGGCTAAAGTGTTGTTTTTTCACGTTACATTCGCTTGTGTTAAAACAAAATTTAATTACACATACAATTTTAATTTGATAAATTGGTTTTAATTTTTAGAATATGTTTTTCTACATTTTATAATTCTCATATTAATTTATTCGTAAATGATAAATTACATAGGATAAAAAACTAGTTACTATACTGAAAAAAATGAAAAAAATAAAGAAACATAGAATTTAACTAAAACAATTATTAAAACATGTGTTTATTTGTGAATTGGAGGTGTTTCTTGACCCTGTAATCCCTAAAACATTTAATTATCAATTTTGGATCCAAATTTTGTAACATTGGCATCCCAATAGTGAATACTTTTGATTGTTTACAAAAATAACACTCCTCCTTATCTATAAAAGGGCACTCACTCCCTTCACTAATTCACACCTCTTAAGATATTTCTGTCATAAAAAAACCTACCAAAATTACTTCTGAAATTCCTAATCTCATCCTAGAATCCTAAAATTAGGCATAAGTACAACCAAAGAAGAATTTTTGTGAAAACTATAAGGAGTTACCTGAAGAGAGGTTAAGTTCATTAACTATAATTTTTGTTTTAGTTCATTATGAACCTATTAAATTCTTATTATAACATACTGATATATTTACCTCAATATAATCCATCTAATTAAATGTTTTTATGTTAATTTTATGAACTAAAAACATAAAAAATTCCATCAAATAGGTTAAAATTTCACTATTAGTGTGTATGGTGGACTACCGCCTCACAAAAAGATGTTATTCATCTTTCCATTACCACCTGTAATGGTTGGGTATGATAGTGGATATAATGTTTATATATTATATTTATAACATAATTATAACTTTGGAGTTTTTATGGGTTATGGTATTTCTCGTGGATCAAGCATATTTGGATAAATCTGGAGTAATTTTATAATATACACCCTTTTATGTTCTATTTTGCAAGGGATATGATTATGTCACACATGTGTATTATATACTACCATCTCATGAAGAAATTTGATTCATTATTCTGTAACGCATTACATGGAATTATATAAGGGTAAAGATAATAAATATATGTGATATAAACGAAATATTAAATATATTCATGACATATTTATCATTCTGGACATATAATATTTTGTTTTATTTTTACCATTTCACTCATTGAAAGAGTGATAACATCGTCCAAGGACGCATGGAAAAGCAAATCCTCAAAGAAATACAATTATTTTTTTCAAATACATCATGAAAAGGATATATATTTATAAGTTTAGATAATTAATTAATATGATATTTATGATCTTATTATTTTTTAAGGACAAAATATTACTTACCTTATTTCAATAATGATCATTGTAAAAATGGAAATGTTACTCATGTGTGCGTATGACCTATTGTCTTACTGATCATAGGTTTAGTTATTATTTCATAACCATTATCAATAATTGTTCTAAAATGTATTATTGATGTATAAATAAGATAATTATGTCATGTTTTTTATTCTCGATTTGTTTAAACGATGAATCTTTTAAAATAGTTAACCTACCAAATTTATTTTTGACATATAACTCGAATACGGTCAAAACATACAATGTAAAATTAATCTTTTAAGTAATTGTATATAACTAGTTAATAAGTTAAATAAAATTAATAACAAAATTGAAAATATTCTCAAGAAATTAAATAGCCAACACAACTTTAATATTAAAGAAGATAAAGACAATTGTCATGATAGATTCAATGTGAGGTTTTCTCATCTCACTGTTATTTCTGTGAGATATATGATATATTCAAAAATTGTTTTGGTGTATATACTACAAATGAATGTATTTTGTGATTTGTATGTTTAAATTTACAGGTATTTAAAAATCCATTTTAGATATCTCTTTTATTGGGTTTACAGTTTCAATATTACCAAAGTGGTAATGTATTTTTATCATAATTATCTTTCCTTGAGATTAAGTCATGTTATGCACCAAAATTATTTTTTGAGGTGTATGTAAATCTTATTTTACATTTAATATCAATAATTTATTTATTCTCATGGTATTTTGATTTTTAATTAATGTAATACTTTCATGGGTATTACGATTGAAATATATTAATATGTTTTATATATTCTTCCTAGGGGTTTATGAGGTTTCATTTTATCTAGATTGATATCACAAGGGTCATGATTATTGATTCTTATGACTATTATCCATTCTAAATAAATATTCCATTTTTTATGTTTTAGGAACCATTTATTGATAGGTAATAATATTGTTATGTTATAATCATCCACCTTGATTATGTCATCATACCCCTATGCTCTTCGTATGCTCACTGATGACATTTATTTATTAATTATCTGGTTACCCATTACTAATAATTTGAGTACAACGTTTCTATGTTTCATTTCCCCCAGGTTATAAAGAATGATGTTTAATGATTTATTTCTAGAAGGTATTTCCCATGGATAAGGTTAGTGTATTAATGTGAAAATAACAAAAACTTGGTTAAGTTAGAGAAATGCTCATTTAAAGAGATACAATTAGTTTATGAATGAGTTTTTCCTAATTCTCTATAACTATATACTTAAAAGGTCCTTGAGGTCACAAGTTATCCAAGTTTCCATTTTTATATTTTATAGTTTGGATGGAAACAAAATTGGTCACAATTATCAGTACCAAATCAAAAAATGTAATGTTTATGATTTCAACACCAGATCTGAGAGTGTGGGTTCTGAGACATTATAGTTCGAATCAAAGGAAATGTTTCAGTAAATTTGTAGATTAGGATATTTTAATGAGAGGTTATCTTAAGAGTTGTGGATACAATCATCATTATATAAGATTAAAGATAATCATAAGCTCAATGTCTTATAATCCTCATTTTATGGTTTTAAGTAGTAAATTTTTTTCTATTATTGATGACATTTTGGGAGACATTCTCATTGGTTGGGGTATATTTAACCACTTGGATCAACATGATTTGTTAGTTTTAGAAGAATTATTATTATTTAGGTTTAAAAATGGACAACCCATATGATGGGTGATAACCCTTCACATCTCGAAAGATGGTGGGGATTGAACCCATGACTGATGGATGATAAGGGGTTTTCACCTACCACTAGCCTACATGATGTCTTGGTTAGTGTGTAATTTTTACAGGTAAATATTATTTTCATTTCATAAACATATGAGATTTTATTTTTGGAATAACTGATGATTTATCTTTTAATAATATACAATCAAATCATTTTAATATTTGGGTTTCTAACTTATTCAAGAAATAATTGAATAATATTACCCGAAATTACTTATAGATTAATTTTGTTTGATATTTGGGTACTATTTTATATAAATTAATTAATAAAGGTTTATTTTAAAATAATTTATACTATATAGAAATCATTTTAGTTTTGGTTAATCATGTTATGCTTTTGGGGTTAACTGGTCCTTTAAATGTTTATTTTAGTGCATTAAGAATGAAAAATGACTCCAAAATACACATCATTTGGAAAAAAGAAAAAATTGTGGTGGAAATTAATTAAAGGATGAAATTATACTAATCAAGTATGTATATTTCCACATCATTTTATCCAATATGGTAAGATAGTTCCTCAACTTTAGGAAAATGATATTTAAGCAAAAATGATTTACTAGTACCTTCATATCTGATGAATAAAATGTCCTTTTAGTTCATAAAATATTTAAATTTACATTAATCATTCAATTTATCATGATCAATGACCTCAATCACACTCTACAATTATTAATGTATTTCCACTATTCCCACTTATGTTCACTTATAAAGGAACTTAGTTATGTGTTATTACATATGAACATTGAACATACCTTTATCTATTATTAAGAAGATGTTTTATCAACCCTTTTTATGATGTTGGTTTTCAAAAAAAAAATATTTTCAAATATCCAACAATTTATTGCTTAGATAAATTTCAAATTGTGAGGACACAATTTTTTAGGGGGCATAACACCCCGTGATTTTAAAAGAAGAAAATTATATTTGATAGTGTTAAGGACACTCACAACCGAGTTTATATTACATTAAATGAAACACTATGTTAATTTTATATTACACACAAAACTCAGTTTAGATTTTGTTACAAGAAAACTTGGTATTTTTATGTTCATTAGCATATTCAACACACAAAACTGAACTTAAAAGAACCATCATATATATTATCGTTATAACATATCCATGAAACTGGTGGTTATGAACAGTGTTAAATACATTATGATATATATATATATATATATTTCTTAATTAAAAAAATTATTTATAATTTTTTAGTAAATAATCTATCAATTTTTTTATAATGTGATTTTATTCTTAAAAAATAGGTTTTCTTATAAAATGATTTTTATCTTTTCATGAAAAATTATTATAATAAATTATTGGATCTTTTTTAAAATTTATTTTATAAAATTAATTTCATTTACTTAAAAAGAATATAAATATTTAATTTGGGTGAAATATTTGGTTTTTTCAAAAAATATTGATTTTTCAGTGAATAGTGAAAAGTACCATTTTTTTAAAAACAATTTCATTTAATTAAATTAGGTAATTTAAAATCCAAAATATTTTTTTAATATGTTTGAAATAAAATAAGTATTATTTAGTAATATTTATTTCAGTTAATTACTTTTGAATCAACTTTATATTGGTTTTTAGTTTATGTTTTTTTGGGGTTAAAAAATAGTTTTTCTAAAATTTGTTTTAAAATTCATATTGTTTCTAATTTTTAATTAATTAATATAATACATAATAGGGAATATTTTAAATGTAATTTAAAGATTTTATATCATTAAATTATAATTTATTAATATATTTATTATTATTAATCATAGAGTTAATATAATATCATCTTCTTCTAAAAAAATAATCTTCTTAAAAATTCATTGTCTCAATCCATTTGTGAGATTAACATCAAATTAAAAATTTCCCACTTCTTTAAATTGAAATTTGAAAAATGGATTCTATATTCTGAATCATATTAATTTATAATTTATTATAATTTCATGTTATGTTTTGACTAAATGAACAGTGAACCCAGTAAAAATCAATTACCATGATTAAGGTAAAAAATGATTTATAGGGGTATTAAAATTGAATGATAAGAGTGGAAATGGCCTAAAATATTATCTAAATATAATTTATTGAGTTTATTTAGAACATTTCCATCAGATTCTATAAAAATTAGAAATTAATTTCCGCTTTCAATTACATATGACCCATGTAATATGTTTTTTAAAGAAAAAAGAAAAAATATATCTTTCTTCCTATTAATATCATATTTCTTTGGGTTAGGGAAACACAACTTTAGTTGATTTCTATATATAATTTATAAATATAAACGTTTTTTTTCATAATTTTTTTTAATTTTTAGAGATTAATTTGTTACTTAAAATGCTTTAGAAATGTCAATTCTGTAATTATTTTGTTAGTAAAATAAAATAAAATAATTGATACTATAAATAATAAAAGTTAAGTAAGTTGAATGAATTGTTAAGTTTCAAAATTTTTGTAGGTGAATATATCATGTTACATAGGTTTGAACATAATATATTTTAATTCTACCTATTTCTCAATATTTTTAAATTCAAATTAAAATAATAATGTAAAAATTGACATTAATGTTATTTTATAATAAATTATATTTTATTAAATTATTTAAAATTACTAAAAATTGCGTCATATTCCAAGTGATTTATAAATGTTAGTAAATATAAAATATTTCCCATTAATTGAAATTTTTTATTTTATAGTGAATATATTGTCCCCAAATTAGTAAAAAACGTTATTAGGGTAGTTAAGGTTAAAGGAGTGTTTCTGCACATTACTTGTGCATATGTTAAAAATAATTCTAATAAAACATTATATTTTTATTTAATAAAATTTATTTAGTTTTTTTAATCAATGTGTATAAATTTTCTAATATGTGTAAATTTAATTTATTCTTTAAAGATAAATTACTTTGGTTAAAAAACTAGAAACCATAATGAAAATGAAAAATGAAAAAAATAATGAAACATAGAAGTTAAGAAAAACAATGTTTAAAACATATGTTTCATTGTATATGGAGGTTCTTATAGGCTCTATAATACATAGAAAATTTAATTATCAATTTTGGATACACGTTAGGTTATATTTACCTCCCAATATAAAATACTTTTGAGTATTTACAAGAATTCCACTCCTCCTCAACTATAAAATGGAACTCACTCCCCTTATTTATTCATAGATCTAAATTATTTTTACTCATTTGAAACCTAAAAAAATAAATATAAAATTCTATAATATCATAATACAATCCTTAATTTTTTCATAAATCCAACCATGGAAGTCTATTGATGCAAATCAAAATGATTTACCCGAAGAAGATTTAAGATTCAACAATAAGCATTTTTATTTCATATCTTTCTCCACCCCTTAAATTATTATTATATAAAGATGATATAAAATATTAAGTATCTTAAAAATTATGAGATGTTTTTTAGATAATGTTATGACCTATAACTAAATAAAATTAAATCAAATGTGTTATAAAAAAATCAATCATGTGTACGACAAACTACTACCTCACGAAATGATTCCAATACTTTTTTCCATTACCACCTCTCACAATTGGGTATGGTAATTGAAATAAAGTTTATATATGATATTTATAAAATTATTATACCTATGTAGTAATTATATTATATTTAACATGATTTAAATTCCATTCCATGAGTTATATTATAACATCACTCGTTTGAATGATCAACTACTCCAGTGCGGAGAAACGTGATTTGTTTTTCATTAATACGTTTACTGGAAGGTAATAAGGGTAAATATAATAAATATATGTTATATTAAAGATTTTTTTGATATTTATTAAATATTTATCTTTATAGAACTATAATATATTATTTTCTCTTTAGCTTTTCACTCGCAGAAAAAAAAGTGATAACATCATTCTTGGATGTGTGGACTATCTCCTCCTCGAAGTGATGTGATTTCATTTTTCAGCACCACATCAAGAGAATGATATATATAAGTATATATAATGAAAAAATATGGTATTTATGTTTTTATTATCATTATATAAATATCAAATATTACTTACATTATTTCTATAAGGGTCATTGAAAAATTGGAAAACTTACCCATGCATACATAATACCTACAGTCTCCATGATCACAATGTCAGCTCATTTTTTATAACAATCATTAATTATGGGTTTAAAAAGTACAATTTATGTATAATTATAATAATTATATCCTTATTATTACTCTAGATATGTTTAAATAATTACCTCTTTGACTATAGCCGACCAACAAAAGTCATTTTTTACATATAAGACGAATATTATCAAAACATCCGATGTAAAATTAATCAATTATATAATTGTATATAAAATAATAATAGTGAAATAAAATTAATAATAATATTGAAATTTTTTATTAACAAGGTAAATATTTGACATAAGATTATTATTTAGGATTATAAAGACAGACACGGTAAGTTAGACTAAAAGTAAGGGTTTTTCTCATCCCACTTTTATTTCTCTGATATATATGACATATTCACCACTTATTTCTCTTTTTTGGTTAATATAATACCCATGAAAGTATTTTTAGATTATTATAATTAAATTTATATAGATTTACATATCCATGTTTTGATCTCTATTTCATGGGGTTTAATGTTTCAATGTTACAAAAGTGGTAATGGTCACAATTTTCCTTCATTATGACTTATGTCATGTTATGATACTATATTATATTTTGAGGTGTATATAAATCCCATTTGACATTTAATTTCATGAATTTATTTATTTTTGTTGTATTTTAGGTTTCATTTATTATAATCCTTTTATGGTTATTATGATTTAAAGATATCAATATGTTTTATCTATGGTAGCTATGGGTTAATGATGTTTCATTTGATAAAGATTGATGTCACACAGTTCATTATTATTGATTCTTATGATTATTTAAATTATTAATTTTTTATACCCTGTATTCATTTTTTTATCAAGTTATTGATGGGTATGAGTATTTTTTTGTTATACACATGCACTTTGAATATGTCATCCTACCCTTATGCTCGTATTATTCACACTGATGAAATTCATCTGTTAATTCTCATGTTATACCCTATATTGATATTCATATCACCCTTCATATGTTTCATTTTCTTCATGTTATAGATAATTAGTTTGAGTGAGTTCTATAAAGATGGGATTTAATATATATTATGATGATTTCTTGATATGAAAATGAAAACATGGGTAAGTGGGAGAAATGCTCATTTAAAGACATGTGATTTTATATATAGGAATTTTTACTAATTCTATAAAACTATAAACTGAAAAAGTCTTATAATATATAAGTGATCCATGTTGACCTTTTGAAATTTTAATGTTTTGATAGAAAAAAATTGATTCACAATTATCGGTATCAAAGAATGAAATGTAAAGTTTATAATTTCAGCACTGCATTTGGGAGTGAGGTTTCTGGGACATTATATTCTATAAACAAAGTCAACATCCTATAGAATTAATCATGTTATAAATGGGATATATTGTTATGATACCATTCAAATTCTTAATCTGGGTGGATTCTGATTATAATGTTTTTTGGATGTTCTCATAGAACCCATTTCATTCTGATGAGTTAATTATGATATGATGAAATCATGAATGTTTTAGGTTCTTATGGAATAAATATTAATATGTAATTATTATATTATATAATGGATTCACTAATTAGCTCCAATTAATTGGAAAATTTTATATCTCATGAACATAAAAGGTTACTCGATAGGTTATCCTAGTCCTATGGTACAAATGATGTTATCATAGGAAAAAGTGTACATAAGAGGTTATCCCAAGGAAAAGGGTACATGAATGGTTACCCCAAGAAAAAGATAACACATTAGTTTATCCCATGAAAAATAGAATATTAGATATTATCCAATTTATAATTTTACATAGTATTTTATCTCAAGAATATGGATACATAAGAGGAAGACCAATGTCCATAAAGTTACAAAAGTGGTTAACCAAATACTACCATGTGTTGAATGTTTTTTTGTGTATCCTTGATAATTTATTTCTATGTTTATATTTATAAAACACTTGTATATCATATTATTTTTTAAATTATATACTTGGAAGGATCAATATTTTTTAATTTTACACAATATTATGACTCATATCATATGTTTGATTATGTTTTTTTCTTTGACTCATGATTTGAGATTAATATCTTTGGGTATGACTATCTTCGTTATTGGAATTAAAAAGGTCAATGGTATTTGATGATTATGTTTTGGAAGTAATCTTTTGTCTTTCAATATTATCATGTTATGGTGACTCATGTATTATTTTATTATTATATTTTTATTAATTTATTTACATTTAAGGATCAATATTTATTTGAGCGTTAGTTTATATTGTTATTTTCATGGATCTTTAAGTTTTTATCATACCCACATGATTATGTTATTCTCACATATGATCATTAATTTGTATCTCTTATGTTTACCATTACTAATATTCTGAGTTGACCATTTTATAGTTTTTTCCATTCCTAAATTTATGAAGATGAGTATAATGTTTGAGATATCTCGAATGGATATAGTATGGTGTGATTATGGAAAAATGTTCCCAATAAAATGTTCATCTATACAATCTCCAAAGATACTAAAAAATTATGTTCTATGATTATATAATTATTGCGAGATGTAATGCTTAAATTAAAAAATATATATATAAGTTTTTCATGGGTCATCTAACATGGTATAAAAGGTAACTTTGAAGTATGTGTTTTTGCAACCAGATTTAAAATTGTGGTCTGTGGTTTCTCAATAAGATCTTGGATCCATGGAGCTATGAGACTAATTTTGAAAATGATACTACAACTAAGTGGTTTAATAGTTGGATAACAGTTGGAAAAACCCAATAATACCCAAGATATAATTTCTCCTCTCTTTGATGACCATGATTCTTCAGTAGTTTTCCTGTATCATATATTTCGATGACATATTCCAGGTACAAATACTTATTCCCAGGTGGTCCTTGGTTATCTTTACCTTATCCTCAACCTTTGAGTCATATCCTATGAGTATAATGATGATATTCAATCTTGTATAAGTGTTATTTATCTTGAAATGAGTCTTTCAATTGAATGATATTGATGGAATCATATTGAAATTAATTATCCAAATAGGGTTCCATTTAGAATGTAAATTTTCATCATCTCAATATCATAGAAATTAGATTTGAAAGGGTCATAATTTATTTAGGATCCTTTAGGGTTTTATATTCACACATATCAGTATGATTATTATGATAATTATAGCTTTATAAAATTGATATAACTTCAGAATTATTCATTAGTGATATAGTGGGAACAAGGCTCATGAATGGATTGTTCATCATTCTATTGTAATTCCTTATATAATATTAATTGATTTCTGAATAATATAGTTTTCAAAACTCTTGGATTTTTTTAAAATTTTCTAAAAATATTAAACTTCATATAAATTAATGGAACCCATTTCGGTCATGTGTGTCCTATAAGGAAGAAATGTCACTTCATCATTGTAGATCAATTTATAGAGGATGTATTGAAAAATAAAATAATTGTTGATAGTGTATCCCAACTTATAATTAAATGAGAAATAGTTATTATTAATTTCAAGAACCACATTCTTGAGTTTACATGATATGGTTAATAGAATTATGTTTTTCTCCCAATTTTAAATAATGAATTAAGGATCAGAATCAGAATGGAAAAATTGTTGTCTATTTTTCATAGAATTAAATTCTCAGAGAATTGGCTCTTCAAGGGTTATTTTACCCTTGGGAGGGGTAGGAATGGGGTTGTATCTATGGTTGAGGTTTAAGTGGTGGATTATTCTAAATCAAATATTGATCAAGTTCTAGGGCTAAGAACTATTCTTATTGAATTAAATAGATATAATTTCAGGTTTTCAAGATCTATTTTTTTAGAGTTTATTTTGAATGATATTTTGTCTTTGTTTGACACGATAAAACATCTAAGAATTATGTTGGATCAAAAAATTCATTGAATTATCTTGGGAAATTTTGTGGGATAAGTTAACTGAATAATTTATATTACAAGTTTTCCACATGTATTTTGAGAAGTTTATCTTATGTATGTTTCATTTACAATAAGTAATTAAAATTCTTCCATTGTAAAATATAAGAAAAAACCCTATATATTTCCCTATGTTTGTAGTTAGAGTGGTAATTCATTCCTTCTATCCTTAATATTGAGTTGAAATGATATATGTAATTTTAATAGATTTCTTCCTATCCAGATATAGACATTGATAGAACTGACTAAAACATAGAATAGCTGACCTTTCAAACTTTTTCATGATGAACCTATGTTTAGTAACCTATGTTTATTTAGGGGTTCCCAGCATGGGGAAACATGGAGAAGTTATGTGAATTATATGAGATCTGCCTATATTTGTTTACAAGTATTTCACATATGTTTGATACTGTTCTAATTATATTCTCTTCATAAAACTTAATCTAATGGAGAATATTTAATAATTGGTGATATTTTACTCAACTAATAATTTATTGAATCAGTTAATGGGTTTTTGGTAATTAATTTTCAAATGAACATTGAAATATGTTTTATGTTTTTATGTAAAATATTTTTATAGAATTAGTTTTAGTTGTAATTAATATATTCAAGGTGTTGTAAATAATTTTCCCATGTTTTATGTTTTGGTATTTTGAAATATTTTTATCAATAAATTTCAAAATTATTTTCAAATTTGAACTTCATTGACAATATCATTGAATGTTTTTCTGTTTTTGAAATCATTTTTATAACCTCATGAATTTCACTAATTATTTTTTCATTTTTTTACAAATCTACATGATTTTTTTGGAAGTCTGGATTTAATGATTTTATTTAAGGGTGTACCTCATGAAACTTTTCTTTGTATAAAATTGAATAAGTGAGGCTTATAGGATAATTATAGGCTGGATTGTATGACCTTTTCACACAACTCATAGGATAAATATCCAAGGATCCTTCCTCATATGATATTTTTTGCATGAATAATATGAGGTTTCCATTTACTAAATTTTATGTACTAATGATAATTGATTGATCCAGGCCGTTCAATCCTAAACAACCCACTTAACTTTCTTTTAGATCTTATAGAGGGAGACAACATTCCATGTATATGATGAGTTGAAAAATTTAAACCAAAATTATAATTTAAGTCAATATTCCTTGAATTATAATTGATTCTTTGAATTCAAGTCACCTCATATGAATAATGAATCATAGTTATGATCAATGATCTGAGTGAAAACTAGAAGTGATATTATGAGGAAGTTCCATCTGATGAAAACTCTGATAAATTCACCAATAATAAATCATGTTTGTGAGTGTCTAGTTGACACCAAAGTGAAGTTTGATTCATAATTCTCAGATAATTCATGGAATTATAAGGAATAATGATGTTATAGAAGGAATATTGGATGATAGGGAGGCCATAGTCATGTTCAGTTATAATCACATGAGGTAATTAATTTTTATTATTAAAAAAATATACATCACAAATAATAAAGAGAGATAAAAAACATACCTGATACTACCACCTAAAAAAAAATTAATAGGAATAAATTATATATTACAAGAGACTAAAAATTATGATATATTTTAAGGTAATGATTCTGGGATCCTAAATTTTTCTAGACACTTATAGAAAAGATCTAGATGGAAGCTATGAGTTATGCTACATGCCAGAGAAAAAACTCAATTAGGAGTGGAAGAACTAGAGAAGACAAAGACTCTTCTTTAAATCATTATTTATTTCATTTTTGTTATTTTTTATTACAAATTTTTGGTTTTTTTAATAATTAGAATGATTTCAATTCCAACCCAAATCATGATAGTAACATTGAATTGAGATCATTTCTTCATGTTCATTTTCATTTAAATATTAATTTTAATCAACATCACCATACACTTTATTTGAGTATTTTAATAATTAAAAAAATAAAAATTCACTCAATTACTATAATATATCTTTGATGTTGGATTTGTGATATATTTTTTTAATGCAAAATTCGATTATATTTTAAAAAATAAAGACAAAAATTTAACCAACCAAAAAAAATCCCCTAATGCTTCATCCTTAGTCATTTAATAATTTCCTCTCATACATCTATGTGATACTCATTTCATTTATTTCATCTTGAATCTTTCATATTAAAAAAATATTTACCACTAATTGATTTTTCATTCATTCCTTTGAGTTTCTATTTTATTATATTGAATTTTTTCTTATTACAAAAAACTATTCACCTTTATTTAGGATAAATACCCTTCTTACCACT
The DNA here is from genome assembly GCA_963277665.1 of Viscum album. Classification (NCBI taxonomy): domain Eukaryota; kingdom Viridiplantae; phylum Streptophyta; class Magnoliopsida; order Santalales; family Viscaceae; genus Viscum; species Viscum album. The sequence continues at coordinate 2,121,149,754 of OY728140.1, forward strand.
ATCAAGATATTTTTATTTCTACAAATTTAAATAATCAATTACATATCATCAACATTTTTGATCCATTTTTAGGGACCGCTTCATTCATCGATGGGAAAAATTCTTAAAAAAATATAAAAGTAATAAAACTTATATCTAAAAAATTAAAAACCATTTAATATTCTTTATACTATTGAATATTTTTTTAATATAACTTAGTGTATGAACTTGATATGAACATAAATCTTTTTAGAGCATTTAAATAATAAAATATAAAAATTTATTCAAGATATAAGAAAAAAAAAAATCAAATGGAAAACATAAGAGGGAAAGAGTCCCTGAAAATAATGTAAAAAAATTATAAATCGAAAATCATTTATAAAAATTTTGAACAATGTAGGACTGGGGAGAATCAAGTTCCTCAGGTTTCTAGTAGTCAGTATTCTTTTAGGTTGTCCCAATGTTACACGAATTATGCCATAATGTTGTTTAAATTTCACTTTTTCTTATATATTATTTAATTCCCAATGAAGAATCACTAGCCTTTGTTAGGGACTTTTAAAATATTAAAAATAAACTTCTACTAAAATGAACATATAATGAGAGAGTTTCCATTATGAATTAATGGGAATTAACCAAATAGTTTTTCATTTTAGATGAAAATATCTTTGAAACAAGGGAAAATAATTATAATTCATCTTTCAAAATATTTTTTCCAAGTAGATTAAATGAATATATAAGAAATATGTTCACAAGATATTGTCAAGAGGATGGAAAATCCGTCTATACGGATTAGGGTAAATTTAGAGACATTATTTTGTAGTTCCATCAACATCAATTCACTTAAAATTCCGTCAAATATATATTATATGATGGATTTTCCTTCATATGATAGAACATGGTTGATCTTCCTACTACTAAATTTTTTAATGGTAATGATTGTGGGGAGTTGAGAAATGTTTTTATAACCATTCCAGGGAATCTAATAAAACACTAGGATAAGAAGGGTTAATATGGGAGAAAAATCTATTATATTAAGGTCTAAAATTATTCTTAAACTTTATTAAATAATATCTCAACTCTAGTCCTTAATGACCAAAAATTTTAGGAAAAGTAAAAAACATGTTTTCTATAAAAACCATAATCAAACAATTATAGAGAAATATCAATAGTGTGGTATGTTTAGAAACTCAAGAACATATTTTACAAACTTTTATATTCCATAAAAACTACTAGAATATGAAATTTTTTATTGGTATATAGTCTTAGTATAAAATCAAAATTTGATAATTTTTCAAATAATTATATTTCATTATACAAGGGTGATCCCAATTTTTCCTAGAAATAGAAAGGTATGTTAGAAAATTTACATTCCTAGGTTTCCAAAATAAGTCAAGGAAAAAACATGAGAATCAACCTGCATATGAGTCCTCTAATTATGAATAAGTAGTAAGGGTTATTATCCCAAAATTGTTAAAATAACTATGAATCAATATATAATAATTTGTATTTACATAGCGCTAGAAATGAGGGGAAAAAGTATAAAAAAAATTATTTAATTCATAATATTAAATTATGAATGGGTCAATTAAATATAAATTTAACTTTGGAAGTTAAAGGGGAAACTTCTTAGCATTATAGATATTAAAACTAGTCAATCTATCATGGTTTTATTCGGTATTAATGTTTTAGAAACTCAATAAAAGATATGAGATGATCATAAGAATGTACGAAATGAAAATATGTAAGAATATGGACACTAAAATCTAGGTAACAATAAATCCATAGAAATATATAGAACATTAGAAAATGAAATAAATATACTATTCCACATAAAAAACATGAATAAAAATAGTTCAAAATAAATATGAATAAATGGAAAGAAAATATTATAGAAGATATTGGGGACATCCTAATGGAATATGAGATGACATACTTGTAAGAGTTTGAAAGAAATTTTTAACTACTGATTTTATTATTCGAGATATAACATGTGACAATGAAATACATATCAAAATTCCTTATCCCTTATTATACATAGGATGTTTAATTATCAATGTGGGAGAAGGAAATATGTTTTTTATGTTTCGTGAGAAATAGTGTAGAGACCCAGGTCTGGTGGACCACTTATCAGGGGCATAAATCATGGATAACTTTTTATGAATTATATTTTTCTTCAAATAAACCTATTAAACCTATTAAAGTTAACTATCCACTATAATATTTCTCATAGAATCACTTTTTTATGCTATAATAAAAAATATTATCCAAAATTATTTTCAATATTCAGCATAAAATCATACCCCTTGTTGTGTGGGTTATGCCGACCAACATGGATAATTCACTATGAAATGATTGAATACATCCACAAAAAATCATAGAATCATCAACATATATTCCCACACTTTTTACCACTTCTATCACCAACTAGAAGATATAGTTCTACTCTTCAAGAAGGATCCATTACATAAATATCTTCTTCTTTATAAAGTTTCTTTTGAACCACGTGTAAATAGGATCATATTCCACAAGATGATGGCTCAAAAAGTATATATGATCACCTCTTCATGAAATTCAACACTTCGGGTCTTGAAAATCTTCTTAGGATTTAGTGTGATATGTATTAATCTCTTATTTTCAAATACTTTGGTTTTTAATCTTTAGTGAAAACTGGATTTGAGTATTCTCTTACTTTGATAATAGAATTATCAAACTCTCAAAATTCACATATTATTTTCATGTCTCGAACCACCCACTTATTCTCAACCTATAGAAATATATAGATCACTTCTATATACATTTATTCTCATCTTTTAAAAAACCATAATAAAACAATTATAAAATATTTCACTAAATACCAAAAGATTCAGATCAAGTCCCCCATTATTTATAAATCTTATCTATAGTCTTCCATGATTTATTATAGTTTCCAATGATTTATTCATCATAACTATATATAACTGCATGATGTTATCTCTTTTTTAATTTGATCCAATGTAACCCAATTACTTCCTCATTAATGTAACATCTCATATTTTCTATGTATTATTATAAGATATTATGTGGATTATTTTCAAGACTAGGCGCTGAGATGGTGTTCAATTCTGAGGCATGAGGCGCCCATAATAAATGTTTCAAAAATATTAAAATATTTAATATCATGTACACACAATTTTCCTGAAAAATTGGAATAAATATTAAATGGATTCTTTGATAAAAAATCTGACATTATTGTTAGCTTTAGAATGGTTGCTTTACCCTAGGTACGACATACCATTAGTCGGTGTGGGTCTTTTGTGAAAAAGTTATCATATATGTAAAAGGATTGAACTAATTTAGTAAAAATTATTTTGATACAATGAATTAATTCTCTCATTAAATATAGTCTTACAGAAAAATATCATGGTTAGATGCATAACCCTTGGAATTTGATGATTTCAATTAGAGAATTGGGGGAGACCCATGGGCGTACAATGTAGACGATGAATTTTAAAATCATATATCAATGATCGGTATGAGATAGTATCGAGGGATCTCACCAATGAACATAACGTAGCTTCTCTCATCATCAAAAATTGATCCATATCAATTTAGGGTATGTGGTTTGGTTTTTTTATTCTCAATTCTTAATTTTTGAAGTGAACAAAAATCTATTGATGAATTAATTGATTGGCAGATTGATCACATTGTGAAAATGATTTTCTTCTATATGGTTTAATTTATTCCTTCTTTTTCATCTTCCCCAAGTACTCTAATATTTTGTTCGACAAATAATGCTTGTATGATGATGTTTAGAACCTTTGATCTTGTGTATTACTCCCTCCCTTATTCTTGTTATTAACTATTGGATCATCATGGTCAAGCTCAACATTGCTGGGTGGTTCTGAACTTGATCTGATGCCCAAATCTGTAGAAAATATACAATTGTTTCTCGATCAATGTAGATTGGGACCCATGTAGCTCAGATCTATGATCATTTTAATTTTTCAGCATCATAGGAGGTGCGATGGTCCTCAGAAAGAACCACCAGCACGGGGTGGAAAAAGCACATGGTCACGCATGATGGAAGCCCATATACGGGTAGCAGAACTGCGTGTGGATGCGGCGGTGGATGTGTTGGGTAGAAGGGTTTTGGAATCCCAATTAGTGGTGATTGTGGGATATAGGATGACAGATCAAGAATTATTAGTGACCGCATGAGACAAAAAAGATGTACAATGAGTGGGTAGGCTAGACGGGCCAGCCATGTAGGCATCTTATGAGTGGGACCAAGAAATTTGGTGGGCCAGACTAGGTCGAAGGGACGAGCCAGGTTGGTGGGATGGGATTGGCTATTTGGCCAAGCCAGAAGAGGTGTGACCACATTGGATCTATGGTCAAATGAGGTGAATACCAATTGTGGTCGACTACGATGGTCGACCATGGAGTCACTGCAGTTTTAGCTTCCTTGGGTGTACTAACTACACAACTGGTCAGACATGAAAGGTGTACTGACCACGATGGTCAATCCATCAATGGTCGGTGTGAGGAAGGTAGACCAAGGTAGTCAAACATAGTGGCTGGTCAGCTGAAAATAGGTGGAAAGACATCGGAATTCAGTCCACAGGCCCTAGTATGTCTACAGGCAGCTTCTTGAGTAGAAGGTTCAAACAACCATAACTCCAAAATATTCATCCAAACGGTGTTCTGTCAATGGTAGAATGAGCCTAATTTTAAGACAATCGACTCAGGACCAATTTTTGATACCTTCTTTGGACTTGAGGCTCTTTTTTTCATAGATTGGACCAGTACAAGTTTAGTGTGTTCCATAGGTCCTTTACTCGAGGGTATAGTGTGACATTACATCCATATCAATGGATTGTAATCCTTTATAGAGGCCAAGTATCATATAGAGTTTTGGAATCCCTATACGAGACTAGAGTGATATCCTCTCTCATCCCAAGTGGAGTTTGGGGAATTCGTGTGATCTCCTTGAGCAGGGATTTGACCCTTTATCAAACAGACATCATTGGTAGGGTTTGTGGAATTGCTGGCATACAATCCCCTATATAGCAGTTTGCTCCAGATTGGTTTTTAATGTCCCCCATTATTTTTGGGCATGACCCCATCTCCGTGTATCATATTCCTCTAAGATAATTTCATTCTCTTTGGGCAAAGACCAAATGATCTAGACCTCTTCATCGAGTGTCTCCAATGAAATCATGGCTTGAGGAGCAAGTTCTCCTAGAATGATCACGCTTCATAAAGAATCATGTAGCTAAAATTTGGTTATGACTGCTTGATAGCATGGAGTCTCTCCGAAACTAACTTTATGTAGTTTTTCGTTTTTATTGTTTTTGGGGTGTCCTACTAAGTATTTTTATACTCACACCTACATGATCTTTTCCCGCACATGCCATGTCTTGTGTAGATGAAGAACCTCTTGATGGTGTCCTGGGAGGATAGGGAGTGAGTGGAGAATAACTAGAGCATGAAAGATCGAGGTGTTTATTGGGAGCATACTTTTGACATAGTCCTCACCCATAGAGTAGGTTGGACTCTGTACAGTTTTTGTTTGTCTTGTTTTGGCCAATTTTCTATTTACAATACTTTCACTATCATACTCTGTTGTGGGATCTTAGATGTATGTATGCATTCTTTTAGTTTTTTTACATTTCATCACTGTGTGGTTTTGATTATGTGTGCGTGTATATAGGTAATTTAATCTAATGCCCCCCACTTTTGGGAAATCCCTACACGGTGATAGTCACCAGCCCCTCGCTTATCGGAGGTGGGATTGGGGTAGTCACTACATGGTCCCCTCTTGGAATGGGCATGACTGAGTGGAAATAGAGGAGTTCAGATCTAATTTAGGACCTGAAGTCCATGAAATTAGTTTTTGTCAACAATGTTAAGTGTTTAGAGTTTGGATTTCTGACAAGGTAGTCCAATGCTGGTGTAGTGGCTGGCGTATCCATTAACCAAGACTCTGAGCACATACATTTCAATTCGATAAATGAAAACAATGGTTGTTAAGAAAAATAATGTTAAATGTATCATATAGGAATGGTTTTGTTTTAAATTTCATTCTTGAGTATGCTCCCTAGATATACTCTATTGACTGTGGTACATGTTTTTTTATTTTAGGATTATTTCATGTAGACAACTAGCCTGGATTCCACTATGTGATCATGAGGATGATCTACCCTATGACAAGGCAGTAGTAAAAGGGCATGTACACAAGATAACACCTCTAGGTGTTTTACAATCTATACCACCACCCATCAACATAAGATAATACATTCACAACTAGCTTAGGATTCAGGGAGGCTGAGTGATTTGCATGAGTTTTAGTGGAAATGACCTACCAGGTTTTAGCGTGAGCTAGAATCCTAGGTGGTAAGGATTTGATAGAAGTAGTCAACTGAGTTTTCTACCGTGTGGGGACACCTATCGACTAGAATAAAGTCCTTGAAAAAATTCTTATTTAGGGATCTGTGGGGTGATGATGGAGATTGGTGACTCAGTAATACAATGGATCAACTCTCTCCTGGATAGACTATGATCATGTCTTCAGAGAGGAGTTTTATCTAGACACATTGTGATCAGTACGCATATAGAAGCTTCTCCATATGTACTAGGGTAATATTTCCCTGGAGAATTATTCCATGACATTTACTGATCTCTCATGATTCTCTTTTAATTTGGTATGTGACTAGTTATTCAGGACTCAGATGTTCGAGAAGGGGTTACACTAGGACATCCAGGCATTAGGGGTATCCCATAGCATTTATACATATGAAGGGGTACCTGATATATCTCTATTAGTTGAAAGTTTTCTGGAATATTGGACACTAATCGTGGGAGCTAACAGTGGGAGCCCATTAGCTGAGACCTCAAGGTTTTAAGCTAATTATATTAATAAGGATCCTATAGGGTCATACACTTTAAGATGTGATCCCATGACTCAGAGTCAGTAGTGCAGGGCTCCCAGGACGTCTTGAATTATCCAAGGGATATATAGTGTTTCTCTTGTGGTGCCTTGGGAATTATGGAATGATATTTCCCAAACCTTCATATAGATGACCGAGAGACAGTTTAGGGACCACCTAAATAAAGGTAGAGATAAGAGTAGGGTTTTCTACAGGGCAGAAGATGTGGTAGAGGTGCCGACATGGCATCATGATGTGGTCATAGGTTCATCCTATTACCACCACCACCCCTAGGTGGCACACAACAAGCATAGGGAGTTGGTGGACAAGGATGAGGCAAACTATAGCCTATAGAAGATTATGAAATTTAGGAGCTTAGGATGATATGAGGTTGGATAAATGGATTATCTACCTTAGATTTAGTATTAGTAGACAAAAGTTCAATCCATTCTTTTCTCTCCAGGAATCTTGTTCGAGACTTGAAGATTCTAGTTGAACCTTTGACTTGACTCTTATGATTAGAGACTCATACTGCTGGAGACTCGATAATCATACACTTTTTACGATAGTCTGAAATAACTCTTGGAGGAGAGAGTTTTTTCTAGGATATCTAGGTAGTGGCATCGAGGCATTACGATGACATTTTTTGTTATGGGATGGTCATCCACCGTTCATGCTTCGATTGACTATTTTAGGCAAAGAGTGTAGTGTGTCTACATTGATGGAACCAAGTTTTCCTTTTCTTGTGAAAATGAGATCCAGGAACTACATGATGGAATCCCATATAAGATGGTTTTTCCAATTACTCATCAGGTGGATAGACTGACCCTCGGTGTAGTTGATGTCATGAGTCCATGGTTTCCTATATTGAAAGCGGAGTATAAGGATGTATTTACCGAAGATGTTATAGGTTTACCTCCCTATAAAAATAGTGACTTATGCATTCATATAAACCTTGGTAAGAAAACAATATCTACACCTCCATATCGGATGGCTCTCATAGAGCTTTGTGAGCCGAGAATATAGTTTAAGGACATGCAGAGGAATGTCTTTGTGAGACCTTGTGTTTCACCTTGGGAACCCCATGTTTTTTTTATATAAGAATAAATATAGGATATTGAGGTTCTGTGTTGATTTGTGGCACTTGAACCAGGTTACCATGAAGAATAAGTATCTACTACCAATGATCTATTACCTCTTTGATCAGTTCAAAGTAGCGTGATGGTTGTCAAAGATCAAAATCAAATTAGGCTATCACCAGCTGTGAGTACGGGATGAGGATATACCAAAGACGACCATTAGATGTTGTTACGACCTCTATGAGTAATCAGTGATGTCATTTTCCATGAAAAACACCTCAATGGTGTTCACTGTTCTCATGAACCAGATCTTTCATCCTCACATAGACCGGTATGTGGTGGTCTTCCTCGATGCCATCCATGTGTATTCAGCATCCGAGGAGGATCATGTGAGACACATAATGATAGTTCTAGGAAATCTTTGAGGGAATCAGATTTACAGAAATCTTCCGAAGTGGTAGCTCTATATTTGAGAGGTCTATTTTCTGGGAAACATCAGCTCATTGGTATTAGTTTTAGTGGATCCAGCAAAGGTTGAGGCAGTTCCTTCTTGGGATCCACCCAAGAGTGTTACCAAGGTAAAATGTTTCCTTGGATTGGTAGGGTACTATTGGAGGTTTGTACCTGAATTTTCTAGAGTTGAAACACCCTTGACATATTTTATACAAAAAGGGAAACCTTTTGGGTCGATAGAAAAGATCCAGAAGTGATTTCTAAAGAACAGGTAGAGGTTGATGAGCACTTGTATATTGCGGTTTCTGGAAGAAGGTGTTGAGTATGTGGTGTTCTACGATGCATCAGAGACCAAGATTGGTTGGGTCCTAATGTATAGGTAAGATTTTACTAACTAGTTTATTCCATTTGAAACCACATATTCATAATTACGGTACCCATGATCTTGTTTATAAACGATAGTCTTTACTTTAAATATATAGAGACATTACCAGATGGGTGAGTGGTTTCTTCATCTACATTGATCACACGAGTCTCAAGTATTTCATCTATAAGAAATATTGTATCTTGAGATATAGGTTATGTCTAGTGTTCCTCCAAGACTATGACTTTGAGACTATCTATACAATTAGAAAGGAGATTTTGGAGGCAGATTCTCTTACCAAGATATCTAGTTTGTAGTTGCTGAACGAGGTGTCAGAATAGTTGGTCTTGTTGTATTTATCCTTTATGGATGGAGATGGAGCATCCTACCCCTATATAAGGTTTTCACCCCTCCACTCTTATAGCGAGTCAGGGAGGCACAACCAGGGGATACCGATTTCTATACCCTACATGCTCACATGTCCACGGAACATGCTCCTAAGGGATATTCAAAAGGTGGGGAGAACGTCATTATCTTCAGAGGACGAACAATGGTTCCAGTGATGTTGTGGTAGGAGGTTTTGATGGAGTTTAATACATCCCCTCTAGTGGTACATCCAGGTGTGGTGACGATGTACCAGGATATCAGATGTCTATTTTGGGGGCTAGGAATGTAGAAAAGAGTTGCAATGTTTTTTTTCGTGATGGCTTACTTTTCAGTAAGTGAAGGATGGGAACTAGTTTTTAGTTGGTTTAGATAAATCCCACGAGGTGGTAGAGTGGATATGGGTTGTGATATATATGGAATTAATGATGGTCATACCATGTACATCTTGGGGAAATGATTCTATTTGGTGACTGTTGAATAACTCTCCAAGACTTCCCACTTACTTGCTATCTAAGAGAAGAGTTTAGTAAAGAGATTAGGATGCCTCTATATGTAAGATATAGTTTTAGTCCATGGATTTCCATTGAAAATTATTTCAGATCGTGATTATTACTTTACATCTTGATTGATAAAGGTATTACCTGAGGCATTTGTGACCTAGTTATGCTTGAGCAAGACGTTTCACCCACAAACTCATGACCAAGTTGAGAAGACCAATTAAGGTTTGGAGGATATGATGGGGATTTCTTGTTATACTGTATCTATTGTTTTGAGGATCACCTACCAATGATAGATTTTTTTACAATAACATCTACCATTCCACTATTGGTATGGAACCATTCGAGGCATTGTACGTGCGACCCAGTAGGTTACCACTTTATTGGACTGGCCTAGGAGATTCATCAATTAGGGGGCCCAATGTTAGTGCAAGCTACTACAGAGAAGGTGAGAAACATAAAATAGTAGACGAAAACTATACAGAGACATCATAAGTCTTATGATGACATGCGACATAGGCCTTTCATGTTTGAGGAAGGAGACCATGTGTTCCATTGTGTTTCAACTTGATGGGGATTACATAGATTAGGACAAGGCAGAAATCTATCACTATGGTTCATTGGCCCTTTCCAAATACTACATAGAGTAGGTGAGTTGGCATACCTCTTGGATCTACCTCCGTAGTTAGACCGGGTACATGATGTCTTCCATGTATCGTAGTAGAGGAGGTACATACGTGAACCATCACACATTATAGATTGGATAGATATAGACATCGAGGATGGAGTGACCTTTTCTATACCTAGTGAATATAGAGGATCCGCAAGAGAGGATAATTTTGGGGAGATTGATTCCTTTGGTGCGTGTTCGGTGGCAGGATGAGAATCTTTAGGAGAGAACATTAGAGTGAGAGGTTAAAATTCATGCTCAATTCCTTTATCTATTTGATTAGCCCATATTTTGACTTTTCAAGTAAGTAAATCCCCAAATTGGGGAGAATTTAACTTATTAGATTTTTTGTGTCTTAATTATGGATATTATATTGATTATTTTCTATACTAGGTGCTCAGACGGGTGTGATTCTGTGGTCCAGGGTGCACAGAATAAATGTTTAAAAAATATTAAAATATTTAATAGTGTGGACATATAGTTTTCATGATAAAGTGGAATAAATATTAATAGAGGGCCCATATAAGACATATGATTGCACCATTGGTTTCAAAATGGTGGCCTTACCCTATGAACTACTTAACAAAATTCTAAGAAGGTCGTTTGGGAAGAATATATCACAAATGTAAAAGGAATAAAATAATTTATTAATTTTTTTGATGAAGCAACCAAATTATATATTTAAATATAAACTTATGGAAAGTAAAAAGGGTTATCCACATAACCCTATAAATTTGAAAAGTTCCATTAGAGCATTGGAGGAGACCTCGTGGGCATAGGTCATAGACAATAGATTTGAAAATCCGAGATCGATGATCAGTGCGATATAAGATCGAGGGATCTCTCTAACGAATGTGAAAAACTTCTTTCATTGCGAAAGATCAATCCAAATTGAGGTAGGGCATGGGTTTTGATTTTTTATTTCTTTTAATTAATCATTGTGACAAACGAAAATCAATTGATGAAGGGATTTATTTGAGGATTGAACTCTTTACGGTAAGGGTTTTTTTCTTAGAAATTTAATTTATTCCTTGTTCATCTTACTCTGGTTCCTTGATCTTCTTTATCAGCCAAGAGTTCTTGGCTGGTGATATTTAAAATATTTTTTATTATGATTTCCTCCCCCTGTTCTTTTAATTATTCACCATTGGATCCACATGGTCCCAACTAGACATTGTCGGGTGGTTCCAAACTCGACCGGACCCCCATATTTTTGGAAAATCGACAAACGATGATGGATTAGTGTAGATAAGGACCCAAGGAGCTCGGATCTTTGATAATTTCAGTCTATAGGCATTAGAGGAGGTGTGTTGGTCCATATAAGAAATCAATGTCATTCAACGACGGTGCACGTCGGTGACCTGCCTACAGGTAGAGGAGCTATGGGTGGTTGTGGTGGGGGATATGTGGGGTGGATCCAACCGAGAAACCGTCTGGGTGGTAGATGTGGGATGTGGGACACGGTCTAGTAGGGGAATATGTAGTGGAGACTGTATGAGATGAAAGTGGAGGATGCAGAATGGGATGACCATGTGGGCCACATATGAGCCGGCCTGGGTGAATCGGTTTGTCGAGCTTGTTTGGTGGGCCGGGCCATCCCGGTAGGCCATGCCATATGAGATTGACCCGATTTAGACAAGTTTGGATCTTAATTAAACCAGGGAGAAGCTCTATTGTAGTTGAACACAATGGTCATCTGTGGAGCAACAATATCTTGAGATACCACGAGAGCATTGAACGCATGAAAAGCCCATGGGTTGTTGACCATAATGGCTGGTTAGGTAAGATTGGGGGATCGACCATGATGGCCAATACACATGTGGCCGGTAGACAACATTAGTCGACCACAACATCCAGTCAGGTGGTAGTAGGTGGGCTGACCATGACGGTCGGTCTGTTGGCTGCGGTGAGTCTACTTGTAGTTTCTCGAGTGGTGGGTTAAAACAACCATAAATCATAAATGGAGAATCCAAATGACAAGTCATCTGATGCAGTGAGACCATGATTTTATGAAAATTGAGTCAAGAACAAAATTGGGTACCTTATTTGGATTTGAGGATCTTATTTTTCCATGATTGGACCATTATAGCTTGAGTGTGTTCCCTTAGTCCTTTCATCAAGGGTATAATTCAACATTACATCCACATCACTGGATTGTAATCCCCTCTTGACACCGACTCTTAGATAGACTTTCGGTGTCCTTTCATGATACTAATGTGCTATCCTCTATCATCCCTAGTGTCATTTTTGGATTCGACATGACCTCACTAAGCATGGAATTTATCCTCCATCAAGAGAGGCACATCAGTAGGGTTTGTGGAATCATTGTCATATGATATCCTATATAAGAAGTTTGATACAGATTGGACTCATGGTGTCCACAACAATTATAGGTATGTCCCCCTATCTCTGTATCATAGTATTCTAAGACCAGTGCGTTATCTTTGGGTGGAGTCCAAATGAGCGAGAGCACTTCATCGAGTGTCTCTGATGACATCATGGCAAGAGGAGTGAGTTCTCCCAGAATGGGTTTATTTCGAGAAGAATCTTGTGGCTGGTAGTTGGTTTTGGCTACCTAATGGTGTGGAGTCTCTCTTGGGTATATCTAGATTTTATTTAATTCCTATATATATTATACAGTGTTACATATTGTATTGAGTTGACATTACTTAGTGATTGTTGTTTAGTGTTTTCAGGGTGTCTTACTAGTAATTTTATACTCACACCTACATGGGCTTGACCAACACATTCCATGTATTGTACAGAAGATAACCCTTGTTGATGGTGTCTTGGGAGGACATGGAGTGGGTAGAGAATATATGGAGCTTGATAGACCAAGGTGTTTACCAAGAGTGTAATTTTGACATAGTCCTCACCCTTGGAGAATTTTGGACTCTTTACAGGTTTTGTTGTGCTTGTTTTTGGGCCCCATTTTTGTTTACAATACTGTCACTATCACACTATTTTGTGGGATTTTAGATTTATGCATTCATTCTTTCAGTTGTTTTACATTTCAGCACTATTTGGTTTTGGATATGTGTATGTGTGTATAGGTACTTTTGGCTAATGACTCCCATTTGTGGGAAATTACTCTTTAGTTTTAGTCACCAAACCCTGACCTATCAGAGGGGAGTTTGGGGTAGTTACGACATAGTCCATTCTTCGGAGGTTCATGATAATTAATTCTAGATATCAATTGATGTTTAATGTTTGATAATTTTTCCACATAAATGCATTAAGAATCATGATTCATGTATCCTGACATTAACCAATTAAATAATAGACTAATTTCATCATCAAAAATTAATCTATCAACTCCCTTGTTACATATCTCAAGGACATGAGTATTTATTTTCACATTGAACAAATACCCATGGTTCTTTTTAAATTCATGAAAATAACTCATATTGATTCATTGCATGAATATCAAAAATTCATGGTAGAGTATTAGTGTATTATTCACCATGTTTCTATCATGATAAATTGTGAATGCATGTATACCAGGTTTCTTATTATTAATCAAAATACATGCATGAAAATTGAATATACATGTGCATGTCACCAAATTTACCTTACTCAGTTATAGTCCCTATGTTCTTTATCATATGATCACATCTCATAGCAACACACCTAAATTTTAACCAGAATAGTAGTATCTTATGATATCTCCCCAATAGTAGAATATCACTATAGCACCTCAATGATATCACCTCATAGTAGCACACCAATGGTAGAACACCAATGGTAGAACATGTTGGTAGTCCCTAATGGTAGCACCTAGAAATATAACAAGAAAATATAATTTTGAGGTAACACTTTCATGGTAGAATGTGCATGGTAGCTCTCTCACAGTAGCACCCTAGTATATTCATATATCCTCTCCAACATTTTATTAAAAGTTTCCACTTGATTTCTTCATGTTTTATCAACAAATAGTTTTTTCTACATCAACCATGGTATTAAATCAGTCAAATTATAGACTTACATGGATGTATTATGTTCCATCATATCTATTTCCTTTAAACAATTTGATAAAAATTATCTAAGAATCACTAATTAATATTTAATCACCAAAATATATTTACTCAATGACAAAAAAGAAAACACTTGGTCTCAACAATCTCCCACTTTGTATTATTTTGTCAAAATTTGTGCACATTTTTAAGGTCATCATATGTGCTCAAACATTTTACCCGTTATTTAAAATAACATGAAAAGGGAAACATAAGGTTCTTTTTACCACATCTTCTGCCCTTAATGGAATTCAGTGTTATTATACCCCTTTTCTTAGAGATGGATTTTACTACAAGATACTCTTAAAAAATTTCATTTAGTTATTATAATCTAAGTATACATGGGATAAACTGATGTAGAAACAAAGATATATAAAATTATGTTTTTTAGGTTTTCCAATAAATTCCCTGAAGTTGATATTATGATTAAGACTTATATATTTCTTAAATAGTGGATGTAAAAAATAATATTTTCATGAAACATGTAATCATTCGAACTTAAAAGAACACATATTAATTCTCCAATATATTATATAAAATACCCACTTTCTCTGAGAATTTTAATCAATCAACTCTCTCCATAAACAATATTCTAGAATGATATAATAGAGTGGATTCTTAGTTTTATCTGCATATCGAAATAATATTATTCTGAAATCTATATTGAATTTTAAAATTTAGTGGAATTATATAATAATATATTCTTCTAAATTCCCCCTTAAGGGATACACTCATCTTTTTATATTTCATATTAATCCATACACTCTAAAAAGGTTAATCTCTTCATGCATCCAAAAAA
Organism: Viscum album; assembly: GCA_963277665.1. Taxonomy (NCBI): domain Eukaryota; kingdom Viridiplantae; phylum Streptophyta; class Magnoliopsida; order Santalales; family Viscaceae; genus Viscum; species Viscum album. Next base: position 2,121,164,906 of record OY728140.1, read on the forward strand.
TTATAACCTCAAACCTCTCCTTCAATTCCCTTCATGTTTACTAAAAAAATAAGAATAGTGAATAATAATGAACCGTTTTGTTCTTAAAGAGTAAAATTTTGGATTAGTGCTAACTTTCAACTTCATCCACTATTTTCTTCCAATTATTTCATGGAAAATTTAATAGGACTCTTCATTCTTTTTTTTCTCATCTATTTGACTATTTTATTTATTTCATTGAACTTATTATTTACGGGGAATATCACATACCTATTTAGTATTTTGAATCATAATTTTTATATTTATTGATATTTTCTCATCATTTCTCACCTCACATTATGAAGACAATTTTTTTCCTATAGCATCAAAATGTTCTCATATGCCAATATTTTTTTTATCCTATTTTATTTTATTTGAAAAAACTACTAGGAACTATTTTCTGATATTTAAAATCTTCCTGGAATATCAATATGACTTACTACTATTTTTTAAACCTCTTTTCATTTATAGAATATGGAATCTATCCTTATAATCTTTTCAGGCATACCTTAACATTATGACATTTTATAATATATCCAACCCAAACATATTTTATAATCTATTTTTTATTGAATGTTTTGAATATTTGGATAGAGGTTGTTTTTGTTGATATTTTTTCCTCGTATTCTCATTGAACCTCTAACTTGGTTCTTTAATATTTCCATTTAAAGACATATTAAACTTGATAGAATAGGTTGTGTATACATTCATACTACATCCCAAGAAAAAACATTAAATATTTTTTCACATATATTAGTTTTAGGACTTTCTATATCTCTGATGCTAATTTTATATTGCAAAATAAGCCTCACATTTATTGGGGAATGGGGGTGTATCATTCATGTAATATTCATTTTTTCCGTAAATATAGAATATTTTCTCTCAATTTTTCCCAACCTTGTACTGGGTTGTTTCTAAGTCTTTAACAGTCAGTTATAAAAAGTATCTATTTATAATTAAAACCATAGATTTTACATGATGGTGAGAACCCTTTTTCTCACCATCATCATAAGATTATATATTAACATAATCATCCTTAGTAAAGTATTCTATGGCCTTATCCAACACATGTTTAATAGTGAGACATATAGATTTTGTTTCAAATAAGTCATCATATTATTAATCCATATATTATTTAATACTAGCCACCATCATTTAATTCCAAGTAGAAATCATCTTATACTTATTAATGTCATCAATAGAGGACACTTCAATCTTGTTTAGTTGTCCCTCCTCAACAAATTTCTTTTAACTTATTTCTTAATATTATTCTTTTCATTCTTGATGTATTATATATGAATATTGTAGAATTAAATTTATCATTAATCTAAATATAATGTTCTTCCATTTCTTATCTATCATTGTTACATATTGATGAATTAGATACTTTTTTAAATGATAAAGTAACACAATTTCATTATACAAAGAACAACTTGATGTGGAAACTTTATTTTTCATTGTTATAAATTTCAGTTATTATTATTGAAGCGTTTCTTATTATTCTTACCCAATTGTATTTTTGAGGAATATCATCATCTGATTATGTTTTTCAAATCTTCTTCCTCTGATTTTGTTTTTTTTCAAAATGAATTTTGAAACCATAGTTGAATCATTTTTGTGGTTTATTTCTCATTCACATCCTCATTGTACTTTTTAACCCTTTTATTTTAATAATTTTTTTGATAATAGTTATCAATATTCTAATTAATATAAAAATTACTAAACACATCAATATATTCTTGCATACATTTTCTATTTCCCAAGGATCTAAAACTCATTTTATATTTTTTCATCTTTTTGAATGATGGTGCATTTCTAATATCATAATCTAAGAGATTTATATGATTCTCATCAGTTGTAAAAAATTATATCACTTCCATTGATGATATTTTTAAATAAAATCAATCTAGAATCTACCTCATAATTTTTTTGAAAAATATATACAATATATATTATCACCAAATCATATATGATTCTAAACAAATAATTTACTTGGGAAAAGTAGTCATTGAAAATATCTTCATAAACTATATCTATATCTCCAAATTATAATTTCAAAACACTAATTTTGGATTCCTTATCTTTCATATTACATGAAAAATATTCCTCTCAATTTTCCCACATTTCCATGGTATTCTATATTTCTAGGAACTTGTTGTAGATATTATATAATAGAGACATAAAAAAATAATTTGGATCCTTATAATATAACTTCATATTTATCTTCTCATCCTCATTCATTAGATCTCTTTTAGTAATGGGTGAATGTCCAACTTTAATTGTATCACTCACTTTCATGCCATGTGGTAAGAGATATGGTGGCATCATATTTCTCTAATTGTGATAATTTTTCCCATTAAATTTACAAAAACCTTAGTTATTGAAAGTGTTAAGGTTCTATATATCTCATAATTATCACTTAGATCTATAGATGATTCATTCCTTTGATACCAATTATAAAGATCTAGGTCGTATGAACAACTAATGTGGGGGGGGGGGGTTAATCAGTGGTCTATTTTTATGTATTGTATTATTTTTTCAATTAAAAATATTGAACACATTAAGGTTCATGATCTACTCAAAAATTTCCCACAACCTCATCTTCATGTGTAGTAACAATGAAGAGTATCACATTGTATTTATAAGGCTTGGTATAAAATCATACTCCTTGAGTCATGGTTTATATCCACTTACACAAATTCGTCACTCTAAAATATGTTATTACATCCATAGAGAATCATGGTCTAATCAACATAGAGTTCCACTATGTTCCTCCACATCCATTACTAACTATAAGATACAATTATGTTCGTTAATGAGGATATAGTATAGAATTATCTATTTATTTTTTAGACCATTAATATGTATTTATAATTATTATTTGTATGTAAAAAATAAAAGGGAATGAAATTATCTCTTTCTTTGATTAGTTTCTTCTACACCACTAGGAAATATGTTATTAATAGATAAGAAGATGGTTTAACATGTATAAATTTGTACCTATTCAAGAAAATTACAAATTATATTCTTGAGAACCATATTTATATATAGTGTGATCTTTATTATTCTTATACTCTTTAATTATACTGGACTATCACCTTTGTGGGATAATAGATTCATCTATTCACTTACATCGATAATACTATTTATCAAACTCCCATAATTATCACTATATTCTCAGGTCCTGAACCACACACTTCTTCTCAACTGACATGAATATATAGATCTCATCTATATATATTTATGTACATATTTGAAAAACAATATTAAAATAGTAAAAAAATATTTAATGAAATCCCAGGAGATTCAAATAATGTATTCCATGAATTAATAATTTTAACTACATTCTTCCATGATTTATTACAGTCTCCCTTGATTTATTCCCTATAAATTCATATAACTACAATTATTTATTTCTTTTTTAAAATTTATTCAATGTAACCCAATTAATTAACTATAAATTCTATATGTTAATTGATTTAAATATCTAGAATTTTTCATCCTAATTATATCCAAAATCATGATTCATGTATCATAAAAGTCTCCAATTAAATAAGATCTTAATTTCATCATCACAATTTAATTCATTTACTACTAAATTAAATATGATAAGGATATGGGTATTTATTTTCACATGTAATTAATAAAAAAGGTTCATCTGTATTGAATGAAAGAAAATCATATTACTGTATTTTTGTGATGATCATAGATATTTTAATAAAAGATTATTCATGTAGAATGCATGAGGTTTACCTCATTATCAACTATTAATGCATGTATTCAATTTTTCTACTAATCTATCAAAATAAAATCATGAAAAGTGATGTTACACGTGTGTGTCCTGAAATTTATCTTACTCAATTATAGTTTATATGTTCTTTGTCATGTGATTTAATCCCAAAGTAGCACACCCACAACCACACCCCAATATTATCATCTCATGGTAGCACCATAACGATAACATATAATGTTAACACCACAATGATAGTTCCTCATGGTAGCACACGAACTATTACACATTAATGATATCACATGGATGTAGTACCTCATAGTATCACCTGGTCGGAGCACAAGTCTATAAAAATCAGTTAGGGAACTTGATAGTAGTAACTGGTTGTAGCACTTGTTGTTATCACTTAAAAATATCACAATCATTGTAGAATATTAATGTTATAAATATCATTATATCATCCATGTTTATTCAGATTTAAAAATTCCCTTTACCTAGAACTTCTATACTCATGTTCTTCGTGTTTCATCCTCAAATAGTTCATTTTCCACATATTATGTTTGTAACCAAATCAACTTATGGAATCACTAACACATACTGACATAATCCAAAAAAATTCAAAAAATATGTTCCAGAACCTGGAAGAGGTTCATGTGTTTTAAAAAAGTAAATGAACAATAAATTAGTGAGAACTATTCTAGATTTGAATTATACAATTTCGGGACACAATAAATCATCAAGAAAATTTATATCAATAATATTTTATTAGATAAACTCAATTTTTTGATGAGAATAACTTATCCTAACACTCTAAAAACTCAAATAAAATAAGATTATGAAAAAATAAAAATAGCTGAATAGAATATCAGTTCAAGATTTTGCAGGTGATTTAAAAGATGATATTTTTTGTTATTGAGTTTAGGTAAATTTTAATAGAGTTTTAGGATGAACTTATTCTATTTAAAAATGTTTAGGATCTTTATGATACTTTTGTGGTAGGGATATTTAAACATCAATAAAAAATTTCTATGGAAATTATTCAAAAATAAATTTTTGACATTGGATGCAGTGTGCTGTCTACTTTAGATAAAAGAAAGTAAAAAATCGATTCTATTTGAGAAATTGAAAATAATTTATGTCTGAATAATTACATTATGAATCTTTTTAAAGTCTATGGGTCACCTAGGACCAAGTTTCTAGGTTTCGGTGAAGATTTTGAACATCATGAGATTACAAACAAACCTTCACACATGAAATATTCATTTTGGGGTGTGAAATTTTCATTTCATATCATCATTTCCACTAAGCTACATAAAATTCACATAGAAAAGTAGTTTAATGTCTTAAAACATTTCAAAAATAACATTTCAATAGACCATTTCTAACATTATGAGGATTATAATTTCACTTTTCATGCATAAAATCCAAATTAAATATTTTTACAAACCAAGAGTAGAGTGTAAAAAAAGACCAAATTCAAACTTGAAAGAATCCTTTTGAGTGTAATTGATTAATAAACTTGATATTTGTATTATTTAACCCATTTTAGAGATATATTTGGTTATCTGAGTCAAACTTGTTTCAAATAAGGGAGGTTTCACTATTGTTACAAATGAAAGAAATAAAATAATATGGTTAAGAAAATACACCTTGTGTAGAGTTTGTATAAACTACTGGAAGCTGAATTATTCAAATTGGAAATATAATTTTCATAATCCATTATTAGATAAAATTCTAGAGAGACATTCTAGGAATGAGTTATTTTATTTTCTAAATGTATATTTTGGTTAGAAGAATATCCTTATAGCCTTATAAGATTAGAAAAGGCCACATTTACAAGTCCATTTGGGAAATATTCCTACCATCGAATGTCCTTTGACATATGTGGTGCCTCAAATAAATTTCAAAGATGTATGATGGTATATTTTCCATTATTATTAAGTGCATAATAAAGGTTCTTATAGATGGATTCTCTATCATTTAAAGTAATTTTTAATGCTATTTCAAAATATGTAAATTGGTTTTAGATAGAATCCTAGAGTCTATGCTTATTTTCAATTGGGAGAAATTAAATTTCATGGTTATTAATGCAATTTTTCATGGTTATAATGTGTATAATATGGGTATAGAGGTTTATAATTATATAATAAATGTAATAATAAATATACCTTATCTTATGAATTTTAAAGGACATAAATGATATCTAAACCATGCCGGATTTTACAAATGTTTAATAAAATATTATTCTAAATTTACATGGTCACAATGGAATCTATTAGATAAAGACACACCATTATTATTTTATTTTAAATGTTTTAAATCTTTAAATATTATTAAATATAAATTCACTTATTCACAAATCATCACTATACCTAATTAGATGCATCCATTTTAAATTATTTTTGATGCTAGTGATATAGATTTTGGATTATTTTTTGGCTACTGGAATGAAAAGAGGTTTTAAGTTGTGTACTATTATGTAATGTTACTCGATATTTCCCAAAATAATTTCACCACTAGAAATAATGAATTATTGATTTTTCTGTTTCCATTATAAAAATTTATATGGGTCTTGATTATTTCTAAAGTTATAGTCTTCACTAACCATTCTACCTAAAAATAATTTCAATCCAAAAATGTGGTTAAACATAAAATTTTTAGGTGAATACCTTTTATTTAATAGTATGATTTAAAAATTATATATAATAATAGAGCTAAAATTCATATGGATGAAATTTTTTATAGGTTGTATAGTATATTAACTGAAGATCATAAAGAGAATAGTTCTTCTTTTCTAGAAAAAAAAAACAACTTGTTTTATCATAAACTCAATTTAATTGGTATGAATGTATTGAAAATTTCCATTTAAATGGATCTTTTCTCAGTGATTACATAAAAAACCATAGGATTAAGTTAGTTTTTATGTTAAAATAATTTTTTGTATGACCTTTTATTGTTTTGGAGGGGTGTATATGGTGTTCTTTGAAGCTGTGTGCTCAAGGCTGTCGAAACGGGTTTTAAGGTTCTCTAGCTTAACATAAAATTTTTCATTGAATGTGTGATTTTATCAGTGTGTGTAAATATATAAACGAAGGGTATTTTGATTCATAATGTTCAATTAATCCAATATAAAATGAGGAAGAATGAAGTTTATATAAGGAATGATGACTGATAGGTGTCTTGATTTGTGGTAATCTAGAATCACGTGTTGTCATTAATTAATTAGAAGGGATAAATAAATATCACATGACAGTCACAAGAGAGAGATAGATGAAAGTATCACTTATTTATTATACATTATAAAATTATAACAAAGTAATTCCTAATTCCTGGAGGCTAAAAATTCAGATATATTTTATGTAGGTAATGATTCTAGTGACTCACACTTTTCAAAATTCTTCCAGATAAAATTTATAGGGAAGCTAAGGTAGATACCATAGGATAGGTACAAAATTAAATTGGGTGTGAAATATTAAGGGTATGTACTTTTTTCCTCTTCTTGTTTCATTAAATTTTTATTGAATAAAATATCCTATATTTTTTATAATGAATATTATTTTTGTCAAAACCTTGACTGGGGGAATAAGAATGAATTCAACTAATTTTTGAATTGTTATTTTCATTTCATTTACAAATTTCATCAACTTCATCATCATTCATAATTTGTTGTGTTTTTAAGTGATAGAGTAAAATTCAATCAATTTTTAATTAATCTCTTCAATATTTTATTTTGGATAAATTTTTATTCATGTTGAATTCATTATATTTTCAAAAATTAAGATAAGAATTGAAATGGAAAACTGAAATTCTCCAGGTGCTTCTTCATCTTTAATTATCTTCATGTATATTACCATACATCTTTTTGAGATTCATATCATTGAATAAATATTGCCCATATAATATTTTTCCATAAGAAATATATTCATCACTATTTGAGAGTTCATGGTTTCTTATGAGTTTCTATTTTTTTCGAGTGATATTCTTTGTACACACACTATTCACCGCCCATAAGTATTGATACCCTTCTTTCCGTTTTCTAGGATTTTATAGTTTTTAAATTTGGTATATTAAATGTTATATCATCAATAACATACTCTATATCCCCTATACCATTGAATATTGAAAAACTCTGTTAGTAAAATTTTTGTGGTGGAGTCATTAAATGAACCCACTCCAGATATAACTTCCTCTCTAGTTATATTAGTGAGAACATTTCATCTATAGAATATAACTAGGAAGTAATTTTTTTTATAATTTTCCAGGATCGATCATTACTCTTTTCATTAGAGTGTTCCCAAGGATAATATCTTATAATACTTTGGAACAATAATTTTTGATATAAAACCTCTATTATTCCATGAAAAATTAGTTTAGTTCAAGAATCCTATGTTTATTCAAGAAAATTATTAGGGATGGTTAAAACCTTATCAAAAAAGAAGTCCCATTTTTAAAGGTATGGTCCCTCACAATAAGGTATTAATATTCATCTTTATCTTCATCATTATTTTGGGCATTTCCTAGTGAGATATATATAACAGCTCCTTGAATTATTTTGATCTGAAGGTTAAAAATTGAAAGCTTATTCTTAGTTGTGAGTATCTAAATAGAAATAGGTAACGGTTGATATGAGGTATTTAATGTACTTTTACCTTTATTATTTTTTAGCTAAACTGAATAACTAGTAAACAAACCCATATAGTTAACCCCAAGTATTGGGTATTCTTTTGGTATTGAGTTTTCACTACCTACTCTTTGACCTCAGTGTTTGGATGATTTCCAGTCAGAGGGTCTTGTCATATTGTCTCATTATTGAGGTTATATTTAATTACCTCATCCATTTCTAAACCTAGAAAAAATACATTTAGAGTATTATCTCATCATCACTATCAGTGAAGTTTGGGGATTCAACCTGATAAAAACTCCCACCATATACATCATCTTGAATCACTGTGATAGCTGAATAATGGGAAGAACTCGTTTTTGTGGCCCTTTTAATGTTTATAATTTTCTCAAGAATGGTTATTTTCATCATTCCAAAAGATTATATATACAAAATGATCCAATGTTTTCTCCCTTCTACCTTTTTTGAATGATATCTTGGAATTAATTCAGGATTTTTCAGTTTTGAATGACAAAAATCCAACCTCATCAACATTAATTTTTAGTAAGGTAGTGACACTGTTAAACCTAAATTTACTATCATCGAGGATTTAAGATGTGGTTGTAGTTGGATTAAAAAATCTCATTACTTTGTTCTATAAATTTTTTATTTTTTGAGTAAAAATACCCCTAGATCTATCACATGGGATTTTCCATTGATATAGTTATTTCTAAGTATGCATCCATCTTTGAACGCCACACCTAAATTATAACTTGAGCTAGATGAAGGTTTATTTCATAAGATTTCATCAATTTGAATGATGTTGGATGATGTGGGGAAACAATTTTAGGTTTTATGGATATAAGGGGGGGGGGGTTTCTTATCTCTGCCCATTTCAATTTGAATGGTTTCATCGATGAACCATTCAGTGGGTTGGTATCACTTATCAAACATCTTTTGAGCTAACGAGGCTAGGTGAAATGGTGGGGGAAAAATGACTAGAATCCTCTAACAAATTTAGAATTCCACTATGTGTCACAACATTTCATAATTCTCCTATTTAATATTCTAGATATGGAGTTTTCATCAAATCCTCTAAATAATCTGATAGAATAGTGATAATGGGAAAGTGAAGGGCCAGAAACCTTCCCCATCTTTGAACATAAATATAATGAGATGAATCTTCAAACATTCATTTAATGGTTCAATGTCTTTAAAAGAAAGTTAAATGGTGGAACCCATAATTCCTCTTGAATTTAACGATCCTCACAATTAAAAAGAATAATAATGATGAACTATTTATATCATAGATTAATCTTTTTGAGATTTTCTGTATATCCACTATATGGTGTTTGTTATCCACTGATGTGATTCAAGGAAAACAATACATTATAGTGAAATTAGGATGGGTGTTCCTCCATTATCTATTTTGGAACCACATAATGAGAATTAGAAAATAGACTATGCCTGAACTATATATTTTCTTTGACCAATTCCTTTTATATATCTATCGAAATGATTAATTTTTTATTAATGATTCATAATTCTTTTTTTCCTAAATTAGATGCTTCACAGTAGCTTTATCAGTTAGGACCGAGATTTTCAAGGAATCCCCCATCACAATCAAGGTTAAATTATAGAATTGTAGTATATATGAGTATCATCATTTAGGATTCATATTTTATGTGACTGATCATCACTGGTTAATGAAATGATCTCTATAATAGGTTTTAACCTCAATAAGATCTCCTGGAATGATATTGTCTTCATAGTTGTAGGAAAATCCACTAGTTTCCTAGTGATTGGTGATTATGTATCAGACTATGACTCTTAATACCCATAGTATCTTGAAACTGGCATCGAAATTTTTGTGTTTGAACATATATATCTCTATAGGGTCACTGAGATATAGTTCATCCCTTCATCTGGTTTTAAAATACATATGAATCAGGTTAATGGATACCAAATTTTTAGAGCTGTAACACCCAATGATTCCCTATTTTGATCATGGATAGGGACTTCATACTGAATGACCATTCAGAAACATCCATGGGGAGTTTACCTACCACTAGTAGATATATTTTATATTCTATTTTTTAGAAAAATCATAGGATTAAATATTTTGGTAATGAACATCTATTAATTGGGAAATTTTAGGTATTAGTACCACTCAAGTTCACTCGTAAGGCTATTAGGACTCCAATCCATCATGATCTTGGGTTTCTCTTAGGTCCCTAAATTAATGAATGGGTAAACATTGGGGTTACTATGATATTATTCAAGAGTGGTAATGTAAATATGAGGTGTTGGGTTGATGTTCCCACTGAATGAAATTATTTTCAATAATTGATTCAAGAATAATTTGATCAGGATTTCCATAGACACCCTTTTGAGACAGGGGAGTTAAGTGGTGGTGATAGATTTAATGGACTGGAAACCATATAAGAGACTCTATGGTACATTTTTATATTGTATTCTGTGTCCTAGAATCTAAGATTTTTACTTTAAATTACACATATTTTGAAATAAGTAAATATTAATAAAATATCTTATTTCATATTGTTCATTGTTATGCATGTCCTTAATCTGATAATGTTCTAGAATATTATTCACATTAATAATGTCATAGAAATTCCCACTATTATGAGAACCTTGAAATTGAAAGATGATATTATTAAACACAAACCATAAAATTATATATTATATTATATTTGAAGACATAGTGTGTAGAATGTTTGGTATGATTACTCAAAGTGAATGAGACTTTATCACATGTACATATAACTTAGTAAACTCCAAGATAAGTGATTATGAAAACAAAAATTTATATTCAATATCTACATGTTTATGTTTCATTATACATTCCTACCTATGAGAATATATAATGATACTTATAATTTAATATTATTATTAATTCATATCATTAGTTATATACTTAGATGTCTTGTCATAAACCATAAAAACCTATATTCACGGTGATACATGGTACATTTTGTGTGTCATGAACGATATTCTCTTAATGAATATTTCAAGGAAGGATTTTTCATTCTATCATAGTAGAAGGTTATATCTAAACCCTTATGTATAAATTGAACTACCACATTAAATTCCATGGTCATAGTGTATTGATGATTTTATTTCATATTTCCAAAGGAAGAAATATATAGCATATAGGTTAATGAAATGAGTAATAAGTATACTTTATGAGATATTAAGACAAACAGATTAAATTACAAGGCGTGTTTTCATATGTTTTTTTCAATTATGACACATCTTATTCCTATGTTAGTGCCTTGACAAGTTTCTATATAGTAATCATGGAATTTAGGAAATCTTGCCTAATGCCACCGAGGAAGAGGCCTATTAGGTCACAAACAATGTGTTTCCATTATTCACAATTAAATATTATTTACATTCAATAATTCAAATGAATATTATTATCTATACCAAGAAGTAATATTTATCCAGAATTTATTAGTTTTAAATAAAAAAAATATTAATTCACAAGGTAATTATTTAATTACACAAATACATAATATTTATTTTTCCCTTTTTTTAATAATAGAATAAATACTTATCCACAAAACAAATAATTTATTTAGTTAAATTAATATTACATAGATATTTATTCAAAACACTATGAATATAAAATTTATTTAAGTATTTATTAAATAATATTTATTTAAATATTTGTTCAATATTTCAATAGATGTTGATGAGGAAAAATAAATATATTTTTGGTTTTAAGGATAAATATTTATTTTTTGGAATATAAAAAAATATTTATCAATTTTAGGTTTCAAGACACTATGAAATAAAATAACAAAAATATTATATTCCATGGAATGGGGTTTATGATGGGATTAATATAATAATACAGGCCTATTTGAGATTAATAAATATTTAACTCTCACTTTGAGTATAAAAATAGACATCTTTAACATTTGTTAAGAGGTTATTCATTTAACAAAACATTTCCTACCTAAAACATTCTCTTTCGATGGGGAATTTCTCTAGGTCATTCTCTCATGATATAGATTTAATGCCCCAAACCAAAAAATCTGGTATATGTGGAGAGTCACATGACCTCATACACACCTCCAAATAAGAAACTGTTGACTACCAATGAGATTATTAAGTCCAATAGTTGGGAGACTATACCCTCAATACCATATCTATACACCATCAATATAAATAGAATTTTACAACTCAATGTTAACAAAGGGGAAGAAAAATAATATTTAGTGGAACAGAAGACATACAACTAAATAATTGAGCTTCCAAAGTGGCTTGCCAAACCATTATAATATGTCTATGCATAAAATAAATAAAATAAAACACTTTATTAGTCCTTTGGAGTCCATCTCAGTACCACTACCACTCCATATTTCTAAACTAAACCTTCCACCATAGGTTCATTACCCTTTCCTAGAACCCTATACATTAAATCTGTACACACACCATGATGCTCACATAGGGTGAGAGTAATAATTCTAGCAGGACACCATCAATTATTACTTAATATAAGTGAACATAATGTAATATTTCATGAAATTTCATAAAATAAATTCCCATGTAAACATATAACAACAAAATTGTAATGTTATTGTGTGATATCCAAGACACCATGAACCCCGACCCCACATTCTTTGGATAGATGTGTATAAGGATATCAATGTTTATATTATTAAGTTCTAGCATTAAGAAAACAATGCATGATCCACCCTAATGGTGGATATTATCTATAGGTGATGGTAAGTCCCACCTAAAATGCATGAAATAAATGCCTAACACATCACCTATGCATGGAATTCTACCACTTTAGCTTCTATATGACGAAATCTTAGTTCCCAAGCATGGTATAATCCAATGTACTTATGAATTTTTGTTATCTTACCCATACAATTAGTAAATACATAGAGTACATATATAATTATATCATAATGTTCCCCTACTAAGGGGTAATTTAGTTTAAACTATATAACCAAATCATCTCAGTATTTTATGAATGGTTTTATAGGTAATGCGATACCACAAGAAAAATATATCATAGAAAGGAACAACAAGGCACATTAAGAAAAAATCACAAGAGGCTATGCAAAATCATATGATCACAAACATGCACTTTCTCAATGCCTCTGACAATGACACAAGAAGATACATAATAAGAATGGGTTATCAAACCTGAAAAAATTCCATGAAAACATCAGATACAAGACACCTTATGGTAAGGAAAATCCTATTAGAAGGTTGATGATGAAGTAATCTAAGGTTTCTAAATGATTGAAGATTGATAATGTCACATTACCATAATGAATGAGCTTACATATCAATGATTCCTAAATCAGGTTCAAATTACGCATGAAAGATATTTAGAATAGAAAATATAGAGCATTTATAGTCAAGAAAGGTGTTTCTATAATAACACTGCCTTATGGAGTCTGTTAATGGAACCAATTCTACAGTATTTCGTAAGAGAGTTTTCAAAGACCCCAGATCAGTTTTTTATTCAAGAATAGATCATGAATTCATCATCTATTATAAAATCGAGACTCTTTCTGTCCAATGATCTTAGATCCATCACCAATATGTTACTGTAAAATTGTTTCAATGTGATATTCATGAATAATATGGTCTCATGATGATCGTTCTAGATAATATTTCTAGGAACACCCTTTATCCTTAATAGTTATATCTCAGGTCTAGGGTGGATTTCATTGACACATAAAATTCTCTACCAATACACCATGTAATCCTCAATATATTAAGGTTTAATAATTTATTTTTAATTAGGAGTAATTCTTGGAAGTTGATCATTAAACACTTACCCATTTAATGTTCACTGTCAGTGATATATCTCAATTTGATCATGAAACATTTTCAACTCACTAGATCCACCATCAATCTAACAAAAAAGTAGAAAACCTCATCATACCATGATAGAAAGCACGTATCCATCATAAATCCCAGTATATCTTTCAATAATGATGAATAATTTTCCATGGTTCTATGGAAAATAAATTTTTTATGCCTCAACAGATAAATAAAAGCTTGTGGAGACAAGTGATGAATAATAAGAGAGATTAATGTAATGGGGGATCTATAAAATTCATATTAGTTCCATTAGGGTATGAATCAGATAATAAATAGGGACAAAGTAATATGGAATTAAATTACATGGGGTTTATTACTTTCAACCTCAAAATGGGAACACATGCTACCCAATCAGCCTCATCGTGGAGATGGTGGCACTATCAGTCAGCCAATGATAGGCCACTGGCTAGCGTATGCACTTGGTATCACCACCAAAGTTATTTTAATTCCGTATTTGGGCTTATGGAACCCCGCTAATTAGATAGTGGGGTCTTCATGTTCTTATATATTTACAGTAGCTTCATTGGTAAGCTGATGGAGTCCCCCAGCTGGCTGTTGGAATTTTCTAGCCTTGAAAAAACCATGTTTACTCGCAAAACTCCATCTTTTAATTCCCAAAAACTTGGTCAATTAAAAACATCCTAATGAAATACCATACTAGAGATGAAAAAAAGGTAAGAATAATTTTATAAAATTGAAATATATCATACATCAAAATAAATTGAGGATATTACAATTTTCCCCCTATAATGAATTTTCATCCTTGAGAAGTTGCATAAAAGGTTTTACTCAAACACCTCTATCCATTACACCTAAACGTTAGGCTCTCACTCTCAGTTCTCCACCATGTTCCTTCCATGATTCCATAGAACATGGAAAAGTAATAACATCATTCTTTTAAGTACTTTCTCACTATGGTCAACAATCTACATCATCCACTCCACATATATTGTTTTAGAATCCATCTCAACCTCCACATTGTATATGATATACCATAGATCGAGCATGTACCTATAAAGTTGATATATATGAAACAAATCATGAAAAAAGGGTAAAAATAAAGAAGATACATATGGTATTCCATTTTCCCAACCCAAATTTTTATCTTGAAGGGTCTCATATTGAGCGATACTAGATTTACCTATTTCCTCAAAGTCCAGTGGCCTTACCAAGGTGTCAATATAAGAAAAAGAAGGTTTCCTATAGAAAAATACAATGTCTTCCACCTATCGTTGGCATAAAAATTTTCCCTACTCTAAGCTATGATTAACCTATTATAAATTAGTTTCACTATCTCAAAGTTATTCTAAACAAAAATAGTATCCACAACTGATATATCACTAGCCCTATTCCTAAAAAAGCATGGAACAACATGAAAAACCATAAAGAGCCTCATAGTGTTACATATTAATAAAATTCATGTAACTGTTATTATACGAATACTAAATCAAGAATAGGTGATCATACCAAACTACATCAAAGTTGAAAATGTATGCTTAGATCATATCCCCCAATATGTGAATCATCTACTCTAGTTGTCTATCTTTCTATGGAAGGCATGTTGTAATCAACCTCAGCTGAGTCCCTAAGGCCTTTTAAAATACCAATAAAAATAAATATGTAAAATTAGAATCCCTATAAGAAAAGATACTAAAGGGAAATCCATGAAAGTGTATATTATGATAGACATACATCATTTCTAGAATTATTGCTAAGTGAGTCACATGGGTTGATAAGATGTGATTGAATTGTTTTAACTGATCGGTAGTCACACATACAACATCAATGATCCTTGAGGGCTCATGTAACCCTATAAAAAATTACTTCATGATGTCCTCCTAGGTTTACATACTCACTAGAATGGTTTTAATCAAACAACCATGACACTGTTACTCGACCATAATCCTATGGCATGTTTGGTTTTAGGAAAAAAAATCTAGTAATCTCCCTCTTCATCCCTTTCCACAAGAATGTTCATTAATGTACTAATATATATTTTTCACCCTAGTATGTTAAACCCACTTATAATTATAGAAGTCTCTAATATTCTACTTCATTATGGAAGGAGAGAGTTCAAATACCCCATGTATAAGGATTAAATTTTCTCCACTCAATGACCACCTGGGTATAGGGTCTCCCCTAACTAGCTATTCTTATGTCACAGATCACTTTGGATTAGTTTATTGTCCATCACTTACCCATTCTACTAAATAGGATTTCACTAGAAATAGAGTACATGTAATCAATTAATTATCCTTAATAACATTCAATATTCAACTAGCCAACAAGTTCATCAGGTTCCACTATTCCTTTGAAGGACATTAACCAAGCTCCTAAGCTAACTATATATTTTTCCTAAGATAATATAAAATGAGGACCCTATTACCTAGTCCATAGCCATCTCAATGTTTATCATCTGTAAATACACTACCCATCAACTCTACCTAAAATAGAGTTCCTACTATGAGAAGATATTGTAGAGGCCCTTATGGTAAGTGCAAAAAAAACCTATCATCAGAGAGATAATTTCTACAATACTTCAAAGTGAAAACCATTGATTTTTTCTCTAAATAATGTGTAGAATGGTTAGAAACAAGGGGTTTCATCTACCATGAACATTAAGAAAATACTCTATCCCCCTGTATCAACAATTATCCCAACCCAACACCTAAGGTAACTCATTATATATCATAACTAATCCCATGATCATGAATAGAAAACACTCGGGATATATTAAACCTATTATTCAGCTCAAGAAAATCATATTCACACTTCTTTTACCAATATAAATATATTACCTTATCCATCATCACACTCCTAGGCGTTGTTAATTATGAGGTACCCAAGATTTAATGATTACAGTATCCATCTAAACCTAGAAATTTCGTGATCCTAAACACATTTTAGGGACCTATACATGTCATCACTACCTCAAACTTCTTCGTATCTATGGATATTTATATCTTAGACACCTTATGACCCTATAATTTCTCCAAATTAATCCAAAAGTAATACTAAAATATCTTAGAATAAAGATGATGTGCTACAATCATACATAGGACTAAATCATTATATATGGAATGCTACTCTGTTTTTGATGACTGGATGAGGTCTTCTCCAAAAAACCATGAAGATCAAGTCAAAATATGGGTGGAAGATCATAATCACGAAAGAAAAATAAACATTCTATGAATTCATCAATCCCAACAAAATAACTAATTACTTGTATAACCCATACCTAATTTGAAATTTCATATTGAAGATTTACTCTTCTCGAACCCAAAAATCGTGATTTCCGGATCATAGATGATCTTTGGAAACCCTACCGGATCCTTGTAACTGATCGAAGTGATCTTTAGTCATAGGAAGAGGTTATATGTCCTTCACTGTCACATGATTAAACATCCCATAATATTAAAAATGTCCAAGACCAAAATCCCCCTTCTTTATGAAAAAAGGTTCACTATATTTTAGAGTAATCATCATAATAAATCACTTACACACAAATTCCATGAGAAGTATATTTATCTCATTCAACTTGGTTGATTCCATAATACAAGGTGGTATTGAAATGAGGTTCACACATTGGATGAGTTATATGTTGAACTCTATGTGCCTATTAGGATAAGTCTGTATGAAGTAATCTAGAATGAAATACTAAGAGAGGTCAAAAAGTATAGGTAAATATGAGGGGATAAACACTGATCTAGCTCATAGATCCAATCGTTAATTTTTTCCCATGATCATGTTCAGTTGACTCAAGTCTTGAAAAACTCTACCTTCCCCCAGTTCACATCAAATCTTGTAATATATTGAATTTTAAAGTCTCATTGATGTTCATAACTATAAATAACTGTAGAAAACTATGGGAGTTGGTATTTATTGACCACTTTCATTCCCAAAGGTGTATCAAGGGAAAGAAACTCAGAAGAAAAATTGAAAGGTAATTTAAGTACAACAACCCCTTGTGTAAATATATAGGAATTGAAAACACCAGGGTAAAACAAGGTTTTTGATATTGTAAAATTGATCAAGACCATACCTGTAATTGTAGATGGTCTCTCACCACAATTTACTGAAGTTTGATCAACTATATGGAGTCTTCCTTCCTTAGCTCCATAAACCTACCCCCATGAGTTAGTCTAGGATTTCTACAACAACCAATGAGGCCCATTTCTCCAATATTACCATCGAATCCAAGTATTTCTCTAAGAATCCCATGAGAAAAAAATTGTTGAATATGACCATCTCTTACACAATGGTGGAACTCCATAGTAATATTCTTAAAAATGTTTTTTTAATGAGACCTATACACATAATTGATTCACATGATATAATCATATCCAATAGAGTATACTAAGGAAGTCACGATTTGAACTGATTGCCTACTTCCCCACTTCTACCTGTCTACCTTCCTCTTCCAACTAATAAGAAAAACATGTTATAGTAGTGATTGGAAGATTAGTCATGTGTCTGCTATTCTTAAAGATTAATCATGCTACCATATCTTCCGTTATCCCCTTCTTAATGTTAAGGTCTTTATAAAGAACTTGAAAATATGTAATCAAGTAAAAGACCGTAACATGATGTTGGATAATTGTTCTAAGGCCTATCTCAAAACTTTTATGCTTATGGGCCTCATTGACATCCAATAGAGGATTAAATAAATGTATACATATAAAACCAGCTGAATATGAAGATATAGTCATATAACCTAACTAAAACTCTATGATCTATTGGTCATGGTTAGAATTCATCAAATCAAGAAAATATTACTTCAGAAAGGGACCCTTCAAGGTCTTTTAAGTAATACAATCTATTATTCTATCATGATTTATGGTATTCCACATTCTCTTAAAAATTCCTTGGAAAATTATGGTCTCTATAACCAATCTTACCTCCATAAGAGTCTAAATCAACAAGAAAATGCTCCCAATAACATTCCACTAATCCTATAAATACAATGCACCACCAGTATCATGAAAAGTTAAAGGATGAAATAAGTGGATGTCTGGGGAATGATCATTCATGGCCTTTTGGACATTTTCACCATGAACATGCATAATATGAAATATTCATATTGGAGATGGTTGTGCATCCTGATTCACTAAAGCTAGTACAAGATCCTGCTAGTGTAAATTATCTTATACCATTAGCGGTGACATAGAATAATCCTAGGATTCCATATCTATAATCCCCATCAAACATCTACACGGAGGAAATTATGAAATTCATAAAATAAATGTTTAAAACATATAAAGCTGATATATAAATATATATCCTAACCTATCTATGGGATCGCACAAAGGTTCTCTTAAAAGGATACCTATAAACCAAGTAATATACCTCCATTAACTAACCGAGTAGTTTTCCTTATATGTTAGTAATAGTCACACATATATAAAAATCATTATATTAGATTTAGGTTTATCTATTTTATTCCATCATAGATATATCACAACATCATGGAAAACAAATATATCACTCAGTAGGGAGTAAAAGTTTATCCTGAATAGATATAACACATCATGGTATTAAATTAAAGAACTTGTATAAATCACACGTGAATATATTAAAATAAAGAACTAGAATGAATAACACAACAAGTATATATGAATAATGTGATCATGTGTGTAGTCATGATGCATAAAAACACAAGTAAACTAATAAAACTATAACACAAATTTCATTAATAGTAGTTGATGTTTGTTATATATGAGTTGTCAAGGAACATGGACACTCCCCAAACTATGTACCAAATATCATATCTCCTATCTAAAATATCACCTACTAATCCAAATAGAATAAGAGAAATATACTTTTATAGCATTGTGTAAACCCCAACCCCAAATCACTGTGCCTATTCTGAAGAGTCACACAACATCATGGGAAACTCCGAGTATACAATAGGATTCTGACTAGCAGTGTGGGTCTGATTTCAATTTGTGTGAATATTATACCCTTAGTACCATTGTAACACCCAAATATTTTAATATATATATATATATATATATATATATATATATCTCACAATAATTTTTTTTCGTTAAGCTGAGGTACTGAAACCCTGGGTCAAAGTAAACTGTAATATAGTATATAATTTAAAATAAGATATTAAATTAGTGAGAATGAATAGGAATAATTAAATTATGAAAATATTATTTATAAAATAAATTTATTAGTTAATAATTTTTTATACATGAAAATAACACTTATTTGAATGTAAAAGTGATGTTTTTATAAAAATAAATATTTATGCTCGTATTATATTTTATTTCTTAATAAATTAAAATGGTCCTTATTTTTGAATGAATTAATGAAATTTATATTTTATATATTGAATTATTTTTTAAAATTTTCATATAATAGCTTTTTAACATGGGATTATAATAAATTTAGTTTTATGATTATAAATGTATTTACATAAAAACAACTCTCACTGTGTTATGCACACTTATTTTAAAATTAATGTCTTCCAATTATATAAGTTGAATCTTGAGAAATGGATTCAATGTTTAGAATCAAAAGGATAAAATTATCTAAATATTTCCCCTTTATGATTTATCAATATTAATTTTTACCACAACAAATTCTTTATCACCATGATATGTTAAAAAAGGGTAAAAATGTGTTCAAACATTGGAATAGGGCTTTCAAATATCTATAACACTTGAATTTATCCTATCATATGAGTTTATTTTATCCATTTCTATCCATGTCTCTAATATATGGTCACTTTTTTCCATATATTCTCTGATTATTACCTTTATATCAATTTAATAATATAATAAATATAAAATTCCACTCTCTTGAATTTTAATTTATCATTTTTTTAAAATAATTATTATAAGAGGATAAGTATGGTTTTAAAATTTTATTTTAAAGATAAATTATTTTTCATGATATTAATTTTTTTCTGATTTTTATTGATTATATAATTCCCTTAAATACTTTTTCAACACAGACACAATATTTCTTCAGTTAATAGAAATATAAAACAAATGATTAAAAAAGTAAAAGTAATGTAATTTGTGTTATTTATTATGTTACATGATTTCTTAGATAAATATATTATATCAATTATGTATTTTATTCAAATAATATCTTATTATTGGTGTCATTAATGTAAAATTAATTGAATAGGTCCAAAATTGACATTACGATATTTGTTAATATATAATATTTTATTAAATAATTTAAAATTCATAAAATTCTTATCATTGTCCAAGGGAATGGAATATGTTGGTAAATATAAGACAAGTTAAATTTATTAGTAAATTTTTCTTTTATGGTAATATTTTTAACAACATAAGATTGAAATAGTTGTTACAATAGTTAAGTAAAAAAAGGTTAATAAAGTGGTTATTAAATAAATATAAGGTTTATAATGATATAAAAACCAATATAAATTCAATTAAATAATATTATTTCAAACAAATAAACATTTTACTATAATTCATTCCCATTTTTAATCATTTTTATTGAGGAATAATTAATTATACTTTTAACTTTTATCAAATTTCATTTGTATCATCTACCTCCCTTATAAAATGACACCCCTCATTTCTCTTCATTAAAAAAAATTATGCCTTATTTTTTGAATAAAATAATATGATTTATATTTAAATATTTAGTATCCATGATTTATAGGTTCTTGGATTCTTAAAATATCAATCCAAGGGTCCTTAAGAATAGATATAAAGGAGACTGACCAAAAGAGAGGCAATCATCTTACCCAACCTCTTTCAATTTATTTGTTCTTCCAATTCCTATAATTATTTGATATTCAACATTAAATAATCAATTAATTATAAATATAATAAATTATTTTTTTATTGCTATTAGTTACCCTCTTTCCCATTATTGGGGAAGTGAAGGTATTTCTAATTCTTACGTATGGCTTGCCATCCCCACGATGTGATACAATTCATTTTCCATCACCATATTCCAGGGATGGTTAATATGATGGTTTTAACCTTTATATATTATATTTATGAAATAGTTATAGTGATTTAATTATGATATCACATCATTCTTCTTAAATTCCAATCCATTGGAAAATAATAACATCACCCGTGCGTATGTGTGGACTACCACCTCCACAGAGCGGTGATATTTGTTTTTCATTTGTGTTTTTATTGTATAGTAATAACTATTGATTTAATTAATATATAGGATATATATGATATAATAATTATTTTTTAAGGGTGAATTATTATTTACATTTATTTTGTTCTATTTATCAAAAAGTGAAAACAATTTTCATGTATACATACAGCCTATATTCTCCATGAATGGGGTAATCGTGTTTTTTTTTGAATTTTATGGATGAATATATATATATATATAATTAATATATATTATATAGATATTTTTATTAATATTCTCGATCTGATAGAATAATGATCAAACTATATGGATTGGGACTGCCTAATCGAAACATAGATGAAAAATGAAGTGGTTATCATCCATAAAAGTGATAAAAAATTAATAATTAATATGTAAATTCCAAAAGTAAATAATAAATTCTATGATAGATATGATTATGGTTCTATAATATATGTATATAAAATCAATATTTATTATAATCTCGGTTCTAACATGTACGAAGAAAGATGAGATTGAGGAAATGAATTTATTATTCAATCCAATTTTTAATCAAGATTATGTATTCTTGAATTTCTATTGAGTAAATTATACCATAATTATCTAATAAATCCATTTATGTTTTTTATACTCTATTTATTTCCTTATATTAAATGTTTTCCATTCATTTTTCTCACATAAATAAATCGTCTTTTTCAAAATTATGTTTTTATGGAAAATAAACATTATTTCTCTCTTCGGTTGAAAGTCATTTTTCTTCCATATCCATATTTTATAAAAAGGTTTTAATTAATATTTTAATATTCTTATATGATTTTTTAAAATTCATTTTTAACCATGATTTAATTTTAATAAAATCTATGGAAATGAATCTTATTTTCATTTTACAAATGTGGTACTTTTTATTTTTTCACAAAAGTGTGAAAGTATTGTTTTATTATTTAACTTATAATGTATGAACATAATTTCATTCCATTAAGACTGCTCAATGAATTAATGATTAATTAAAAATTATCCAAGTTTATTCTTAAATTGAATATTTTCTGTAGTATTTTTAAAATACATATAAGTAAATAATTTAATATAAACTGAAAAGGGATTTTCCTCATAAAATATCTCACTGATTATCTTAATGTAAATTTCATCTATGATAACATCAATTGATATTAATTATGATTTACTAGGTATATTATCCAATTTTACCATCCTTATTATTTCTATGGATGGTTTATTATGATGATGATGAGATTTTTATGGAGTCCATTAATTATCAATGTATTTTGAAATCATGGTATTATGAATTGTTAATGAAACTCGCAATATTTTCATGGGTTGTGATATGATGATATGATAAATGTTTTATGATCTTATAGATGAATTATGTATGGTTTTTATTATTTAACGTATGAGATTTAAATTAAAATTCCATATGATTCATTGTGTAATTTTTTATATCTCATTATATATTTGTTGGATACAAGTTGATGTGCTTGATTCACTATTGGAATAATGTTGATGTTATTAATAAAAAATGGGAAAGAAGTAAAGGTTCTTGATCCACAGTTAAAAATATTTTGTTATTCCTAATCCACATTGATTTGATAATATTTGTAGTTAACCATAAAATATGAAATGATTTATATTCCTATGATGGTTCCACACTTTTGTTACATGGACTTATGGTTCATGATTCATTAATGAATATTTATCACTATTATGATTCATGTATTTTTAAATGATAATGATTTATGACATGACTTGTGTTTATTGTCATTGAAAGATTGGTTATTTACATTATAAGTTAATTTTATGATCTCATACCCCTATACATATCATATTATTTCATATTATCATTGATCGATATCACCCAGGTTTAACCTTACTGAAAATCTAAGCTCCCCCTTTATTATGTATTATTTACATAGGTTATTAAAGAAGGTTTATGTAGGGTATATGAAGTAGGGAAAAGTTGGGAATAACATTATGGGGATGATAAATAATATATCTAAATAAGTTTTTTTTTCATATAATAACCAAATAGAGTACAAATTCATGGTTATAGCATGGTTCATTATGTAATATATTAAAAATTTATCTAAAATGATGTGACATTTATGTATAAAAATTTTGAGACATTATAGTTGGTATCAAAGTCTAGATTAATTAATATATAGATATTTCAATTAGAGAAACTTTTGTGAAATCCTCTATGGATTAGTATAAGTATATGATAAAATCATAATGTTTTGTTAAGGACCTTGGATAACATATGTTTAACCTAATGCCTCATAGATTGAGAAGAAGGTGTCGTTCAAAAAATGAAAGGGATAGAAAATCCAACAATTCTATACATGAGTAACCATGTTCTATGAGAGATGGAGAATAGAATATTTTTTCTATTCTTACTCAACTTTCTCAATCCATGAATCATACTGATATTCCAAAGGATCAATATAGGGAACAAAAAACTATTGAATATTTTATGAGGCAAAATCCACCGTCTTTTAGTGGGTCATATGATTCTATAGTGGTTTTGGAAAGGATATTCAGAATTGAGAACATATTTTATATTCTATAGTGATAGTAACATGAAAAGGATATCTAGGAAATTTATCATTTAGAAGGAGAATCAGACTAATTATGGAATCTTACAAAGAAAACGTCTCAAGAGGAATAAATTGACTCCAGGAATCAGATGAGTTTTAGAGGATATTTTTTATTAATTACCTCCCTATTATTATATATAAAAATATAGAGAATTAATTATTTTATCTTAAGTAGAAAGAGGATGGATACAATTATAATTATAAAAGAATTTCACAATAATTTAATGGTATGATTCTAGTTAATCATTAGAATTGAAGGAAAAATAAAACGATTATATAGGGTCATAAAAATATATATCATATGGGAATTAGCTATAATATTCTTGAATAGCCATAGAGAAATTGTTCAATGTGAACTGATGTTAGAAATGAAAATTTTAGATTCCCACCATTCCTAAGGTTTTAATAATAAAAGGAAGATCAAGTCTCATAGAAACTCAAATAATTCACATTGTGGAATGAAATTCAAGCCATCTATATGCTTGAAATGTGGTAAGAAACATTAAAGGAATTGAATGAATGGTATGCGGAGGTTATTTAAATGTGGAAAGGAGGTTCATAAAGCAATGAATTACTAAAGGTGATAAATATGACGGTTCATGAAATTTTAGAAAAGAATACACCAACTAATTACCTACTCAAACTCGAATTCTTCAAATTAATGTTGTATGGGAATTACTTTATTCAATGCACACATATGATGATTTTTTATAATGACCGACATAAAAAACCTCTTAATCCCAAAGAAAATGGGAAATATCATGTATGCATGGCTGTTTATGTGGGTTACGATAATGACATAATGAAATGAACACTTTTAAACATATCTAGAATTGTTAATGTCTTATTTCATTCTATATCTACACTCTATTTTATATCTATTGAATTTACAATGGTATTGAGTTACCACCACAATTGTTTTATTTCAAGTTAGTCATGAAAACTACTATTAGTGTGATGGTCACATATCAAATCTATAGTTCTTCTCAAATTGATGTTTGTGGTAATGTTCTTACTTTATGTCTTACTATTCTCCCTTTATTTAATTTTATGTTATTCTATACATGTATTGGATTTTTTTATATGGATCCCATATTAATTATTGAGTATGAGAAGTAACATTTCATGTTTTGAATAAAATTATGATAGTTTTTTTATAAGAAAGAATATGAATATCAAGTTGAAATTACCTCTATCTTGTGTTTATTAATTCCTATCCCTGAATGGTGATTGTTTTAGATCATTATTGGGAAACATAATATTGAGGACACACCTATAATATTAGAGTTTATTGATGAATTTCTAGAATAATTTCCAATTCAACCCCTGAATCATGATGTTGATCTTTCAATAGATCATATACCTAGTGATACAACTATTTAAATGACTCCTTATAAAATATACATAGTTGAGTTGTAGGAATTATAGAATAACCCTTATATGGTGTTGAAAAAGGATTCATACAACCTAGTGTGTCACCATAGGGTGATCCAACTATCTTTATTAAGAAGAAATATGTTCTAATGATTCTTTCCTTTGATTATTAGGATCCTTACAAGATAACTATCAAGAAAAAGTATCTTATACCCCATGTCGATGATTTATTTTATCAACTAAAAAAAGTTTAATAATTTTTATATATTTAACTTCATTTTGGATATCATCAATTATGGGTTAAGAGGTATGATATAAACCAGACACCATTCCATATAAGGGATGGGTATTATGAATTTATAGTGATTTTGATTTGGAATTATTAATTCCTTAGATATATTAATGGATTTAATGAATAAAGACTTTATATATTAACTTTATTAGTTTGTGGTAGTCTTTATATATTATATTCTTATATATACAAAGAGAATGGAAGAGTATTATGGTCATTTGAGAATTGTGATAATTACCCGGTATAAAGGACAATCTTTATGAAAACTTTTCCATGTGTGAATTTTGGCTTTCGAAAGTTTCATTAATTAGTAAAATAATATCAAGTGAGGGAATATTTGTGAATCATTAAAATAAAGAAGTTATTAAACAATATTGAAGTCCAACCTGAGTAACCAAAATCCACAGTTTTCTTGGTTTCTATTGATGTTACCAATGATTTGTGAGATATTTATCATGACTGTCTAATCCAATAACCAAGTTAAAACATAAGGGGTTTCATTCATATGGACAGAAAAATGTGAAGATAATTTTAAGGAGCTAAAAATAAGGCTATTAAGTTCACCCATTTTCACATTAACTAGTAGTAAAAAAGGGTTTCTGATATTTAATTATGCATTCAATAAATAACTAGGACGAATCCTCACTAGGAATGATATGGTGATATCATATGCCTCATACAAATTGAAAACACTTGATTAAAATTACTCAACTAATGATTTGGAGATATAAATAGTAATTTTTTCATGAATTGTATATAGGTATTATATTTATTGAATGGTGAGACATATATAATTAAAATAAAATTTATAAGTGTATTTTTACACAAAATGATTTGAATAGGTGCTAGAGAATATGGTTGGATGTACTTAATGTCTATGAATTCTCAATACATTAGAAATTGGAGAAATATAACAAGGTGGGAGATGATCTGAGTCAAAAGGATAATTATAGTTTATCCATGATGATTATCCAAAAAATATGAAATATTTCTATTTTTACAAATGAGGGATATAAAGGTTATGATAAAAGGGGATAAATATTTTTTATCTCAAATTATTTTCCAAAAATCTATCCTAGTGAACATTAGAGAGGTGTAGAAGGAAGATGTGGAGTTGTAGAAGAATGTGATAAATATTCCTAAATTTAACATTGATTATGATGGAATGATATGGTTTAGAAACTATGTATGCATCCCATCAATACCAGATTTGAAGAAGGAACTATAAGATGAAGCTCATAGTTCATCATTATATATTCATCGAAGAAGTGTGAATATGTATAGAGATCAGAAAGAGTATTGTCACGACCTGTCCTCGGGACCTGTGCCATGACTGCCCCAAGCCCGCCTCCCATAGGCCATAGGCTGGCAACTAGCACCAAGGCGTAAATTCCAACAAAAATCGGAAGGCATTGCCTTTATAAAGTAAACAAACACCATAGAGTAAGCAAGCAGAAGTAAACACTAAGTAAAACTGGGTACAAAAAGTAGTGCGGAAAAGTAAGTGGGCCAGAATACAAACCCAAACTGGAAGTAAAGTACAACTAGAAAGGAAATACAACAACTGAAAGTAAATCAAAAATGTCGATCCATCCACTGGAAGTCCCACCTGAAGGGTGGGTACAGATAGCCTCCTCAGCTCTTCGGGACCAGCCGTCTGCTCCGTGTACATCCCACCCAGTGGTCCAACTCCAGGTACCGACTTGCTCCACAAGCCCCAACCACGATAAGCGCCATCTGTCGTCTGCATCCAACACAAAGTAGTGCAGGCATAGCCCATGAAGGGGTGATTATACACTACTCAGTAGGGACCCCGAGACCCCCGAAGGTCTCCCAGAATCCACAAAGGGTAGATACAATCACGAAGTAACATTCGACACTACTTAGGTATATTCCCATACATATACCTAAGTCATCAATCCCAGTTCGGCTCCAACATCCATGCCCAAGTTCGATCACGTCCACACAGGATAGCACAACCAATCCACACAGGATAACACCACTGAATCCACATAGGAAAGCAAGTCAATCATATCGAAGATAATGATTGAAAGTCAAGACTCAACTCAAACCAGGATTAAAATCATGATGTCGAAACCATAGATGCTGGGGAAACTCCTCCTCTATCGAGTACAGTGGGCCTGCCGCTACAGCCAAGCACTTCCCATCAACCTTGGACTGCTGTAGTACTCCACATGTCAAGTACTGTGGGCTTGCTACTACAACCAAGCGCTTCCCACCATGGGTTTGCCACTACAACCAATTGCACCCCCTCATAGCATCTAGAGGTACTCCTTCTGTTGAGTACAGCGGTCTTCCGCTACAACCAAGCGCTCCTCCACCGTGGGTCTACTGCTACAACCAAGCGCTCCCCCCATAGCCTCCAGAGGTACTCCTTCTGTTGAGTACCGTGGATCTTCCGCTACAACCAAGCGCTCCTCTGCCGTGGGTCTGCAGCTCCAACCAAGCGCTTCCCACTGGGCTTTCCGAAACACAATGAGTCGATCGATAAGCATTCATCAAGTCTCAGCCAGCTCTAGGGTTTCATAATTATTGAAATTACCGTAGTCATCACCGTCGAACTGACGGAGGATTCCTGTACGAAAGTCATCATCGTCGCAGCCATCTCTAGGGTTTCCACACACATCACACTCGTTCCGGGAGGGTCCACTCCACGAGCCAAGAGGTCGATACATCAATTGACATGTAGTCTAGAGTTGATGTATCCAAAAGTTCCGTCTCGTCAAAAGGAACACAACGCGACAGACGACACGTCAATCGGACGCCGGGTCCGAGAGTTATTGGCCTTTTCGTCCCAGGGGCCCGGTTGGTTTTTAAGTCAAAACCTACCCGACCGCACTCCAGATGCATCCAAATCTCAATCAGAGTAAGACAAAAGGTCCGTCTCACTAAGAGGAATCCAACAAAGTCGACAGCACGTCAATCAGATGCCCAGAGCTTAAGTTATAAGCGTTTCTGCTCTGTGGGCCCGATTGGTTTCATGTTCGAACCAACCCGGACATACCCAAAGTTTTCCAAAACCTTGAGTGTAATATACCGAAATGACCATCTTGATTCATGGATAGCTATGAAACTGACGGTGCGTCAATCGGGGGTATGTATGCCATGTTATGGGCTAATGAAAGAAAAGTTTTGAAAAAGGGGTGTTTGGGCCCGGTCCCACCTGGCCCAACCCCCCCGGGTCGGCCTGAACCGGGTCGACCTGAGCAAGGTCCCGGTCCGACCCGGAGGGGCGTGGCCCGGCCTGGCCGGGGCAGCCTGGCCCGGGGCGGCCGGTCTGGTCGGGGGCGGCTCGGCAAAGGCCAAGCGGCCGCGCAAAGGGGGCGGCTTCCCCCTTGTTTGCCGCCGCGACCCCCGTGTGGGGGCCGTTCCTTGCCAGCGGACACGGACCAGCGTCGCTTCCCCACCCTTCGGTCACGCGTGGTCGCGGGACCAGCCACCTTCCGCCGCGGCGGTCCTTCCAGGCCACATGCCGGGCGTCGCCGCTGGCGCCGTCGTGCCAACGTGGCGCGCCGGCGGGGTATTCTACGGTCCACTGGACTCCGGTGGTCCGTTTTCGATTCCGTCTGCGTCGGCGTTCACCTCGGGTCCCGCACTTTACTTCTGAATCATCAAACCGCCTCTATGGACCATTCCGTCAACGCCCTTCGATCCTCCGTCAAATAAACAATCCGCAGAGCCATCGAATCACCGCAATGGCAAGGCGTGATGGTGCAACGCTTCTTCGCCCGTTCTTCATTGTTTCCGCACGGTGCCATTGCACCGCGCCACCTTTTCTCATGCCGCAACAAGTACAACCAAAAAAAGGGGGAGGAGGGTCGATCGTGTTCATGTGGTCTGACCCCCTCCTGTTATTACAATAACAGGAGGCCCAAACGACTATCAAAAAATTAATCAAAGGCCGAGGAAATAATCAACATAAATTAAATTAAACCAAACCCCCTACCTCTAGCAGTTGATGATCAAAGATTGTTGCAGGAGAAGGAACGTTGCGGAAGAAGCGTCGCGGAAGGAGGATCGTTGGCATCGTGGAAGGAGGATCGTCGGCATCGCGGTACACAACGTCACGTCGTCGATCTCCGAGGGTTCGGCGTTCTTCATCACCCTTCGTCGGAGGCCGGCGTTCTTCGTCGGCGCCGATGCATTCTTCGCGTTCTTCAACGAAGAAGGAGAAGATTCAAGGCTTGAGTTATTCCTCTCCCAATTCTTCTCGCACAATGAAACAACATAATAAAATAAGGCTTTGCCTTATTTTATTTCTGAAGCAAACTATTTTTGAAATTCAAAAACAAATCACAATTAAATTAATGAGCGTTGACCAATTAATGAGGCGTTTAATAATTTAATTAAATGTGAGAGTTGACTTGGTATTTAAAAGGGGGTGTGGGTGAGTTACCATATTGAATGCACGTGGAAGGTAAAAGGAAATAAAGGGGTGGGGCCCGTATGGGCCCCACCTCACTAATATCCTACCTTGGAGTTAGGGTATTAGTGTTTCCCACTAAAACCATCAAGCTTAGGGTTATGCTACCTTAAATAAAAATAAAATTTGGTTGCACAAAATTTTATTTTTATTCTTTAGTTAACCCCAAAACTTAATAACCTCACCCGAGCAAACGCAACTCTGAAAAAAATATTCTTAAGAAATTACCGGCGCTTCGATTACATTGGTGCCCTCAGATTTCGATTCCGAGCACCGATTCAAAAGTTAGGAAAACCCGCTCTTTCGTTTACTGAACGTACCCGAGCTAAACATCAGAAATTGATTCCGGGAACACCGAGCCTCGGAATCTGGTGCCGTCAGAAATTGCGTTCTTGTAAAATTCTATAGAAAATTAAGAAAAAGAAATTTCCTTGAATTATAAGGGTCTTAAAATTACTCCCACCTCCGGGATTTACATCCCCATAAAGATACATCATAAACTAGGGGAACAAATGTGGGTACCGAGCACGCAGCTGAGCCTCCTGCTCCCAAGTGCTCTCCTGGAGGTTCCCGTGATGCCATCTGATGCGCACTATAGGTATCAACCATCCACGTAGGACCCGCTCCTGTCAATCCTTGATCTCCACCGGGACCTCCTCAAAAGTCGCCCCATCGTCAATGTCTAGCTCCCCATGGTCGATGATATGCGTCGGTTCGTGCACATATCTCCTCAGTTGAGATATGAGGAAAAACGTCGTGCACCTGATGCAACCGAGGTGGTAGAGCCAGGCGGTAAGCCACCTCGTCTATCCTGTTGAGGACCTGGAAAGGTCCGATAAAGCGCAGAGATAACTTGCCGCCTCGGCCAAATCTCCATAATCCATGTCGAGGTGAGACCCACAAGAAGACATGGTCGCCATCCTCGAAATCTATTGGCCTTCATCTCTTGTTAGCATAATACTTATATCGGCTCTGAGCTGTCCTCATCCGCTCCTGGATGACCTGGACCATCTCTGGTCCTAAAAGAGATGCTAAGATTTCTTCTTTGCCGATAAGAGTAATCCGGTCTCATCCCCTGGATGAACCACATTCTTTGCCTAATACAGTCAATCCCGACATGGATGATACTAATCCATACCAAGGATGATGTCGTAAGGCCTCGACGCTACAACCAAGATATAAAACCGTAAATCTCACCTCCAAGGGTTGAGTCACACTATCAGCATCAGTGTGTGGTCATTGGGTCTCCTCCAGTAGGTATCTCGAAGGTGAGGGTCAAGTCAACGGTTTTTAATCCGGAACCTCTTAGTAACAACAAAAAGAGAGGATAGAAAAGTAAATGCCACAAATAAAGGTGTCTTTTATTACTACAGCTCAAAGTACAAAGACACAAAGAATCTAAAAACAAACATCAACAATGCTAGAAGCAACATGAACAAAAGTCTCCAGGTCTGGAGCTAGTCCCGCTCCTGTCCATCTGCTCCCAGAGCTCCATGATCATAGGCCTCAGCCGCCTGAAGCTGAGCTCTCCCATGTCCACCTGTTCCCTGCGGTCGGGGTGGACCTCCTGGTGGTGGTGGTGGAAACACCTCGATGGTTCGGGCCCTAATGAAGGGGTCCCATACCATGTCCGTGGAATAGAGCGAGAGATCGGTAAATCTCACCGAGTACTGGGTGACCATAATGCTGCCCTGCCGCAGCTGTAGAAGCTCCTGGATGCGCACTGCACGAAGGGTGGCTGGGAAGAACTCTGAGCGGAAGAGGCCCTCAAAGTACGTCCAGAGGAGAGATGAATTGTCATGCACCTGGAGCATAAAGCTCCACCATCTTCCTGCTACCACGTGCAGGAGGCTCGCTGCAAGGATCACCATGAGGTCAGCTGGTGTCTCCACTAACCTGAAAACTCGCACAACCGCCTGTAGCCAATCCTCGGCTGCCTGAGGGTCCGTCTCCCTGCGGAACCTGGGCGGACTTTGACGTTGAAACTCATGCAGTGCAGTAAGGCAACGTGCACTCTCAACGGCTGGGGCTGGTAGCATCAGTGACTCGGCGGGTAGAGGTACCGCCGGTGCCTCCTCTGGAAAGGGGCCCTGCACCGAGGCCTCATCGCTCGGTGGGCTGTCGTCTCGCATAATGCTCTAAACCCTAGTTGGCTGCCGTCGTGGGGCCATCCTAAAAAGATATAGGTGTGCCACGATCAAAACAGTATACCTACTGAGATGACACAAAGTAATCATAAGGAATATTTTTGAAACACACATGAAATCAATGTTTCGTGCATTGAGTTGGAAATCAGAAGTCAGGGTCCTGGTGTATGGATACGTCGGCCACCGCACCAACACTGGACTCCTTGGACTAATAACCACACTCAATACCCTTAACACTATTACTTCACATAGAAGAAAGATCAGATTCCAGAGTTCTGTTGTAGAACCGAACTCCTCTGATACCAATTTTTCACAACCTATCCTCGGGACCTGTGTCGTGACTACCCCAAGCCCGCCTTCCATAGTCCAGGGGCTGGCGACTAGCACCAAGGTGTAAATCCCGACAAAAAGGGGAAGGCATTGCCTTTATAAAGTAAACAAACACCACAAAGTAAGCAAGCAGAAGTAAACACTAAGTAAAACTAGGTACAAAATGTAGTGTGGAAAAGTAAGTGGGCCAGAATAAAAACCCAAACTGGACGTAAAGTACAACTGGAAAGGAAATACAACAACTGAAAGTAAAGAAGCAACGTCTATCCATCCACTCGAAGTCCCACCTGAAGGGTGGGTACAGATAGCCTACTCAGCTCCTCGGGTCCAGCCGTCTTCTCTGTGTACATCCCGCCCAGTGGTCCACCTCCAGGTACCGACTTGCTCCACAAGCCTCACCCACGATCAGCGCTGTCCGTCGTCTATATCCAACACAACATTGTGCAGGCATTTCCTGTCTAGGGGTGAGTATATGCAACTCAGTAGGGACCCCGAGACCCCCGAAGGTCTCCCAGAATCCACAAAGGGTAGATACAATCACGAATGAACATTCAACACTACTTAGGTATATGCTCATACATATACTGAAGTCACCAATCCCAGTTCGGCTCTAACATCTGAGCCCAAGTTTGATCACGTCCACACAGGATAGCACAACCAATCCACACAGGATAACACCACCCAATCCACATAGGAATGCAAGTCAATCATATCAAAGATAATGATTTAAAGTCAAGACTCAGCTCAATCCACAATTAAAATCATGATTTTGAAACCATAGCTGCTGGGGAAATTCCTCCTCTATCGAGTACAGTGGGACTGCTGCTACAACAAAGCACTTCCCATCAACCTTGGAATGCCATAGTACTCCACCTGTCGAGTACTGTGGGCCTGCTGCTACAACCAAGTGCTTCCCACAATGGGTCTTCCGCTACAACCAAGCTCTCCCCCTCATAGCCTCCAGAGGTACTCCTTCTATTGAGTACCGCAGTCTGCCGCTACAACCAAGTGCTCCTCCACTGTGGGTCTACCGCTGGAACCAAGCGCTCCCCCTCATAGAATCCAGAGGTACTCCTTCTATTGAGTACCGCGGGTCTACCGCTACAACCAAGCGCTCCTCCACCGTGGGTCTGCCGCTACAACCAAGCGCTCCTCCACCGTGGGTCTGCCACTATAACCAAGCGCTCCCCACTGGGCTATCCGAAAGACACCGAGTCGATCGATCAGAAGACATCAAGTCTTATCCAGATCTAGGGTTTCATAATGATTGAAAGTACCATAGTCGTCACTGTCAAACCCACTGAGGATTCCCGTACGAAAGTCATCGTCGTCGCAGCCAGCTCTAGGGTTTCCGCACACAGCACACTCGTTCCGGGAGGGTCCAGTCCACGAGCCAAGAGGTCGATACATCAATTGACATGTAGTCCGGAGTTGATGTATCCCAAAGTTCCTTCTTGTCAAAAGGAACACAACGCGACAGACGTCGCGTCAATCAGACGCCCGGTCCGAGAGTTATTGGCTTTCTTGTCCTAGGGGCCCGGTTGGTTTTTAAGTCAAAACCAACCCGACCACACTCCAGCTACATACAAATCTCAATCGGAGTAAGCCAAATGGTCCGTCTCACTAATAGGAATCCAACAAAGTTGACGGCACGTCAATCAGACGCCTGGAGCTCAAGTTATAAATGTTTCCGCTCCGAGGGCTCGGTTGGTTTTGTGTTCGAACCAACCCGGCCGTACCAAAAGTTCTTTGAAGCCTTGAGTGTAATATACCAAAACGACTGTATCGATTCATGGATATCTACGCAACTGACGGTGCATCGATCGGGGGTCTGTAACCCATGTTATGAGCTAATGACCGAAAAGTTCCGAAAAGGGGGGTTTGGGCCCGGTCCGACCCGGGTCCGGGTCCGACTCGGATGGGTGTGGCCCGACCCGGCCGGCGCGGCATGGTCTGGCTTAGGTACCCCAGCCCGGTGCGTCCGGTACGGCCCGGGGCGGCGCGGCGCCGGCCGAGCGGCCGCGGAAAGGTGGCGGCAGCCCCCTTGATTGCCGTCGCGTCCCCCACATGGGGGCCGTTCCTTGCTAGCGGATGCGGCCCAGTGCCGCATCCCCCCCCCCCTTCGGTCCCGCATGGTAACAGGACTAGCCGCCTACCGCCGTGACTTCAGCCGTGACGGTCCTTCCCGGGGGCGCGCCGGGCGCCGCCGCCTCCGGGCGGCCGGCTGATACCGGCCGTCGGCGCCGCCAGGGTCTTATGCGGGCCACCGGAGTTGCTCTGGTGGTCTGTTCTTGATTCTGTCTACGCCGGCATTCACCTCGGGTCTCCAAATTAATTGAGGAATCATCAATCCTTCTCTGCGGCCCGTTCTGTCAACGCCCGTCGATCCGCCATCAAATATACAATACGCGGAGCCTTCGAATCGCCGCAACGGTTCGACGCAACGACGCTGCGCTTCTTCGCCCGTTCTTCGTTGTTCTAGCGCAGTGTTGTTGCACCGCGCCGCCTTTGCTCGTGCCGTAACAAGTACAACCAACAAAAGGGGGAGGAGGGTTGGCCATGTTCGTGCGGTCTGAACTCCTCCCTTTATTACGATAAAAGGCATCCCAAATGACTATCAACAAATTAATCAATGGCTGAGGAAATAATCCACATAAATTAAATTAAACCAAATCCCCTGCCTCAAGAGGCTGATGATCGAAGATTGTCACGGGAGAAGGAACATTGTGGAAGAAGTGTCGCGAAAGGATGATCGTCGGCATCATGGAAGGAGGATCAGCAGCTTCGCAGTACACAACGTCGCGGTACACGGTGTCACGTCGTCCATCTCTGAGGGTTCGGCATTCTTCGTCGCCCTTCGTCGGAGGTCGGCATTCTTCGTCGGCGACGATGCGTTCTTCGCGTTCTTCAACGTATAATGTGAAGATTCAAGGCTTGAGTTATTCCTCTCCCAATTCTTCTCGCACAACGAAACAACATAATAAAATAAGGCTTTGCATTATTTTATTTCTCAAGCCAACTATTTTTGAAATTCAAAAATAGATCACGATTAAATTAATCAGCGTTGACCAATTAATGAGGCGTTTAATAATTTAATTAAACACGATAGTTGACTTGGAATTTAAAAGGGGGTGCGGGTGAGTTACCATATTGAATGCACGTGGAAGGTAAAATGAAATAAAGGGTTGGGGCTTGTGTAGGACCCACCTCACTAATATCCTACCTAGGAGTTAGGGTATTAGTGGGTCCCACTCCAACCCTCAAGCTTATGGTTAAGCTACCTTAAATAAAAATAAAATTTGGCTGCACAAAATTTATTTTTATTCTT
This sequence comes from Viscum album, assembly GCA_963277665.1. Classification (NCBI taxonomy): domain Eukaryota; kingdom Viridiplantae; phylum Streptophyta; class Magnoliopsida; order Santalales; family Viscaceae; genus Viscum; species Viscum album. The sequence goes on from OY728140.1 coordinate 2,121,201,755, forward strand.
TAGTTAACCCCAAAATTTAATAACCTCACCTGAGCAAACGAAACACCAGAAAAGGTGTTCTTATGCAATTACTGGCACTGTGATTCCATCGGTGCCCTAGGATTTCGATTCTGAGCACCGATTCAAAAGTTTGGAAAACCCGCTCGTTCTTTTACTGAATGTACCCGACCTAAACTTCAGAAATTGATTCTGGGCACACCGGGCCTCAGAATCTGGTGCCGTCAGAAACCATGTTCTTGTAAAATTCCAAAGAAAATTAATAAAAAAAAAATTCCTTGAATTTTATGGGTCTTTACAAGTATTTGTTGTGGGACATCATGAAAAAGATATTTTAGAGTATGTATCCTAATTTTTTATGTCAATAAGCTAAGGCTGGGATATATAATTACAAGTTTATATTATCACCATTACCCATATCATAATGACAGTAGGGAAACATTAACTTTGATTTTTTTGTTAGACACCTGAAAATGTATAAAGGGAAAAATTCTATTTGGGTTGTAGTTGATCACCTTAATAATTCATTATACTTTATTTATCATAGAGATTATTTCTTTCCTAATTAGCCTTTAATGATATACATTATGTAAGTTGTATGGTCTCATGGACTATCATATTCTATTACTTCTGATTAGGATCCTAGGAGTACCTTAATATTCTAGAGAAGTCTTTAGAAGGATCTAGATACAAAGTTATGTTTCATCACTTCTTATCATCCTAAGAAAGATGGTTAGTTTGAGAGAAAAATTCAAACACTATAGGCTATATTGGGATCTTATTCTCAACATTTTACTGGTGGTTGTGATCAACACCTTACTCTATTTGACTTTTCTTAGAACAATAGAATTTACTTAAGAATTCAAATAGATATTTATGAATCCATCTATGAATGGATGTGTATAAATCCATTATGGTTAGATTTGGTTAGAGAAACATATCTATTGGGACCTGATAAAGCTAGTGAAATATTATAGAATCTCATTGACATTCATTAACACTTATGGTTAGATCAATGTATGAAGAAAAATTATACTTACAATCATTGATGAAATCTTGAATTTGAATTTGGTGAATGGGTGTTTTTATGAATTTTCACAAGGAAGAAGTTTATGATATTCTAAAATAATGGAAATCTGATCCCTAGATACATTTTCCACTTCTAGATTCTTGGGTAATTAAGGATGGTAGCATATCACTTGGAACTTTAACCAGATCTCTCTCAAGTTCACTATGTGTTCCATATATCATTAATGGGGAAGTACATACCAAATCCTTACCATGTGCTAAACATAGATTTTATGAAATTTGAATACGATGTCACTTATGAGGAATAATTAGTGGAGATTATGGATCATGGAGATAAACCACTACGAAACAAGATCACTCACCTAGTTAATGTTTCATAATGAAATCATCAATTAAAGGAAGCTACATGGGAAACAGAGGATGTGATAAAATATAGATATAATCAAATATCAATATCATATTGAAATAATTTCATGGGTGAAATTATTCTTAAGGAGGTATAATGTAACACCCGCAAAGTTTAATATATATAAATATTTATCTTTAAGTAATTTTTTTTTCTATAGATTGAGATACATGCAACCATGGGCATAAATGGACAATAATATAGTATACTATTATAACATATAAATTAAATTATAATTTATGAATATATATAATTAAATAATTAAAATTTATTCATAAAATCTATAATGACTCTATCTGAACAGACATAGAAATTTCATTATTTTTACGTATTGGATTGCACATTACATAAACAGATTCCCATTGACCATATTAGTCTAGTGCCTTTGGAAACATGGATATGTAAAAAATAATACATGAATGAGACACATAATATCTCACTAGATTCACCAAGAATAACACCCAAATTAGATATATCATATATGAAATATATTTTCATAACCTAGGGAAGGAAACCATAGCAAGCTCTAATGATTAATAAGGGTAAAGAACAGAGATATGAAAGCATAATAATGCTCATATTTGTTTGATAATGTGATCATAACATTATAAGATCATAACCTACATTTCAAAGAACATAAACATAAATCATGGGATAAATATTAGTAGTTTATAAGAAATGAATCATAAGGGAAATAAGAACATAATACATGAAATCGGAACATAGAAATTGTGTCACACAAATAAACCTGTAATATTATTCCCTATATGTCAAGAGTCATTTCCATATATTATTAGGGAACATTAATGGGACTAAAACTAGTGGGATAGACATACCACCATCCCCATTCGATATCCTTTCCTTATAACGGACCAGTTTTTCCCATCTTTCTGTAGTGGATAGGGTTTCCCCATCTTCCCATATTGGATTGGGTTTCCCCATCTTCAGATAGTAGATTAGGTTTTCCCATCATCACATAGTGGTTTGGGTCTCCCAATGTTCCCATAGTTGATTATGCCCGTTGAATTGAATCCCATCAATATCTCAAGAGATATAAATCCTTACCCAATTTATTGGAGGGAGATATAGGTCTTTCCCATATCGTAATTAAATCATATACACATGTGACATAAGATCATAAAAAATAATATCATAACACATTTAATGAAATGGGTATCATAGAAATTTAATCATTTCATAACATGTGTAAAAGAGATAGGTTTCATAATAATTTCACCAAATAATAACCCATGAGAAGAAGCGATATAAATAAGAATATAACCCATGAAAGAGAAACAAGTTTCATAAACCTCATACCATCAATAAATAAACCATTCAAAGAACTAATATGAATGGAATATATAGATCACTTCCCAGAAATGAATGAGTAAAATTGAAATATGTCATCATTGGTGGAAAATAATTTTTCAATATCTTTTAAAAACATTACTAGAGGAAATTATCCTTTCTTCTTTGGAAATTTATTTTAAAAACGTAAAAACCTTTGAAAATAATTTTCATGAAAATAAAATTAAAAACAATTAAATTAATATTTGAAATCATTTTGAAAAAAAAATTATTTGAAAACATATAAAAAAACATGAAAATGCATTGAAAACAATTTTCCTTGAATTATTATAAAATAATATTGATAATGTTTTGGAAACCATTCATTCAAAAACACATTGAATCCTATAAAAGAAAATTGAAAATTTTTTCAAAACCATTTCCATTCAAAACTTATTAAATAATCTATATAATTTTTTGAAAACCATTTCATTTAAAATACATTGATAACATAAAAAATGTTTTTGAAAAAAGTTTGAAAAATTTTTTTCTTTGAAAAGACATTGAAAACTTTTGAAGAATTATAGAAAATATTTTTAGAAAACATTATTTTGGAAGAACATAGATTTATGACTGAAGAGAGAGGTAGATATAGAATTTATTAAAAATAATTTATTAATTTTCTTATGTACCAAAGAGTGATCATAAATAAGGATAATAAAAGTCATGAATTTATAGAGGATAAGAAAGTCATGAGAGTTTTTGAGATATGGATAATAATATTTTATCAATAAGGGAATAAAAGAAGTCATGAATGTTTCAATTCATGAAGATATCATAAATTTATATAGGATAATAAAACTCATGATAGTTATTGAGGTAAGGATCATAATATTTTATCAATAAAAGAATACTCATAAATAATCTCTATAAATGATGAGATGGTTTCAATAAACTCTTACTATGTGGTAATATTGAATTATACTCCCCATGTAAGAAAAATAAATAAAATGATGATTTCAAAATAATTAATGTAATGATTTTAATTATAAACAATTTAAAATGGTAGTATATAAACATCATAATAGAATATACATTCATAATAGGGCATGTTTCTCAAAGAAGGAAAATTGAGACAAAATTAAATTACTAGTTTGGTAACATCTGAAAAATAAACAACATGAAATATATATCATTAAATAGATATTTAAATATACATAAATTTATGTTTAAAAATGATATATTAAATCCATGGGATTCAAACACACCACATATAATAAATATGTGGTGAGCATCGCTTCTGTCTCATGAAAAATAAAAGTGATATAAGAAAACCCCCACTACTTGAGTAACTTTAGAATATTGATCCCCATGAGATAATAACATCATTTAAAGATTTTAATATCATTAAATAAATGGAATTAATGATATAAAATTTCATATGGAATTATATACAACACAAAAAATAATAAAGTGGTGAATATGGCATGTATCTTACGAAAATAAAAAGTGAGATGAAATCCCCTTACCTTAAGGCTGACTTGTCATGGTTATCTTTAAATTCTAGAATAATAAACATATGTTAATTATTTATGTGATTTATAAATTTTTTCATGTTTATTATTAATTTTAATTAAATTATTACAATTTTTTTATACAACTACTTAAAAAACTAATTTTATGTCAAGTGTTTTGACCAAATGCAGTTCTTGTGTTAAAATGTCTTTGGAAGCAGAACTGTAGGGTACTGTAGCAGCAAAAACACTATATCAATGATGGGCACTATAGCAGTGGCAGTACACTATAGCAGCTGTAGGTCAATGTAGCAGTGGAGGGTATTGTGTGGTACTGTAACAGGTAGGTAATTTAGGCTTACTATTCACATAATGGTCCTTGGGAAAAAACTTTGGGCCTACGAGCCATGTAATGGGCTAAATTCCTAGTTAGCCTTCAGGCTATATAATGGGTCTCCCTCTACCTAGATATAATAGGATTTTTATTTTCTTTAAAAATAAATGAGGCTTCATCCCCAACCTTAAAAAGATATACTTATATATTTAAGTTTTTTTATGTAAAATGAATCGCATCGCATCGAGGAGGCAGAAGTCCACACGTCCACAAACAACATTATCACCTTTTTAGTGCGTGAAAAGAGTAATAACGAAAATGATATATTATATTTATAGGAATTTAATTATGTCATGAATATCATATATATTTCATTTATGGAACATATGATTATTAGAACCTTCCTTTATACATTCCATTTTAAGTGTGAACGAATCACATCGCTTTTTCGAAGGCAGTAGTATACATTTCCATAAACGATGTTATAATAATTACTGTAAATAGAAATTGAGAATTTATGTTTTATATAATAATTAAATAAATATAAATACATCATAAATATCATAAATATCATATAAAAATAGAGGTTCCATCTTAATTACCATCCATGAAACGTGGTAAAGGAAAAACTAAAAACATCATTTTGTGAGGCAGTAGTTTGACATAAACAAGAATGGTAATTTCATTAGACATTATATTGAAGTATATGTAACTTTATATAGAACGATTAAGAATAAAAATATATCAGCATATTTTGGATATTGATATTATTATGTAATCATTTAATGATAAATGTTGTTGGTGTGGATAAGTAAAATAAAACAAAGGATCTTGAGGAATGATGTTACCTCTTCTTTGTGTAACTCCTATTAGTTTGCACCAAATGGGATTTATTAGATTGATATATGCACAAATGGAGGCTTACAAGATGAGTTAAGGTATTTTGGGAGAAAATTTTGGAACTGTTTTAATGATCCAATGTGTATTTGGAGTTGTGAGTAAGGGAAAGAGGGAATGACTTCTTATATTAGAGGGCGGCGTGGAATTCTTGTAAATACAAAAATTTAATCACTAATTGGAGGAATACCTTACCTAATGTTCTTATATAATGTAAAAATAATATATTAAAGTAAATTTATGGTCAAAATCATATCCAACACACAAAAATAAGTTTATTTTTATAATTTTTTGCTCAGTATTTATGTGTCCCTGCATTTTCTATTTTGGTTTTTCATTTAGGTAACTAGTTTTCCAACCTATGTAATTTAACAATAAAGAGAAAGTAAAGGTGTGATTTATTATAAAATATAAGTCCAATGAACTATAAATGTGAAATATAATATAAAATTTAAAAATTTCATGTGCGTTGGAAATTAATTTTAAAAAAAGCGCATGTAACATTAAAAAACACTACTTTAACCCAAACTATGCTTACAATGTTTTTACTATTTAGAGTTTTATATGTCCATTATAAAAGATAATTTGGTCCATTAATAGAAAATATTTTATATTTTTGAATAATAAAAAATCACTTTTCAGAGATCATATATATTTTTAATTTTTAATCATTTAATAAAAATTAATTTATTCAAAAATAACATGAATTTCAATTTTGACATTATTTATTTAAATTTAATTAAAAAAAACCAAAAAAATTTGGAATTAGAATATATTTATTTAAAATAAGAATAAAATTATATATTCTACTAAATAATAATGGAACAATACAATTCATTAAATTTACATTACTTTAATGTTTTTAGTGTCATTTATTTTATTTAATTATTAATTAAATAATTCAAGCATTAGAGTTTGTTTAGAATTTAGTATATCTAATTCATTACTAAAATTTAATTATAAATAATTTAGATAAAAATAACACATTTTTCTTTCAAAAAGACATATATTACAAAAAAATATGTTGTTTTTTTTCAATATCTCAATGTTTTATAAATATTAAAGGTATGGAAACTTCCTTTTTTGACTCTTTCCTTACTTAACTTATGAAATTGGAAACCTTTATTGAATAGTATCCCACTAACTCATAAAATTAGAACCATGAATGGATATAGTTTAAATATGTCTAGCCAATGGATTTTGGACAATAATCAAGGTCATTTTTTCCCTTATGTTTAAGGTTTAGTCCCTTATTAAGCAACATTTTACCTTGATCGTTGTAATTAATTATAATCATTTTTCTAATATTTTTGGTAACAAGTTTTTTTTATATTATGAGAATATAAATATCATACTAATTTGAACTATTTATTTCCTTTTTTCCAAATTCAACTCATATAAGTGGCTAAATTAAATTTAAAGCTAATCCCACAGGTTTGGCGAGAAAGAAGGTTTGAAGGTAAAAATGGCCAAACATTCAATAAGTTTTTATGTATACATTCAATATAGACGTGATTATAATTACCTAAATTAGAATAATAGATTTATAAATTAACTATTATTAATTTAAAAACCAATTTACAATATAATTTATAATTAATTATTATTTAAATAAAAAGGCAGTTTTTAAATAAAATACAGTATCTTTCACTATTCATAAAAAATGACACTTCATAGAAAAATACTAAAAATTTACCCTAATATAATATTGAAATTAAAAATTAAAAAATGGTGTTTATTTTGAATAATTGAATTTATAAATGTGTATTTTTTTTTTGTAAAATAGTTCCCCCATTAAAAGGCAGTAAACCTCGGTCATTTATGCATTGCAAGCTAACTTAGTGTTGTGTGTTGTGTAAGCTCGAAATGGTGTGGAAGTTAATGAAATAAACACATAGTGTTTCCATATAGAATATTATATATTCAGTGTCATGTTAAATTAAAATCATACAAAATATTAAAATAACTTGAAAAAAATATTTTACAAAATCTCAGGTTGATACATTCTACCCCCTCTAGGTGAATTTCGACCTTAAAATCGGTCTTGATTATTATTGTTTTAATACCTGAAATTTACATTAATAAAAAATAATGATAAAAATTAAAACTAAATCATATTTTCCAAACGAAAAGTTATAAACATAATAGATACTAATAGTAACTCATAATTAGGTTTCCACTTTGGAGAACATATATGGAATGTGAAAACATGGACATGGTAGAGATATATCACCATCATGTTATGACATAAATTGATAGATAATAAGTCTAAGAGAATATAAAAAATCATGAATACTTAAGTCTATGATGATCTATGGGGCCATTTTATTCCTTGGAACATAAGGTACAAGGATAACAATTTCGGTTTGAAGACCATTTCCCATGAGTTGAATATTTTTCATGAGAAGATATAATTACTTAATTCAATAAAATAAAACCCTTTGTTGTTCCTTGATCATTTTCCAATTCACCAATTTCTATAAAATGAAGGTGATTTTTCATTCATGAAGTAGTAATAGATTAGGAGATCCATCATAAGGCATCCCAACAATCATCGGTTACCATCAACAAAAATTTGTTAGAATAGGTTATCCATTAAGAATAAATCCTCATATGGTGATATAGTACATTATTCTCACAAAATGATTCTAAATGTTAACATAAGATTTCCATAAATAGTTACCCTTATAATCCTTCCAAAATATAAAAATCCAAAACATTAGATATAAGTTAATGAAAGAAACTTAATATTTATCCCCATATATCATGATGTATATCTTGGTTTTCACATTCGAACGTATTAATACCATCAAAGTAGATTCTCTTGAAACATGAAGATAACCTGAATAACCATAAATCCTTTAATAAAACATGAATTATTCTATATTCCAAGGATTAATAGATATATTATATAAATAAAATATGTTTTACTATTCTTCTATGATTATTTTGGAAACTATTTCAACAAATCAATAATCAGTTCTAGGGTAATTAGTACTATCCAATTTACTTTATCCATATCAATCAGGTATTTATCCAAGGTAAACACAATTTAATAAACATTAGTGACATATTAAGGGAACATTTCTATTAAATACATTTCCTAGTTCATCAGTACCATTCATTATATCATTTAAAAATCCTTAATGGAAAAAATATACTTCATGATTAATGTAACATAAATCTCGAATTCCTATAGATTTACACTTCAATAATACAACTTTATTTTTAAACCATTAATCAGGCTTGATAATCTTATCCCTTAATTTCGCTTTCATATAATTTTATATATTAATAATTTCTTGAGGTTCCTCAACCTCCATATAATCATGCTTCATATGCTTAATGTAAATAATATCGAAAGAACACCCTAAACCCTTCACATGTCCTTTGTAGTATCTCTATCTTCAGTAATATAGAAAATACCCGTAGAACTTCATGATTATTTTCATGATATTTACATATAGAATATAATTTTTATCATGCTTATACTTTGGAAATTAAAATAGTTCAATGTTAAACAAGTTCCTTATTGTTTCTACTATTGAATAAAACCAGAAATAATAGGGTGATAAACACTTATCATATTAGAAAACCACATAATCATTAGAAAATTAATTACAAGATATATAAATAATGACTCATAATTATTTAATGAATGAAAAATAGGTTTTTATTAGGTTATTCATAATTATATTGTATTTAAATCCTTCATGATATTTTGTAAAGATTTTGTGAATTCCCAAAGCATATCCCCTAGGAGTGTCAAACTAGAAGCACATTAAGACCCATTTTTATGTACCTAGTTAGGCTTGAGTCCTGACTAATGAACCTTTTTTGAGTTTGAAACCCAAGGTAAATCTGTGACAAAGTCACATCTACTTGTATTCTCTGGAAATGTATGTAATTATAGTAAACCACTTGCCCTATCTTTCACCACAATTCCAAAACATTTTCTTATACATTTCCTCATCCTTAAACTTATACATTAATACATCCCAAAACACATCCTTAAAAATATTCATGGGGATCTCACTAATGTTTTTTCATCCTACATTCCAAATTCTGAATAAAAATTCACTCTGATTCCAACTATAACAACCTAGGCTTAACATACATTGATATTTAATCTTTTTCGCGGAATACATAATCCATTACACAAAATGATACCCAAATACTGTATTAGCTTAGTTCCTTGTGAAACATGTAAACATAAACACTAATACAAGAGTGAGATACATTATCCACCACTAGTTTCTCAAATACAAGCACCCATCTTAGAAATATCTTACCTGAAATATATATTTATAAATTGGGTAATAAAACTATAAAATAGGCGAGGTCAAATTCTCTGAAAGGTTAAAAAAGGGAGATATGTAAGAATAAAAATAAGAAAAGGTTATTATAACATGATCATAACATTTTATGATCAAACTATGCATATCAGAAATCAAAAAAATAATCTTAGAATAAATATTAGCATTTTAGAACACATGAATCATAATTGAAACAAGAAAATAAGCCATGAAATCATAACATATGAATTTTCAAAAACTCATAGACTTTTAATATCATTACCTAAAAGTCAAGATGCATTTCAAGAACATATAATGACACTTAATGGGGACTACACCTACTAGGATGGACACACCGCCATAATAGGTTACAGTCCTTTTCTTTTAAGGTATCAGTTTTCCCCATCTCCCCATTGTCGATAGGGTTTCCCCATATTTCCATAGTGGATCAGGTTTTCCCATCATCCAATCATGTATTGAGGTTCCCCATCTTCTTATATTTGAACATGATTCCCTATATTCCCATAGGGGATCAGTTTTACTCATATTACCATATTGGATTAAGCCCTTTAAAATGAATTCAATAATTATTCAATGAGATATAAATATTACCCATTGTATTGGTGAGAGATATGGTTCCTACCAATCTGATAATGAAATCATACATACATGTTCCAAAATATCATAAACAATATTATCATAACCCATGAAATGAAATGGGTACCATAAATATGTAATCATATCTTAAAAAATGTAAAAGAGATAATTTTCATAATCATTTTATCAATCCATAACCTATGAAAATAAGTATGTTTCATAAGCATACAAACTATAAAATAGAAACTAGTTTCAAAACAAGTAACCCATGGATGTGAAAATAATTTAATAAACATAATTCCATCAATACAAAAACCATTATGAAGAAAATTTAAATGGAATCTTTGGACCATTTCTCAAAATGGAACGAGTATCATCAAAAAATTTCATCCTATATGGAAAATAATTGTGAATAATATTTTGAATAAATTTCTTTATGAAATTTTCATATCTTTATTGAAAAATTATTTTTAAAACATAAAACCTTTTGAAATCAATTTTATGAAAATAAAATGGAAAACATTTAAAGGAATATTTAAAAACATTTAAAAGAAATTTTTTTATCTGAAAACATATAATTAAATCATTAAAATTATTTGAAAACCATTTTCATTGGAAAAAATAGAAAAAAATCATGAAAACATATTGAAAACCATTTTCGTTGAAAACATATGAAAGAAGATTGAAAATATTTTGAAAAACATTTCATTGAAAATAATTTTAATACTAATAAGTATGTTTTTTATAAAAATTCAAATACATTTTTCATGGAAAATACATCAAAAACATTTGAATATTTCCTAAATTATTTTTAGAAGTCATCGATTTAATAGAATACAGATTTCAGATTGAAGAGAGAGGTAAAGTCAATCATTCATAAAAAAACATTCTTACTAATATTATGTAGAAAAGAGTGAAACATAGTAACAATACCTAAAGATATTATGAATTGGAATATGTTAATAAAATTCATTATATTCCTTAATATATTTTTCTAAATAGTTCATCAATGGGAGCATAGTCATAAACAATATCGATAAATGATGAGATTGTTTCAATAAACTCTTACCACTTAGTAACATTGAACTATAATACCCAAGTAAGAAAAGAAAATTACCTGAATAATAAAAAATCATGAAAACAAAGAGGTTCAATATATAACATGTAAAATCTCAGTATATAAACCTCATAAAATAATATATGTTCATAATATGACATTTGTCTCAACGAAGGAAAATTGAGACAAAATTATTTTTCTAATTTGATAACTTTGGAAACACATAACCCATGAAATAAAGATAATAAAAATGATATTTAAATAAAAATAAATCCATGTATAAAAATCATATAATACGTTGATGAGAATTAAACACACAACATATATGAAATATGTGGTTAACATGGCTTATATCTCATGGAAAATAAAAGTGAGACAAGAAAACCCTTACTACTTGAGTAACATTAGAATCATGATCCATATGAGATAATAAAAACTTCTATAGATTTTACTGTCATTTAATAATAAAATTTAATGATATAATATGTCATAGGGAAGTATATACACCACAAAAAAGAAATGATTGGTGAATATGACATGTATCTCATGGAAAGAAAAAGTTAGATTAAATTACCAAAATGTGAGTCTAGATTGCTATGCATGTCTCTATATTATTGAATATTAAACGTATATTAATTATTTAATTTATTAAGAAATTTTTTTATGTTTATTATTTATTTTAGTTCGCTTATTGAAATTTTGTATACAATTACTTAAATAATAAATTTCATGTTTGGTGTTTTGACCAAATTCAGCTAAAGTGTTAAAACTACTTTGATAGGTGAAATATTGTCAAATGGGTCATTATATAAAAATATCTATAATAATAATCATGAAATAATTATCATATTTATACATAAAATATACTTGTAAAACTAATCAACGAATATGGTTATAAAAAATGAATTAATGTTACAATCATGAAGATGGGAGACCGTACGTACGTAGGAGTAACATTCCGATATTTCGGTGATTATTATGGAAAGAAGGTAATAATTTTTTTTATATTTAAATGATGATAATTATAACATAAGTACCATGTTATTTAATCATATATACATATATATGTAATTATTGTGATATAAATGGAATCAAATCATGTTTAGGAGGCAGTAGTCCACCCGTTTACGAATGACGTTATCACCTTTTCAGTGTGTAAAAAGGGTAATAAAGAAAATGATATATTATATTGGAGGAAATTAATTATGAAATTAATATCATATATATTTAATTTAAGTCACATATTTTTATTTAAACCATCCATTATATGTTCCATGTATAGTGTGAATGAATCACTTCATTTTGAGGAGGTGGTAGTCCACACTTTCGCAAATGATGTTATAATATTTACACATAATGGAAAGAATGAAGTTATGTTTTTTGTAATAATTAAATAATAATAAATACATCATAAATATGATAAATATATTATATGTTTATATTTTTCTTTCATAATTCTCATCCATTAGTGGTGGTAAAAGAAAAATGAACAACATTGTTTCGTGCAACGGTAGTTAACCCAACATAAGAACGTTAAGTTTGTTACCAATTAGATAGAAGAGTGTGTAAGTTAAGGAAGAGAAATTATAATAAAAACATATATTTATATTCAGTATGAAAAAGTTATTATATAATCGTGTAATGTGAATATTTTAGGGTGTGTAAAATGAAAATAAAACAAAGGATCTTGAAGAAGGTTTTCACCTCGTCTTTAGGTAACTCCTCTTGGTTTTCACCAATTTACATCCATATACGGGTTTATTACAGAATTTAGGCTTCTAATATGAGTTAATTTACGTTGGGAGACTCTTTGGGATGATTTTAGATGTGCCAAAGTGTCTTGAGTGTTGTGAGTAAGGGGAAGAGTGAAATTTTTTTTATAGTGGATGAGGGGTGACATTCTTATAAAAAACAAAAGGTATGAACTAATGGAAGGTAATAATAACTTAATGTGATTAAAAAATGTATAATTAGTGGATTAAAGTGAACTTATGGGAAAATTAAATATCCTCCACACAAAAATACATGCACTTTTATAATTTTTATCCTTATTATTTAAGTTTCTTTATATTTTTTATTCTGTATTTTCATTTAGGTAACTAGTTTTCCAACCTATGTAATTTATTCTTTAAGACTAAATTATTGTGTGATTTATTAGATAAAATATTTAAAATTAATTATAAATATTATATATAATTGTTTTCAAAAATATCATGTTTATTGTAAATTAATTTTAAAACAAGTGCATATAACGCACAAAAACACTATTTTAACCCGAACTGTGCTAAAAATGTTTTTTCTATTTAGGGGTATATATTTTTATCATAAAAAAATTTCAATTAATATTATATAGTTTATATTTATGAACACATAAAAATAACATATCATAAGTTCTTATTTTTTAATAATTTTAAATCTTTTAATAATTTTTTTTGTAAAATAAAATGAATTTTAATTTTGACATTATATATTTAATTTTATTTTAAAAATATCAATCTTTTTTAATTAAAATAGATGATGTTTAAATATGTTTAAATTTATATATTTATCTACAAAAACAATGTTACTTGATAATTTATTAAATTTAATTCACTTTTAATGTTTCTAGCATCAGTTATTATATTCAAATATTAATTAAATAATCAATGTGTTAGCGTTTGTTAACCATTCAAAGTAACTAATTAATCTATAAATGTTAATTATAAATTATTATGATAAAAATAACACATTTAAATTTCAAAAAGACTTTTATAGCCTAAAATATGTTGTTTTTTTCATATCATAATTTTTTATAAATGTTGAAGGTAAGGAAAGTTTCTTTTTTGTCCTTTTTCCTTACATAACTTATGAAATATGTATCTTTTATTTAATTGTATCCCAATAAATCATAAAATTATATCCATGGAAGGATAAAATATTTTTTTAGAGAAAATGGTATTGGAAAACTTTTAGGTCTATTGTCCCTTAAGTTTATGGTTTATTCCCCTATTGAGCATTATTTCACCATAATCGCTGTAATTAATTTTAGTAACAATCACAAATATTTTTTTCTCAATATTAAGTTGATATTATTAGACTATATATATCATAATTATTACAAATTTTCATATTCATTTTTACTAATTTATTTCATATAATTTTCAATATTAAATTTAACGTTCATCCCGTATATATGGCGAGAAAGAGAGTTTCTAAAGTAAAAGTGTTCAAAATTTAAATAAATTTATATTTATTAATAAAATATAAATATTATTCAAATGAAATAAATTGGATTAATAGATTTATAATTGATATATTGTGACTTTTTAAATGAATTTAAAATATAATTTTACAGTAATAATTATTTAATGAAAATTTAGTTTTTAAAGAAAATGTAATATTTTCACTATTCATAAAAAATGACACATCATAGATAAATACAAATAATTAACCCAAGGATAATTTTGAAATTACAAATTCAAAAAATGTTTTTTATTATTACAAATAAATTTTTTATAAGTATTAAAGTTTAGTTTTAAAATAGGTGTTCCACTAAAGGGTAGTAAACGCGGTCTTACATGTAATACATTCTAACTCATTATTTTGTGTTTCCTAAGAATATAATAGTGTTTTGTATAATGTAATAAAAACATAGTGTTTTAATGTAAAAAAATCTATATTTAGTGGTGTTTGAAATGAAAATAATAAAAAAGATAAAACTATTTCATAGAAATATTTTCAAAAAATCTCAGGGTATTACAAAATCAAATCATTAGTTATCAATTATTATGAATTAAAATATTAACCATTTGATTGTAAAAGGGTTTTTTTCTCCAAAACTATTTTATGTCAGTGATGTGTTTTTAAATTAGTTAATTAAATTGATCACTAATGATGAATGATATTAATGATATTTATATATCATATATTCATTCAATTTTTTATATTTCATTTAATATTATTCAAAACATGGGATAAGAATAAATCATGTTTCATTCTTAAAAAACTAGTTTTATTCTAATTTTACACACTTATTTTAAAATAAATTTCTTCAAATTAATGAAATTAAAAATTTTAATCTAGAATATATTTTTGGAATCATGAGGACCAAAATAGATAAATAGTTCCTTTTTAAAGTTTTTCAATTTGAATAGTAACCATAGTATGTTTTCCCCTAGAAAGGGTATAATTTGTAGAATTGGGTTAAAACATAAGGCATGGATTGAAAATTGCTCTAACTCATTCCTTTATCTTATTGGGTGAGTGGAGTTCAACCGTGTCCATAAAATACTTTAATATATTTTCACTTTGTGTCATATTTCAATGAATATTAACATTAAAATAATTTAACTAAACAATAAATATAAAATGTCACTCTATTGACTTAAATAATTCTAAATTTTTTACATAATGATAAAAAGAGTATAGAAACCCGAGCATTTTATATATAACATTTTATGATTTTAAGAATAATTAATCATTAGAGTACAAGACAAGGATTGTTAAGCCTAGTTTCTTGGTAGACTAGGTACATAAAACATAAAACATGGGGCTAAAAAACACTTTTTTATTAAATCTCCATAATGAGATCCTAACTTCCTTTGCGCCCTTACATCTTCATAGGGTACCCTAGGGAACACATGAACAAAGGGATGACCTAAAAATCTCAGTAAGGGAATGAACATAAGGATACATCTTAAGAACATGAGTTAAGAGTCATGAAATATTGATATCCAAAACATGGAACATATGAAATAATATCATATAATCATGGGATCATATAAACATGGAATCATATAAATGTGGCAGAATCATAAAAAATTTCTACAGTACTGGTCAAGGCTAACTGCCAATCGCATTTCCCATTTCAGTACGGGTCAAGGCTAACTGCCAATCCCATTTCACATCGCATCTCATGTGACTTAACCTTACCCAATGCATTGGAGTGATATCTGTGCGCACCCATCTCAACATTTTCATGAATATTTTTTCCACATAAAAATTATTAGCACATATACAATAATACATAATCAACCTTACATAAACATAAGGGTACCCATGGAAAGAATTGGGTACCACAATCATGACATAAATCATAACCAATGGGCGTATAATGAAAGTGTCCATGTAAGGAAATAATTATAAAATACATTGAATTTAATAGGGTAAAATAGTCATATAACATGTTAAGTGGTGTCAGACATAAGTGACAACATATGAGAAATGTATTATAGAAACATTAGCATTAAAACATTTTTGTGCATTTTTAAGGAAAATGATATAGAGATTTTCAAATAGAAAAGAGGACACTCATTTATATAAAACCATAATTTTACCAAAAACGTTTTAATAATAAAATACTGATTTTATAAATACAATGATTTCTTACAACATATGATATAGTGCTCTTAAAATTGAGTAACCATTCGGGAAGTTCCCCTAAAATAGGTTTGCTTATCTGAAAGTTCTATGGAGGGAATCTTTTAAAAATATGTATATACATGAAAGAAAGTGATGAAAGGGGTATTGATATAAGAATCTAGTAAAACTAATATGAATTCAGAAGAATCACATAAATTGATAATATAACATCATTTTAAAATCAAGATAAGGCAACCCGAAAGAACAATGAAGGTTCACATAGAATTCCTTACAGTTTTATCGACATGGTGTCGGGGGTATCCAAGAGGGCTTGATGAGAGAGAGAAGGGATTTATCATCACTTATAAAGCATGAGGGAAGTATGGTGGAGGTGAAAAAACATACCAAACCATTTAGTATTACCCATAAAAGGCATAACATAGAGGATAATCTTGATTGAAAGTGAAATGGAGAGAACCCCTTACCCAAAATCTGGTGGTGTTCTCAAAATGTTATTAATGTCCTGAATAGAAAAATTAGGATTATTAATTCATAAGTCCAGTACCTCTTACATATGTAATTTATTTATTATAACCCCTTTTAGTTCATTAAAATCATTTTTGATTAGTTACAAGGTTCAATTTCATTGTTTGGGATCATTTGTTAACTTGGTTTTAGAAGATCCGTTCACTTATATTCAAGTTTGTATAACACATGAAAGTTGAAATTGGTTTTCTATAATTGAAGTTATATTCTCTTAGTGCACATCTGGGAGATTACATGGTTTTAATTTTAATTAGGTTACTTAATGTGACATTGAATTATTATTTAAAACCATAGTGATAATCGTTTTTGTTAATCGACGGGTTTGATTACAAAGAACATGTTTTGTTATTAAAACTTAATACCATTTGTACAAAAATATTACAGATATGAAAATGGAATATATTACATATATAATAATCTGGTTCAACCATAACTATAATGGCTTCATGAACAGAATTAAAGATTATAATAGAAATTGATAAACCGTTGTCCTTGAATGTGCTAAATTAGAGTATCTCAAACAGTGCTTTCATTTATTTCAAATAAAAGGGTGGGGAAAAGAGAGAAGATAATGAAATATCCCATTAGAATTAAAAAATTCCAGAACATGTATGTTATTGGATTTATCATACTATTATGGTGAATGGAGTTTGGGAAAGAAACAAAAAGAAAGAGAACTTAAAAGAAATGAAGGTATTGGAAAGATGAATTTACCTCTTGAGACTTCCTCCTTTGAGAACCACTTAAGGGGAGAGGTTTTGGTATTTTGAAGAGGGTAGGAGATTTTTAAAGTGGGGGAGGATCTTGGGGAGATATTTGGGCATAATAATGTCAAGTAACAAGGCTTTATAGGAGTGAAGAGAAGAGGGAGTGAAGGGGGTTTTTATAGTGGAGGAGAGGAGGGATTTGATAATATTATAATCATTAATTTATTATTTCTTCACAAGACAATGAATAGTAAGTATTCCATGACCAAGAATAGTAATTTTATCATGTGATCCCAAACTAAGTGGTATTACATCAGAAGAACATCACCAATGACTCAATAAATCCTTTAATTAGCAATTTTTGTAAATTATCGTATTTTACTATTCAACAAAAATTCATGTATTTTTGAAAAATCCCAAAAATTCACCCTAACCATTTTTAAATGTGTAGAATCAAAAAATGAAGGACATTTTTCAAAAATAATTTCCTATATAGGATTATTCTAACTTTTAATTAAAATAATTATTTATTATCAAAACCAGCTTTAAAACACTTCTTAACTTATTCAAATATATAGGTATATCATACTTCCCAATTGAATATTATTTTTATACTACCATAGGCGAGGTTAATAATCATTAAGGTATATCAGTATTCATAAGGGTATGTTACTAGTCATTAGGGTGGGTTACTATTCCCCAAAAATTATGTTTTCCATATCAGACTCCAAATAACTTACTGATTACAACCATGTATGCAAGATTTTCGAAATTCCAAACACAGAAGTGAAAAAAATTATGTTTAAAGGTCACATAGCACTTAGTAATTCATTCTGTTGTGTTTTCATGTTATTTTATGACATACTTATGAGAATGTAATTTCCATTGAAAAACATTGTGTCGTTACATTTTCTCCCCCTTATGAAATTTCACCGTCAAAATTTTGTTTTACATTCTAATCCAAAAACAGGGGTGGGTAATTTTCCTTCATTTATTCCTCTAGTTTCCATGTTGCCTCTTCATACTTATAGTTTCTCCATAATACCTTGACCAGATGAGTACTCTTGTTGGATAGAACTTTGTCACTATGATCCAAGATCTTCACTGGCTACTCCTCGTAAGAGATATCATCCTCCAACTGTACCACCTCTGAATAGAGTACATGTGAAGGGTCTTGTATGTACTTCTTAAGAGGGATACATGAAAAAATCATGTATTTTTGACATGGTAGGTGGAAGTGCCAGTCGATGGGCCACAGGCCCGACTCGATCAAGGATATCGAATGGGCCGATGTACCTAGGACTTAACTTCCATTTCTTTCCATAACTCATGACCTTATTCCATAGAGATATGTGTAGAAATACCTTGTCTATAACTTTGAACTCAAGGTATCGTCGATGGTTATCTGTATAACTCTTTTTTCATCTATTGGTTTCCATGATATGCTACTGAATGGTTTTCACTTTCTCCACCATTTCGTCGAACATTTCTGGTCCTAGAATCTTACACTCACTGACTTCATCCCAACATGTCGGTGTTCTGCACCTCTTCCTATAAAGGTATTCATATGGTTCCATTCATATGATCGAGTGGAAACTATTGTTGTCAGAGAATTCAACAAGTGGAATATGTTGGTCCATCCTCCTTTGAATTCCATAGAACAGTCTCTCAACATGTCCTCCAGTGTGTAAATAGTTTGCTCAGATTGGCCATCAGTTCGAGGATGATAGGCCTTACTGATGTTCAGTTCAGTGATCAGAGTATGCTGGAGACTTTTCCAGAACTTCGAGGTGAATCTCGGATCACGATCAGATACAATATATAGTGGTACTACATGCATCCTTACCACTTATTTGATGTAAATTCGTGCAAGTTGATCCAATGAGAAGTCCTCTCGAAACCTGATAAAGTGATATGTCTTTGTAAGACAATTCCCAATGACCCATATAGCATTGGTTTCTCTATATGTCTTTGGAAGTCTAGTGAAAAAGTCCATGGTAATGTTCTCCCACTTCCATGCTGGTACGGGTAGTCGTTTCACCACCCCTTAGACTTTTGTATCTCAGCCTTCACTTGTTGACATACCAGGCACTATGATGTATATTGATAAATATCCCTTTTTATTCTGTCCCACCAAAAGTTTTCTCAGATATATCGATACATCTTTGTGCCCCCTAGGTGGATAGAGAAGGTCTAGCTATGTGCATCATTCAATATCTCCTTCTTTATCTCTAGATTAGATGTTACACATAATCATGTCTCAAATCTTACTACTCATTCCTCATCAATTTTGAAATCAGAGGATTTCCCATTTTTAACAGCTTCTACCCTTTTTTGAATTTCCACATCCTTTCTTTGAGTATCCCTTATTTTCACCAAGAGGGATGGTTGAGAAATATTTTGAGAAAGGATTGAAGATGTTCCTCCTTTAATGATTTCCATGTCTATCATTTTCAAATTTATGAAGATCACATCTTTTTCAATTCTCATCACTGATAATGATGCAAGATCTTTTCTGCTTAGAGCATCTGCCACCTTGTTTGCCTTACTGGGATGGTAGTTGATTGAGCAGTTATAATACTTGATAAGCTCTATCCATCTTCAGTGGAGCATATTAAGATATTTCTAAGTGAATATATATTTGAATCTTTTTTGTTCCATATATATCTCACACTTCTCCCCCATATAGATAATGCCGCCAGATTTTCAATGCAAAGATCACAACCGCCAACTCCAGATCATGCATGGGATAGTTTTTCTCATGGATTTTTAGCTTCCTTGAGGCATATGCTATCACTTTATCATTTTTCATTATCACAAAAGATTATCCTTTCTTATAAGCATCACTATACACCAAAAATAGTTATCCACTTGAAGGGAGTGTGAGTACTGACACAGTGATAAGCCTCTTTTTCGACTCCTTGAAACAGTCTCCACATTCCTGTGTCCAGAAAAACTCTACTCCATTCCATAATATCTTGGTAATTGGGTTTGAAAATTGTGAAATGTTCTTCACGAATCATTGATAATACCCAATTGGACCCATAAAGATGTGGATCTCTATTACTGATGTTGGTATGTGCCACTCTTCAATTTCCTTCATCTTGGAAGGGTCCACTGATATCCCTTTCCTTGTGATAACATGCCCCAAGAATGATACATCCTCTATCCTAAACTCACATTTACTGTACATTTCATACAAATTCTACCTTATCGAAGTCTTTAACATAGTTTTAAAATGCTCCCCATGTTCCTCCTTTCCCTTGGAATATATCAGAATACCATCAATAAATACCACCACAAATTTGTTAAGGTAATTTCTAAATATTTTATTCAATAAATCCATGAAAAATATCGGATCATTACTGATTTCTAAGGGTATCACTATGAACTCATAGTGTCCATACCTTGTTTGAAAGGCAGTCTTTGGAATATCTTCTTTCCTCACCTTTCATTGGTGATATCCAGACTGAAGGTCCACCTTAAGGAAATAACTATCCCCATGAAGCTGATCGAACAAGTCATCTATATGTGGAAGGGGATACTTATTCTTTATCATGATTTTATTGAGCTCGTGATAATCAATGTAGAGGCACATTGATCTATCCTTCTTCTTGATGAAGAGGACTGGATCACCCCATGGTGAAGCACTCAGGCATATAAAACCCTTCTCCATATTCTCTTGTAACTGCTTCTTTAGATCTTCCAGATCTACGCTGGCCATTCTTTAATGTGTCTTTCAGATTAGCAGAGACCCAGTGATATGTTCAATTGATAACTCAAAATCTCGATCAGGAGGAAGAATAGAAAACTCTTCAGAAAATACATCAGTGTAATCCTTCAAGATGGGCATGTCTTCAAGCATGATTCTATCCTTTGTCCCAATCATTTGATCTAGATATGCTTTCTCACAAGGAAGCAGTATCCAAACATTGTACAAAGATTCTAAAGGAGACTCATCTTCCTACTTACACTTGTAAAGAATCGGAGGATTATTTGGGATGTGAAAAGTGATATCACTTTCCCAAAAATTGATGTTTTTATTGTACAAGGATATCCAATACAAGCCCAAGATAGTGTCTAACTCCACTAAAGGAAGCATGAAAAGATTTACATGGATGTTCAGTCCACAAATGTTAACTAGGGAGGAGTTATAAACCATGGATGCAATAATTTCTCCAATATCTGTTCTCACAGATAACTTTTCCTCCAAATTTTGAGGTAGTTTTTGAATAGTTCTACTAAACTTGAAAGATTTGAAAGAATGCGTAGAACCAGAATCAAATAGTACATTCACTATTCTTGAATAAATAACAAGCATACCTATCACGCCATCATTTTCTGGATCCACCTCAGTAGTAGTGATAACATAAGTCCTTCATTGTTGCCTTGAAGGTTGTTTCTGACTGCCTCCAACAACTCTCGGCTTAGGGAAATTGTTTATATAACGCCCATGCTCCTTGTAGTTGTAACACTGCACTGTTGGATGAGTATTGATCTGAACCTTCCTTTATTCTTCAACAATAGCATGTTTTTTCATATCGTATCGGCAGTTCTTGGCCAGATGACCAAATTTTTCACATTTAAAGCAATTCTTGGTTCCCTTAAGACAGTCACCAAGATGCTTCTTCCAAAATTTTTTGCAAAGGGGAAAGTGAGTCTTTGTTCCATCATGGGATTTTTTGATGAACCACCCATGTTGTTCTCCATTTTCCACTTCTTTTCACTAGGCCCATGAGACCACTAAGAGTCTCAAATCTCCATTTCAACCTTGAGGGAACAATGGAAAATCTCCTCATAACTGTTGAAGTCTTGAATCCCTAACACTTTTCATAGGCTCAACTTTAGTCTGCTAAAGAAGCATTCCACCTTTCTTTCGGTGTTCATGACAAAGCCAGAGGCATACCTTGAATTCATTGTAATGTTCACTTCATAAGACCCGATGGTCTCATCTTCCTTCTATTTGAGTCCAAGGAACTCTTTTCCCATCTTGATATGGAGGGTTCGAGGAAAATATTTGTTGAAAAACATCTTCTTAGATTCATCCCTATCTATGGAATCAAATTACTCTTGGGAATTTGTATTCTTGATCAATGTCCACCACTGATCTGCTTCCCCATCAAGACGATAGACCACCAATACATCTTTCACTTCTTCCAAGAACTTTAGGATAGATAATATATTTTAAATGGAGTTAATACATTGTTCTTCGAGGAGGGGATAAAAAGATTCGCTAAACATGGGAGGCCTTTTCCGCATTAAGGATTCTATGAAAACTTTCTCTATTCTTGGAAGAGGAGGATGTTCCACCTGATTCAAGTTATTATTCATAACTCAAGCCAGTAGAGCAAGTACTACAATAAAGTTTTGAGCACCTGCTTCCGTCACATCAGGAATATCATTAGGGAAATAATCACATTTCCTATCACATTGGTTGTTGGAACATTTTCTTCTATTTCACGCCATTAACTAAGAAAAAGAACGTATAATTAGAGGTCCTGAATACTTAACTATTGAACAGAAAAAGGAAACTTTGAACAAAAAAATATTAACTTATAAAGAATAATTATATCCTAACTTGTGATTACTTAGGTTTAAATCTAGGTTATCCTCAATCTATTTCTTAACATAAACTGTGAGGGTCTTCTTTTTTTCCATTAAAAACGGTCTGTACTAATCTTGTAAATCTACCAAAGCATATCTCCAGGGATTGTAATAACCAAGAGTGCAGCAAGGCCTGTTGGTGTGCACCAGTTCTCATTCAAGTCTAGCTCTATGCGGTGTTTTCAGGTTTTACCCCTAGATACATTTCTCCAGACCTACCTCTACCTACTCATATCTAGATATGGATTTATTTTATTGATAAACTACTTACTCAATACTCACCAAAATTTTGGAATGTTTTCTAATAATTAGTCTCATACAGAAGGTTCTCACTAAGGTGGTCTATTCCTAATATCCAAAAAAATAACTGGATCATCCTCCGATACCAACTATAGAGACCTGATCCTTTTACATATAACATTTCATTATTTTAAGCATAATTAATCTTGCGAGTACAAGACAAGGATTGTTAAGTCAAGTGTCTTGGTATACTAGGTACATAAAACCTTAAGAAAGGGTCTAAGAAAAAAAAACTTTATTTAATCTTAATAATGATATCCTAACTTCCTTTTATCCCATATATCTGCATAGGGTACCCTGGGGAACACATGAACAAAGGGTTGTGATGAAAGGCCCGGTAAGGTAATGAACATAAGGATACATCTTAAGCACATGAGTTAGGAGGCATGACATATTGATATCAAAAAATGGATCATATGAAATAATATGATATAATCATGGGTTCATATAAACATGTAATCATATAAATGTGGAAGAATTATAAAAAATTTCTTTAGTACGGGTCAAGACTAACTGCCAATCTCGTTTTCCATTTTAGTACGGGTCATGGCTAACCGCCAATCACGTTTCACATCGTATCTCATGAGACTTAACCTTACCCAATGCATTTGAGCACTATCTGGGTACACACATCTAAAAATTTTCATGAATATTCTTGCCACATAAATATTATTACCACATATACAATCACACATAATCAACCATACATCAACATAATTGTACCCATGGAAAGAATTGGGTACCACAATCCCGACATAAATCATAACCAATGGGCGTATCATGAAAGTTTCCATGTAAGAAAAAATTAGGAAATACATGGATGTTCATATGGTAAAATAGGAATATAACATGGTAAGTGGTGTAAAATATAAATGACAAAATATGAGAAATGTATTTTAGAAACATTAGCATTAAAACATTTTTGTGCGGTTTTAAGGAAAATACTATAATGATTTTCAAATAGAAAAGTGGAAAACCATTTATATATAAAAAACAACTTAACCAAGAAAGTTTTCATAATAAAAGAAATATTTTATAAATACAATGATGTCTTACAATAGAGGATATAGTGCTCTTGAAATTGGGTAACCATTCGGGAAGTTCCTCTAAAATAGGTTTTCTTATCGGAATGTTCTTAGGAGGGAATCTTTTAAAAACATGTATATCCCTGAAAGAAAGTGATGAAAGGTGAATTGATATAAGAATCTTGTAGAACTAAGCAAAATTCATAATATTCACATAAATTGATAAGACATCACCATTTTTGAAGAATGATAAGGAATCCCGAAAGAACAAAGAAATTTCAGGTAGAATTCGTTATAGTTTGTCGGCATGGTGTCGGGTCTACCCTAGTGGTATTGACGAGAGATATAATGGGTTTATCATCACTCATAAATCATGAGGGGAATATGGTGGAGGTGAAAAAACAAACCACACCATTTAGTATTACCCATAAAAAGGCATAGCATATAGGACAATCTTGATTAAGAGTGAAATGGAGAGAATCCCTTACCTTAAATCAGGTGGTGTTCTCCACTCGTTATTAATGAACTAAATAAAAAAAATTAGGATTATTAATTCATAATTCCAGTAAATATTCCTTATGTAATCTATTTATTATATCCCTTTTTTGTTCAATCAAAGACTTTTTGATTAGTTATAAAGTTCAATTTCACTGTTCGGGATCGTTTGTTTACAAGGTTTTAAAAGATCGGTTCACATATATTCAAGTTCGGATAAACATGAATGATGAAATTGGTTGTCAATAATTGAAGTTATATTATATTTTTTCACATATAGGAGATTACATGGTTTTAATTTTAAATAGCTTACTTAGAGTGAAGTTGAATTATTATTTAAAACCATAGTGAGAACCGTTTTTGTTTATTGCTGGGTTTGATTACAAAGAACATGTTTTGTTTTTATAACTTAATACCACTTGTACACAAAGATTACAGAACTAAAAATAGAATATATTACATATATAATAATTTGGTTCAACCATAATTCAAATGGTTTCATGACCATAATTAATGATTATAATTGAAATTGACAAACCGTTGTCCTTGAATGTGCTAAATTAGCACATCTCAAACTATGCTTTCATTTCTTTCAAGTAAAAGGGTGGGTAAAGGAGAGAATATAATGAAATATCCCATTAGCATGAAAACATTCCAGTACATTTATTTTACTGGATTTATCATATTATTATGGTGAAGGGAGGTGAGGAAAGAAACAAAATCAAAGAGAACTTAAAAGAAATGAAGGAATTGGAAAGAGGAATTTACCTCTTGAGATTTCCTCCTTTAGGAACCTCTTAAGGGGAGAGGTTTTGATATTTGGAAGAGGCGAGGAGATTTTGGGCGTAGGGGTGGATCTTGGGGAGGGATTTGGGTAGAATAATGGTAAGAAACAAGTCTTGAGAGGAGTGAGGAGAAGAGGGAGTGAAGGGGGGGTTTATAGTGGAAGAGAGGAGGGATTTCATAATATTATAATCATTAATTTATTATTTCTTTAGAAGACAAGAAATAGTAAGTATTCCATGGCCAAAAATAGTAATTTTATCAAGTGATACAGAAACTAGTGGGCTTACCTTAGTAGATCATCATCAATGACACAATAAATCTCTTATTTATCATTTATTGCAAATTACAGTATTTTAATATTCATAAAAAAGTCAAGTATTTCATAAAAATCCCAAAAATTCACCCTAACCATTTTTAGACCTGTAGAATCCAAAAATAATGTCCATTTTTCAAAAATAAGTTTCTATATATGATTATTTTAGCATTTAATTAAAATAATAAATTATTATGAAAACTAGTTTTAAAACATTACATAACTTATTCTAAAATATAGGTATATAGTACTTCCAACGTGAATATTATTTTTATACTACCATAGGCGAGGTTACTATTCATTAGGGTATATCACTATTTATAAGGGTATGTTACTATTCATTAGGGTAGGTTACTATTCACCAAAAATTAAGTTTTCCTTATCAGACTCCAAATAACCTACTGATTACAACTATGTATGATGGATTTTTTAAATTCCAAAACATAGAAGTGACAAAAATATGTTCAAAGGTCACTTAGAATTTAGTAGATCATTATGTTTTGTTTTAATGTGATTTTATGACATACTTATTATAATGTAATTACCATTGAAAAACATTGGGTCGTTACAAAGAGAGTGATGACGTCGACACCACATGGACGATGGATGGATCATTAAAATTTCAAGCAGGGTCATCGAATGCTGGTGGGTTTAGGGAATGAGAAGATAACATTGGTAGCCTATGGATAGTGGCATGATTATGGTGATGATGCTATGCATGGTCATCTGACACTATCGGGTCGGGAGTAGGTAGAACTAGGTGACAACGACAAGCGTAGGTGGGGTTTTCAGATGCTGGTGGTCCAAGGGAGAGCAGTCAATGAGTGGGAATGATGGAAGAGGGATTCATCCTTTGATGGTTATTCAGGTTTTGGTAGGGGATTTGTTCTGGAAACAACAATGGAGATGGTGGCAGTGGGGTTGTCAGAATAGGCATGATATCCTCAACATAACTAGCACAAGAAATACCAGTGTGGAACAAGTTAGGAAGGCCTATAGTTCAGGATCCATAGTTCCTTATATATATATATATATTAAATTAGAGGAGCTATATTGGTAGATTAAGCATTGTGAGGGGGATATTATTTTCATGTTCTACTCTGTGGGTTTTTGGTGTGTATGTGTTTCATTGTAATATTTCTCCAAGAATATATAAAAATATTTTATTAAATGATTTTAAATACATAAAATCCTTATCTCTGTCCCAGTGAATGGAATATGGTTTAAATTATCAAACATGGTATATTTATGAGTCAATTTTCTATTTAGGGTAACATTTGTAAAGCTTTTATGAATAAAATAGTTGTTACCATATTTAAGGTCAACAATCGCTAATGAAAGGGATAATAAAAAGGATAAGGTTTAATATGAAATAAAAACATATATATATATTTAATTGGATGATATTATTTCAACACTATAATTTTATATTTGAATTCATGGGTTTTTTTGCATTTCTCCCAATAATTTATTTATTATATTTGAATGTTTTATGAAATTTCAAGTGTGTCATTTACCTTCCATATAAAAGGACACCCATCCTTTCCCTTTTTTACATCACATTGATTCTACTATATTGGAAAAAAAATTCCCATTTGACTTCTAAACTTCCATATACATGAATTAGTGGTGTGTTTAGTCTTAAAATACCATTACATGGGTTCTTAAGAATTTTTATAAAGAATGCCAATCGAAGGAGATGTAATTTTCTTACCTAAATGATTTTAATTTCACTATTCTTATAAACAATCTAAATTTATAGTATTCATATAAAAATAATAAATTCATTATCTGATATATAATAATATTTTATTATGATAATAAAAGCATCATTATCCACCATCTCTCTTAAAATGGGATGTGAAAGTATCATTCATTCATACGTCCTACTTACCATATCCAGATATCAAAACAATTCATTTTTTCATCACCATATTTTATAAATGGTTTTTATGAATGGTTTAATATTTATATATGAAATTTATGACATATTTATATTTCAATAATTACAGTATAGAATCTACCTTCTTATCATCCTATCTTTTGTAATGAGATAACATTGCTCGTGCGTACGCGTGGACTACCACCCCCAAAGATTGATGTAATTTGTTTTCATTTCTATTGTACTCGAATGGTAAAAAAGTTGGATTTATGGAATATATATAATTTATATGATATAATAATAATATGTAATGGTTAATTATTATTTTCCATACATTCTTTTTATCTTTTTAAAAGTGAAAGCTGCATTTTCGTGTACATACGACATACCATATCCATGTATAGTGTAATTTATTTTTCCCTCTATACAATTTATAGAAAAAATATAAATAAATTAATATATATAATTTATATATGATGATTAAAATTATAGATATTATAGAACCGAGATCAATGTATAAGGACTTGGACTTCCGAACTGAAAATGCATGAAAAACAAAGCAGTTATTATCTAGAATAGTGACAACAAGTTATTAACAAATGGGTGAGATGATGTATGAAGTAAATAATAAAATATAAGATATATTTGAGTATAGTTATGGAATAAATGTATAAAAAATATATATTTATTATATTTTAGGTTCTATCAAATTCTATGAATGGGGATACTATAGGTATGCGATTTATATTTCAATCATATATTTAAACAAGATTGTTTATGCTTGAATTTTCATTGTGTAAAATTATAGGATCCATATCAGATAAATAATTTAAATTTTTACTATAATCTATATATTTCTGTATTTTACATGGTTTCCTTTAATTTTCCACTCTTTTAAAATGAACAAAATATAAATACTTTTTTAGGGAATACAAACTTTATTTTTCATTTCAGTCGACAATTATTTTAATTCCAAAACCATTTTTTCTAAAAATATTTTCTAGTATGGTATAATATGATACTATGATTCTTTAAAATTAATTTTTACTCATTATATAATTTTAAAAAAATGTATTAAAATGAATATTTGTATCATTTTTTTAAGAAGGCACTTTTTTGGATTTTTTACAAACGTGTGAAAGCAATATTTTATTTTAACTTATACAACATAAAAAAAATCTAACACCATCATTACCACTCAATAAATTAAAGACTCCTATATAATTTTCCATTTATATTTATTATAAAATGATTTATTAAAAATTCTTGACATTTTTAGATTTAAATAAGTGATTTCAAATTGAAAAAGGTATTTTACTCATGAAATATTTTGGTGATTAATTGGTAGTAAATTTTATCAATGATAACATCCCTTGATGTTAATTATGTTTTATTAGGGATATGACCAATGATAACATCCTTATTATCCCTATGGATGATCTATGAATATGATTATGAGATGTTTAAAAATCCTATTATTTTCCATGTGTTATGCTATGATTACATTTTAAAATGGTTAGGAAACCCATTTTGTTTTCATGGATTTGGATATGATGACATGGGAAATAATTGATGATGCCTAATTCATAATGATTGAATGGTATATGTAGTGAACCACGACATATGAAATGGTTTCTATACCTATGATGGTAACTTAATTTTCTGAAATGAACATATGGTTCATGATTTATTTATAATTATTCCTCACCCTTATGATTTATGTCTTTGTAAATGATAATTCATTATACCAGGAATTATGTTTACGATCTTTGAAATATTGGGTATGAAATATTTATGTTATGGTCATGAAATCATAAACATAAAATTTTCTTGTGAATTTATACGACAATCGATTGATATCTCTTATTTTTACCCTTACTAAGCATCTAAGGTCACTATTTCTTATGATTCATTTCCCTATTTTATGAAGAAAGTTTTAAGTATGATATGTAAATAAGGTTAAATAGTTAGAAGATTATTAATGGATATGATAAATAATATATCTAAATAATATGCCTATATATATAGTCACCAAAGACCCTTAAACTTTGTGATTGAAGAATGGATAAGAATGTAATATATGGAATATTATTCTAAAATGATGCAATATTTATGTATAAAAATACATGGCATTTTCAATCATATCCTTACAGAATCAATATAAATAAAATATTAAAACATATAATTAAAAAGTTGGTGAAAAATAATATCACGTGTCACACATGATATATAGTAACCTAAACATGCTATCATAGTAGAAATTTAATCCATTGTAATAAGTGCATGATGCACATGAGCCTCAGCCCGGTTGGTGAGGACTCTTTAAGGGCATCCAAGAGACCCGGGATCAAATCCAGGTGGGGGATAATTTTTAGGTTAATTTATCAGTGTTGTAGCAGCTACTGTTTGGTATTGTAGCAGCTGGGAATATTACTCCGTTTGGGCCTCCATGCCACCGATTTGGTCCTCGAGTCCTTTAAGGCCTTTGAGCCACTCAGGAAGATGGGTCAACAAGGCCTTCAGGCCACCTCATGGCCTTTGAGCCACCTTAAGAGAAGATGCAAACCAGAAAACCTATAAGGAACAAGCTTTATAAGGGGGTTGAGCAAGGATTTTCCACCATAGTAGTAGCTAAACGAATTACAATAATGAGATGGTATGGCACCTACCATCGGGATAGGCCTGTGCATGCAGGAGAAATCCTAACCGAACAACCATGCAAAGGTGGAGTGGTGATATCATGACGATGACGCTGGGGAGGAGTAGTTCCAAGTAGTTTTTTTGGGTTGTATGTAATGTATGAAGCTTATGGGCATTGAATTCCTCTAAGGCCTATGCGTAATGTAATACTTAGAGCTACGGGCTTGGTAATGGTTCCACCTCACTCATTGAATTGTGGATTATGAAAAATCAATAAAAAATGAAGGCCTTCGGGCCATTGGAGGAGTAATAAGAGCATGATCATATGTAAATAAACGGAACACCATGATAGGCCTCTAGAGTCTGTCCCAATATTGATATGAATCCATACTCCTTAGATCAATCATCGACCCTGAGCTGATTTATCATTCCTAAACTCTATACATGAAATAATTACATGAATTGAGAATCCCACAAAAGTTTTAGTATTAAACCTAGTAAGAATCCACCAATTCCTCTATAATATATGAGAACATAATATAATAATATATGATATTCCATAATGTAATTGATCAAATAAAAAACAATGACACAAGTGTTGAGTTATTTTATTCTAACTAAGAAAAACTAAACCTCATCCTGCTTACTTTGGATCGATCTAGTAAGGAATTCAATGAATATCATTCTATGTTCTGATATTAAGGAAACATCACACACCACACCCTAATAGGGGTTATTTCCAAGAACACTACACACCCTACCTTGACTTCAGTTGTTATCCTCAAATGATGGTAAGTCAACTATAATAAGTATGATATAATTGGATAACACATCTTACTAACATTGAATTCCCCCAATTTTTCCTATAGTTGAGATTCTATTAATTGTATTGAAATATATACTCCCATTTTAGAAAACATGTATAGGATCTAGCCCACACCATCAAGCACTCCATAATTTGTATCCATCATTATACCATCACGCTTCTAATATATGGGGACATCAGAGCCACAAATGTGCAACTTATCATACTTGTACCTATATAATGATTCCATATGATATGAAATACCATAATTTTAACATATTAAGTTTTTTTGAATGAAATAAAATGTTCTATAATGTACATGAAATGCCACATCGAGCATAAATAAAAAACTAAATATTAATATAACATAACTGTTAGAATATCTTGAATGAATAAAATTAATTTAATTATGAATATATAGTTGAAAAATGTATATATAATTAATTATTTGGTGATAAATTATTTATAAATGAATACAAATTGTATTTTATATTAAAAATAATTATTTAATGAAAATCTACTTAAATGTGCACAATCGTATTTTATACTAAGAAAAAAACAAATAACTCTTATTAGATTATATTAATGAGAGATATATATAATATTCAATATAATATTAAAATTAATCTTATGTATTTTATAGACATTATATAAGAATAAATCCAATTGTAGTCCTAAATGAAGTGCTTTCCAAAAAAGGAATTTTTGCAGCTTTTGCATGACGCACTTGTTTTAAATAATTTTTTTACATTTAAAAATACTTTTTAACAAGATAAAATAATTTTCTAGGGTAATGTCAAAATTTAATTTGATATATTTTTTATATTTTTCTAATAAGTTCTATGTTTTGATGAATAGTGAAATAATACTTCATTTTAATTGAAAACATCACTTTTATAAAATTTAGTTTTAGATATAGATTATATATTTAAACGGTTTTATCATGTAATTAGATATATTTATTATCAATTAATACAATTTAGTTCAGTAAATTCAATTTGGATATTATAATATTTCAATCATTTGAATGTTTTTACTTTTAAAACCCGTTTTCTTGATCCATCAACAAGATTAATCGTTAATTAATATTAGTTAATTATGTGTCTACAATTTCGAAAAATAGAATCCATATTTCAAAGAAAAAGTTACAAATTTATTAAAGAGGATCATTTTATTTTGGACAATATGAATAGTAATTTTAGATATTTTTTATTACATCAGTTAAGGGTATATAAGGTAATTATGGTAAAAAGCAATATTATAAATTTTAGAAAAATTGATATAAAACATGTTATAATTTTTTTGGACAATTTATTTTAAACAAAAATCATATTTTTTTGATTTTATGTTCTCTTCTAGCCACATGGATGACTTTAATCCATTTATTATATCAAATTCAAGGAAAAGTCAATTTTGTCTTAATTTTGTTTTTAACAAGTGAAACATTTTTAATATAGTGTTATATAATGTATATGTTTTAAAATAAATAATATTTTAAAATATAAAATGTGTATCTTCATCATGATAATTTATTTTTTATTTTTTGGGAAGAAATAATTAAATTAATGGCTTACACAATAATGATGCAACAATTGTTTAATTAAAGTTAATATAAAATAAATGATGTTAAAAATATTAAAATAAATATATTATGATATAATTAATGTAATATAATATTTTTATGGGTTAATTATACATTTTTTGATTATTTAAAGTGTTTTTTAAAGATAACATGTATTTATGATATTTTTAAAAACTCAATTAATGTATAGTGTCAAAATTAAAATTATTGATATTTTAAAATAGATAATGTTTTATTAAATTATATAAAATTCATAAAAACTTAAACTTAATCCAAATGAATGTAATAAGTGTCACAACTTCAAAAATAAATCATTTATTGGCCTTTTGTAATTTTATAGTAATTTTATTAACCCATAAAGTGAAAATTGCATGATATTAAGGTAAGAGTTAATCAGTAAAAATATGGGTTCAAACAAAATTAAAAGGAATAGAATAATAATCAAAACATGTATAATATTTATTGGGTTATTTTATTTCGACCCATAATCATCCTATATTTTAAATAATTATGTTTTTTTCCATTTGTAATATAAAATTGATTTATATCAATTTAATAATTTGAATAATTCCTTGAGCACCCCTCCCCACTCCTCTAAAGGGAACTCATTCTTATTTTTTTTATCACACTTAAAAACCTCTTTGTTTCACAGAATATTGACCCAAATAACATCCTAGAGTCCCCCCAAACATTCTATATATCTTATTATAGGTATAACACCACTCTTAGTGGCCTTAATTTGTCAAGAAAAAGAGATCTTCTAAAGAAGAGGTATTGTTTTAATCATGTACTTCAATTTAATCTATTCTTCCACTTCCTTAAAATATTCATAAAACATGGTTTAATAATAAAAATAGTATCCAAGATATAATAATATTTTGTTTTGATAATATCATCACCAAAATAAATCTCTACTTCTTTCAAATGGGAAAATAATTTATCGTTCGTGTGTACGGTGGACTAGCACCTCACGCCCCGATATATTTCATTTTCCATCACAAAATACCTAGAATAGTTATAATTGTGGAAATAAAGTTTAAATAGGATATTAATGATATATATATCATTACTAAAATGTAATATAACATTTATGTTATTTCCTTTCCATACATGGGAAAATGATAACGTTGTACATGTGTATGTGTGAACTATCACCTCCATGAAGTGATGTGGTTTATTTTTCAGAACCACATCACATTTATGATATATATAAGTATATTTTATTGATTAATATTACATTAATTATATTATTTTATTTCTTTAAAGATAAAATAATACATTCATTCTTTTCGTAATGATCATTTAATAAATGAAACACTACTCATGCATACATACGATTTACCATCTCAATGGTTATAAGATAACTCATTTTTCATATCCATATGTATTGGATGGATTTAAAAGTATAATTAATGTATAAAAGGGATTATTATATAATTAATATTATTATAAAGATGATTTACTAGTGACCACTTTGACTATTGACATTATACCAATGCTATTTTGGACTCAAGCATAGAATATCATCGAAACATCCAACATGAACTTAAATATTTATATAATTGTTATAACAAGATAAAAATTTAATAACTAATCTGAAATGAATAATACCAATGAAATGTTTCTAAAGAAATTAAATTATTAACATATGTATATTATCTAGGAAGAAAAATGAGATACAAGATGAATCAAACTCCAGGTAAGTGAATCTTTAACAAAAATAATTTTTTAAATGTTTTAAAGAATTATTCTTCTAAATATTTATCTTTAAATTCCATGATTTAATAATGTGTTTTATTAATGTATTTATATAGACATTAATTTTTTAAAATGTAATTTTTTGAGCGTCATTCAAATGTTTCAATGTGGAATGAGACACTTTGACTTAACAATCTATTTTTAAATGTTTAAATTTTTTAATGAAAATGGACTAATTATTTATAAAACCTAAAATGTTTTCTTATTAGTTAAAATTAAATTTTAAGAGTGAACTATATAATATAAGAACACTTTTTGTGTTATTATTACATAATGGTTCTTGGAAATTTTACAAGTAGTTATGTGATAAACCAAGGACGGGTGGTTATGTGAAAAATGAAGGATCAATGGTTACATTATAATCTCCAATATATTCTGTATGGAAGTTGACAGTATGGTTATTCCATTTATAAGAGTGACAGGAATGGAATTTTCCCTCATGGTTATTTCATTTAGGTAAAATTATTTCCCCAGATACAATTATGTGTTATCTATTCATGCTACGTGTTTTATAAAAATCTCATAATAACAAAAAAAGTATGAAATGAGATTATTTTCAAAAGATAGTATTTACAAATTTTTATGGGTGAAATGTAATACTTTATTATAAGTTTTCATTTGTTTTCATTTTTTTCATAAGAAAAACAGTTTTCCTTATTGTTATAACCCTTACATACCTTTTGTGCTCCTCCCATGTTTTAAAATATTTTTCATAGGGGTTAAGGAAGACTTGGTTTGGGGATGAGAACAAGGGAAAGTTGTGAAGATATATCAGTATAGGAAATCATGGATTATTTTCATTATTTTTGTTTTATTAAATAATAGATACTAAGTATATGTTTCCACATGTAATGTATGGATTTACTATGTATGATTTTTTTTCCAATACCCTAAACCTAAATTATATTTGGGAGAATAATGTAGTTTATTATTTTAAAATAACTAGATGACGTAATTTTTAATGTCAAGTCCTTATAGGAGGCATCAGAGAAGGTTTTTGAAAAAAATGGAGATCATGAGGTTTTCTAAATAGGTATAGATACCATCATGAGTTAATAAGTTTAATGTTGATCATACATTCAATGTCTTAGAAACCCTTTTAGAGGCTTTAAGTTATGGAAGATTTAGGTGATTAATGATATTTTTGGAGACATTTATTTCTGAGGAAAATATGGGTTATTTCTTCTTAGGATAATAATAAATCATGTTTCATGCTTAAAAATATATTTTCTAAAAATGGTTTTCTTCACATTCTATGCACTTATTTTAAAATAAATTGATCCAACATAAAGAAATTTAAATTTGAAAACTAGAATATATGTTTGGAATCATGAGGACCAAAATAGGTAAATTGTTCCTTTTTAATCTTTTTCAATATTAATATTAACCATTATATGTTTTCCCCTAGTTAGGGTAAAATTGGTAAAATTGGGTTAAAACATGAGGGAAAGATTTAAAACTTCTCTAAAACAATAATTTATCCTATTGGAGGAGTGGAGTTCAACCATGTCCATAAAATAATTTAATATATTATCACATTGTGACATATTTCAATGACTATGAAATTCAAATTAATTTAACAAAAAAATAAATATAACATGTCACTCTCTTAATATTAATAATTCTGAAAGTTTTACATAATGACAAAAAGAGAGTGATGAAGTGAGCACCACTCGGACAGTGGAAGGAGTACGACGACATCAGGTGGGGTTATCAGATGCTGGAAGGTTGAGGGAAGGAGAAGACATTATTGGAATACTTTATAGAGAGTAAATGTTGGGGTGATGATTCCAGGCAAGGTCTTCAGACACTATCGGGCTAGGGGTAGGCATGAACAGGTGATATCAGTTGGCGGAGGTGAGTTTGTGGAATGCTGGTGGTATAAGGGAGTGTAGTTTATGAGAGTAAATGATGGAAGTGTAAATCATCCTTGTACTATCATATATGATCTGGTAGGGGATTTGGTCGAGAAGTGATGGCAGAGATTGTGGGAGTGGGGTTTTCAAAATGGGCAGGACAACATGGATGTAGCTAGTGGCAAAAAGTTCCTGTGTGGAACAAGTCAGAAAGGCCTATAGGTCAGAGTCCATAGTTCCACATATATATATTAAATTAGAGGATATATATTGGTATATTAATAATTGTGTGTGGGGGTGGGGGTGGGGGTGTCTTTGATTTTCTTGTTTGGGTCTTTGGGTTTGTGGTGTGTGTGTGTTTCATTATAATATTACCCCAAGCATCTATAATAATATTTTATTAAATGATTTAAAAATCATAAAAACCTTATATATAGCCATGTGAATGGAATATGGTTTAAATTATCAAACATTATATATTTAGGATTCAATTTTCTAATTAGGGTAATATTTTTAACCCTTTTATGATTGAAATAGTTGTTACCATATTTAAGTTCAAAAATAGTTAATGAAGGGGATAATAAAAAAGGTAGGCTGTAATATGAAATAAAAACATATCTAGATTTAATTGGATGAAATCATTTTATCTCTATCATAATATATTTTAATTCATGTATATTTCAAATCATTTTTCTTGAGAATGAATTTTTCATATTTCAATGTTTTAAGAAATTTCAAGTGTGTCATTTCCATCCCGTATAAAAGAACAACCCTACTTTCTCTTTTTACATAACATTAAATCTTATATATTTGAAAAAAATATCCCATTTTACTTCTAAACTTCAATATACATTCATTATAGGTATTTTTCTTCTTAAACTACCATTCCATGGGTTCTTAAGAACTGATCTAAAGAAGGGCAATCGAAAGAGAGGTAATTGTCTTATCCGAACATGTATAATTTAATTATTCCTATACTTCCTCTAATTTTATGGTATTCATAAAAAAATAATAGATTAATTACCCAAAATGTAATAAAATTTTACCATGATTATCAAATCCAAATTATTGACCCTCTCTCATAAATGGGATGTGAAAGTATTGTGCATTCATACGTATGACATACCATATCCACATAGCGATACAATTAATTTTTTCATCACCAAATTTAATAGATCTTAATTATGATGGGTTTAAAGTTTACATATGAAATTTATTAAAAATATATATTTCTATAATTATAATATCACATCTACCTTCTTACTATCCCATCTATTGGAATGTGATAACATCGTTCATGCGTTCGTGTAGACTCCACCAAAAAAAAGTGATGTGATTTTTTTGTTTCCACATTACTCAGATGAAAAAACTGAATTTAATGTATATGTATCATTTATATGATATAATAATGATACAATAATGATTATTTATTATTTACCATTGTTTCTTTTCATCTGTCAAAAAAGTGAAAACTGCATTCATGTGTACATACGACACACCATCTCCATATACAATGTAATTTATATTTTTATATCTACACATTATTGAGATAACTATATATATAATTAATATATATGATGTGGATATTAAGATTAAAATTATATAGATTATGGTATCATGATAAAATTATAAGGACAGGCAGTTCTGGACCGTAACATGCATGGAAAACAAAGCCATTATCATCTAGAACAAGGATAACAAGTTGTTAATAAACGAGTAAGATACTGTTAAAAGTAAATAATAAATGGTATGATAGATATGAGTATGGTTATGGAATACATGTATAAAAATATATATTTATTATATTATATTTTTTAACAAATTCTAATAATGGTGAGACTTTAGGTATGCGATTTATGTTTCAATCGTATATTAAAATGAGATTGTTTATGTTTGAGTTTTCATTAAGTAAAATTATAGGATCTATATTAGATAAATAATTTTAATATTTAATATAATCTATTTATTTAATGATATTACATGTTTTCCTTTAATTTTACTCTCCTTATAATTAAAAATATATAAATATTGTTTTAGGGAAAACCAACATTATTTTTCTCTTCAGTCGAAAATTATTTTTATTCCATAAACATTTTTCAAAAAATATTTTCAATAATGGTATAATATAATATTATGTTTATTTATAATTCATTTTTACCCATTATTTAATTTTAATTAAATGTATTAAAATTAACATTTTTATCATTTTTTAACGAGGAATTTTTTTGGATTTGTTTCAAAAGTGTGAAAGGAATATTTTCTTCTAACTTATAAAACATGAAAAAAATATTCCACCATTACGAAAACTCAATGAATTAAATATTCTTATAAATTTTCTAGTTATATATATTGTAAAAAGTATTCATTAACATTTTTGACATTTTTAGATTTAAAAAAGTGATTTCAAAATGAAAAAGGTATTTTCCTCATTAAATATTCCAGTGACTCTTTGGTAGTAATTTTTATCAATGATAACATCCCTTGATGTTAATTATGTTTTTTAAGGATGTGATAAATGATACCATACTTATTATTTATATGGATGATTTACGAGTATGGTTTTGAGATGTTAACCAATCGTTTTACTTTCCATGTGTTATAATTTGATTAAATTATGAAATGTTCTGGAATCCCATTTTTGATTCACGGGTTATGATATGATGAATATTTTATGATATAATGGAACATATATGTATGGTTTTCATGATTTGATGGATGGGAAGATAATTATATATCCCCGTAATGAACTGGGTAATGTTATATATATAATAGATAATAATAGTAAACATTTCAACCGGCTTGATCCACTATGGGAGACAAGTCGATGTGCTTCATCCAATTTTGGAAACTAGTCTTTGTGATTGATCCACTATGGTAAATTGTTAATGATTCTTAATTTAAAATTACTATATGGTACTAGTAGTGAAAATTGACATGTGAAATGGTTTCTATACCTTTTATGGAAACATACTTTTATGAAATGATCTTATCGTTCATGATTTATTTAGAAATATTTCTCAATCTTATGATTCATGTCTTCAGAAATGGTAATGAATTATAACATTAATTATGTTTATGATCTTTGAAATATTGGGTATGAAATTTTTATGACATGGTCGTGATATCATAAACTTATTATTATCTTATGATTCCATACGATAATCGACTGATATATGTCATTTTTACCCTTACTAAGCATCTAAGGTCACCCTTTCTTATGATTCATTTCCCTAGGTTATGAAGAATGGTATAAGTTTGAAATTAAATAAGGGTACATAGTGGGAATAAATTTATTGGATATTATAAATAATTTTTCTCAATAATTTTATTATATATATTGTCTCTAAAGAAACTAAAACATTATGATTCTAGAATGGATAATAATTTAATATGTGGAATATTCTTCCAAAATGATGTAATATTTATGTATAAAAATCCATGTTTTTTTCTATCATTTCCTTACACCATAAATATAAATAAAATATTACAACTTATATTAAACAATGTTGATGAAATAATAATATCATGTGCTACACATGTTATACAGTAACATAAACGGGCTTTTATAGTGGAAATTCAAACCATTGTAATAAGTTCATGAAGATATTAAAATAAATTAAACACCACAATAGTTCCCTAGAGTCCGTCTCGGTGTTGACACAAATCCATAATCCTTATATCAATCATCGAACCTAGGCCAGTTTATCTATACAAAAACTCTATACATGAAATAATTACATGCATTGAGATACCCATAAAAGTTTGAGTATTAAACCAAGTAGGAAACCATCGATTCATCCTTAATGTAAGAGCACATATTATAGCAATATCTGATATTGCATAATTAAATTGATCAAATAAATATACAAACACACAAGTGTCTAGTTATTATATTCTATCTAAGCCACACTAAACCCAAATATGCATACATTGGCTCGAGCCGATAAGGAATTCACTAACTATCATTCCAAGTTCAACCATTAAAGGTAACATCACACACTACACCCTAATAGATGTAATTTTTAAAAACAATAAATACCCCACCTTGATTGTAGTTTTTATCCTCAAATGATGGTATGTAAAGCATAATAAGTATGATGTAAATGGATAACACATCACTCAAACATTGAATTATACCAATTTTTCCTATATCCAAGAGTCTCTTAATTCCAATTAAATATATACTCCCATTTTAACAAACATGTATATGATCTAACCCAATCCATCAAGCACTCCATAGTTAGTATCCATCATCATACCACCACGCTTCCCATATATGGGGAAATATGAGTAAAAAATGTGTAACCTAATCATACATACACCCAAATAAAATTTCTATATACTATTAAATATTATAATTTTAATAGCCCAAGTTTTTTTAAAAAATAAATACAATGTTCTATAGCGTACATGGTATGCCACATCGAGCTTCAACAAATAAAAATTATAATTATAATCTAGCTATTATAATAGAAATAATGACTAGAAATAATTGAATTATAAATACATGGTTAAAAAATGTATATATAATTAATTATTTTGTTATAAATTAATTATAAATTAATTTAAATCATATTTGAAATTAAAAATAATTATTTTGTATGAAAATCTATTTAAATGTGTATAATTATATTTTATACTAATAAATAAAAAAATAACACCTATTGAATTATATTAATGGGAGAGATATATAAAATAATAAATATAATATTTAACAATTTTCTTCTGTGGTTTCTAGACATTATATATGAATGAATCTAATTTAAGGACTAAAATAAGTGCTTTAACAAAAGAAATATTTCAACATTTTGATGGAACAGTTGTTTTTAATCATGTTTTTTAAACTTTTAAAAATTCCATATGAAAAAATAAAATTATTTTCTAGGGGAATATAAAAATTTAACTTGGTTAATATTTGTAAATTTTCTCATAAGTTCCATGTTTTGATGAATAGTTAAATGATACTTCATTTTATTTAAAGAATTCATTTTCATCAAATTTTTTATAGTGGTAGATTATATATTTGACTGATTTTAAAGAATAATTAGATGTTCATACTATCAATCAATACAATTTATTTCATTAAAATCAATTTCACATTGATGTTGGATATATGAATATTTCGATCTTTTGAATGTTTATACTTTTAAAACTTGTTTTCTTGAATGATCGACATGATTAATCATAAATTAATATTATCTAATTATGTGTATAGGATTTAGAAAAATGGATTCCATATTTTGAATCAGAAGTTCCAAATTTATTAAATAAGTACCTTTTATTTTAAAAAATATGAAATTTAATTTTAGTGACTTTTTTATTTCCATAGTTAAGGGCATATCAGGTAATTAAGGGTAAAAATAATATTATCAAATTTAGAAATGATTTTAAAAACAATTTATAATTTCTTCAACAAATTATTTTCAACCATAATCATATTTTGGCCGATTTTATGTTCTCTTTTATCCACATGGATGTCTTTAAACCATTTATTCTATCAAATTCAACGAAATTTCAAATTTGTCTTACTTTTGTTTTTAACATGTGAAATAATTTTAATACAAGGTTATATAAGGGATATGATCGAATATAAACAATAATTTGAAATATAAAATGTTTATCTTCATCATGATAATTTATTTTTAATTTTTAGGGATAAAATAGTTAAATTAAAGGCTTACACAATGATGATGTAATAATTTTTTAAATAAATGAAATATAAAATAAATGATGTAAAAAACATTAAAATAAATATAATTTGAGAAAATTTCTATAATAAAATATTTTTATGGATTAATTTTACATGATTTGG
Source organism: Viscum album (assembly GCA_963277665.1). Lineage (NCBI taxonomy): Eukaryota > Viridiplantae > Streptophyta > Magnoliopsida > Santalales > Viscaceae > Viscum > Viscum album. The sequence continues at coordinate 2,121,244,619 of OY728140.1, forward strand.
ATGATTTAAAAGTTTTTTTTGATAATATAATGTTTTTTTCTATTTTTAAAAAGCAAATTAATGAATATTGTCAAAATTGAAATTATTGACATTTTAAAATAGATTATATTTTTTAAAATGACATAAAATACATAAATTTTTTGAAATTAATCCAAATTAATGGGATAAGTCTAAAAAGTTCACAAATAACTCATTTATTGGTCTTTTGGAATTTTATTGTAATTTTATTAACCCTCAAAGTGTAAATTACATGATATCATAGTATGAGTTAATTGAAAAGAATAAGGGTTCCAAAAAATTAAAAGGATTAGAAAAATATGCAAAAAATGAATAATTTATATTACGTGAATTTATTTTGACCAATAATCATCTTTTATTTTAAATAATTATGTTTTTCCATTTTTAATATAAAATTATTTTATATTAATTTAATAATTTGAAGAATTCCAGGAGGGCTCCTCCCCACTCCTATAAAGGGAACCTATTCCTATCTTTTCATCACACTTAAGAATCTACTTGTTTCAGCCAATATCAGAACAAATAAAATCCTAGAATCCCTCCTAATATTCTATATCTCTTATTTTATGTGTAAAACCACTATTAGTGGCCTTAATTTTTCATGAAAAGGAGATCATCTGAAGAAGAGGTATTTTTTTAATAATATATTTTTATTTTATTTCTTCTTCAACTTCCATAAAATATTCATCAACCATTATTTAATAATAAATATAGTATTATAGATAAAACATGATTTTTTTATGATATTATAATCACTGAAATCATTATCAACTTCTTTCAAATGGGAAAAGAATTTATCATTCGTGCGTACGGGGGACAACAACATCATGAACTGATATAATTCATTTTCCATAACTATCGATACAAAATATTTATAGTGAGGGAATTAATATATATATATATATGATATTAATAAAATTTATATCATTACTAAAATATAATATAACATTTATATTCCATTATTTCCACACTATGAAAAATGATAATGTCATCCATGCGTTTGTGTGAACTATCACCTCTATGAAGAGATGCGATTCATTTTTCAGAACCACAAAACATTTAATATATATATATATATAAGTATATATAATTTATTTACACTATATTCATTATATTATTTTAATAATTTAATTTTAAAATAATACTTAACTTATTTTCATAATAATCATTGAATAATTGAACCCTAACTCATGCATACATACGACTTACTGTCTCAATGATTGTAAGATAGATTAATTTTAATATCAATTTGTAATGGGTGGATTTAAAACTATAATTGATGTATAAAAGTGATTATTATATCTTGAATATTATTCTGGATTTAATTTACTAATGGCCACTTTATCTATTGACACCATACCAATGTTATTTTTGGACTCAAGAACCGAATATCATCCAAACATCAAACATGGACTTAAATAATTATGTAATTGATATAACATGATAAAATTTTAATAAATGATAAAAAAGGAATATTAAAAATGAAATGGTTAAAAATAAATTAAATCATTAACAAAATTTTGTTATCTTGGAATAAAAACGACATACAAGATGAATCAGACTCAAGGTAAGGGACCATTTAACTAAAATAATGTTTTAATAGTTTTAAAGATTTATTATTATGAATATTTCTATTTCATGTACATGTTTTAATAATTGGTTTTTTAATGTATTTATATATATATATATATAAGTGTTTTAAAATGGAAATTTTTTAGTTTCATTAAAATGTTTCAAAGTGGTAAGGGACACTTTGATTTACAAATCCCTTTTTAGATGTTTAAAATGTTTGTTGAAAATTGATAAATTATTTCTATAATCTAAAATGTTATCTTACAAGTTCATATATAATTTTATGAGTGAAATATTAAATATAAAATGATTTTTTTGGTATGATTATATAATGTTACCTAGAAATTTTATGAATGGTTATGTGATATACCATGGACAGGTGGTTCTGCGATAAACAAAGGACCAATGGTTATATTATAATCTCAAATGTATTGGGTATGGAAGTCGACTGTATGGTTATTCCATTCATAAGAGTGACATGTATGGTAGTTTCCCACATGGTTATTTCATTTACTTATAATTATTACCCATGATAAAATTATGTGTTTTCTATTCAGGCTATGTATTTTATAGTAATCTCATAATTACAATAAAATGTAAAAAATGATCTTATTTTGAAAGGAAAGTATTTAATAATTTTTATGGGTGAAATGTATTACTTTATGATATTTTTCATGGGTATTAATTTTTTGCATATGACTAATAGTTTGACTTCTTTGTATAACCCTTACTTACCTTGTTTTCTCCTCCCATTTTTTTAATATTTTTCATAGGGTTTACGGAAGTGATGGTTTAAGGGTGAGATCCGTGGAAAATTGTAAACATATACCAGCATAATAAATTAGAGTTTATTTTATTGTTTTTTGTTTTAATAAAAAAAATGTATACAAAGTATAAGTGTCCACATGTAATGCATGGATTTATTATTTAAGTGTTTTTTTTAAATTTTAAAATAATCTAAACCTAAAATTTATTTGGGAGAAGATTGTGATTTCTAGTTTTAAAATAATTAGACAATGTAATATTTAATGATGGGTCCTTATTACTTGTATCAAAGAAGGGTTTAGAAAAATTTGGAGATTAAAATGTTTTTTTAATAGGTATGGATGTCATCATTAGTTTATAAATTTATGTTTGATCATATGTTTAGTGTATTAAAAACCCCTTTTGGTGATTTATGTTATAAAGGATTATAGGGATTAATGATAATTTTTGAGACATTTATTTTTGAGGTAATTATGGGTTGTCACATCATGGGATGAAAAAGGAAAGGTATGAGATAAAATTTTATTTTAAATCATGTTATGGATATTACAAAGATTTTATCATATTTTTGGAACATATATTTTTCCGAATAGATAGTCTTGGGATTTGAAAATTGTTTGGTGATTAAGTGATTAATGTAATTTGGAAAGAAATTAACTATTTTTTGGAATCTAATAAGATATGGAAAATATAATATTAAGGGAATTTTTTTGAGCGAAAAATGTTTAATTTTTTTTGGAAGCATATATGATATCATTGTGACTTTATGGTGATTTATAGAAATAACTTTCATATAATAGAGATTAAATGATTTGAGCATATTTATTATGGAGTAAAAATTTATTTATCATTGATGTTATTTCAAGATAAATATTAAAATTTATCTTTTAAGACTATATTATCAAATCCTTTTTAATTTTGGGTTTCAATATTAGTTTGGATTTGTTTAGAAATTTGGATTATATTTATATGTTTAATGTTATATGTTGAACATTGGGTATTATTATTTAATTTTGGAGATTAAATTAGTTTTTCATCATATAAGGTTTATTATTTTTGGGAAATTATCTTATCTAGTACTAACCATTTTTGGGGTTTTTAATTTATAAACGTTGGATAAATAAATAGTTAATATTTTGTGGATTATATGATTGTCTAGAAGTTGATTCTAGGGTATTAGGAATGAGAAATTCATTTTTGATACTCATAATTTTTGGAAAGCGATGAGTTGTTAGTGGAAATAAATTAAAGGGTGAACCTAAACATTTAAATTAAGTGTGTTTCCTTATGTTCTTATTCCATGTAGTAAAAGAATTCCTCAAGGAATTTAAAACCAATACATTATATATTTAATTTTATTACTAAGAAATCAATAAATTTTTGTCCCATAATATATTTATGGTTTTATTATTGTTAACTTTATCTTGTCCATTTTCTATATCACTCTCTAAAAAATAATTGTCAGTTTTTCCTCCATGTCCATGTTTTCTTACATGGAACCCTACTATGTGTTATCACAGGCGACCTTCAAACTTTTCTTCATTTCAATTAAAGTGGATGTTCTATTAATATTTTTTAAGATGTGGGATTTCAATAAAGGTATTTTGAAAAGTGAAATATTAGTTATGACGTCTGAATTTAAAATTTAGTGGATGTAGTTTCTAAAAGGGGGAGAATTTAACATCTTATGTTTTTAAAAAAAGAAATACAATGTTTGATAGCGAACATGATATGCCACATGAAGAAAAAAATAACAACTAAATATTATTATAACATAGAAATTATAATGGGGGGAATGAATTAGTTTAGATAAATTATGAATATATGGTTTACTCGTGTATATATAATTTATTATTTGGTGAAAATTTAAATATGAATGAATATAAAACCCTTTTGAAAAGAAAATTCTTTTTTTCTGAAAAACTATTTAAATGTACACAAGTGTATTTTATAATAATAAAATAATGAAATAACACTTATTGGACTAGATTAATGATATACATATATACACAATATTCAACCTAATGTTTAGAATTCATATTCTTCATTCTGTATACATCATATAAGGACAAATTCAATTTTATGGATGGAAAAAGTATTTTTCAAAAAAGGCACTTCAGCTTCCATTTGATGGATAACTTATATAAAATCTAGTTTTTACACTATTATAAATTATATTTCAAAAAAATAAACTTTTTTACTTGAAATCATAATATCAAAATTTACTTTGGTTGAATTTTTGATATTTTTTTATTAGTTTCATATTTTGACGAGTTCTGAAAATATACAGCATGTTAATAGAAAAATGATTTTTCATCAAATTTACTTATTATTTTAAATTGTATATTTGAATTATTTTAAAGTATAATTTGATCATGTTTTTATCATTTAATAAAATTTAGGTCATTCGATCCAATTTCTCATTGAATCTGGATTTAAAAACATTTCATAATTTTGAATATTTTTACCTTAAAAACACTTTTTAATCCATCTATAGGATTAATTTCGAATTAATTTAATCCAATTATGTGTTTTAAATTTTGAAAAATTGATTTTGAATTTTTAATAATAATTTCCAAATATATTAAATAGGACTTTTTTTTATTTTTGGACAATATAAACAATAGTTTTAGAGACTTTCTTTTATTACAATGGTTTAGGGTGAATCAGGTAATTAAGGGTAAAAATAATATTATTAATGTCATAAAATTTACCATAACACTTGTATTAATTTAACTTCCTGAGTTATTATCGACTAAAATCATCATTTGTACAACTTTATGAGCTCTTGGGGCCCATGGATGACTCTGAGACATTCATAGTATTTAATTCCAGGAAAATCCAATTTTTCCAAACTTCTTTTTTTAACAAGTGAATTTTTGTTAATATGGGGTAATATATGGGATATATTCGACTATAAATTTAATTTTCAATTATAATTTTTTTTCTTCATCATGATTATTTTTTTAATTTTTATGTAATAAATAATTAAATTATAGTCTTACATAATGACAATGTAGTAAATGGTTAATTAAAGGAAATATAAAATATAAAATATTACAAAATTAAAATAAATATAATTTGAGGGAGTTAATGTCATAATTTTTTTTGTATTTATTTTATATTTTAGTGATGAGGTAAAATAGTTGGTTTTAAGATATAATGTTTTTATGATATTTATAAAATGTCTTATAATGAATAGTGTAAAAATTGAGATTAATGATATTTGAAAAAAATAATATTTTATTAAATGATATAAATTTCATAAAAATATAAAATTAGGCCAAATAAATTTTAAAAGGCTCAAAATTTAATAAATTACTCATTTATGGGTTTTTTGGAATTTTATATTAATTATATTAACCATCAATGCGTAAATTATATGTTATCACAATAAAAGTTAAAAGGGTAAAATAAGGGTTAAAACATAATGTTATGGATTAAAAAAATAAAAACCTGTATAAATTTTATTGGGTGAATGGGTTTAGATACATATTCATCATATATTCAAAATAAATCTGTTTGGATCCATTTATAAAACAAAATTAATTCATATTAATTTAATAATTTGAGTAATTCCAAAAGTGCGCCTCCCCTCTCATATAAAATAGAACCCATTATTATATTTTATTCACACATAAAACCCTATTTGTATTAAAAAATATCTATCCAAATACCTTTACAAAATCCTAGACCACATTCTAGAGCTCCCATTTTAGCTGAATCACAACCCTATGTGATCTAAAGGTATCAGGAAAAGGAGACTGTCCAAAGGAGGTGTATTGTTTCAATCATGTTTTTTTATTTCTTAATCCAATTTCGTAAAAACTTCTTAAAAAGTGATGAAATTATATGTATAGTATACTTAATATATTTATATTTTATTATCCTAAAAAAATAAACAAAATCCTTCTCCACTTCCATCAAAAGAAAAAATATTTAATCGCCCGTGCGTACGACGATCTACCACCTCATGAATAAATATAATTTGTTTTCCATCACTATCTCTCAAGGATAGATATAATTATGGAATTAAATTATATATATATGATATTAATTATATATTTATAATTATGAAAACACAACATATCATTTATTTTCTTACATTTCCATACATATACAAATGATAATATCATTCGTGCGTACATGTGAACTATCACCTATATTAAGCGATGTGATTCATTTTCAGCACCACAACATAATAATGATATATATAAGTATACTTAAATGATTAATATGATATTAAGAATGTTATTATAATTTTTTAATGATAAAATAATACTTTTCTTCTTTACATAATGACTATTCAAAGATGGGAATGTTACTCATGCGTACGTACAAGGTTCCATCTCCATTACTGTAACGTAGCACATTTTTCATATACATATTTAATGGATGTATTTAAAAGTATAATTAATGTATAAAAGTGAATTTTATTTCATTTATATTGTTATGTAGTTGATGAACGAATGACCACTTTTACTATTGGCATCATACCAAAGTCATTTTGGACTCATGCCCTGAATATCAACAAAATGTCCAACATGAAATTAAATAATTAAGTAATTCTTATAACATAATAAAAAAATAATATGTGATATAAAAAGAATAATAAAAATTAAAAATTTCTCAATAATGTAAATGACATACATAATTTTATTATTTAAGAAGAAAAAGGACAGACATGAAGAATTAGACTAAAGGTAAGAGACTCTTTAATAGAAATATTATTTCAAATGTTTTAATGATTTATTCTTCTAAATATTTGTATTTAATTTCCATTTTTTAAAATGGATTTTATAAATATATTTATATAGACACAAATGTTTTAAAATTTCATTTTTTTGATTTTATTTCAATTTTTTTAAATTGGTATGGGACACTTTGATTTAAAAATATATTTTTAAATGATTGAAAAGTTTTTTGGAAGTGGATTGATTATTTTTATAACCTAAAATGAATTATTATGAGTGAAATTGAAATTTTAAGAGTTAAATATTGAAAATTTAAAAGCATTTATGTGTAATGATTATATAATAGTAATTAGGCAACTAACTAATGGTTAAATGACAAACCAAGGATATGTGCTTTCCTGATAATACATGGAATAGTGGTTATGTTGTAACCTCCAATGCATTAGGTGTGTAAGATGATTGTATGGTTATTCCATTTATAATAGTTTCATGTATGGAAATCGAATTCATGGTTATTAAATCTATTTATAATTATGTACTAAGATACCTTTTTGTTTTATCTATGCTTTCTATGGGTTTTCTGGTAATATCATGATTAAAAAAAGCTAAATAATTATTTTATTTACATTGGGAAGTATTTACAACTTTTTAAGGGAAAAAAGTATTAATTTATGATAAGTTTTCATAGGTTTTAATGTTTTTATAGGATTGAAATTTTTCCTTCTTTTTCCATCACTTATTGAGATTTTATACTCATCCAGGTTTTAATTTTTTTATCACAATGTTTAAGGAAATGTTTGTCAAGGATGAGATCAAGGGAATATTGTGAAGATATATTTTTATAATAATCATGATTTATTTTAAATATTTTTGTTTTATGTAAAAATGGATTCTGAGTATAAATGTTCACTTGTAATGTATGGGTTTACTCTAAAAGATTTTCTCCAAATTTTATAAAATTATAAACCTAAAATATCATTTGTAAAGTAATGGGATGTCCAGTTTTAAAATAATGATATTATGTAATGTTTAAGGCTGATTCCTTTCAATAACACATATATAAAATAGTAATGAATAATAAGCATATCGAGACAAAATATTAAGAGGCTACAGAAAAAAAATTTATTTTTAATGTGAAAGGTCTCAAATCCACTCAAACACATACATGAAATACCATTACAAGTAAGGGTTATAAAACAAGAAAAATCCTAGAAAATATCACATAAAATTCATATTATATTATGTAATATCCTATATCATGTGGGTTCAATTAAGTAATCCAAGGTTCATCTTTGATCAAATACTGTGCTTATGGATAATGATATCACATATTGAGGATTCCTAAATTAGGATATAGTTTATCTTAAAAGATATTTTGAATGGATACTCAAGAGGATTTTATGTCTGTATGGGTGTTCATATAATCACATTACTTAAGGAGTCCATCAACAGAACCAATTCTAATGTATATTGATAGAGAGAATTCCAAAACACTAAATTTGTTTTTGATTAAATAACGGATCATGAATTCTTCATTTATTATTTTAGATATCCTCAGGTATATCCAATAATCCTTGATACATCCTCAATACCTTAGTGGAAAAGATATTTGAGATGGTATTAAAGATGAATAAGGTCTCATAATGATCATTCTAGAGAAACCTACAAAGAAACATCCATTCTTTTTTATAGTCCTATCTCTTATCTGGGAGTTTCTCATTGACACACTGAATACTCTAAAAATATATCAATGAATAAACAACGGGTTAATGTCCTATCATATATAATACATATATATGAGATATTGATAGATTATCCATAAAAACGTTCTTGTAGAATGTTTGTTGTCAAGGGAACATCTAAAATTGATCATGAAAAGAAATAAACTCACTAGATCACCGACTGATATAAGAAAAAAGAGATAAATAATCATCATATAATGATAAAAAACATAGATCATCATTGATCCTTTTTCATCTCTTAATAAATATTTATAATTTCACATGTAGATAAGAAAAACTTTCAATTTGGTCTTCACTAGATCAAATAAAGCTTGAGGATATAAGTGAAGAAGAATGAGAGAGTCTTGATTCCAAATGAGTGATGAAAAATTCATAAAAATAGGATAAGAGTTATAATTTTCTAATAAATATGGTTCAAATTAATGTTTAATTAAAAACCATGGGGTGCATTAAAGACACCCTCAAATTGGGTGTGGGTGAAACCCAGTGGGATATAACGGAGGGCTAATGCCACCCCACCAGTTAGCCTGTTGGATTTACATGTCGTGGAAGACATATAGAAACTCCACATACTGAATGGGGTAGTCCACTATATGGATGGGTGTAGTTTTTAGGAATAAAATTTCCACATTTCTTCTAAATAATATTTCCCCTACCCATAGATCCATGTTCACCTTAATGATTCATCCAATTTTCCCATATATGGGATAAAACCGAACAAAATGATGAATTTATAAATATAAAATATCTCATAAATCGAAATAAAGTGAGGATATTAAATGATTGAACCTATTACTATCATGTTTGAGAATAAAGGAGAAATATCTAACCCCAAAAGGAATGTGAAGCGATCAAAGAAACTTACATAAGATGGTAAATAACTTGTTCTTGGACTTAGTGTTTCATCGAAGTAGTTTATGTATATATGGAGAGAATGTGGGTCAATAATAGAAGGGACTTAATTAGGATCCTCAAAACACAAAAATGATTCACTAAACCAGTTTTAAATGATTAAAACCATAAATAAAAATTGAACTCCAGTCTAATGTAATATTTATTATTAGTTTTCAAATTAATTTTAAATTTAAGGTGAAAATAATCACTTGGTTTAGAAACCCATTTCCAATTTATCCAGAAAATATTAATTGGCCATGTTATCACATGTCATTCACATTATGGATTATCAGTTGAATAAGAAAATGTTACGTTTCCAAACATGAAATTCTGGTGTATTGAGAGCCTACATGTGTTATTAAATTAGTCACCATTATATTTACAATTATTTATTTATTGTGTACTATTTATGTGTTTAAATTTTAGTTTTCATTTAGATAAAGTAATTATTTTTATATAATTTTTGAGATATCCTCCTACAATTTTTTCACTCATATAACTCATATTTGGTTATTAATAAATGAAGAAAACTAGTAAATCCCATATATATGTACTTGTGATTATATTTGGATAGTACAAGAGTACATAAAGTCTAACTTGATGGTTTACTCTATTTATCATTATAAATATCACCAGGATAAGCAGTGTATTTCAAGTATCATCATGAAATAAATAACTATGGATGTATTTAACAAATAACATGTGTTGTGAAAAAAAGTATTCACATATAATTCCAAACTAAATTTCATAAAATTGGGAAACAGACTATGTATTCCATGTGTTTTCTTGGTGGAAAACACGTATGTCGTGTATTAATTACAATAAGTGTAACAACTGAAGGACATGTAAGAATGATGCTACATAATATGTAAAAGTTGAACATGTCATGTGAATTTTAAATTTACATGAAAAAGTAAATTCGAAGTCCATAGGTTTGTACCTTGAATATATGTTAATTAAGATTCTATATGTCCATATTGATGTACATGTTGTGACCAACCAGTTTACCCCAAAAGAATTTACAAATATTACCCATTTAAGGTTCATAATTTTTTATCTATGCGATTTATTGATAGTTTATTCCATAAGAATGGTTTTATATAATATTAAATAATTTATTTACTTTAATGCAAAATTAATAACTATAAGTTTTGTATGAACTTTACATAATACATGAAGAACACACATTAACTCAATAATCAGAGAGTAATTTTCATCTATCTCCTATTTTATTAATTGATAGTAATTTTTAAGAAATTACATCACATTTATTGTACACGATAGGTCATGTGGGAGAATTGTATACAACAAGGATCATGTTGAGTGGATATAAGAGTTAGTCTTTGTGCTATTTAATTGTAAAAACTGTATATTTATTTCATTAAATTTAAAATAATAATGATTTAGTTTCATTAAATCATCGTTGATGGGTATAATGAGGTAATATTGGATGGAGATGAAGTTAAACTGAATTAATCAATTAATTAGATAATTAATGGGATAAATTTATGCATGTTTTATCTTAATGAATAATGAATTGAAATTATTTATTTCCTGTTATTTTAAATGTGCAATTGTATCATATATATGACTAATAATTAACTTATACTAGAACTTTGTATTTGTTGGTTTTAAAGAATTTAATATTAACTACAAAAGTTTTTTAATATTTATTTTTGAATTATACTTGATGGATTGAGCATCAGCCCTACCTTTTTAATTATATTGTACCTATTTTTCCAAGGATGATTAATGTAAATTCCCCTTAATCCAATCCTTTGGTTCCCATTACCTATCAATGAATATAAATCTTATTTAATGAATTAGTATCCAGGTACATGGAGGCAGTTCAAGATGAACGTGAGATGAAACCATCCCTAGTGATAAAAAAGAGTATAAGCAGAGTGCTACAACTTGTTCCCATATCGGCATAATGAGTTTTTGTTTTAGGCTCAAAGGATGATTTATTATCGGCTCAATAAATCAGTAGAATTATATTATTAGGATTCTTTCATTTATTTAATTTATTTTTGTCATTTTTATTTATAATTTTATGGATACTAGACTCAGATCATATATAAAAGATGTATTAACATGTATAGATAGAATTGAAATAAATTAATTTTTCACAAATATTTTATCAATACATGAATAATTACTTAAATAAAATTCACCTAATATTATAAATTCTTGTAAGAGGATAAAACAAGATAATTTATTCATAATAACAAATTCCCTCAAGTTAGTACTATGTAATAATGAGACTTTCGATATAGTTGGTAAGATGACATATATTTAGTGTCAGTTGATATCATTATCGGGGGACCATTTAATTATCCAAAACTTTAAATAAGGATGGTGGGTTGACATCATAAAAAAAGTATTTGATTTAATTTCCTTTATCGGTTCAAATTTTTTTGAGGAAAATTTTGAGGAAATTTATGTAATGATTTCCATATTAGGGAGTCTACTCAATAAATCAACGATATAAAAGACTATAGTTGGTTAGACAGCCTACCTAAATACCATATTATAATTCGTATGGCCTTTTTCTGGGCAATGAGATGTAAAATATAAATCCTTTTGGATATAATGTTTTCTTGACTCGAACAATACATGTTCGACAGTGAGGTATACTGAGACTTGATAATATATTGGTAGATTAATAAGAAAATTAAAATTATTATGTCTCACACTATTGGTAATGTATTAAATTACTAATAATCATATATTTTATTATTGCAGGGAAATATAATTTTCATTAAACACATTATCCCTATGATAAAACATATACAAATAACATCTCCTAGATGGAAGTTAATTCATGGAGTGGTTTTGATTCCTAGGCATTGTGTTGTGCCATGAACATAAATCTTATGTTGTAGAACTCTTAAAAAATGATCCACCCACTAAATAAGTTAGTGGTGGACAGTAACATATCTTTATAAAACACTTGAAAGATTTATTATATGTTAATTTTTAATGGTTTTATCATTTTATATTAAAATATTAAAGTATCATAAGAATAGAAATACCTATAACAAGTTCATGCATCACTACAATCTCTACCAGGATTAAGATATACATGAAAATTTTGAGATCATTAAGGATCTTTTAATGAGAAATTTTAGATATGATGTGCTAGTTAATTATGATGTACTAATATTCATTGGTTATTTTTAGAATCTAGGTGTTCAAGGGGTTATCCTACCCAAATAACTATGAATCAATATCATTATTTCATCACTCCCCTAAAGCTTCTCTAGTTTTTTAAATTTTAAAATCACATATATTGGTGAGTCTCTCTTAGATATCCCCACTATACTCCACCAAGTTAAAAATATAATGAATCATGAAAGGAATACAGTTCATAAGGTAGGTAAGAAGAAGGGTATGGCTAAGGGACCCAAGTCTAAGACTAAGTATAAGGAACCTATAAAGCACTTGACCAAGTGATAGAGAATCAAAGGAAATATAAGGGAATAAGAAGCTATCTATTTCACATGTGGTAATAATGGACACCAGAATAAGAACTAAAAAGAATCAAGTGGAAATATCTTTTTAATTAATTATTATGTACAATATATCAACTTCTTAAACATATGTAATATATATATTATAGGGTGGGAGATTATGTATTTAAAAAAATTAATCATGTAGATTTAATAATATTTTTGTCTTATTAGGTATCTAAGAGTATCCAACTATGTTTAAATTTCTAATGTGGAAGTTAGAGGCTACCACATCATGTTGGTGAATATAATGATCTATGTTTTGAATTATTTTTATTATGTTCCTTTATCCACTAAAATATTATTTTTCTATCTAGATATTATTAAAACTGGACTATTTTCAAATTCATGAATAAGTGTTGAATATTTTATAAAGATATAATTTCTTATCATAAGTCACAATTAAACAATGTTCTTAAAGTGTCATATTATATAAAACATGTAATTGAATTTGATAAAAATATTATTTTGATGACTTATACCACACCCAAATGTGGTATCACCCTCCACGTATTTTAAATGAAATGTGTTTGACACATTACACCAAGATGGATATTTAGATTATTATGAACTAAAAATATTATTATATGTGAGGTTTGTTTTCATGTAAAAATGGATAAATCCCCATTTGTTGTAGAAGATAAAAGGGATATAAATTTTCTTGATTTTTTTATACAACTATTTATAGATAATTTCCACTTAACGATAGGGGTGGGTACACATTCAACATAAATTTACTGCTGAAGTTTTTACATATGAATATTTCAAACTAATACGGTATAAGTAATATTCAATTTGTAAATTAAAAGAATACAATAATAAATTTGAGGACCATATTGGTATGAATATTAAGAAGCATCATTCAGATTATAGGGGAGAATATCTTAATTAAAACGTCATTGATTATTAATAGATGTATAGAATAGTATCTTTACATACTTCACTATCATACCCTAGTAGAATGATGCGAGTGAAAGAACGAACCAAATCATACCATTCATTTTAAGATCAATTATGAGTAATGTGAATATTTTATTCTCCTTATGGGGAATGTTTTTGTAAATAGATTCAAATATACTATAACATACTGACCCATGAGCCACATATTGGTTCCTTGAGCCAGTTCTCTATATGAAATCAAGAGAACGTCCCCATATACATGAGGCTTATGACAAGAAGTGAGGGTCTAATATCAATCATGGGGATACAATACCCTATTTTTTAGAATAAAAACAGAGAAGAAATAAATAAACAATAACCAAATCAAATGTCATAGCCCAAATAATAATATTATCACAGGATGTCAAAAACTATAAATAAAATATCAAAATTTAATAGAATATATTTCATGATAAAGTTTATTGCAAGTGTTAATTTGATAACCCAAAATAAAGACACTAACCCCCCATGGTTCTCTAACCATGTTCGGTTACCTTGACAATTTTCCATTCGAACTCTCCAATCTAACATTTGGATTTTTGTTTAACCTATAATAAAACCATGAAACATATTCAGGTACTAATCAAGTAGACTGATTAGGGTGTGATTAAAAATCCATAGGCCACCACCAATAGTGTGTAAAAAATTATCCCTTCTATAGCAGTTTAGGAATTTGTATAAAGAAATAATTACAATTCTTAAGTAAATAGTTTTCACATTATCATTTATTCTTTATTTAACCACAGATACCACTGGGTTCTCAAGGACACCAAAACTATCTATAACCGCTTCATCCCATTCTAGAGTCTAAACAATCCTAAAGGGATAACATAAATCAGAATGAAATATTTACAATTCATCATATCAATATCATACATGAGTGTCACTTTTACCATTCATTATCGCGTTATTACACATGAATTCCAATTTTATTATTCATTATCTCAACATCACATATGAATTCCATTGTTTCCATTCATTATCATAATATCACATATGAATTACATTTTTACCATTCATTATCTCAATATCACATATGAATTCCATTGTTACAATTAATTATCTCAATGTCACATATAAATTCCATTTTTATAATTCATTATCTCAATATCACATATGAATTCCATTATTACAATTCATTATATCGATATCACATATGAATGACATTGTTTCCATTCATCATTTCAATTCACACATATATCACAATACAACATTAATTAGTTCATCAATTAATTAGTAGAATTCAAAAATTTCATTTTTTACATCCGTACACTAAAAATTCAAAAAATTAATTTGTCATATATATGTTATTACTAATTCAGGAATTAGTTGATCACATCAATACCATTAATTAAATCACCAATTATTTAAGAACAATAATCTCATTAGCTGATTCATCAATTAATTAATCTCACAAATCATATTAATTTATTAAAAAGTTAATTATCTCAATTCCCAATTTCAAATATCCCATTATTTATTCAACAATTAATTATTCAATTAACAAACCCTATATCCCAAAATTAATTCAACAAGTAATCATTCAATTCACAATCCATATATCCCTTATGTAATTCAACAATTAATTAATAAATTCACAATCCCAATATTCCATAACTAATTCAATAATTAATGATTCAATTCACAATCCCAATATCCCAAAATTAATTCAACAATTAATTATTCAATTTAAAATTCCAAAATCCCATAATTAATTCAATAGTTCATTATTCAAATTCAATATATTAAACATTCACAATTTCTCAATTACCCAATTAATTAAATAACCAAATTAATTATTTCAATGGTAAAAATAAATTTATAATCATATAATATAAATTCTACAATTACATACATGTAATTTATATCATGAATTTTGGATTTGAATAATAGACAACATACCTTAAAGTTGAAGAATAAATTTCTCTAATGGAATTCTTCAAAATAAAAAAGATCATTAAATAATATGATGAAGAATAAGATTTAGATCATGTTCCTAAATCCAAGGTCAAATGAATTAAGATATAATAAACCTAGATCTAAATATTGATCAAAAAGAGGATATACCTCTATTTTTATCTCTGAAGAGGAGTAGTAGAGAGATCCTAATGTGAAGAAACTACATACCCAAGTCATAAAGATCTTCAATCCGAGACTTGAATCACAATGAATGAATGTCAAAAGTTCTTGGAACCCATCTGGGAGGCTAAAAAATGTGATAAAATGATTATGGATCGATATAGAGAGTTTGGGGGTATAACATGGGGGGTTGAGGAATTGTATTAATAATTTTAGGGGTATTAAAATACACTATGCATGGTTTGCTTCTTGGGGAGATCAGTTACCCCTAATTATGTTCCTTAACCATGCGCATATTCTAGAGGGTACACAATATATTCTAATACGGTTCATGGTTTGACAAATTGTGCACCAATCGTGTGAATCCCCTATTTCTAGGTTCACACAGTTTTCTATGATACAACGTACAGTTTGGGAAAAACGTTTTCCGACCATGAACACCCCATATTTCGTAAATAATTCTTAATTATTCACCCAAAATACAATAAAAATGTACTAATAATAAGGAAAAAATTTTCCTGCAAACAATCCCATGATATCACGTAAAAATGATGGTTTCTTAAAATCTCCTGACCTTATAACATCTCATTTCCATGTTGTACTACTGAGCTTCTCAAGGATTATGAGTCAAAAATATCGGGCCATTGATTCATTATATTTTCTTCTATCCCCCAAGATTCTTCCTAAAAAATTCCATGTTGTGACAATACACAAACTATTTCCATGGCCTATCCCTACAACACTTTCTCACTACGATCCAACACACGTATCAGATTCCCCTCAAAGGATGCATATATCATAAGCTCATCATCATCTACATTGATCACATAATAAGGGTTAGGGTGATACAACCGAATTTGGGACACATGGAAAATATCATTCATAGTAGTGTATATCTGTGGAGGAGCCAATTGGTATGCCAACATCCTGATTCTCTCCACAACCTTAGCGATCCAACGAATCTGGGAGCTAGCTTTCCCTATCTTCATATCGTATGGTAACCCAGCTTGGGAAACACCATAAGGAATACTTGATCAACCTATGTATACTCTATGGGTAATCATCATATATCAACATATGGATTCTTGATACTCTTAGCCATAACCATATGCTTTTGAATCAACTGCACATGTTGTGATGTCTCTTGCACGAGACTCGGTCCCAAATCTTCTATATCACCTACCTCTATCCAACATAATGGTAATATTAATGTCCTAACATAAAGATCATTCGATGGTTTCAGCTTTATCATATCCCAATAACTATTTTATATGTAAAATAAACTAATTGAAAGTGCTTCTCCCACAACCCACTAGTGTGATGAACCCATATTCACATCATATCCTCAAGAACCTGAACAATACGTTCCAACTACACATCTTTATATCGTTGGAATGACATACTCATCAATACCTATGTTCGATGTTCCTTCTACAATACTTTATAAAAGCATGACATATAACCTGAGTCATAATCTAAAACCATAGTTTGTTGAACCCAAGGCAGATAGAAAATTTCTAGAACATACAAATCTCTCATCTGGTCCACTGAGAAAGCATCCCATATTAGAAAGAAATGCCCTACCATCATCAGTCAGTCCACGATCAACCAAATAGAAGCCTTATTTTGAGGTATACATGGAAGAACCACCACAAAGTCCATGGTATTATCACCCCTCTTCCATTATAGAATGTGAAACAGCTACTACAATACACCCGGACACTCATGATTATCCTTCACCTACTGACAGGTGTAGCATTGTTTCATGGATTCCACTATCTTATTTTTCATACACAGACACCAAAGCTATCAATGTAGGTCACGATACATTTTTTCACACCTGGATGTACCGCCAACATATAATCATGAAACTCATACATCAAATCCTCTTGCATAATCATTTTAAAAACAACTCAATTATTGATAAAGATGATTTCATCCTCATCTATGCTATAATAGAAAGAGGAATCCCCACCTTCAAGATTCTCTCTCTAATTCAAAAATTATGGATCCCCATACTGCTTGTTTCTAATCCAAATAAAAAGTATAGACTCCACTGAAACTGATATGATATTCATCTTCGCATGACTCTCCTAAACCACTACAAACATATCAGATCGTAAAGCCATCATCTTCCACTCAACACTAGACTCCTGAATAGTCTATGTCTATGTTTTTCTGCATAAGGCCTCAAGAAAAGAGTTTCCCTTTTCAGGCATATATTCTAGTTCAAAATAAAATTTATTTATATAATCTACCAAAATTTACTCTCAAAGATTAGAATATCATCGAGAAAACATGTACGTAAAAATATTATGATTAGTATACACCATAAAATTTTCTCACAATACATAATACCATCAACACATCAAAGAGTAAAACACTAATGAAAACTCGAGGTCATGTGTAGGGTAGTCTCATTCATGATACCTCAACTACGGAGACCCATACACCACAAATCAGTGTCCCTACATCAACACTACTCCAAGTACAATCCTAGAAGTGTATCAAAACACCATATACTTCTATCTTGGAATAGGTTAGAGAAATATTGGTGCTAACATCCAGATATTATTCAACTCTTATAAGGATTTATCACATGCATCCGACCATTCAAACATTACCCCCTTCTTATTCAAGCCCAAAATATGTGATGTTAAATGGGAAAAGTATTGAATGGACCTCTAATGATTTCCATATAACCCCATAAATCCCTAAATATCAACCATGGTCATGGAATGCTCCCAAGATACAACTGCCTCAACCTCCTCTAGGAATACAAACACACCTTCCTCCCAGAATATGTGACCGAAGACGTGTATCCAATAAATCCCAAACAGACACGTAGATTTCTTGGTGTATAGCTGCTGATCTATCAGTTTACTCAACATGATTTCATGATGTTGGGAACGATCATCATGAGTCTTAGAATACACCAAGATGTCATCCACAAACACAACCACAAAATGATCTAGGTTATAACGGAAGACTCTATTCATCAAGTCCTCATATAGTTCTTGTGAATTTATCAACCCAAACGGAATTATGATGAAATCATATATTCCATACCCGAAAGCAGTCAACCGTATAATAAAACATAGAACTCTCAACTGATGTTACCCCAATCTGAATTCAATATTGGGGAAAACACAAGCTCCCCTAAACTGGTCAAATAGATCATTGATGCATAGAAGAGGATATGAGTTCATCACTATCATCTGGTTAAACATCAGGTAATAACAACAAAAGAATAAAATCTCATCATAATTGTTTTGAAAAAACATAAAATACCCCCAAGGAGGCATACTCAAAGGGATAAAACCATTATCCCAAAACTCCTCCAGCTCTGTATTGAGATCTTCAAGCTTTTTCAGGGCCATTATATATGATATAAAAGAAACTAGCTTATCCCTCAACATGAGCTCAATTATAAATTCTAAATCTCTCTAGTGGAAGCCCTAAAAAGTCTTTAAGAAACACATATTGAAACATTTCCACTATAGGTGGAATGATATCTTACTTTATAACTCTATCATCCATAGAGAAACTTGAAACCTAGGCCGTAAGCTCCCATAGTTTATAGTGAACTATCCCTACATACTTTGCCTTGATATCGCTCTATCCTTTGTGATTATAATTTTACCCTCAAGAGAAATAAAGGTCACTCTCTAATAGTTACAATAAATTTGGGATATATATGATACTAGTAGTCCATACCTAAAATTATCTCAATGCCTGAAATGAAAATAATAAAGAAATCCCATAAAAAACCATAATCCCCAAACTTGAGATAATAACCCTTACAAATGATGATGTTTCAAGACTAAAATCCCAAAAATGTATCTATCACCAACCCCCTCCTCACAAACTCTATATCCAGGATCAAACCATCCACATGTCTTTCAGAAAGAAAGGAATTATAGGAACCCTTATAAAATATAGAACTAGACAATAAAGATGCTACAAGAATAGTACATCTCACTTTTGATAGTCAGGCCTCTCTATCCACAAGTTTATGTTGAATGACACGTAACCGTCCTTTCCCTATTCCCTATGATGCTGTCTAAGTCCCATGAGCTACACCAATCTACTGATATAATATCTTTTACCCTAAAGATATATGTCCATGGCCTCTACTACCATGATCAATAGATTTTAGCTTCCAGACTGATACAGTGATGAAGATCCCCTTTCCGCACATTGGTTTTGTGTAGATCCACCATCACTAATCGTATATCATGGGTTCTTATATTAATATTGTATATGTCCCATATTTCCATAATATCTACCTTCTACTGGTGGTTAGGGACATTTTATAAAATAATTTCCTTGCCTACCACACTTGTAAAAAACAATCTGGGTAAGGTACTATGTAACTTATCCTCCCAATGGCCATTGTTCATAATATCCCCCTAGTTAACACCCTCATAAAAAAATTAATCTTATAAGACACACATATTAATCATCCCTTAATAAAAACATTTCCATTACTAGAAGACTCATTCTATTTCCCATCATCAGTGAGAGTATGATCCACTACCATAGAAAATGTATTTAATCAAAAACTTTTATCTTCGGACTCAATCTCACATTTATGTCCATCCTAGAAATGCCTCGTCGTACCTATCTCATCCCCTTCCAACACAAGAGAAAATCCCAACGATTATATAAAGTGTCAATTATAGTTCATCAAGGACATACTTCCTTGATCCAACCTCATAAACTCAGCCTCTCTCTCCTACCTTAGAATCTCTAGATAGATGTGCTCCATGAATGCCTCATATAATTCCTTCCCTAACATACCATCAACCTATCCATTCTGAGTCTGAACATCCCACCAGTTCTTCACTGAGCCACACAACATATAAGTAGCCAACTTGACCCTCTTATTAAGAGTCTCTAAATGGTTGAGTATAGTTTTTATGTACTCAATCCAAAACTCTTTCACCACAATTCCACCCTCTTTAATAAAATTAATATGGTTATGTAACTGAAACGCATGTGTTAGGTCAGAAATTCTCCTCACGACCCTCTCCTAGTCTATTTCCATTATTTTAATGAAGTGAGTGAAGATATCATGGATCGACTCTTTGGCTTCCTCACCTAGCACTATTGATGCATCAGATTCCACTAATGTTAGATCATCTTCATATATTAACTTTGGTCATCCTCTCAACAACTATATTTGTGGAGGAATATATAAAAAAATTACAAACACAAATCTCAGGACACATAACAAAACATTAAAAAATTTGACATGAGGGTTTTCAGATTAAGCCATAACAGGTCATTCCCCCATTCCCGCTACACGGTCATAACCGAGGAACTGTCATTACCCTTAACCATCCTACATCTAGGTCATGGTTAATATAGGTTAAAATCATTCTCATTATTCTAGTTTCACATTAGACACTCAATTATTATAATCTTTCATCATTTTAAAATATTTAAAATTTAAAATTAGGCACCATTTTCAGTTCAATTTCATAAGAAATGAAAAATAGTTTATGTTTAACAACTTACACAAAACCTATTTTTCCTTGCATTCCTAAAATTATGCTTATCATAATAAATCTTATGTGACTAAAATGACTAATGAAACTAAAGTCTCATTCAATACCGATCAATGAGTCAAATATCATAAAATATCAAATCAATTATCATCTCACACAATAAGTGAATCACCCAAGGTGAAATAATATTCAACTATGACATAAAAAACAATAATAAAAATCCCACCCTATGTTCTTGGGTTTTCCATCATACATGAGTTAGATAATCACATACACGAGCTCACAACTAAGGCCTGACACATCATAGTCATCTAGTTACCTTTCCTAAATAGTATGATAAAAGAAATGAAATGAAAACCTCTTATGATACTGCTTTCTAATGTCCCAACCCTGGAGCCACACACCAGTGCCCCGAGCCATTTTGCTACATGACCTCAACCATCCCTCCCCATATTCCAGAGGCATCAAACTACCTAAGAGTGTTTAAAATTGATCATGGGGAGGATATAACCTATTTATTAGATTAAAACAACAATGGAAATAAATAAACAATAACAAAATCATATAATATTACTCAAATAATAATAGTTTCACCAGATGATCAAAATTGGAAATACAATATCAAAACTGAAAATTGGATAGGTCATGATAAAGTAGGTGACATTTGTAAATATGAAAAAACCAAAATAAAGACAATAAATACTCCCCAGAGGGTCCTAAACAATGTCGGGCTCCCTTGACCATGATCCATCGCAAAATCAACACATAATAGAGATCCATTTCCATTAACAAGTCATGAAACCATGAAATCTATTCAGGTACTGACCAGGTAGCCCGAGGAGGGTGTGAATAAAACTCAGTAGGCGACCACAAATAGTGTATAAAACAATATTTATTCTATAATAGTGTATACAGTTTTACAAAAAAAGTGTCTATTGCATATGTAAATATTTATCAAATTATCAAAAATTTTATTTAACCACATATACACATGGGTTCTGAAGGACACATGTACTCTCTATACCTGCATTGTCCCATGAATTCCATTATTACCATTCATTATCTTATTAGTATACAATAATTCCATTTTTACCATTCTTGATCTCAAAATAACATTTAAATGCCATTGCTTCCATTCATTATCTCAATATCACATATGAATGCCATTTTTACCATTAATTCTCATAATTTCACATATGAATGCCATTATTACCATTCATTATCTCATTATGACATATGAATGTGATTTTTACCATTCATTATCTAAATATCGCACATGAATTCCATTTTTACTACTCACTATCTCAATATCAAATATGAAATCCATTATTACCATTCATAACTTCAATTCACACATATATCACATTACTATATAAAATAAATCCCCAATTATTTAATCAAATTCAACAATTTCATGTTCACATCCTTCCATTAATTAATTGAACAATTAATTAATCACATCTAGATCATTATAAATTCATCATCTAGTTTTGTCACATTAATCCCCTTATTTAATTCAAAAATTAATTAATCACAACAAACCAATTAATTTATTGATAAATTAATTAATTCCATTATTCTTATTAATTAATTCATTAACTAATTACCCCAATTTACAATATCAAATATCCCATAATTAATTCAACAATTAATTATTAAATTCACAATCCCAATATCCCATAATAAATTCAACAATTAATTATTCAATTTTGAATCCCAATATTCAGTAATTAATTCAATAAATAATTATTCAATTAAAAATCACAATATCCCATAATTAATTAAATAATTAATCATTCAATTCAAATTATCAATATACCATAATTAATTCAATAATTAATTATTCAATTCATAATCCCTATATCCCATAAATAGTTGAATAATTAATTATCCCAATTCAATCTTATAAATATTCTCAACTTCACAATTACCTAAATAATTAATTCCCCAAATTAAAAATTTATATAGAAGGACTAAATTTATAATAATCCAATTAAAACTCTAAAATTACACTCTCATAAGTGAAATCATGACTTTGGGATTTGAATAATATACCTCCAACCTCAAAGTGAACGAAGAACACGTGCCAACAGATTTCCACAAATTGAAGCAAATCAATCAAGAACACGATGAAGAATTAGATTTATATCTAAATACTAAATCCAACATCAAATGAATCAAGATCTAAAATAACTAGATCTATATTTAGATTCAAAAGTAGATATGAATATATTTTTATTCAAGAAGTTGAGTGGGAGAGAAAGAGATAGGTCTAAATGAAAATAAACTACATACCCATGTAGTGTAGACAATCAATCTAGGATTCTAATCACTAAGAATGGTTTTCATAAGGGCATGGAATCGATCAAAGAACCTGTGAAAATTAGATAAAATGATTATGGGTTGAGATAGGGAATTTTGGGGTATATGGTGGGGGTTTGGGAATTTTTAATAATTTTTCGGGGACTAAATTCTTGTATGCACATTTTACTGTTCAAGGAACATAGTTTTCCCTAACTATGTTACTTAACCATGTGCCTAATTTAGGTTGTTTCATGATTTATTATAATAGGTAAGATGATTTAAAAAATCATGCTCTAGCCATACAAATCCCCTCTTCCTAGGTTTACATTGTTTGTTGAATTGGCGCGCACCGTTTGGGAAAACCGTGACCTACCAATTTTCATTCAAAAGTCACAATTTTTTACCCAAAGCCACCCAAAATACAACCCAAACAAAATAGTACTCAAAAAAAATAAAAATATTACATGTAAAAAAGACTATGAAATCTCTAGAAAAGGTATGGTTCTTATATATACTATTGAAAATCCCAACTAAATAGTTTAGCGGTATTCTATATGGAATTTTGCACAGAAATGGTGATGAACTTATAAGTGTGGGGTCACAATGAATTTTTTTTGGGAATCCTTAGGTAACAACCATGAACCATGATGCACAATTTGTATATTTTTAGGATAACCTAGTGAAACTGGAGGATTTACCTATATAACCCATCATATGAGAAATTATCAATAAATATATATCCCATCATTCTTGAAAGGGATCATATATCTAAATGAGATAGTGTGAGTGAGATCGAGTACAATGAAGTCATATGTCAAGATGTATAAGAGTTAGAATATGAAGAGATTCAATAAATCCCCATGTAAGTGGAAATACTAGAGGAACAAGTATTGAGTAGGAGTGCAAGAGTGGTTAAAGAACCTATAGTATATGCTTTTCTAGTAACTTGGTATAGTGAATCATTATTAGCTGATAATAATTATCCTATAACCAACAAGAAAGTATTAAGTGGGACAAACGTTTTGAAATAAAAATAATATATAAATTTGGAAATGGATTTCATCTATTAAAACTATGTCTGGGTTATAGTTGATCCCTCAGTGTATGTAATGCATGTTGGTTAAGAAAATTATTCAAGATGAAACTATACATAGATGGAAATGTTATTACCAATTAGGAAATAATTTTTTTGAAAGGTCTTACACATTTTGATGCAATAAACTACAATGAATCCTCTTAGCCGATTTCTATATATTAATTCATTAGAATTATAATTACGATATTTATATTAAATGATTATGAAATTTTATCAATGGATGATAAAGAATTCTTCCAAAATAAGAACCATCATTATTATTTTTATATGATACAACCAAAATGTTCTGTGAATCAAAAAGATGAAAATAAATCATAAATGTTTTAGAGATCAATTTATGGATCATCAAAAGAATCTAGGTCAAGATTCATTAAGTTTGATGAAGCTAAAAAATAATTTTGTTTCATAAAGAAGGAGTGTAGGTCTTGTGTATATAAGTGATTTAGGGAGATAGTGTTCATTTTTATAATATAATATAAAGATGAAATACAAATTATTGGAAATAAAATACTAGTCTTATTTTCTATTCATACTTGTTTGTAAAGATGATTCTATATGAAGTAAAAAGGTGAATCAACATACATTTTAAGGATCAATATTATTTGTGCAAGATCCTTCAGGATTCTAGGACTAAGTTAGAGAACATACATTTAAAAGATACTGAACATTTTCATTATGTATTAACCCAAGAGGGGTTTTTCTTCTTTCACGAGGAAATATTTCAACAAAAATATACGAGGAAAGATAAGTTTCGTTAAAGATTATATATGCATATATTATTGGGGAAATTATTTATGTTATGTTATGTACTAATTTAGACTTCACTTAAACCTTAGGCATAGTAATAAAATATCAACATGACCATGGTGACATCTATTATATTAATGTGAATACTATCATCAAGTGTTTTAGGCATACAGATGATTTGTTCCTGGACAATGGATGAGGCAAGTAACTAGTTATTAAAGGGTATACATATTTTAGTTTCCAAATGAGTAAAATTAATATGAATTTTTAGTCAGGACACATCTTCACTCTCAATAGAGGTTCTTTGATATGGAAAATATCAAATAAAGTCATGGTCATCAATTCTACAATGAATTCTTAGTTTTTTGGGTCTTTCGATGAATCCATGAAAGATATTTTCATATGAAACTTTTTATGAGATCCTATCATGATTTGTAGTAGTAAAGATCCTATCATATTCTATAATGATAACATTATAGTTGTGGCACTTGCAATGGATTTAATCTCTCATCATTGGAAAAAACACATGCTCTGAAAATATCATCTCTTGAGGATTTTTCTCAGAGAGGTGATCTTATAGTTAAAAGAGTTTACAGAAAAAAAAATGGAGGGACTCATATCAAAATCCTTAACACATAGAAAACATGATAATAATTTGATAACTAGGGAACTAAAATTCATTAGTAGTTATATATTTTAAAAGTGATATTTTGTTGGTGTTATAATCTATGAACCATTTGTTTGTTACTTTAGATTACATATATATTCAAATTAGATTAAATTAATAAAATATCTTATTAAATATTATTCCTTTTTATACATGACATTAATGTAATAATATTATAGATTATCTATTGCATTGAAATGATCATTTTAGTTTTCCACTATGGTAAGAACCTTGATATTCAATAATACATTCTTAAACAAAGGTCTTGTGGTTTCATAATATACTATGATTGGAAACATACTATATCGAATATTAAATAAATGTAATTGTATATATATGATACTTCATATCATTATGTTCATAGTTGGTACTCCAAATGATATATGATTATGAGGAAAGAACCACATATAGGAATCCACAAGTTTATGAGTCATGAAATATTCCTATTTGTGAACATATTTAATGATACTCATACATTTTTATTTATTTTAATCCATATAGTGACTCACATATATGGATGCATTTACATAAATCATGAAACTATATGTTCATAAAGATGATGGGTACATTGAGAATGTCTTGAGTGATAAAATATTAAGGAATAATTTGGGTAATGGAATTTCCCTTATATATTAATTGAAGATGATATATAAGCACATTGATTTAAATGAAACTATCATAATTAATTATATGGATATTTTCTATTGATAACTTAATTTTATATAATAAATTATATACATATCAATCATATAGGTTTTTGACATGAGTATGCAACCCACTTGGTGATACATTGGGATAAAGGGATTATATTACAAAATGATAATTCATTTTTGTTTTTTTCATTTTAAAATATCATATCCCTATATGGTTTCACTAAAGAATTACTAGATAGTAACATTAGAGTTTTTGAATTACTATCAAATTCCAATTAGTAAAAAGCCTAGAGGGTAACAAAAAATGTACTTCTAATGATCTTAGTTAATAATTTTTTATATTAATCAAATAGAATGAATATTATTCTCAAGACCGAGATGTAATATTTAGAAATTATTTATTCATCATAGATGATAAATAAATATTAATTCACTTGGTTATTATTTAACCTCATATATATAATATATATTTTTTTTGTTTTTAATTTAAGAAATATCCTTCTAATAAATAAATAATTTATTTAATAATGTTAAAAATAAATAAATCTTTATTCAAAAAAATGTGAATATAATATTTATTTATTTATTTTTCTGTTCGAAAAATATTTGTATAAATATTTATTCAAGAATTCAATCAATTACTACAGGGTGAACAAAAAAACTTTTTTTGGTCTAATGATAAATATTTATTTATAAGATAATAAAATAATATTTTTCATTGCATGGGTTTGCACGCACTATAAGATAAAACAATACTATTGTTACTTTTTAGGTAAAGAGTTTCTTTAAGGGTTTAATATATTATTAAGTGTTCATGTGAATTTAATAAATATTGAACACTAACATTGAGCCTATAAATAGATTACTATGTTATTTCTAAAGTGGTTAATTTTTTTTCACAACATTTTCTAGATTGAGAATTTTATTCAATTGAAGATGTTACATAGGGTTTTCACTCAATCTCAAGAGAACCTCTTCATCCTCATCTATTCATCTGAATAATGACAAGAAAAATTTAAATTAATTCAATTCCAAATAAATATTAATTCATAAATGAAAAAAATTCAAGATTAGAAATTAGTCATGCTAGCAACCAGGGTTTCATCAACATTTTTAAGTGATCAAATAAGTACATGTGGATCACTAATATAGGAGATCAAAGTTGGGTCTTCATGAAGCAATTATAATATTCTTATCATGGGTGTAATGATAATATCTATAAACAAAAAAGAAATAAATACATAGGTAATATTGGAGTCTTTTATTCATAAAAAAATATTAAAAAATTTAACATGATAAATCCAATTGGTTTTGGAAACCATTGTAAAATTCAGTAGCAATATTTCTTAATTCATGTCATTACACATCATGTACACATTGGATTATCCATTTAATCTAAGAAAATACAAATTCGTAACTACCCAATAAGAATTTCTACTGGGTTAGGAACATACATTTTACAGATTAATGTAATCTACCATGACCTTCTCCTGGTATGATAATAAACCATTAACTCTATTAGGGGAAATTATTATAAAGTATTTTAATGTATTTTTGGGGGATACATATCCCTAGTGGGTTTTTGAATTCTTATATGGACTACATGGCATCATCCTCTCAAAAATCTCCAGGGGAGTAGCACATATTGGGATCACACCATCCTAAATTTATTACTGAACAATATTATTAACAATCTGGTGGTTATGGTGTTATGTCGGTTTGGGGATTACTCATAAATGTTGTGGTATACACAGTGGTAGAGAAAAAATAGAGTATGTTCATGGTGGTATGGAAAGGTGGAGATTATTTATAGGGAAACCAAAAATACATGAGGTTCCCCCAATCTTTCATGGGTTTACAATATAATGGCTTACACAAAAGATCAACTTTTTTATGTTTAGGTAATCATAGGGAATCAGAAATAGAGTAATCAATATATAATTTTAAAATTTCACACATTAATAATGATAATTTATTATTTTCAAAGTATTTCATTTTAGGTTCATGATTTTTATTATTCTAAAATTTTCATGTATACTTTTTCAATTTCCCTACAATCTAAAGGCCAACAGTCATTAAATGTGTTTTCATAAAACTTTTTAATATTACTCATAGAAATTGAGAGGATGGGAGGTTGACTCACATCACTAGGGAGTTTATTATTATATTGTAAACTAATGTACTTGTTTAATTCATATTCATGAAATTTTTTCTATTAACAATACTATATTTTTAATTTTTATTCCACCACAATGTATGGAATATCCATTTATAAAGTGGTTTATTGATCAATACACAGATAAAGGGTGGATTGGGTTTCATAGTGTCCTTGTGAGTGGTTCACTGTGGGTATTTTGTGGAAAAAAATTATAGAGATCAAACCACATAGTGGCACATGGAATGGTGGGTCTAAAATGGCTTGGGTTTTTGAAACACATCGTAGTGTGGTCATCACATTGATCTTGAATAGAAGAGTACCATGGTCATTCTGAACACACAAAAATGATTTTTTGTTCAAACTGATTTTTTAAATATAATATTTAAGCACAAGTTAGCGGGGTGGATTTTAAGGGGGATCATGGGAGATATATTTTAGGGTATTAAATTAAATATTTAATCTATTTTAGATTCTATTATTGTGTGTTATATTCACCCCAAACATAGCTCTCAATTTAGGTCTTCTTGAATGAGATTCTGGACATACATTCACCCCTCTAACAAAGATTTATCATTTAAAAACCATTATGTGATCAGAGTCAAAGACAATCCTTCCTTTATAGTATTTTCTAAAGATCATAATAGGATGGTGGATTCTCTCTTCTTTCCTCTTTTTTTCTAGAACATGAAGCCCTGGTTTTTCTTAAATGATTTTTTCTAAATATTAAATAGAAATTTTAGTTGATTTATTTTTGGAAAACCTTTTTAGTTTATGAATAAAATATATCAGATTTAAAATAATTTTGGAAACCCTCTTTTTATTACATAGTTTTAAACTCTGATATTTGGTTTAAGGAATGCATGGTGTCTGACTAAATGTTTTAATAGATTAATTGATTATAATAAATGAACTGGTGTGAGACCTTGGAAAATTAATATTATCATGAGTTCATATTAAATTTGAAGATTCTTTTCTTTTTTAATTTAAAAAGATAGTTCAATTAAGGTACCATAGATTCACAACCATGTGATAGATTGATTTTTAGGAAATGATTTTACTAATGAGTTATGAATTTTTATGGTTGGAATCATGATTGTTTGTAGATATTTGTGGTGGGAAAATATTTATTCCATGATGATGGGATTAATAGTTTTTCTACCTAAATTAATTGAAATTATTTAGTAAACTACTTTTTATAATCTCATCCATTTTACATGTATTTGGAAATGTGAGACACATTGATCTATCCCTCGTGGAATGAGTTGATAAGTCTCTTGGTAAATTTCAAATTTCATTTATAATCATTCTTAATATATTCTCATTAGTTCATATGAAGACATTTTTTATCAGGTACTATGTAAGGTAAAAGTACCTTTCTTATGTCGTGAAGCATCTTAATGCAACATTGTTGGGATTTTTGTTGGAACTTGGAGATATTCATATGTATTGGTTCAAGTGATTTCACATTAGTGTTGTTGTGAAAAAATTTATTTTAGTTTTAGGGTGGGGTGTTTTGAATCACTATTTATGCTACTCTAATTTTGTTTTTTTTTGGATTTTGAGTGGAAGTGTTTCCATTATGGGAATCAAATATCTTTTATTATGTTATTTTTATAGTTATATTGATAGTTATTATATTTTTATATAGGAAATAAGCCGAAGTTGATTTAATATTCCCATTGAATTCATTATAATGCATTACTGTTCTAGAGGATGTCACCAAATGTTAGTAGAACCTCACCTCTTTCCAAACCAATGGTTAGGGTCTATATGTGATAAATAGTATTAGAGAATTGGTTTTTCTATTTTTTTGGAATAGAAGGAAAATAGACATGTAAAAACAATAACATTATAGCATAAAAATAAATATCTTACATATTTATGACAGCCAATATATTATTAGGGTAGTCTGTGTATAACAATTTTTTACACTAATATAATTATTATCAAATAATTAGTGTGGGTTGAAATGATAAGTGTAGTGTATCATGTGTTAGTTACGAGACTTCCCAAAATGATATAATTTCTCATATTAGGTTTGATGGTTCTTATAAATTAGTTATAATGATTTTTGTTCTGATGATGGGTATCACAAACCGTCCCCCGAGGCCCATGCTGTGACCTCCCCAAACCCGACTTCCATAGGCCAAGGGAAAAAGAATAGCACCAAAAAGGAATATCCCTAAATCTGGGAAGGAATTTCCATTAAATCATGTAAAACAACACAACCAAGCACACAAAAAGATACAAGAATAAAGTTAACTATATAGTAAAAACAATGTGTACAGTATGTAAAGGGTCCAGAATACAAGACCAACTAGAAAGTACATGTAAAATAGAAAATAGCTCCTATGAACACCTGACAAGGATCCTACCTGATGGGTAGGTATAGCTCTCGCATGGTCACCTCTACGGATCGTCTTGTCTAATGTCCACCTCCATGAATCCTCTGGTCCTGGAACCCTCAGCCTCGATCAATGATGTCCGTCATTAGTACATGAAACAACAAGGTGCTGGCGTAGTCCATGTAGGGGTGTGTATAAAAATACTTAGTTGGGACCATGAGACCCATGATGGTCTGTCAAAATACAAAAAGGATAAACCAAAAATCACGAAAACAATAGTCAAACCCACTTAGGTATATGCACATACATATATCTAAGTTATCAAGTATACCCATCTCATTCAATAGAAAAAACAAGGCCCAACTCTATAGCAAAAAGATCAACTATTCCATGAAGGAAATAATTCCACGAAGGTAACACTACATATGTATGTACCACAAAGGTAAAGCCCCACAGATGAATACAACAAACCGATCAATGTATGGCCGGAAGATCATGTTCATGAGTCCCATGAACACTATTGGTGCATTGGTCAAGAGAAAAGACATAATTAAGAACTCATAGTGGACATAAAGACATCTATAAGCCGTCTTCTGTACATCCCCATCTCGTACCCTGAGCTAGTGATATCCTGATCTGAGGTCTCTCTTCGAAAACCACCATCCTCCCTTCAGCTTTTCAAGAGATTTTCAATCCTCGGGAGTGGGTACTTTTTCTTCACGGTCACCTGGTTCAGGCACCGATAGTCCAAAAAGAGTCTCAAACACCCATCTGCCTTCATGGTGAACAAAATTGGGGCTTCCCAAGGAGAAACACTGGGCCTAATGAACCCCTTTCTCTAAATGTCCTCTAGCAGTACTCGCAATTATCATAGCTCTACGAGAGCCAGCCGATATGCTGGTGTAGATATCATTGTCATACTGGGGTACATGTAGATTTAAAAGTCAACATATCTACGAGGAGGTAGACCTGAATCATCATAAGGTAAAACATCATCGTATTGTTTCACCACTACAAGATAGCTCAGACTCTCAACATCAACTGCTCAGAGGGTAAGGCTAGCCAACTGATCTGTGATCTGTTGCACCCTCCTTCGAGTAAGTCCATCATGTGCTGAGAAGGTTCCCTTCTCATCAGTGAAGGAAAAACTAGTCTCATCCTCACAGA
Source organism: Viscum album (assembly GCA_963277665.1). Lineage (NCBI taxonomy): Eukaryota > Viridiplantae > Streptophyta > Magnoliopsida > Santalales > Viscaceae > Viscum > Viscum album. Next base: position 2,121,277,484 of record OY728140.1, read on the forward strand.
CAGACCACACTTTGTGCGTAATACAGTCGATCTGAGCATGTACTATAGATAATTAATCCATACCCAAGATGACTTCGTATAGCCCAGACGCCGCTACTAGAAGATCCCAGCTGAAGCTCTCACCTCATAGTGTAAGCTCACACGGATGACACCAGTGTGTATTCATCGAATCCTCTCTTGTGGGAGTCTCTAGCTATAAGGATTTATCCAACAGCTTCACCATTATCTTCGAGCTCCAAACGAGGGTCGTGGAAATAAAATATTGACTAGAAACTATGTCTATAATTACTGCCGCTAAGGTGGAGTAGACACATATCGTACCTCGAATAATCTCTGGAGCACCTTGGTCAAAGGCCTCAGCTACCTGGAGATGATATCGTCCATGTCCACTCGCTCCCTATGGCAGGGGTGGACCACCTGGAGCTGGGGGTGGTAGAACCTTGAATTGCATCACACCGCTTGCTGCATCGCCAGCTCCTCTGCCACATATGCCTCCTACTGGCGGACCTCCTTAATCGAATATTCAACTCCACCCAGGTGGTCCTTCAATCATCTAATTTTTATCCGTACGTAGTGTCGAGTAGTCGCGAGCCATGTTCCCCTGCCCGCTGCATGAGTAACACTACCTATTACTCACCTTTCCTGCTCTGTCTCGAGAGCCCGCATGACCGACCTTATATCACGCCGTTGTCCACATGTAGGCCTGGTCCTCTTAGACCTATGCATAATCTATCTACTTCCAGCTGCATATGACTCTACAACGTGATGTCCGGTGGTGGGTCTCGCTACCGGCGACTGATCAGAAAGGTAACTCTCCACTAAGACTACTCTCTCTAACACCCTTGCCTACATCGGGATACCGAGGGAAATCATCGATGCTCTAATCTCCCACCTGATCCCCTGATCAATGGTTTGGGCCCGGAATAATAGGTCCCACACAATGTCATCAGAGTATCATGAGAGGTCCATGATCCTCACTAAATACTGAGCCACGGTCATGTTTCCCTTGTGCAAGTGGAGAAACTCATGTTTATGCACTGAGCGTAAGGTCACTGGGATGAACTCTTCCCTAAAAAGGCTCTCGATGTATGAACATATGAGAGTCACCTCATCACAAACCTAGATTATTAAGATCCACCATCTTCCCACTTCTACCTGAAGAAGACTGGAAGAAAAGATAACCATGAGATCAGCTGGTGTTCCTACTAGTCGAAAAACTCTAATCACGGCCTCCATCCAATCCTCAACTGCTGATGGATTTGTCTCTCCCCAAAACCTTAATGGCCTCTGGAACTAAAACTCATGCATCTGCTTATGCGGCATGCACCCTCTACTGCTGGTGCTGGTGGCTTCAGCTGCCCAATAGGTAGTGGTGGTGCCGGTACATCACTTGATGGTACATCTACTATAAGGGGGCCCTACACCGAAGCCTCGTCGCTCGGTGGGCTATCATCACGTACTATACCTAGAAGCCTGGTTGATTGTCTTTGTGGAGGCATACAGAAAGAAACATGTTCTCCACGATCGATAAGTTTTACCTGGTGAGTCGACTGAAGAGTTCACGAAGAAAACTTTTTAAAAACACACACACATCAGTGTTTTTGTGTACTGAGTTGGAATTCAGAAGTCAGGGTCCTAGTGTATCGATACATAAGCCACCACACTAACATTGTGTGCCCAAACTAAAAACCATACTCATCACACATAACACTATTACTACATAGAAAATATCAGAGTCCAAGTTCTTTGGTAGAATTGAACTCTTATGATACCAATTTGTCACAACCCGTCCCACTTGGCCTGTGCTGTGACTTCTCCAAGCCCACCATCTATAGGCCAGGGGAAGGTGACGAGCACCAGAAAGGAATATCCCTAAAATGGAGAAGGAATTGACATTAAATCCTATAAACTCACACAACTAATCACTCAACATGATACGAGAAAAAATTAAATTGTATAATAACTAGAGTGTATACAGTAAGTAAAGGGGCTAGAATACAAGCCCCACTAGAATGTAAAAGTAAAAATAAAAACAACTCATGTGAACACCCTCCAAGGATCCTACCCGAATGGTAGGTACAACACTCGCACAGTCACCTCTACGAATCATCTCATCTAATGTCCACCTCTGAGCAGCCTCTAGTCCTGGAACCCTCAGCCTCGATCAATGATGTTTGTCGTCTGCACAAGACACAGCAAGGTGCGGGAATATCCTATGTAGGGTTCAGTATAAAAATACTCAGTAAGGACCCTGAGACCCACAAAGGTCTCTCAAAATCCACAAAGGGTAAACCACAAAGAACAAAAACAACAGTCAACCCTACTTAGGTATATTCCCATACATATACCTATGTTATAAAGTATAACCATTTCATTCAAGAGGAAACAAAAGACCCAAATCATTAACCAAAATCTCAAATGTTCCACGATGGAATGAATACCATGAAGGTAACACCACATAGGTATGTACCACAAAGCCAACGCCCCACATAAGAATAACACATAGGTATCACCACTAAGGTAAGTACCACAATGGTATGCCACACAGTAGAATACCACTAAGGTATCACCATGAAGGTCAGTACCACAATGGTACACCACACAGAAGAATATGACTAAGGTATCACTACTAAGGTAAGGACTCAGATCAAAATAGGTATAAATTCTGTATGAAGGTATAGATGATTAGATGTATTGATAGATCATCTTATTTCATCGAGAACCTCTACTGTTGACCCACATAGGATCGAAGATGACCCGCACAGGATCTAAAGATTACCCACACAGGATTTGGAGATGAACGACATAGGATTGTTATGCACTGACCCACATAGGATTGCTGAGCGTTGAACCACACATGATCCAAATATTTCCCACACAGGATCTGAAGACTCCTCAAATACCACTAGCCACATGGTTCCCACATAAAGAATGATTCATTCTGGGAGGTTATTCTCCTCAATCCATTGGTCGATACTTAAACTTCCACAAAGTAGTATCCCAATGTAAAGTCACATAAAAATGGAACTAATGTGACAAAAAATGCGTCAATTAGACGCCCAGTCTGTAAGTTATTAGCATTTCCGTTCCGAGGGCCCGGTTGGATTCAGGTTCAATCCAACCTGACTGTACACTAAATTTATCCATAACTCAAGTATAGTATATGAAAAGGACCATCTCGGTACAAGGATTCTGATGCTATAGACGGTTCGTCAAACAGAGACCCAGATCACAAGATATGGCCAAAAAGGCGTATGTAGGTCCAGAACAGCCCACGAGAAGTTCGGTCACCCTATGGGTACGCAGGACCACATGAGCGGTCCCTCTCTGCATTATGTGGATGATTGAAAAGGACATTTTTCCTACAAGTGGCACAGATGGGTGATACTACTCCACTGCGGCTGACCGGATGTCGTCTGCCCTCCAACCTCCTCCGCGGAAAAGCGACATCGGTCTCTAGCTCCAGTGGCATGGATGCGCACCGCCGCTCCGCCACGTGGCTGGCCGGATGCTAGCCGCCTCCCTGCTCCGCTGTGACCCACAGACCACTGCCTCTTGCTCATCCGGCGGTGCAGATGTGGACCGCCCTACCTCTACGCAGCCAGCCGGCGTGCCGACCGTCTTTATCCTCTACCATGGCCGAAGGGCCACAACCTCCTCTGGCAGCGCAGTTGCGCAACTTCCACTATCGCGACCGACCAGAGTGACGGACACCGCCTTGTGCCCTTCCATTGTCAGTTTTTGTCCTCCTAAACCACGAAGAACATTTAAACAATGAAGATGCGGTGGGATTGGGCCACATTCATTTGGCCCCTACCCTCCACAGTAGACCTATAGCACACGACTCGAGGAGAAGGATTCAATGTAAAACCACAAAGAACAAACTTAAACCCACCCCTAACTTGTTTTTTTAGAGATGAAATGAGAAAGAAGATGAAAATGTGGATGATTTCTACGTCCATTTTCCCGCAACATGCTCCGGATCTTAGCTCGAGTGTCGTCCTCATCGGAGGTTCATCCTTCGTTGGAGAGGTTCTTCATTTATAGCATATTTCTCCAAGTCATTCCCTTGCCAACAATTTTCCCCCAATATCAAGAAAGGTAAAGAGCTAACTTAATAAATTATATTATTAATTAAACAATTAAAGTTGGCTCCTTAAATTGGGGGATAGCAAAGAGTTTCCTCCCACTAAAAGAGGGTTTTGGTGGTCCCCACCACTATGAATTCAAATGGAAGGTTTCCAAATAAATAAATTAATGTTACATATTTTATTTTATTTATTGTTTAACCCTAACATGAAAATATGAAAAAATAACTTCTAACCTTTACCTACTACGGTCAAGGTGAAGGTATCCTTAAGAGAATATCGGCGCTGCGATTTCAATGGGGTCCTCAGATTTCAATTATTAGCACTAGTTCAATAGTTATAAAATGATGATCATGCGTTTACTGAATATACCTGAAAAAAGTTCAGAAATTCATTCTGGGCACTCCAGGCATCGAAATCACATGCCATCAATTTTTGTGGACTTGTAATATTTCCATATAACCCAAATAAATTACATGGAAAATTCTAGGTCTTTACAATTTGGAATATCATAAAACTTCAATTTACTAGTTTAGTTCTCACTAAGTTGTGATTTGTTTCTTACTACAAAGAAATGAGAATGATTAGATGATCTAAAAACCTGAAAGAAGATCCTACATAGAATTTGGCTTCACCTGAATGATATATAAATCAACAACTAATCATTATAATTGTAAAATTATGATAAAAGGAATAAAAATGAAAAACCATCAAAATCATATTATTCAATGTAGTTTCATAAATACAACCGAACAATATTTTGGGGGGATTTGGGACTAAAAATGCAAAAGTATGTATTAATAGAATGAACTAGATAATCAATTAAATTTTAACCCCAACTAGTATAAAGTCAATCCTTGTATTCTATAATATGGATTATGTCACATTCCAATGGTGGGATTTATCAGTCCGGGATCAACTTGATCATGGTCTTACATGGGAGGGATTAAAATAACATTTTCATAAAAAATTCTACCCACAAATATTCATAATAGACTAAAGGACATATTTATTCAGTATTAAGAAATAAAATATATCAGATATAAGATATAAAATGAAGTTAGTGAACAATGTTTGTTTTTCTTAGGAAGTTTCTTCTTGAGAGTCCCTAAATGATTGTATACTAGAGTCTATACAATGACCTAAAATCCATAATAATATATCTATAATATTTATTAGTTACTATAGAAACATGATTAATAGGGATATATTTGTGGAAAATGGTCTTATTTGTAATTTTACAAGAGGAATCGTTTTCATTTATATTGTTATTGGTTGTAACATTCCAAAAACCGACACTTCCGGATTCGATGATAAAAACATAGACACTACATTTCTTGATTTGTTAATGATAAATATGGCCCAATTTTTTTCATATTAAAATGAAATATTAGTAATATTTTATATTTGAGGACATTTTATTATTAGTATTTCAGAGAATTAGGGAAAAAACATAACAACATGGGTAAAAAAAACTAGTTCATAATGAGCAACATGATCTCCCATTATAAAAATCTTTTCTTATTTCAAAATAGGTCATAAACATAATCCTTTTGAGGTAATACTATAAATAATTCATTTAACATATTTCCTCATAACACTCGGAAAATAAAATTTATGAATGGTGAGCTCAAAAGGTTAGAAAGGATAAACCTGATAAATATTAATGATTGCATAAGAATAACATGAGCATAAGGGTGTAAGAACATGAAAATAATATTCGAAAATTATACCCTGCATATCAAAGATCATAATCTTGAGTAGTGGAATAAATCTTTGAAGTTCATATGATATGAATAATAAAAGAATAAATTAATATAATCCATGAGAGAAAAACAAGGAATTGTAGAATACACATAAACTTATAACTTTTTGAATGTGTATAAATAGAAAAAGGTACCCTAATTAAGTTAATGAAATGAAATTAGGACCTCATATAAACATATGGACATGAAAACAGGTCCATGAATAATATTATTGACATGAAATCTAGGTTCACACATAATCTTATAAACATGAAAACAAGTTCCATGCATAATATATTAGACATGAAAATGAGGTCCACACATAAAATTTCGAACATGAAATTAGGTTTATGATTAACATATTTACCTCATGAGTAATACATATTTAACCAATGCATTAGAGAGAGATATAGGTCCCACATGGAAAATAAAAAAATAATACATACATGGTCTATAAGTTCAAAAATCATTCATTATCTTAGATCTTGTGAAAAGAAACAAATTTTATCAATGTATAAACTACAAAAAGGGAACAAGTTTTATCAAAATCATATGATAATATACAAAAACCATATAAAAATAGAAAAAGGATGGTATAATTGGATCATATACCTATTACCACATAAGTAACATGAAAAAATATTATATTATATGGATTTTTTTTCAAATATCACTTTAATTAATTTTTGAGGAAAATATCCTTTACATTTTCCCATCATTTTCTTTTCTTTTACTGTACAATTATCAAGGAAAGACATTTCATTGAAAATAACCATGTAATCTTGTAAATATTTCTCCAAATAATATATGTTTCATGATGGTTAAAAAATCCACTCATGTCATATAAAATAAGAAAAACATTCCTTCCGTTTTTTGTCAGAAAATTCACAAAGAACTTTTTTAGAAATTGAAAAAGAATAATTACATTACATTTTGTAAAAATTAATTACTAGGTAATAATTATTTTTAAAAATAGTATAAAAATTTTGAATTTTTTTTATAAAATATGTACATTCATGAAAAAAATACCACAATGGATACTTAAATATAAAAAATCCTCAATAATGATGATATTGAAAAATTAACTCATATGACTCGGGTGTATTTTTAATCATAATCCCCATGAATGAAATCAATTTATATGGAAATTTATATAAAATAATATTCATTATAATAATCATAAAATAACTTTTTATGTAGTATACTCACCATACAAAAGAAACTAGTAGTGCATAAGGCATGTGTCCACAATAAATAAAAGTGCGACAAAATTCTTGTGCATCAAGGCTCACCATTCTTCATTCACATTCATAAAACCTATATAATAAATATGTATTTATTATAAATTTATCCTATAACCATATTCTTATATAACATACAATTTAAGATTTATTTAAAACATATTATCACCAATTTATTAATAATTTAATATTAAAATCACCGTTCTAGGTGATAACATACATTGTTTTCCAAAACCTTTGTGGTTCAGTAGTCCCGATCCATATACTATGTCCCTGGTAACATAATTTCCATAATTATAATAAAGGTATTAAAAGAATATATATATTAATTATATATATATATACAATAATTAAAAATTTGAGATAAAGAAAATGAATTACACCATTAATGATGATATCAGGCCTTACATTCATATGAATGGTGTGTTAACATTTTGAAAAAAATTGAATGAAATAAATAATAATTAACCTTTCATGAATTAATATTATACCATTCATCTCATATATATTCATAATATCTATCCTCATTACTATCCATGTAAAATAGAAATAAAAAATGAATTACATCGCTTCATGAAGGTGATAGTCCCCATGTACACACAGAAAATGATATCGTTTTCAATTGGTTTGGAAGGTAAGAAGGTAGATATTATATTTTCATTATATACGAATAATTAATCCATAAATATCATATATAAAATTTAAACCCACCATGATAATCATTCATGAAATATGATGATGGAAGATGAATTGTATCGGTAGGTGAAGATGGTAAGTTGTACGCACAGATGAGTGAAACATTCACTATATACATGATGGGAAAGTGAGTTTATAATTATTTTTTCATAATAATAACAAAATTAAATAATATTTTGGATAATTAATTTTTATTTTATGAAAAAATATAATATTTTAGAGGAGTTAAAGAAAAGTAGAAAAAATGTGATTTGTTAGAATGGGTACCTATTCTTCAAAATGACACCTTTAGATAAACACTAAAGAGATATAGTTTTTGTAATTTTAGAAGATAATAACCTTAAAAATATGAATAGGTAATTTTAGAAGAGAATTTAGAAGAGTATTCCTGATCTTAATGGCTCAAAGTGGTGTGAAAAAGTGAAGGAGGGGTCTTAGTTTTATAATTGAGGTGGGGGTCACTTTTGGAATTTCTGAAAATATTAAAATATTAAAATACTATTCTAGATGAAAATCATTACAAATGGACTATAAATTAAAAGGGATATAAATTTTTTACCATATCTTATCCCCTTTATGATTAGTTGATATTTTTATAATTTTAAAATAATATAATAAAATATTATAATCATGTACCATTAATAAAAAAAAGATAGCTTCGAACCAAAATTTTTAATACATCCCTAATATGTCATCTTTATCTATAAAATTTATAGATAAACTCTATTTATTCTAATTTTATTACTTTTAATATTTTATTATCATTTATATTAATTTTTCAATAATTAAAAAAATTAATTCATCCACATTGTGTAAGAATTTAAGGTAATTATTTCTTCATTAAAAATTAATAATATATTACCAAGAAGAAGATTAATATTTTGACTTTAAAAATTGTAGTTAAATTTGAACATATCCTCTAGAAACATAAATATTAAAAATATTACAGTTAAAAAAAATTAAGAGTGTGATATATTTGACTTTTCCTTATATAAAATATTACAAATGTCGTAATCTTACCAAAGTTTCTACAAAATTTCATAAATTGATCCTTTGTATGATTATAGTCAATATATAATTATAAAAAAAATTAGGAAGTTTTTTTGGTCATTTATTGGTTATTTTCAATTTTTTTAGAATTTTTAAAATCATTTGAAGATTTTTTTCTTATACTTTTACTATAATTGCATCAAAGTTCCATACAAATTTAAGATAATTATTTCATTTATAAATAATTATAAAAAAATTAATATCATAAATAAAATTAATTAGGCACAATATAATTCATTATATTCATTATTTACAAGTTTTGTTCCCTATATGATCACCTCAAGGATATTTAAAACTAAGAGAGTGACATTTTTTCACTTCCTTTAGTATAAATAAAATATATATCATTTTCATGAGAAAGATTATAGTAAATGACCCAATTTCAAACCTCAGCTGTTAAGGATTTTATTTCATTCGTCCAATAATAATTAGGATGAATAACTAGGGTTTAATAACATAGTTCTAACAAATATTAACCTGAATTATAATTTTTTAAAGTGATAAAAATTACAGGGGTTACAATACATATTAACTAAAAGTAAATGGGGATTATTGACTTAATTTTTAAATCATGAAAAATACTATGAAATTCATATTCTAAAATTCAAAACACAAAAGTGATATAATAAAATTTTTAATTAAATTATATAAATGTCTGGAAAAATAGGTTTTTAGAAAAATCCCTTAAATAAGTATTAAAATGTTTTTATACCAAATTCAACTATGAAATTGATTCGAATGAAAACCATTGAGTTATTAAAAATATAATAAAACTAAATTTACAGTTTTACCATTTTAAAAACAATTGGAAATTTTAAAATAGTTTAAATGAAAATATAGTTTTCAATAAAAACCAATATTTGTCACTATTCACTGAAAAATAAATCCTTTCATAAAAATATAAAATCTTAATATCCAAATAACCTTTATACAATTATTTTTAAAAATTATTATTATTATTATATATTTAAATTCAGATACATTGAATAATTTAGTTATAATATATTTTTAATAAAAATCATTTTTTAAGAAAAAGAGTTTCTGAAGCATAAAATAACATTAGTGAAAATTGAGTACTTATTTTATTAGAATTAATGAATAAATTTGTACAGAGTATGTAATTTTAATAATATTTTTAATAATTTAGCTAATAATTTTCATAATAACCAATTAAACAACTTTTTTATAATAATATCATAATAATTTAATAATTTAATGTGTTTTGTTTAAACTCATTGTGTGCAACACAATATATCAAAGAAATAACATTATTTAAAGAGAAATTTTTCCAAAAAATATTAGGGTGTTACATTCCCCCCCTATATAATTAATTTAATTATCACATTTTGTTCTCATTAATCAAAGGATTTTTAGTTTAAAAATTCATATGTAGAAACCCACATTGTCACATGGGATAATAATACTTTTTCTTGAAAAGATAGAAATGGAAGTACAAAGTTAATCTTGGATTTCACATACTAGGTTTCCAAATAGAATAATATTATTGTGAAATGAAGTAATATTGAGATACCATTGATCAAATGAATGTGAATGATATTGAAAAAGTTATCAATAAAAAATCATAAACCATAGACCTGGAAAAGACAGTAAACTCATCATAACTGATGGTTGTCAGAAGAAGTATTTTCTATGATCCCTTTCAGGGAGTTTATAAATTAATTTACTAAAAAACATATTAAAATGTGGAAATATACATACTTGAAATATTGAGATTTATCCACAAATCCATTTCCACCACAATCTCATTTTTTTTACTAATAATGATTATTGAAGATGAATTTTTTATATTTGATGTACTAATATATATATATAATAGAACTCATAATCCAAAAAATATTTTCATAATGTCTTTAGGTTTTAAAAAAATTAAATGGTTAGTACATGATAAGATGATTCCAAAAAATAATTAACCATCATTTGAAGAAAAGTGTTATAATCTCCAAAAGTGAAAAATAATACCCAAAGTGAAAATTAGATCTTTTAATAAATAAAAATCCTTTTTATTACTCAAAATATTCCATAAAATGATTGAAACCCATTAATATGAAAGATTATAAGACATATTCTTCCAAGATAATTTAATATTTATCTCCCAAAATATAAACACTATAAACATTAAATCTTTAAGATACACTAACTAATTTCAGAACTAACCTAAATAACTATAAATACACAATCATTTATGTCTCCAAAAAACTATTCAACTTTTATTCCTCAAGGATTTAAAAAATAGTGAATGTACTCAAAAATAAAATTAATTAAAATTTCAATTTACAATACCATGGTTATATTTATGATAAAACATATATTCCAAAAAATATCATAAAAAATATATATTAATTTTTTTAAAATAAAAAATAATTTCATACTTACGTGGACATCAAGTAGACTAGTGGAAGGCGATGCACCCTTGTCTCCCTTCAGTTTTGGGATCAAGACTTGCGGCCTTTCTGTATGCCACATGTTTTCACCCAAGTAGTGTGTAATCTTTTTTCTAAAACTATTATTCCTAGAAATATGAGAAACATACTAAAAATAGAACGATAATATATTAAATAATATAGAAATATTTTAAACTCAAATTTTGTCTCATACATTTAATTTTGAAACCAAAAATGTAATAACGTTTATTTACCTCTACAATAAATGTATCCAAAATTATCATTAATCATCTTAAAATTTCACAACATAATATCTAAAAAAGTGTGTGTAAGACTCCTAAATTATGGTCTTATATACCCATTATAGTCTCTATAACTCTTAAGATAACTTCTCTTGAAAACATTAAAATCTACAAAGTTATTAACACTTTGTTTTAATACCAACTATAATAGCCCCGAAACCTGTACATCCAAATTTGGTGGAAAAAACACAAACATTACATTTTTAGATTTGATACTGTTAAATGTGACCTAATATTTTCCATAAAAAAACTTAAAATTTAACAAAGTAATATTATATCACATATATATACAATTAATTTTTAGGTTTAGAGTTTTATAGAATCAGGAAAATCTCTTAACAACTTGGGTTCATAAACAACTTGTTCATAAAGATCAGCATTATCTCCCTCTATACCCATTTTTTCTTATCTCACAATTTATCATCAACAAAATCCATATGATACAATTCTAGAAATAATTCATTTAACATCTTTCTTTATAGTCATTGGAAAATAAAACATAATAAGTATGATCTTAGATTCTCATTAAGGATGAAAAGGTGAGATATCGATGATTTAAAAAGAATAAAATGTTCATATGGGTATAATAACATTAACATATAAATTGAAAAGTATAACCTTTATATAAAAGATCATAATCTTGAGCCTTTTAAAAAATCTCATAATTTCTTAAGGCATGATCATAAAATCATCAAACAAAATAAGACACGAGAGAATAATATTGAATTTTATCATACACATTAACCCATAACATTGTGAGATGTTTTTCAAACCCTTATCCGATATTAATTATTTTATTTTATTTATTATATTTTTTTGGATTTTTGGGTTTTAAATAGAAAATTATGAAAATGTTGGGAATTGCCACTTGCTGCACAGTTGGGAAAACCATGCAAAATCCATGTGGTGGAATTTTTCATTATGATAGAACAATTTTTCAAGGATAGAGCATGGTTTATGAACATAAAAAACCATATTATGTTGGTTCCCCATTTTCACAGTAAAAGTTTCATGGTTAGGGAACAATTTGAAACACTGTCCACCAAATGTAGGAGTTCCCACTAGTGTGTCATTAGAAATAATAATAATAATAATAATAATAATAATAGTGAAATAAAATGTGTATTCCCCCATTTTGTCCCAAGACCTCCCCCTCCCCCTATCCTTCTCACCTACCATGACACCCTTCCCCTATCCCTATCATTCACCACAACCCCCTTATTGCCTCCATTGTTTTCCATCTATGCTTTCGATTCTTGTTCAAATGACCTCAGGTAAGGTTCCCTCCTCCTCCATCACCTTCTTCTTCCACATTTTCTTTCCCCTCATGGTGGTGGGATGTTGTATAAACCATAGGGGTTTATAATGGTTTGATTATTGTGGGTATCATTGCAGCTATGATTTAGTTCTATTTTTGGGGTTATATGGACCCTATTGGCATGGTTTTGGGTCTTGCAAACCGAAGTCAATGAGTTCTCCATTGGGTTTAAGAAGGTTTATCGATATTCTATATCTTTGGTCAATTTTTTATTGAGGTTTTTTTTGTAATTTATTGGTTTCATTTTTTTATCTTGTCCATTATAGACCACTATTCGTGAGGGTGGCTTACACGCAACTACATAGTCTAAGCATATATATTTAAAAACCCTCTTTGTAGAAATTTCCTCATTATGATGGGAATATCCAAATTATATCAAGGGGTATATATATATACATGTCCATGAAAGCATAAAATAGTGGTTTTATATTGAAATCCAAAGAGACAACATGTTTTGAGGTAGGTTACCAATATCGGAGACATTAATTTGAATTCATTGATTTCATGAGAATTTTAAATTTGTTTTTCATTATTATATAATATTTATAAGGTATGAAAATTTGGTGGGGCTCATGGAAGGTGTTTTTCATTTGTTTTACATAATTTTCCTAAGCTTCCAAAATGGGATCTTCATTTTAAATTATTATTTAGATTTTGTTTTGAAAAGTAAGTTTTTTAAATTTTAAATTGGTTTCCTAAATAATATTTCCCAATAAAAATAGTGGTTCTTTAAGATGTTTTTCCATTAATCCCAATTAGGCAATGAGGCCCGGTTGACACTTTGACATATTTTGAAAAAAAATGGAAAACTTCTATTAAGGCATGCCCCTTGATTTATAAATTTCGTTTTTGTGATAAATATGTTATTTTTTATTATGATCCTTGTGGAGAGGATTATGATTGGTTTGTGAATCACATAAAAAGGGAAACACTTTTGGCGATAGTTTAGAGGTGATGATGTCTATGATATGTTTCATAAATAGAGGATATACATGTATACATTACCATAATAAAAATTACATACATTCTAATTATCATGTGTAGCCTTGGTTAGTATAGTGGGAGATTTAGGAACACATGAATCACTAGTTTATATCATGCACTAGCTTGTTTTGATCAGTAGATTCCATTGGGATGTGCCCCTCAGTAAAACTAGTGAGGATGTCACCAAGTGTTGTGGTAGTGTTGTGGATATTTTGTAATGGTAGCTACTTTTTTATATAATAGTATTATAGATTTTTCTTAGACCATTTTGAGAAGAACCTGAGATCCCATTACACATATTTTACATGAATACTATATTCCTCCAAAATCTAGTATCTTTATTAGGGGACACCCCTCCTTTTAAAATAATATTAATATAATTGTTCCAACACAAATTATATTTTCAATAAAATTATTAAAATCTATTATCATGATATGGAATCTATATTGTAAATGTAATGGAAAATGGTTTTTCTTAAAAATCGAATCTTGTTACTTGTTTTTGAAAATAAAGGAAAACATTATTTTTATATATCATATCTTCATACAGGTTTTAATTGGTTATATTTTTAAAGATAATGCATAAGGAATAATTTATTTAGTCACAACTATAGAGTTGGAATACACATTCCTATATTTATATCACTGTTTTTATCTTCTAGTGCTAATTCCTGCTTAGACTCGGTCATCGTAGAGTGATGTCGATTCAGTGGTTGGTGGTTACCCATAGGTGACACATGGATGTATTTTTGGTTTTATTTAATTATTATGCTAACTTTTATTTTCATTTTTTATTTCATATTTATTTACTTCCATGTTATTTATGGGATAAAGAGTTCCCACAGGATTATATTTGATGCCTGTAGTTTCTAGCCTAGGAGGATCACAAACACCTATTGGACCTTATTGTAGGCCGAATCAGTTAACCAGTTTAGGGTTAACTGAGGTGGGTTCATGAGTTTTTTTATCATATCAGTCCTATGATATGTGGGAGGCTTGATGGATCATAGATAGGATTTTCAGGGATTAGGAGATATGTTATGGGAGGTTCTTGATCACTACCTCTCATGAAAATACATGATACACCAGGTTGGTTGGGATTTGAATCTTTATTTTGTGTTGTTGGTTTATCCTAGTTGCATTTATTGATTTAAATGAGATTTTTTATGTTGGGGTATGATATTATAAGGGATATAGTTCCACACAATAGTCTTACATGGCTTAGTGAACCATTTTTAGCTTGAGTACGGGGTTCAATATGTTTCTAGGGTCTAGTGTATGCTCAGTGCATGGTCTAATAAATCATGTGGACTAGTTATACATGAAAACTAATTCCATATTTCTATTATTTTTGTGTGGGGGATGTATTTCTTTGATTTTTTCTGGTGTGAGTGGATTGTGAATTGAAAATGATTTCTGAAAATTGTTTTTGGTGTTGAAAATGGGTTTTAAAATGTGAAAATTCTTATTTCATAATGGTATTTTTTGTCTTAATGGTAAAATTGATTAGAAAATGGGTTTGGTTTTCAGGATGGTTTTGAAGGTGGATAATGATTTTAATTTTTAAAGGTGTAATTGAATATGAAAATTGGTGAATTTTGAAATAGTGATTTTAAAAAGAGGCTTCATGGATTTTTTTCTGATTTTTTTGTTATTTTGATTGAGTTGATATTTTATTTAGTTAAGGTTTTGTTTATGATTTTTTAGTTTGAAATTATAATTTCGAAATTTTTTATTCATTATTTTTTTTATTTTTTTATTTTAAATTTTTAGATTATGCCACATAGAAAGATCAATGATATTTATAAGGAGTATATTCCAATAATTAGATCTACCTAGATTCCAAGAGAAGTGTCGGAGCTGAGTTATATTCAATTTCTGTATATATTCATTATTAATTGATTTTAAAGTTGTTTTTAAGTGTATTGAGGATGTTATATTCTTATTTATGTTTTTAGGAAATTCAGATGTTGTGAGGGTGAGAGTTTTCTTTGGTATGTTTGATGAATCAAGACTGGACTTGTGGGAGGTGATCGTTCTATCCTCATTGTGATTAGAGACATCTTGGGTGACCTTTAAGACCTCTTCCATATGTTAATTTATTCTCAAGGAAGTGAAGTATAAATATTTAGTTGAAATCATATAAGTTCATCAAGGCATCCCATTATGAGGGTGTATGTTTACCATTTTAATGAAATGGTTTCTTAGTTGGATGCTCCTATTTTTGTGTGGGGTCTCTTTATAGGGTTTAAGAATTATATCCATTCAATTATTAATGTATCAAAGGTCATCCAGTCACAATTTATGGTCTAATTTCCTTTATTTCTCATGGATTATCCCCATCTTTTGAGGAGTGTGAATCAAAAGAACCTATTCTAGACAAGTCTCATTGTCGTTTCCTTGCATTCATTGATCAGACCACTTGATTTTTTGGCTTCTAGTGTTTTTATTTTGGGAAATATAATCCATATTTCAATAATTATCTAATAGATTGTTGTTTATTTGGATGTTGATGATACCTGAATATGTCCAGTAATATTTAATGCTGAATGAAGGAGTTTCAGTCAAGGATTATCGACCCCTCACTATGCTGCAACAGATGCTCCATGGAATCGAGGCCCTATACATAGGTCTTAGAGTGGAGTGTTTTATGTAGTGTCTAGGTTTCTAAGTGTTTGGGATGTACATTTGATATGTTTTCTCTGAATATGGAGTGGTAATCCTTAATGTTCTCCCCTAGATATAGGTTTTTGTGCTTGGGAAGCTTTTGTTTAGATATTTTTGGGTCATGTTTCTTGAAATTTCCATGGTTGTGACTTATAGAATATGAAATATTAAATGGTTATTCTTCCATTAAATATATTTTAATTTTTGTGTGGTAATTTTTTAGAGAATAATGTGTCTTGAGATTTTATGAATTTTGTCTTAGCCAATTTCCTAGTTCGAGTCTCTATGGTGGAATCCTTGTGAGGTTGGTAAGTGGTTTCATTGACCATTCATCTTGGTGTAACCTCCTTCCTAGTTAATTTCTTAATGGTGGGAGATCCACTATGCAACTCATTGATGTATTCTCATATGTTGTTCATATGTGAACTGTGGAGTTGAAAGGTCACACCATGTTTTAGTTTTTTCTTGATCATTTTATATCCATATTTTTTACCTCGATTGGTTGGTAGACTTTATGGGTGATAAATGTGTTAATGGTGGTGATAATTTTCAATTCCTACCCAATTATTATTTATTTTATGTCCTAATTATATATATTTTGAACGATTTGGTATCAATTTGAAAATTTTAAATTTTTGGGAATTTCTTCTTGTCACACAGTTTGCCCCCATGGTTGGCCAAACTGTGCTGAATTCATGTGGGTGAATCTTTCCTTCTAAAAAAACAGTTTTTCTTGGTTTGTGAACATTTTTTAAAACATTTAGACCAACCCATGTGGGCACCAAATGTTCCTAATAAATAAAATAGGGTTGTCACATGTTTTGGTAAACCGTGCACCCAAACCGAGCGTTTCCACCAAGTTTTTTACGAAATAATAATAGTAATAATAATAACATTATTATTATTCATAAACCAAAACTAAAAGGGGTATCCCCCCATTTTAGAATAATCACTCCTCATCCCATCCCTTTTTCTTATGCTACATCCCCTTTCCCCTCTCCCTCTCTTATACCACTACCCCCTTCCCAACCACTATTTTTGGCGTTTTTCTCTTAATTCTTAGTGTGATCACCTCAGCTGAGGTTACCTGCTCCTCCATCAGCCGATGCTTCCACTGTTTCTTTCCTGTCACTATGGCATGAGGTTGGACAGCCCCCAGTGGTTTCTAATGGTTCAATTTTTCTGATTTTCATTATGTATAATATTTTATTCTATTTTTAAGGGTTAAATATATTTCATTGAGGCTATATTAGGTCTTGTGAATTGATGGTAGTGATTTATCAACCATTTTGAGGAATTTTTTTCTCTATTTTTCTTATTTTTGAAATATTTATTAAGGTTTTCTGTGTTTTTTATTTTCTAATATTTTTCTGTAGTGCGTTTTGGACCTCCATCCATGAGGGTGACCTAAACACATATTCATGGTTAAGGAATATATATATATATATATATATATATACCATCTTGGTTGATATTTCATCATGGTGAGTGAAATATCTACATTTCATCTTGGGATATATATATATATATATATATAAATTTGTGTGTGTGTAAGAATAAATGAGTGGTTTTAGATTGTTATAATCATTTGAAACATGTTTTGAGGTAGGTTCCCTATGTCGATGCCTTTAATTTTAATTCCATGATTTCTTGTGTATTTTAAAAGTGTGTTCTTATTATTATGTAATATTTATATGCTATGAAAATTGGTGTCCCTATTGAAAATGCTATTTCATTTTTTGCAAATTTTTTCTAATATTATAATATCAGATCTTCATTTTAATTTATGATTTTAATAATATTTTAATATAAATGATATTTTAAATATTTAATCAGTTTCCTAAATGAATTATATAATGAAAAGTGGTTATGTCTCAAGTGGTTTTGGATTTTCAACCCAATTAAGCGATGAGGACCAACTAGAACTTTGAATTATTTTATAAAAATTAAAAACCCCTCATGAGGCATGAACCCTTGATTTTGAAATGTGGTTGGTGTGATATATATGTATACAATAACATGATAAAACTCACCACCATTTTAATTGTCATGGGTAAATTTTGTTACTTAGGAGGGATCTTTAAGTACAAATTCTTTACTAGTTAAGATTACACAAAATACATTGTCCCTAAGTAGATAACCATATTTCTTTTGGGATGTGCCCCTTGGTCAAGACAGTGAGGGTGTATCTATGTGTTAAGATAGTGTTGTGGAAAACTAGAACCAGTAGAGATTGATTATAATATATTATTATATATTTTTTCTAGTCTATCTTGACAATCACCTAAGATCTGATTATTTTTTACATAAATGATTCATACTTATGTTTTCTAGTATCTCTATAAACTGACACTACTTTATTGAATTACATATTAAAATACTTATTCAAGAACTTATTGTTATTTAAAGAAATTTTTTGAAATGTATTATCATGATTTGAAAACTATTTTCTCAATTTAATGGAAAATGGTTTTTCTTAAAAATGGAATCTTATTACTTGTTTTTAAATAGAACAGGAAATCATAATTTTTCTATCTCTTATATTCAAACATGAAAGATTTTTTTTCTTTATAGAGGTAAGGTATATGGAAATGTTTATTAGGGAATGATTACTAAGTTATAAAAATAACAACTATAACTATATCTTTTCTTTTAGATTCTGGTGCTACTTCTACCTCAGACTTGGTCTCTATGGAGAAACATTGGTTCAATGGTTTGTGGTGACCCACTGGTTCACATGGAGGTATGTCTAGTATTATCTCCTTCCACATCTAGAATTTATTTTTATTTTTGAACATATATTTATTTACTTTTCAGTCATTTATGGGATAAACCATTCCCACTTGAGTATATTTGATTCCTGGAACTAGTTTCTAGCCCGGGAGAACACCTCTCGGGACTTGGTGTGGGATGGCTCAAGTGACCAATTCGGGGTCGACATGGGTTGATTCTTGATATAGAATTAATATAAATAGGTTTACTAAATAACACAAAATAAGTATATCTTATAAAATTATAGAAATGAAACCAGGTCCATGAATAATATTATGTACATGAAATCCAGGTTCACACAAAAACTTATGGACATGAAGGGAATGTCCCTATATAAACATATAGAGTTTAAAACCATTTCCACACATAAAACTGTGAACATGAAATTAGGTTCACCTATAAAATATTTTTTTGACGAGTTATCGATATTTATCCATTCCATTAGAGGGTTATATAAGTCCCACATATCACATAATGAAAATTATACAAACATGTTCCATGAGATTATAAAACATTCATCAGCTTAGAACCACTAAAAAGAATCAAATTTCATCAAAGTATAACCCATGGAAAAAGGGAATAAGTTTCATCAACTCCATGTCATCATAAAAATAACAAATAATGAAAAATAATAAGGATGGTATCCTTGATCATATACCCAATAAAACATATGTAACATCAAATAAGGTTATATTAGGTGGAAAAATATTTGTAATGATCACTTGAAATAATTATTTAGAAAAATATTCCATCCATTTGGAAATATTTTTTTTATTTTAAAAGCATTTCAATTATAATGGATAAAATTTTCATTTAAATGATCCGTGTAATATTTTAACTAAAGTTTCCAATAATTAATATTTCATGATATAAATAAAATCCACCCATCTGTATAAGTAAAAAAATAATTCCTTATTTTTTTATCATAAAATTCAAAATGATCCTCATTTAGAAAATGAAAAAAGTATCATTTTCAAACAATTTTGTTATAAGTAAATATTCGGTTAATAAAATTAACAGATGAAGATTTTTTTTTGAATTTTATTTATAATAAAATAAATTTAAGATTAATATTACCCAATGGAGAATTAATCATAAACAATCTTGAATAATTATGAGATTATAAAATAAACCCTTTCCACATGGTTATATTTTTAATCATAATCCCAATAAATAAATAAATTTATATAGATTTGTATAGACCATAGTTTTCTAGATAATAATAATAATAAAACAAACTCATGGACAGTATATATAAACCACACAAAAGAAACAGGTAGTGTATAAGGCATGTGTCCCTCAAAAATAAAAGTGAGACAAAATCCCTTTAACTAAAGTCTTTCATTTATTAATTCACTTTAAAAACTAGTTTATAAGAAATATGGATTAATTATAAATTATTTTCATAACAAAATTAATATATATATTACCATGTTTTATTTATTTATAATATATTATTTCCCATTTATTAGAAATTTTATATCAAAATAACTATACTAGGTGATAACATACTTTGTTTTCCATACACGTTGGGGTTCAGCAGTCTTGATCCTTTTACTTTGATAATGGTACCATCATTTATAAAATTTTACCAATTCTAGAAAAATTATATATATATATTACACACATATTTAAAATCATTCATAATAATTATAGATATAAAAAATAAAGTACATCGTCTAACGAGACGGTAGGTCGTACGTGCGTATGAACACTGTATTCACTTTTTGAAGGATAGATTGAAATAAAAACTAATTAACCATTAATGAATTATTTTAATATAATATACATATAATATAGATTCATAATATCCATTATTATTACAATCCATGTAACATATAATTGAAAAAGTAATCACATAGCTTCATGGAGATGGTATCCCACACATACACATGAGCGATGCTATTGTTTTCGAATGGGTTAAAATGTAAAAGGTAGATATTATACATTAGTTATAGAATAATTATTTAATAAATATAATATATATAATTTAAACCCACCATATTAATCATCCATGAAATATGGTTATTGAAAATGAATTTTATCCCTATGTGGAGATGGTAAGTCGTACATGCATATGAGCGATACCTTAACTTCTTACTTGATGGGAAATAGGGTGTATAATGGTGTTTTATTAATCATAATAACATGTAATCATATGGAGGATAAATTATTTATTATTTCTTGATAAATATAGTATGTTTATAATAGTCCAATAAGATTATAATAATAAAGTGATCAGTTAGAGAGATAACCTCTTCTTTGAAATGACTCCTTTAAATCTCATCTAAAGGGCGATATGATTGGTCTTATAAGAAGACCATAACCTAGAGAACATGGATAAGAAAGTTTAAAATATAATTTTTTAGATTATGGTAGAGATTTAAGGAACAAATTAGTGTTAAGAAGTGAAATAAGGGGTTCTATTTTATATTTGAGGTTAAGGGAACTTTTAAATTTTTTCAAAATACTAAAATCTGAAGACAATTCTAGAGAAAAATGATTGGAAATGCACTATAAATGAAAGAGGTAGGAACATTAAGACCATAAAATATACAATTTTTTATTTAATATTTTAATTATTTTTAATTAATTTAGTAAAATAATATATTAATGAAATATCATTGTTATCAATTTTAACACTATTCATTGTATTGGCTTTAATACTATAAAAACAAGATAACATAATTTTTTTAATACATCACTAATATGTCATATTAATTTATAAAATAATTTTATTTACATAATTAGTTAATGTTGCATTACTTTTAATATTTTTACTATCATTTATTTAATTTTCTATTAATTATATAAATAATATATTAGAGTTGTTCAAGAATTTAATGAAATCATTTCCTCACTAAAAATTAAAAATAAGTTACATGATGATGATGATAAATCATTTTTTCTCTATTTTAATATTTATAGTCTAATATATCATCTGGATATCCATATATTTAAAATATTACATGTACTAAAAATAATAGAGTGACTTGTTTGACATTTCATTAAATAAAATTATATAAAGGTCATTATCATATCCATGTTTCTCATAAATATCATAAAGTAGACCATATTTTGAATATGGTATATATAATATTATTTAATAATACTTTGGTAATGGTTTTATCTATTTAATAGTCCATAAAAATTTATTTTTACAGTTTTTAAAATGACTTGAATGACTTTCTTCTTCTTCATTCAGGAGCACTCCATCAATGTTACATAAGAATTTAAGAGATTTATTTCATATATAAAAGGTAAAAAAATTAATATCACCAAAATAAATTAATTATCCTCAATATAGTCCATTATATTTATTCATCACTAATTGTTTCCCTATGTGAACACATAAATGGTATTAAAACTAGGGGAGTGACATTTTCTCACTTCCTTTGATTCAAATAATATATTTTCCACTTTCTTGGAAAATTTTCCATTAAATGACTCAATTTGTAACCTTAGGTGTTATGTATCTAATTTAAATCATAAAAGAAACCAAAGATAATTAAATATGGATTTATCATTTAGTTTTAAACTAAATTAACATGGTTTACCTATTACCGAGGAAATAAAAATTACCACGGTTACTATTCATATTGATCCAAAATTAAATGAAAATATTATTTAAATTTGGACCTCCTGAATAAAAATATAAAATCCATTTTTTCCGAATAAAAACACATAAGTGGTGTAATTTAATTTATTATTAAACTGAAAAATGTAAAAAAAAGTTTTTTCAGAGAAATTCACTTCTATGTAAAAAAATTTATTTTATAATAATTTAAATTGTTAAATTAATTCAAATAAAAATAATATAGTTATTAATAATATAATATGACTAATTTTACTTTCATACCATTTGAATATAAAATATAACTTTTCAAATGGTTGAAATGAAAATACTATTTTCAATAAAAATCAGTATTTTTTACTATTCACTGGAAAATTAATATTTTCAGAAAAATAAAAAGATTACGCTAAGATAATTTTGATGTGATTATATAAAAAAATGTTTTTATTTTTTAAAATTAAAATTTATATACATTCTAAAATTCCATAATAACATTTTCTTAATAAAAATATTTTTTTAATAGAACATATTTCCGAAGCATAATATAACATTACTGAAAATGGAGAACTTATTTCACAAGAATTAATCAATAAATTTTTTCTGATTAGGTAATATATATATATATATTTCATTATTCAATTAATAAAGTTCATACAAACCAATTTGATGGTTAGGTTATAACTGTGACATAAAATTTTCATAATGTTACGTTATTCGTTTAAACTCACTGGTACGTGCAACAAAAGCTATCAAATAAATGAAATTATTTATATAGAAATATTTTATAAAAATAACAGGATGTTTCATTCTCCACATTTAAAATATTTTAACCTCACATTTTTGTTCTGGCTAATGAATGTTTATTTCATTTTAAAATTCCTTTGTGAAAATACATATCACAATAAAGGCTCATAAAACTCCATATTGTAAAGTTATAAAGGAAAGTACTATGTTTATATAAGATTTTACATTATAGGTTTAAAAATAGGATACAATTAACGGGATGTTATGTAATGTCCTGATATCTTTCATCATAAGAATGAAAATCATCTTGAGAAAGTCAGAAATCAGAAAATCATAAACCAAAGATGTGAAAAAGACAATAAATTCATTAGAATTGAAGTTTATAGAAAAATAATTTTGTCCTAAAATTATTTTACTACATTTGAGGAATTACTTTAGTACATATTCTAATTACATGAGTAAATATACTTACTTGAAAAGTATAGTTTCATCCATTAATCCATTTCTGGAATAATCTCATCTTTTTTATCCAAATGGTTAGTATTGAAGATGAATTTTTTATTTTCTGAAATACTAAACTTAACCAATAATATAACTCATAATCCAAAAAACTAATAACAATATATTCATCATGTCTTAATGCATTAAAAAAACCTGAATTCTTAATACAAGAAAAAATGATTCCTAAAAGAATAAACCCTAATACAATGAAAAATATTTTAATATCCAAAATTCAACAGTAATACCCAGAGGTAAAAAAAGATCATGTAATAAATATCTATCCCTAAAATTCCAAAAAATCATCCATAATATGATTAAAACCCAAAAAGTCGATGTATTTGATCCCATATTCTTCCAAAATAAATTTAATATTTATATCCCAAAACATACACATCTTAAACATATAATATCATTGAAATGCTAAACAACTTCATAAATAACCTAAATCACTATTAATACGAAATCATATATGTCTCGAAAATAAAATTCAAACATTATTACTTAAGGGTTGAAAAAATTGTTAATTTATTATAAAATAACAGTAATCATGAAATCAATTTCTAACCATAGGGTTATCTATATGATAAAACATATTTTCCCAAAATGAGAAGAACCTTTATCCATCTGATTGTTTAAATAAGAGAAAGAAATTTCATACTTACCAAGACATCACATAGACTAGTGTTAGGCCCTAAACCATTGTCTCCCCATAGTTGTGGGTTTATGACATACATCTTTTCCAGATGTGATGTGTTCTCACCAGACATGCGAGTTATCCTTTGTAAAAAAATTAATTCCTCTAAATTTGAGAAACATCTTAAAAAAATAACCAAAACATATTAAACAATAATGGAATGGTTTAACATAAATTTTTATCTCATAACATACATTTTTCATCGCAAAATTTAATAACTCATATTGACCTTAAAACTAAATGTCTCCAAAAATATCACTATCCACTTTAAAATTTCTTAACATAAAACCTAAAAAGGGGAATCTAAGACTCTGAACCTATAGTATTATATTCCCGTGATGGTATATATAACTATTAAGATAACAACTCATGGAAACATCATTATCTGCAAAGACATATAAACCCTACTGTGATTCCATTTATAACAACCCTGAAACTTTCACTTTCAGATTTAGTGATAAAACATAAATATTAATTTTTTTGGCTTGGATACTGATAAATGTGACCCAAATTTTTCCATAAAAAATAAATTTTAAAAAGAATATTTTATATCCCTTAGATTACCAAGGAACTTTTAAGCTTATAGTTTAAGAGAATTTGGAAAAACCCTTAGCAAATTGTGTTCATAAACAAATGCTTCGAAATGATCAAAATTATCTCCCAGTATAACAAAATTTTCTTATTTTAAAATAGGTTTTCAACATAATCCATTTGAAATATTTCTAGAAATAATTAATTTAACATCGGTCCTCATAACCTGGAAATAGAAATCAATCAAAGTGTGAGATTAGATTCCTAGTAAGGGTAAATTGGTGAGATATCAATGATTACATAAGAATAACATGATCATAAGGGTTAAAGAACATGGACATAACACATGAAGATTATAACATGTATATCAAATTTCCTAATATATTTTCAAGGAATAAATCATGGAGGTTGATAAGAATTGATTCATAAAATAATCAGAGAACAAAATCCATGAGAGTATAACATTTAATTATGGGATACACATAAACTTATAACATTGTGAACATGTATAAATAGAAAAAGGTTCACTCATTAGGTTAAGGAAATTTAATGATGATCTCGTATAAACTTATAGAAATGAATCCAGGTTGATCCATAATCTTATATAAATGAGTGACAGGTCCACACAATAATATATAGAAAAGTAATCCATGAATCCACATAAATTTATGGACATAAAAACCATGTCAACACATAAAATCAGGAACATGACATCAGGATCACACATAACATATTTCCCCCATGAGTGATTCAAATTTAAGGAATCCCATGTAGGGTGATGTAGGACCCACCAGTAAGATAAATAAAATCATAAAAATGTGTTCCATGAGATCATAAAACATTCATCATCTTAGAACTCATGAAAAGAAACAAATTTTACCAATGTATAAACCCTTGAAAAGATAATGGGTTTCCTCAAAATCATATAATTATAAACAGAAATGATATGAAAAACTATTTAGGGTGGTAACCTTTTATCATACCCCAATAAATAATAAGTAATATCAAATTAGGTTATCTTAGAATTAACACCATTTTGAAAGATCTAATGAGGTAATTATTGAGGAAAACATCCTTTCTATTTTTAAATCATTTTATTTAAAGAAAACACATAATTATAATTGAAAAAATTTTCATTGAAAAGAAAATCGTAATCTTGTAATGTAATATTTTTAGAATTTGGGCATCCTGATGTTGATAAAATCCACTCATGGTGTATATGTTAAAAATCCCATATTTCTGTAATTTTTTTGGAAAAGTCACAAAGAACCTCGTTTAGAAAATGAAAAAAAGTATCGTTTCATATGGTTATAAAAAAAATTAAAATATAAGTTAAAAGTATATTAAAAAAATATCAAAAACATTTTCCAAAACATTTTTTATAAAAAAAATCATGTAATATAAATATTCCCAAATGGATACTTAAACATAAATAATCCCCAATAATGATTAGATAATGGAACAAACATGTACAACTCTAGTATACTTTTAATCCTAAACCCCATTGGAATAAAGAAACATAGATGGGTTTTTATATACAATAAATTTAATTATAATAATCATAAAATATAGTAATGGGAATAATATACACCACACAAAAGAAACAAGTATTATATAAGGCATGTGTCCCCTAGAAATAAAAGTAAGACAAAATTCTCATACTTCAAGTATTTCCTTTCTTCGTTCAATTTCAATCCTCCTATATATTAAATATAGATTTACTATATATATTTTTACATAAAAATATTCATATATATCATACCATTTAATATTTATTTATATCATGTTATCACTCAATTAATAATAATTTATTATTAAAATCACTATACTCTATGATAACATGTTTCATTTTCCATAAATGTTTTTGGTTCGAGTGTCCAAGTCCTTATACATTGATCAAAATTCAATAATTTACAAAATTTTAATCATGGTATAAAAATAAACTGTATTAATGACATAAATATTTAAAATAATTTATAAAAATTAGGGATAGTAATAAGGAATTATACTATTCAATGAGATTATAATCCTTACATACACATGAATATTATAATCACATTTTGGAGTATTGAATGAAATATATAATAAATAAACATTAAAGAATTATTATAATATAATTTATATTTTATATATTCATAATATACATCATTATTACCATCCATATAATATGACAATGAAAAAAATAACATCTCTTCATGGTGGTGGTAGTCTACACGTATGCACGAGCAACATTATCAGTTTCTAGTGGTTTTGAAGGTAAGAAGGTAGATATTATATTTTCATTTATGAGGAATAATTATGTCAAAAATAAAATATGTAAACATTAAACTCACTATAGTAATAGTCCATGAAAGATGGTGATGTAAAATGAATTGTATCGCTACGTTGAGATTGTAAGCCATATGTACGCACAAGTGACACTTTAACTTCTTACTTGATGTGAACAAGGGAGTATAATGGTGTCTTAATAATCATAACAACATTTAAAAATATTCAAGATACTGAATTTATTATTTTATGACAAATGTCATATATTTAGAGGAGTTAATGAATATTATAAAAATAAAGTGATAGATTAGAGTGGTTACATATTATTTTAAACAACTACTTTAGATATCCTCTAAATGGATCTCAAATTGGTGTTTTGAGAAGACTAGAACCTATAGATCAAAAATGTGTATTTTCAGAATATATATTTTTAGAATATAGTCAGTATTTAAGGGAAAATGTTGGGTAAATAAATGAAGGAAGGGGTTTCCTTTTATTATTTAGGTGAGGGGCACTTTTGGAATTTATCAAAATATTACAATTTAAAAAGACTGCTCTAGATCCAAATGATTCCAAATAGACTATAAATGAACAGAGGATCTATTTTTTTGCCACATAATTTACCCTTGGTTATTATTATTAATATTATTATTATTAATTTAAAATAATTTAATAAAATTATATATTCATGAAATATAATTATTGTCAATTTGGACACTATTCAGTACTTTCACTATAATACTATGAACAACCCAAGATTATTTCGAACCAATTATTTTCAATAAATACATAATATGTAATATTAATCTATAAAACTTTTGAGTCAACATAATTAATTCAAATTATATTACATTTAATATTTTAAATATCATTTACTTGATTTTTCCAATAATTAATTAAGTACTACATCAGTGATGTGCAAGAATTTAATGTAATTTTTTTCACTAAAAATTAAAAATTGTAACACCCCGAGCTTCCATGATACGCTTCTCATTCAATAATGCAATAGCTTGCATTGTACGCAACTTCGAGTTCTAAAACACCGCGACTAATCAAAGTAGCCGTTATGAATAGTAATAACCACTTTTTAAAATTATAGAAATTTTATATTTCAAAATGGACTTCATTTTTGAATTCGTAATATCGAAATTATCCTAAGTTGAATTTTTTGTAACTTTCTGAGAACTTCCAATTTTTTATGAATAGTGAAAAATAATTAAAACAAATTTTTTAATCAAAACAATTTATAGTGATAACTAATACTATTTAGTGGTTTTAAAGTATAATTAGAATATATTTTTACCATTTTATCCAATGGTGGTCATTAGAATTAATTTAACATTGAAATTAGACATAAACAATTGCCAATCTTTTGATATAAATTGTTTCTTAAAAACACGCTATTTGTCGTAACAGCGGGAATTAATTATAAAATTAATTACTGCAACTTAAATGTTTGGAATTTTGTAAAATAGACATCATTTTTGAATTTGTAATATCAATTATAGCTTAGGGTGAAATTTTGGCCTTATTCTGAAAAACTTCAATTTTTGATGAATAGTGAAACCACTAAGTGGTTGTTAAAAACTGATTTTTCATTAAAATGAAATATTACCACTTCTGTGATTTGATTTTCAAAAATCCGACATACATGGTTGTCATTAAGAAGTAAAATGTGGTTCAATGAGATTAAAATAATTTTTTGGTGAATAGTAACTTTTAAGTTCTTAATCGCGATTAGAGGTAATTAGTGTAGTTTAAGGTAAAAACAATGTTTTAATAATATGATATGAGCTTGACACTTGTCCTACTCCTATTGGATGATTCATGGCCGACCAAGACAACCCATGGGTCAACTTGGGGACCCCATGGAGCCACTTTGGTTGGAAAATGACATTAATATATATTTATTTAATGTTAAAATTAAATTGACACAAACATGAGTTGTTTTACTAAAACAGTTTTTAAGTGGGGTTACACAAGTCAATATTTTGACTATAAATATTCATTATAAATATAAAAATATTTCCTACATCATAGTATTTTTTTTATAATTTTTAGACATTAAATAAATTAAATTATTTATGACATCATTATGATGCAGCGATGACCTCATTATTTAACGATTTTAATAAAATGAAAAGATAATGTAAAATCCAAGGCTTACACTTGTCCAAAGACTATTGGATGGGTAGATTTATAACCCTTATCACCTTATCCACGAATTATATATGTGTGGGACCTTTAGAATCTGAAAATAATTGTGTAATAATGTAACATTTCAATCTTTCCAAAAGAGCCCCTCCTCTCCACTTATAAAAGGCCCCCACCTCTCCCACCTTATTCACACCTTCAAGCCATTTGGCTCGGCCAACCTCTGACCAAATACTCTACCAACTTCCCCCTATTACTCCTAGAAGCCTCAATTTGGGCAGAACTCTTCCCAAGGAAGCCTTTGGCTCACATCAAAAAGAGTTACCCGATTTTGAGGTAATGTCTTCTCTAATGTTGTTTTGTTTTATTTTTCTTCTCCAACACCCTAAAATCTTTTTATTCATTTCTTTTGTAACAAAACCAGTATCCTCAATATACTAGGATGTTTTTATAAGAAGTATTCTAGCTACACTTACACACACCTATATCAAATGGTTAAAGAACATACGGTTTCTGTGGATGGCGAATTTTTGCCTCACGAAACGATGATTGTTCAAAACTCATATAACACCTTCAAAGGTGGCCATTAAGATGTCACTATATTTATATATGATATATAATGTGTTTATGTTTTACTTATGCTTCTGTATTTATCATTTATGGAATACTTTATGATTTCCATTATGGGTAAAACGCGATAATTTCATTTTAGGAAGTGCGGACTACCGCCCCCTCAAAGTGATTTGAATCGTTAATGCCATATGTGGGATGTATAAAGAATGGATTAAATGGTATTATACACTATATTATACTGTAATTATATTATAAATTTATATCATTATGATTCCGTTCCATTAAATATGAAATAGAAATGAAAGTAGCGTTCATGCGTACGTACGGCTTACCATCTCCATGAACGGTGCATTTCATTTATTACCTCTAAATGTTACATGACATTATGAATGAATGTATATACTGGATATATATCATATATATGATATCTATATCATGAATATAATTCTGGATATAATGGATATTTCACCACATGAACAACTTGAAATTATAGGAAGTTTATTTTTGACTCAAGTACCAAAGATCGACAAAACGACCGTTATTAACTTAAATAATTACATAATGTTCATAACATGGTAATAAGGGATACAAAAGGAATAATGAACATGAAAAAGTTTCTTAAATAAATAGGAATTAACTCTATTTTATTATTCAGGAGGTTAAAGAACGGTCGAGTCAGGACAGGACGTAAGGTAAGGGAACTTCTTAACCCATTTTCCATTCTTTGGGATAATCTCCTACTTTCAAATTATGTCATGATATTATTATGTCCTATTTTGTATTTTTACTTTCTTTATGTGTACCTATAGTGAATACACATAATAGATCTATTTTATTTTAAAAATGATCTATTTAAGGACTTCGTCTCAATCCCCTTTCATTGAGGCATATTTGGTTTTATACACAACTTTATTTTATACGGTGTATAAACCCCATTGACTTTTACGTTTATTCAAAATGTTTTCTTTTATAATTATGTTATTTTTTAATGATTTCAAAAAAGTGATATTTCTCTCCAATATATTAAAATCCAGTGCAAATGTATACATATTTAACGCAATCTTAAAAATGTTTCAGAAAACCCGACTCTCGAGTGTGGTAGACAGGAAGGGATTGGGCGTGGACCCATCATGGCCTATAATTAGTCGAGCAGTCTCAGAATTAGTTATTTTGTTTTCAGAAGCTTTCTTAATGTTTTCATAAAAACACTGGAGTATATTTGAGCAACTTTAAATGTAAGTATCTTCTAAAAAATATGCATCGGTATGTCTCATGAGTCAAACTAGTGTCTTGGCACGAGGCCTTGACAAAATCTTATTTGTGGTCTTGGCACGAGGCCTTGGCTACGTGGTTATGATAGTCTGGCATTATGCATTCCATCATTATGAAAGTGGTTATTGATATTGCATGTGATTATTCGACCAGTAGAATATCCATGTGAAGAAGTGAATGGCATTATCTCATTTTACTTTTGCCATATTATGTTGAAGTTCATGTTTAAAAGGATTTTGTTTTAGTTATACATTGCCTTAAATGTTCATGTTTATTTATGAAAGCTTCCGCTATATTGTTATCCTTACTGAGCATCCGAGCTCACCCCTTTCAATGTTTTAATATTTTCCAGGATGTGAAGAAGTATTTTATGAATGACCTGCAGGGATAGTCCGAAGAGGATAGAAGTGTCGACTATGGAGACTATGTTATTATAGTTTTTCACTTTGTGATGTAATGTAACATTTATGAATGTATCTGGTGTTTCCAAGGCTACTAAACTAAATGGTCTTTCGAGACTTGATCTTTTGTGATCATGCCAATGTTATGAAGTAATGCACCGACTCTGGGCAGCTGGGGTCGGGGCGTTACAGTTGGTATCAGAGGCAGTTTAGTACTAACTTTGGAAGCTAGATTTAGATAAACTCTGATTAGAGAACATAGCCCGAAGATAGACTTTAAGGATTAGTATAGAAGAACTTCCTAGAATTTTGTTATTGTAGAGATTTTGTGAGTTTTCCGAGGAATACATCCCTGTCTGGATACGAGCAAGTAGAGGCGGCTCTGGCACAGATGTACCTAGGGGTAAAACCCGAAAACACCGCTTTGAGCTAGACTCGAACGGGAACTGGTGCACGACAACGGGCCTTGCTGCACTCTTGGATACGACACTCCCGGGGGATATGCTTTGGATAATTCTCATTTTCTTTATAAACCACTATGAAGGGTTATGAGTATATACTTCCTCAAAGAAAACATTTTTATGGATTATATCCATAAATAGTTCAATTTATGTTAAGTATCTTACAAGTATGGAATTATGTATTTTGATTTATAAACTAATCTAGTTTATGCCATTGTTTAGAAATGGCGCCTAGTGGAAGGAATGGAAACCGTATCAATGCACGCACTCCGTGTAGGGATTTCCCTCCTGCTCAAGATAATTATTGTGGATCTGGAGATACAACTAGTGCTGATCAACTTATTACCATACTGGGACAACTCACTCAGGTTATGAATAATAACATTACTCGTATGGATCACCCTGATCCACAAAGTGGATGATCAATGTTAGACCGCTTCATGAGGCAACAACCACCAACATTTAATGGGAGTACAAATCCTATAGTAGCTGAGCAATGGATAAATTCCTTAGAGAAAATATTCCATGCCTTGGGGAGTAGTGAAAGGGAGAAGGTTGTCATGGCAGTTTACCGCCTCACTGGAGATTCCGATCAGTGGTGGTCACTGATTCAAAACACAAAGGAAGATGATGACGTATCAAATATGGAATGGAGGGAGTTCAAAGAGCTTTTCTTAGAAAAATACTTTCCTCGTGACCATCGAGCAGATATGGAAAGGCAATTTCTGAGTCTGAGGCAGAAGGAGGATGAGAATGTCGCAAAGTATGAGGCTAACCTTACAAGGTTAGCGAGGCATGCTGCCGATTATATACGTAACCCAAGGAGTAAGAATGATCGTTTCTTTGATGGGTTAAAACCACTTCTCCGTCGATCTTTAGTATCACAATCCTTCTCATCATACGAAGATATTGTCTCCTGTGCTATCAAGACAGAAAAGGAATTCTCTAAGTCTTATGACAACAAAGTAAAGCAAGAGAAGAAGAGAATGGTGGAACAAGAGACAGATAAAGGGAAAAAGGGAAATAAGGATTTTCCATTATGTGATAATTGTGGAAAGAATCACCCTGGTACTTGTCTAAAAGGAATGGGAGTTTGTTATAAATGTGGAGAAAAGGGTCACCAGGCTCGTGATTGCAAGGGAAAGAAAGAGGCTATCAAAGTTGAATGCTATAATTGTAGAGAAATGGGTCATTATGCAAATGAATGTCCTAAGAGTCAGGGAAACTTACCTTAGAAAAGGCCAAGGGATCAAGGACAATATTATGTTGTTACTATAGTTGAAGCAGAATAACTAATGTATTGGTGCTTTTGGACTCATGGATTATATTTTGGTTATTCGAATAATGTGATATATATATATAAGGATTGTACTGCAGTACTTGTTGATTTCAGTAAGGTTTTAATATGATGAAGGTAATTATATTTTTAGTATGTGACAATAAGAGAAACTTTACTTTGTTTGGGGAATCTGATAAATTGATTTTGGAATTAAGAGACCTTTTAGAGAAAGTTTGGACAGAGGTATTTTGGATAACTATAATGGTTGGAGTGGATTAAGTTGATCTTTGGATAGTATTGTTTAAGGTTAAAAAATTTATGAAGATTATTTTTGGAATATTATGATACTATAGTTTTAGGAAAAGGACAACCTGCAGGGTGGGGAATAACCCGTCGCGTCGGACAAAGCTGCAGGAATCGAACCCACAACCATAGTGTGACAAGCCTTTATTTCCTACCACTAGCCTACAGGAAGTCCCTGGTTATTACAAAATAGTTTTACTAATCTAAATGGTATGTGTTAACATTTGGAACCTTATACAATTAGGATAAATAGAATATTTTTGATTTCCGTTACCATTTGGAGTAAAAGTTGGGTTTGTGGTAAAAATTTATTAACGAATGAAAGTATACATAACAAGTATGTATATTCCCTTACGTTCTTAGTAAATCTCCTAAATAAATTCCTCAACATTATAAAAGGTAACTTAAAACAAAAATGTTGTCGGTTAACTTTTCCAACTGGGGATTCAATGACCGTTTAACCAATCACAAGTTTGTGATTTTCTTGTGGTTAAACTTTCTCCTAATCCTGTTTTCTATAACTCTCCATCAGACCTTGATGGTTTGTTTCTCCTCCATATCCATATTTTTATAGAATCCTAGAATGGGCTATATCGGGTGACCATTGTACTTATCTTGCTTTCTTTTAATGTTATATATTTTATAACCTTATTTCTGATGTGGGTTTTCCTCAAAGGTATTTTCTCTTTTCAACCTTTTATTTTCAAAGAAAAATTTCAAATTGCGAGGACGCAATTTATTGAAGGAGGGGAGAATGTAACACCCCGAGCTTCCACGATACGCTTCTCATTCAATAATGCAATAGCTTGCATTGTACGCAACTTCGAGTTCTAAAACACTGCGACTAATCAAAGTAGCCGTTATGAATAGTAATAACCACTTTTTAAAATTATAGAAATTTTATATTTCAAAATGGAATTCATTTTTGAATTCGTAATATCGAAATTATCCTAAGTTGAATTTTTTGTAACTTTCTGAGAACTTCCAATTTTTTTATGAATAGTGAAAAATACTTAAAACAAATTTTTTAATCAAAATAATTTATAGTGATAAATAATACTATTTAGTGGTTTTAAAGTATAATTAGAATATATTTTTACCATTTTATCCAATGGTGGTCATTAGAATTAATTTAACATTGAAATTAGACATAAACAATTGCCAATCTTTTGATATAAATTGTTTCTTAAAAACACGCTATTTGTTGTAACAGCGGGAATTGATTATAAAATTAATTAATGCAACTTATATGTTTGGAATTTTGTAAAATAGACATCATTTTTGGAATTCGGAATATCAATTATAGCTTAGGGTGAAATTTTGGCCTTATTCTGAAAAACTTCAATTTTTTATGAATAGTGAAACCACTAAGTGGTTGTTAAAAACTGATTTTTCGTTAAAATGAAATATTACCACTTCTGTGATTTGATTTTCAAAAATCCGACATACATGGTTGTCATTAAGAAGTAAAATGTGGTTCAATGAGATTAAAATAATTTTTTGGTGAATACTAACTTTTAAGTTCTTAATCGCGATTAGAGGTAATTAGTGTAGTTTATGGTAAAAACGATGTTTTAATAATATGATATGAGCTTGACACTTGTACTACTCCTATTGGATGAGTCATGGCCGACCAAGACAATCCATGGGTCAACTTGGGGACCCCATGGAGCCACTTTGGTTGGAAAATGACATTAATATATATTTATTTAATGTTATAATTAAATTGACACAAACATGAGTTGTTTTACTAAAACAGTTTTTAAGTTGGGTTACACAAGTCCAAATTTTGACTATAAATATTCATTAGAAAGCTAAAACGATTTACTACATCATAGTATTTTTTTTATAATTTTTATACATTAAATATATTATATTATTTATGACATCATTATGATGCAGCGATGACCTCATTATTTAACGATTTTAATAAAATGAAAAGATAATGTAAAATACAAGGCTTACACTTGTCCAAATACTATTGGATGGGTATATTTCTAAACCTTATCACCTTATCCACGAATTATATATGTGTGGGACCTTTAGAATCTGAAAATCATTGTGTAATAATGTTACATTTCAATCTTTCCAAAAGATCCCCTCCTCTCCACTTATAAAAGGCCCCCAACTCTCCCACCTTATTCACACCGTCAAGCCATTTGGCTCGGCCAACCTCTACCCAAATACTCTCCCAACTTCCCCCTATTACGCCTAGAAGCCTCACTTTGGGCAGAACTCTTCCCAAGGAAGCCTTTGGCTCAAATCAAAAAGAGTTACCCGATTTTGAAGTAATGTCTTCTCTAATGTTGTTTTGTTTTATTTTTCTTCTCCAACCCCCTAAAATCTTTTTATTCATTTCTTTTGTAACAACACCAGTATCCTAAATATACTAGGATGTTTTTATAATAAGTATTCGAGCTACACTTACACACACCTACATCTAATGGTTAAAGAACATACGGTTTCTGTGGATGGCGAATTTCTGCCTCACGAAACGATGATTGTTCAACACTCATATAACACCTTCAAAGGTGGCCATTAAGATGTAACAAAATTTATATATGATATATAATGTGTTAATGTTTTACTTATGCTTCTGTATTTCTCATTTATGGCATACTTTATGATTTCCATTATGGGTAAAACGCGATAATTTCATTTTAGGAAGTGCGGACTATCGCCCCCTCAAAGTGATTTGAATCGTTAATGCCATATGTGGGATGTATAAAGGATGGATTAAATGGTATTATACACTATATTATACTTTAATTATATTATAAATTTATATCATTATGATTCTGTTCCATTAAATATGAAATAGAAATGAAAGTAGCCTTCATGCGTACGTACGACTTACCGTCTCCATGAACGGTGCATTTCATTTCTTACCTCTAAATGTTACGTGACATTATGAATGAATATATATACTGGATATATATCATATATATGATATCTACATCATGAATATAATTCTGGATATAATGGATATTTCACCACATGAACAACTTGATATTATAGGAAGTTTATTTTTGACTCAAGTACCAAAGATCGACAAAACGACCGTTATTAACTTAAATAATTACATAATGTTAATAACATGGTAATAAGGGATATAAAAGGAATAATGAACATGAAAAAGGTTCTTAAGTAAATAGGAATTAACTCTATTTTATTATTCAGGAGTTTAAAGAACGGTCGTGTGAGGACAGGACGTAAGGTAAGGGAACTTCTTAACCCAATTTCCATTCTTTGGGTTAATCTCCTACTTTCAAATTATGTCATGATATTATTATGTCCTATTTTGTATTTTTACTTTCTTTATGTGTACCTATAGTGAATACACATAATAGATCTATTTTATTTTTAAAATGATCTATTTAAGGACTTCGTCTCAATCCCCTTTCATTGAGGCATATTTGGTTTTATACACAACTTTCTTTTATACGGTGTATAAACCCCTTTGACTTTTACGTTTATTCAAAAGTTTTTCTTTTATAATTATGTGATTTTTAAATGATTTCAAAAAGTGATATTTCTCTCCAACATATGAAAATCCAGTGAAAATATATACGTATTTAACGCAAGCTTAAAAATGTTTCAGAAAACCCGACTCTCGAGTGTGGTAGACAGGAAGGGATTGGGCGTGGACCCATCATGGCCTGTAATTAGTCGAGCAGTATCAGAATTAGTTATTTTGTTTTCAGAATCTTGCTTAATGTTTTCATAAAAACACTGGAGTATATTTGAGCAGCTTTAAATGTAAGTATCTTCTAAAAAATATTCATCGGTAGGTCTCATGAGACAAACTAGTGTCTTGGCACGAGGCCTTGACAAAATCTTATTTGTGGTCTTGGCACGAGGCCTTGGCTACGTGGTTATGATATTCTGGTGTTATGCATTCCATCATTATGAAAGTGGTTATTGATATTGCATGTGATTATTCGACCAGTAGAATATCAATGTGAAGAAGTGAATGGCATTATCTCATTTTACTTTTTCCATATTATGTTGAAGTTCAAGTTTAAAAGGCTTTTGTTTTAGTTATACATTGCCTTAAATGTTAATGTTTATTTATGAAAGCTTCTGCTATATTGTTAACCTTACTGAGCATCCGAGATCACCCCTTTCAATGTTTTAATATTTTCTAGGATGTGAAGAAGTATTTTATGAATGACCTGCAGGGATAGTCTGAAGAGGATAGAAGTGTGGACTATGGAGACTATGTTATTATAGTTTTTCACTTTGTGATGTAATGTAACATTTATGAATGTATCTAGTGTTTCCAAGGCTACTAAACTAAATGGTCTTTCGAGAATTGATCTTTTGTGATCATGCCAATGTTATGAAGTAATGCACCGACTCTGGGTAGCTGGGGTCGGGGCGTTACAAAAATAAATTAAAATGATGAATATAAATCCTTCATATTTAAAAAATATATTTTTATTCAAACATATCCTCTCGATAACCACACAAAATATATTACACATGTTAAATATAATAGTGTGACATGATTAACTTTTCATTATTTAAAATATTATAAAGGTCACAATCTTGTCCAAGTGGCTCCAAAATCCATAAAATATCCCCTAGTATTATTATTGTCAAAATATTATTATACAATAATATTTAGGTTTTTTTTGAGTCATTTAATGGTTATTACCATTTTATTAGAATTTTTTAGAATCATTTTAATGATTTTTTTCTTTTACTTGCACAAGTACTGAGTCATCATTTTATTAGCGTTTAATTTAATAATTTTGAAAAATAAAAGTTAAAAATAATTTACTATAATAAAAATAAATAAATTAGTGGTATTTGAATCATTTATATTCATTAATTACTAATTTTAGTCCATATGTGAACATAGAAATGATATTTAAAAGTAAGAGAGTGACATTTTTTCACTTCCTTGCTTTTAAATAATATACATTACATCTTCATTGAAAAATTTCCATTAAATTACTCAATTTAGAAACATAGGTTTGAATGATATATTTTGATTCATCTAATCAAAATTATAATGAATAATTATGGACTTATCTTAAGGTTTTAACTTAGATTAACATGATTTACCTTTTATTAAGGAGATAAAAAAACTATGGTTACTATTTATATTGGCCACAAATAATGGGGACATATTGAATAAATTTGGACCAAATGAATACAAATATGAAATAATTTTTTTATAATTCAAAAAATATAAGTCGAATAATTTATTATAAAATTTAATCAAAAAAACATCAAGAAAAATAATTTTCCTAAAAATGACATTTTTAAGTATAAAAATGTTTTTATAAAATATTAAACAATGAAATTGAATACAATGAACATAATTGGCTACTAAATAATATAATATAGAATATTTTAATTATAAAACATTTAAATATAAAATATAAAATTTCAAATGGTTGAAACAAAAATATAGTTTTTAATAAAAATTGGAATTTTTCTCTATTCTCTAGAAAATAAACCATTTTAAGAAAATATGTGAATTAAACCATAAGCTAACTATAATTTTTTGTACGAACACAATGATATCATTTATATAAAATAAAATTTACATACATTCCAAAATTTTATTATAATTTTTTTTCAATAAAAATCATTTTTGAAGAAAACATATTTCTGAGGCATAAAATAAAATTATAAAGAACTGAGTACTTATTTCATAATCATTAATCAATAAATAAATTTTTATAATATCATTTATGTATATATATATATTTCATAATTTAGTTAATAATATTCTTACCCACCAATTTAATGGCTAGGTTATAATTGTAACATAATATTTTAGTACTGTTAGGTGGTTCATTTAAACTCAATGTTTCATGCAACACATGATATAGAAAGATAGAATGATTTAAATATAAATACTTCAAAAAATATAGTGGTGTTACATAGTTGTGAAATCTAATGTTGAAAAAAGTGGAAGAGGGACCCCTATTTCTAGGGAGGTATAGCATTATAGAATCAATCCACCAGATTGGTTTCATTTCCACTAAGCACTATTAACAATATAAGATATTTCATATTCATTTATATTGATCATAAGAAGTTTGATTGTATGGGACCCCAAAAGTGAAACACAACTATAATCATATGGGAGATCTTTAATTTTAGTTCCCAAACTAACTAGAGTTAATTTCTAGAAATATCCCTCATGTCTCATAAACATATTATGGTCTAACAGGGCGAACAAATCAAAAAATTTCTCCTCTATATAACCAATCGAGCTAGTGTAATTCTAGAAACACATTGAAAACATTGGAAATGAAACAAAAGTAGTGAAGAAAGTAACAAGGAGAAGAAATTATATATTTATATAGTTCCTATAAAATGACCATGCAGATCCAATCAGGCCTTTCGATAGTACACAACACCATTCTTCTTAACTCAACTCTTATACAAGTTCTATTTGATACTTTTGAATCCCACTCTTTTATTTATTCAAGTTTATTGATAAGATGGGGTTACATATTGAGATGATTCCATATGTGATTAGTATATCGACACCTATTAGGAAGTGAGAGCGTATAGGATTTAAGAATGAAACTTATTCTATAACCATCGATAAAGTGCAGTTTTTAGGAATTTATATTCCTAAAATGTATATAAATGATTTAACCCTAGGAATATATTGGATAATTTATTTCACAAATATGATAAATTTTAATGTGTGATGATTGATCTTTACATATTTTAATGGAAATATATATCAATTTAATGGAGATTGGGATGTGAATGATGGAAGCATGGGACCTTTAATAACAATGGTTGGAAAAATTTATTTTTAATTGGATGTAATGTCATCAGGGACTAATAAAATAATTGAAAATATAATTTTTCCTAGAAATATAGATCGTGTCATGACCCTTCCCCTGGGGACCATGCCATGACTACCCCAATCCTTCCTCCCAAATTCCAGGGGCTAGCGATGAGAACCGAAGGTATTATCCCACGAGTGGGAGGCCTTTTCCGGAGTACCTATTCACACACGCACACACACACAACCACATCCCAACCTGCTCTAATGGAAAACATGCATGAAACTAAAAAACCAATGAGTAAAGGTATAAGATGTAAGTCAAATGGACCTGAATATAAACAAAAAAAGTAAAACTTAAAATAGAAAAGTAAAAAATATATCTGTAAGATGTCTGTAAAAGATCAAACCTAAATGTTAGGCATGGTGTGGCTATTAGAAGCTATAGAAAGTAGGACTTTCCTATCATATCCCACTGGGAACTGCCTGGTCTCAGGTCACTGAGATATCTGCCGAAGTTCATGTCCTCTACATCAGACACAACACGTGCAGAAAACATATGTGAAGGGGTGAGAAAAAAAATACTAAGTAGG
Organism: Viscum album; assembly: GCA_963277665.1. NCBI lineage: Eukaryota > Viridiplantae > Streptophyta > Magnoliopsida > Santalales > Viscaceae > Viscum > Viscum album. The sequence goes on from OY728140.1 coordinate 2,121,318,863, forward strand.
GATCCCAAAACACAAGGGAAAGACCACCCTAGAAATATACACAAGGTACTATTAGCTCACACAAGTATAATCTAATGTATGTAAATAAAAACTATCTGTCATATACTAAACACCTTGAATTTATGAGGAATTCATCCCTGATGAGTATTGTTGGTCTGTTGGGTCAAACAGAGCCGCTTCCCATTATGGGCCTATCGGGTCACACATAGTCGCTTCCCACTTGGGCCATCATAGATTTTCCATACATGGCCACTTATAGCTGATCCAAAAAGGTTCACTTATGGATGATCCCCACAAGGTTTCTTGTAGTTGATCTACACAGGTTCACTTGTAGCTATTCCAAATAGGGCCTTTTATCATCTTGTCCAATAGTGTTATTTAGACCCATTCGTTAGCAATATTTATGTCCAAGCTAGCCGTAGTATTCCCACTCATAGTACTTTTGATTCTAGTAGAATCCATTATTTATATTTAAATGTCTATGAATTTTTCGAAAGATCATTTCAAAATAGCCGTCTCTTCATGAGGTTTCCAACGTAGTAAACAGCTCACCAATCAGATGACCAGTAAGGAAGATATTATCATTTTAGTAAAACAAAGTCGGTGGTGTCTGGGCCTGGTCCGACTTGGTCAGACCGACTCAACCATCCCAGCTCAAGGGACTCTCATGACATGGCTTGGTTCGACCGACACAAAAAAACCTGGATTGACCAACCCAAAATGACCTGGTTTAAGTCTTGGATGGCCCGGTCCGGCCTAGCTACTAGGCCATGTCCATTGTGAACTGCTGGACCTAGCCTAGTTTGGCCATGGGTCTTTCCCACTAGGTCACCCACTGACATTGTTCCATCTGGTCTGGTCCACAATAGGTGGTCCGATTCATTCTTATCCTGGGCTACCCAACATCCCAGTTTTATCCCGCCGACCCTGCCCGTAAAAGTGGGCTGACATGTGTTCCAGCCTCTGCCACCTAGTAGCCAGCTTCGTGCCCCCTAGCCCGAACCACACGGAGGGCCAGTCATCTCTTGTACAAATTTAAACTGGGTGTTTGATTCGAGCACACATGGACAGTAGGAGAATAACACCCCTTTTCCCGTACACGGTCCCAGATGGACCATGTGCTAGCGGGACACATCAGTGTCCACCAACCGCTGGTCCGCTGCTGACGCCCCCTGCTGCTCCATCATGACAACAGACATAAATGAACTCCACCTTAGTGCACCTTCGTGGGGTGCTTCCACCCACATGTGCCTACTGTCGTCAATCGCCGGCACCAGCATGCCGAAGGGGCCTTCTACGGCCCCCCCAGGTCCTCTCTGGTGATCCGATCCACGAAAAACATGCTCCTCCGAGATTGTTGGGGCACCATCTTCCCTACTATGGACTCAAAAATCACCTTGCTATCAATTTGAAGGTTAGTGCACAAATAATAATGAACTCTGAAGGATGGAGGAATCTGAGCCTTGTTCGTATTGGCTTGATTCCTCCACGTTAGATTTTTTAAAAAATGCAAAGGGGGAGGTTCAAGATTTGATCAACAGTACAAACCCGAAAGAAAAAAACAGATATAAAACAACCACCCAAACGAACAAGAATCCTGTGGATCAACCTATTCATGGGTCGATCTTCATTCATAGTTTTAGAAATAAGTACATGGAAAAGTAAATAAAATAATAAACCCCTACACGAAGAAGCATCGATCGTTGGAAGGGATTATCATTGTTGGAGATCCATTCAAGGGGATTCATGGTCCACTCAAATCTATTGGCATTCGTCGAATTTTGGTCCTGGTTCCATCCATCAAGGGTGTCCTCTCCACTTTCAAATTATCCATCCTTCATCATTGGAGAGAATTCCTTCCTCTCTCTTCATAAGAATTTCCATATCTAAACCTGTTTCTCTAACCCCGTCATCTTATTAAAAGAGAGAAATGCATTGCAATATTTCTGTTACACTGAATCACCATATTATTATGATGTTTCATTTATGAAATAGAATATCTATTATGTTTTAGTTAAAGATCAGTTTTGCTGTTTCATTTTTGGAATGAAACAGTTAGCTCATCCCTGCGTCGCAACAAAACAACTATTGAATAAAATAAAAATTTTATTTTTATTTTATTTTTTTCTTAAAATGTCTGAATTTTTTTTCTCCGGTTGAACCTCATAGACCAATGTTAATTGCTTCCTAGGAAAATACTGATGTTCTTAGTGCAATAGTTCCTTCATATTTTTGATCTAAATACTAATTTAAAAGATAAAAAAACTCACTCGTATGTTTATTTAAATTAATATTAAAATAGTTCGGAAAAACATTCTGGCCACTCCATGCCTCACAATCATGTGTTTTCTTAGAGTCTGGTCTTGAAATAATCCCAAATAATTTTAAAAAATTTACATGGAATTTCAGGAAATTTCATTACACACACATTTAGGGATTTACGTCATCATAAGACAAAACAAGGGCTAAATACATAAATGAGGGTATTGAGCACAAATATGAGCCTGTCGATACCATGTGCTCATATCGAGATAATTGTGCTACCATAAAACATGTTCTTGGAGAATGACCACCCCCGAAGTACCCCCCTCCTATTGATCCTTTGCCTCCACTGATAACACTTCAAACATCGCCCCATCGTAAATGTCCAGCTCGCCCCAGTTGATGACGTGCGATGCATCATGCATGTAAATCCTTTTCTACGACACGTGGAAAAATCATGCACCCAGTGTATATGCGGGGGGAGATCTAGGAGGTACACCACCTCACCTACTCTTCTCAAAATATGGAAAGGGTTAATGTATCTCAGAGATAAATTTCTACCCCGACCAAAACATTGCAATCCCCATCATGGTGAGACCCGAAGGAGCACACGGTCTCCCTCTTAGAAGTTCAAAGGGCCCCCATCTCCAGTCGTCATAAGAATTATGCATTCTATGTGAAATCCTCATCAGCTCTAAGATAATATTCACCTTATCAATGGTAGCCCGTACCAACTCTGGACCCATGAGTGCTAACTCTCTTGGGTCTGTCTACCATATAGGTGATTTGTAAGGCCACCCATAAAGTGTCTTGAATGGTTTCATGCCAATGTTGGAGTGACAACTATTATTGTACGCAACCTCTAATATAGGTAGGTGGACCTCCCAAATATGACCAATGTCCAAGATACAAACACATAGCATTTCCTCCAATACCTAAATAGTCATCTCTATCTGACCATCAGTTTGAGGGTGGAAATCCATGCTCAAGCATAGCTGCGGCCCGAACGCCTCCTATAATCACTTCTAAAGCCAAGATATGAAGCAAACCTCACAGTCTGACGCGATTATTAAAGGAACCCCATGATATGACACTATCTCTTGCATGTAGAGGCGTTCCATTCCCTCTACAGATCCCATATCTCGGATGGGTAGGAAGTGATTTATCGTGGTGAGTAGGTCAATGATCACTGAGATTGTATCATGGCCCCCTGATGTGCATGGTAATCCCATCAAAAATTCCAGTGAGATACCATCCAACTTCCACTCTGGTACCTCAAGTGGATGGGCCAAGCTTGCTGGAACCTGATGCTCAGCCTTCACCTACTAACAATTGAGGCACTGTAAAATGAACTCTTCCACCACTTTCTTTATCCATAGCCACCAATACTAATGTTATAGATCCTAGTACATATTTTACACTACAATATGTACTATCAAGGGGGAGGAATGTAACACCCTCAAAATATCCTCTCACAATTCCATTGGTACTATTTTACATCCTCTAAAAAGAATGATGTGCTTCCCTCCAATCAAAAATCCATCAAGAGCCTATCTTGAGGATAACTAATCATGTCGGGCCTTACAGTCAACATCCACAAGTTGTTCCTCCCTAGATTGCCATAAAATTGGATGAGTGATAGTCATCGAATGAAGGTACATTTTTTCATAATCACCCACTAATGATATCTGCATCATGGCTAGCTACTCTATTACCTCACTCAGCAGTAAAAAACAGGACCTCATGTTGAGCACATCTGCCAACACATTACCTTTCCCAATATTATAGAATATCTCGAAGTCATAGTCCTGGAGGAACTCTATCCATATCCAATTCCTCAAGTATAGGTCCTTTTTGGAGAATATATACCTAAGACTATTTTGGTCGGAGTAGACTGTAAACCCCTCACCCATCAAGTAGTGCTACCACATCTTGCAATCATAGAACATTTCTACTATCTCCAAGTCATGGGTAGCGTATTTCTGCCATACTGCCACAACTACCAAAAACCATATGTGATCACTAATAACTCCTACATCAGGACACAACCCAATATGGTCCCTGACGCATCACATAAAACTACATACTCAATGCCCTCCTCTGGAAGTCTAAAGATAGAGGCACTCATCAGTCTCTACCTCCGCTCCTAGAAACTCTACTGGAAATTCCCCATCCACACAAAAGGATGCCCCTTCCATGTAAAAGCTGATAAGGGTGATACTACCCTAAAAATATTAGGCATGAATATCTAGTAGAACTAAACTAGACCCAGGAAACTAGGCACCTCAGTCAAGCTCTTGGGTGGCTCCCAACCAAGAACCCCCCCCCTCTTTGCTGGATCCACTACCACTCCTACCTATGATATAACATATACTTGGAAGTGGACCTCTTGTATCCAAAAATCACTATTTTAGAGCTTATCATAAATATCTTTCCCTCAGATTGTATCCAATACTATCTGCATGTGTGTAGTATACTCCTCCTTAAACAACGAGTACAGTAAAATTTCATCAATGAAAACCAACACGAAATGATTGAGGTAAGGATAGAATATTCTGTTCATGAGTCCCATGAACACTTCTGGGGGATTGGAAATGATGAGAGGCATCACCATAAAATCATAGGGATATACTGGTATTTGAATGTTGTCATTGGTACATCCTCACCCCATACACAAAACTACTGATAGCCTGATCTGAGTTCTATCTTTGAGAACCATCTCGATCCCTACAACTGATCGAAGAGGTCATTAATCCTCTGTAGTGGAAACTTGTTCTTCATGGACACCTAGTTCCGTTGCTGGATGTTAACAAACAACTTCAAACTCTTGTATGCCTTCTTGAAAAAAAAACGTGACAGCCACAGGTGAAATGCTGGGTCTCCTGAAGCCCTTCTCATGCAAGTCCTCTACCTATACACTTAATTCACGAAGCTCTCTAGGATCCAAAATATATGTTGGTGTGGATATATATGCCATATCGAGGTATATATTGATGTCTAATTATACCTACCAATGAGGAGGTAGTCCCAGAACTTCCTCAAGAAAGATGTCTTCATAATCTCTCACCACTAAATGAAGGTGAGGACTCCCCTCATCCAATACATTGAGTGTGATGCTAGCCAATTAACGAGTTATCAGCTGCACCCTCCTCTAAGAAAGTCCATCATGTGACATTAGAACTACATTCTCACTAGTGAATGAAAACCTAGTCCCATCCTCAATGACACACTGTACACTATTCCAAAAACAGCCATTCTAAGCATGGACTGTGGATAACCAGTCTAAACCCAAGATGACATCGTAAGGCCTCAATACTGTTACTAGGAGTTCTTAGTCAAATATCTCACATATAATAGTAATATATTACTAGTAAAAACTATTTGTAATAATTGAATCCCCTCCCATAGGAGTCTATAACCAAAAGGATCGAGCCAACAGATCCACCTGAATCTCTGAGCCTCAAACAAGGTTTGTGGAAAGGAAAGCGTTTCTGGAACCTATGTCTATAAGAACTGCAGCTAATGTTGAGAAGACACATACCATACCTCTTATCATCTATAGATCACCATGGTCATAGGATTCCCTCACTTGAAGTTGGCCTCCCCCTGGCCACCGACTCCCTAAGGCTGTTGTGGACCACCTAGGGGTGGTGGGGGTAGTACCTTGAACCTGTGCCCACCTTCAGCCGCTTGGCCTGCTCCTCTACCACATCTGCCACCCTGAGAACCTCCTCTCTGAAACCTCTACCTTTTCCTTAGTGGTCCCTCAACCATCTGCTAATTTTCTGCAATGATGATTCAAGAAATCATGAGCCATGTGTCCCTGCCCACTACCTGAGAAGAAAAACCTAGACCCCTGCTGACTCACTTTATTCTAGGATCCCCACACTACCAAAACTGAGTCCTAGGGTCGTCCACTGAAAGGCCTAATCCACATGGGTCCCCATGTCTATGGAATTCTACCCACCATTGAAGACGCAGCCACATGGTGTCTACCTGTTTCTCCAGTTGTCGGCACATACTCTTCCAGGTGGATCTCTACAAGTAGAGATCTCTCTAGCTCCCCATCCTAAGTAAGGATACTGGGAGACACCATGAATTCCCTGATCTACTAGTGAAATCTCTAATCAAAGTCTCAATCCATGAATAAAAGTTCTTGAAATATATTTTTAGAGTAATGAGAGATCTTGGTGAAACATGATGAGTGCTCTGCTACAGTCATACTATCCAGTTATAGGTGTTGTAGCTCCTATATGTCCATAGAGCATAATGTTACCGGGAAGAACTCCACCCTGAAGAGGCACTGAATGTCTATCTAGGAGAGGGTCTACTCATCATGCGTCTGAATCATCATTCTCCACCATCTCCCTGTCGATCCCTAAAGAAGGTTCGTAACTAAGATCACCATCTGGTCAAGAGGCGTCCTCACATGACCGAAGACTCTTGTCACTGACTCAAGACAATACTCGCCCACCATGGGGTGTATCTCACCCTGATCCTAGGATTTCATTGCCTTGGAAATTCATGAGAGGCACTTAACTAGCTTTCATCCTCTACCTGTAGCACTGGTAGTAACTACTGATCAATGGGTTGTGGTAAAAATGGTGCACCAACTTGTGGGGCCATGTCTAGCACTGGTCCATGAACCGATGCCACATCGCTAGGAGGGTTTTCTCATGGTCACATATTAGAATCATGGATGGATATCTAAATAGAGGCATCCTGAAATAGATCAATATGTAACACAATAAATAGATTATACATGGTGAGATAACTCAATAAGGAAATGAAGAAAATAATCAAAATCTCACATGATTCATGTACCCTTTATTTCCCGCAACCATTATTTCCATTATCCGAGTCATAAAGCAGGTGTTCAAAGTTCTAGTGCATAGATACATTGGGAACCACATCAACACTATAGTCCCTATCCTGAAATCCAAACTCCAAATACTAATATTGATTCCCCAAAACAAAACAATATACTATCAATATTTTAGGTAGAACATAAATCTTCTAATACCATTTTGTTACATCCCATATCCTAGGTACCATGTCATGAATACCCCATGCCGGCCTCCCAAAGGCCAGGGGATAGCGACTAACACTAAAGGAATTATCGCATGAGTAAGAGGAATTTTCCTGTGTACAAATAGTCACACACACACACACACAAAACAAAATCCTAAATAGTTGGAAAAGAAAACATGGATGCCACTAAACAACCAATGAGTTAAGGTACAAGTTGTATGTTAAATGGTCCAGAATAAAACCCAAAAAAAAGACAAACTAAAAATAGGAATGCACAAAAGATTTCTATAAGATGTCCACAGAAGACCCCACATAAATGGTAGGCATGGGGTGGCCATAAAAAGCTGTGGAAGTATGTACTGACTGTCGTATCTTACTAGGAACCTCCTGGTCCCGGGCCACCAAGGTCTCTGTCGAAGCACTTTTCATCTACATTAGAAAAAACACTTGCAGGTGAAGTTCGTGTAGGGGTGTGTAAAAACATAGTCAGTTGGGATCCTGAAACATAAGGGAAAGACCACAAAGTAAAGTATACACAAGGTACTATAATATTACACACATATGATCTAATGTATGTAAATAAAAATGGTCAGTCATACACTGAACACCATGGACTGCTGAGGTACTCATCCCTGATGAGTACCATGGGTCTACTGTGTCACAAAGATCCACTCCCCAGTGTGGGCCTGTCGGGTCACATAGACCCGCTTCCCAATTATTCCATCATAGATTGTCCAAACAGTGCCGCTTATAGATGATTCACATTGGGTCAATTGTATTGGATCCACGTAGGGTCACTTGTAGCTTATCTGCACAGGGTCTCTTGTAGCTGGTCCCCACATGGATGCTTATTATCTAGGCATGCAAGGTCCTTTATAAATGATCATTAGTAGTCTTCAGGTCTGATCCATCCATAGGATTCCCGCACGTAGTGTGCTTGATTTCGGTAGAATCCACTTCTTAGGACATCCATAATATATAAATATCTATAAAATTCTCCTTAGATATTTCCAAAAGTACCACCTCATCATGAGGGTTCCAATTCCACAAATGTCTCACCAATCAGGCACCCAGTTTAAAAGATATTTTCATTTTAGTAAATAAGGGTTTGTTGTGTCTAGGCCTGGTCTAACCTGGTCAGACTGACCCGACCATCCTGACATAGGGGTCCCGCATGACCCGACCTTATTTGACTAACCCGACCCAACCCAGTTCAGGTCTGGGCCAGTCTAGTCCGGCTTGGCCACTAGGCCATGCCCATTTGGCCTTTTGGACCCATACTGGTTTGGTCGTGGGTCCACACTGCCAGGTCACCCATTAACCTGGTTTTATTAAGCCCGACCAACAACATGTGAGCCGGTTCATTCCCAATACGGGCCTCCAGTGGACCGGTTTTATTTCACCATCCCAGCCCACAAAAGTGGGCCAACTTGGGTTCCATCCCAGACACCCTCTAGGGTTCTGGTTTGAGCACACATGGCCGACAATAGCCAACCACCCCTTTTCCTGCACGTAGACTCTACTAGACTACATGCCATCATGTCGTGGCCCACATGACATGGCTTGATCCACCGATACATCTGGGTTGCCAGGTATTTAACCTCTTGCAGCCATCTCACTACTACACTTACACGCCCCCTGCCGGCTGTAGCCACCACCTCGGCATGCCGTTGTGGCAAGCCACCACCCACCCACAACTGCCACCGCAGACCACCGGGTGCACTCTGGGGGTATGATCCTTGAACTGACTACACCTCCAGGCTACCTAGGGTGCCTTCTTCCCAACTATTACCTTGAATATGACATCACCGTCAATTCGGTGATGCATCCATGAAGAACACATGAAAACCAAAGGATGAAGGAATCACGGCCGTGTTCATGCCATCCTGATTCTTCCACTTTAGTATTTTTAAAACATGGGAAGGGGGAGGTTAATGATTGGATCAACAATCCATCCTCAAAGCAAAAACCCTGAGATAAAACAACCTCCCTCAAGAACAAGATACCCACAGATGAACCTGTTCTTGGGTTGATACATGTACTTTGTTTTAGAAAGAAGAATGGGGGAAAAACTCATAAAGTAAACCCCAACCTGTAGAATATTCGAACGGAGGAAATGTTCGTCATTGATGGAGAACTAATTGTGGGGATTCACTATCCACTTGAAGCTGTTAGCATTCATTGATCTCCGGCCCCAGGTCCATTTTTTAAGGGTGTTGTCACTTCTTTATGATTCACCAGCATTCATCATTGGAGAGAATTCCTTCCACACTCGTCAGAGGAATTTCCAAATATAAATTTGTTTCTCCAACACCATCATCTCATTAAAAGAGAGAAATGCATCACTGCGTTTCTGTAACACTGAGTCCCCACATAATTATGTAGTTCCATTGATGAAATAATTTTTTCATTGCGCTTTATTTTAAGAGTCATTTTGTTTTTCCATTAATGGAATGAAACAATCAGCTCATCACTAAATCACAACAAATAAAATTTTGAATAAAATAGAAATTTTATGATTATTTTACTTTTTTCTTATAACGTCTGAAAACAATATTTTCTAGTCAACCCTCATCGGTTGATGTTAGGTCATTTATTATTGAATCTCAACATTAGGAGTTCAATGGTACCAAAAAAATTTAAGTCCAACCACCGATTTAAAAGATAGAAAAACTTGATCGCACGTTTATTTTAATGAACTCTAAAATAATTTGGAAAAACATTTGGGCCACTTCAGGCCTTGGAATCATGTGTCGTCTTAGATTCTGGTCTTGAAATAATCCCATATAATTAAAAAAATATTACATGTAATTTTGGGACATTACATATCGGTATCTATATATAATTTTTGGAATCGTATCTAGATATCCACCTTAAAGAAAGTTTAATTTTGGATTAGTCTCCATCTAGGGAAAATCCTATTTCACTTTAGTCATATAGAATGAATCCAATGGAATTGATGGTCCAGTTAGGTAAATTTGAAATTATCATTTCCATAACATCGATTACATCACCAAGGGATGCTTATATCATTTTTATAAATAATAAATATGGTTTAATATTACTCTATGACAATTATAATTAACTCATCCAGGTTTCAATAAATAATAGATATCATATTCAAGGAATTGATGATCTATTTGATAAATTTAAAAGAGGACAATGGTTAACTAAGATTTATCAATCATTTGGATAACACCAAATCTGATTCACAAATGAGGATATTCAGATGACCTCATTTCAGAGTCAACATATCCATTACGAATATGTTTCCTTTCCCATTGGTTTGATGAGTACACCTATAGTTTCCAAGTTCTTCATTAACTATATCTTCAATAGGTATATGGATTCCATTTTATTTGTATATTCTGATGATATTTTTATTTTCTTTTGAAGCATGAATGACAATGATGGGAATATTGATTTTTTTGGGAGTATTTCTTGATCACCGACATTATGCTAGATTTTTATGTGAAACTTTAGGATATAAATTTTTTTCCTTAAATTTCTCTTTTATGAGGAAGGTATATGAGTTGACCTTTGGAAGATCTAACTAGCCATTTTAGGGAATCCACAATAAAATTCATTGAGATATGATGTTTTCTAGGATTAAAATGTTATTATCAGTGTTTTTTTACATTTCTAATTATATAATTATTATATTAATTCATTATAAAGTAGAAGTATTCCATTAAAATGGAAGGATCACTCTAAAAAAAATTCAAGAGCTTAAATCATAGATAACATTGTAACATGTTACCATCATTATAGATCTAGGATAAGCCAATGTTTTCTATTGTAATGCATCTGGACATAGACTTAGACATTCTCAAATTCAAATAGATCATGTTGTAGAATATGCATCAAAATAACTACCAATTCATAAATGGAATTAACCAAACCCTTAAATTAAATTTATATTTGTGGTTTATACGTTGGAAATATAGATTCATTGTATCTTTATTGGGATGTTATCTATCTTTATAGATAAAAAATCATGAAATATGCCTTCTCTCAAAGAAACCAAAACCAAGGGAAATGACAGTGGAGAGAGTATCTTTGAGATGTTTAACATGGAACAGGCGTATACACCTTGGTAAGGAAATACAATGGTAGATTCCATAAGTAATAAATATTATAACAAACTCAAAAGATAGGCACATGAAAAATGAATATTGATTAGTGTGTTTACTTACATGCATCTGAACTACATCAAAAAAATGAAAATATATTTTTCTTCTTGAACATTTTATTCATAATTGAACAGATATATTCATTGGTTCCCAATGGTCATATAAAAACTACATCACATTTAGGTCAACTATAATTATTTTGGATACTATTAGTGGATGAATTGAGGTAAAAAGATTATATTTTTTATATTAAAAACTGAATTTTGGTACCATAGTATTTATAAACATTATTCATTCAACATACCACCATTCATAATGGTTCATTCAACTATGAACTCCTAGAATACACAATGAAATAGAAGATAATTTGTTTTTGGAAGGTACAAAATGAAATATGGTGGATTATGTTTTGAAATATATCACTTATCAATAGGTAATGTTTTCATATCAACAACCAACTGGTATACTACAAACTATTCATATACATTTTTTTCAATGGGATGAGATTTTGACAGACATTGTCAGAGATATACAATGGAAACATCCAAAACATGATGTTATTTTAGTAATTTTGGATAAAAACACAACATTCACCCATTTTACCCCAAATAAAAAGTATAACAAGGTATATTATATTTAATATATGTATAGTCATAAGTTATTTAAGACTAATGAAGTATTATAATTTATATTCACTCACAGAGTTAAAAGATCTAATTCTCATTCTTAGTTCTCTTTGAAATAGGCTATTGAATCATAGTTAAAAATGTTAATGACATATCATACATAGACCTAATAGAAATCAAAACATATGATTCAAATAGTGAATAATATACTTTGAGCTTGTTCCATGAAATTTATTGGACCATGGGAAGACTATATACTATTATGGATTTCTCATATAATAATATTCATCAAGTCCCGATACATACGACTGTATTCAAGGAATTGTATGGTCTTCATATAAAATTTCCATTTGTTGGGTTAAAATTGGTGAAACATTACTGATTTGACCATGTATTTTTCTAGTGGCTATAAAAAAGATTCATATGATTGGGAATTATGTCACTACATCCCTAAGTCGACACAAATAAAATTAAGATAATAATCATCACCCATTTTCTTTTGATATAGTTGATGATGTATATACGAATGTATCACCATGATTGGGTCATTTCCATTTGGGAAATAATAGTAAATTATATTTATAATATGTGAGACTGTTTTTGATAGTTTAATATATTTGAATAATTTCATATTGATGAAATTTACCACTGAGATTCAGTGTTTTCCGTAATGTTTTCTGCGTATCTATATTGAAGAAGTATCATCCAGAATTTAGTCATGTGATTAGTTGTTCCATGATACTCTTAAACCTGATGTGAAATTTATACATGAACATATTCATATTCTCGATAGAAATGAAAATAGATTGTGAGGGAGTTATATTTCCTTTTCATGAATGTTATCGAATGGTCGAATTCAAGAAGAGAATGGGGAATAAAAAAAACATCATGATGGAGTAATGTACAGAACTCTTCAAAGACACTTTCCAAATCATAATTTCAAAATATGGAGATCCAGATGGCGGTTAGAATATAATACCTTGTTTTTGGTACATTTAATGTTCTCTTATATATTTTTAAATCCATTTTAGGATTTTATTTGGGTTTATGGAGTTTAGGTTGGTTTCTCAAAGAGGTTCTCAATGTGTGTGATTTTTTGGACACACCACATCAAGAAACATGTTGTGGTGGGAGGTTTCATGTGTTCGAAGTGCATGTATGGAACACGGGTAGAAAAAATTCCCAAGTGAGGCTATTATAATTGTGGGTTTAACTAGTGAGGGCCTTTTATCAGGTATTAGTAATTGAAATTCCCAGTATGATGTTGTTTATCGTATTATGTATTATGGTTATTGTATCATGGTTATAATGAATGTTGTTTAAATTATTTGGAATATCCAAATATTTTAGTTTACTAGTTATGTGGTGACATTGTCATTATTTTGTTCTGACTATATAAAATTGAATTTGTTAGAAATCATCAATATCTGCAAGAAGTGGCTACAAAGATTCTCATTTCAATTGAACCACATGTGACTCAGTAGAAAATTCAAATCATTTTACATGCATATAAATCTATTGATAAATGGATTCGAATTGATAAACCATGTCAACTGTATTATTCTATCCACCTTCAAAAGTATAATCCTCCAATATTTTCAAAGGATTCAAGATCTAAAAATGTAGAAACCTAATTTAATAGAATGAACTAAATATTTAATTTTATTAGACCCTTGAAAATAATAAGGGTGAAGTTTTTATTTTTCATGATAGATTATACTTCAGGGTAATGGTTGGATTTATTTGTCCATGCTAAAATCAAGAATGGTCTCATGTGGGGGGGGGGGTGGATTTAATGAATATTTAAATAATAAATTCTACCTTTACACCTTTAAAATATGAAAAATGATGGATTTATTCATACCTAATGAAGAAAACATACCATTGATAGAATATTCAACTATGTTCATGAACATAAATCAAATTTATTAAGATGTGGATTCTAGATAGATTCTAAAGGAACATATATTCAAGTATGTACAATGAATTTTTTTTTGTAGTAATATAGTTTTGATCATAATTTTTGACTAAAAAGAAATGATAAATAGTTAAAAAGTGGTTGAACATGATCTTATTTGTATTTATAGTGGATGAAGAACATTAATATATTTGGGTATAGGTGGTAAATATAATGTAGGGGAAAAAATAAGGGCACCTAATTCTAGGGGAAAAGAATCATAGAATCAATCCAGTAGATTTATTTACATTCTTCTATGATCTAGTAACAGGCTATGGTGTTTCCAATGTAGTTCACTCCAGAATAAGAAGCAGTAATTTATTATACCAAACAAATAATGACACAACTATAATCCTATGGGACATCTTCAATGTTATTTTATTAATGCTCTAAATTCAGTTACAATGAATAGTTCTCGAGTGTCTCAAACATCATATACTCTGATCGAGAATTAATGTGAGAATAACACTCATCCTTTGAACTGAGAGAGATATGGAGATTCTAGAAACACCCAAACTACATAGAAAATTCAATCATTGAATGGAATAAGGGAACAAAGGGAAATGAGATTGTATAAATATGGTTATAAAATGATGATCAAAGAGGATCAATCAGGTCCTTCAACTACACGTGGAAAAATTCTTCTTATCTCAACTATTATGCATGTTTAATTTGATACTAGTGCATCCCATTCTAATATTTCTTCATGTGTTGTTAATAAAATAATGTTGCATACTGAGATGAGTCCATATGTTATAAGTATTCAGATACCTATCGGGCAATAAGAGTGAATATGATATAAGTGTACACCTTTTTCTATGACCATTGAACGTGTCTGGTTTGTTTAGGAATCTTATAATTTGAAAATGGATATATTTTATTTAGTCATAAAAGTTTATTGGTTAGTTTAATTCAAGTATCATATAGATAATTATGCATGATGAATAAATTTTACATCTTTAGATGGGATGACAAGTCTCTTTAAAGGATATTGGGATGTGAATACTATTAGCGAATGACCATTACTACTAGTGGATGGAATAGTTTCTTATCAATTGGTAGTATTATCTTTGGGGACTAATTAAATAATTTAAACGAGAAATTTCCCATCTATTATGAATATATTTTCATGCCATTTGGATTAGTGAATACACCGGTAGATTTTATAGAATTTATAAATTGTATCTACCAAATGATTCTCAATTATGTTATCATGGTTTTTGTTGATGATAATTTGGTTTACACTCTATGAAGGAATGACAATGAAGAGAATATAGATATTATGTTCATCACATTACTTGATCACATTGTTTATGAAACATTTTCTAATTGTGACATATGAATATAATAAATTTGTTTTGTCAGACATGTAATTTCAAATAATGGTAGATTAGTTTACCCAAGTATGATCGATGTAGTTATTTCTTAGAAACCACCAATTAAATACTTTGTGATAAACTATTTTCTTGGATTAATATGGTATTATAGAAAGAACATTTAGGAGTTCTCAAGGAATAATTATCCTATGAAAAAATTGAAAAGGTTAAGTGTTCCATTAAAATGTATAGATGAGTAACAAAAATAATTTTAGGATCTTAAGGTTTAGCTCACTTGTATAAATATTATCATCCTTTTAGAACTAGAAAACCCCTATATTTTCTATTATGAACAAATTTTTTTGGGACTTGGATATGTTTTCAAGGAAATAGATCAAGCCAAAACATATGGATCACAATAATTAGGAATTTATGAATAGAATTATCCAACCCTAGATATCTAATTAGCTATGTTTCTTTATGATTTGATAATTTTTAATCATTATATTTTTTTGATACATTCACATTCTTCACTATTCATAAAATCATAAAATTTATCTTCTCTCAGATAAAAATGGACCTATGGAAAAGGTGTGGGATAGATTATATCTATAATTTTGACATAGGCTTGGTGTAGAGTCATGGGAAATGAAAAACTATAGTCAATACATCATGTTATAAATATTATAATGAATTCATCAGAGAGGCTGATATCCAAATGAATTTTATGAGTGTTATTGATGACATGTATCTAAACTATACTGAATAGAATGAAAATTTAGTTTTCTTCGTGGCCCCTCTTGTTCATTATTTGAAGGATTTATTCAAGGAGACATAATGATGAGATCAAGAATATATCACTATAATTTCAATCATAAATGGTGTTGATTCCATAAATGGTTGTATAGAGGATGAAAACTCAGAGTATCATTTTAATAATTGAATTTTGAGACCATATTCTTTCAAGTAACAAATTCATTCGACATACCACTATTTTAAATTGGTTATTAACCTAGGCACTTAGAAAATGTAAAAGTTAGTGACATATAATTTCTGTTGGGTTGGTATGAAAAGAAATATTGTGGCTTATGCCTTGAAATGTTTCCCATGTTAATAGGTGATGGATAAGTGTCAAATCCTAGCCGATATGTTACTAGATATCCATCTATCTTTTTTAAAATTGGACAATATCATTGTTTACTTTTTTAGAGGACTATCATGGATGCTTTGGAAACATGATAATATTTTGGTAAATATGGATTAACTCATAAAGTTTTCACATTTTATCCAAATTCCAGAGTCCGAACAGTCATAGATCCTAAAATGTTATATAGTTGGGATGTGGTTATGTTTTATAGAGTACCATTATCTATAATATCTAATAGAGGCCCAAGATTTTTTTCTCATATTTGGATCTCTTTGAAATAAGCTATTAAGCATATTTGAATATTAATATGACTTATCATCCTCAAATGGAGGGGTAGTCAGAACCTATGATTTAGAAAACAAGAAATATTCTTATATATTTAGTTATGTAAAATTGAAGAACCTTTTTGGTCATTTTTTAACAATATTTTTAAATTTTTGACAACTAATTCTTTTTTTGAAGAATGTTTTTGAGTTACATAATATTGAAGTTGCTGGTTGTTGAAGATTTTCCTAAAGATGATATTTTTGAAGAATAAGAAGTAAGAAGTTAGGAAAGTGTCTCAAGAATTCTAAACCAAATTAGATGATGATTTTATGATCATAATGTTCTCAAAAATCATGAAAAGTTTCATGATAAAATCTATTGAAGAAATTGTGAAGAGGATTGACGATTTTCACTATGCAAAATTCTGAGAAAATTCGGAACCAATTTCCTGAACCTAGAAATTCAGAACCTAATTTTTTAACTTGAAATTCAGAACCTGTTTTCTGAACCTGAAAACCATAACCTATTTCCTAAACCATGAAATCCAGAAGCTGATTTCTAATCATGATTCATGAGAAAATTTCAGAACCTGATTCCTGAACCTAAAATTAGAACTTGATTCCTGAACCTAAAAACCAGAACATGTTTCTTGAACCTAAAAACCAGAACATGATTCCTAAGCCCAAAAACCATAACCTGATTCTTGAAGCTAAAAACTAGAACCTAATTTCGGAACATGAAAACTAGAAACTGATTTCGGAACCTGAATTTTTGAGAAAGCTTATGAGGAAATCCATGTCCTACTTCTGGGTATGTTTCTGGGAAACTCAAATCCTGTAAACTAAGGATGTTGTTAAGATTAAAGAAATATTTTTTACAAAAAAAATTACTTAGATATGAAAATTTTCTTTAGAGAAAGAAAATTTTATTATAGAAAAGGATTTACAAGAATATTGAAGAGTTGAAAGAGTCAAAGTTGGATTAAGAAAAATTCAGAACCTGAATTCTAAACTTATGACAATTCTGAACAACATGTTGAGAAATTCGGATTGAAAATTATGAGAAACTTGTTGAGAAAACCGGTATGAAAATTCTGATCAACATTTTGAGAGAACCGGAACCTGAATTATTTCTAATTCAGAACCTCATTTCTGAGTAATTCGGAACCGGAATTCTAAACAATTTGGAACCTGATTTCTGCATAATTCAGAACCAGATTTCTGCATAATTCAGAACTTGTTTTCTGCACAATTCAGAACCTGATATTTAAGCATTATTATGAGAAAATCAAAACCATGATCCAGCTTTATCATTCTATGAATGATATGAAGAGGTCAAGAAAAATTGAATTTCAACATTGCATAAATCTCAGAGAAATTTATGGATATTAGAAGAAGTCAAAGATTGAAGATTAAATGCGAGAAATTTGAAACGTTTTTGAGATTTGAGGAAGCAGGAATGATTGTCAAGATTCCCGTCTTTGTTTTCTGAATTTCCTATTAATATGTTCTTAGATAATTTACTCATTTGTAACATCACACCCGCGGAAAAGGTGGAGTGCTAGAGAATTCAAAGTGAAATGTTCCTACCATCTTGAAGAAGTTTTCTTAAGTGTTTGAGAAGAAGAGAATCAGAATCATCATACCTTTCTAAGAATATATGAATTATCATGTTGAAGTTATCTTGAGTGTTTAGTAGATGGAAATCAGACCATCATTACCTTGTTGAGAAGACAGGTTTCAGAAAATCGGATTCAAGAGAACCAGACTGAAGATTCGGAGTGAGATTTTGTGGAGAAGCTTCAACAAAGTAATTATTCTTTTGTTTGCCTCATTTTTTCTTTAAGAACACATTTTAAACAGATGGGAATTAGTATAATCATTACTATCGGGATATATAAATTGTCTAATGGGAGTTGGAACAAGTTGTATTCCCTTATTTATTATAGTGGATTTCCATAGACCCATATGAGTGGCAATGGAATGGACGTAGGTTCTCTTATTTAGGATGAACCTTTTATATCTTGTGTTCCTTTATTGCATGCTTGAGTTTCTTGATAAAGGTTGATAAGTAAATAAATATTAACAGGTTGAAAGGTTTATGTTTTTTAATGTTTTGAAACTTATAAAAAGTTGAACAACTGATTCAACCCCCCTTCTCAATTATTATTCGATCCTTGGAAATTTAAGTGGTATCAAAGCTAGGTTCCCTTGTTTTATCCTTATCATGGTGAATATTAATTATTTCAACAGAATAGGAATTCCTACATTAAATGACAATAATTTTTATGGATTGAAAAATTGTATGATTCATTATCTCTTATCTCTTGGCCTTGAAGTTGTTGATGCTTCTACTTTTGAATTTCCACCTATTGAGAAAAATGATCATATGACATTTGATGATAAGAGAAATATTGATGTTTATAGAAAGTATAGATATGATATTCTGATGTCCTTATTAGAAATTGTTTATCAAAAGGTGATGGGTCTCACAAAATCAAAAAGCATGTGGGAAAAGATGGAAACAGTTTTCAAAGGAAATACAAAAGTTAAGGAGGCCAAGATACAAATCTGGAATAGTAGGTTTGAAGTCATCAGGATGAGAGCTGATGAAAAAATTGATGAATAATTCCCAAGAGTTAATGAAATTGTATGAAATGTCAAGGGACTCAGAGAAGACTTGGAAAATTATACAACTTTGAAAAAACTTATGAGAAACTTTTCAGACATGTTTCATTATAAAATTTCAGCTTTAGAAGATAAGGATGATTTATCTCTTGATGTACTACATAACATTCTTGTTTCTTATGAAATGAGTAAATATCCAATATTTAAGAAGAACATTAAAGATGAAAAGTCTTTTAGAGCTATGAAAATGATGAAAATACAAGATTACAATGAATCTGATCCTTGTGAGTCCATTGATAAGGAAGATGAAGAGTTGAATGAAAAACTCATGTCTCTTATATCCATGAACTATCGAAGAGGAAGAGGAATGTATGAAGGGAAAATTCCTCTCAAATGTTTTGAGTATAGTGGAATTAGACAATTTTATATGAATTTCCGTAAGAAGAATGTAGGAAAATATCAAGATGTTTCCAATGAGAATCCCCTATAGAAGAAGTATAACAAGAATTAAAAAGAAGATATGACTTCTTAAGAATTCAAGAAGAAGTTTTCTACAAATAAAAAAAGTATGTTGAGAATGAAGGTTGAATCAGAATCATCTGACAATGATTCCTCAGAAGATAAAAGTAACGAAAGATTCAGAACCTTCATTGAAAAAGTTATGAAAACAAGTGTTTCCTCAAAGAGTAAAGAAGGTGGTGAATAATATTACAGAGAATATCAGCTATGATTTGAACTTCATTCATGTCTTTAGAAAACAAATATCTAAAGAAAGAAATTATTCTGATGATCAAAAATCATGAAGAAGTTCATGATGGAAGTAAAGATGTTACCAGAATGGAAGATAAATACATTCAATAAATTTTAATTTACAAACATTGCATTGTTTAACAAGGAATGATGATTGAAGATCTTAGCTGGAAGATGATGTCTAAAAAAGAAGATTTCAACAATTTGCAATCAAAAGTTATTGAATCTGAAAATACCCCTAGGAAGATGAATGAAAACGTCCACAATGCCATTGATGTAAAAGCTGAGACTTCCAATATTTCTGAGAAGGCTTACCATGAGAATCATGTGAAATATTATCCTATCAAAAATAATGTTTTTTCTTATACTTCTAACATTTCAGGTTGTGGAAAAATTATTACCAAATATTTGGTGGAGAATGAATGTGAGAGACCTATCAATCCTAAAAAAGTATAAAACTCACTCAAAAGAAGAGATGGCCTCCATCCTAAGTTTTCTAGAGATGAAATAAGTTATCAACCTCAACAAAGTTTCTATAATTAAAGATCATTCTTCAATAGAAAATCAAGTTTTTAGGGATATTGCTAGTTTTGGGGAATATATGGGAATATAGCTTATAATTGTTGGAAAAATTTATCTCTACCTAGAATAAGGTTTGAGAAAAGTGGAAGAAATAGTGAAATAAGAATGAGTAACTTTTCGTACTCACAGAAAGTTGAAAAGGTAAATTATCATGATATCAGAAAAATTCCAACAAATAATCAATTTGAATGTTTGAAAGAAGTTTTTGGATTATGTGAATAGTCTAGACATTATTCCAAATGATGTATGACTCTCCTTACAGAACAAGTTTCTTATGATAAGAAAGAAAAGAAAGCCAAAACTAAGAAGGTTGATGAGAGAGCTTTTATTGTTGAGACAGCTTTGAAATCATCTAAGAGGAACAAACCATGGATTCTTGATAGTGGTTTTTATTCATACATGATAGGTGATATAAAAATCATGGACCATGTTTAATTTTAAGATAGAGGAGCGGTTACTTTCTATAATGATAGTTCCTTAAAAATTATAGGAATCAGAACAACAGAGATTAAAGTAGAGAAACATAAATATAAGGAAGTCTTGCTTGTTGATGGGATAAAACATAACTTACTTAGTGTATGTCAACTTTATGATGATGGAAAAAAAGTTGTCTTCAGAAAGGATACTTTTATTATCAAAAGTGTGTAAAGTGGAAAAGTGATTACAAAAGGAGAAAGAACCTATGAGAATCTATTTCAAATTGGAGAATTCAATAAATAATTTTATTTAAGTGTTGAAGATGAAAAAATGTTGTGGAACCAAATACATGTCCACCTTGGGCAGAAGAACATGAGTAAGCTTTTTAAAGTTGATGATGTTCAAAATATTCCAGAATAGAATAAAAGAGATTAAGTTGTTTTTATTACTTTCCAGAAAGTAAAGATGACTAACACAAGTCATAAAAGAGTTGAGATTCAATCTAACAACCCACTTGAGCTTATTCATTTTGATCTATTTGTGCCGATGAGACATCAATAAAAAAAGGATATTTATAATTTATCACCTTTATTGATTATTTCACTTTGATGAAAAACATCATGTTCATGAAGCATATGTCAAAGGAAATTGAAATGTTTAAATTTATCAGAAAATATGTTGAGAAAGAATTGGGAGCTTCTATAAGGAAGATGAGAATAGAAAATGGTACTGAATTCACAATAAATTCCTTTGAAATGTATCTAAGGAAGCATGGTATCAAACATTAGTATAGTTATCTCTATACTCCACATCAAAATTGAGTAGCAGAAACGAAAAATAGAATCTTGGTGGAAATGGGAAGAAATATGTTATCAGAATACAAAATTTAAAAATTCTTTTGGAGAGAAGTAGTTAGCACTACTGTACATGTTCAAAATAGATGCTTGTTGATACCTAAAACCAACATGAAACCTTATGAGATTTGGAATAAAAAAAACTTCTTTTAAATACTTCAATGTTTTTTGAAGTCCATGCTTGCTCAAAATAAAAAAATCCAGACTTTGGAATGTTTGATGAGAAAGCTGAAGAAGGAATATTTATCGGTTATTCACCAAATGGAAGAAGTTACAAATGTTGCAACAAACGTTTACATAAGTTGGTAGAATCATATGATGTGATAGTAATTGAAAATCCATGTTCTTTCAAAAAATCTATTAAAAATAATGAGGAAGATAAATTCAGAGAATCCCCACCAAAGTGAAAGTGACTCATATGAGTCATATGGGGAAAAAAGTGATGATGGGAAAGGAAATGTGAGTTTTCGTACCTTACAAAAACATGTTGAATCTGAAAATATTATTGGGGATCAGAAGGCTCTAATTTAGATAGGAAAGAAGTCATTATTAGAAAATCAGACTTCCCTTATCTCAAAAGTTGAACCAGAATCAGTTTTAGAAGCTATTCAACATAATGAATGGGTGGATTCTATAAATTAAGAATTGGATCATATTGAGAAGAATGAAACATGGGAAAATGTTGCAAGGATAGAAAATAATAATGTTATCAAAACAAAGTGGGTTTATATAAATTAATTTAATGAGCCTGGAGAAGTTACAAGAAACAATGAAAGTCTTGTGTGTAAAGCATATACACAAGTTGAAGGTGTGGATTTTGATGAAACCTTTTCCCCTGTTGCAAGGTTGGAAACTATTCAAATGTATCTTACAGTGGCTGCTAATCGGAATTACAAGGTTTATCAGATGTATGTAAAGTCATCTTTCTTAACTTGTGAGATTTAAGAAGATGTTTACATTGAACAACTTTGTGGGATTTTATTTGATGAGGATAAAAAAAGTTTTCAAATTGAAGAATGTTTTGTATGTGATGAAACAAGCTCCAAGATCATGGTTTTCAAAGCTTGACACTTTTTTGAGAAAGATGAACTATTATAAAGGAAAGGGTGATAGAAACTTGTATGTTAAAAATGATGACTCTGGAACATTAATTGTAATCATTTATGCGGATGATGTAATTATTGCTGGAGATGAAGAAAAGGTTTGTTAATAGTTTACTGAAGAGATGAAGAAATTTTTTGAAATGTCGATGTTGGGAGAATTAAATTTCTTCCTTGGACTACAAGTTCAACAACAAGAAAACTAAATTTTCATATCCCAATAACTATATACTAAGGAATTGTTAAAGAATTTTGGGATGGAAGAATCAAAGGATGTTTCAAATCCTATCTCAATGGGCACAAAGTTGAGTAAAGATGAATTAGGGAAAATCATGAATTAGAATGACTTTCGATAGTTTATAGGAAGTCTTCTTTATTTTATAGCTTCAATGCCTGATATTTCTTATGATGTATCTCAATATTCCCAATACAAAGTAATCCAAAATAATCACGAATGTTGGAAGTTAAGAGGATTATGAGATATGTTAAAGGAGCAACTTCACATGGGTTATTATACAAGAGAAAAAATGAGATGATGTTTCATGGTTATACCAATGTTGATTGGGATGGTGATTGTAATGATAGAAAATCAACATCAGGAAGAACATTTTTCTTTGGGGAATGTTGTGTGAGTTGGCACTGTAAGAAAAAATGGTCAGTAACTTTAAGCACAACTGAATCCGAATATGTTTCAGCTACCCATGCTTGTACTCAAATGATGTGGATGAAGGTTCAGTTATAAGATTTGAAAGTGAAAGGTTCTAAACCATTTAAGATACAATGTGATAATCAAAGTGTCATTGATCTTTATAAGAATTCTTTTCAACATTCAAGATCAGAACACATTAATATAAAATATCACTTTTTGAAAGAGAAATCTACTGATGGGGAAGTCTTGATGGAATATATTCAACAAAGTATCAGATTGCTGATATTTTTACAAAAGCGATGTCAAAGGAAAGGTTTTCTTGAACTGAGGCTGCAACTCCATGTTCTGCCTCCTCCCATGACATCCGAAAAGCTTATAAGGAAGCATCCCCCACAATGTTTTGCATTATGTTGACAAAGGGGGAAAGTAAGTAATAATGATTAATTGGATTTCATTTATGAATATGAAGCTGTGGTTATCATATAATGGGGGGTATAGAAATAAAAAAGATAGATTAAAAGAAAATTGAGAAGGAGAACGATACAAGTTGAGGGGGAGTTTGAGTAAGGTGATGTTTATCCTTACATGGACGTAAAAGTTTCTTGTCACCGAGGGATGAAAATCATTCAAAAAGATTACTTTATCTAGTAGTGTGGTGTCAAGACACTGTTTTTTTTTGAGAAATGCTATGTTTTTTTAATGTTCGATATCTTGAGATGTGAAATTTATTAGAAGAGAAAATATATTAAAAAAGGTTTCCAACAAATCCAAATGGAGAGATTGAAGAACCGTTGTAGTGTTTTGTTTTTACAATGTCGTTTATTTTTTGACAACTAATTATTTTTTTGAAGAATTTTTTTGAGTTACAAAATGTTGAAGTTGGTGGTTGTTGAATATTTTCCTAAAGAGGATGTTGTTGAAGAATAAGAAGATATAAGTTAAGAATGTGTCTCAATATTTCTAAACCAAATCAAATGATTCTTTGGTGATCTTAATGTTCTCAAAAATCATGAAAAGTTTCATGATAAAAACTGTGGAATTTTTTTGAAGAGGTTTGACGATTTTCACTATGCAAAATTCTGAGAAAGCTCAGAACCTATTTCAGGAACCTAGAAATTCAGAACCAGATTTCTGAACCTGAAATTTGGAACCTATTTTCTGAACCTGATAACCAGAACATTTTTCCTGAACCTAGAAATCCATAACCTGATTTTTGAACCCGATTCATTAGAAAATTTTAGAACCTGATTCCTGAACCTAAAAACCGGAACCTGATTCCTGAACCTAAAAACCAGAACCTGTTTCTTGAACCTAAAAATGAGAACCAGATTTCAAAACCTAAAAACCAGAACCTGATTCATGAACCTCAAAACAAGAACCTGATTTCTAAACCTGAGAACCAGAACCTGATTTCAGAACCTGAATTTGTTGTAATCCTTATGAGGAAACCCAGATCGTACTTCTGGGTATGTTTTTGGGAAACTCGAATCCTGAAAAATGAGGATGTTGTTGAGATCAAGGAAATGTTTCTTACAAAAAAATTCCTTAGATAAGGAAAACTTCCATAGAGAAAGAATTGTTTCTTAGAGAAAAGGTTTTTAAAGAAGATTTAAGAGTTGTAGATGTCAAAGTAAGATCAAGAAAAGTTCAGAACCTGAATTCTGAACCATATGAAAATTCTGAGCAGCATGTTGAGAAATTCGGAATGGAAATTCTGAGCAACATGTTGAGAAAAATGGAATGAAAATTCTGAGTAACATGTTGAGAAAACTAGAACCTAAATTCTACCCAATTCAGAACATCATTTCTAAGTAATTTGGATCCTGATTTCTGAACAATTCGGAACCAGATTTCTACACAATTCGGAACCTGATTTATGCATAATTCGGAACCTGTTTTCTACAAAATTCGGAACATGATTTTTGAGCATGATTCTGAGAAAATCAAAACCAAGATCCATCTTTCTTGTTCTGAGAAAGATTTAAAGAGATCAAGAAAACCCAAATTTCAAATTTTCATAATTCTCATAGAAATTTAAGGAGATTTGAATAAGTCAAAGATTGAAGATTAAATGCAGAAGATTTGTGGAGTTTTTGAGATTTAAGGAAGCGTGAATGATTTGCAATATTCCTGCCTTTGTTTTATGAATTTCATATGAATATGTGCTCATATCATTCACTCATTTGTAACTTCAAACACACGGAAAAGGAGTAGCACTAGAGAAATGAAATTGAAATGTTCCTAACCTCTTGAAGAAGTTTTTTAAAGTGTTTGAGAAGAATAGAATCAAAATCATCTTAACCTACTAAGAAGATTAGAATTATTTTGATGAAGTTTTCTTGATTTTTTATAATAAGGAAATCAGAACCATCATTACCATGTAGAGAAGATCAGTTTCAGAAAATCAGATTCAAGAAAACCAGACTGAAGATTCGAAGTGAGATTTTGTGGAGCAGCTTCAACAAAGTTCTTATTCTTGTGTTTGGATCATTTGTTCTCTAAGAAAACATTTTAAACTAACATAAGTTAGTATAAAATCTTCTATCGAGAGATATAAAGTGTCTAATGGGAGTTGGCACATGTTTTATTCACTTCTTTTTATATTGGATTTCAATTGACCCACAGGAGTGGCTATAGAAAGGACGTAGGTTCTCTTATTGATGTAGAACCTTGTAAATCTGGTGTGCCTTTACTACTTTACCTTTCTTGAATTCTTGAGTTTCTTGATAAAGTTTGATAATGAAATAAATCTTAACAGGTTCTGAGGGTTAAGTTTCATAATATTTTGAAACTTATAAAAAGTTAAGAAACTGATTCAACTCCCCTTATCAGTTGTTATTCGATCCTTGGAACATAATTTTATTTCACATGGTTTGATTATATTCCATTAGTGGAGTTTTATTATAATAATATTTATCATGTGATGATATATATGGAACTATTTGAGGAATTGTGTGTTTTTCCTTTTCACACTCAACTTTTTTGTGATGAAATGGGAGAAACCTCACTACATGGGCCTAGTTTTATCCAAGACACAATACAAATGATTCCAATGATCTATAAGCGGATGTATAAAGCTTTTATCAGACAAAAATCATATATTGGACGTCTTCATCACCCATTATATTTGTCTGTATGTTATGATTTATTTTTGAAAGTACCAACATGATAGGATCATCATTATTTGGGAAATCGAGGAAAACTACCACCTCAATATGTGGGACTACTCAAGATACTTGTATATATCAGAAACATTTTAAATTTATTATATTTATCAATGAGATTTAGTGTTTCCAAAATGTTTTCAATGACTCTTAATTGGTGAAGAAAGAGATAGATTATATTCATGTGATTAGCTGGGATCATGTTAATATTTTGCACGGTGTTTTGTTTGTCCATTTTTTTTAATTATATATAGGAAGGAAATTTTTTATGGGGGATATCTATTTATACTATATGAGTGTTATGGACATATTTTCAGATTCAAATGAGGCTTCAAAATGAAAAAAAACCTGATATATCAATGGTAAGAACTCTTTGAAGTTAATACCAAACTCCATCTTATATATTAAGGAATCAATGGTGTTGGGGAGAACTTAACAACCCTATTTTGAGGTAATTAACATTTTCTATTTTGTATTTTTAAATCCTTTTAATATTTTTTTGGTTTAAGGTGTTATTGTATGTTTCATATGGAGGTTGGGACTATTTTAGTTTTTTTCGGTGAACCACTGGTATGAACATGTATTGGGGGAGAGAATCCTGTATTCAGAGTGAACTTGTGAGACATGGCAAGTCCAAAACACCCAAGGGAATTTTTTGTCAATTTATAGCCTTTGGAATTACATTATAGGGTTGTGTTTGTAGAAAAAACATAGACATACTTAACCATTCTAAGGTACCGGTCATGGAGCAAATGACTTATATTTTTTGAAAATTCAGTTGTGTGGTCACATTGGGGATCTTGGATTAACGATATGTACAAGTGTGGTGGACACACCACACCATCATGTTGGTTAAAACAAATTTTTTGAATTTTCCAATTTGAGAAAAAAAATTGGGAGAGAGTGTTATTAGTTTTTAAAATGGATAACATTAGTTAAGGTGGTGGTATTAAATTTAATTTTCAATCAATTTTTACCATGGATAAACTATTTTTATCTTTATCCAAAACATTTATCTTCATTCAAGTCTCTTTCTAGGGGATTCTGGAGAAAATTTCCTCATATAAAGAAGCTTTTTCATTTGAACTCAGTTGTGTGACTTGTTTCACATTAAATATTTCTTTATTGGTTGTTTATGATTTTCTTAATATGATGTTTTATTCCTTTATTTCCCCACATTCTGTAGAATATAATGGTTGTGTTTTTCAAATATATTTTTCTATATTTCTAAAGGAAATACAAAGACACATAGTCAAACTAAACAAGCAGTTTAGTCTTAGGCTGAGACATAATAACCTCCACTATGAAATCACATACTACCAATAAGATTATTAATCAATAAACTTTATCCACAATATGGATATTTTTTTTTAAAACACAATTATTTATAATACCAAATCCTCTTATACAATTATAAATTGTATAAAAATAAGTATTGGTAACACATTACCTCTTCCATAGTTTTCAGGGTTATACAAATGAATAAATTTTAGAGAGTGTGTCAGGAACTATTCGTTTCAGTACATGAGACTCTTTTTTATAGATAAAACGTATAATGCATAACATATCTCAAAGATAATTAATAAAAAGAAAGATAATATCATTTGATATTGGAAAAAGTGATTGTTCTCAATCTAAATAGAGTTAAACGTTTAGAGGTCCTAAAATATTTCTTGATGAGAATCTTGAACATGTTACATAAAAAATTGAAGCAAAACCGATTGTCATGAACATATGGAAAATACATCTTGTTTTAGTATGTAGATGTCTATAATCCATAGAGAAACAAATGTATTGGATATTCTTATTATTTCATCCTAGGAATATTAGTATTCTCTATACATGTATCACTGTAACTCATGCATAAGGGAGTTATTTTAAATTTATATCATTCCAAGTCCTGTTATCTATTTGAGAATAATGATAATATAAAATTATTAATATTAATGGTAATGGAAATTCTAATGTTGTTGTTTTTTGTTTAATTAATAATTGGATTATTTTGAGAATTATTATCATTTAATCCAGGTGAAGATGACAACATTTAATTCCTTAAAATAACCATTGTATAAATTAAATAATAAAAATAATATAGACAATAATGGTGTCAACCTGGCTGTAGTTAATCTTAGAGATAGAATTATTGAATGATAGAATAAACTAGAAATAGATTATCATAGTCTTTAATCAGTGTATCGTTAGGTCATTTTGGTGGTAGAATATTTTTTTAGTATATCTTCGTAAAAATATATCTGTCTGGCTATAGATGTAATGCCCCGAACCTAGTTACCCAGAGTCGGTGCATTATTTTAATACATTGACATGATTACAAAGAATCATGTCACGATGGAATGATTGGTTTAGCAGTCTTGGAAAATAGATTACATACATGAATGTAACATTATACTTTATAACAAATAACACAATATAAGTACTCCTTTATGAACTCCATTATTCCCTTAGGATAACCCTGCATTTCAATCAAAATTCACTTATTGGAATCCTGGGAAAAATAAAACATATAAAGGGGTGAGCTCAAATGATCAGTAAGGGTAAGCAATACAGCGGAAGATAACATAAATATTAAGCATGATGAATAATTGAAACCAATTACTTTAAAAATAATAAACATGAATACTTTTATGGAAGGAATATTAGGTGAGTAAATAATGCCATAATAAAAATTAATCATTGGTATTATACTAGTCGAACGACCACATGAACCGTCAATATTTTTTTCATAATGAGGGAATGTATAATTTCATACATTCTAAAACATTTTGCCAAGGCCTTAGCCAAAACCATATATCAAATCGGGAAAGGGCCTCATCCAATTTCACGTCTATTTTTCTCATTAGACCTACCGATGCATCGAGGTTCTATGGCGGGCTCCACCCTACACTTACTATGTCCAATACATTCCTCATATGAAAAGGTTAAAACATTACATAAAAATTCGTATTAAATATAGCATAAAAAATGTCAATACTTTATCCATAAACCATTAATGGTATAAAAATAACACATCCATAGTAAAACATATCACAAAACCTTTGATACAATATGGAATATTTTTATCATAATAAATCAACTTCAAACATGTTTTAAATCCATCAAATGTTGTCGACATAGATGAAAATGATTTGTAAAACTCTTTGAGAGAAATACCGCTTTTCATTAAATCATTTGTAAGTCTCGCAATTTATAAAGGAAGTCATTTAAAATATATTTTTGAATAAAAGTGCCCCATACCACTTTGAAACTTTTTAAAACAGTTATCATTTAAAAACATTCATTTCCATTTAAATAAATCCTTAAAATCATTTTGAAAATATGGACATTAATTAAAAGAATTTAGAAAGATAAATTTTTAAAAAATTTAACATGATGATCTAGTTAAATAGACCCTCCCATAAAACCTTAAAATATTTATTTTGAAAACATTTTTATGAAATATGGGAATCTATGATAAGTATGTCCCAGAAAATACTTACACATGAATAATCTCAGATAATAATGATATTGAGGAAATAACCCTTACAAATTTGGTATCTTACGAAACATACACCCCATGAAAGAGGTATAATACAATAAATATGTAGGTACAAATAAATTAAAGTTTATTACACAAATAATAAAATTATGGGCAGTAAATATACCACACAAAAGGTAATAGTGGCAATATGGCATGAATCTCACGGGAATAAAGAGTGAGATGAAAACCCCTTACCTTGCACATTCTTTTGGTCGAGGGCACGTTTAACCTCCTGTATGAAGACCTTAGTATGTTATTAAATTATTACAAACCCATATTAATATTTATGAAATCATAAATTATTCATTTATGACTTTACACTACCCATTAATAATAATTTCCATGTTAAATTAACATTTCGGATAATAATCGCTTACTTTATCGTACATGTTTTAACTTGTTACTCTTGATTGTATCACATAGATAATGATTTAAATACATCCATAATATAAAACATGATTCATATATCATGTATATTTAGAATATAAATATGTATAATAGACATATATATGAAATTGAAAACACCGTTTATGGTGACGGTAGTCCGTACGTACGTATAAACGATGTTTCTGTTTTCATATCATATTGGACAGAACTAAGTGAATAATATATATGTATGTACATATATATATATATATAAATATATATCTCTAGTAGCATTATTATTTCATATATTACATACTTATTAGTAATATATTTTTATAATTGTCGATGAACAGTGGCCTTGGAAATGAATCTCATCGCGGCGTGGAGACGGTAAGCTGTACGTACACATGTATAGTGACATGTCATTCAAAGGATGGATAGAATAATTAATATGATTGTAAAATAAAAAATTATATAAAAGGTACATGATTTATTAGTTTATAATGGAAATAACAAAGAAGGATATGTGGAAGAAGAAAGGAACTTGAAAGAGGGTGGTGAAAACCTTACCTCTTTTTCGGGTTTTTTCTTTTGATTTGACCAAAAGGGATCCATAGGTTAGATTTATGATCAAACTAAGGCCTCTAGGTTTATGTGCGGATATTTGAGAGAATATTTGGGTGGGGTTCGGTAGAACCAAAAGGATTTTAAGGTAAGAAGAATTTGTTAGACGTGGTCTCCTTTTATAAGGGGAAGGAGGGGCTCTTTAGGAAAAACTTAAAGTATTAATTTACAATAAATTCATATTCGGTTTATAATTTATCAAAAGTGGATTATTTAAAGTCTAAGGTGGGTATGGGTCTATATACACTCAACCGATAGGTTTTATACAGGTTTGGGTCACATTATTGTCCTTATCTTTTATTTTTAACCCTTAGTTAATTAGTTTGACATTTACCATATCTTTTTGTATTTTTATATTATATGGTTACTAAACAAACTATAAACATCCAAGAAACACCAAAGTGGTCCATTAATGATTAAACTATCATGATATAAGTCCTTTGTCTGGACCTTACATTTTTAGGAATATAATTTCAATTATTCATATAATATTTGTTCTAAATATTAATTTATGTCAATTTTGACACTATTTGATATTTTTTTTTGAAAGTCAACACAACATGATTACTCCAAAAAAGATACATTTAATCACCCCTAACATGTCATAGTCACCTAAAACAGTCGTGTATGTCATAAAAACTTCGAAATTATATTTATTTTAATATTTATAATACCATTTATTTGATTCTTTCATTATTAAGGTAATTACTGCATCGTCATTGTGTCATAAATAAAATTAATCATTTATTGTATAGAAATTATAAATAAAATACCATGACATAGTAAATATTTTTATCATTCTAATGAATATTTTTATTCGAATTTATCTTATGTATAACCCTATATTAAAAATGGTTTAGATAATAAAAGTTGTATTTAACACTTTTAATTCTTCTTTAAATTAAATAATAATAAATGTTCTAATCTAATCCAAGTGGACCTAAAGGGTAATATTTTTTTCCTAAGGTTTTTTGGTCGAATTAAACTTATACAATAGAATTAGTACATGTGTTAGGGTAATAATAATATCATTTTTACCCTTAATTAACCTATCTTCTTTTAACCGTGGTAAATAAAAGTAAAAAGTTACTATTCACCAAAAATTATTTTCATCTTATTGAACAACATTTTAAACCTTCATATTAACCGTGTCTCTAGGATTTTTAAAATTAAGTCACAGAAGTGGTAAAATTATGTTTTATGTGAATTTACAAATTCTCCTAGGAGGTGGGTAAAAGATGGTGAAAAGTTCAATAAAATTTTTATATATTTAAAATTATTATAAACCGACTCTAATGATTTAAATTGAACTTATATAGTTATTATGTATCAATTTTTACCTAAAATAACTTTAAATAAAATAAATAATTATTTAAATAAAAATTTTGTTTTAAACTATAACTGAGTGTTTTTCACTATTCATCAAAAATTAAAAGTTTTCAGAAAAATACAAAAAATTTACCCTAGGATAATTTAGATATTCCAAATCAAAAAATGATGTATATTTTACCAAATTAAAAACATAGAAGTTGAATTTATTATTTTAAAATTAATTCCGTTGTCCAAACAAGAAGCGTGTTTTTAAAAAACAATAACTATCAAAAGATTGACACTTGTTTATGTCCAATTTCAATGTGAAATTACTTCCAATGACCAACATTGGACTAAATGGTAAAAATATAATCTAAATATACTTCCAAAACATTAATATGTATAGTTTAACAATATAAAATATTTTTATTAAAAAAGTTTTTTTCAAATAAAATATAGTATTTTCACTATTGACCCAAATATGAAATTTATCATAAAAACACCAAAAATTTAATGAAACTAAATTCTTATATCCCGATCCTAATGAAGAAGTTTATTTTTTAAATTTAATATATAAAAGTATAAAATATTGGATTTAAAAAAGGTTTTCCATTAAAAGGCAGTAAAATTGCATTTTTTGAAGAATGCTTCATTTATCTGAAAAAATGTATCTGTTCTTACATTATGTCTAAGAAACTCATAATATGGGTTCCAAAATTATAAGTATTATATAAAGTTCAAGATTCAGTTAATACTATTCATAAGAGTTTCTGAACGACTATTTTGGTAAGTCATGGTGCGCTTGAACTCAGAGTTGCGTGTAGTGAAAGTTATTGAATTACATTGAAAATATAACGTACTATGAAATCTTGGGTTGTTACATTCTTCCCTTCTTCAATAAATTGTGTCCTCGCAATTTGAAATTGTTCTTCGGAAATAAAAGGATGAAAATAGAAAATACCTTTCTGGGAAAACCCACATCAGAAATTGGGTTAATAAAATTTAGTCTTAATAAGAGGAAATATATATATATATATATATGTATACTTGATAAGTAGAGTTTCATATTTCAACTAATTCCAACCACAAAATCATCTTTCACTCAAAACTATTTCAAAAAAAATTCTATTTATCCAAATCGTATAAGGTTCCAAAAATAATGAATTTATAATTCATTTGTGAGACTATTTTAAAAAACTAATTTATACAAACCTGTACATCACATAGTTCAGTCGTAGGTGATGCACCTTTGTCACTCTTCAGTTTTAGGTTTGAGTCTTGTGGCCTTGTTGGACGCAACTAGTTGTCACCCGACCTCTAGGTTGTCCTTTTATAACAATCCAAAAATAATCGTAACTATAATATCAAATTTCATATTTAATCCATTCCAACCTTTAGACTTATCCAAAATACTTATATCCAAACTCTCAGTCTAATATTTATAAGGAAGTTAAACACAATGAGGATTCTTTTTCTAGTTAATAACATGTGAACTCCTTCATCATATATTCTTTTAAAACATAGCAGCATCCTAAATTAACATAAAACCTTATTGATTTCATTCATGCTCCCTTATTCCTTATAGAATACTGGATATACTCCTTCTATCCAAAAATGTTGTAAACTCCAACAATGATGGAATATACTAATCAGTAATTAGTTTCGAGGAAGTCAAGAATATCCAATTTAATTTATCCAAATCAACCATCTCTTATTTCAAAATCACTAACTCATTATCAGGACCATATTAAGGATTACCTTTCCTTCAACCTTGTGTTTTCCAAAACGTGTATCTTACTATTAAGTCAATTTTCATAGAACCATATAATCTCAAATCCTCGATAAAATAGTACTCACTAGTGCAGAAAACGTTTTTTACGTCACCATTTTTTACGTCGGTTATATAAAACCGATGTCATAATATGTAAAACGAGGTTTTTTACGTTGGTTATTGAATAACAGACGTAAAAACCTGTGTTCGGTACACCTTTAACGTCGGTTATTTTTATAACCGACGTTATTAATCGCGCGGCTTCGTTTTTTACGTCGGTTATTCCATAACCGACGTCAAAAACATCTGCGGATTCTTTTTTTACGTCGGTTATTAAATAACCGACGTCCAAAACGCGGTTTTTGAAGGCCTTTTTACGTCGTTTATAAAATAACCGACGTAAAAAAAGAATCCGCAGATGTTGTTGACGTCGGTTATGGAATAACCGACGTAAAAAATGCGGATTTTGAGCCCTTTATAACGTCGGTTATAAAATAACCGACGCAAAAAAAGAATCGGAGGAAGGTTTTTACGTCGGTTACTAAATAACCGACGTTATAAATGTTTTTAAAAAAATTATAATGTCGGTTATTGAATAACCGACGTGATAACTCAGTTAAAAAATTACCCAGACCCATGGATTGTCATTCGCGAGTTTACCTTCGACAGTCGCGACTCGTCTCTCTCGCGCGAAAACCCGAATCGGCTCGTCCATTTCGTTGGTTTAGATTCGTTTTGCGATCATCGTTTCTCATATTTAATCTCCTCGGATCAATCATCTAAACTCGCAGCACTCAGGTAATCCTCCCACTCGTTCGTTTTTTTTCGCGGATAGTATATATATATGTGTTGTGATTTTTTTTGTTGAAACTAGCTAAGATTCTTCGATTGCGAACCCTTTTAACTCGTTTTGGCACCATAATCTTATTTATCATCCCTAGATCTATTAGTTCGACTTGCAATATTGACTAATTTTATGATTTCACTAATTTTTCATCGTTTTCTATAAATCCCCAAGAGGGTTGGGGCGTGTCCATTTGGGGGGTGTCCAAGGGGGTAGGGTGTGGGGGGTGGTGTCCAGGAGGGGCGGGGGGCTGTCCAGAGGGGTCGGGGGGTGTCTAGGGGGTTTACAAGGGGGTGGGTGGGTGTGGGGGGGCTGTCCAAGGGTGTGGGTGGGTGTTGGGGGGTGTCCCGGGGGGTGTCCAAGGGGGTAGGGGGTGGGGGTGGTGTTTAGGAGGGGTGGGGGGGCTGTCCAGAGGGTTGGGGGGTGTCCAGGGGGGTGTCCAAGCAGGTCAGGGGTGGGGGGTTGTGTCCAGGAGGGGTGGGGGTGCTTTCTAGAGGGGTCGGGGGCTGTCCAGAGGGGTCGGGGGGTGTCCATGGTGGTGTCCAAGGGGATGGGTGGGAGTGGGGGGCTGTCCAAGGGGGTGGCGGCCTGTCCAGAGGGGTCGGTAGGGTGTCCAGGGGGGTGTCCAAGGGGTTGGATGGGTGTGGGGGGCTGTCCAAGTGGGTGGCGGCCTCTTCAGAGGGTATTTGGGGTTGTCCGGGTTGGTGGGGGCTGTCCAGAGGGTTGGGGGATGTCCAGGGGGTGTCCAAGGGGGTAGGGGGTGGGGGGTGGTGTCCAGGAGGGGCGGGGGGCTGTCCAGAGGGGTCGGGGGGTGTCCAGGGGGGTGTCCAAGGGGGTAGGGGGTGGGGGGTGGTGTTTAGGAGGGGTGGGGGGGGGGGGGGGCTGTCCAGAGGGTTGGGGGGTGTCCGGGGGGGTGTCCAAGCAGGTCGGGGGTGGGGGGTTGTGTCCAGGAGGGGTGGGGGTGCTTTCTAGAGGGGTCGGGGGCTGTCCAGAGGGGTCGGGGGGTGTCCAGGGTGGTGTCCAAGGGTATGGGTGGGTGTGGGGGGCTGTCCAAGGGGGTGGCGGCCTGTCCAGAGGGGTCGGTGGGGTGTCCAGGGGGGTGTCCAAGGGGGTGGATGGGTGTGGGGGGCTGTCCAAGTGGGTGGCGGCCTCTCCAGAGGGTATTTGGGGTTGTCCGGGTGGGTGGGGGGGGGGGGGGGGGCTGTCCAGAGGGTTGGGGGATGTCCAGGGGGGTGTCCAAGGGGGTAGGGGGTGGGGGATGGTGTCC
The DNA here is from genome assembly GCA_963277665.1 of Viscum album. Taxonomy (NCBI): domain Eukaryota; kingdom Viridiplantae; phylum Streptophyta; class Magnoliopsida; order Santalales; family Viscaceae; genus Viscum; species Viscum album. The sequence goes on from OY728140.1 coordinate 2,121,355,463, forward strand.
AGGAGGGGCGGGGGGCTGTCCAGAGGGGTCGGGGGGTGTCCAGGGGGGTTTACAAGGGGGTGGGTGGGTGTGGGGGGCTGTCCAAGGGTGTGGGTGGGTGTTGGGGGGTGTCCAGGGGGGTGTCCAAGGGGGTAGGGGGTGGGGGTGGTGTTTAGGAGGGGTGGGGGGGGGGGGGGGGGCTGTCCAGAGGGTTGGGGGGTGTCCAGGGGGGTGTCCAAGCAGGTCGGGGGTGGGGGGTTGTGTCCAGGAGGGGTGGGGGTGCTTTCTAGAGGGGTCGGGGGCTGTCCAGAGGGGTCGGGGGGTGTCCAGGGTGGTGTTCAAGGGGATGGGTGGGTGTGGGGGGCTGTCCAAGGGGGTGGCGGCCTGTCCAGAGGGGTCGGTGGGTGTCCAGGGGGGGTGTCCAAGGGGGTGGATGGGTGTGGGGGGGCTGTCCAAGTGGGTGGCGGCCTCTCCAGAGGGTATTTGGGGTTGTCCGGGTTGGTGGGGGGCCTGCCAGAGGGTTGGGGGATGTCCAGGGGGTGTCCAAGGGGGTAGGGGGTGGGGGGTGGTGTCCAGGAGGGGCGGGGGGCTGTCCAGAGGGGTCGGGGGGTGTCCAGGGGGGTTTACAAGGGGGTGGGTGGGTGTGGGGGGCTGTCCAAGGGTGTGGGTGGGTGTTGGGGGGTGTCCAGGGGGGTGTCAAAGGGGGTAGGGGGTGGGGGGTGGTGTTTAGGAGGCGTGGGGGCTGTCCAGAGGGTTGGGGGGTGTCCAGGGGTGTGTCCAAGCAGGTCGGGGGTGGGGGGTTGTGTCCAGGAGGGGTGGGGGTGCTTTCTAGAGGGGTCGGGGGCTATCTAGAGGGGTCGAGGGCTGTCCAGAGGGGTCGGGGGGTGTCCAGGGTGGTGTCCAAGGGGATGGGTGGGTGTGGGGGGCTGTCCAAGGGGGTGGCGGCCTGTCCAGAGGGGTCGGTGGGGTGTCCAGGGGGTGTCCAAGGGGGTGGATGGGTGTGGGGGGTTGTCCAAGTGGGTGGCGGCCTCTCCAGAGGGTATTTGGGGTTGTCCAGGTGGGTGGGGGGCTGCCCAGAGGGTTGGGGGATGTCCAGGGGGGTGTCCAAGGGGGTAGGGGGTGGGGGGTGGTGTCCAGGAGGGGTGGGGGGCTGTCCAGAGGGGTCGAGGGTGTCCAGGGGGGTTTACAAGGGGGTGGGTGGGTGTGGGTGGCTGTCCAAGGGTGTGGGTGGGTGTTGGGGGGTGTCCAGGGGGGTGTCCAAGGGGGTAGGGGGTGGGGGTGGTGTTTAGGAGGGGTGGGGGGCTGTCCAAAGGGTTGGGGGGTGTCCAGGGGGTGTCCAAGTAGGTCGGGGGTGGGGGGGTTGTGTCCAGGAGGGGTGGGGGTGCTTTCTAGAGGGGTCGGGGGCTATCTAGAGGGGTCGGGGGGTGTCCAGGGTGGTGTCCAAGGGGATGGGTGGGTGTGGGGGGCTGTCCAAGGGTGTGGCGGCCTGTCTAGAGGGGTCGGCGGGGTGTCCAAAGGGGTGTCCAAGGGGGTGGATGGGTGTGGGGGGCTGTCCAAGTGGGTGGCGGCCTCTCCAGAGGGTATTTGGGGTTGTCCGGGTGGGTGGGTGGGCTGTCCAGAGGGTTGGGGGATGTCCAGGGGGGTGTCCAAGGGGGTAGGGGTGGTGTCCAGGAGGGGCGGGGGGCTATCCAGAGGGGTCGGGGGGTGTCCAGGGGGGGTGTTATAACTTACTATATTTTGTTTAAAAAATAATATTCAAGCATGTTTTTTTAAATACACATCGATTTGTTTTATATTTCAAAATTGTTTACATTCAAATTATGATTTTTTTCATATAAACATATATTTGTCTTATCTATAAAATATATATATTTTTTCTATTTGTTATAGGTAATAATGAGTCGAAGTTGGATTACGGCACATCGAATGAGCAATGAATATGAGGAAGGTGTTGATGCCTTTTTGGAATTTGCTAAATGAAATGTTCCAAGTAGTGACATTTTTTTCTGTCCATGCCTGAAATGTCTGAATATGAAGAAGTTGAAAAGTAGAGAGATAAAAGATCATCTGGTTTGTCATGGTTTCAATCCGAGTTACAACCCTTGGATTTGGCATGGCGAAACTGGACAGAATGTCACTGATGATAATGAATCGCAAGATGGTAACTCCGATGGAATTGAAGAAATGATTCGCGATATTGTAGCAGAACAAATTGAGATAGAACCGACAGTTTCACATCTATATGGTGACGCCGAAAAACCATTATATCCTGGTTGTACAGATTTTACGGTTTTGTCGGCGGTGTTAAGATTGATTAACCTGAAGGCGAAACATGGATGGAGTGACAGAAGTTTTACAGAGCTGCTACAATTGATGAAAGACATTCTTCCAAAAGATAACGATCTTCCAGATTCACATTATAAGGCCAAAAAAATATTATGCCCGATGGGATTGGGATAAACGAAAATACATGCCTGTCCGAATGACTGCATTATATCTAGGAAGGAATATGAATTTCTGAAAGAGTGTCCTAAATGTGGGACATCACGGTATAAGGTGAAAGAAAAATCACAAGCTGATGTAGAGATTACAAAGCTCCCTTCAAAGGTATTTTGGTATCTTTCTATAATTCCTCGTTTCAAACGTTTATTTGCTAATTCACATGATGCAAAAAGGTTAAGATGGCATGCTGATGAGCGGGTATGTGATGGAAAAATACTTCATCCAGCTGATTGTCCACAATGGAAGAAAATTGATGCCCAGTACCCTACATTTGGAAATGAAATTAGAAATCTGAGACTAGGCTTGTGCACAGATGGAATGAATCCATACCGAACCCTCAGTAGCACACATAGTTCATGGCCTGTTTTATTGGTAATTTACAACCTCTCTCCTGATGTTTGTATGAAGCGCAAATATGTCATGTTGAGTATCATGATCTCTGGTCCAAAGCAACCCGGCAATGATATTGATGTATACTTGTCACCGCTGATTGATGATTTGAAACTGTTATGGGCTGATGGTATTAGGGTGTATGATTCTTATAAAATGGAATATTTTCAACTGCATGTAGTGCTTCTATTCACTATAAATGACTTCCCAGCATATGGAAATTTTTCTGGATATAATGTTAAAGGGCATAAAGCATGTCCAATTTGCGAACAACAGACGTCATATTGTCAATTGCATCATGGGAGGAAAACAGTGTACATGGGTCATCGAAAGTTTTTGCCTATGGATCACCCTTATAGAAGACTAAAAAAGTCATTCAATGGCTCACAAGAATTTGATACTGCTCCAAAACCTTTATCCCCAGATTTGTATTTTTAGAGGGTGAAAAACCTTGATGTGACATTGGGAAAGACACAGAAATCTGGTAATGATAGACATATTTGGAAGAAAAGGTCAATATTTTTTGAGCTACCGTATTGGAGGTATCATGAAGTCAAACATAATATTGATGTCATGCACGTGGAGAAGAATATCTGTGATTCTTTGATCGGAACATTGCTAGATATTAAAGGAAAGACAAAAGATGGGTTGAATGCAAGGTTAGACCTACTATCAATGGGAATACGTTTGGAGTTAGCTCCCACTCCTAAAGGAAGACGAACATTTCTTCCCCCGGCTTGTCATACATTATCGAAGAGGGAGAAAAGTAGCTTCTGTCAGTGTCTTCATGATATCAAAGTGCCTCAAGGTTATTCTTCAAATGTAAAAAATTTTGTCTCATTGAAAGACTTGAAGTTGATAGGTATGAAATCACATGATTGTCACGTCATGATGCAACAAATTCTACCAGTTGCACTGCGTGGAATATTGCCCATCCGTGTCAGAAAGACTATAATGAGGTTGTGTTATTTTTTCAATTCAATTTGTAACAAGGCGATTGATGTGAATGCTTTGAACATTTTGGAAAAGGATGCAATTTTTATACTTTGTCATTTGGAAATGTATTTTCCTCCAACTTTTTTTGATATGATGGTGCATTTAATGATTCATCTGGTTCGAGAAATAAAGCTTTGTGGACCTGTATATCTTCGTTGGATGTATCCTTTTGAAAGGTATATGAAAATATTAAAGGGATATGTTAAAAATCCATATCGACCTGAAGCCTCCATTATTGAAAAGTATATTTTTGAGGAGGTAGCAGAGTTTTGTACGAGCTACTTGGCTACGACGCAACACATAGGTTTTCCTCCATCTCGCCATGAACAGGTTAATAATGAGGGAAAGGGGATTCGTGGCTTGAAAGTCAAATCACTGTCAGCTGAACAGATGAAGAAGTTAGAATCATACATCTTGAATAACATAGATGATGTTCAACCGTATATCACATTGCATATTAATGAGTTGAAACAATGTCATCCAAAGAAGAAAGAAATGTGGATTTTGAATGAGCACAACAAAACTTTTTTTCCATGGTTTAAAAAGACCTTGCTTGGTAGATCAGATGTATCAGAGACATTAAAATGGATAGTGGGTGGTCCATCTTTAAATGTGATAACATGGTCCGCTTATGACATTAATGGCTATACATTTCATACGAAAGCTCAGGACAACAGAAGTGCAGTTCAGAATAGTGGTGTATTGGTGTTTGCAGAAGCAATGCAATTTTCGAGTGCTAAGGACAGAAACCCAATTTCGGCATCAAGTGCATATTATGGAGTGATTGAAGACATATGGGAGGCTGATTACTTTAAAATTAAAGTTCTTGTTTTAAACTGTAAATGGTTTATCGGTAACAACAGTGTCAGACATGATGAATTTGGAATGACACTTGTTAATCTGAATAGATTGGAAGACACAACTGATTCTTTTATAATGGAAACACATGCCAAACAAATTTTCTATGTAGTAGATCAATTAGATATGCAGTGGGCAGTTGTTTTACAAGGGAAAATACAATATGTTGGTGATGATGAATTTGATGAAGATGCTGATTTATGTGAGATCCCTACTTCCATGGAAATATTAACAGATCATAATGATGAGTATGTTGAAGACATGGTTTGTGACATAAGGAACGATCGCGACGAAGGAATTTGGGAAAAAAATCCAACTGTACATTCCTAAAATTACAGGTAACACATGTTTATTTCTTGTTTACATTTAGTTTTTTCATATAATGTTATATATTGTAAATTTTTTACTTATTAAAACATGTATCAAACCAAAATGATAAAACAATAAAAACCGTAAAGAGGAGAAGACCTGGGCGCACCGGCCGGCCGGTGGTGGATCACCGGGAGGCCGGTGGTCCAGACAGAGAGGAAAGCTCTCTGTCTGGTCCACCGGCCGGCCGGTGGTGATCCAGCGGCCGGCCGGTGGTCCAGACAGAGCAAGGCTGTCTGGTCCACCGGCGGGCCGGTGGTGATCCAGCGGCCGGCCAGTGGTCCAGACAGAGGAAGGCTCTCTGTCTGGTCCACCGGCCGGCCGGTGGTGAGCCAGTGGCCGGCCGGTGGCCCAGACAGAGCGAGGCTGGCTCACCACCGGCCGGCCGGTGGTGAGCCTCCGGCCGGCCGGTGACACCAGGCAGTGGGCAAGACTACTGCCTGGGTCCTCCGGCTGGCCGGTGAGCTCACACCGGCTGACCGGTGGACTCAGTGAGTCCACTTTTCAGCTTTCTTGGGCCAACTCCTTGGCAACCATTTGCCTATCAACAAAAACGCTTGAAAACAAGTTAGAACATAATAAGAGTGATTGTGATCATTAAAATCCAAGAGAGAGGGGTACAACAGACTGTGTTTACCATGTTTATCATTGTTTAACATGCTTACCATATTACCAATGTTTACTATTATGTAATTTAGAACACTTTTCTATTTTCTGATTAAGTAGTATTACAATATTTGAATTTGTATATTTGTGAACTAATGTTTGTTTTTTTGATTTGAAGGAAAATGACAGATCAATCAGTTGATCAGCCACATGATTCTGGAGATGAGCATATTGGTCATACATCTGGGGAGGAACATTCACATGCTCCTATTATGAAAAAGAGTTCAAAGGTTGGTAAGCGTGGGTGCACACGTTTACCAAAATTATCACTTGCCCGTACAAAGGAGGAGAGGATAGTCGTGGAGTTTGATGATGATGATCTTCCTAGAGGTCCAAATGCTAAAGATTTTAAGGGTTTTGTAGCAACTCAGGCTAAGAGAAAAGTAAGCATTCTCTATGATGATTGGAGAAGTGTGGATAAGGCGATAATTTCTCTGTTGTGGGAGACCATTTTGGTAAGATCTTTTGCTATTGTTTGACTGTTCTTTAAATGTTTCTAGTATATATAATATTTTTAACCTCTTTTTTATCAGATGACATTTGATATTCCTGACACTGGAGGAGTCAGGAAGAAATGCTTATCGTTGGCTGCTAGGAGATGGAGGGATTTCAAATCAACCCTCTCATCTGATTTCATTTATGGTCATAGGAGTCGTGAGAATCCATGTCGTATATATCCTTTTATAGATGAAGACACATGGAGACAATTTTTTGAAAGTAGAAGAAAAGAATCCTATTTGGTAAGGGCAATGTAAACTTTTATAAGCTTTCTTATATAAATGATCTTGTTATTGTTTTGTTAATGATTACTTATTCTTAATTTACAGCAAACAAGGAAAGCTCATCAAGAGATCCAATCTAAAAATGTATACCCTCATAGTTTATCTCGGGGAGGGTATGCATTATTGGAAGAACAAATGATGGTAGAAAAATTTCAACAACTAAGAGCCGAGTCTTCAATCTCCGGAGAGGTGGCCCCTCCATACCCTCCATCTAGACATGAGAAATGGAAAAGAGCTCGGAAGGGCAAAAAAGGACAATATCTTTCGGAAGAATCGAGACTCGTAGTTGAGAGGATTGTAAGATATCTATTTTATTTATTTAAGTTTACTATTTTCGTCATATATTTCCAATCATTATAGAAATGTTCAATTAATTATTACAGGACTCTCTTGAGGAGCAGAGTTCACATGGGACATTTACACCATCTGGGAGGGAAGATATTTTATCTGTGGCATTGGGAAAGCCCAAACATCCTGGCCGTGTAAGAGGATATCCGGAAGGTGTATCGGTAAGAAAAGTGTTGCCACGTTCCTCAACTTCTAACGTTGAGGGAGTTTATAAAAAAAATAGAATCCCTGGAGGCTGAAGTCCATAATATTAATGCAACAATGGAGGACAAGATTAGAGCATCGGTGCAGTTTATGTTTGCAGACTTGCAAAGACAATTTCAGGGTGCAGCTCCCACTCCACCTCTCCCAGTAGCTCCCACTCCCCCACCTTAGCCTGCGGACCCCATTTTTGATCCTCCTCCTCCGCCGCAGCTACCTACTTATTGTGAGTTGTATGTTGATGATCCTCAACATCATATAGTTGCATATGGGATGGTATATTGTATAGGAGATACAGTTCATCATCAACAGTTAGTGGTAGAGAATCAGAGGGTCACTGTACAGGATATTATAGATAGATCAGCTCAGATACAATTACCTACAGATGAGGTGACGACAGTTGGACATAGTATCGGCCATTTTTTACTTTGGCCATCCAGACTTCTTCGACTCATTACCATAGAGGTATGGATGTTATCTCTTTTATTTTATATTTTTATTAATGTTTTATCATTTGAAAACTAATTTATTTTTCAATTTATTTTTACAGGAATACTTCAAAGGTAAAGAAATACTGTATAGACAACAACAAAGACAGATAGCTATGACATCAGATGCAGATACTAGCAGTCTTGACAAATTGTCAAGATATTCAAATTTGTTGGCGGATCATTATGACTTTACAATGGAAGCTCATGTCTGTGGACGTGAACTAAGTGTGGGGATTATGAAAATTGATATCATGGAGTTTGTCACTGGAGATAAGTTGGGCATCAACGTGGTGCAAATTTTTATCATGTAAGTCTTAACACCTTTTCCTTGTGTTATATTTATTAAAAATGTATACTTATGTCTGCTTTGTATTAGGTATCTGTATAAAATTTGTGAGAGGAATGAGCTGACAGATGTATATGGATTCATGGACCCACAATTGATTTCCCCTGAAGCATGTGCATTGGATGAGGAACAAAGAATGATTTATATTGCTGATAGATTTGAAAAGAATGTAATCACACAGTGTTGGATGATGCCTTTTTGTGAGAGGTATGAAACACATCCCTCTCAAAGAGTTAATTATCTTTTAACATAAAAAACCACTAATGTTAAATTTCCTTTTATCAGGGATCATTGGATGTTAGGGGTTTTTTGCCCTAGGGAGAAAGCACTTTATTGGATATGCTCTCTCCATGATGATGTGCGAGAAAGTTTTAAGAATATATTGGAAACGTAAGTTTCAATTTCACAATAGTTTTATATATTATAATGAATTTTAAATTTACCCCATTCGTATTATTTTATAACAGGGCATGGGTCCACTTTCGAAAAAGCGCAAAGAAAAGGAATTTCAAGATCAAATATGTACATGCGAAGGTAAATATCCATTTATAATTTGTACATTTTGATTTATTACATAAAAATAATATATTGAATTTACACTCATTCAAACAGAAATGTCATGAGCAACAAGGCATCATCGAATGCGGATATTACATGTTAAGATTTATGTATGAAATAATAACAACTGGGACAGTTCTGAGTTTTGACCTGGTAAGATTTCCTCTTTCTCATAATATTTCAATTTGATTTATTCATTATACACGTTGACTACTATCTGTTTCCTTTGTAGCTTTTTGATGACCCTTCAACCCTTTACTGCTGAAGATATCAAACACTTACAAGTGGAGTGGTCAAATTATTTTACAGGTTTGATTTACTTTTAGTTGTTTGTAATGTAAAATGTAATTTTGAATATTGTCAATGTAATTGTGTATTTCGTAGTCGTTTAGGTTGGATTTAGTTTTTTTTGAAGTTGACAGTGTAAGTTTTGAATGTTATATAAGTGAATGTTTAATTTTTCTCTACTTCTTGTTTTGGTCTACTGTTGATGGTTTTTCTGGTCTGGATTTTGGTATGGGGGGAGAGGTTCCAAGGGGGTGGGTGGGTGTCCAAGTGATATGGGAGGGGTGTCGAAGGTGTGTTTGGGGCTGTCCTAGGGGTCGGGGGGGGGGGGGGGTGTAAATGAGGGTGGGGGGGGGGTGTCCAAGGGGTGGGGGTGTCCAAGGGATATGAGAGGGGTGTCCAAGGTGTGTTTGGGGCTGTCCAAGGGGTCGGTTGGGTGTAAATGAGGGTGGGGGTGGGGGGCTGTCCAAGGGGTGGGGGGTGTCCAAGTGGTGGGGGGGGGGGTGTCCAAGGGATATAGGAGGGGTGTCCAAGGGGTGTTTGGGGCTGTCCAAGGGGATGGGGGGGGGGGGGGTTTCCAAGGGGTCGGGGGTGGGGGGGTTTCCAAGGGGTCGGGGGGTGTCCAGGGGGTGGGGGGGCTGTCTATGGGGTGGGGGGGTGTCCAAGGGGTGGGGGGTGTCCAATGGATATGGGAGGGGTGTCCAAGGGGTGTTTGGGGCAGTCCTAGTGTTCGGGGGGTGTCCAAGGGATAAACGAGGGGTGTCCAAGAGGTGTTTGGGGCTGTCCAAGGGGATGGGGGGGGGGGGTTTCCAAGGGGTCGGGGGGGGGGGGGGGTTTCCAAGGGGTCGGGGGGTGTCCAGGGGGTGGGGGGGGGGGGGGCTTTCCAAGGGGTGGGGGGTGTCCAAGGGGTGGGGGGTGTCCAAGGGATATGGGAGGGGTGTCCAAGGGGTGTTTGGGGCAGTCCTAGTGTTCGGGGGGTGTCCAAGGGATATAGGAGGGGTGTCCAAGGGGTGTTTGGGGCTGTCCAAGGGGATGGGGGGGGGGGTTTCCAAGGGGTCGGGGGGGTTTCCAAGGGGTCGGGGGGGTGTCCAGGGGGTGGGGGGGTGTCCAAGGGGTGGGGGTGTCCAAGGGATATGGGAGGGGTGTCCAAGGGGTGTTTGGGGCTGTCCTAGTGTTCGGGGGGTGTCCAAGGGGTGTTTGGGGCTGTCCAAGGGGATGGGGGGGGGGGTTTCCAAGGGGTCGGGGGGGGGGGGGTTCCAAGGGGTCGTGGGGGTGTCCAGGGGGTGGGGGGGCTGTCCAAGGGGTGGGGGTGTCCAAGGGGTGGTGTCCAAGGGATATGGGAGGGGTGTCCAAGGGGTGTTTGGGGCTGTCCTAGTGTTCGGGGGGTGTAAATGAGGGTGGGGGGGCTGTCGAAGCGGTGGGGGTGGGGGTGTCCAAGGGGTGGGGGGGGGGTGTCCAAGGGATATGGGAGTGGTGTCCACGGTGTCTGGGAGTTCTGTCCAAGGGGCCGGTTGGGTGTAAATGAGGGTGGGGGCTGTCCAAGGGGTGGGGGTGTCCAAGGGGTGGGGGGTGTCCAAGGGATATGGGAGGGGTGTCCAAGGGGTGTTTGGGGCTGTCCAAGGGCTCGGGGGGGGGGGGGGGGTGTCCAGGGGTCGGGGGGGTGTCCAAGGGGTCTGGGAGGGATGTCAAGGTGTGGGGGGGTGTCCAATGGGTGTTTGAGGCTGTACTAGGGGTCTTGGGGGTGTAAATGAGGGTGGGGGGGCTGTCAAAGGGGTGGGGGGGGGGGTGTCCAAGGGGTGGGGGTGTCCAAGGGATATGGGAGGGGTGTCCAATGGGTGTTTGAGGCTGTACTAGGGGTCGTGGGGGTGTAAATGAGGGTGGGGGGCTGTCCAAGGGGTGGGGGGTGTCCAAGGGTTGTGGTGGGGCTTCAATGTGGTGGGGGAGGGCTGGCCAGGTTGTTAGGTGGGTATAGATGAGGGTGGGGTTCAGTTGGGGCTTGGGGGAGGTCTGGCATGGTTCGTTTTGTTGTTTGGTGTCTGGTTGCTTTTTGGTGAGAGCAGTGCAATTATTTTTTAAAAAAAAACATCTCTTTCACGTCGGTTATAAAATAACCGACGTCACGTCGGTTTTTTCGAGAACCGACGTTCTAAATCGTTCACGGGCCTTTTATCACGTCGGTTCTTAATATAACTGACGTGCTAAAAGGCCTGGGAATCGATTTACCACGTCGGTTATTGGATAACCGACGTGATAAACACCCCCCCCCCCCCCCCCCCCCCCCCCCCCCGCATATTTAGCACGTCGGTTATTCTATAATCGACGTGCTAAACCCCCCCACCCGCGGTGTATCACGGCGGTTCAGATAATAACCGCCGTTATAAAGCCCCATCCCCCATCATTTTTCACGTCGGTTATTAATGAACCGACGTGATAAACACCGTAATGTTAGGGATGTTACGTCGGGTTTTAAATAACTGACGTAAAAAACGTTATTTATAACGTCGTCCGTATTAACGTCGCCTAAAAACCGACGTAAATAATGAAAAATAACCGACGTAAAAAATGTTTTCTCCACTAGTGACTGTAGTTCAATCTTTATTTATCTCCATAATTCCTATAACCATTATATTGTTAATACAACATTCATATGAAATAATTCTATATTAACAACATCAGAACACTAGTCATTCCTCTTCATAAGAGGTTTTATCATAACTTGATTATTACCCAATAGAATCATTTATGGTATACTCGGATGACTGAGAAATTGATTCACATAGTGTCCCAACGCCATGCAGATGAAGCATTGTACATTTGAATTTTTTTTCTACCCTTGTAATCACGTACTTGGTGTCCTTTTTCTCCACACTTATAACAAACTCCCATTCCCTTCATGCATTTACTATAGTGATTCTTTCCACAATCACCACATATGGGAAAATCCTTCTTTTCCCTCTTCTCTTTATCTATCTTTCTATATTCCATCCTTTTCATGTCTTGCTTCCCTTCAAATCCATAAGACTCAGAGAATTCATTTCTTTTCTTATTAACACATGATACAATTTCTTCATATGTTGAAAATACATGGGAGACTACTTCCCTTATAAATGTTGGCTCAATACTATGAACGATATGATCCTTCTTACTCTTTGGATCATATGTATTGCTGGAGTTCACATTCCTTCTACTGGGCGCCATTTCTATACAATGGCATACACTAGGTTAGTTTATGAATCACAATTCATATTTCCAAACATGTAAAATACCTAACGTAAATTGAACAGTTTATGGATATAATCTATAATCACAAAAATGTTTTCGTTGAAGAGGTATATACTCATAATCCCTTAATAGCAGTTTAAAAAAAATGATAATTATCCTAAGCATATCTGCCAGGAGTGTCGTAACAAAGAGTGCTGCAAGGCTCGTTGTCGTGCACCAGTTCCCATTCGAGTCTAGCTCAAAGCGGTGTTTTTGGGTTTTACCCCTAGGTAATTTTGTTCGAGAGCTGCCTCTACCTACTCGTATCCAAAAAGGGATGTATTTGCTTGGAAGACTCACAAAATCTATACATGACCAAAATTCTAGGAAGTTCTTCAATATTAATCCTCAATGTCTGTCTTAGGGTAATGTGCTCTAATCAGAGTTTATCTAAATCTAGTTTGCATGGTTATTGATAAAGTTCCTCTAATACCAACTGTAATACCCTGAACCCACTTACCCATAGCCAGTGCATTATTTTAATACATTGGCATGATTGCAAGGAATCAAGTCCTGAAGGACCGATCGGTTTATCAGCCTTGGAAAATAGATTACATACACGAATGTTACATTATAATTTATAATATAAAACAAAACATAAGTAATCCTTTATGAACACCATTATTCCTATAGCTTATGTAACACCCCATGATATCATAGTGTGTTATTTCTTCAAAATAATTCAATAACTTGCACTACATGCAACACCGAGTTAAAGCGCACCATGACTTACCAAACTAGCCGTAATGAATACTAATACATACTTTTCGAAATTTTATAAATTCTATCTCCCAAAATGGACTTCATTTTTAGATTTTGAACATCAAAATTATCCTAGGGGGAAATTTTGGTACTTTTCGGATAACTTTAATATTTTGATGAATAGTGAAAATTAATAATTTTAATTAAAAACAAATTTTGTAATCAAAATAATTAATAGTGATAAATTATGAATTTGAGTGGTTTTAAAGTATAATTAGAATATATTTTTACCATTTTATCCAATGCTCTCCATTATAATTAATTTCTCTTTGAAATTGGACCTAAACAATTGTCAATCTTTTGATATATATTGTTTCTTAAAAACACGCTATTTGTTATGACAGAGAGAATTAATTATAAAAGTAATTAATGAAACTTATATGTTTGGAATTTTGTAAAATAGACATCATTTTTGAATTCAGAATATCAATTATAGCTTAGGGTGAAATTTTGGCATTGTTATGAAAAACTTCAATTTTTGATGATTAGTGAAACTACTAAGTGGTAGTAAAAAATAACTGAATTTTTCATAAAACATAATTTTACCACTTCTGTGAATGGAATTTAAAAAATACGAGAGACATGATTATTATCAAGAACTAAAATGTGGTTCAATGAGATGAAAATAATTTTTGGTGAATAGTAACTTTTTACTTTTATTTACCACGGTTAAAAGTAAATAGGGTAATTAAGGGTAGAAATGATATTAATATTACCCTAACATATGTCCTAATTCTATTGGAAAAGTGTATCTCGACCAAAACGAACCTTAGGAATTAAATAATATCATTTAGGTCCACTTGGATTAGGTTAGAAAATTTATTATTATTTAATTCAAAGAAGAGTTAAAAGAGTTAAAATCACAGTTTATTTACTAAAACATTTTAATATAGGGTTATACATAAGATAAATTCGATTGTAAATATTAATTAGAAATATAATAAGATTCCCTACATAATTATATTTTATTTATAATTTTTGAACATTTAATAATTTAATTTATTTATGACACAATGATGATGTAGTAATTACCATAATAGTAAAAAATTAAAATAATTGATATTATAAATACCCAAATAAATATAATTTGAGACTTTTAATAAATGAAACTAATTTTATAGGATAATATGACATATTAGGATTGATTTATTTGACTTTTTTCTATGTAATCATTCTGTTATGAGTTTCACAAAAATCAACTATTGAATAGTGTCAAAATTGACATAAAAGTGTTTTTAAAAAACATATTATATTATTAATTGATATTAAATTTTTAAAAATCTAAGGTTCGGCCAAGAGACTTATATCATGATATTCGTATCATTAATGGACCACTTGGGGGTCTCTTGGATGTATATAGTAAGTTTATTAACTATATAATATAAAAATACAAAGTGACATGGTAAATGTCAAACTAATTAACTAAGAGTTAAAACTAAAAGATAAGGTTAATACAATAACCCAAACCTGTCTAAATTCTATTGGTCTAATGGTTTTAGATCTATCCCCACATTTACCTTTTAATAATAAACTTTTGAGCCATTACAAACCGAATATTAATTTATTATAAATTAATATTTCTAGCTTTTCCAAAGGTGCCCTCACCCCTATTATAAAAGGGCACTCCCCCTTCTCATTACATCACACCTTCAAAGCCTTTTGGTTCGGCCAAAATCTGCCCAAATACTCTCTCAACTTCCCTCAATACTACCTAGAGGCCTTATTTTGATCAGAAAGCCAACCAAAGGATCCCTTTTGATCAAATCAAAAGGAAGAACCCGAAGAAGAGGTAATGTTTTCACCACCGTTTTTCAAATTCATTTCTTCTTCCACATCTTCTTTCCTTGTTATTACCATTATAAAATAATAACTCCAGTATATTATATATACTATGATGTTTTTATAAATATGGTACAACCATATTCAGTATTCTATCCACCATTTGAATAAAATGTCACCATACGTGCGTACGTACGGCTTACCGTCTCCACGTCGTGGTGTAATTGTTATTCAATATATTATTATTTGGATGGTTATAATAATGGTCTATAACTCATATAAATAATAAATATAACATGATAATGATTCTGTATATATGATATACTATCCAATTATATATTATTTTAATATCAAAAGAATGATATTGTCGCTCGTGCGTACGTACGGACTACCGTCTCCACGAACGCGATGCGATTCATTCTCCATCATATCCATTGAAGTATAATTATCATTTTATGATTTAAAAATAATGTTTAAGGACTTTATATCATTCTGAATATGAAAAATATAAAACCTAACCATTACAAACATGGATTACGGAACAAAACATATAAAAGAAAACGAGTAAGTTAACACCTGAAACGACGGTAATACTAAGATATTATTAACAAAGAAATGTTAAAAGATCATATATGATATCATATTAATATATATGATTCTTGTATAATTTAATAACAATTATTTCACCATTATACAGGAGGTTAACCTACCCTCAACCAAGGAAAAGTGCACGGTAAGGGTTTATTTCACAATATTTTCATTATACGAGGTTGTTTATACGCAATTATCTACTGGGATCTCTTTATCATCCACATCCATGTTTCTTCGAAATATATTTCAAAACATTTTTACTATTTAAAAAGAATATGGGTTAAATTCATTTATACCCTTATGTTTTTTTAAAGGAATCATTCCATCGTTTTCCAAACAAGACACTTTTTACCTTTCGAAAAATTTAAGGTAAGAATGTTTTTTAACTTATACGGTTTGTGCGGCTATTTACCGCCGTTATAAAATTTTCAAATCTTCCCTTACAAGCTTATAAGAATACTTAGAAAGTAAATGTTTTATTTTATAATTATGTGACTTTTAAATGATTTCAAAATGAATATTTTAAGAATTTTTGAAAGGTATTCTTTATCAAGATCATAATTTTAAATGTTTTAAAGATTTATCTTTCTAAATATGTTTAATTAATGTCCATGTTTTCAAAATGATTTTAAGGATTTATTTATATAGACATGAAGGTTTTGAAATGATATTTCTTTTCAAAAGTTTCAAAGTGGTATGGGACACTTTGATTCAAAAATATCTTTTAAATTACTTCCTTTATAAATGTGTGACTTTTCAATGATTTCGAGAAAAGAGATATTTCTCTCAAATAGTTTTGATTTCATCTATGTCAACATCATTTGATGGATTTTAAGCTTATTTGAAGTTGATTTATTATGAAACAAAACTTCTATATTATATTGAAGGTTTTGTGATATGTTTGAATGTGGATGTGCTATTTCTATACCATTCATTGTTTATGGTGAAAATATTGACATTTCATATGCTAGTTTTAATATGAATGTTTATGTTATGTTTAAACCTTTTAATATGGGAATGCATTGGACTTAATATGTGACAGGTGGAGCCTGCTATAGCTCCTCGACGCATCGATAGGTCTCATGAGAGAAACTGGTGTCTTGGCACAAGGCCTTGGAAAAATCTTATTTTTAGTCTTGGCACGAGGCCTTCGATATGTGGTTATGATAGTCTGGAATTATTCATTCCATCATTATGAAAGTGGATATTGATATTGCATGTGATTATTTGATTAATAGAATATCCATGTGAATAAGTAAATGGAATTATTTCATTTTACTTTTCCCATACTATGTTGAAGTTCAAGTTTAAAAGGCTTTTGTTTTAGTTATAAATTGACTTAAATTTTTATTCTTATTTATGAATGTTTCCACTTTATTGTTATCCTTACTAGGCATTTGAGCTCACCCCTTTTCTATGTTTTATTATTCCCAGGATGTGAATAAGTAATTTATGAATGACCTGCAGGGATAATATGTGGGGATATGAGTGTGGAATATGGAGACAATATATTGTTGTAGCTTTTCACTTATTGATGTAATGTAAAACTTTATGAATATATCTAGTGTTTCCAAGGCTAATAAACCAATCGGTATTTTGAGATTTGGTCTTTCTCGTGATCATGCCAATGTTATGTAATAATGCACCGACTCTGGGTAACTGGGGTCGGGGCGTTACTGTTGGTATCAGAGGAAGTTTAGTACAAACCTAGGAAGCTAGACTAAATAAACTCTGATTAGAGCACATAGACCTAAGATGGACCTTGAAGATTAGTATAGAAGAACTTCCTTGAATTTTGGTGTTGTAGAGATTTTTTGAGTTTTCCGTGCAATACATCCCTGTCTGGATATGAGAAGGTAGAGGCGGCTCTGGCACAGATGTACCTAGGGGTAAAACCCGAAAACACCGCTTTGATCTAGACTCGAACGGGAACTGGTGCATGAAAACGGGACTTGCTGCACTCTTGGTTACGACACTCCCAGGGGATATGCTTTGGATAATTCTCATTATCTTTACAAACCATTATTAAGGGTTTATGAGTATATACTTCCTCAAAGGAGACATTTTTATGATTATGGATTATATCCATAAACTATTTAATTTATGTTATGTGTTTTACAAGTTTGGTATTAGGTATTGTTATTCATAAACTAATCTAGTGTATGCCATTGTTTAGAAATGGAGCCCAATAGAAGGAATGATAACTCCAACAATGCACATGATCCAAAGAGAAAGAAGGATCATATATTTCATGGCCTTATGCTAGAATTTATAAGAGAAATTTTCTTCCATGTATTATCATCATATGAAGAAATAATATCATGTGTTGATAAGATAAGTAAAGAGTTTACTGAGTCCTATGGCTTTGAAGGGAAGTAAGAGAAGAAAAGGATGGAAGAGTGAAATATTGATAAAGGGAAGAGGGAAAAGAAGAATTTTCCCATATGTGATAACTGTGGGAAGAAACACTCTGGAACTTTCCTGAAAGGAATGGGAGTTTTTTATAAGTGTGGAGGAAAAGGGCACAAAGTACGTGACTGCAAGGGTAAGAAAATGGTTTCAAATGTACAATGCTTCATTTTCAAGGAGTTTGGACACTATGCAAACCTATGTCCCAGTCATTAGGCTATGCCGCAGATGATGCTATTGGATAATAATCAAGTTATGATACTACCATAGATGAAGAGGAATGATTAGAGTTCTTATGTTGATTATGTCAATTGAGTTTTTTATCGACAATGTACTTGTTATAATAATTATGGAGTATATAAGGATTGTACTGCAGTACTATTTCATTAAGGACATGAGATTGTGTGGAACAAAGAAAAGTGAGTCAATAGCTGGATAAATTTTTGGAAAATATATGGTTCAGAGAATGATAAACCATAATATAGTTCGGATACCGAGGTAGTGATTTTGGAATAATACATGATTGATTTGGATAAATTATATTGGATATTCTTGACTACCTTGAAACTGATTAATGATTTGTATATTCCATCATTGTTTGGTTTTAAAACATTTTTGTATTGAAGGAGTATATCTAGTATTCTTTAAGGAATAAGGGATCATGAATGTAATCAATAAGGTTTTATGGTAATTCATGATGTTTCAGTGTTTTAAAAGAATACATGATGAAGGCGTTCACATGTTATTACGTGGAAAAAGGATCTTTATTGTGTTTTCCTTCCTTATAAATTTTGGATTGAAGTATTTTGGATAGTTCTAGTTTGGATTATTTTGGATTTCCATAAAAGGATAACCCGGAGGTCAGGCGGCAACCCGTCACATCCGGCAAGGCCGCGAGACTTGAACCCACAACCGAAGGGCGACAAGGGTGTATCAAATACCACTGACCCATGTGATGTCCTGGATTGAATAATGTCGATTTTTTAATGGTTCTTCTAGATGAATTATAAATTCATTTTTTTAACCCTATACGAATAGGATAAATAGAATAGTATTTTTGTGTTCTATTATCTTTTAGAGTGAAAGATGAGTCTATGGTAGAAATTAGAAAAAAGATGGAACTCTACTTGTCAAGAATATATTTTTTCTTCATCTCTTATTTTATGAAGAAATTAATTCTTATACTTTATTTAAGGAATCCTAAAACCAAAAATGTGTTATCCTAATACCCGATGTTTTGTTGAACTGATGGTATTTCAAATCATCAAAGATTGATGAATTTAAGGACCTCAATTTTAAACTTGTTTGTGATTGATGACCTCAATAACTACCTATAAATATTTACGTTTTTCCTCCAATTATATGTCTCTAATTTCCACCAATATTCTGCTAATCGAGATCATAATTTGGTGGTGACCCTTTCATTTCTCTTTTCCTCATATTAAGACTAAATTTTAGTAACCCAATTTCCGATGTGGGTTTTCCCACAAAGATATTTTTTATTTTCAAACTTTTATTTTTGAAGAACAATTTCAAATTTAGAGGATGAAATTTATTGAAGAAGGGGAGAATTTAACACCCCAGATTTCATAGTGTGTTATTTCTTCAAAATAATTCAATAACTTGCACTATATGCAACACCGAGTTAAAGCGCACCATGACATACCAAAATAGCCGTTATGAATAGTAATACCTACTATTTGAATTTTTATAAATTCTATCTCTCAAAATGGACTTCATTTTTGGATTCGGAATATCATAATTAGCCTAGGGTGAAATTTTGGTACTTTTTAGATAACTTTAATATTTTGATGAATAGTGAAAATTACTAAATTTTTATTAAAAAAAACTTTTTTAATAAAATTAATTAATAGTGATAAATTATGAATTTGAGTGGTTTTAAAGTATAATTAGAATATATTTTTACCAATTTATCCAATGGTGTTCATTATAATTAATTTCACTTTGAAATTGGACCTAAACAATTGTCAATCTTTTGATATATATTGTTTTTTTAAAAACACGCTATTTGTTGTGACAGCAGGAATTAATTATAAAATTAATTAATGAAACTTATATGTTTGGAATTTTGTAAAATAGACATCATTTTTGAATTCGGAATATCAATTCTAGCTTAGGGTAAAATTTTGGCATTGTTCTGAAAAACTTCAATTTTTGATGAATAGTGAAACTAGTAAGTGGTAGTTAAAAAAATGAATTTTTCATAAAATGTAATTTTACCACTTATGTAAATGGAATTTCGAAAATCCGAGAGACATGGTTAATATCAAAAAGTAAAATGTGGTTCAATGAGATGAGAATAATTTTTGGTGAAAAGTAACTTTTTCTTTTTATTTACCACAGTTAAAAGTAAATATGGTAAATAAGGGTAGAAAGGATATTAATATTATCCTAAGAAATGTCCTAATTCTATTATACAAGTGTATCTCGACCAAAAACAACCTTATAAATAAAATATTATCATTTAGGTCCACTTGGATTAGATTAGGACATTTATTATTATTTAATTCAAACAAGAGTTAAAAGAGTTAAAATCAGAGTTTATTTACTAAAACATCTTTAATATAGGGTTATACATAAGCTAAATTCGATTGTAAATATTCATTAGAAATATAATAAGATTCAATACATAATTATATTTTATTTATAATTTTTAGACATTAAATAATTTAATTTATTTATGACACAATGACGATGCAGTAATTACCATAATACTTAAAAATTAAAATAATTGATGTTATAAATACCCAAATAAATATAATTGTAGACTTTTAATTAATTACACTAATTTTCAAGGATAATATGACATATTAGAATTGATTTAATTGACTTTTTTCGAAGTAATCAATCTGTTATGAGTTTCACAAAAATCAACTATGGAATAATGTAAAAATTGACATAAAAGAGTTTTTAAAACAAATATTATATTATTAATTGATATTAAATTCATAAAAATATGAGGTTCAGCCAAGAGACTTATATCATTATAGGTTTATCACTAATGGACCAATTTCGGGTCTCTTGGATGTATATAGTATGTTTATTAACTATAAAATATAAAAATACAAAGTGACATGGTAAATGTCAAACAAATTAACTAAGAGTTAAAACTAAAAGATAAGGTTAATATAGTAACCCAAACCTGTATAAATACTATTGGTTGAATGGTTTTAGACCTATACCCACCTTAAACTTTGAATAATCATCTTTGGATCCATTATAAACCGAATATGAAATTATTATAAATTAATATTTCTAGCTTTTCCAAAGGTGCCCCTCACCCCTCTTATAAAAGGGCACTCCCCCTTCTCATTACTTCACACCTTCAAAGCCTTTTGGTTTTGCCTAACTATGCCCAAATGCTCTCTAAAAATCCCTCACTACAACCTAGAGTCCTTAGTTTGATCAGAAAGCCAACCTAAGGAGCCCTTTTGATCAAATCAAAAGGAAGAACCCGAAGAAGAGGTAATGTTTTCACCACCCTTTTTCAAATTCATTTCTTCTTCCACTTCTTCTTTCTTTGTTATTACAATTCTAAAATAATAACTCCAGTATCTTATATATACTGTTATTTTGTTATAAATATGGTACAACCATATTCAGTATTCTATCCACCCTTTTATAACATGTCACCATACGTGCGTATGTACGACTTACCGTCTCCACGTCGTGGTGTAATTGTTATTCAATATATTATTATTTGGATGGGTATAATAATGATGTGTAACTCATGTAAATATTAAATATAACATGATAATTATTCTGTACATATGATATACTATCCAATTATATATTATTTTAATATCAAAAGAATGATATTGTCGCTCATGCGTACGTACGGACTACCGTCTCCACGAACGCGATGAGATTCATTCTCCATCATATCCATTCAAGTATAATTATCATTTGAGGATTTAAAAATAATGTTTAAGGAAATGATATCATTATTAATATGAAAAATATACAACCTAACCATTACAATCATGGATTACGTAACAAAACATATAAAATAAAACGAGTAAGTTAACACCCGAAACGACGATAATACTAAGATATTTTTAACAAAGAAATGTTAAAAGATCATATATGATATCTGTAACACCCCGAGATTTTATGAAAAATATTATTTTAATTTCATTAATGTCTTGTGTTGTATTCTACGCCAATATTACCTTGTGCTATACGCAACATCGTATTAGCTTGCAGTATACACAACACTATTCTTGGACCGTGTTACACACAATTTTGATAATAGTTATTCTATGCAACATTGAGTATATATATATATATATACATATTCAATGTACAAATGAAATATGGTTGGATTCTGTTATACGAAACAACGCATGATTCTTTCACAACACACAACCCTGACTTGGCTTGCATTACACACAATCGCGACCTTCCTCGATAGCGTGTGTTGTACGCAATACTGGGTTTTAATAAACAACGATATATTATTATAATATTGTCATGAACTAGCTGTTATGAATAGTATTAACTAAATTTTGAATTTTATAACATTATTATTCATCTTACACATTTTCTAGAACATGGAAAAAGAACAAAATAAAATTTTTGGGTAAAATAAGTATTTTTCAAAAAATGCAGTTTTGCCGCCTTTTGATGGCACACCCACTTTAAATCTAGTTTTTGACATGTTTATATATTCAATTTGACAAAATATAATTCTTCTTTTGAATAATGATATAAATATTTACATTAGATAAAGTTTTGATATTTTTCCGATAACTTTAATATTTTAATGAATAGTAAAAACATGCTATATTTTAATTTAAAAATTTTTTTTTCATCATAATTTCTTATGTGGTTAAATAATAATATTGAATGGTTTTAAAGTATAAATAGAGTATATTTTTACCATTTAATATAATGAATGTCATTAGCATTGATTTTACCTTGAATTCGTAGGTTAAATCAATTCAATCTTTTGCAATGTTTTAAACAAAAACCCGTTTTTATTCAACAACGGGATTAATTTTAATTTAATTCTTGAAAATTATGTGTATTGAATTTTAAAAAATGGATTCCATATTTGGAATCAGTGGGTCCAAATTATGTTAATAGGATACTTTTTATTTTTGGGAATTATGAATATTAACTACGGTAAATTTTATTTACCATAGTTAAAGGTAAATCGGGTAATTAAGGGTAAATATAATATTTTAAAATTACCCTAACAAATGTAAAAATCCTATTGGATGACTAAAAGCCGACCCATATCACCTAAGGGTCGGATTATATTCATTTAATTAAATTTTGTCAATGAAAATAATTTAATTATTATTAAAACCAAAGAATGTGACAACATGTCACTTTCTTCAATCTTATAAGTATAATAATTTTAATCTAGTGACAAACTTTATGAAACTTCAAACATTAATAGTCTCCAGAAATCTAATACAATTATCTACATCATAAGAATTTATTTAGAATTTTTAGGGATTAAATAATTATCATTTATTATTACACAAAGATGATGCAGTAATTGTCTTATTAATGGAATATTGACATAATTGATGTTATAAATGCCAAAATAAATGTAATTTGAGACTTTTAATGACTTAAACTAATTTTCTAGGTTAATATGACATGTTATTGTTGATTTAAGTAACTTGTTTTGAACTTATCATTCTGTTATGAATTTTATAAAAATCATGTACCAAATAGTGTCAAAATTGACATAAAATAGTTTTTAAAACAAATATTATATTATTAATTGTTATTTTATTCCTAAAAATATAAGGTTAGGCCAAATGACATAGATAAGATTATATATATTAATAATAAACAACTTGTGGTTCTTTTGGCTTGATATAGTAAATTTATTAACCATATAGTGTAAGAAAACAAAAAGACATGGTAAAAGTTAAATTATTTAACTTAAAGTTAAATCTAATTGATAAGGTTAAAATAATAACCTAAACTTGTCAAAATCCTATTGTATGAGAGGTTTTAGATCCATCCCCACCTTATCCTCTAAATAAATCAATTTTGAGCTATTTAAAACCGAACTTGACTTTATAATAAAATAATATTTTTAGTTATTCAAAAGGTGCCCCTATCCTCCCTTATAAAAGGGCACCTCCTTCCTCTCTTCCTCACACAACTTTCAGCCTTCAATCTCGGCCAACCCCTGCCATATTCTCTTCTCCACTTCCCTAGAAACATCCTAGAGGTTCTGGTCTTCCTCAAAGACCAATTTTAGTGCCCTAAGAGGAGGTCTCAAAGAGCCGCTTCAAAGAAGAGGTAATTTCCGTTACCGATTCTTTCACCTTTATTTCTTCTTCCACTTCTTATTCTTTGGTTGTTTCATTATGAAGTAATAACATAAGTATCACTCATATACTGATATGTGATTATAAGTATGAAACAGTCCTATTTCACCATCTATACATCCTACGGAAAATGAAATCACCGCGCGTGCGTACGTACAGAATACTGTCTCCACGCCGTGGTGAAATCTATTTTCCACCACCACCTTACATGGATGGGTATAATGGTGTAAATAATAAATATATATTAATATTTTAAAGTTATATTGATTCTGAAATAGTATACATACACTCCAATACAGTCCCACGATCATGAGAATGATATCATCGCTCGTGCGTACGTACGGACTACCGTCTCCACGACGCGATGAGATTCATTATCCACATTAACCATTAATGAATGATTATAAAGTATATATAATAAGTAATCATGAAATATATGAAATAATAATGATACTGGATTTATGTGTATATATATTTATGTCATCTACTTAATTCTGTTCAACTCAGTAAGGAAACGAAAACAGCGTTCATGCGTACGTACGGCCTACCGTCTCCATGAACGGTGTATTTATTTCCATTTACTGATTTATTATATATATGTATATTCTGAATATATATACATATAAATCATGTTTTATACTCTGGAATTAAGTAATCATGATCTATGTAATCATATGAATAATTACAAGTCAAAACACGGACGACAAATGAAACAATTTTACCCAAAACGCTCTTTAACATGGAATTTACAAAATAACGGGTAATATAAAGTCATAAGTGAACCATATATGATATCATAACAATTAATATGATTCTGTAATAATTCAATGACATTATTTAAATCATTATACAGGAGGTTCGGACACTTACGAAGCAAATCAGACCTAAGGTAAGGGAAATATCACAATCTCAATTTTATCTGAGATTGTTTATACTTTGGCATTTATTGGGGTGTATTTTATCATCCACATCCATGTTTCTTCAGTATGTAATATTATTTCCATCCACCTAAAATTGTTTAAATCCAATTTTACCCTTCGGTGATTTTTTAGTAAAAGATATGAAAGGAATTTTTGTGGTTTTTCGTACGAGGTACTTTTTTGAATTTTCCGACAAAAGTACGAGAAGAATGTTTTTTTGACTTATACGGCATGAATGGATTTTTAAAAACATTATTTCCAAGAATCTTCCTTTACAAGTTTTCAGGTTTATTTTTAATCGACTTCTTTTAGTTTATAATTGTATGACATGTTATGAAAGGAAAAGTGTTTTTGAAGTAGAAAGGATATTTTCCTCAAGAATGAAGTTCAAGTGTTTTATCAAAATTATTTTCCATCTAAGATAATAGAGGGTTCTGTTTTTATCCCTATTATTGATTTGATTATGTTGTGATGGAATTATTTTTATTAATTCCTTTATCGTATATGAATTGTTTTATGATGTCATGATGTTTAAGATTCCCATTTTTATTACATGGGTTATGCAATGATGTATGGTTTATGATTTTGTGGCACACATAAGAATGGTATCATTATGAGATGGGTGGGACCTATATATCCCTCCAATTCATTGGGTAACGATTTTATATCTCATGAGATAGACATGGATGGAATGGTAGGTTATACCGGTTCAGTGAAACAGGACTGAAACGAGGGTGACTCGGTTCAGAAAGGGACTTTGTCCACTAAGATAGTCTTGGAAAAGAGTCTTGACTAATAAGAAATGATTCTCTATGATTATGTGTGTATGCCACAAAGTTTCATGTTTTATGTTATGATTATTGTGACTACATTTCACTGCCATGATTTATCCCATATTATGAAATTATGATCTCTTTTGCAGGTTATGATTTCCAAAAGTTATGTGCTTATGTATATGATGTGATTGATATTTCTTTTGTTTACCCTTACTGAGAATTTGAGCTCACCCTTTTATGTTTTCTTTTCCCCAGGATATAAAGAAAGGTTTTAGGTTAAAAAAAGGAAGATCTTTATGGGAGATTTTGAAGATCATTCACCACGATTAGAAGATTATATTATGAGTTTCCAAAGACACTAAACTATTACGGTCCTTGTGTGTGTGTTTTTGTTATGTAATAAGTATTCCGCAAAAGTAATGTAATGTCCATGTACGTCAAGATACGGGTCTCTACAATTGGTATCAGAGGAATAGTTTAGTCAACCTTTGGAAACTAGGATGCGAAAACGTTAGTGAGATCCCTAGATATATTTCTAAGGTATGTCTAGGGATGTCCCTAAGGATAAGTATACGTATAGGATATAGTCCTAGAACTATGGTAACAATATTAGATTAAACCAAAGATGTTAGATATTGAAGTTACTCCCCCTTTATTATGATTTTTTCCTCTCACACTATTCTTTTTGGGTTTTAGAAAATGGGTGGAAATAAGATGATTCACGATAATGGAGGATATGATGGAAAATGGAATGATATTCTTCATGAGCAACCAAATGAAATGGGATTTGGAAGTCCAAACATAATTTTTATGCCGAATCAAAAATCTCATAATATGATCAATAAAGTAAAATTTGGTAAGTTTCCTGACTCGGCTAATAAGAGAAAGATGGAGTTTCATGATGATCATAGAGGAAAGAATGTTCAATTTCCCTTATGTAAATCATGTGGGAAGAGGCATCAAGGAGAATGTTTCAAAGGAACTGGAAGATTTTTTGGGTGTGGAAAAGAAGGACACAATGCCAGTAAGTGTAATGGAAAAGGTTCAGTTAACACCAGGGATGAGGATAATGGTATTTCTACGACATCAGCAATGGTATAATGTTTTAAATGTGGAATGTACGGGCATTATGAAAACAAATGCCCTAAGGGAAAGTCTCATGAAGAGAATTAGTATGGTCGTATGGGTAGTATTTATGTGGATGATGATGAAGAGACTACAAATGATATGTGAGATGAAATAATTGTTGAAGCTCGGTCAATGGTTTAAGAATGTAGTGGAATGATTACATGTTTATCATGTGTAATGTTGTATAAGTAATCTCAAGCTACTATGGAATAAAGAGACATCTATGGATTGTTACACTGTTGTATTTCCTAGAGTTTTGAAAGTGTATGATTAATGTTACCAGTATCCATGTAAGGTTATTCAGTTATTTTTGGAATGTAGATGATATGCACATAATGAAGGGATAAGGAGAAAATTAAATGTTTGATATTATTCATGAGCTCATATAAGGAGAAGGTTATATCATGGTTTGAGTATATAGAATTTTTGTATTTTGGTATGTGGAAAGAGTTAACTTCTGACAGCATTCATGTTTTCACTAAGGTTTAATGGGTATTCATTTTTCAAGAGAATACATCATTAAGGTATTCCCATGATTGGAATGTGACTAACAAGATATATGGGGGATAAATGAAGGTATTCACATACTTGGTTGACGACATTTCAAGTAATCATTTTCTTTATACTATGAGCTTGGACTGAAGTATTTTAGATAAGCCTAAAGATTAGAATGGATTATGTTGGACATAAGTTAGGATAAAATGTTTTTCGATATTATTAATTGGATGTTATAGTAATATAGCTTTAGAAAAAGGACAACCTGCAGGACGGGCGACAGCCCATCGCGTCGGACAAGGATGTGGGAATCGAACCCACAACCGAAGTGCGACATGCCTTTATCACCTACCACTGGCCTACAGGAAGTCCCTATTTAGTATAAACTAGTTTTATTTTATTAAGCGGTATGATATATGAAGTATAAGTTCATTTTTGGAACCATATACGATTAACCATAAGATGGACTTATAACTTCTGCTAACCTTTTGTTTGAAAGAGATGGAATGACCCATCATTCTATCACATGATCTGCTAACACATCACGAATGACAAATTCAACTTCATTTCTTTAAGAGATAAAGTGGAAATTGTCCAAAGAATGACAAACGGTGAGACTATACCAAAATCACGAAAGTATTTCTTCTAATTCCAATTTCATCAACTTTAGGGAAATGATCTTGAAAACCAAAAATGTTTTCATAGTGCTCTTATATCTGAGGAATAAGATGGTACCATAGATCGTCACAAATTTATGGCTTTGTGATTGCTAGCTTTTCCATAGCCATGTTCTCTACCACTCTCCATCAGAACATGATGGTTAGATTTTTCTTCCATATCCATATTTTCACCTATGCGGAAACCCAATGATTATTTTATTTGGGTAACCATTACATTTCATACTTTTTTTTAAAGATTGGTTTTGGTATTCCTTTTTACGATGTGGGTTTTTATTAAAGAAACTTTCAAGTAGTAAACCATTTATAACCCCGACGAATTTCTAGGGCGAAATTCATTTTAAGGGGGGTAGAATGTAACATCCCGAGATTTTATGAAAAATATTATTTTAATTTCATTAATGTCTTGTGTTGTATTCTACACCAAGATTACCTTGTGCTATACGCAACACCGTATTATCTTGCAGTATACGCAACACTATTCTTGACCGTGTTACACACAATTTTGATAATAGTTATTCTACGCAACATTGAGTATATATATATATATATATATATATATATATTCAATGTATAAATGAAATATGGTTGGATTCTGTTATACGAAACAACGAAGGATTCTTTCCCAACACGCAACCCTGACTTGGCTTGCATTACACGCAATCACGACATTCCTCGATAGCGTGTGTTGTACGCAATACTGGGTTTTAATAAACAACGATATATTATTATAATATTGTCATGAACTAGCCGTTATGAATAGTATTAACTAAATTTTGAATTTTATAACATTATTATTCATCTTACACATTTTCTAGAACATGGAAAAAGAACAAAATAATTGTTTTGGGTAAAATAAGTATTTTTAAAAAAATGCAGTTTTGCCGCCTTTTGATGGCACACCCACTTTAAATCTAGTTTTTGACATCTTTATATGTTCAATTTGACAAAATAAAATTCTTCTTTTGAATCAAGATATAAAAATTTACATTAGAGAATGTTTTGATATTTTTCCGATAACTTTCATATTTTAATGAATAGTAAAAACACGCTATATTTTAATTTAAAACAACTTTTTTCATCATAATATCTTATGTGGTTAAATAATAATATTGAATGGTTTTAAAGTATAAATAGAATATATTTTTACCATTTAATATAGTGAATGTCATTAGCATTGATTTTACCTTGAATTCGTAGGTTAAATCAATTCAATCTTTTGCAATGTTTTAAACAAAAACCCGTTTTTATTCGAGAACGGGATTAATTTTAATTTAATTTCTGCAACTTCTGTGTATTGAATTTTAAAAAATGGATTCCATATTTGAAATCAACGGGTCCAAATTATGTTAATTGGATACTTTTTGTTTTTGGGAATTATGAATAGTAACTACGGAAAATTTTATTTACCATAGTTAAAGGTAAATCGGGTAATTAAGGGTAAATATAATATTATAAAATTACCCTAAAAAATATCAAAATCCTATTGGATGACTAAAAGTATACCCATATCACCTAAGGGTCGGATTATATTCATTTAATTAAATTTTGTCAATGAAAATAATTTAATTATTATTAAAACCAAAGAATGTGACAACATGTCACTTTCTTAAATCTTATAAGTATAATAATTTTAATATAGTGATAAACTTTATGAAAATTCGAAAATAAATAGTATCCATAAAGATAATACAATTATCTACATCATAAGAATTTATTTATAATTTTTAGCGATTAAATAATTATCATTTATTATGGCACAAAGATGATGCAGTAATTATCTTATTAATAAAATATTGACATAATTGATGTTATACATGCCCAAATAAATGTAATTTGATACTTTTAATGACTTAAACTAATTTTCTAGGTTAATATGACATGTTATTGGTGATTTAAGTAACTTGGTTCGAACTTATCATTCTTTTATGAATTTCATAAAAATCATGTACCAAATAGTGTCAAAATTGACATAAAATAGTTTTTAAAAAAAATATTATATTATTTATTGTTATATTATTCCTAAAAATATAAGGTTCAGCCAAATGACTTAGATAAGATTATATATATTAATAATAAACAACTTGTGGTTCTTTTGGCTTGATATAGTAAATTTATTAACCATACAGTGTAAGAAAACAAAAAGACACGGTAAAAGTTAAATTATTTAACTTAGAGTTAAATCTAATTGATAAGGTTAAAATAATAACCTAAACTTGTCTAAATCCTATTGTATGAGAGGATTTAGACCCATCCCCTCCTTATCCTCTAAATAAATCAATTTGGAGATATTTAAAACCGAACTTGACTTTATAATAAAATAATATTTTTAGTTATTCCAAAGGTGCCCCTATCCTCCCTTATAAAAGGGCACCTCCTCCCTCTCTTCCTCACAAAACTTTGAGCCTTCTAGCTCGGCCAACACCTGCCCAATTCTCTTATCCACTTCCCTAGAAACATCCTAGAGGTTCTGGTCTTCCTCAAAGACCAATTTTAGTGCCCTAAGAGGAGGTCTCAAAGAGGCGCTTCAAAGAAGAGGTAATTTCTGTTACCGATTCTTTCACATTTATTTCTTCTTCCACTTCTTCTTCTTAGGTTGTTTCATTATGAAGTAATAACATCAGTATCACTCATATACTGATATGTTATTATAAGTATGAAACAATCCTATTTCACCATCTATCCATCCTACGGAAAAAGAAATCACCGCGCGTGCGTACATACGGAATACCGTCTCCACGCCGTGGTGAAATCTATTTTCCAACACCACCTTACATGGATGGGTATAATGGCATAAATAATAACTATATATTATTATTTTAAAGTGATATTGATTCTGAAATAGTATACATACACTTCAATATTGTCCCACGATCATGAGAACGATATCATCGCTCGTGCGTACGTACAGACTACCGTCTCCACGACGCGATGAGATTCAGTATCCACATTAACCATTCATGACTGATTATAAAGTATATATAATAAGTAATAAAGAAATATATGACCTAAAAATGATACTGGATTTATGTGTATATATATGTATTTCATCTACTTAATTCCGTTTAACTCAGTAAGGAAACGAAAACAGCGTTCATGCGTACGTACGGCCTACCGTCTCCATGAACGATGTATTTCTTTCCATTTACTGGTTTATTATATATATGTATATTCTGAATATATATACATATAAATCACTTTTTATATTCTGGAATTATTTAATCATGATCTAAGTAATCATATGAATAATTACAAGTCAAAACACGGACGACAAATGATACAGTTTTACCCAAAACGCTCTTTAACATGGAATTTACAAATGAACGGGTAATATAAAGTCATAAGTGAACCATATATGATATCATAACAACGAATATGATTCTGTAATAAGTCAATTACATTATTTAAATCATTATACAGGAGTTTCGGACACTTACGAAGCAAATCGGACCTAAGGTAAGGGAAATATCACAATCTCAATTTTATCTGAGATTGTTTATACTTTGGCATTTATTGGGGTGTATTTTATCATCCACATCCATGTTTCTTCAGTATGTAATATTATTTACATCCACCTACAATGTTTTAAATCCAATTTTACCCTTCGGTGAGTTTTTAGTAAAAGATATGAAAGGAATATTTTGTCGTTTTTCGTACGAGGTACTTTTTTGACTTTTCCGACAAAAGTATGTGAAGAATGTTTTTTTTGACTTATACGGCATGAATGGATTTTTAAAAACATTATTTCCAAGAATCTTCCTTTACAAGTTTTCAAGTTTATTTTTAATCAACTTCTTTTAGTTTATAATTGTATGACATGTTAAGAAAGGAAAAGTGTTTTTGAAGTAGAAAGGATATTTTCCTCAAGAATGAAGTTCAAGTGTTTTATAAAAATTATTTTCCATCTAAGATAACAAAGGGTTCTGTTTTTATCCCTATTATTGATTTGATTATGTTGTGATGGATTTATTTTTATGAATTCCTTTATCGTATATGAATTTTTTTTATGATGTCAGGATGTTTAAGATTCCCATTTTTATTACATGGGTTATGCAATGATGTATGGTTTATGATTTTGTGGCATGCATAATAATGGTATCATTATGAGATGGGTGGGACCTATAACTCCCTCCAATGTATTGGGTAACGATTTTATATCTCATGTGATAGACATGGATGGAATGGTAGGTTATACCGGTTCAGTGAAACAGGACTGAAATGAGGGTGACTCGGTTCAGAAAGGGACTTTGTCCACTAAGATAGTCTTGGCAATGAGTCTTGACTAATAAGAAACGATTCTCTATGATTATGTGTGTATGACACAAAGTTTCATGTTTTATGTTATGATTATTGTAACTACATTTCACTGCAATGATTTATCCCATATTATGAAATTATGATCTCTTTTGTAGGTTATGATTTCCAAAAGTTATGTGCTTATGTATATGATATGATTGATATTTCTTTTGTTTACCCTTACTGAGCATTTGAGCTCACCCTTTTATGTTTTCTTTTCCCCAGGATATAATGAAAGGTTTTAGGTAAAAAAAGGAAGATCTTTATGGGATATTTTGAAGTTCTTTCACCACGATTAGAAGATTATATTACGAGTTTCCAAATACACTAAACTATTACGGTCCTTGTGTGTGTGTTTTTGTTATGTAATAAGTATTCCGCAAAAGTAATGTAATGTCCATGTACGTCAAGATACGAATCTCTACAATATCATATTAATATATATGATTCTTTTATAATTTAATAACAATTATTTCACCATCATAAAGGAGGTTAACCTACCCTCAACCAAGGAAAAGTACAAGGTAAGAGTTTATTTCACAATCTCTTCATTATTAGAGGTTGTTTATACGCAATTATCTACTGGGATCTCTTTATCATCCACATCCATGTTTCTTCAAAATGTATTTCAAATTTTTTTACTATTTACAAAGAATGTGGGTTAAAGTCATTTATTCCCTTATGTGTTTTTAAGGGAATCTTTTCGTCGTTTTCCAAACAAGGCACTTTTTACCTTTCGACAAATTTAAGGTAAGAATGTTTTTTTAACTTATACGGCAGGTGCGGCTATTTACTGCCGTTATAAAATCACCAAAGCTTCCCTTACAGGCTTATAAGAATATTTTCAAAGTAAATGTTTTATTTTATAATTTTGTGACTTTTAAATGATTTCAAAATGAATATTTTAAGAATTTTTGAAAGTTACTCTTTATCAAGATCATAATTTTAAGTGTTTTAAAGATTTATCTTTCTAAATATTTTTAATTAATGTAAATGTTTTCAAAATGATTTTAAGGATTTATTTATATGGACATGAAGGTTTTGAAATGATATTTCTTTTCAAAATTTTCAAAGTGGTATGTGACACTTTGATTCAAAAATCTCTTTTAAATTACTTCCTTTATAAATGTGTGACTTTTCAATGATTTCGAGAAAAGAGATATTTCTCTCGAATAGTTTTGATTTCATCTATGTCAACATAGTTTGATGGATTTTAATCATTTTTTAAGTTGATTTATTATGATACAAAACTTCTATATTATATTGAAGTTTTTGTGATATGTTTGACTGTGGATGTGCTACTTTTATACCATTCATGGTTTATGGTGAAAATATTGACATTTCGTATGCTAGTTTTAATACGAATGTTTATGTTATGTTTAAACCTTTTCATATGGGAATGCATTGGACTTAATATGTGACGGGTGGAGCCCTCTATAGCTCCTCGATTCATCGGTAGGTCTCATGAGACAAACTAGTGTCTTGGCACAAGGCCTTGGAAAAATCTTATTTTTAGTCTTGGCACGAGGCCTTGGCTATGTGGTTATGATAGTCTGGCATTATGAATTCCATCATTATAGAAGTGGTTATTGATATTGCATGTGAAAATTTGATTAGTAGAATATCCATGTGAATAAGTAAATGGCATTATTTCATTTTACTTTTTCCATACTATGTTGAAGTTCAAGTTTAAAAGAATTTTGTTTTAGTTATACATTGACTTAAATTTTTATTCTTATTTATGAAAGTTTCTGCTTTATTGTTATCCTTACTAGGCATTTGAGATCACCCCTTTTCTATTTTTTATTTTTCCCAGGATGTGAAGAAGTAATTTATTAATGACTTGCAGGGATAGTATATGGGGATATGAGTGTGGAATATGGAGACAATATATTGTTGTAGCTTTTCACTTATTGATGTAATGTAAAACATTATAAATATATATAGTGTTTCCAAGGCTACTAAACCAATCAGTCTTTCAAGATTTGATCTTTCTCGTGATCATGACAATGTTATGTAATAATGCATCGACTCTGGGTAACTGGGGTCGGGGCGTTACAGCTTAACCCCACATATAAATCAAAATGCACCTCTTGGAATCCTGGGAAAAATTAAACATAGAAAGAAGTGAGTTTAAATGCTCAGTAAGGGTAAGAAATATAACAGAAGATAACATAAATATTAAGCATGGTGAATAGTTGAAACCAATGCCTTTACCAATAATAAACATAAATACTTTTATGGAAGAAATAGGAGCTGAGTAAATAATTCCATAATAAAACATAATTAGGGGTATTCTAATAGTCGAATGACCACATGAACCATCAATATTATTTTCATAATGAGGGAATGTATAATGCTAGACATTCTAAAACATTTTTTCAAGGCCTCGACCAAGACGTCTAAAAATAATTAAGGCCTCAGCCAAAACCATATATCAAATTGGGAAAGGGCCTCAGCCAATTCCATGTCTATTTGTCTCATGAGACCTATCGATGCATCTAGGAGCTATAGCGGGCTCCACCCATCACTTACTATGTTCAATACATTCCTCATATGAAAAGGTTGAAACATTACATAAACATTCTTATTAAAACTAGCATACGAAATGTCAATACTTTATCCATAAACCATGAATGGTATAAAAATAAAACATCCAATGTCAAACATATCACAAAACCTTTGATATAATATGGAATATTTGAATCATAATAAATCAACTTCAAAAAAGTTTAAAATCCATCAAATGTTGTTGACATAGAAGAAAATGTTTCGCAAAATTCTTTGAGAAAATGCCCCTTTTTCATGAAATCATTTGTAAGTCTCACAATTTATAAAGTAAGTCATTTAAAAGAGATTTTTGAATCAAAGTTCCCCATAGCACTTTGAATCATTTGAAAATAGTTGTCATTTCAAAACATTCATTTCCATTTAATTAAATCCTTATAATTGATTTTCCAAAATGGACATTAATTAAAAGGGTTTAAAAAGATAAATTTTTAAAAAATTAAACATGATGATCTAGTTAAATAGACCCTCCCATAAAACTTTAAAATATTAATTTTTAATTTTTTTTGAAATATGGGTATCTATGATTAGTATTTCCCAGAAAATACTTACACATGAACAATCTCAGAAAATAATGAGATTGAGGAAATAACCCTTACCAATTTGGTAACATTCAAAACATACACCCCATGAAATAGGTATCATACAATGAATATATAAATACACATAAATTAACATGTATTAAACAATGAATACAATTATGGACAGTACATACACCACACAAAAGATAATAGTGGCAATATGGCATGACTCTAATGTGAATAAGGAGTGAGATGAAAACCCCTTACCTTACACTTTCTTTTAGTTGGGGGTATGTTTAACCTCATTTATGAAGACCGTATTATGTTATTAAATTATAAAAAAACCATATTAATATTTATGATATCAAACATTATTCATTTATGACTTTACACTACCCATTAATAATAATTTCCATGTTAAATTAACATTTCGGATAATAATCGCTTTCTTTATCGTACGTGTTTTAAATTTTTACTCTTGATTGTATCACTTACATAATGATTTAAATACTTACAAAATATAAAACATGATTTATATATCATGTATATTTAGAATATAAATATGTATAATAGACATATATATGAAATGGAAAACACCATTTATGGAGACGGTAGTCCGTACGTACGCATAAACGCTGTTCCCATTTTCATATCGTATTGAATAGAACTAAGTGAAAAATATATATGTTTGTATATACACATATATATATATATATCTCCAGTAGAATTATTTTTTCATATATTACATACTTATTAGTAATATATTTTTATAATCATCGATGAATGGTGGACTTGGAAATGAATCTCATCGCATCGTGGAGATGATAAGCCATACGTACACACATATGGTGACATGTCTTTCAAAGGATGGATAGAATAATGAATATTGTTGTATAATATCACAATATATATAAGATACTGGATTTACTAGTTTATAATGGAAATAAAAAAGAAGGAGAAGTGGAAGAATAAAGGAACTTGAAAAAGGGTGGTGAAATCATTACCTCCTTTTCTGGTTCTTCCTTTTGATTTGATCAAAAGGGATCCTTAGGTTTTCTTTCTGATCAAAATAAGGCCTCTAGGTTGAAGTGAGGATAGTTGAGAGAATATTTGGGTAGGGGTTGGCCGTACCAAAAGGCTTTGAAGGTATAAATAATTGGTTTGAAATTGTGTCCTTTTATAAGGGGGAGGAGGGGCTCTTTAGAAAAAATGTAAATTATTAATTTATAATAAATTTATATTCGGTTTCTAATGGCTCCAAAGTGTATTATTCAAAGTTTAAGGTGGGGATGGGTCGAATTCCACTCAACCAATTGGTTTTAGACTGGTTTGGTGTAACACCCCGAGATTTTATGAAAAATATTCGTTTAATTTCATTAATTTCTTGTGTTGTATGCTACACAAAGATTACCTTGCGCTATACGCAACACCGTATTAGCTTGCAGTATACACAACACTATTCTTTGATCATGTTACAAATTTTTTTGATAATAGTTATTCTACACAAAATTGAGTATATATATATATATTCAATGTATAAATGAAATATGGTTGGATTATGTTATACAAAACACCGAAGGATTCTTGCACAACACGCAACCCTGACTTGGCTTGCATTACACGCAATCGCGACCTTCCTCGATAGTGTGTGTTGTACGCAATACCAGGATTTACTAAACAACGATATATTATTATAATATTATTATGAACTAGCTTTTATGAATAGTATTACCTAAATTTTTAATCTTATAACATTATTATTCGTCTTGAACATTTTCTAAAACATGGTATAAGAACAAAATAAATTTTTCGGGTAAAATAAGTATTTTTCAAAAAATGCACTTTTTCCACCTTTTGATGGCGCACCCACTTTAAATTTAGTTTTTGACATGTTTATAAGTTCAATTTGAAAAAATAAAATTCTTCTTTGGAATCATGAAATAAAAATTTACTTTGGATAAATTTTCATATCATTCTGGTAACATTCATATTTTGATGAATAGTAAAAACACGCTATATTTTAATTAAAAACAACTTTTTTCATTGCAATAATTTATATGGTTAAATTATAATATTTAATGGTTTTAAAGTATAAATAGAATTTATTTTTACCATTTAATACAATTTATGTCATTAGCATTGATTCTACCTTGAATTCATAGGATAAATCAATTCAATCTTTTGCAATGTTATAAAGAAAAACCCGTTTTCTTTCGACAACGGGATTAATTTTAATTTAATTTCTGCCACTTTTGTGTATTGAATTTGTAAAAATGGATTACATATTTGGAATCAGTAGGTCAAAATTATGTTAAAACTCTACTTTTTATTTTTGGGCATTGTGAATAGTAACTACGGTAAATTTTATTTACCCTAGTTAAAGGTAAATAGGGTAATTAAGGGTAAATATAAGATTATAAAATTACCCTAACACTTGGAAAAATCCTATTGGAAGACTAAAAGACGACCCATATCACCTAAGGGTCGGATTAGATTCATTTTATGGACTTTTGACCATGAAAATAATTTAATTATTATTAAAACCAAAGAAAGTGACAACATGTCACTCTCTTAAATATTATAAGTATAATAATTTTAATTTAGTGATAAACATCATACAAGTTCGAACATGAATAGTCTATAGAAATATAATAAAATTATATACATCATGATAATTTATTTTGAATATTTTGGGATTAAATAATGGTCATTAATAGTGATACATTAATGATGCAGAAATTATTTATTTAGTGAAAAATCAACAATATACTTTTTTATTGAAATATTAATACAAATCAAAAGGCCCAAAAATCTTCAAAAAACATATTATTAGTGTATAGATAAACCCTAATCATCCACTGGCCGAATGTTTGACCATTTGGATCCTTATTAAGGAAATTATGACACTTATATTATTTTATTTTAAATGATGCCAAAGTTGTCACCTTCATAAATTAATAAATATAACAATTTAAATATTGTTATTTTAAGATGATAAATTTGAGTAAAAGTATTATTGTGAAATTTAAAAGATTTATCTTCATCATAGTATTTTATATTTAATTTTTATGCAAAAAATAAGTATATTAAATAATTATACAAAAATGTTGTAGTAATTATTTTATTAAGAGATAAACCAAATAAATGGTTTTTAAAAATAATATAATAACTATTATATGAACTATTTAATGTGCTCCACTAATTTTCTAGACACATATGACCTTTTATAAATCTATTATAGATTTTATTTCGAACATATCTTCTGTATATATTTTATTTAAATTCAAATAATTGAATAGTGTCAAAATTGACACTATTGTTATTTTATAAAAATAACATATTATAAAATTGTTTAAAAATCACAAAAATATTTAAAAATTATAAATTTAAATTTATATGGTAGAAAATGTTGTAAAGTATCCAATTATGGACAATTAACAACAAATAAGTAATTGTTTGTTATAATTTAAAATTTAGAATTTTGATACCATAAATAAAATTAAATTGATTAAGTAAGGACAAATCAAGTTGATAATGTTTAAAATAATTTTCTAACATGTCTAAATTTTATTGGTTGATGATATTAAAACCCTATATCATATTATATTCGAATATTAGTCATTTTTGGAGGGTTTTAAGTGGGGTTATATTTATTATAAATTAATATTTATAAGATTTCCAAAGGTGCCCCTCTACTCCCTTATCAAAGGGCACCTCCTCCCTCTCTTCCTCACACCAATTTGATCCTTCAAGCTCGGCCAAACCCTGCCAATATCTCATATCCACTTCCCTAGAATCATCCTAGAGGTTCTGGTCTTCTTCAAAGACCAACCCTAGTTCCCTAAGAGGAGGTTAAGAAGAGGCGCGTCAAAAAGAGGTAATATCCATTACCGATCCTTTCCAAATTATTTTTTCTTCAACTTCTTCTTCATTAGTTGTTTCATTATGAACTAATGACATAAGTATCAATCATATAATGATATGTTATTATAAGTATGAAACAACCCTATTTCAACATCTATCAATCCTACGGAAAATGAAATCACTGCGCGTGCGTACGTACGGAATACCGTCACCACGCCGTGGTGTAATCTATTTTCCACCACCACCTTACTTGGATGGGTATAATAATGTAAATAATTACTATATATGATTAATATAAAGTGATATGGATTCTGAAATAGTATACATACACTCCAATACAATTCCACGATCATGGGAAAGATATCATCGCTCGTGCGTATGTATGGAATACCGTTTCCACGATGTGATGTGATTCGTTCTACATGATCTTCATTGCATATTGATTATATAAATGAATTGAATGAATAAATATGATATATAGTACATTAATACCATTCTGGAAATGATGTATCTATAACCTAAAGAGAAGAATAAGAATTTATTCAACAAAAAACACATAAGAACAAAAAGTTAAAAACACCCGAATAACAAGTAGAAATGAAATATTACTAATAAGAAGCTACGAATATGACCATTTATGATATCATGACAATAATTATGATTCTGGAATAAGTCAATAACATTATTTAAATCATTATACGGGAGGTTCAGACACTTATGAGGCAAATCAGACCTAAGGTAAGGGAAATATCACAATCTCATTTTTATCCGAGATTGTTTATACATTGGTATTTACTAGGGTGTATTTTATCATCCACATACATGTTTCCTAAATATGTAATATTATTTACATCCACATACAGTTGTTTAAATCCATTTTTACCCTTTCTTGAGTTTATAGTAAAAGATATGAATGGAATCTTTTGACGTTTTTCATACGAGGTACTTTTTGACTTTTCTGACAAAAGTACGAGAAGAATGTTTTTTTAACTTATACGACATGTATGTATTTTTAAAAAATTATTTCCAAGAAGCTTCCTTTACAAGTTTTCAAGTCTATTTTTAATCAACTTCTTTATGTTTAAAATTGTATGACATGTTATGAAAGGAAAAATGTTTTAGAAAGGATATTTTCCTCAAGAATGGAGTTAAAGTGTTTTATCAAAATTATTTTCCATATAAGATAATATAGGGTTCTGTTTCTATCCCTATTATTACATTGATTTGATTATGTTGTGATGGAATTAATTTTATGAATTCCTTTATCTTATATGAATTGTTTTAAGATTTCATAATCTTTAAGAATCCCATTTTTATTACATGGGTTATGCTATGATGTATGGCTTATGATTTTGTGGCACACATAAGAATGGTATCATTATGAGATGAGTGGGACCTATATCTCCCTCCAATGCATTGGGTAAAGATTTTATATCTCATGAGATAGACATGGCTGGAACGGTAGGTTATACCGGTTCAGTGAAACAAGACTGAAATGAGGAGTGAACTCGGTTCAGAAAGGGACTTTGTCCACTAAGATAGTCTTGGAAATGAGTCTTGACTAATAAGAAATGATTATCTATGATTATGTGTTTATGCCACAAAGTTTCATGTTTAATGTTATGATTATTGGGATTACATTTCACTACTATGATTTATCTCATGTTATGAAATTATGATCTCTTTGGCAGGTTAAGATTTCCAAAAGATATGTTCTTATGAATATGATGTGATTGATATTTCTTTTGATTACCCTTACTGAGCATTTGAGTTCACCCTTTTATGTTTTCTTTTCCCCAGGACATGATGAAAGGATTTAGGTTTAAAAAAAATAAGATCTTTATGGGAGATGTTGAAGATCTTTCACCACGATTACAAGATTATATTCTGAGTTTCCAAAGACACTAAACTATTACGGTCCTTGTGTGTGTGTTTTTGTTATGTACTAAGTATTCCCTAAAAGTAATGTAATGTCTATGTACGTTAAGCTTCGGGTCTCTACAGTTGGTATTAGAGGAAAGGTTTAGTCAACCTTTAGAAACTAAGATGCGAGAACATCAGTGATATCCATAGAGATATTTCTAAGGTATGTATAGGGATGTCTCTAAGGTTAAGTATATGTATAGGTTATAGTCCTAGAATTGCGCTAACGATCTTAGAATTTAACCTAAGATGTTAGATATTGAGGGTACTCCCCCTTTTATTATGTTGTTTTCCCTAGCATGATTTTTGCCTCTCACACTATTCTTTTTGGGTTTTAGACGATGGCTGGAACCCGAAGGAACCGTTTTGATCAGTACAATGGACAATGCAATGATTTTCCTCCTGAATAAACAAATGTTATGGGAGATGGAGTGAAAAATATTATTGCTATACTTACACAAGATATGAATCATTCTGGACTTCCAAATGAGCAGAGAAGGGAACAATATTCTATTGAGTCCTTCATGAGGCAACGTCCAACTTCTTTCAGTGGGTCTTCTGATCCACATGTTGCTGAACAATGGATCAGTAACCCTAAAAAGATATTTTCAGTTCTTCAATGTTCTGAACATGATAAATTCATCTTAGAAGTATATCGTTTGGAAGGTGAAGCTGATCAATGGTGGAATCTTATCAAGACTACGAGGCAAAAGGATGAAATTGAGTCCATGGAATGGGACGAGTTCAAAAACATATTTTTCAATAAGTACTTCCCTCATATTCTTCGAACAAAGATGGAGAAGGAGTTTCTTGAACTAAAGAAAAAGTATGATGAATCTGTTGGTGTATACGAAGCGAATTTTGCAAGGCTTGAAAGGTATGCATCTGGCTTTATCGTCTATCCTGAAAGTAAAGTTGATCGATTCTTCAGTGGCTTAAAACCAAATCTTCGAAGGGCATTAGCTATAAGAGAATTCAGTAGCTATGAATAAACTGTGCGTTGTGCTATCAAGGTAGAAATGGAAGTTGGTGTTACTTATCCATCTCATAGTCTTGACAAGAAACGAAAGATTGAGCTCAAGGAGAAATCTCAGAATAATGGTGAAAAGAATATGAATGTTTACTTATGCTCAAAGTGTGGAAATAAGCATGGTGGAGATTGTCTTAAAGGGACAAGTAAATATTTCAAATGTGGAAAGGAAGGTCATAGGGAATTTTAATGCGGCAATGATGGGAAGAAGATGCCTAATGAAGCAAAAAAAGGAAGGGATACACATAATGAACCTACTGCACTTCAATGCTTCAAGTGCAAGGAAATGGGGCATTATGCTAATAAATGCCCTAATCCAAGGGTTTGTGATGATCGACATGAGCAACCACTTAAGGCAAAGGACAAAGGGAAGTCACATGCAATCACCATTGGTGATGTTGAATATGACAACGATGTGGTGGAATGATTAAGTGTTTATGTAATGGGATTCCAGAATAATGTTGTATATAGTATCGTGGAATATTGGAATATTTATGTTTTGGTCTATTGTGGTTTTCAATAATTTTATGGCATCGGTAACCATGAAAAGTGATTGAAATATTTTTGGAAAGCAGATGATATGAACATATTGAAGGGATAAAGAGAATTTAATATGTTTGATAGTATTCATGAGCTCATGATTGATATAAGGACTAAGTGATATCATGGTTTGAGGATATAGAATTTTTAGGATTTTGTTATGTGGAAAGTGTTAACTTTTAACTGTATTCATGTTTTCACTAAGGTTCAATGGATATTCATTCTTCAAGAGAATACATGATTAAGGTATTCACATATTTGTAATTTGAAAAACAAGATATATCTTATGATATATGGGGGATAAATGATGGCATTCACGTGATCATTTTCATTATACTATGATCTTGGACCAAAGTATTTTAGATAAGCCTAAAGATTGGAATGGATTATGTTGGACACAAGTTATAATTGTTTAAGGATAAAACTTTTTTGATATTGTTGATGGGATGTTATAGTATTATAGCTTTAGAAAAAGGACAACCTGCAGGACGGGCGACAACCCATCACGTCGGACAAGCCTGTGGGAATCGAACCCACAACCGAAGTGCGACTGGCCTTTATCGCCTACCACTGGCCTACAGGAAGTACCTGTTTAGTAGAAACTAGTTTTATTATATTAAGAAGTATGATATATGAATTATATGTCCATTTTAGGAACCATATATGATTAATCTCAATATAGATAAACTTATGTATTTTTTGATAACTTTTCTAACCTTTTGTTTAAGACAGATGGAATGACCCATAATTCTATCACATGATCTTCTAACACATCACTAATGACAAATTAAACTTCATTTCATTAAGATATGAAGTGAAAATTGTCTAAAGAATGACAAACGGTGAGACTATACCAAAATCACGATAGTATTTCTTCTAATTCCAATTTCATCAACTTTAGGGAAATGATCTTGAAAACCAAAAATGTTGTCCTAGTGCTCTTATATCTGATGAATCAGATGGTACCTTAGATCGTCACAAATTTATGGCTTTGTGATTGCTGGGTTTTCCATAACCATGTTCTGTACCACTCTCCATCAGAACATAATGGTTAGATTCCTCTTCCATATCCATATTTTCACCTATGTGGAGACCCAGTGAATAGTTTATTTTGGTAACCATTACGTTTCATACTTTTGTTTTTAAAGATTGGTTTTTGTATTCCTTTTTATGATGTGGGTTTCTATTAAAGAAGCTTTTGAATAGTAAACCATTTATAACCCCGATGAATTTCGAGGGAGAAATTCATTTTAAGGGGGGTAGAATGTAACACCCCGAGATTTTATGAAAAATATTCTTTTAATTTCATTAATGACTTGTTTTTTATACTACACCAAGATTACCTTGCGCTATACGCAACACCGTATTAGCTTGCAGTATACACATCACTATTCTTGGATCGTGTTACACACAATTTTGATAATAGTTATTCTACGCAACATTGAGTATATATATATATATATTCAATGTATAAATGAAATATGGTTGGATTATGTTATATGAAACAACGAAGGATTCTTTCACAGCACGCAACCCTGACTTGGCTTGCATTACACGCAATCACAACCTTCCTCGATAGCGTGTGTTGTACGCAATACCGGGTTTTACTAAAAAATGATATATTATTATAATATTATTATGAACTAGCCGTTATGAATAGTATTAACTAAATTTTTTATCTTATAACATTATTATTCATCTTTCAAATTTTCTGAAACATGGTACAAGAACAAAATAAATTTTACGGGTAAAATAAGTATTTTTCAAAAAATGTAGTTTTTCCGCCTTTTGATGGCGCACCCACATTAAATCTACTTTTTGACATGTTTATAAGTTCAATTTTACAAAATAAAATTCTTCTTTGGAATATTGAAATAAAATTTTACTTTGGATAAATTTTCATATCATTCTGGTAACTTTCATATTTTGATGAATAGTAAAAACACGCTATATTTTAATTAAAAACAACTTTTTTCATCGCAATAATTTATATGGTAAAATTATAATATTGAATGGTTTTAAAGTATAAATAGAATATATTTTTACCATTTAATATAATGTATGTCATTATCATTTATTCTACCTTGAATTCGTAGGATAAACCAATTCAATCTTTTGCAATATTTTAAAGAAAAACCC
The DNA here is from genome assembly GCA_963277665.1 of Viscum album. Taxonomy (NCBI): domain Eukaryota; kingdom Viridiplantae; phylum Streptophyta; class Magnoliopsida; order Santalales; family Viscaceae; genus Viscum; species Viscum album. Next base: position 2,121,400,233 of record OY728140.1, read on the forward strand.
GTTTTCTTTCGACAATGGGATTAATTTTAATTTAATTTCTGTAACTTTTTTGTATTGAATTTAGAAAAATGGATTCCATATTTGGAATCAGTGGGTCCAAATTATGTTAATAAGCTACTTTTTATTTTTGAGCATTGTGAATAGTAACTACGGTAAATTTTATTTGACATAGTTAAAGGTAAATCGGGTAATTAAGGGTAAATATAAGATTATAAAATTACCCTAACACTTGGAAAAATCATATTGGATATCTAAAAGTCGACCCATATAACCTAAGGGTAGGATTAGATTAATTTAATGGACTTTTGACCATGAAAATAATTTAATTATTATTAAAACCAAAGAAAGTGACAACATGTTACTCTCTTAAATCTTATAAGTATAATAATTTTAATTTAGTGATAAACATAATAAAAGTTCGAACTTGAATAGTATCCAGAAAGCTAATAAAATTATCTACATCATGATTATTTATTTAGAATTTTTTGGGTTTAAATAATTGTCATTAATAGTGATACATTAATGATGCAGAAATTATTTATTTAGTGAAAAATCAATAATATAGTTTTTATTGAAATATTAATACATATCAAAAGGCCCAAAAATCTTCAAAAAACTTATTATTAGTGTATAGATAAACCCTAATCTTTCACTTGGCGAATGTTGGACCATTTGGATCTTTATTAAGGCAATTATGACACTTATATTATTTTTTTTAAATGATGCCAAAGTTGCCACCTTCATAAATTAATAAATATAATAATTTAAATATTGTGATTTTAAGATGATAAATTCGATTAAAAGTATTATTGTGAAATTTAATATATTTGTCTGCATCATAGTATTTTATTTTTATTTTTTATGCAAAAAATAAGTATATTAAATAATTATACAAAAATGTTGTAGTAATTATTTTATTAAGAGATAAACCAAATAATTGGTTTTTAAAAATAATAAAATAACTATTATATGAACTATTTAATGTTCTCCACTAATTTTATAGATACATATGACCTCTTATGAATCTATTTAATATTTTAGTTCGAACATATCTTCTGTATATATTTTATTTAAATTCGAATAAATGAATAGTGTCAAAATTGACACTATTGTTATTTTATAAAAGTAACATATTATAAAATTGTTTAAAAATCAAAAAAATATTTAAAAATTATACATTTAAATTTATATGGTATAAAATGTTGTAAAGTATCTAATTATGGACAATTCACAACAAATAAGTAATTGTTTGTTATAATTTAAAATTTAGAATATTATTACCACAAATAAAATTAAATTGATTAAGTAAGGATAAATCAAGTTGATAATGTTTAAAATAATTTCCTAACATGTATAAATTTTATTGGTTGATGATATTACAACCCTATATCGTCTTATATTCGAATATGAGTCATTTTTGGAGGTTTTTAAGTGGGGTTAGATTTATTATAAATTAATATTTTTAAGATTTCCAAAGGTGCCCCTCTCCTCCCTTATAAAAGGGAACCTCCTCCCTCTCTTCCTAAAACCAATTTGAGCCTTCAAGATCGTCCAACCCCCGCCAATATCTCCTCTCCACTTCCCTAGAATCATCCTAGAGGTTCTGGTCTTCTTCAAAGACCAACCCTAGTTCCCTTAGAGGAGGTTAAGAAGAGGCGCATCAAAAAGAGGTAATATCCATTACCGATCCTTTCAAAATTCTTTTTTCTTCAAATTATTCTTCTTAAGTTGTTTCATTATGAAGTAATAACATCAGTATCACTCATATACTGATATGTTATTATAAGTATGAAACAACCCTATTTCAACATCTATCCATCCTACGGAAAATGAAATCACCGCGCGAGCGTACGTACAGAATACCGTCTCCACGCCGTGGTGTAATCTATCTTCCACCACCACCTTACTTGGATGGGTATAATGGTGTAAATAATTACTATATATGATTATTATAAAGTGATATGGATTCTGAAATAGTATACATACACTCTAATACAATTCCACGATCATGGGAACGATATCATCGCTCGTGCATACGTACGGAATACCGTCTCCACGATGTGATGTGATTCGTTCTACATGATCTTCATTGCATAATGATTATATAAACGAATTGAATGAATAAATATGATATATAGTACATTAATACCAATCTGGAATCAATGTATCTATAACCTATAGAGAAGAATAAGAATTTATTCAACAAAACACGCATAAGAACAAAAAGTTATAAACACCCAAATAACAAGTAACAATGAAATATTACTACTAAGAAGCTAAGAATATGACCATATATGATATCATAACAATAATTATGATTCTGGAATAAGTCAATAACATTATTTAAATCATTATACATGAGGTTCAGACACTTACGAGGCAAATCAGACCTAAGGTAAGGGAAATATCAGAATCTCGTTTTTATCTGAAATTGTTTATACTTTGGTATTTACTAGGGTGTATTTTATCATCCACATCCATGTTTCATCAATATGTAATATTATTCCCATCCACCTACAGTTGTTTAAATCTATTTTTACCCTTTGGTGAGTTTATAGTAAAAGATATGAAAGGAATCTTTTGTCGTTTTTCGTACGTGGTTCTTTTTGACTTTTCTGACAAAAGTACGAGAAGAATGTTTTTTTAACTTATACGGCATGTATGGATTTTTAAAAAATTATTTCCAAGAAGATTACTTTACAAGTTTTCAAGTTTATTTTTAATCAACTTCTTTTAGTTTAAAATTGTATGACATGTTAAGAAAGGAAAAATGTTTTAGAAATGATATTTTCTTCAAGAATGGAGTTCAAGTGTTTTATCAAAATTATTTTCCATATAAGATAATACAGGGTTCTATTTCTATCCCTATTATTACATTTATTTGATTATGTTTTGATGGAATTATTTTTATGAATTCATTTATCTTATATGAATTGTTTTATGATTTCATGTTGTTTAAGAATCCCATGTTTATTACATGGGTTATGCAATGATGTACGATTTATGATTTTGTGGCACACATATGAATGGTATCATTATGAGATGGGTGGGACCTATATCTACCTCCAATGCATTGGGTAAAGATTTTATATCTCATGAGATATACATGGCTGGAACGGTAGGTTATACCTGTTCAGTGAAATAGGACTGAAACGAGGAGTGAACTCGGTTCAGAAAGGGACTTTGTCCACTAAGATAATCTTGGCAATGAGTCTTGACTAATAAGAAATGATTTTCTATGATTATGTGTGTATTCCACAAAGTTTCATGTTTTATGTTATGATTATTGGGATTACATTTCACTACTATGATTTATCCCATGTTATGAAATTATGATCTCTTTTGCAGGTTAAGATTTCCCAAAGATATGTTCTTATGAATATGACGTGATTGATATTTCTTTTGTTTACCCTTACTGAGCATTTGAGCTCACCCTTTTATGTTTTCTTTTCCACAGGACATAAAAAAGGATTTAGGTTTTAAAAAAAAGAAGATCTTTATGGGAGATGTTGAAGATCTTTCACCACAATTAGAAGATTATATTCCAAGTTTCCAAAGACACTAAACTATTACGGTCCTTGTGTGTGTATTTTTGTTATGTACTAAGTATTCCGCAAAAGTAATGTAATGTCTATGTACGTTATGCTTCGGGTCTCTACATTTGGGTCACATTATTAACCATAACTTTTAATTTTAACCCTTAGTTAATTAGTTTGACATTTACCATGTCTCTTTGTATTTTTATATTAATGGTTAATAAACTTACTATAAACTTCAAAGAGACCCCAAAGTGGTCCATTAATAATTCACCTATAATGATATAAGTCCTTTGGCCGAACCTTATATTTTTAGGAATATAATTTCAATTAATCATATAATATTTGTTCTAAATATTAATTTATGTCAATTTTGACACTATTTGATATTTGGTTTTTGTGAAAGTCATCACAACTTGATTACTTACAAACAGATATATTGAATCATCCCTAACATGTCATATCACCTAAAAAAGTTGTGTATGTCATAAAAACATGGAAATTATATTTATTTTAATATTTATAATACCATTTATTTGATTATTTCATTATAAAGGTAATTACTGCATCATCACTGTGTCATAAATAAATTTAATTATTTAATGTCGAGAAATTATAAATAAAATACCATGATTTATTAAATTTTTTTATCTTTTTAATTAATATCTATAGTCGAATTTATCTTATGTATAACCCTATATTAAAAATGTTTTAGTTAATAAACGTTCAATTTAACACTTTTAATTCTTCTTTAAATTAAATAATAATAAATGTCTTAATCTAATACAAGTGGACCTAAAGGGTCATATTTTATTCCTAAGGTTGTTTTTGGTCGAATTACACTTATACAATAGAATTAGGACATTTGTTATGGTAATAATAATACCTTTTTTTCCTTAATTACTCTATCTACTTTTAACTGTGGTAAATAAAAGTAAAAAGTTACTATTTACCAAAAATTATTTTCATCTTATCGAACAAAATTTTACTCCTTGATATAAACCGTGTCTCTTAGATTTTCCGAAATCAAGTCACAGAAGCGAAAGAAATAAGTTTTATGTAAATTTACAAATTCTCATAGGAGGTGGGTAAAAGACGGTGAATAGTTCAATAAAATTTTTATATATCTAAAATTATTATAAAATGACTCTAATGAATTAAATTGAACTTATATAGGTATTATGTATCTATTTTGACCTAAAATAAATTTAAATAAAATAAATAATTATTTAAATAAAAAATCGGTTTTAAACTATAACTCAGTGTTTTTAACTATTTATCAAAAATTAAAAGTTTTCAGAAAAATACCAAAAATTTACCCTAGGATAATTTAAATATTCCAAACCCAAAAATTATGGCTATTTTACCATTTTCAAAAAATAGAAGTTGCATTTATTAATTTAAAATTAATTTCCTTTGTCAAAATAAAAAGCGTGTTTTTAAGAAACAATAACTATCAAAAGATTGACACTTGTTTATGTCCAATTTCAAAGTGAAATTACTTCCAATGACCAAAATTGGATTAAATGTTAAAAATATAACCTAATTATTCTTCCAAACCATTCATATTTATTGTTGAACACTATAAATTAATTTGATTAAAAAAGATGTTTTCAGTTAAAATATAGTATTTTTCACTATTCACCCAAATATGAAAGCTATCAGAAAAACAAAAAACATTTATTGAAACTAAATTCTTATATAATGATCCTAATTAAAAAGTTTATTTTTTAAAATTGAATATATAAAAGTTTAAAATTTTGGATTTAAAAAGGGTTCGCCATTTAAAGGCGGTAAAATTGCATTTTTTTAAAAATGCTTCATTTATCTGAAAAAAATGTATTTGTTCTTACATTATGTCTATGAAAATAATAATATGGATTCTAAAATTATAAGGATTATATAAAGTTCAAAGTTTAGTTAATACTATTCATAACCACTTTTGAATGACTATTTTGGTAAGTCGTGGTGCGCTTAAACTCAGGGTTGCATGTAGTGAAAGTTATTTAATTACTTTGAAAATATATCATACTATGAAATCTTGTGGTGTTATAGTAAATGTGTCAAATGATATATCTTTCTGCCATAGATCTATCCAGTGGCGCATGTTCCTAATGGTAGATTTATCTGGTGGTAGATATATGTAGTGTACGATTAATTCCAATGGTAGATGTATTTATTAGGACATATTGTGGTATAAATCCATAACTGATGGACGATCCATTTAAATAATAGTGAATCATCACTTATCCAAGTTTTTTGAAAAAATTACTAGAAAAATATTTACTATTCTAAAAAATGGAAATTGATAGAAACATAAAAAAAATGATTTTTGGTCATAATAATAAGGAGTTTCTAATAATATACCATTTTTGATGATAATAAATCATGGAATTTATAACCCTATATATAAAAATAGATACATAGATAGGTATAGATGAATATTATGAATGTTCTTCATAACATTTCAAAGTAGTAATGTGATACAAAAATTTTCCAACACTTGGATGATAATTACTATTTTATATTTCATTGAAATACTCCCCATTCTAGGATTATCAAAAATAAAATAAAATAAAATAAAATAAATGATACAAAGTTGAAAAATAGAAAATTATAATTTGATATAATTGAAAAAGTTTACACCCAAAAAATAAAAAAATGGAAAAAAACATTTCCTATTAAAAAATAATCAGAGTTTGAACCACTCTCTAAAAAATGGAAGAAGTAACCACAATTAATTTCCTTTGGTAGTAACTAGAGGTACATCTATATGGGTAGAGGGTGTATTAGTAGGTGGAAGATGTTCCCTCATCATGATAAACAGAGGGTGTAAGAGTAGGTGGAGGAGGCTCCCTTTCATATCATATATGATAGATCTAGTCTCTTCTATCTGATCATCCTACCACTTATCCTCAATTTCTATTTAATTCATTTTTATAGTCTTATTAGGTTGGATATAAGAGATTACTAATTTAAATATCTATAATGAATTAACTTAATAGATCTCAGTTTATTGAGTGGGTGTGGATCTGAGCAGTCTACTTATATGTGATAATAGGACTACTTTAAAGGAAACCATGTCCTATTTAGTCACAAATCTAGAAGGAATATAAGGGGAAGGAGGATGATATGGAATCAAATATTGGCTAGTCCATAAATTCTCCTCATTTCTAGACATAGTTTCAAGATCATCAAAAGGAGAGTCTTATTATTATCCTACCTGATCAATTTGTTAAACCCGATATCCCTTGGGATTTTTTCACCAATATAAAAGTACACTCAACTATTGTTATATGGGTTTCCATGGTCATCATCATCATCATATACATCCTCTATGTTTGAATAGTCAATCCCTATCTAAATATATCATGTGTATTTCTTACCATTAGAAAGTGTTCTCTCAAAATCTCAATTATAGACAACATTTTTAGCTTGAATATTAGAACACTAAACCTCATCACTATTTACATTAATAATTTTATAATCCCTAGAATCATCACCATTACCATTGATGGAATAATGAGACACTTCAGAAACAACCCTTGAGCTCTCAAAATATGATTTATCATATTTTTCTTCATTCTAGAATTCAATGTCCTCATAATATTCACCTTCATTGAGTAAAATTCCTCTAGTAGGTATAGAAATAGATAGGCAAGTATGTATATAAGAAACATAAGGTCTTCAGAAAACATTTGGGTCACTTCCTCTAATGAAACAGTCACAATTTCATATTCTATTTTATGAGTTTCTTCTTCCTCAAAATGAACCTTGACTTACTCATAATAAGAATATACCCAAACTTCATCTAGTACCAGTCTAAGAACAATAATTTCTCTTGGTCTTGATGGGTTTTTCATTTGATTAAAATTATCATATATGTTATCATTATCATCCTCCCTTTTCCTAAGACAGGGGCTCCAATTAAACATCAGTATCTTTAAAGTAAACATAAATAGAATGAATCCTCCACATTTGATTATATAATCTTCATATTTAGACACAAAATCATGTATTTCCATCATAGCCAAATTTAAATTGGATTAGATAAAATAATTAGATCTATACAAAGACTTAATAATTTCCATATTATAGACCATCAAGTATATATAAATGATTATCTTGTCTTCTATTTTTATAATAAATAACAAAAATACCTCCTGGTACCTCATAGTATTGAATTCACCCATCATGTGGCAGATAATATGTTGAAACAATTAAAATAATACAATGCACCCTAATTAATCTCTGAATTTGTACGCCATTTCATAGTATTATTCACAGATAACTCTAATAAAGAATCCTCATATATGAAAATATCACTTTTACTGAGAATGGATCCTAAAAAAACACCAGATATACCATTATGAAGTACCATGATAGATATAATCTACTATTTTAATGAAAATATCACCTATTTTCCTCAATCACAATACTAAAAATATCTTTCTTTTCAAAGAAGTGATAATCTATAAACAACTAAAATTGTTGAACCATCCTAGGATGGAAAAGTAAGTTAATACTAAAAAATAATTATATCTATCCATGGTAATTTATCACATTTAGCAATATTTACTATTTAGAAACTAACCATTCAACATCTATTTATTTTTCAACTAGAATGACTCAAGGTGAGAGTTGGATGTTCATTGGTTCAACAATAGTGGACCGAATATATTTACTATACGATTTCTTTGAGAAATGCAATCCTTCAAGTTTTGAAATAGAAATTTGATTGAATCTCACTATCTTCAGGCTGATTTAAGGGAAAAAGTGGGGATTCTAGGAAGGTTTTAGGAAAAAATAGAAATTATAGAAAAAGGTACAAAGGAGATGCAAGAGAGAGGGTTCTCATATTCTATTTCATTTGTTTTTTTTATTATTTTGGGATTTGATATTGAGAAATATATTAATATATAAATAAATAAATCCAATAAAAAAGTAATTATAGAATAGAAATAGGATAGTTAGTATATAATCGTTAACACTTTAATGGCTGAGAATCAATGGTGGATCACTAATGATCAATCACCCATAGTGGAATTTTTCAAAATATAATTGTGATGATGAAGAAATAATCAATTTTTTTCATTCCATGTTCTTGTATGATATGTCTTAATATCTCATAATTCAAAGGGATTTTAAATATATCCCAAAGATGATGTTTAGTTCCAATGAATTCCAGAGTTATATCATGTTTTTTCAAAAGGTTCTCTCAAAAGGTTTTGTCTTATATCAAAAACAAATTTTCCTTATAATGAGATATGAGGTTTTTAGAGATATTTATCACCACCATATTATCATAATTTATAATGATATGTCCAAATTGATTTACATAATCTATTAAAGTTTACTTCCTCAATAGAATCTTTCCAAAAAAACTCCCAACCAATATGTACTCAACATTAGTAGCTAATAGTGAAATATATATATATATATATATATATATTTGAATACACTATGAAACTAGTGACTTTCCCAAAAGGTGAAATATTCTAGAAGGTATTTTTTATGTAACATAAAACCCCCAAACTCATAATCTGAATAACTCACTAAATGAATCTATTTTCTTCTAGGATAAGATTGTTTCTATTTGGTTTTATACGTGAGGCACTAAAATTTTATTTTGAAAGAGTGTAAATTCAATTCATTAGGATTTTCTTGAAAAAGGAAACACATACCCACACTAAACATAATACCCAGTCAGCTAGAAGTTAAATATAGAAACCATCCAATCATACCAATGTAATTGGTTGTTTAAAATGATTTGTTAGTTTTATAAAGATATGGTTTATAGGTTTTTCTCATGGGAGTATCGCTACTGTTTTTCTATCAACAAAAAAAATTTTAAAAGTTATTTTTTTCTTCTTAAATATATTTAAGATAATAAAATCCTTATTTTGAAATTTTTTAAAAGAAAGGATGAATTTTAAATCATCAATTAAAATAACATAAAATTCCCTTTTTATCATTTTTGATATATCATTAAAAAAATAATTTCTAGTACATCTATAACTCATATAATTAAAATAATTATTTATTAGTAAAAATTCATTGAAAATACATTCATAAATAAATTTGGGTCATTTATGCCTTTCGAAAAACCTTTATAAATAAAAAATGAAGTGAGCATGTCATGCCACGCTCTAAGACCTTGTTTTCTAACATATAAAACTTTTTTAATTTAAATATTTTTTGGACCATGATGATTTTGGAATCCAGGAGGTTGTTCTACAAAAAAATCCTTTACAATATAACCATTAAGAATAAAATCATAATATAAATATTTTATAGATTGAAATTTAAATGTGCATCATAGATAAGAAACAATCTAATGGGTTCATATATAGATACTCTTGAAAATGTTTACTCATATTAAATAAAATATTCTTGAAAACATCGTTATACAACTAGTCAAGATTGGATTTTAAATATTCTTCCTAACTCATCACCCTTGTTTCTAAATACTTATTTAGTTCCAATGGTCATAATTTCATTAGTTATATCCAATAGTTGACATACTTTATTCCTTTCAAATTTATTGAGTTTTTCATTCATTTCCATTACCAACAACTCATCTTTAATTGCATCATTTTTGTTCTTAGGTTCAAGATGTGATAAGAAAAATGATTTCATATCTTTAGTAAGAGAAGATATATTATTTTTCCTCAATCTAGGTCTCTAAATACAAAATACAAGGGACTATATCTATGATTCATAACAGTTCAAATAAAAATTGTTCAAGATATTTCATTATCCTCTATAAGCTCAGCTTCTGGTTGTTCATAAAAAATGAAATATTTCTCTAAATGTTTTTTAAAACTAAAATAACCTTTATCATTTATATTTAGATTATATAAACCATATTCAGGGTTTTCTAAAGGAGTATTAAGATCATGTTGATCTATTTTACAAACATGAAAAATTCAGTTTCTTATACAATCTCATTCCTTTTTCATGGGTATCCTATAAGACTTAATAGTTTTAAAATATCCATGTAAAATTCTTTCATAACTATTGGATGAAAGTTTTTGAAAATTATTATTTTTATTGAGAATAGAGACTTTTCAAACAATAAGTTTAAATTTATTGACCTTTTTTTCTTTCATTTCCTAATTCATATGGGGTTTTTTGAAAGTAGTATTATAAGAACTATATTGATGATTTAGATGGATTTATTCATATATTATTTCATAAAAAATTGTTAAATCATAATAATTAATAATGTAATGGGAAATTTTTTGAATGGTTCTATTTCTCATTTCTTATTCACCATTCTTCAATGGGATTTTTGAAAAAAAAATAGTTATGATTATAATCATGTTGTGTGAATAATTATTCAAAATATTAATTTTTGAAATTATATCTATGATCATTTATTAAGGTCTGAATTCAATGTCCACTAATATTTTCTATAGAATTACCATATTTTGAAAAAGAGGAACAATATTCACTTTTCTATGCTAGAAATAATACCCAAGTGTATGTAAGAAAGTCATACAATAGAACACAAACATAGTTCTCCCCATTTAGGATAGAAACTATAGAGGGTCCAAAAAATCCATGTTAACCAACTCTAGGGTTTGAGAAGTTAAAACTTACTTCTTTGATTTGAATGAGACATTGTGTTGTTTCCCTTTTTATTAACGGTTACATGATTTTTCATTGGGGAATTTTTGTTTAGGAAGGTCATTAAGTAGTCTTTTCCTTGTTATCATTTTAAGTGAATGATTTTTTTAGTTTCATAGTCTCATATTAATGATCTAATAATCTTTTTTGTAAGACACATAATCAAGACTTTTTTTTTGAGGAAACAAGGAATATAAGTTTACATTATATACATTATCATTTTCAAAGAAGTGAAAACTAAAACCTTTTCAAAATTAAAAACATTTTCTAAATTATTATCAAATATAGAATGGGCACCATTATCATATAAAATTGATATTATATGAAGAGTATAAATTAATCCATCTATAAAAAAATTAAGAAATTAAAAAAATATTAAAGTTAAATATTGTACTGAGACAAATTATTTTTCTTTTAGCATTATAACCAATGGTGGCATGTCCACCATTGACTTCGATTAATTTCTTGAAACCGGAAAAGTCCCAATCCAAGAATTTTGAGAAGACAATATGGAAATAATATAAGTGATAACTAGATCATTTCATGTAGGTTTCCATACATGAAATTAAATGTGAAATGATTTTGGAAACCATATATTTTTGGGTAAAGATATATTAGTAATAAGGGATTTAGGATTCCAAAATTTTAGTAGGATTATCATAGAATGTTTGGAGACATTTAAAAATTTAAAATTTATTAGGTAAACATGAATATGAAGTATTCGTATTACTGGAATAACAAGAACTAGAAATAAATTTAGTATTATTGATCTTTATATATCCAGGTTGTTATCTAGTTCCTATGTCATATTAGGTATAGTTTTATTCCTATGAATTTGAGATAACATATTTGTACCAATTCTTAATCTCCCCAGATCCTTTTTAAAATTTTAATTGGATAATTTTAATTCATTATTTTCTTTTAACAAATGAGTATTTTTATCATTTTCTATACTATTATCAATTTAAAAGTGAGTGGGAAAGGAATGCTTCTTTATTAAACTGTTGTATTTATCTTTAATTTCAATGAATTCATCCTATAACGTATTTACCTATTCATACATTTCATCACTAGAAATGTTTTATTCACTATTTTTAATTTTATAATTGATAGAATTATGAACATGAGATACAAAAAAAAATAGACACCTCATATATTTTTGTATAAAGCACATATCTGCTCTATCATGATTATCAACCCTACTTGAGTCTGAATCACTTAAAGTATCATTTGAATAACTCCATGTTGCTTTCAATAGATTATTTTTTTAATTTATCTCTATCCTCAAACATTTTCCTAAACATTATTATAGGAATATATTCCTTTATATTACCTTTTCTCTTTCTTTTTTAGAATGTTACTTAATTTATAGAATCATCATTTTTCTATTGTTTTCACTAGTTAACTCTATTTTCATAACATCCATTGTTGTTTGACATGCTGAAAATTTTATTCCAGTTATAGAATTTCTTGAAACATCTTGTTATGTGATCCATTTATTCATCATAGTTAGAAGATGATTCTCCATCACATAAGCTATCTTCATTAATCATCCCTTTTTTCTTTGATTCAGAAGACTTAAACTCTACTACATTCTTATTTGTTCATCTTATACTAACTAGTTCAATTTATGTTCCTCTTCATACATAAATATATTTACTATTACCAATTTAAAAGAATATATAATTTAATCAAATGATTTTCTAATTGAATCTGATGTTCCTTTACATATGTTTTGTAAACATCGTTGTAGGAACAACACTTAATTTTTTTTCATTAATCAGTTTCCCATGTGAATTCATCATGATAAAAATATAATTGAACCTAAGTTGCATATCAAAAATAGGTTCATAATGATTTATCATAAAGGTGTCATATTTAAAATTATATGTATTCAAACTCATTTCTTGGATATTTTATATTCCTTCATGAGAAATAAACATGGTGTCCCAAATCTATTATGTAGTGGTAAATGAAGATATTATATTAAACTATTCATATCCTAATAAATATTATAAACCATTCATAGAATTAAAGTTATTTATATTATTTTCTTTAGTAGGATCACTCCATTTATCTCAATATGTTTTGTGTTGTTCATATTTATCCTGAAATAATGTACACATTTCAAATTCCATTCTTCAAATATGCATTTTTCTATTAATATTCCATTGATAATAATTAGAACCACTAAAATATTGAGGTTTATTAGTATCAGTTCCCTATTTTATGTCATTATCCATAAATATATTAATTTATTATAAATAGAAATTGAATATCTTTAAATTGAAACTAGATCATAGTAAAAAGATGTTTTGAAACACCTCTAATACCAAATGTTGGTCGAAGTGGGCAACTCAAGAGTAGGAGGGGGGAGTAAATTGAGTTTTTAATAGAATTTTAGTTTCATTTTTATAAAACTGAATGCCATAGTTTTATAAAAAGACCCACTTAATCAAAATCATATAAATATATAATTATATTTTTCAAATAGATTCTTAATGTAGAATAAATTCTCATTTAATATAATCTTTGAAATCACTGTAACTTTTGAAACTAAATTACATGATCAAAAACATGATACAAAAATAAAATTAATATTACATATTGAGTAATCTTTTGGTATAGATTTTGAAATATATAATGTTTTTTTAAAATTCAGATATAGAAAACAAAAGTAATAAAACACATATATGAATATAATGAAGGGGTTTGATCTCAAAGAGATACTTAATAGCCTCCACTTGGAAATAGACTACTGCAAGGAATTTTAATAGACAATAAATATTATACATAACTTGGATCTAATTTTATGTAAAACAACACATAAGGATGTCTAGGAACAAAGAATATTCCCCAGCTATACATGGGATAAAAATAAGTACAGGTCACACATGACCTCATACAAAATTATCATGGGTATACAAATGAAAAAACTTTAGAGAGTGTAAAATAGTCATCTGTTAAGTATAAGATATTTTGTCTTATAGATAAATAGATTATAACTAATCATAGATCAAATATAAATTTTAAAAATAAATTGAATGTTATTAGGTATTGAAAAAAGTGATACTACTAAATATGAATAGGTTTAGATGTTTAGAGGTTCTCAAATTTTTATTAGCGAGGAGCTCAAAGAGGTTCATAAAAATTAAATCAAAACAATGTGTCATGAAGGTCTGGAAAATCTTTATACTCTCAGTATATAGCTGTCTATAATACTTCCACATTCATGTGTATTAGAGATTCTTCTTGATTTTTAATATGAATATTACTGTTCTTTATACATGTATCACTATCACTCATGCATGAGGAAGTTACCCATCATTTATATCATTCCTGGTCCAATTATCTGTTGGAGAATAATAATAATATAACATGAATACTTACACTAAATCAAAAAATGAATGTATGAATTTTTATTTAATGCATCCATGGAATAGTTTAAGAATAATTATAAGAAATTCCATGTGTGTCTAACTATAATTAATTCCTTTAACTTGCCATTGGAGAAAATTTTAATTTATATTAATCATGAAAACAATAGTAGAACTCGAGAAGTATGTCATCCTAGTGGTATTTTTTTATAATGGTAGTATAGAATGGTGATAGATCAGTCTAGATATATATCATTTTGGATGTAGATCTATCTGGTGGTAGATCAGTCTACTGGTAGATGTCTCTAATAGTAGTTATGTCTTGCTGTAGATGTTCTTAATGGTATATCTATCAGGCTGTAGATCTAACCTATGTTATATGTGTCTAATAATAGATCTCTTAAGTGTTATATTTGTTCTTGTGGATGATGTATCTGGTGGTAGATATAACTATAACACACCTTAAATGATGGAAGATCATTTGAACTAATGGTATATCAACACTTATCCATGTTTGTTCACAGTTTTACTAGAATATTCATTACAATCATAAAAAAATAAAGCTTTTACTGACATAAAAAACATTATTTATGATAATTTATATTTTGAGGTGCTAACAAAACAAATAATAAGAATTACCTAGGTCTCAAGATAGTTTCTTCGATGAGGATATTGATCATTCTAATTCCTTGTTCATGTTTTATTATCATTTTAATAAGAGGATAAAAAATATAACCCTTTTCTTTAGATTCAAACATTCTCCTTGATTATGAAACAATGATGATGGATCTTTTGGAACTATCATGGAACATCCATAAATCCTACAATTTTCATCGTAATATTATAACAATCATTCAGACTTGTGGATGTTATCTTTTGAAAAAAAAAATTAAATATTAAAACTAATATATTCCATATGAAAAAAATAATATATGTAATGTCTCGGTTTCGGAAGCCACCCAGAGGAGCCCCGTACCTGGTTGGTCACATGGCCTCAAGCGCATTTCCCCAATATCCAGAGGATGGAAACTAGCAGCGATGGCCATGGATATGATAGTGGGGAAGCTATTCCATCATTGGTAGATTAACACAATGGATTTAAAACAGATAGCAATAGCGGAAGCAGTAATAATACCACACCAAAAGTAAACAGCGAAATTAGTAAACAGTAGGAGCTCACATATCTAAATAATGTATGATGCATATGTCTAGGAAAGAATCCAAACAAATCGTAATGATGGAATACATAACTAAACCAATGTACAAAAGAAAAGCAATAAACAGCTCCACAACATCGCATGCCTTATCTTGGTCCCATGCTCCCAAGTACCACAACAATCAGGTACCTAGAGTAGAAGGGTGACTTCCCTTATCTAGACCTACAATAATATAATATTTTTGGGCCCAAAAGAATGACCCAAAACGGGTGTGAGATGAATCCTAGTAGACAGCCACTAAAAGATCTATGCCTAACAGTTAGTGAATATATACGACATGAAATAAAAAAAATGATGAAAAAAATATTTACACATTGTAACCTTCCTACAAATTCAATTTCATTAATTTTCATATATCAAGTAAGTAGATAAACAAAATCAAGAAACCCTATGGGATGTACTGATAGTCTAACCCCTCTGGTTCAACCAAAAAAACACAAGCAACCCTCAGGGAAGTACACATAGTCTAGCCCCTCTAGTTAATCTTTAGCAAAAACTCTCTGAAAAAGAACTCACCATTAATTCAGTCATTAGTCTCATATCAGTAATTAATAGGCACTTTGAAGAAGCACACAATGTCCAACTCCCCCTATGGCATGCATCGAGGAACCTCATACACTCTGAGGGAGCACATACGTCTAAGCCCCCTATGGTCTCACAATGTAACAGTAAAACTAACACTCTGGAGAATCCCTCAACGTCCATTCTCCCTATGGTCTACTACACCAGGTTCTCATGGCCCTGTGTAAGGTAGTCATGCACAAATGATACATGGAAGACAAAGTAAACCTTGAGAACTACATGGCTGAACAATCTACATTATATCATAGCATTTCAGATAATAATCACTCCATCCTAACAATACTATGCAAGGGAAAAAAATAATCCTAATAGGCAAGCTGGACCAAATGGTCAAAAAAAGAAAACATTGGAAAAACCATCATAGCATGGAAAATTTAACCCTATTTATAAACAAAATACCACTATCCAAACAAACAAGGCAGAGAAGGAAAAATAGGGCTAAAAACAATAAACAAGCAATACCACATTCTTGGGTATTGAGCACTGTTGGACATAAAATGAAATGACTATCTATGGAAAGGTACAAACGACCTACCTCAACGTCCTGAAATCGATATATGTGAAACTCAGGACTTGAATTGACCTAGAATTCTATATATCTAAAAAAAGGTTAAAAATGTTCGACAGAGTATAACACGTGAAAGAGGAGAAAACAATATATGAGACTCCAGAAGAAAGGATAACTCACCGATGCGATTCCAATGCAATTAACAGTGGTAAAACTAGAAAAAGGATGATTATTTGGAGGCATTTTGAAGATCTGCGGCCATACGGTCACTCTAGGATGAGACGAATGAGGAAGAAGATGGTTCTGTCCATTAGACGTGACCCCGGTCCATTTAATGAAAAAAAAGTACACGGTATGTATTTTTAAAGTACATGGCATGTACTTTCCTTTCATGGAAACTGGTTTAGGCGGTCTCGAGGTCAGCACACATGACCGTGTACTCGACCATTACCCAGTTACTACACGGTCACCCATGTAAACCGAGTACACGACGTGTACTCCTAAAACTTCCAAAAACTCCTCTTTTTCTCAAAAACAACCAGAAAAAATAGCTGAAAAGAAGATCTGGGTTATTAAAAACTTCCCCCATTAAATAAATTCATTACTAATTTTCCTTAGCATGGTGGAATAGAAGAAAAATCCTCAAACAGCTCCGACCACTGTGATCTTACATCGACCCTCCTCTCTCAGGTCTCGTACTATACTCCCCTATGCTACCATAACACTCATACCAAAGGAACATACCTGCCAGATAGATCCTTCACACTTCGATCAAAAATCCAGATAAGATACTCCTCGAACAAGGTGTACACCCCTAGCTCAACCTCCTCAGGTTGGAAAACATGAGATGTGTCTGAGAATTAATGTCGAAGCTGAGAAATGTGGATGAATTCATGCATAGCCCGATTCCTCTGAGGTAACTGTAGCCAATAGGCTACTGGCTCAACTTTTCCCTACACCACAAATGGCCCGATGTACCTCGGTGAATGCTTACCCTGCCTCCTAATCTCCTATGTCCCAAACTCGGTGTGACACATAGGAAAACCTGATCTCTGACCTCGAACTCTAGAGGTCCTCTCCATCGAACAACATAAGACTTATTTTGTGATTATTCAGTATCCATCATCTTTTGAATCAAAACAATCTACTCTATGGTCTCCAAGACAAAACGAGGTCCCAGCATAGCTGCCTTTCCTGCCTCCAGCCAACATAAGGGTGATCGGCAATGCCTAACGTAAGAAGTATCAAAAGGTTCCATCTTAATAGTTTCTTGAAAACTATTATTGGAGGAAAACTCCACAAGAGATAGGTTCTTCACCTAAGAACCTCTAAAATTAAGGATGCATACTCGAATCAAATCATCAAGCACCTAAATTGTATGCTTGGACTGACCATCTGTCTATGGATGGTAAGCTATACTCAAAAGTACATGTGTACCTAAAGCCCTTTGAAGTCCCTTCCATACACGAGATGTAAAATGAGCATCCCTATCTAAAATAATGGAGTGTGGAACTCCATGTAAACCTACAATCTCTCAGATGTACAACATTCCCATCTCATCAACACTAAAGTTCTCCTTGATTAGAAAGAAGTGAGAAACCTTCACGAGTCTGTCAATGACAACCCAAACTACATTATTCCCTCGTGGAGACCTCGAAAAACCTATCAAAGAATCAATCGTGACATCATTCCACTTCTACTTGGGAATGGGTAACTACTGCAAAAGCCCTGCTGTTCACTAATGCTCCACCTTCACCAACTGACAGGTGGAACACCTCATAACAAAACCAACAACATCTCTCTTCATACCTAGCCACCAATTCTGGTGGTGTAGATCTCAGTAC
This sequence comes from Viscum album, assembly GCA_963277665.1. Taxonomy (NCBI): domain Eukaryota; kingdom Viridiplantae; phylum Streptophyta; class Magnoliopsida; order Santalales; family Viscaceae; genus Viscum; species Viscum album. Next base: position 2,121,418,929 of record OY728140.1, read on the forward strand.
ATATTGGTGACAGCAGGATGAACTACCAAAACCGAGGAATGAATGTCTCGCATCAGCACCTCACATATGTCTGCTGGCACCCACACGCGTCCATGAAAATACAAGATCTCATCCTCGCCTACTGTCCATACAGGAATAGGGTCCTTTCTTGACACACTCTCTCATAGGACTAGACCTTCTGAATCTGATAGCTGCCTCATTCGCACTCAATCAAGAATAGTGGAGGTAACTGCTACAAAAGATAGAATCAGCTTCCTCTGACTGTCATTCACATCCAAATGCATCTCAAAGAACAGAGCCATAAGAAGCCACTCACTATTGGCCTCCTGAACTGCCTATATCTGAGTTCTTCTTCTCAATGCATCAGCCAATACATTGCCTTTACTAGGCATGTAGGCAAGTTCAAAGTCAAAGGACTGAAGGTACTAAACAAACCTTTGCTATCTCAAATTTAGATTATACTGATTGAAGATATACTTGATACTCTTGTGGTCAGTGAAAACCACAAAATTCTCTCCCAATAGGTAGTGTCTCCAACGATGCAAAGCAAGAACAACTGCATCCAACTCAAGATCATGTGTTGGGTAGTTTCTCTCATGTGGCCCCAACTTCTTAGACCCATTCACAACAAATCCTTCCCCCTGTATAACCACATATCCCAGCCCGATACCTTAAGCATCAAAGTAAACAGTATAGATCTTGCCCGACTTTGGATATACTACCATCGGTGTTGATGCCAACCTCTCTTTCAGCTCTTGAAAGGCCGACTCGCAAGATTCTAACAACAAGTACTTCACACCATTCTTATTCAGGTCCTTCTATAGTGCTGAAAAGAGTGAATTGTCCTATATAAAATTAAAGTAGTAACCAAACATCCCAAGAAAACTCCATACCTCAAAGACATTCTTCAGATGCTACTAGGAAACTAATACTGTCACTTTCTCTTAGTCTACTGATATTCCTGCCTCTAAGATAACATGACCCAAGAAGTGAATATGGTCCATAAAAAAGTGGAATTTTGAGAGCATAGCATATAACTGATTCTCTCTCAGTTTACTCGAAATGATCTCAAGATGTGTAGCATGGTAGTTTCGAGTGTGAGAGTACACCAAGATATCATCCACGAAGAAAACAATGAAAGAATCCAAGCATGGATGGAACCCTCGGTTTATCAGCGCCATGAAAACTGTAGGCACATTCATGAGACCAAACGGCATAACCACATACTCGTATAGACCATACTTGCTCCAATAGGATGTAATATGTATATCATATGGTCTAATGCACAACTTATGATAACCAGACCTCATGTTGACCTTTAAGAACAGCTGGGATCCTCAAAGATGATCAAAGAGAACGTCAATCCTCGGTAAGGGATATCGGTTCTTGACCGTCAAATGGTTCATCTTTTGATAATTCACATAATGTCTAAGGCTACTATCCATCTTCTTCACAAACAAGATAGGTGAACCCCAAGGAGAAGTACCGGGTCGGATGAAACCCTTTGCCTGCAACTCCTAAAACTACTTCTGGAGATCCTAAAACTCTGGTGTAGCCATATTATAAGGAGTAATAGACATCGGTGCCACTCTAGGAACAAGCTCAATAAGAAATTCCAACTATTTCTCTAAAGGTATACCATAAAATTACTCTAAAAATACACCCCTGAAATGATACACCATTGGAGGAAAGTCCATCTGGGAAGTCCCCTGGTCATCCAGATATAGACTAGCAATCTGGGATGTAACTCCTACCAACCCATGATGCTCGGGTCCTGCTCTTCTCGCTTAGACATCTCACTCTCCCTTATGAAGAAACGATCCACCCTCCAGTGATTTGAAACTCACCCAACAAAGATAAAAATCAACAAATTCCTAAAAGGGAACTAAAAATTCTATTCCACAAATGAAATCATAGCCTATCCTCTATAGGACATAAAGGTCCCATAGGAAGTGACACCCACCAACCTCGAGAGGGAAATCCTTGCACTGACATATACTAGCTGTTCTTGTCCCCATTTGTCTATCTATCATCCACATATCAATATAAGAAAATATAAAAACCCTAAGGCTCTCCACAATAGCAATATACATAAAATATGGGAACACCCTGTATCGAAAAGATCAGAAGATAAAAATGAGGTAACTAGGATCTTACCTAGAACAATAAAGGGTTCGGGATCCTGCTATTACTAGGTCTGCCCCACCGCAAAAGTATGTCTTGCACCATGGCCATGTGACCCTTCCTGACCACCCTGAGCTGATCCACACTGTTGTGGATGAAATCTAAGCAACAGACTTCCCCATCCATGACCTCCACCTCAGACTAAATGGACAGAAGAACTCCAGTTCCCTGACTAATAAGAAACTGGTGGTTCTTCTCTTGAAGACGGTGTCAAAGAAGAACCCATGTCACCCGCTTCTAGTGAGACGAACTGACAGAAGAACTGAATATGGACCATCGTTCTACAAAATTGGCACTCCACTAGGTATCTTGGGTAATGTTTCCTTGTATGCTCTCTCTTCCTGCACTGGTTTCACACCACATGGCTACTAGAAGAATTTTCCCACCTCCTAAGATCCCCGTGTGTACACTCCCTATGGCAATTCCTGCTGTTAGTAAGATGGATACCAACTCCAAAATGCCAAACCTCCCTAGCTCACAGCTCTAGAATCCCTCAGACTGCACTCTGTGATCAGAACCTGGTTGACTATAGAAGTGATGGAAGTCAACCTGAAATTTTCACCTGAGAACAAATGTTGTGCCTGAGACCATCCTCAAACTTCTTTTCCAGAAATAACTCATCACCTATTAAAATAGGAGTTAAGTTCTACAACTCTGTGAAGTGAGAAGAATACTCCATAAATTAAAGGGTAACCTCCTCCAGACTCATGAACTCTCGCGCTCGATTGGCCCTCAAAGTCTCTGGGTAGAATAAGTCTTAAAAGGCATGCTGGAATACATCCCAAGACATAACCTACTGGTGTCCTGCCTGTGAGATCACATCCCACCATATATTGGAAGAATGTCGAAGAATATACGTGGAGAGCTTCCACATCCTCTCTGGAGGCATCTCCAGATGTTCGAAGATAGAAAGCATGGATTCTGACCATGAATCTACAGCTTGAGGTCCTCCGTTCCCTTTTAATGTGGGTGGATGCTACTACAAGAAAACCCATGTCCACTCTGTAATAGAAGGAGAAGGATGCGGTACTCCACATAAGGTCTGAATGAACCTCATAAATCCCTCTTAGAACTGTGAGTCGGAACTTGTGTCTAGAATGAAGGTTGTTTCCAAGAATGAAACAACTTGAGGATCTGATGGTATTCCATGATCACCCATATCTGGTGTCTGATCGTTGCCCTGTAACTGACCGACAATAAAAAGATGTCTCGGTGGCATGACTCTGAATGGTCAAGTGCACACATTAGATCAAGATTAATAGGTATTGAAACATAGACGTGTATGAAGGGAACAAGAGAAATAAATCATTGATGTTTTTTATAACATGGATACACGGTGTGTATAATGCCTATACGACGTTTTCCCTTAAGCCTTCACATGGGCGTGTACTTTTTTCAACCCAGAATGTGTAACGCCCTATACACACAGGGTGTTTTCCTACCCCATGGCATGTACTTGAATCCACTACCCCTGCCTGAGTTCTTCCACACGACTAAGCCACATGGTTCTCCTAGCACTAGACTACATGGCGTGTTAGTGCCAGACACAGCGTATACTTGAAAAACATAACTGACCCGTGTTGTTAGTTACACGACTAGTTACACGTCTGACTCTACACGTCATGTTTGTTCAAGACATGATGTGTACTGGAAATATTTCACCGACCCATGTTGTTAGTTTCACGGATGGTTACATGGCTGAATCTACACTGTGTGTTTGTTCATGAAACGACATGTAATAGAAATATTTCACCGACCCGTGTTGTTTTCTACATGGCCAGATAAAAGGGTCATACTACACAGCTTGTTAAAGGCTGAAACAACATGTATAACTTATGTGTTTATCTATACGTGGAGTTAGTCACCAGGGTGTACACATGGTCTGTACAAAAAGTCATGTAAAACGGTACACAGCGTGTTCCACCAACGAATTCCCAACCCCGTGTCTCTTCCCACACAACCGGTGACACAGTTAGATACTACATGATGTGTATTTATAGTACACAGCGTGTACTAAAAAATTCGTTCCTTCCCAAACATAAGTACACATGTTGTTTATTTATCATTACAAGCCGGGTATTCTGGGTTTTTCTGGATAGTAAGCCTCAGAAACTACTCTGGAACCTAGAAATACACTGAAATGAACATTAATGTGCCAAATTCTGATCCGTGAGGGCCCAAACTCCCCACAAATCAAATCTAGGCATATTATACATGTAATATTCAAGGATAACAGTGTAATGATCCACCAAATTGCAATCCATGAAGGCCCATAACACCTCAAGAACCAAAGTTTGGAATCCATTCAACCAAAACCTTACACAACCAATACCCTATCAAAAGCAGGTATTCTATCAAGGCATCTATCACAACAACATGCATATTTTTCACAACATCTATCACAATAACATGAAATAACTAATTCAAACTAAATGGAATGGATGGAATGCCTGACATGTAATTTCTAACAAGTTACTATATGATGCATGAGATGTCATACCCTCATCTCATCATGTTTGAACAGAAATAGAATCTCAATAACATAAACTATAATAGAACAATACATGTGAATCAACAAACGGTGAAATCAAATCAACTATAAAATTGCAAAACCAGAAAAATGGAAATAATGAGGTAGATTGGCATTTCCCTTTACATGGGTTAGGTACTCCCAAGAAATTTTTTTACCAAGTACCTATTTCATTCTTATCCCTAGAAATAGGCTCCAAACAGTAAGTCAAGAAGAAAAGAATTCATCTGATAGCACTTTGTAACGTCCCGGTTCCGGAAGCCACCTAGAGGCACCCTGTACCCAGTTGGTCACATTGCATCAAGAAAATTTCCTCGAACGCCAGAGGCTACCTACTAGCAGTGAGGGCCTTAGGTGTGATAGTGGGGAAACTATTCCATCATTGGATGAATAACACAAAAAAAGTAAAATAGATAGCATTAGAGGAAGAAGTATAATACAATACGAAAAGTAAACAGCCGAAGTAATAAACAGTTGGAGCTCACATATCTAAATAATGCATGATACATATGTCTAGGAATGAAGCCAAAAAAATAAAAATGTTGGAATACAATACTAATACAATGTACAAAACAAAAGCAGTAAACAACTCTAAAAAACGCAAGCCTCATCTTGGTCCCATGATCCCCAACACCACAACAATCAAGTACAAGAAGTAGAGGGGCGCTTTCCCTTATCGAGACCTAAAATAATATAATCTGTTTGGGACCAAAACCATGACCCAAACATGGTGTGAGAAGAATCCCAGTAGGCAACCACCCAATGATCTGTGCCTAATAGTCAGTGAATATATATGGCTGACAATAAAAAAATGGAGTAGTAAACAAGGAAGTACACATAGTAACCATCCTACCAATCAAATTTAATTAATTTTCATATATCGAGTAAGTAGATAAACAAAAGTAGGTAACCCTATAAGAAGTACTCACATCCTAACCCATCTGGTTGAACCGAACAAACACAAGCAATACTCTGGGAAGTACACACAGTCTAACCCATCTGGTTTAGCTTTAACACAGACTCTCTGAGGAAGCACTCGCCATCAATTCCCCATTTAGTCTTATAACATTAACTAATAGGCACTACGAGGAAGCACTCAACTTCCAATTACCCATGCGGACTACATCGAGGAACTACAGACATTAGGAGGGAGCACTTACGTCCACCCCCCTTATAGTCTTGTAATGTAACAGTAAAATAGACACTCTAGTGAAGCCCTCAATGTCCATTATCTCTATGGTCTACTACACCAAGTTCTCACGGCCTTGTGTAAGTCATTAATGCACAAACTATAATTGGAAGGCAAAGTAAACCTCAAGAACTACTGGGATAAACAATCTTCAACATATCATATCATGTCAGATAATAATCACTCCATTATAACAATACTAGGCATGGGAAACAAAGCAACCTAACATGCAAGCCAGACCAAACGATCAAGATAATAAAACATGGGAAAAACCTCCATTGCATGGAAACATTAACCCTATTTATAATCAAACAACCTCTATCCAAGAAAACAAGGAATAGATAGGAAAATAGGGCTAAAAACCATAAACATGCAACACATCGTTATTGGGTATTGGGCACTTTTGCAAATAAAATTCAAAGAGTATCTACGAAGAGGCACAAACCACCTACCTCGGTGTTGTGAGATCGATATATGTGAACATCAGTCCTTGAATCGCCCTAGAATTCTGTAAATATTAAAAATGTTTAAAAACATTCAACCGAGCATAACTTGTGAAGGATGAGAAAAAAATGAGATGGGGCTCTAGAAGAATGGAGAACCTACAGATGTGATTACAATGCAATCGATGATGGTTAAATTGGAGAACGAATGGATAGTTGGGGTCACGGTGTAGATCTGCGGTTATATGGTCACTCTCAGATGAGACGAGTGAAGTAGAAGATGGTTCTATCCATCAAACGTGATGCCTGTCCGATTAATGAAAAAAAGAAAGTAGACGATGTGTATTTTAAATGTAAACATCATGTACTTGCCTTTGTTGGCCTCTGCTTTAGGCTATCTCCATGCCACCACACACGACCATATGCTCACCTCTTACTCGGCCAGTACACAGTCACCCACAACAACTGAGTACAAGGTGTGTATTTAAAGTACACAGCGTGTACTCCTGAAATATCCAAAAACTCATATTTTTCTCAAAAGAAACTAGAAAGGAAAAAAATACTTGAAAATAATATCCGGGTTCTTATGATTCCAATAATAATAATTTTAATGATATATTGAAACAATCCCACTTGTGAAAATAATTATAATTTTATTGAGAAAATAATTCACCATTTAATTATATTATATTTAAGGTTATATCTGTTCCATTATCGGGTGAATAACTCTTCCTGTACACCTTTCTATGAATTTACCAAACCTAAAATTATAAATAAATATTATTTATTTGAAAAGTAAATAAACAATATATTCACAGTCTTGTGTATATAAATTTATTTAATAATCATTCTACTGGATAAATATTTTTTAGTAATAAATATAATTTAATTTCTTTCGAATAAAATAACGGATAAATAAAAATTCTAATGGATTATCTTGTATGTAAATATTTGTTTAATTACTCAACTCACAATAGTCACTAGATAATTAATATAACTAAATCATGAATTAACATTTTTATTTGTCCTACGAATAAAATTTATTCAAATTTTTAAATAAAAATATTATTTAACTATGATTGAAGGAAACACTTTGTGTCTGGCCATATACGCCTCTTCCTCAGCAACATTAGGGATGATTTTTTAAATTCCAGTACGAGCACCTAGAAACATGTAAAAGAACCCACATTGGAAAATTTCTATATGATACAATTTGAAGGTTTTTAGAAAAAATCTTGAATGTTTAACAATATTTTGTTTTCTTATTCAATCTGACAAAAATGAAAATTCAAAGATTAAGAGGAATTCATGATTAGTAAAAGAATCACCTCAATAAATTTCTAGTGTTTCCATCAAGTGTCACATGTCACAACCTGACATTCCATGCACCAAATCTTGGTTTGGAATTCTTTTTTTACCCTCAATTTACAAACCACCATATGATTGGTTTCCTACATCTTGTAGTTTCAATGTGAAGAACCACCTATCTACCAAAACATCTTTAAAAATGTGTATGGATCCATATTTTTTACTCTCTATTGAATTGTAGGTCACCATATATTCCTTTAGTGAACAACGCCCATTTTGGATGTACCCTATGTCTTGGTTACACACCATAAGAACCAATTCATGCATCATCGGCCTAGTTTAGCTTATATTATACTTCTAAAAACTATAGGTTCCAGGAAATGAACCTCTTAAAACACTAACATTAAAATTCCAATTTTTATATTACCCATGTTTCATAAGTGAAAAAAAATTCACTACAAATACCACCAGAGGTGTAATCCCAATACCTATACTTGTTTTAGTCCTTTTAATCTCACCAAACCATGTATAATTTGTGTGGAATGATCCTAGATTCATCTCTTGATTAACCATATCCACCTATAGGGTGTGTCCTTAATTTTGTGGGGTAGAACAAAATAGAATATTCCTTTACCCCATCTCTATAATTGTTAGACCATTTAGGAATCATCCCATAAACAGTTTGGTTATCATCAATTCTATTGTGAACTAATCTGACTTTTTAAATTGATATGAAAACACCCATATTGTCATAAACCTCTATATTTTCAACAAATCCAACACATCCCTTTGCGATTGATAAAAATATACCCCTTTTGATTTTTATTAGAATGTTATTCTTTATATTAATATCATTACAATTTCCTTCTCCCCCTTATTTAAAATTTAATTCAACTATCAAAGTATGGGGAATTATTTTTACTTTAATATCAAACAATCTCTCCCCCCCTTTTTCACTTCAAATAGAGGTATAAAATCCCATGGTTCCCTAGAAAAGAACCTATCAATAATCCACTCAAAGTATATGTGTCAAAAATAGTGTAATAAACAATAATGTTATAACCTTGGTGTTCTACATTGTCCATGAAAACACATTATGTGATAAAATTCTCTAAACATTCAAATTTCCCATCAAGGAACAATAAATTTAACATGAATCTCAAAAAACCATCAAAATAGTTCTAGTTCTTGAAATACAGATATAACTTTTTCTCACACATAGATCTTCCAACTCCCCCTTTAAAAAAAATATTAGACATATTCATAACAATGGAATAAAATTGTCATTTTCCATACCTCATTTCCATAGTTTTGATTTTATCTAGAAATTTCATATTTGAATAATATCTCTCCAATGGAACTCCCCCTCAAGTGAGACACCTCTATCATATTCATGATAAAGATTTACTCAATGTTCATCTCATTATCATTTTCAATAAAAAAATGAATGACTTTATACACTCCTTTAATTCCAAAATTTTTGTCACAATATATATTTTTTTATATATAAATAATTAAGGGTATAATGAGCAACCAATTTATCCATAAAGGGAAACCCTTTTTCATTGATGTTACTTCTAACCTAGGCCATTCTATTCATCCAATATCAACATCATTAAACCATGATTCCATTATTCTAACATCAGGAATCAATATATTGTAATATACTTCTGATTGAATTGTATTTAAAATATACCTATTTTTATCATACCATTCACACTTCTTAATCTTATCACTTGTGGATTTCCACACAATGAAATTTTCCTCTTCTTCCAAAAAAACATTATTCATTATATTCTTATTCTCACATTTTCAAAAAAAATTCCCCTTTGTTCTTTCCTCTTCATAGGTAAATACATGATGAAACAACATGAGTAATCTTTGTCATGTAAGATCCACAACACCCACAATATCATCAAAATTGGGATTTCCTTTGATGAATCCATATTTTATTAGAGTGGGGTTGGCATTATCACATTAGAATTTTTTTTATTATGGGATGGTTATTTCATTGTCCCATTCATTTCATTTTATTATGTGGATGTTTTCATATTATTCTTTGTATATTAGATTTTATAACATACACCATTGGAATCAAAAGTTGTCTTTCTTGATATATGGATCATTCTTACCTTGTTTTTTTGACCCTCCATCATGATATGATTATCTTTGTGTATTAGTATATATTTTGGAATCATCTATTTAAATTTTCAATATGGGTTTGAGCTAAAAATTAGATATATTATTTTTCAAAAAACTCTTCTTTTATATAAGAAAATTTCACCTAAATATTACATAATCCTTTTCCTTTATCAACCATCATCAACTTGTGAATTTCTTTCTAAAAAAATGAACTAAATCCATTTTGATCAAATACTATTTTTTCATTAACAAACCCTTTTCCCTTTTTAATAAATTCAATCATTAGTGTATTCATATCCTTTTTATGCTTCTCTAGTTTTATGTTAACATACTAGAGTTGTGAAATATACTCTAGATAATATTCCAACATACAATTAAGTTAACACTAATGTTCTATTATATCTTCTCAATCATCATTTCTTCTTGATTTTTTTTACCATTATCCCCATGATAAAAACGTGTTACTCTATTTTTAGAATTTTAGAATGACCCTCTATCCATGTAAAATAAGATTCTATTTTTTGTGTGGTTTTTTTATTTTTCTTATCCATTTTCTTCCTTCATTGTATTTTTTCATCCTCTCTTATTTTGGTTCCCTCAACCAGCTTATTAATGAAATTCATTTGAATATGAAAAATATAATTTCAATTTAAAAAACTAAGAAATTATTTACCTTTACCCTTCAATTTTCGCTTCAATAATATCATAGACAACATAGTTATAACCTTATTGGGATCTTTATCATTATTTTAATCATCAATGTATTAATATTATTTATTCTTCCATTTTCACATGTGTTAAAAATATTATACTCTCTCTTACTTATGGAAATCAGGTTCCTTCCACAATACATACTCTCTAGGAATATTATGTAGATCATTGAATGGGATATCATCTAGATAATCCAACAATGATATAATTGATCCAAACAAATATATAATGTTCATCATATGGTTCTTTATAATAGTGGAGCCTTAATAATTCAAACTGAATACATGAATTTTTCTAAAAAAATTTATTTACCCAAGCTCAATAGAAAAAACATCTTCATTTTCATCCATATTAGTATTATCAAACCTTCTCTTTCATGATAGATACATGGATTCTTTCACAATAATGTTTCCCATGTATAATATCCTTAATTTATCCCAAATTTCTTTATTAGTATCCAGACACACCAACCTGGGGTAGACGTTCTATGATAAAGAAATAAAAAAACCTTCTTGGGATTTACATCCATCTCTATAATTATTTTAAAATAATGGGGATTATGATTATTATTATCAATATGTTGAAAACCAATTGTAGTAAACAACATACCTCAAGGATCACAGAAAGGGGGTAAAAATCATCTAATTACTCAAACTATGGTAAAAAATTCTTTCAAATAATGGAACTAATATTATATTCCTATAATTTTGATCCTTTTTTAAACAAAAAGTTTTTTGGATCATTAGCAATAACCATGCCTTGATACAGCTTGTTCAGATCTAAAAAGATTAGATCATTGAGACAGTTATGGGGTGAACCAGTGATACTCCTTTTATTTTATGAGTTTATCCTCTTCAAACTGAACCTATTAAATTAGTGAATGTTCTCAGTACAATCATTATAATTCCTAAATATTTCCTCATATTCTTAAGTGAAAGATAATGCACATCACATGATATTTACATAGTGTTATACCCATGCGTACTCCTTGTCATGTTGGTTGGTCCCGGTAAGATCCCTTGTTTTTATAAGTGGTATACTTATTTTATATTTTCTCTTAAAATATTAATCATGGCCTAATGTTAATAACCTTTTGGGGTCATGGGGGTATAAAAAGTGTCCAGGTATAGCATCCCTCCTTTTTATCACATAGACTTTCATTACATTTTACAAAAACCGAGGATCATTAAGGTTTAGTGTCTTGGAATCCAGGAACTTAAAATATGAAAACATAAAAGATTCTTCTTAAACACTTGAAAGGAATCTCCTCATGTTCATCCTAGGTTCATTACTGCATCTCACAACCTGGGGACATACATCAAGAGAAAGGGTGAGCAGAAGGCCCAGTAAGGGAAACATGAGAAACATTTTACAAGTGAACATGAGATACTTCAATAAGGTCATGAAAAGAACATTAAGGCATGAGAAAGAAATCATGAGGCATATCATAATAAAAATAACATTTTTCATAACTTGAATATGTGGCTGCAACATTTAATATTGACAATCATGAACATATCACCAAGGTCCATCCCCAAGGTCTCATTTGAAAATTACCAAGGTTATTCACCAAGGTATCGTGAAAATTGTAATCTCTAGTGGTTACATCATTACCCAATGCATTTGAGCGCTATCTGGGTGCACCCTTGACATGTATTTATTATCATGTGATCCACATATATCATCATCAATCATTTCATAAACAACCCATATAGCATAAAAGAAATGGGTTTCATTTCATAATCATAACATTTTAAAAACTGCTTTAATGACATGATCTTTATGTCACTTTAAACCCACGGAAAGGGAAAGTGGGTTTCATTTATGTAAATACCAGAATTTAAAATATAAAACTTTTATATATATGTGAATACCCCTTTAGAAATAATAGTTTTGTGTATTCACTTAATAACATAAAATAATTTTGAGATAAAGAAGGAGGCATTTTGAGACGAAACTATGCAGCATAACGTCTATGATACATGGTTTTAGAAAAAGTTGGAAAGAGAGGGGACATGGGTCACCCACTCAAAAATGATACATAAAACAGTATGGGAACAAAATATATAGTATTTAAGAACATGGTAATGAAATTTGAATGATATACCATTTGAAACGAAGAACTTGAAAGGAAGACAAAAAATAAGATTTCTCTTATGAGAATTCATCAGCCTAACGATGTCACTTAAAACATCCATAAATGGATTGACAAGATCAAATAGGGTCTCTCATCATATGAACATAAATGATCAGTATGATTGATATAGAGATTATACCCCAACATAATAAAAAGGAACTTGAAATACTTGGCATGAAAATAGATCATGAAAATGAGAAGGGTGAAAGAACCCCTTAGACATTCGACAGCCTAACAGCGTCACTTAAACTTCAACAAAAATGAATTGATGAGATCAAATAGGGTCTCTCATCATATGAAAATAAATGATCAGTATGATAGATTTATAGATCATTCCCCAAAATAATAAAAAGGAACTTGAAAGACTTGACATAAAAATAGATCTTGAAAATGAGAAGGGTGAAAGAACCCCTTAGAAATTCGACAGCCTAACAGTGTCACTTAAACATAAAAAAAATGAATTGATGAGATCAAATAGGTTCTCTCATCATATGAAAATAAATGATCAGTATGATAGATTTAGAGATCATACCCCAACATAATAAAAAGGAACTTTCAAGACTTGACATGGAATTAGAACTTTGAAAAGGGAGAAAGGTGTAAGGACCACTTAAAAATTCAGCAGCCTAACGACGCCACTTAAACTTCAAAATACTGAATTGAAGAGATAAAATGTGGTATCTAATCATATGATCATAAAAGATAAGTTTGATAAATTTAGAGATCAAACCCCAACATAATAAAAAGGAACTTTCAAGAGTTGACATGGAATTAGAACTTTGAAAAGGGAGAAAGGTGTAAGGACCACCTAAAAATTCAGCAGCCTAAAGATGCCACTTAAACATCAAAATACTGAATTGAAGAGATAAAATGGGGTCTCTCATCATATGATCATAAAAGATCCGTATGAAAAATTTAGATATCATACCCCAACATAATAAAAAGGAACTATAAATACTTTACATGAAAATAGATCTTGAAAAATGAGAAGGGAGAAAGAATCTGTTACAAAAATTTCGGCAGCCTAACAGCGCCACTTAAAACTTCATAAAACGAAATAATGAGAGTAAGAGTGGATCTCTCATTATGTTAACATGAAAAGGTCAGTAATAGGAGTATAAAAGAACACCCTTTAACATAAGAACATGGAGCATAAATGAAATTACATAAAAGAGATTTCTTGAAAAGAAAGAGAGAGATCAGATCCCTTACCTTAAAACGTAACTCTTAAAACTCAATGATTGGGACCTTGAGGGCTTGGGGGCACCTTGGGAGGGCTCATTGGGAGGTAATGAGACCAGAACTTTGTTGGGGAAGAGTGGGGAGTCGAATGGATGAGAGGATGGCTTGGTATTTATAGGGAAAGTGAGGGGACAAGGCATTAATGGCCAAGGGACACCTCATTAGTGGTTTTGGGAAAATCATGGGCTTTCCCATGGTATTGGCCACTTGGGACACCTAATACCTTATATTACTATTCATAATTCGACCATATTGATTACATAATTAATACATCATTTAAGGATGTCATTAAGCACCCGTAACTTAAAAAAACTGTATTTTCACTATTAATCGAAAATTCAACTTTCTCAGAATAATCCCAAAATTTCACCTTAACCAAATATCAATGCTCTGATTTCAAAAATTAACTACATTTTATAAAAATATTTTTCTAAATATTTTTAATTTATTTTTTAAATAAATACACTATTCACCAAATATTCATTTTTTCAGAAAAAACCCCAAAAATTTCCATAACATAATATCGGTGTTCTGAGTTCAAAAATGAAATCCAGTTTATAAAAATAATTTTTTAAATATTTTTAATTTAAATTTTAATTAAAAAAACTATTCACTCGAAAAAACTAATACTTGAATAATAATTTATGAAATCGTTATTTAACCATTTTATTGAATCACATTACTTAATCAAGGTGCCTAGATTATATTAATACTTTCTTTAAGTGATATTACTAATCCATTTAGACACATTACTAATACTAATCATAAAATCACTATTCATAATTTACAATTAATCAAAAATTATGTTGATCTTATTAGACTCTAAATTTCGTACTGAGCATAATTGTAGAATACCATTTTTTGAATATCATTACACATTTTTAATTATTTAAGGTTTACTTAAACATTTTTTAAAATATCATTTTTCTAAAATTCATCAAAAATATGTATACAATATTTATCCGGTCATTTGAAAATTCACAAACTTAATCATAAGAAGAAATCCCAATTTTTATTTAAAACAAAGGATTACACAAGGCAGTTACGGTTACATAGCCCCTTATCACACCAGCATAGGACCTAAGTGTAAGGTGTGCTACGATGACAGAATCTGAGGGAGGCTCGGCTAACATCGCACGAGTAGTAATTTCTATCAATTTGAACTTCTCGCAAAGGTGATTCCGTTCTAGCTTCACACGATGAAGTTCAGCTTGGGTTTGGTCCAGAGCAAAGCCCAGTGGTGCTACCTCCTTCCCAAGTTCTGTTAGATGGGCTTCGATCGGTCCAAGACTACTGGGTGAGGCCATCGAATCTTCTTTCTATAATAATTAACCATGATTACTTGTATTTAGAGACAATAATCAAAACATTTAGTTTCTAGGGGTCATATTGACCAATGGTCATATAACAGTCAAAACCCAACGGTCTCATTTTAATTATAATCATGTTATCAAATGAAACATTTTTGTTGAGTATAAAAAAACAAAAAAAAATAACACATAAAATTAGGAAACAAGATTTATTCAAAATTTCAGGTCGTTACAATATTCCCCCCTTGAGAAATTGCATCCTCACAATTTTTAAAATTGGGATTTAAAATTTCATTGAATGTCCCACATCAGAAAAGGAGTCAGTAAGACTATTACATTAAAAGAAAAAAAAGTAAGTACAAAGGTCACCCGAGTTAGCCCACACTAGGATTCTATGTAGGAAAACATGGACATGGAGGAGAAAACAAAGGGTCAAGTTCTGAGGGAGAGTGATAGAAAATATGATTAAGAGAATGTTAACAATAAGAAAATACCAAACTTATGATGTGTGTAAACGGTCTTTGATTACCCTGTAGGAAACGTAAACCAACAACGTTTTTGTTTTACATTCCTTTTCATAATTTTGAGGAATTCATTTACAACATAAAACAAAAACATAAGAAAATATATCTATCTTCATGTAGAGTTTCATCCTTTAATAAGATTCTACCAAAAACTAATCTTTTCTCCAAAATATGAGCATTCAAAACTACTTTGTCTCATCAAAACACAAGAATCATCTTCTAGAGAATCACATAATCCACAAAAGCTTAACTAGATATTTCATCTATCTTTAAAAATTATCCCAAAAACAGAATGGTTAAGGTAAAACAACTCTTTAAAAAGAAATAATCCAATAGGAATGGAAACTAATTTTAAATCTTCAAAGTTCCATGGTACTACCCAAAGTTCATCATAGTCCATTCCATAAATAACGGTCCTTAAAATTCTTCAAAATAAACCAAACTAATATTGAAACCCAAATACAAGAAGGATTTGATAACATAGTCTTCCAAATAAACTTCATTGTTCATCTCCAAACAACGTCAACCACTCCTAACATCTTATAACAAAAGTATCTAACCTAAACATATTTTACCCAATATAGGTTAATCATTTCCTCAAGTAACCTAAATTACTATAAGTCCACCTTAAATTCATTTATTCTTCAAAATATAAGTCAACCTTACTCCTCAATGAAAATATTGTAGTAATCTATTTACCTCTATCATATAGGGTCCCCAAAATAGTGAACGTCTTCCAAAATAATAATCATATTTTAATCCCCTAATCATCCCTGTCATATTAATACGACAATCGTCGCATTTCCTATCACATTGGTTGTTGGGACATGTTCTTCCATTTCCCGCCATTAACTAAGAAAAGAAACTATAATTAGGGGCTTAAATACTTAGCCAATAATCATGAAAAGAAACCAAAAGCATATAAGGATAACTTGTAAAAGAAAAGTATACCATAACTTGTGATCCCCTAGGTTCCCATCTAGGTTATCCATGATCATATATTCTTATGTGAATCTTTATTTTATTTTATCTTTGTTCCTTTAACAATGGTTCATACTAAGCTTATGAATTTACCAAAGCATATCCCCCGGGAGTGTCGTAACCTAGAGTGAAGAAAGGCCCATTGTCGTGTACCAGTTCCCATTCAAGTCTAGCTCAAATCAGTGTTTTCGTGTTTTACCCCAATGTACATCTGTGCCAGAGCCACCTCTACCTGCTCGTATCCAGACAGGGATGTATTTTCTTGGCAACCCATTACTCAATACTCATCAAAATAACAGGAAGATTTCCTATGTTTTAACTTTTATATAGGCTTCTTCCTAAAGTTTTCATATCCTAATTTCCACAAATAACTAAACCAACCTTTGATACCAACTATAGCCTCCCTCCTTTTTATCACATAAACTTTCATTACATTTTACAAAAACCGTGGATCTTTAAGGTTTAGTGTCTTGGAAAACATGAACTTAAAACATGAAAACATAAAAGATTCTTCTTAAACACTTGAAAGTCTTCTCCTCATGTTCATCCTAGGTTCATTACTGCATCTCATAACCTGGGGACATACATCAAGAGAAAGGGTGAGCAGAAGGCCCAGTAAGGGAAACAAGAGAAACATTTTACATGTGAACATGAGATACCTCGATAAGGTCATGAAAAGAACATTAAGGAATGAGAAAGAAATCATGAGGAATATCATAATAAAAATAACCTTTTTCATAACTTGAAGATGTGGTTGCAACATTTAATAATGACAATCATGAACATATCACCAAGGTCCATCCCCAAGGTGTCATTTGAAAATTACCAAGGTTATTCACCAAAGTATCTTGAAAATTGTAATCTCTAGTGGTTACATCATTACCCAATGCATTGGAGCGCTATATGGGCGCACCCTTGAAATGTATTTATTATCATGTGAGACACATATATCATCATCAATAATTTCATAAAAAACCCATATAGCATAAAAGAAATGGGTTTCATTTCATAATCATAACATTTTTAAAACTGCTTTAATGACATGATCTTTATGTCACTTTAAACCCACGGAAAGGGAAAGTGGGTTTCATTTATGTAAATACCAAAATTTAAAATATAACACCTCGATATATATGTGAATAACCCTTTAGAAATAATAGCTTTGTGTATTCACTTAATAACATAAAATAATTTCGAGATAAAGGGGGAGGCATTTTGAGACGAAACTATGCCGCATAACGTCTATGATACATGGTTTTAGAAAAAGTTGGAATGAGAGGGGAAATAGGTCACCCACTAAAAAATTATACATAAAAAAGTAGGGGAACAAAATATAAAGTATTTAAGAACATGGTAATGAAATTTGAATGATATACCATTTGAAACGAAGAACTTGAAAGGAAGACAAAAAAATAAGATTTCTCTTATGAGAATTCAGCAGCCTGACAGCGTCACTAAAAAGTTCCAAAAATGGATTGATGAGATAAAATAAGGTCTATCATAATATGAACATAAATGATCAGTATGATAGATATAGAGATAATACCCCAACATAATAAAAAGGAACTTGAAAGACTTGGCATGAAAATAGATCTTGAAAATGAGAAGGGTGAAAGAACCCCTTAGAAATTCGACAACCTAACGGCGTCACTTAAACTTCTACAAAAATGAATTGATGAGATAAAATAGGTTCTATCATGATATGAACATAAATGATCAGTATTATAGATTTAGATATCATACCCAAACATAATAAAAAGGAACTTGAAAGACTTGACAAGAAAATAGATCTTGAAAATGAGAAGGGTGAAAGAACCCCTTAGAAATTCGACAGCCTAACGGTGTCACTTAAACTTCAACAAAAATGAATTGATGAGATCAAATAGGTTCTCTCATAATATGAACATAAATTTTCAGTATTATAGATTTAGATATCATACCCCAACATAATAAAAAGGAACTTTCAAGACTTGACATGGAATTAGAACTTTGAAAAGGGAGAAATGTGTAAGGACCACATAAAAATTCAGCAGCCTAATGACGCCACTTAAACATCAAAATACTGAATTGAAGAGATAAAATGGGGTCTCTCATAATATGATAATAAAAGATCAGTATTATAAATTTAGAGATCATACCACAACATAATAAAAAGAAACTTGCAAGACATGACATGGAATTAGAACTTTGAAAAGGGATAAAGGTGTAAGGACCACTTAAAAATTCAGCAGCCTAACGATGCCACTTAAACTTCAAAATACTGAATTGAAGAGATAAAATGGGGTCTCTCATCATATGATCATAAAATATCAGTATGATAAATTTAGAGATCATAACCCAACATAATAAAAAGGAACATGAAATACTGTACATGAAAATAGATCTTGAAAAATGAGAAGGGAGAAAGAATCCATTACAAAAATTTCGGCAGCCTAACGGCGCCACTTAAAAATTTATAAAAAGAAATAATGAGAGTAAGAGGTGATATCTCATTATGTGAACATGAAAAGGGAAGTAAGAGGAGTATAAAATAACACCCTTTAACATAAGAACATGGAGCATAAAAAAATTACATAAAAGAGATTTCTTGAAAAGAAAGAGAGAGATCAGATCCCTTACCTTAAAACATAACTCTTAAAACTCAAAGGTTGGGACCTTGAGGGCTTGGGGGCACCTTGAGAGGACTCCTTGGGAGGTAATGAGACCATAAATTTGTTGGGGAAGAGTTGGGAGTCGAATGGATGAGAGGATGGCTTGGTATTTATAGGGAAAGTGAGGGGACAAGGCGTTAATGGCCAAGGGACACCTCATTAGTGGTTTTGGCAAAACCATGGGCTTTCCCATGGAATTTTCCCATGTTATTGGCCACTTGGGACACCTCATACCTTATCTTACTATTCATAAGTCGACCATACTGATTACATACTTAATACACCATTCAAGGATGTCATTAAGCACCTGTAACTTAAAAAAACTGTATTTTCACTATTCATAAAAAATTCAACTTTCTCGGAATAATACAAAAATTTCACCTTAACCAAATATCAATGACCTGATTTAAAAAATGAACTCCATTTTATAAAAATAATTTTCTAAATATTTTTAATTTATTTTTTAAATAAATACACTATTCACCAAAAATTCAATTTTTTCAGAAAAAACCCCAAAAATTTCCATAACATAATATCGGTGTTCTGAGTTCAAAAATGAAATCCATTTTATAAAAATAATTTTTTAAATATTTTTAATTTATTTTTAATTAAAAAAAACTATTCACTCGAAAAAACTAATACTTGAATAATAATTTATGAAATCGTTATTTAACCATTTTATTGAATCACATTACTTAATCAAGGTGCATAGATTATATTAATACTTTCTTTAAGTGATATTACTAATCCATTTGGACACATTACTAATCCTAATCATAAAATCACTATTCATAATTTACTATTCATAAAAAATTATGTTGATCTTATTAGACTCTAAATTTTGTACTGAGCATATTTGTAGAAGACCATTTTTTGAATATCATTACAATTTTTTAATTATTTAAGGTTTACATAAACATTTTTTAAAATATCCTTTTTCTAAAATTCATCAAAAATATACATACTATATTTATCCGGTCATTTGAAAATTCATAAACATCATCATAAGAAGAAATCCCAATTTTTATTTAAAACAAATGATTAGACAAGGCAATTACGGTTACATAGCCCCTTATCACACCAGCATAGGACCTAAGTGTAAGGTGTGCTAAGGTGAGAGAAACTGAGGGAGGCTCAGCTAACATCGCACGAGTAATAATTTCTATCAGTTTGAACTTCTCGCAAAGGTGATTCTGTTCTAGCTTCACACGATGAACTTCAACTTGGGTTTGGTCCAGAGCAAAGCCCAGTGGTGCTACCTCCTTCCCAAGTTCTGTTAGGTGGCCTTCGATCGGTCCAAGACTACTAGGTGAGGCCATCTAATCTTCTTTCTATAATAATTAACCATGATTACTTGTATTTAGATACAATAATCAAAACGTTTAGTTTCCAGGGGTCATATTGACCAATGGTCATATAACAGTCAAAACCCAATGATCTCATTTTAATTATAATCATGTTATCAAATGAAACATTTTTGTTGAGTATAAAAAAAACAAAATAAAATAACACATAAAATTAGGAAACAAGATTTATTCAAAATTTCGGGTCGTTACACCAGGTCTTGTTTGGATCTCACATCTAGACCATTTGGAACATTACGCTAGGAATCATGGTTAGTAGAAACAATGGGGGGAAGGTCTCATGGTTTCTACTAACCCTATGCTACTAGATAGTGGGGTTCTAAAAGAAGCGTGGTTTGAGGAAATCATGTGGATGGAGGAAGACACCCCATGCGATAGCCTCTAAAGTTTTTGAGAGTGGGCCGAATAGTGACATTCGTACTAGTTGGAAAACCATATGCACTAACCTTGTCAGCTTCAAATCCGTACAATGAAGGGTGCCCGGTTGGTGCACCGTTTGTCCAACCATGATACCACACCATGAGACATAGTGTAATGAGAAAATAGTCTTCCAATATACACACCCTAGTACCTTATTTATAGTAATAATCTTCTAGAATTTGGAAAGATGCAATTGAGGCCATGTGACGAACCCGTATTGGGGCACCAGTCAGTGGAATCCAAGTCCAGGACATTAAAAAGTGGTAATAGATTGGTTTTATTTTCTACCTTACTATATGGTGATAATATGAAAGGGATTAATAATTTTTTTGAGTTTTGTAATGAGTTGTTCCTAGGAGTGGCTAACCCACGTACGAGAAAAACACAAATTTTCATAAATGGAAATTATTGTTTTCAGTATTTTTCCAATTATAGTTGATTTGTTTCCTCCACTATTTCATGAACATGAATTTTGATTTTTATATTGATATGATTGAGTGTTCTAATTTTTTATCCTGATGAGATGAGTGTATGAAATCTCATGAATCATTATAGGCACCTCATATGATTTAAATGTCATGCATTGTTCCATTCTATATAGGGTGCATTGCTTGAGCGTATGACATTGTGATGTGAACCTTGTTTGATATACTTTCTCTTTTGATAGATAATTTTTTAGGTAATTGAGTATAATTATTGGTACTTA
The DNA here is from genome assembly GCA_963277665.1 of Viscum album. Lineage (NCBI taxonomy): Eukaryota > Viridiplantae > Streptophyta > Magnoliopsida > Santalales > Viscaceae > Viscum > Viscum album. The sequence continues at coordinate 2,121,440,771 of OY728140.1, forward strand.
TAGTACATGTTGTAACCTGTGAGGTTTTTTATGTTTAAGCAATAATAGGCATACTAAGAATCCAATTGCAACACATTGAGTTGAGGACGATGGGTCACATAAACTGGAACATTTTATGGTGTCAAATAGGTAGATTCCATATTTTGGTTCATGAAAACATGGGCCCTTATGGATCATAATTTGGTGAATCATTGGGTTAATCATTTAAATTGAAAAGTGAAATGAATAAGAAAATGAAATGGAAACTCAAAATAGATAAATAAAGTCTTTAATTTGAACCAAAATTTTTGTGGGTAGTAGGACGTTTTTCTAGTGTACATGATGGATGATTATTTTTACCAATCCAGGATTTATGAGTATGTTATGTAGTAAAACCTATTATTTTTTTTGGTTTTGACCTCTCATACACTTTTACCTATGAACAATGATATTGATCTTTTCAGAGGCATGTGTTTGGGGTTTTAGAAGTATTCCTCAATGAAGAACTTCTATCTTACACCAAGAGGGTGGATATTACCACACTCTAGTGGTTTTTGGCCATGGGATACCGTTGGATACTACTATATCTAAAGATAAAGAACTAGTAGTTGTTCTAGAATTAGGTGGTGATGCATAGTTCCATGAGAGATTGATGAGTGTTATGAAAACATTTCAGGGGGAGTGGAAGCCATCATTATATATGGATGAGATAAATGATGTGTTACGAAAAATGTACCCCCAAATATTTGGGGGATAATAGTCAACAGTCTATATAGATGTGGATTTATATTTCTATATCAATCATAGAACATCCGGAGTCACCTCCTAGGGGGATAGTGAATCTCAAGACTTATATACACCATGAAGATAAAAATCAATTGTGGGATGTTTTAAACCATGTTTACAGGCTATATAATATGGATTTTATAGATTTAAAATCTAGTTTCTATGAATAATTATACCTCGAGTCTCCGAGAGAAGAGGATGCCAGTGATTTCATGCATTTGGAGTGGGGGGATATGAAAATTATGTAGTATTCGACACAATTTACAGAGCTACAACATTGTGAACTAAAATACCTTGTTAATGAGTTATCTAGGGAGATATGATTCTAGGAAAGTCTCCAATATTCTATTCAATATCATGTTAATGTGTTCAGGGTGATGATGATTACTAAAATAGTAAACTAGGCCCCAGTTAATTATTGGAACTAGAGGGATGCTTAAGGAACAAAGAAGATTAGTGTAGTCTTTCATCCTATTAGTTAAACTTATACTAGAAAGAAGCACCGTTTTGAGGATTCCCATGAAATTATCACCAGCCAAGTCATTGGTGTAATGTATCAGACCCAGATGTCCTTGAAAGGTTCCCCAAGCCTGGTTGGCCACATTGCCTCACACATTTATCCCCATACACCAGATCCAACCGACTAGTAGTGGGGGCCTCAATGTTCTAGTGGGGAGACCATTCCCTCATTACAAGAGTGTATCATAGCATATATAAATTAATAGATAGTTATCATAACTAGTATAACAATCAAACAATAGATAAATAATAGGCATATATACAATAAACAATAAAAGAATGGAATCTCATATATATATGATGATGATACAAGAAAAATGTCTCTATAAATAAGAAAAAATAGGTATACATGGCAGGGGTACACAATATGTAACAAAATTACAAAAAATTTAAAAGTTATTAGATATCATTAGGAGCCTTATCTCAGTCATTTTCTATTTTTCTCCTAAGCAGTAGTCTAGAACCTATACCATAGTTTTTTCCCTTATCTATACCTATAATCATATATTATGTTTCGGTACCCAAGGTGGCATGAATATGGTGTGATACATAATCCCAGTTGGTAACCACCTAAGGTAAAGTTCCATCAATTCAGTGAGTATATAATATTCACAATTTTCATGAAATAGTATAATATGAAAAATATGTAAGGAGAGTAAACATCATACAAAGACCAGGATTTATTTATAATAAAATTCATTTAATCATTCAATATCATTTAATTATAATGTTTTGGGACCTAGTATAGAACCTAAAGTCCCCCATATTGATATGATCAAGGGATTCCAAAACAATCCATCAATAAAGTGTAAGACAAAAGACTGAATCTAAACATGTTCTTTGGATTTGAAGATGTATAATATAAACCATTTCATTTATTATTCATTTAAAAAACTAAGACCATCTTTTCCATTAATAATTTTGAATATTGGTATCACTCTATGTATAATATAAACAAACACCCTACAAGCCCGTCCATGGAGAACCTCTCCAGAGCCCAAGTATCGCTCCAGGTGTGGAATAACATCATTGGTACTCAAGTATGTCCTTGGTGGTCCAATAAGAGACCCCAAGTATCACACATGGAATATATTATCAAATTCCATGTAAACACACCCTTGGAAATCCATATGGAATTATAAGTATCACTTAGAATTCAATAGTCATCCCCTATGAGTTCGTACCTGACGATCTATATAAGGTGTCCATGCGTCACTGAGTCCAAAGAAAGGTATAATACAAATAAATCCATCCATGGAAGTATTTTATGAATCCTTGTGTAACACAAGGAATATAATCATATTCTAAATTTCAAACCATTTAATTAATATCATTTAAGCATGTCAAAATCATCAATAAGAACATCTCATTAAAACCTCACCTAAAAAGGTGAAAAAAATCACAAGATAGGTTTAGATGGATAAACCATATTGTTACTCTCATAGAAATTTCATTATAAGAAGGAATGTCAAGAATAATAATTCAATTTCATGTCATAGACTAGGGTCTTGGTCATTACATCCCTTTCCTTTAATCCATTTCAATTACAATTAAATTCATCAAATGAAAATTCACATACATATCAACCCGTAATTCAAATAATCAATCGACAATTAAATCATAACATCCAATGACATGGGGTAAATGGAACACCTCAAAGGTATCTAGAAGTCATATTCCACAATAATGTAACATTTAAATACACAACCCACATAAAGGGGTGTTTCAATTCATGGTTCTCACCCATATAGATTCTATCAACATGTCTCATTAATTGCATAGGTTATACCTATCAATTCTCATAATGTATTAATAATAAATTCCTGGGAGAAACTATAAGAATTGGGTAAATGGATTAATGATATATATAAATACTTTGAGATTAAATGAAAGTCACAAGACAACTTACAATAGGTCCATCGTAGATTTCTCATCCAGTATCAGCTCTTGATTTGACTCAAATTGGGGGAAAATTGAAGAACGGACGAAGAACCTATAAATATTGAATATTAGATATCACTAAAATAGAATATATGATACCTATAATAATTAATAATTTCTAAAAAAAATCTATATCAAACTGAGGTGGATCCAATGAGGCAACTGGTTCTTCATTTCGAACATGGATGTAGAGTTAGTAACAAATTATAGAATAGGCATTAAAGAAACCTTTTCAAAGGATAAATTCTATCCAATGTGATAAAAGTGAAAGAATTAGGTGATCTATATTTAATAAGGGACTTTTTAGTATGTTCACAGAAAATATAGGGTTTCATTGGTTTTTCACATGGTTGGCCAAACCATTCACCAATCATGAACACTTTGTTCTAGAAAGGGGAACCCTTCATGGGTAGTATGCATGGTTCAACTAATAGTGTGAAAACCTCACAAAAATACACTATCAAAATTTTAAAAATTATCATAGGGTGGTGTGCTCTATTTCACGTGGTTTTCCTAAATATGCAAGATCCTCCAACACTCTTACCATGCCTCGCATGATTTTCTAGACCGTGTGGCCTTCCCTGCACAGTTTGTACTAACCACGTGACATGACTTTTTAAACCCAAATGTTGGGTTCCCAAATTTTAACAAACCATGGAAACCTCTGATAAATACATGGACTCAAAGTGAATTATCATTAATTCAAATTTTAATATATAATTGGAAATTAATATGGAAGGTGAAGGATTTTTACCTCAGAAAAGAATCATGTTCTTACAAATATACCCCTTAATGTAATTGATCCCCAAATTTTCCTTCCAAGATCATTGAAGCATGACATGAGAATAAAAATGGACTCTATGATCATACATGAACCTCTCTCTCCCAAGTAACATCATTCACATGGTTGTGAATCCATAACACCCATACTATAGTAACATTCCGACCTTAGATAACCTTTGTGCTATGATCCACAATTTTAATTGGATGCCTCGGAATGGATGCATCTGCCTATAACTCAACATCATATTGTTGAAAATAACGAGACTCGTCATAATAACAGTGTCATATATGAGATACATGGAAGACTTAGTGTATGACCTGATACTTATGAGGAAACTACAACTGATAAGCTACAAGCCTGACTCTCTTCAGAATCTTGAATAAACTGACATATCCTGAAGAATGCTTAATGTATCCCCTGATTCATTTGTGTCCCAACACTAGTGAAACAAATACAAGGACCGCAACCCCATACTCGAACTCCAATGGTTTTTTACAATGACTAGCCAAAAGATTTCTAATGAGACTGTGTAGTAGCCAACTATTTTACGAATCAACTACACCTACTAATTGGTCTCATAAATATGATGAGTTCTAAGCATAGATGTCTATCCTACCTCTATCCAGTATAGAGGTGATTGACATTGAAAACCATAGAAGTCCACATATGGAACCAACTTAACAGTGTATTGAAGGATGTTATCATTGAATAATTCTACAAAGGTCAATATCTATCCCAAGATCCACTAAAATAATGTACGCGTGCTCACAACATATCCCCATAAACCAAAACCATGTTCTTAGACTGACTATCAGTCTAGTTGTGGTTGTTGTGCTAAGAATAACCAGAGTACCTAATGTCCTCTACAACCCTTTATAGATCTATAAATTAAACGTGGAATCCCTATCAGAGATGATAGTCAGTGGGACCCCATGAAGTCATACTATCTCATTGATATACAAAATTCCAAGCTCATCCATACTAAATGTTTCCTTGATCTATATGGAATGGGAAAATTTTGTGAGACTTTGTACCAAAACACATACGGCATTATTAATTTTGGGAGACCTTGGTAAACCCATCACAAAATCTATTGTGACATAATTCTATTTCAACTTGGTAATGGTAAAATGCTTTAAAAGGACTACTGGTTGCTGGTGTTTCACCTTCACATTCTGATAGGTGGAACATCTCATGATGAAGCTAGATACATCTCTTGGAATACATGTCCACCTATATTGGTGATGTAAATCCCAATTCATCATGGTTATGCTAGGGGGAACTGCCCATGATAAAGCATGATAGTATGACATCATCTCCTCGTGATTTTCATATAAAACACATATATGACCATGTATACAAAAAATGGCACCGTCAACTATAGTCCAACTTGGATGAGTGTCCCCACCTTCCACACAATCATATAGGACTAGGACTTCAATGTTTGACAGATTACTCATCCTCACTCTATACAAAAGTGTTAATGTCACATTAATTGATGATAGATATGTTTTCCCCTAACTATCCTATGCCTCCAAGTGCATATCATAGAACAGATCCATAAGTTTCCACTTTCTACTGGCATGTCACACTACTTGTATCTGAGTCCTGCTACGCAGTGCACTACAATTACAATACCATGAATGTAAGAAATCTAGATGTCAAATGACTCTTGGTACTCAACCCACCATAACTTCCTCATATTTAGATCACACTGTGTAAACATGTACTTGATGATTTTTTCATTCGTGGAGACAAAAAAATTATCCCTATGTAAATAATGTTTTCAATAACGCATGTCATGAACAACTACATCTAACATGAGATTTTTCATTGGGTAATTCATCTTAGGTAGTCTAAAAATTCAAAGACCCGTACACAATGACTTTACCAAACTGTAAAAGTGATTCTCACAGCCTGACACCTGGAGCATCATAGTACATAGTGTAACTTCTTCTTTTCTCTGAAAAAATCAGTATCATCATTAAAGTCAATAGCCCTTTCATCTCTAGAAATTCTGTTTCATAGGAATCTGGCCATACAAACACCACACCCTTCTTAGTCATACCCTTCAACAACACTACTATGTGTGGGAAGTCCTTTATGAAATTTATTTAGTAACCAGATAGCCCCATGAATATCTATACCTAAAACAGATTCTTCATCTGATCCCAAATAACTATAAATCTCACGTTCTCTTGGTCAAATAATACTCCAATATCTGAGAAAATATTACCTATGTAGTGTATATGATCCATCTATAAGTGGAACATTGTGAGAATATCATATAAATTATTCTCTCTTAGTGTATTAAATATGATCTTAGAATGTTTAGAATTGTAATGTAGAGTGTGAGAATAAATCATGATATCATCCATGAAAACCATGAAAAATGTATCCAAATAAGGATGGAAGACTCAGTTTATCAGTTCCATGAAGACTCATGGAATGATCCTAAGACCAAACAATATAACCAAATACTCATACATACTATAGCTTCTATGAAAAGATGTACAAGGTATTTCTGATGGTATAACATGCACCTGATGATAAGCGAATCTCAAATCAATCTTTGATAAGACCTAAGCTCCCCAGATATGGTCAAGGAGATTATATATCTATGGAAGAGGATACTCATTCTTAACAATCAGATGTTTCAATTTCTAGTAATCCACACACAACCCAAGGGTTCTATCATCCTTTTTCTCAAAAAGGACAAATGAACCCCTGGATAAATGCTCGGTCAGATAAACCCCTTTTATTCAATATCCTTCAGCTGCATCTTGAGCACATTAATCTCAGTAGTTGACATCCTGTTAGGAGGAATAGATATCAATATAGCTTCTACAATTTTAGAAATAGATAAATTTACCTCTTTTAATGGAGTTAAAAATGAAAATTAGTCTAAGAATATGCACTTGAAATGAGAAAACACTTTAGGGAAATTAGACTAACATGGTCCCTGATCATACAGATATAAAAATACAATCTGGGTTATCATCTTACCCATTGCTTGATTCTCAATCATAACTCACCAATCACTAAAAATAAATTCATCTATGGGAATAAAATCTCCACCCTCTAGTGATGTTAATGTCACCCTTAAGTGATATAAATAAAAAAAACCTTAAAGGAAACCCAACAGTCCATCCCGAATAAGATGCTAAAACCTATAATCTTGAGGAAAAAGAGGTCTCATATGAAGTAACAACCAGCAATCTCAAGGGGTACTCGCTACACTAACATACCTTTTATTTTTATAATCCCCAACAATGTTTTAGGCATCATAACACTCTCAGAACATTGTTCATTGATCCCTTCCCTACTGGTAGGTATCACTGCTCCTTGTGCATAGTTTTTTTATTTTACTCTCATTATCATAGTCTCTCTCAGAAAATTATATTATTTAAAATGAAATCCCTTCTTCAAATAATTTGGACTTGTTCCCAAAAAAATGTACACCTTTTTTTCCATAATTGGTTTTATAACTACAAATTAATTCCTTAACTACTCCCTATGATGTTTATGAAAACTACTACAATGTATCTGAAAAGAGGCCCTTCTCTCTATTAATGTTGCATGGTATAAATCAAAAAAATTTCATATATCATTTATTCTTAATAATACAATGATATATACTTAAATCAAGGTGTTTAATAATTCCAATGATTTTGGAATCATTTAATATTAGTCCAAGCATCAACAGAATAAATTATCCATGTTTCTCTCATGTTTCACGTATTAGAACCCTATACGCATTCAACCATGATGAGGTATAGAATTCATTGTCATTTTTACCTCAAAACATCAACCACCATGGGTGTGGTATATATCATATAGTCATTTCAACATGCACAATGACTTATTGACCATGGATTACCTTACCACATGAGTGGGGATGGACGTTTTTCATCCTTTGAACTATAGGACTCCACATCTTACTTCAATGTGGAATACCTATTTTTGGAATTATTATTTCTCATAGGATGATATCAGAAGCCCCATGAGTTACAGTATGGTAATAGTTAATAATGTTTTGTCCTTATCAAAACACCAGGTTCTATGAAATGGAAATACTACATCACAAACTTCACAATACCCATTTGGGATCATCCATGTTACATAGGTTAACAATGATTTCCCCATGTGGACCAACATAGGGTGGTCTCTATCTATCCTACTATTTAAATCATTTTCTTATCACCACACCTTATTCTTTTAGTGTGTTCTACTCTTGTTTTATTCTCTAGATTAACCATGGTCACTTCTCGATTGTTCCCTAGATATTTTTGGGATTGAAAACCTCTAAGATGAATTTAGACTACATTTTCACCATGTAGACATCGTAATATTCATTCAAGGTTCACTTTTTTAAAATTCAATGCTATTGTCAATAAATACCACTACTTATATGGAGATAACAACACCATTCTAGTCATAAATTATTCTATTATGAAAAAATACAATACAATCAATTTAGATTTATAAAAATAGGATTTAAAAGTTAAAAATAAAAAACCAAACGAATAAAACATGATACATGAAAGAAAAACAAAGAGTTTTTTGTTATTCATAAAAAAATGGATCCAGAAGAAGTCACTTCATGAAAATGAATCAATAATATCCCCCATTTTGGTAGTCACAAAACATAATAATGATAGAAACTATGATAAAATATAGTAAAACTTCTTATTCATCCAAAAAATACACACCACCTTATATAGAAATAAAATGATGCAAATATGTACCCCCTTACTTAGTCAACAAAAAAATCATCATTTCACTTCATTTTAACAATTTATACCCCTTGAATGACATTACCCTACTTCCACTTTTTCTACCTTTGGGATTATTAATTTGAAAACCAAGATAATTAATAATTGGTAAAAAAGAAGTTAATATAACAAGAGTAAAAACCATGATGGAATAATAAATCATCGTAAATGTGTAACTATATCCATAGGAAATACAAATGGATAACTCTCAATGACATGCATAATTATAAACGTGAGGTTACATATGAAGAGATAGAAAAGAATATAAATTTCATAATAAATACTCCAAAAATAAAATAATATAGAAATAATAAATTAATACATCATTAAGGGGACTTATTGAGAAACTATGTAAGATAAAAACAAAGATTAAATACAAAATTCAATCAATTAGTTTATGTAATTTACATAAAAATGGATTTTAAAAAGAATAGTTCTGAAATATGTAAAAATATATATTATAATTTTTTTAATGTTATTATTGAATATATATAGTACATGCACAAAGAATTAACATAGTCTTATATTAAATATAATTTTATTTGGATTTTTGAGGATTATTTCACTTTTAGGAGAATATTAAATTTTAAATGGAAGATAATAACATAAAATTGATCATACAAATCTTCTATTTAATCAGTATAATTCATTTTCAATTTATTTATTTTATAACTACATCAACATGATATTTTTTTCATTTCTGATAAAATCTAAAACAATATCATGTTTTTTTAAAAATATTGATAAAAAATAAATGATACCAAATATGTAAGAATGGAATGATATTAGTGACACTTAATCTTTTCATATAGTTTTTATTTCTGAAAAATACATAAAAAAGTTCAATTCCTCCGAAAAATGTGTGTGGTGGTATGAAAAAATATAAATTTATTTTTATAGTTTTTTACTCAAAAAATTTTTAGCTATGCTTTCAAGAAATACAGTTCATAAAAAATATTCCTAAAATTAATTTATATAAAATGAGTAGTAACAATAATTTTTACCTTTGGTAACTTGAATTCCATCCTGAATTGACATAAAAAATACAGTACTCAATCTTTCATGGGTATTTAAATATTAATAAATTATACCTTTAATATATAAATTGATCTAACACCATGATGTTTTTTCCACAAGTTCTTTTAGAATAAAAAATACATGTTTCATGTTATTGAACCTTATTCATGATTAAACAATTCTTAAATTAACATATCAATTTTCATTTAATATAAAAGGGCAAACAGTTAGAAAAAAATAGTTCATCTATAAATGTTACTTAATGAATAATATATAACAAATATTAAATGATTATTTATATGGTTTGAACTATCTTAATATATTTTTAAAATTATTCCTTATTAAAGTAATATTAGAATTAATCTTCTCAATAATATCAACTTTAGACATATCTTTTAAGACTTTATTATGATCATTTTATGGTGAAGAAATATATTTTAAATTCAAATCAGAAGTATGTTTTGAAACATTACCATTATACATAAAAATATATTACCTCACCAAATAATAGTATTTCATTAACATTATACATATTTTCTTCATTCCAGTCACATATTTATCCATTTATTTCAATTATAGTTTACCATACTCATAATCCTATGAATAAGATTAAGTAAAATATTGTGACTAATTCATAACTTAATATGGAGTTACCTTGTACATAAATATTGATTCATTCCAAGGAAACATGGAACATAATGGTGTGGTATTTACACTATCATCACTTCCCAAATAACTTTTAAATAATACATATTCACTCACACATTAGGCTGTAATCCCTTTTATAAATTTATTTTTATTTTTATTTGAGGATATTCTATAATATGTTTCTTTATTATTCAATCAAAACCATTATATTCTAATATTAACTAGTTTCTTACACTCATAATAGATAAAATTGGAAGTGTATTTCTCCTCACCCCTTATCCCATAATTTTCATGTCAATATTCACATTCCTTATACTAATAATTAAAAAAATTCAACTTCTCAATAATATTATTCATATTCCATAAATGTTAACAAGATCATACATAATTATGCTTTTCTTAATATCATCCACATTACATGGTTTAGAGTCATTATATATATAAGTAGTAGAAGAAAGAAAATATCTTCTTCTAACTCCCTTCCATGTATATCTCTTTAGTCAATACCCATATTTTATCCAAGTTATGATATAATTATCAAGATGTATATTAGTAAGATGTCTCATTTATTAAATCATTTTTAATTCAAGATTCCACTCCTTTAATAGTCTTCTAATATTCTTATCAACTAGCTATCCATGTATAATATTTGTACGCCATGTGATTGTAATTCATTCCACATAGTAATATATTGTTGATGATTTTGAGTAACTGATTAGATGAGAATAAATTTAAATTCTTGATTATATGATTTCATCATTTCTATCTCGGAATTCAAATCATTAAAAGTCCTAAATTGATTTATTTTCAATATTCAATTAAAAACACAAGTTGTTTCTTAAGAAAATATTTTTCAATATATATATCAAATAAATGAAATAATATATATTTATAGACTATATAATGCCATCGATATTGAAATTTTTCCTCATATTAATATTTAGTATCTAATTATATTATATTATTTAGTTACCAACTATCATTTAATACTTATCTACTTTATTATGAAACAAAAAGGATTTCATTTGGTATATCTATTAATTATAATATTCACCATCAAAGATAGATGAAAATAGGATTTAGATTCATCAATTTTTCAATAATTAAGCAAAATTCGATAGAAAAAATATTTTCTTTTCTATACATTAGTATTAATAAAAATAAATGAGCTAAAATTTAATTTTTTTAATCTTAGAAAAACTGATTGAATTTGATACCAAATGTTGTACTAGTAACGAAGATTAAATAGGGGTTAATTGAAGATTTTATGAATATTTTTTTTGTAATACAGATAATAAGAAGTATGGAAATTATAAATTTTAAATAATCCAAATAGAAGTTGATAATAAATTATAAGGATATAATAATACTAAATTTAAAACTTAATCTATTTAAATAATCTAAATTTAATGAGAATATACACAAAAATGATTGATGCAATATATTTATGGATGAAAATATGTTAAATCCAATAAAATATATTATTATTTGATATAAATTTTCAATCAAAAATAACCCCTATATTTAAATCAACTTTTTGGGACTGATCAATACCAAGATCCAAAGTAATAAATTTTTGAAACTCTAAAACAACCTAAATAAAATTATTAGAAGAAAAACTCTTATCCCTGAACATTATAAATGGAGAGTTTTAGAAGAAATATCTATTATAATGGTTTTATTATATTATATTACTGGTGAAAAGTATTATCCTTAGATTTATTTAAAATACCGGTTCAAAAGGATAAACTAATATCAAAAAATTCATTTCAATCACACATAATAAAAAGGTAAAATTGTAATAAGAAACATGGATATTATATAAAAAAATACCTTAGAATCAAAATCAATAATAACACTCTAAAAATACACATAAATGGAAATAGTCAAGAACTGATTTGGTTCATAGATCTCAAATGAAGTATGATCAGTGTTTAACAATTTATTTTTTCTTGAAGATAATATTTTGTATTTATATTTGACCAGGTTAACGGATTCGTACTAATTTACTCTAAAATAATCATGTATAGATGTCACCTTTAATAGACACAAAAGATATCACATGATATTCTACTGTTTTGTTAGGAAACACCATGTTGTTTTAAAAGTTTATGTTTCTGAATCATCTTGAATGAAATATGTGATTGATATTGTAAAACTTCAAAAAAAAAAGAACTAATAAAACTCTACATAAGTAAAAGTTAAAAAATATTTCTTTTTTGATTCATTAAAAAATCCATACTAATAAATTTCTGGAAAATTAATCATCCAAAAAGGGAATAATTTGTCATTCACAAAGTGTAGCCACATGTTCCATAAATTTTTCTTAATTATATTTTAGGGTAAAATTGGAACCATGTCTGTTGGATGCTGAACATATGTATGGGAAAAATTCCATATAATAGATTTAAAAAATCCAAATATATATTATAAAAAATTATCAAATATTATAAAAATAATAATATAACATTTTCTTAATTTATTCACAAGTTATATTTGTTTAAAATTGAAAACAATAAAAAAAATTAAATGAAAGTTACATTTTCTAGGTTAATTACATAATTTTAGGAGGTAATGAGTCATGTTTATTTATTAAATATTATCCTATGAATATTTATAGAGATACAAGTTAGTGAAAAAACATTAATAATTTTCATGGAATGTTAAATACTACAGTGGTGGGGTTTTTGGTCCATAATCCAAGTTAACTTTTATATGAAAAAATAGAAATTTAAAAAATTTAGCCCAAATATTAAATAAAACATGATACGAAATATTCATAGAATCCCTGAATTAATTTTGTGTGATATATAATTCACTCTCATCTTTTAGATAGGGAAACCAAATGAAAAACATGATCCGATTGATCTTAAATTCTATGATTTAGTTTTTAGTTTTCTTGCAATTGTGTGGTCAACATAATGAGTTTAGATAGAACATGTTATCTCATTGGAATATAATTTATACGAACCAAATACATTAAAATAATTTTTAAATGTTATATAGGGAGAATATATTAAATCATTTGTGCTAAATGATTCATAGATGAGGTGAGTACACTGGCATTGTTCTATTCTATGAGGTAAAATTTTAATTTTTTTTATAATTATTTATAATTTCACAAAATAATAGACCTAAATCCTATACTAAATTTATAAATAAAATTTCATAGAAAATATTTGAAGTTAAAAATTTATAATTTACCCATTGTAATGCTTTCAAGTCATACTCAGTTAATTAATGTGGCATTTGGGCAACCGTGTAAAAATGAATTTCAATATATCAATTAAATATTCAATAATTTTGACAAATGGATTTTATTTGTTCATAATTCCACTAATGGGGAATCAATTAAAGGTTGGATGTCCATGATATGGACTTCTGAATATAAAAATATATTTCAATCATATGAATTTTTCAAAACAAAATAATAAAAAAAATTGGTTTGGAGGGTAAAGAACACTATAGATCCTCATCTTGGTTCACATCCACCATGACTGAACTATAATGAACAAAAAACATTAAGAGGTACATCCTATATATCAGGGGACAACAACTACTGGTGGGTGGGAAAATGTGATATTATGAAGAATATAACCTCTGATGTAAATACTAACAACCATGACTGGATGAAAAATAATAAATGTCAAATCAATGAAACACTAGTATTACAACTGATATAACATGACATGATATATTATAATAATTATGTATAATTTCAGATGATACATTCATAGGATAAATGGATCACCCATAGTCTGATCATATACAACTAATTATAAATGAAAAAAACATCAACAAAACACCAAGGATCCACTTGATCCAATCCAAAAATCAACAGACATCCCATTCACGAATCAAATCCACCTCTATCAAATTAAAAATTAGTCGAAGGGCCCCATCACTTTTTTGTATCATGAGTCATAATTTCTTCATGAATCCTATAGGTCATATTCATGGTGTGAGTATAAATATAGTAAGGATCCACCAATGATGTCCCTAGATAATATCCACTCACATATAAGTTATTTTAAGGTGAAACTTTCAAAAACAATAAGATATGAAACCATAATTTATATTATTTTCAACTAGACAAGTGTTTTCATCCTACATACAACATCCAATTGTATAATTGGATGATGTAACCGTAGTTTTAATATATATCGATGGATGAGTATTTATCCTCCCTTGTTAATAGGTTTTTGGACTTAATCTTATGAATGATCAGAGTAGTTTAAAACCCCTATATTTATTATATATATTAAATATAATAAACACGTCTAAAAAGGAATAAAAATATACCAATATCGTGGTACTAGAGGCCCCCATCGTAGTGGAGTATTCTTGATGATGATAATTTAAGTAGAAAATAAATATTTCATAACTCTATGAGATTACACTAGATAAAGGATCAATAATCATATGTTGTGTATCCTCAAAAATTGATAGAATTTTTATTAATTTAAATATGTTTGATGAGTGAAAATACAAGGATAATAAATATTTATAAGTAATTACAAAAATATTATTATGACAAGAACCCAATGTAATGACCCCAACCCTAGTAGCCCATAACCGGCACCTTACATTATTACATTGGTACTATGAACAATTTATATCTTCCCAATGGACCGGATAGATTAGTATCATTGGAAATTCAAATATAAATAAAATTTTTACAATACAGATTGAAATGAAATACAATATAAAGACTCCTTTGGAAACATACTTATTCTCCTAGATTGTCCCTATATGAAAAACATAATTTACATCTTGGATTCTAGGGAAGAACAAAACATATGGAATTGGTGAGCACAAATTCTCAATATGTTCAACCAATACAGTGGAATCAATACTAAATAGAAACAATAATACAAAGTGAATAACTGATAACAAGTTACATTAAAACATAATCATGAGTACAATATGACCATAACAAAAGATGGTAAAATAATTCCATATATATAATCAAATTAGAATTAAGCATAACCATGGATATTCTACTAGTAAAATAATAATATGGATTATCAATAAATAATTTCCTTATGAAGGAATACACAATACAAGACATCATAAACAACCCACAAAGGCTTCGACCAATAAACCATACATAATTGAGTAATAAATCAAGAAAATACCCCCAATAGATTGTCTCATGAGACCTACTGATTCTTTGAGGAGATATAATAGTCCACTCCCAACACTTAATAAGTCATATTGATTCTTCATTTTAAAGGGGTTCTACATAATAAATATATAAATTCATATTGAATGTAGTACACGAAATGTAAATAATTTCCCCAATTAGTAAACATAATCATAAACTATCCAGAGTAATATGAATAATTATATCAAAATAGTACATACCCAATAAAAGTGATCATAAAACATTCCATAAAATATGTTATATGTTATAATAGTTGATCAACATCAATTAAGAATAATAAATTAACAAAAGGGTTACCCATTGAAAGATATGGGTATGATAATCATTTCAAAAGAAATAACATATCAGTGTATGACAATAGAATCCATGAAAGATTGTATTTAAATCATACATGGAAATTAATAAGTGATAATAGGAGTATATCATGATAATTGATGTTTAAAATAAGTGAAAAAAATGTAAAAATAGTGTTTAAGAAACTTTATAAATGATCAAGATCTGTTTGGTTTAAGGGAAAATATAAAAGAGTATTTAAAGAGGGAAAATAAATAACTATTTTCATAAATATGTAAATGAATAGTTTTAATGATAAAAATTTTAGTTTTAGAAAAATATTGGTTTCTTAAAGTAGAATATATAGTATACATGAAAATAGGTATTAAATTTGGAAGTTCCCTTTAATCATCCTTTCTTATCGAAATGAATTGAATAATTAACTATAAAAAACACGTACTTCCCCATCAGCGTAAAATAATAATTATTCTTGATAAATGTGTTTAGTAATTCAATACAGAATCCAAGAGTAGAAATTAGGAACAATTAAGCATTACATTGGTTTAAAGAGAGGGAAATCATAACCGAAATGAAAAAATGGGGTTTAGAGAGAATCCCTTACATTATGTCCTAAATTGTTTTACAATTGAACTAAATGTATGAAATAACAAAATTAAATTCATTAATAATTCAATTCATAACCTTTTCATCGTGTATTTTATTTATTATAATTTTATTAAGATCAATTAGGTCCTTTGTTATGAGTTATAAGATTCAATTTCGTCGTTTGGGAGTGTTGGCTTCTATGGTTTTCATGATTGGTTCACTTGTATACATGTATGAAAGATACAATAAAATGTGAACAGTTATCAGAAATTTTATTTATATTTTATTATTGAACATCCATAATATTTTTTGGCCTTATATATCATATTTTTTCCAGATAAGAGGATTACTAATTATAGAAAACATGAATTATAATCATTTAGATTGTTTTTTATCATCACACATCATTTTTGTTTCATTAATTAATATTACATATGTATACTATTTAAAAAACACTATATATGTTTTAATATTAATTTTATAATATGGTTTAACTATTATAATATTTTTATGACCAACCTTAAAGGCAATATTAAAATTGAAAAATCATCATCCATGAAAGCTGTGAATTGACACCTCACTGATGATGTTTTTATTTTTATAACAAATTAGTAATTGAAGATAATTGATAGATTATATAAAGTTAACATAATAAGATTATAGTATATATGTGATACTAAAGTAATCATGTTACTTTTTTATAGTGGAGGTGAGGTAATGATTAAAAAACGAAAATAATATGAATTAGAGAGAGTAAATGTTTTACCTCTTGAGTGTCATCCCCTTGATAACTGCCTTAAGGGATAAGGAAATGGTCTTTTGGTGAGACCAAAATGATTAGAATGTGGGGAATATATTTGGGATATGAATTTGGTATAATATTAGAATGCTCTATGGCTTATATGGTGTGAGGACAATGGGTGGTGATTTTTAGTATTTATAGTGTAGGATATGGGTGTTTTTTATTCATTAGTTTATTATTTTGACTCAGGACTATCAATAATATTGATTCTTATGACTCAAAAAAGTAACTAGAGAAATTGAGTTTTAACCAATAGTTTTAATTCATCCATACATCATCCATGACTCAATGAGTCATTTTTTCACTTATAATTTTAAATATAAACAATTATTGTATTTCACTATTCCTAAAAATATAACTATTTTAGAAAAATCCTAAAAATTCACAAAAACCATTTTTCAATGTATATATTTTAAAAATAGTCTAAATTTGTTTGAAAATAATTTTCTAAATATGAGGAAATTATTTTTTTACTAAAATCATAATTTACTAAAAAATTAATGATTTTAATATTATAATTCATTTTATGACACTTTGAAAAATTAATTATGGTTTCATAAAATTATATTATAATTATAATAGAACCCTAAAATATTTTTTGAATCAATTTTATGAAAATAATTTTTCTTTTAAATCAATATTTTAATTTTAAAATTGTAAATAAAAAATTATGCTTTATAAAAATACCAACATATAAGTTATCTTTATTAAAACTTTTATTTACGTATTATATGATGTATATATATATATAATATTAATTTATTATATACCTAAACATTATTTATAATTTTATATGTGAGGTTATTATAAAAATTACCACATTACAATTCCTAACGGTTTCATTGCTACTCCAAAATGTTTGTTCATATTTTATAGTATATCATGGTTCATTTATGCTCGTTGTTTCAAGCAACATAAGATAAAGAAGATGTTAACTTTCAAAGAGAAGACCATAATATAATTTTTTTATAAATTCTCCCCTAAATCATAAATTTCATACAAATAATTTCTATAATGTGACCTCATAAAAAGATCTAGATATTTCATCATCATAATTTCATCTGGTTAACATGTTGCCACTTTATTTTTATGATTTTTACAAAGTATCTTTTTTCCACGTGTCTTGATTCCTCAACACTTGTTCTCTAGTTTCATGAATCAGGGTGGACAATTCATAGTAACATGAATCATATTCCAATTCAATTCCTTTAGAAGTGAGAACATGCATTGGATTTCTCATATACTTCCTTAACAAAGAGATGTGGAACAAATCATGTACTCTATAAAGGATAGGTGGAATATCCACATGATAAGAAAGAGTTCCAATTCCATTCTGAATTTAAAAGGTTTTGATGTACCTAAGACTCCCTTTCCCTTTCTTACCAGACATTATTACACCATTCCATGGCGATACATTCAGAAAGACATGATCTCAGACATAAAACTCCAAATCATTTCTTTAATTATCATCTTAAATCCTTTTTCTACATTGATATTTTTTTGATATAATTTTGAATAGTTGTTACCTTTTATATTAATTCCATTTCATGTTTTGTGCCTACAAGATTCCATTAACCATCTTTATCACAACAAGTAGGCGTACAAGATCTATTTCCATATAACACTTTACATGACTCCATTTGAATACTGGAATGGAAACTATTTTTGTGGGAAAGAATATACCAAAGGTAAATAATAATCCTATATATTAATAAAATAAATTTATCATGATCTCAACATGTATTCTAATGTTTAGGTAAACATTTCATATTTTCCATCAGTTTGAGGGTGATAATAAGTACCCAAATGGTGCTTAGTATCGAAATTATTCTGAAATTTTTCCATAATTTCTATGTAAATAATTGATCACAATATAAAAAAATTGAAATATGATATCCATGATGTCTTAAAATTTTATTAATATAATGTCATTCATGGAATTCAACTGGAAAAATCACCCTTATAGTGAGGAAATGTGCCGATTTAGTAATCCTATCAACAATTACTCATATTGCATCATTATTTTTTGGATTCATTGGTAATATAGTGAAAAAATAAATTGTATGTTCTTTATATTTACATATAGTAATATTTATAGATTTAATTACTCCCTTAGTATGTTTTCTTTCATCCAACACTAATTGGAAAACTTAAAATCTGATATATTATTAGTAATTTCCAACTTCATATTATCGCAGCAACAATGTTCCTTCAAATCAATATAAATATTAGTCCTACTAGGGTGTATATATAAATTCGGTCTATGTGAATTATCAAATAATTATATTTTTATAATGGTTATAGAGGGAATAAAAAGCCTCTTCCCAAATATCAAAATTCAATCTTCATATTCAAAAGTCTACCAAATTCCCATTATTCATAGATTTAATTTTCTTTTGAAAAATCTCATCATCAGATTGAGAACTTTTAATATTTTACAATAATGATGGTTTGGAGACTATTTGAAAAAGTCGTGATGTTAAACCTCCCTTTATTATTCCAATATCTATCTTTACTAGATCAATGTACATACGATCCCTATCAATCATCATTTTTTTCAGAACATCATGATCTTTCATGGTCAATGAATTTACTAACATTTTTCCTTTCATATGGGGTACTGTTTTGAACAATCATAATCATGGAGTGGCTTGACCCATCTCATTTTACTCATGTTGAGGTATTTCAATTAGAAGATATATTTTAATCTCATGTGATATGAATATATATCAAATATTTCACTATAGTGATAATGTCTCTATATTTGTAGAGAAGATATTATATATGCTTACTCAGGATCATGAGATGGATAGTTCGATTCATGAGGTTTTATCTTCCTTGATTCATATGAAATAACCCTATCATTATGTACATGGATAAAACCAAGTCTTTTCTACAATTAATCACTATAAATCACAAATCTACCTAATCTCGCTGGTAGAGTGAAGATCCGAGAATTCACTAATCTCTTTATTAATTATTCAAATAATTCATCCAATTACACTATCCAATTAAACTTTACCACTTTAAAATTAATCTTAGTCAATTTGTTAGAAAATCGAAAAAAAAAATTAAACAAAATGCTGATAGTAACCTTTTAAACCAACAACACTACATACCTCGATTTTTTTTGTCGGTGTAGGCCATTAATGGACGAACTATTTCTTCATAGGATCAATAGAGATTCTATCATTGGAGATAATATGTTCATGAAAAGAATCATTCTATATCCACAATTCACACTCTATAATATTTCCTTATAAATCTTTTCATCTGAGATTATATAGGACAATCCTTAAGTGGTTATCATCGTTCTTGTAGCATTCAAATTATACCAAGATATCACCAAAAAATACAACAAAAAAATCACCAAGAGATTCCTTGAATTCTATATTCATTAGAATAATAAAAACACTTGGTGAATTCATCACTCCAAAGAGAATTTCTGTAAACTCATAATGTCCATACCTTGTTCTAAATTCCATCTTTGGAATATCTTCCTTCTTCACACACAATTAATGATATCTATAATGATGATCAATCATTGAAAAACACTGAGATATATAAATATGGTCAAATAATTCATCAATTAGAGGTAGTATATACTTGTTCTTAATCATAATATTATTGATCTACTATGATTCATTGAATATCCACATAGATCAATATGTCATTGAAAAGAAAAATAGCACCCCAAGGTGAAACACTAGGGTGTACAAGTACCTTTTCACTAAATTTATCTAGTTGTTTCATTAACTCTATTAACTCCACTCTGGACATTTTATAGGGAAAAGTTGATATAAGGACTATATCAGGGATTATAGTGATAGAAATCTCAATTAGCTATTTTGGATGATGTCTAGATAATTCCACAAGGAATAAAACAATGTATTCTTGTAAAATAGTTGCATCCTCAATTTGAATATAACATTCTTTATTAGTATGACTACTATACTATTCTTCTCCAAGAATCTCATTTAGAAGAGCCAATAGAGATGGATCCAGATATTACTTAGATGGTGATGTATCCCCTCTAAAGATGAGAAATACCATATATTCATCACTAATCATAATTTCATTTACTTTTTCAATAATTGTTTTAATTATATTTTGGAATCTTGTACATAGGAAGGATTTTATGAAAATAAAATAGAATTATGATAATAAAATCAATAATTAGATAACATTTTTATGTCATAATAGGTAATTCTCGACATATCGATGTTACAATAAGGTTTCCACTAGGTGTTTAACTAACAACTAAATATTCAATGTGAATTTAAAATATCTATTTTTTATAGAAAACTAGGAAGATATAAAATAATGAGATGATCCAGAATCATATAAAGATTTAGCTAAATTTGAGTAGATTATTAATGTACCTTCCACTACCTTATTAGGAACATCAATATCAGCTATTTTAACTATATAAGAATTGAATTTTTCCATTTTAATTTTCTAGGTAATGTTCCCTTGACATCTAGGATATTTATGTGAATAGTGTCCCATATCCTTACAACTAAATCATTTCACATTTCTGACCTATTTCTTTTCCTTGCAATCAAGGGGCTAGTATCCCTTTTTTCTATAGTTTATATAGACTCCCATTTCCATTTAATGTATTCCATGATGTTTATTTCTATATTTATTTCATGTTTTAAATTCTATTCTTCCCTACTTCCCTTTTTTCCTTCTTTACTTTTCTTGGGTACTCATCATCTCCCTTATTATCATGTATCCATTCAAATCCATATAGCATGGAAAATTCATTCATCATGTTGATGGAACATGATACTATATCTATATATGATGAGAATGTTTGGGAAAATAGTACCCTTTATAGTAGGCTTAATACAATCAAATAAATAGTAAATCATACTCCTAGGATTTTTTATGTATTCTGCATTATGCGTTGATAATATAACATTATCAATAAACAGTTTCAGATGAAATATCTATCATAAATATTTTATTCTATCATATTATTGGTGAAACGTATTATCCCTATAATTCTTTGAAATAGCGGTTTAATGGGATCAACTACTATCCCCAAACTAATCTCAATAAGACATAATTTGAAGGTAATATTTTAAAAGGAATCATAGAGATTTTATAAGAAATACCTCCCAATCAGAATCTCTAATAAAACTCTATAAACATACCAATGTAAATATTAAAGAACTAATATGGTTAATAGATCTCCAATGAAGTATGATCGGTGTTTGAAAATCTATTTTCCTTGAATATTTTATTTTCTATTTATATGTGTGTTGGTGAAATCCTTCATAATGATATACTCTAAAATAATCAGGCATAAATATCAACTCTAAATGAAACTGAAGTTATCACATGATCATATACTCAATGCTTTTAGGAAATGTCATGTTTTTTTTAAAATTGTATGTTTTTGAATAATAATGAATGAAAAATGTGATTCAGAAAGTAAAACTAAAAAAAATAAGAACAAATAATACTCTATGTAAGTAAATGTTAATCAATGTGTCTTTTTGATTCATTAAATAAATCCATAAGATTAAATTTCAGGAAAATGACGCATCACAAAAGGGACAAAATTATCATACACAATGTGTAGCCACATGTTCCATTAATTTTGCTGTATTATGATTTATGGTAATGTGGGGACAATGGCTGTTGAATGCTGGACATCTTTGTGGGAACAATTCTATATAATGGAGTTTTAATATTCAATTATATATTATTAAATGATATAATAATTATAATACAATATTTTCTTAATTTATTCATATGTAATATATGTATAAAATTGAATTCAATAAAAACTATAATTTTTTAAATGAATGTTACATGTTCAAGGTTATTTACATAATTTTTGGAGGTAATGGGTAAAGTTTATTTATAAATATTTATCATGAAAAGATTTATATTGATACAAGTTAGTGAAAAAACATTATTAATTTTCATGGAATGTTAAATATTATATTGGGTGGGGTTTTGGGGCTCTAATCCATGTTAACTTTTCTATGGAAAAAATAAAATTTTGGAATATTTAACCTAACTATTAAATGGGATCTTATAAAACAAAATTAATAGATATCATTGAATTAATTTTGACTGATCTATAATTCAATCTCATGTTTTAGATAGGGAAACCGAATGAAAAAAAGATAAGATATATCTCAAATTCTCTGATTGAGTCTGTAGTCTTCATGCAATTGTATGTTCAACATAACAAATTGAGATAACACATGTTAGCTCATTGGAATATAATTTATATGAAGAAAAATCATTGAAATAATTTTTAAATGATATATACTGAACATATATTGTATCCTTTGTGCTAAATGATTCAAATATGCGCGGTGTACATGAGGAATTTTCTATTCCATGAGGTACAATTATTATTTTTCATAATTATGTATAATTTGAGGTGATACTAGAACTAAATCATATAATAATTATCTAAATCATGTTTAATAGAAAAAATTCAAAGTAAAACATTTGTATGTTACCTATTATAATGATGTAAAATCATACTCAGTTACATAAAATCGCATTAGATCATCCATGTAAAAATGTATTTCAAAATATCAATTAAATATTCAATAATTTAGATAATTGGATTTGATTTGTTCATAATTCTAGTAAAGGGGAATCAATCCCTGGTAGGACGTCCATTTTATGGCCATATAATTATAAATTTATATTTTTATCATATGAAATTATCAAAAAATAATAATATTTCTGGTGTGAGGGTCATGGGTGGTGATTTATGGTTTTTACATTGTAGAATGGGTTACTTTTTATTATTTTATTCATCAGTTAATTATTTTGGATCAAGCCTATCAATAGTGTTGATTCTTGTGAATACATACTATAATTAGAGAAATTGATTTTGAACCAATTGGTTATTACCAAATCCATACATCATCCACAACTCAATGATTCATTTATTCACTTATAATTTTAAATATCTTAAATTAGTGTATTTCACTATTCACAAAAATACAACAATTTTTTGAAAAATCCCAAAAATTCACCCTTACCATTTTTCAATGTGAAAATTTCAAAAATATACAGAATTATATGAAAATAATTTTCTAAATATGAGAAATTTAATTTTTTAATAAAATAATCATTTATTCAAAAAATTATTTCTTAATATTACAATGGATTTTACGATTCTTTGGAAAATTAATTATGGTCTCATAAAATTATATTATAATTATAATAAAACAATAAATTAATTTCTGAATATATTTTATGAAAAAAAAATTCAAATCAATATATTAATTTAAAAATTGAAATTAAAAATTTAAGCTTCAAAAAAATACCAAAACAGATGTTATCATTTTTAAAAAAATTATTTATTTATTATAGAATATAAATAAATCATATGTTCATTTATTATATACCAAAATTTTATTTATAATTTTATAGGTGAGTTTATTAGTAAAACGACCACATTTCAATTCCTATTAGTTTCATTACTACTCCAAAAAGTTTATTAATATTTTATACTATATCATGGTTCGTTTATGCTCTGTATTTAATGCAACATAAAATATATAAGATGTTAAATTTGAAAGTGACATAACATAATATCATTGTGGGTTATGTTCTCCCATAAATCAGAATTTTTTTTTTCAAAACATATCTTGAATATCACCTCAAAAAATATCTGTGTAGTTCTTCATTATAATTTAATTTGGTTCACATGAAGCCTCTAAATTTTTATGGTTTTTACAATGTACATTTTTGGAAATTTCATTTGATTCCTCAACAATTATTCTACAGTATCATGAATCGGGATATACACTTCATAGTAAGATAAATCATGTTCCAATTATATTCTTTAGGAAGTGATAACATGCAGTGTGTTTGGCATGTACTTCCTTGAAAAAGTTATGTGGACCAAATCATGTACATTAGAAATGATAGGTTTCATTTCCATATGATGAGATAAATCTATAATTCCCTCCTAAATTTCAAAAAATTTTATGTTCCTAGGGCTCCATATACCTTTTTTACAAAACATTATGACACCATTCCGTGGAGATACATTCAGAAAGACATGATCTCCCACATGAAACTCCAAACCATTTCACTTGTTGTCATCAAAAATACTTTGTCTAATTTTTTTTCTATTTTTATAGGGGTTTGAATATTCGTTTCCTTTTTTGTTCATTCCATTAAATGTTTTGGGCCTACAAGATTCTTTTAAAAAAATTCATCCCAATAAGTTGGTGTATGGCTTCTATTTCCATATAAAGCTTTATACAGTGCCATTTGAATACCATAATATAAACTATTTTTGTTAGAAAAGTCCCCCAAAGTTAAATACTGATCTTATATACTTTTAAAATCAATTGAACATTATTTAAACACGTCTTCTAAATTTTGGATCAACCTTTCATATTTTCCAATAGTTTAGGGTGATAAGAAGTACCCAAATAATGCTTGGTATCAAAATCATTCTGAATAATCTTCTATAATTTCTATGTAAATAATTGATCCCAATAATGAAAAATTGATAGAGGAGCTCCATGAATTCATATAATTTTATTAATATAAATTCATCCATGGAATTCTAGTGGAAAATATATCCTTATAGTGAAGAAATGTGAAAATTTGGTGAGATAGTCAACAATTACCCATATTGAATCATTCATTCTCGGATTCTTTCGTATTCTTGTGAAAAAATAATCCGTACTATCATCATATTTACATATAGTAATAAGTATAGGTTCATTACTCCCTTATCATGTTTTCTTTCATCCTTCACCAATTGGAAAACTAAAAATCAAGATATATAGTCAACAATTTCCCACATCATATTATTCCAAAAAAAATGTTTATTCAAACATCTATAAATCTTAGTGATACTAGTGTGTATATATAGATTAAGTTTATGAGAATTATCCTATTATTTATTTTTTATATTGGTTATATAGGGAATAAAAATTATCTTCCCAAACATCAAAATTCAATCTTCATATAAAAATTCTTCTAATTTCCCATCATTTATAGCTTTAATTTTCTTTTGAAAATTCTCATCATCTGATTGAGAACTTTTAATATTTCACAATAATGATGGTTTTGAAACCATTTGAAAATGTAGTGATGTTTCACCTTCCTTGATAATTACCTTATACATCTTTACTAGATCCATATACTTAGAATCAATGTCAATCCTCATTTTGTTCAGAACATCATGATCCTTCCTGGTTAATGAATATGCTACCTTATTTTTCATTCATTTGGGTTTGTATATTGAATAATAATAATCATGGACTGGCTTGAGCCACATCATTTTCCTCATATTGAGTTGATTTTATTAGAAGATATATTTTATTCTCTTGTGATATTTAAATATCTATTATATTTCACTATAGTGATAGTGTCACTATATCTTTACAGAAAAGATTATATATTCTACGGAAAGATCAAGATTTGGATTGTTCTATTCATGATGTTTTATCTACCTTGATGAATAGTCAATAACTCAATCATTCTATTGAAGGACACAACAATTTCCTTTCTTCAGTGAATCACTATAAATAAATAATACACCTTATACCGATGGTAGAGTCAAGATAAGGGAATTCACTGATATCGACTTTAATTATTCAAAGAATTATTGACATTCATTTGTCCAATTAAACTAAACTCCTTTATGAGTAATCTTGGTTAATAGGTTAGCTAATCAAGAAATTTTATGAAACAACTAATGGTAGGAACCTTCTAAATCAATGAAACTACATACCTAAATTATGTTTGTTAGTGTAGGCCATTCAAGAGCAACCTCTTTCTTCATTGGATCAACAAAGATTCCATCCTTGGAGATATATGCTCAAGAAAAGAATCTTTTTAAAGCTATAATTCACACATTCTAATCATACCTTGTAGCACTTTTCTTCACTTAGTCTCTAGAAAAATCCTCAAGTGGTTCTCATAGTCCTTGTAGGTTTTCCATTATACCAAGATATCATAAATAAATACCCCAAACAATAATCAATATATTCTTTGAATGCTCTATTCATTATAATAATAAATTTTTTTGGTGCATTCATCAATCCAAATAGAATTATTATAAACTCATAATTTCAATAAATTATTCAAAATTTTGCCTTTGGAATATCTTCCTTATTCACACACAATTAATGATATCAATAATGATTATCACTCTTTGGAAAATATTGAACTCCATGAAGTTGGTCAAATAAGTCATAAATTCAAGGTAGAAAATACATTTTATTTACCATAATAGTATTGATATCCCGATAGTTGTTGAATGGACTCATTGATCAATCTTTCATATAAAATAATGAGATCTCCCCAAGGAGAAACACTAGGGTGTATAAATCCTTTTACACAAAATTAATCTATTTGTTTATTTAACTCTATTAACTCCACAATGGCCATTTTATATTGAGTATTGGATATGATGACTATAACAGGGATTAAATTGATATAAAACTCAATTACATATTCTGGAGGATGTATAGGTAGTTCCACTAGGAATGCAATAATGTATACCTATACAATAGGTAAATCCTAAATTTGAATATCACATTTATTATTAGTAGGATTAATCTACTATTATACTCGAAGAATCTCATTTAGAAGAGCTAATGGAGATTTATCCAAATATGACTCAGATGGTTATGTCTCCCCTCTAAAGATAGGAAATATAATATCTTCATCACTGATAATAATTTCTTTCTATTTTCACTAATTTTTCATCATTAAATTTTTAAATATCGTACATAATAAGGATTTTATCAAAATGAAACATAATTACGATAATAAAGTATGCAATTAGATCACATTTTTTGTGTTTTAATAGGTACTTATCGACATAGATTTGTTACAAAAAGTTTTCCACTAGGTTTTTGACTAACAACTACATTTTAAATGTGAATTGGAAATATCTAATTATTATAGTAAAGTGGGAAGATATAAAAGAATGAGACGATCTAGAATAAAATAAAGATTTAGATAAATTTTATTAGATTATTAAATTGCATTACATCTTGTCATTGGGAAGATCAACCTTAACTATTTTGACAACATAAGAATGACCTTTTTCCCATTGTAATTTTCTAGAGAAAGTTCCCTTAACATCCTTGATATTAATGTCAATAGTGTACTATCTCTTTACAGCCAAATCATTTCACATTTATAACCTCTCTCTTTTCCTTGTAATCAAGGTACTTGTGGCCTTTTTTTCACACATGAAAGCGACTCCCGTTCCCAATTAGTGTACTACATGATGATTATTTGTACATTTATTGAAAATTTTAAATTGTATCCTTCCCTTTTCCCCCTTTTCCTTATTTTCTTTTCCAGAGTATTCATCACCCACCTTCTTATCATGAATCCATTAAAATCCATATGGCTTGGAAAATTTATTCTTCATCTTGATGGCACATGATAAAATATACTCATACGATGAGAATTTTTTGGAAACTAGTGCCCATTATTTAATGCTTAAGACATTAAAATAAATAGTAAATATTACTCCTTAGATTTCTTATATAGTCTGCATTATTCCCTGATGTACTTGTAAATTTTTCTCCATACAGTGAAAATTTTACATCCACTATCTATCTCAGACAAAAAAATTGCCTCTTCATATCCACTCACTCTTCATGATAGAATGTTTTCTAAAAAATATATAATTAACGTATTTTAATTCCATATTTTCAATTTCATTCACATCATTTTTGTTTTGAATTAATGACCCCCATTGATCTAAAAATCCTGAGTAATTAAAAACATCCATTATAACATTCTCTATTTTGTTACTTCGAAATGAATAAATTATCTTCTCTAAGGAGTGACTCAAAAAGATTGAGTGAAAGTTTACGTTCCTAGTAACACATATGGATGTTTGGGAGAAGTGTGCCTCATTCCTATTTGAGGGTCCTAGCAATAGGTGGTGGGAATCAGTTCTTCAAGCTCAAAAGCATAAGAAGATGAGTTGGAAGGACTTCATGGTTACCTTCAACAATCAGTACTTCCCTGATGTTTTTACATATTCTCAATCTTGAGAGATTATGGAGCCTGTTCCGAGAGATATTTATATGATGGAGTTTTCCAATACTTATGCTATGTTGGTCTGGAATGCTCCGAAAATGGTCTCCAACGAGCAGATCGATGCCCATAAGTTTTAGAGTGGTTTGCAACCAGAGATTTATTCCAATGTCTTCCTATTAAAGCGAGAAACCTATGTAAAGTTGGTTGGCCAAGCGTGTATGGTGGAGATCGATTGAAAGGAGAGGGCTAGTTTTTCTGGGATTTTATCAGGTCTGGGCATTGGTAGCTCTTATGAGAAGGAAATGAAGTGGGAAGTGCAGGGAATGAATGGGGGTGGCAGCTTAGGCCAACCTTTCAGGAGGTTTTGTTTTGTGGCTTATAACATGAGTTTTTTCGTGTGCCACCAGTGTGGGAGGTGAGGGAATACACGAATAGATGATCTTTTCCTCTGAATCCATGTTATCAGTGTGGTGGTATGCGAAACATGAAGCTCTTTTTTAGGATGGCACGTCCTCTCCAATGTGGGGAAGGATCAGTGACTTCCAGGGGAGTACGAACTCAGTTAGAGCCATCAATGATAGAGGGGTATCATTTTGGTGGCCATGAAGGAAGGTCTGGATCATAGTCTGGTAAAATCATGTTCAGGGAAAATCCATTGTCGATCGGTCATTCTCAGGTAGATACTAGGCCTCTTTATGCGATGGACCAGGAAACAGCGAGATCCGAGGTGGGACTGTTGACTGTTCGAGGTACAGTTTTGATTTCCTCTTCTATAACAACTTTTCTTTTTGATAACAGTTCTTCTATTTCAATCATCTCTACCTGTAATTTAAAAATACTGAATTTTCAAACCGAGATATTTTCATTTGTGATAGATTTAGTGATGTCGCTGGGAAAGAAGAAGGAATAGGGAGTCAGTTGCCCGTGGTGTGCACTTTTAGTGTCTGGGGTGGATGAAACACCCCGAGATTTTATGAAAAATATTATTTTTAATTTAATTAATGTCTTGTGTTGTATTCTACACCAAAAGGATCTTGCACAACACGCATCCCTGACTTGTCTTGCAATACATGCAATCCTGACCTTCCACAATAGCGTGTGTTGTACGCAATACCGAGTTTCACTAAACAACGATATGTTATATAAAATAGCCGTTATGAATAGTAATACCCACTTTTTGAAATTTTATAAATTTTATCTTTCAAAATGAACCTCATTTTTGGATTCAGAATATCGAAATTATCCTAGGGTGAATTTTTGGTATTTTTCTGAAAACATTCAATTTTGATGAATAGTGAAAACACTGGGTTACTATTCAAAACCCGACTTTTTATTTAAATAATTATTTATTTTATATAAATTTATTTTAGGTAAAAATTGATACATAATACCTATATAAGTAAAATTTAAGTCATTGGAGTAATTTTATAATAATTATATATATATATATAAATTTTATTGAACTTTTCACTGTCTTTTACCCACATTCTTGGAAAATTTGCAAAACCACATAAAACTTAATTTTAACACTTCTATGAGTGGAATTTTGAAATTCAGAGAGACACAGATAATATAATGGACAAAAATGTGGTTTAATGAGATGAAAATAATTTTTGGTGAATAGTAACTTTTTACATTTTTTACCACAGTTAAAAGTAAATAGGGTAATTAAGGGTAAAAATGATATTGTTATTACCCTAACACATGTCCTAATTCTATTGTATAAGTTCAATTCGACCAAAAATACCTTAGGAATAAAATATGATCATTTAGGCCCACTTGGATAAGATTAGGACATTTATTATTAATTTATTTAAAGAAGGGGTAAAATAGTTAAAATCAATGTTTAATAACTAAATCATTTTTAATATATGGTTATACATAAGATAAATTCAACTATAAATATTAATTGTAAATCTAAAAATATTTCCTACATAATGGTGTTTTATTTATAATTTTTAGATTTTAAATAATTTAATTTATTTATGACACAATGATGATGTAGTAATTATCTTATTAATGAAATATATACATAATTGATGTTATAACAACCAAAATAAATGTAATTTTAGAATTTTTATTAATTTCACTAATTTTATAGGTTAATATGACATGTTATTATTTATTTAGTTAACTTTTTTCGAACTAATCATTCTTTTATGATTTTCACAAAAATCAATTACCAAATAGTGTCAAAATTGATGTAAAATAGTTTTTAAAACAAATATTATATTATTAATTATTATTTTATTCCTAAAAATATAAGGTTCGGCTAAATGACTTAGATAAGGTTATATATATTAATAATAAACAAAATGGGTTTGTTTGGATTTTTATAGTATGTTTATTAACCTTATAGTGTAAGAAAACAAGAAGACACGGTAAAAGAAAAATTATTTTACTTAAAGTATAATCTAAATGATAAGGTTAAAATAGAAAACTAAACTTGTCTAAATTATATTGTATGAGAGGATTTCGACCCATCCCCACCTTAGCTTCTAAATAAATCAACTTGGAGCTATTAAAAACTGAATATGACTTTATAATAAAATAATATTTTTAGTTATTCCAAAGGTTCCCCTCTCATCCCTTATAAAAGGGCACCTCCTCCCTCTCTTCCTCACCCCATTTTGAGCCTTGAATCTCTGCCAACCTCTGACCATTTAACTTCTCCACTTCCCTAGAAACCTTATAGAGGTACTTGTCTTCTCAAAAGACCAACCCTAGTGCTCTAAGAAGAATTTTAAAGGAGGTGCGTCGAAGAAGAGGTAATCTCTTCTACCGATTATTTCAAGATTATTTATTCTTCAACTTCTTCTTATTTAGATGTTTCTTTATAAATTAATAACATCAGTATCACTAATATACTGATATGTTATTATAAATATGAAACAACCCCATTTCACCTTCAATCCATCCTACAGAAAACGAAATCACCGCGCGTGCGTACGTACAGAATACCATCTCCACGCTGTGGTGTAATCTGTTTTTCCAACAACACCTTACATGGATGGGTATAATGGTGTAAAGATTCACTATATATAGTTATTATAACATCATACTGATTCTGATATATTGTATCATCCATTCCAATTCAATTCAATAATTATGGGAATGATATAATCACTCGTGCGTACGTACGGACTACCGTCTCCACGACGCGATGAGATTCATTCTCAATGATTAACCATTCATGAATGATTATAAAGTATATATACAAATTAATAATGAAATATATGCCATAATAATGATAATAGATTTATGCATATATGTATATATATATTTATGTCATCTATTTAATTCCATTCAATTCAATAAGGAAACGAAAACAGCGTTCTTGCCTACGTACGACCTACCATCTCCATGGACGGTGTATTTATTTCCATTTATAGATCTATTATATATATGTATATTATGAATATATATTATATATAAATCATGTCTTAAATTCTGGATGTAAGTAATCATGATCTATGTAATCATATGAATAATTAAAGTTAAAACACGAACGAAAAATGAAATGATTTTACCCAAAACACCTCTTTATCAAGAATTTACAAAAGAACTGGTAATATATAGTCATAAGTGAACCATATATGATATCATAAAAATGAATATCATTCTTCTATAAGTCAATGACATTATTTAAATTATTATACATGAGGTTCGGATACATACGAAGTACATCGGACATAAGGTAAGGGATAACCTTTCCAATATCGTTCTTATCCGAGACTGTTTATTCGTAAGTATTTGATGGGGTTTTGTTATCATCCAAGTCCATGTTTTCTAAAAGTGTTTTTATGTATTTTTAATTTCCTTTTTACCCATTTTGTCTTTTACTACATGGTATTTAATGAATATTTCTTTTTTTTAACGTTACGAGGTAATTTTTGACTTTTCCAACAAAAGTACAAGGATAATGTTTTTTTTAAATTATACGGCGTGAACAGATTTTTACGGTTTCATAACACCTCATTTTCATGAAGATAACTCGACAAGATTTTATGACTATTTGGAACAAAATACATTTCATTTAAAATTCCATGGCATTTTGTGAAAAGAAAATGATTTGGAAGTAGAAAGTATATTTTCCTCAAGAATTTATTTCAAGTGTTTTATCAAAACCATTTTCCATGTAAGATGGAATTATTTTCATATGTGTATGTTTCAAGTATAATGTCTCTATGATTTACATGGTTTCACTTTTATTATGATGAAATGATATCCATTTTTTATATGGATTATGTTATGATGGGATGATGTTTATGAAACCCATTTTTATTCTTTGGGTTATGATGAATGCATTATGTTTATTTTGTGGCACAAGTAATAATGATTTCATTATGAGATGGGTGGAACCTATATCTCCCTCTAATTCATTGGGTAAAGATTTATATCTCATGAGATAGACATGGATAGAACGGTAAGTTAATATGGTTCAGTGTTACAGGACTGAAATGAGAAGTGAACTCGATTTAGAAAGGGACTTTGTCCACTAAGATGGTCTTGGCAGCAATGCCTTGGCTACTATAAAAATCATGACATGTGCTGAATGGTTTCCACAATTACATGTTTTATTCCCATTATATATTATCATTATTGATGTTCCATCATGATATATGCCTTACTTCCTTCCACGATTTATGTCTTTGCTGAAGATTTTGATGTTTAAATTTTATGTTCATGTTTTTTTTCTTTCAAATGTTTATGGATTGTTTTATGTTCAATATGTTTGCCCTTACTGAGCATTTCAGCTCACCATTTTTATGTTTTCTATTCCTCAGGATATAAGGAACGATTTTAGGTAAAAAAAGGAAGATCTTTATGGGAGATGTTGAGGATCTTTCACCAAGATTAGAAGATTATGTTCCAAGTTTCCAAAGGCACTCAACTATTATGGTCCTTTAGTGTCTGTTTTTGTTATGTATTAAGTATTCCAAAAAAGTAATGTGATTTCCATGTACGTCAAGATTCGGGTCTCTATAGTTGGTATCATAGGTAAGGTTTAGTCAACCATTGGAAACTACGATGCAAAAACTATAGTGAGATCCATAGAGATATTTCTAAGGTATGTCTAGGGATGTCCCTAAGGTTAATTATAAGTATATGTTATAGTCCTAGAATTATAGTAACGATATTAGAATTAAACCTAAGATTTTAGATGTCGAATGTAATCCCCCTTGATTATGTTATTTTCCTTGTATGAGTTTTCCCTCTCACAGAATTCTTTTTGTGTTTTAGTCAATGGAGGGAACCAGAAGGAATTCAGTTAACATTGATTCCAATGGATAAATTAGTGACTATGAGCAAAAAAAATTGCGTAATGTCTAGATTGAAAGATATTGTGATTATGCCGAATCCATCCTCGCGATATATGATTAACAAGGTGAAATTTAGTGGTATGCCTAATTCATCAAATAAGAGGAAGATAGACTTTTATGCATGTTCGCATGTTGAGGAACATAAAGAAAGGAAGATTGTGATTTCTAAAGAAAGGAAGAAGAACCTTGAGGAATACCTCAAATGGAGGGAAATATGTTATCTGTGTGGAGAAAAGGGTCATATAGTGAAAGACTGTTATGAAGTTCAATGTCTTATTTGTCGAGAACATGGGCATTACCCAACTCAATGCCCTTACCTATAAAGTTACTTCTAAATCATGGAAGGACTTATTCCAGGACAATCATTAAGAGGATGTATTGAAGTGTTTATGTATTGGTATTCATGAATAATGCTGTTGAGATACTTTTATGGTGTATTAGAATATTTTTGTATTAGTCTATTTTGGGTTTCAATAATTTTATGGTACCGGTATCCATGAAAAGTGATTCAAATATTTTGGAAATCAGATGATATGCGCATAATGAATGGATAAGGAGAAAATGAAATTTTTGACAGTATTCATTAGCTCATGATTGATATAAGGGCTAAGTGATATCATGGTTTGAGTATATATAATTTTGAGGATTTTGGTATATGGAAAGTGTTAACTTTTAAATGCATTCATGTTTTCACTAATTTTCAATGGGTATTCATTTTTTTCAAAAGAATACATGATTAAGGCCTTCGGATGTTTGGAATGTGACCAACAAGAAATATCTTATGATATATGGGGATGAATGATGGTATTAACATTCTTGTTATATGAACTCTTTGGTAATCGTTTTCACTATAATATGAGATTGGACATAAGTATTTTGGATAAGCCTAAAGATTGGAATGGAATATGTTGGACATAAGTTAGTATTGTTTAAGGCTAGAACATTTTCGATATTATTGATGGAAATTTATAATAATGTATTTTTAGAAAAAAAAGGACAACATGCAGGACGGGCAACACCCCATCGCGTCGGACAAGGCTATGGGAATCGAACCCACAACCGAAGTGCGACTGGCCTTTATCACCTACCACTGGCCTACAGGAAGTCCCTGGTTAGTAGAAACAAGTTTTATTTTATTCTACAAGATGATTGATGAAGTATAAGTCCATTTTGGAAGCATATATGATTAATCTCACCATATATAGAATTATGTATATAACTTTTGCTAAATTATGTTTGAGACAGATGGAATGACCTATCATTCTATCACATGATCTGCTAAAACATTGTGAAAGAAAAATTAAACTTCATTTCATAAAGAGATGAAGTGTAAATTGTTCAAGGCACGAACAACAGTGAGATTATACCAAAATAAAGTAAGTATTTATTCTAATTCAAAATTTTCAACTTTTGGGAAATGATCTTGAAAACCAAAAATGTTGTCTGGGTGCCCTTATATCCGATGAATCAGATGGTACCCTCGATAATCACAAATATATGGCTTTGTGATTATTGGCTCTTTCATATCCATTTTATCTACCACTCTCCATCAGAACATGACGGTTAGATTTCTCTTCCATATCCATATTTTCACCTATGTTCTTCTATGTGGAAACCCAATGATTAGTTAATTTGGGTAACCGTTATGTTTCATACTTCAGTTATTAAAGCCATGTTTTGGTATTCCTTTTTACGATGTGGGTTTATATTAAAGAAACTTTCGGGTAGTAAATATAGCATCCCACCTTTTTATAACATAAACTGTCATTACATTTAACAAAATCGAGGATCTTTAAGGTTTAGTGTCTTGGAAACCAGGATCTTAAAACATGAAAACAACATAAAAAATTATTCTTAAACACTTGAAAGTCTTCTATTTAAGTTCATCCTAGGTTCATTACTGCATCTCATAACCTGGGGACATACATCAAAAGAAAGGGTTAGCAGAAGGCCCAATAAGGGATCAAGAGAAACATTTAACATGTGGACTTGAGATACATCAACTATGTCATGAAAAAGAACTTTAAGGCATGAGAACGAAATCTTGTAGCATATCATAATAAAAATAAAATTTTTCATAACTTTAAAATGTGTCTACATCATTTAACATAGAAAATCATGAACATATCACCAACGTCCATCCCCAAGGTTTCATTTGAAAATTACCAAGGTTATTCACCAAGATATCGTGAAAATTGTAATCTCTAGTGGTTACATCATTACCCAATGCATTGGAGCGATATCAGGGCGCACCCATAAATTTGTCTTTATTATCATGTGAGCCAAATATATCATCATAAATCATTTCATAAACAACCCATATAGAATAAAAGAAATGAGTTTCATTTCATAATCAAAACGTTTTAAAATCTGCTTTAAAGACATGATCTTTATGTCACTTTAAACCCACGGAAAGGGAAACATGGTTTCATGTATGTAAATCCCAGAAATTAAAATAGATCATTTTGATATATATGTGAATACCCCTGTAGACATAAGATCTTTGAGTATTCACTTAATAACATAAAATAATTTTGAGAAAAAGAGAGAGGCATTTCGAGACGAAAATTCTGCAGCATAACGACTACGTTACAGGGTTTTAGAAAACGTTGAAAAGTGAGGGGACATAGGTAACACATTCATAAATGATATATAAAAATAGTATATGGACAGAATTTAAATTATATGAATCATGGTAAAGAAATTTTAAGGACATGCCATTTGAAATGAAAAACATGAAAGGAAGACAAAATAAGATTTCTCTTATGAAAATTCTACAGCCTAACGGCGTCACATAAACTTCATCCAAAAATAAATTGATGAGATAAAATATGGTGTCTCATTATATGAACATATAAGATCAGTATGATAGATTTAGAGATTATAACCCAACATAACAAAAAGGAACTTGTAAGACTTGACATGGAATTAGAACATTGAAAAAGTAGAGAGGTGAAAGAACCACTTAAAAATTCGGCAGCCTAACGGCGCCACTTAAAACATCAAAATACTGAATTGAAGAGATCAAATGGGGCCTCTCATAATATGATCATAAAAGATCAGTATGATAGATATAGAGATCGTTCCCCAACATAATAAAATGGAACATGAAAGACTTGACAGGAAAGTAGAACTTGAAAATGAGAAGGGTGAAAGAACCACTTAAAAATTCTGTAGCCTAATGATGCCATTTAAAACATCAAAATACTGAATTGAATATATAAAATGGGGTATATCATAAGATGACCACATAAAATCAGTATGATAGATATAGATATCATACCCCAACATAATAAAAAGTTTCTTGAAAGACTTGACATGAAAGTAGAACATGAAAACGAGAAAGATGGAAGAATCCCTTAAAAATTCGGCAGCCTAACTGCGTCACCTAAACTACAAAAAAATGAATTGATGAGTTCAAATAGGGTCCCTCATCATATGAAAATAATAGTTCAGTATAATAGATATAGAGATCATACCCCAACATAATGCAAAAGGAACTTGAAATACTTGACATGAGAGTATAAATTTGAAAAAAGAGAAGTGTGAAAGAATCCCTTAAAAATTCGGCAGCCTAACAGCGCCACTTAAACATTCTTAAAATGAATTGATGAGAGAAAGAGGGGGTATCTCATCATATGAACATAAAAAGGAAAGTAAGATGAATACAGAATAAAATCCTACTACATAAGAACATGGAGCATAAAAGAAATGACATAAAAGAGATTACTTGAAAAGAAAGAGAGAGGTCAGATCCCTTACCTTTAAATGTAACACTTAAAACTCAAAGGTTTGGACCTTGAGGGCTTGAGGGCACATTGAGAGGACTCCTTGGGAGGTAAGGAGACTATAACTTCGTTGAGAATGTTTTTGGATTCCAAAGGATGAGATAATGGCTTGGTATTTTTAGGGAAAGTGAGTGGACAAGGCATTAATGGCCAAGGGACACCTCATAAGTGGGTTTCTCAAAACCATGTGCTCTCCCAAGATATTTCCCATGAAGTTAAGCCAAATGGGGCCCACAATACAAAATGTCATCACCTTTGGTCGTCCAACCTATAAAATATCTCATGACATCATCATGACACAGTTATGATGTCATTAAACATACCGAATCCCTAAAACTGTATTTTTACTATTCACTGAAAATTCAACTTTCTCAGAAAAAACCCAAAATTTCACCTAAACAAAATATCAATGCTCTGATTTAAAAAATGAACTCCATTCTATAAAAACAATTTTCTAAATATTTTTAATTTATATATTTTAAATAAATACACAATTCACGGGAAATTCCTTTTTTCAGAAAAAACCCCAAAATTTACCTTAACATAATATCGATGCTCTGAGTTCAAAAATGAAATCCATTTTATAAAAATAATTTTCAAAATATTTTTAATTTAATTTTTAATTAAAAAACACTATTCACTCGAAAAAACTAATACATGAATAATAATTTATGAAACCTTTATTTAACCATTTTATTGAATCACATTACTTAATCATGGTTCCTAGATCATATTAATAATTTCTTTAAGCGAAATTACAAATCCATTTGGTCACATTACTAATCCTAAGCATTAAATCACTATTCATAATTTAATATTCATCAAAAATCAAGTTGATCTTATTAGACTCTAAATTTAGTACTGGACATAATTGTAGAAGACTGTTTTTTGAATATCATTACACGTTTTTAATTATTTAAGGTTTACATAAACATTTTTAAAATATCCTTTTTCTAAAATTCATCAAAAATATGCATACTCTATTTATCCGGTCATTTGAAAATTCCTAAACTTCATCATAAGAAGAAATCCCAATTTTTTATTTAAAACAAAGGATTACAAAGGAAATTACGGTCTCCTTACATAGCCCCTTATCACACCAGCATAGGACCTAAGTGTAAGGTGTGCTAAGGTGAGATAATCCGATGGAGGCTCGACCAACATCGTACGAATAATAATTTCTATTAGTTTGAACTTCTCACGAAGGCGATCCCGTTCTAGCTTCACACGATGAAGTTCAGCTTGGGTTTGGTCCAGAGCAAAGCCCAGTGGTGCTACCTCTTTCCCAAGTTCTGTTAGATGGACTTCGATCGGTCCAAGACTACTGTTTGAGGTCATCGATTCTTCTTTCTATATTAATTAACCAAGATCACTTGTATTTAGAGACAATAATCAAAACGTTTAGTTTCCAGCGGTCATATTGACCAATGGTCATATAACAGTCAAAACCCAATGGTCTCATTTTAGTTATACTCATGTTATCAAATGAAACATTTTCGTTGAGTATAAAAATAAAATAAAATAAGACACAAAATTAGGAAACAATATTTATTCAAAATTTCAGGTCGTTACAATCTTCCCCCCTTAAAAAATTGCGTCCTCGCAATTTTTAAAATTGGGTTTTGAAATTTCATTGAAAGTGCCACATCGGAAAAAGAGTCCATAACACTATTTATTTAAAAGAAAGAAAGGGAAGTATAAAGGTCATCCGAGTTAACCCATACTAGGATTCCATGATGGAAAATATGGATATGGAAGAAAAAAACAGTCATGTTCTGGGGGAGAGTGATAGAAAACATGATTAGGAGAAAGTTGACCATGACAAAATCACAAACTTATGGTGTGTGTAAATGGTCTTTGATTACCTAGTAGGAAACGTAAACCAATAAAAATTTTGTTTTATGTTTCATTTAAAAATTTTGAGGAATTCATTTACCACATAGAACAAAAATATAAGGAAATATACCTAGCTTCATGTAGAGTTTCATCTATTAATAAGTTTCTACCAAAAATAATCTTTTCTCCAAACGATGAGCATTCAAAACTACTTAGTCTCATCAAAACACAAGATTCATCTTCTAGATAATCACCCAATCCACAAAAGATTAACTATCTATTTCTTCTATCTTTAAACATTATCCCAGAAGCAGAAAGGTTAAGGTAAAAGAACTCTTCAAAAAGAATGAATCCCATTAGAATGGAAACTACTTTTAAATCTTCAATGTTCCATGGTACTACCCAAAGTTCATCATAGACCATTCCATATATAACTCTCCTTAAAATTCTTCAAAATAAACCAATCTAAGATTGAAACCCAAATACAATAAGGATTTGATAACATAGTCTTCCAAAATAAACTTCATTGTTCATCTCCAAACAACATCAACCACTCCTAACATCTTATAACAAAAGTAGCTAACGTAAACATATTTTACCCAAGATAGGTTAATCATTCCCATAAGTAACCTAAATTACTATAACTCCACCTTAAATTTATCTATTATTCAAAATATAAGTCAACCTTACTCCTCAATGAAATTACCATAGTAATATATTTACCTCGATCATATAGGGTACCCAAAATAGTGAACGTCTTCCAAAATAATAATCATCTTTTAATCCCATAATCATTTCTGTCATATTAATACGTCAATCGTTACATTTCCTATCACATTGGTTGTTGGGACATGTTCTTCCATTTTCCGCCATTAACTAAGAAAAGAAAGTACAATTAGGGGCTTAAATACTTATCCAATAATCATGAAAAGGAAGTTAAAGCATAGAAGGATAACCTGTAGAACAAAAGTATACCCTAACTTGTAATCCCCAGGGTTCCGATCTAGGTTATCCATGATCAAATATTCTTATGTGAATCTTTATTTTATTTTATCCTTGTCCCTTTAATAATTGTCCATACTATGCTTATGAATTTAACAAAGCATATCCCCCAGGAGTGTCGTAACCAAGAGTGCAGCAAGGCCCATTGTCCTGTACCAGTTCCCGATTGAGTCTAGATCAAAGCTGTGTTTTCAGTTTTTACCCCTATATACATCTGTGCCAGAGCCACCTCTACCTGCTCGTATCCAGATAGGGATGTATTTTCTTGGCAACCCATTACTCAATACTCACCAAAATACCGGAAAGATTCCCAATATATAAACTTTTCTATAGGTTTCTTCCTAATGTTTTCATATCCTAATTACTAAAAATAACTAAACCATCCTTTGATACAAACTATAGCATCCTACATTTTAATAACATAAACTTTCATTACATTTTACAAAACCGAGGATCATTAAGGTTTAGTGTCTTGGAAACCAGGATCTTAAAACATGAAAACAACATAAAACATTCTTCGTAAACACTTGAAAGGATTCTCCTTAAGTTAATCATAGGATCATTACAGCATGTCATAACCTGGGGACATACATCAAAAGAAAGGGTGAGCAGAAGGCCCAGTAAGGGAACAAGAGATACATTTAACATGTGGACTTGAGATACATCAACTATGTCATGAAAAAGAACATTAAGGCATGAGAAATAAATCTTGTGGCATATCATAATAGAAATAAAAATTTTCATACCTTTAAGATGTGGCTACATCATTTAACCAAGAAAATCATGAAAATATCCCCAAGGTCCATCCCCAAGGTGTCATTTGAAAATTACCAAGGTTATTCACCAAGATATCGTGAAAATTGTAATCTCTAGTGGTTACATC
This sequence comes from Viscum album, assembly GCA_963277665.1. Lineage (NCBI taxonomy): Eukaryota > Viridiplantae > Streptophyta > Magnoliopsida > Santalales > Viscaceae > Viscum > Viscum album. The sequence goes on from OY728140.1 coordinate 2,121,482,922, forward strand.
ATTACCCAATGCATTGGAGCACTATCAGGACGCACCCTTAAATTTGTCTTTATTATCATGTGAGAAACATATATCATCATCAATCATTTCATAAACAACCCATAGAGAATAAAATAAATGGGTTTCATTTCATAATCATAACGTTTTAAAATCCGCATTAAAGACATGATCTTTATGTCACTTTAAACCCACGGAAAGGGAAAGCGGGTTTCATGTATGTAAATCCCAGAATTTAAAATAGAAAATTTGGATATATATTTCAATAACCATGTATACATAATAGCATTTAGTATTCACTTAATAACATAAAATAATTTTGCGAAAAATAGAGAGGCATTTTGAGACGAAAATTCTGCAGAATAATGGCTACGTTATAGGGTTTTAGAAAACATTGAAAAGAGAGGGGACATGGGTCACCCACTCATAAATGATCTATAAAAATAGTATAGGGACAGAATATAATGTATATGAATCATGGTAATTATATTTTAAGGACATGCCATTTTAAATGAAAAACATGAAGGGAACACAAAATAAGATTTCTCTTAAGAAAATTCGGCAGCCTAACGACGTCACATAAACTTCAACCAAAAATAAATTGATGAGATCAAATAGGTTCTCTAATAATATGAACATAAAAGATCAGTATGATAGATATAGATATCATAACCCAACATAATAAAAAAGAACTTTCAAGACTTGACACGGAATTAGAACTTTGAAAAAGGAGAAAGTTGAAAGAACCACTTAAAAATTCGGTAGCCTAACGGCGCCACATAAAACATCAAAATACTGAATTGAAGAGATCAAATGGGGTATGTCATAATATTATCATAAAATATCAGTATGATAGATATAGAGATAATACCCCAAAATAATAAAAAGAAACATGAAAGACTTGACATGAAAGTAGAACTTGAAATCGAGAAGGGTGAAAGAACCACTTAAAAATTCGGCAGCCTAACGACGCCACTTAAAACATCAAAATACTGAATTGAAGAGATAAAATGGGGTCTCTCATAATATGACCATAAAAGATCAGTATTATAGATATAGTGATCATTCCCCAACTTAATAAAAAGGTTCTTGAAAGACTTTACATGCAATTAGAACACGAAAATGAGAAGGGTGAAAGAATCCCTTAAAAATTCGGTAGCCTAACGACGTCACTTAAACATCAACAAAAATGAATTGATGATATCAAATAGGTTCCCTTATCATATGAAAATAATATTTCAGTATGATAAATATAGATATCATACCCCAACATAATTAAAAATAAACTTGAAATACTTGACATGAAAGTAGAACTTTGAAAAAAGAGAAGGGTGAAAAAATCCCTTAAAAATTCGGCAGCCTAACGACGCCACATAAACATTCTTAAAATGAATTGATGAGAGAAAGAGGGGGTCTCTCATCATATGAACATGAAAAGGGAAGTAAGATGAATATATAAGAACATACTCCAACATTATAACATAGAGCAATAAAGAACTGACATAAAAGAGATTACTTGAAAAGAAAGAGAGAGGTCGGATCCCTTACCTTAAAAGGTAACTCTTAAAACTCAATGGTTTGGACCTTGAGGGCTTGGGGGCACCTTGGGAGGACTCCTTGGCAGGTAAGGAGACTAGAACTTCGTTGAGAATGATTTTGGAGTCCAAAGGATGAGATAATGTCTTGGTATTTATAGGGAAAGTGAGGGGAGAAGGCATTAATGGCCAAGGGACACCTCATAAGTGGGTTTCTCAAAACCATGTGCTCTCCCAAGATATTCCCCAGGATGTTAGGCCACATGGGGCCCCCAATAAAAAAATTGATCACCTATGGTCGTCCAACCCATAAAATATCCCATGACATCCTCATGACACAGTTATGATGTCATTAAACATATCGAAACCCTAAAGTTGTATTTTTACTATTCACTGAAAATTCAATTTTCTCAGAAAAAACACAAAATTTAACCTTAACCAAATATCAATGCTCTGATTTCAGAAATGAAATCCATTTAATAAAAATAATTTTGTAAATATTTTTAATTTACGTTTTTAAATAAATAAACTATTCACCGAAAATTCCTTTTTTTCAGAAAAAACCCCATAATTTACCTTAACATAATATCGATGCTTTGAGTTCAAAAATGAAATCCATTTTATAAAAATAATTTTTTAAATATTTTTAATTTAATTTTTAATTAAAAAACACTATTCACCCGAAAAAACTAATACTTGAATAACAATTTATGAAACTGTTATTTAACCATTTTATTGAATCACATTACTTAATCAAGGTGCCTAGATTATATTAATACATTCATTAAGCGAAAATACTAATCCATTTGGTCACATTACTAATCATAAGCATAAAATCCCTATTCATAATTTACTATTCATCAAAAATCAGGTTGATCTTATTAGACTCTAAATTTCGTACTGGACATAATTGTAGAAGACCATTTTTTGAATATCATTACACGTTTTTAATTATTTAAGGTTTATATAATCATTTTTAAAATAGAATTTTTCTAAAATTCATCAAAAATATGCATACTCTATTTATTCGGTCATTTGAAAATTCATAAACTTCATCATAAGAAGAAATCCCAATTTTTTATTTAAACCAAATGATTACGAAGGTAGTTACGGTCTCCTAACATAGCCCATTATCACGCCATCATAAGACATAAGTGTAAGGTATGCTAAGGTGAGATAATCTGAGAGAGGTCGGCCAACATCGCATGAGTAGTAATTTCTATCGGTTCGAACTTCTCGCGAAGGCGATCCCGTTATAGCTTCAGACGATGAAGTTCAGCTTGGGTTTGGTCCAGAGCAAAGCCCAATGGTTCTACCTCCTTCCCAAGTTCTATTAGATGGGCTTAGATCAGTCCAAGACTACTGGGTGAGGCCCTCGAATCTTCTTTCTATATTAATTAACCAAGGTCACTTGTATTTAGAAACAATAATGAAAACGTTTAGTTTCCAGTGGTCATATTGAACAATGGTCATATAACAGTCAAAACCCAACGGTCTCATTTTAATTATACACATGTTATCAAATGAAACATTTTTGTTGAGTATAAAAATAAAATAAAATAACACAAAAAATTAAGAAACAAGATTTATTCAAAATTTCGGGTCGTTACAGTAAACCATTTATAACCCCGATGAATTTCGAGGGTGAAATTCTTTTTAAGGGGGTAGAACGTAACACCCCGAGATTTTATGAAAAATATTTTTTTTAATTTAATTAATGTCTTGTGTTGTACGCTACACCAAAAATAGCTTGAACAACACGCATACCTGACTTGGCTTGCATTACACGCAATCACGACTTTCCACGATAGCGTCTGTTGTACGCAATACCGAGTTTCGCTAAACAACGATATGTTATATAAACTAGCCGTTATGAATAGTAATACAAAATTTTTGAAATTTTATAAATTTTATCTTTCAAAATGGACTTCATTTTTGGATTCAGAATATCGAAATTAGCCTACGGAGAATATTTGGTAATTTTTTGAAAACTTTCAATTTTTGATGAATAGTGAAAACACTGGGTTACTATTCAATAACCGACTTTTTATTTAAATAATTATTTAATTTATTTAAATTTATTTTAGGTCATAATTGATACATAATACCTATATAATTTCAATTTATGTCATTGGAGTCATTTTATAATAATTTTATATATATAAAAATTTTATTGAACTTTTCAACGTCTTTTACCCACCTCCTTGGAGAATTTGAAAATTCACATAAAACTTAATTTTAACACTTCTGTGAGTGGAATTTCAAAAATAAGAGAGACACGGTTAATATCAAGGAATAAAATTTGGTTCAATGAGATGAACCTAATTTTTGGTGAATAGTAACTTTTTACTTTTTTTACCACAGTTAAAAGTAAATAGGGCAATTAAGGGTAAAAATGATATTATTATTACCCTAAAACATGTCTTAATTATATCGGATAAGTTTAATTCGACCAAAAACAACCTTAGTAATAACATATGACCATTTAGGTCCACTTGGATTAGATTAGGACATTTATTATTAATTTATTTAAAAAAGGGTTAAAATAGGTAAAATCAACGTTTAATAACTAAATAATTTTCAATATAGGGTTATACATAAGATAAATTCGACTATAAATATTCATTAGAAAGATAAAAATATTTACTACATAATGGTGGTTTATTTATAATTTTTAGACATTAAATAATTTAATTTATTTATGACAAAATGATGATGCAGTAATTATCTTATTAATGAAATATTGACATAATTGATGTTATAAATATCCAAATAAATGTAATTTGAGACTTTTTATTAATTCCACATATTTTATAGGTTAATATGACATGTTATTATTTATTTAGTTAACTTTTTTAGAACTAATAATTCTGATATGATTTTCACAAAAATAAATTACCAAATAGTGTCAAAATTGACATAAAATAGTTTTTTTAAATAATATTATATTATGAATTGTTATTTTATTCAAAAAAATCTAAGGATTGGAAACATGACTTATATAAGGTTATATATATTAATGATAAACAACTTGGGGTTCGTTTGTCTTGTTATAATAAGTTTACTAACCTTATAGTGTAAGAAAACAAGAAGACACGGTAAAAGAAAAATTATTTAACTTAAAGTAAAATCTAAATGATAAGGTTAAAATAGAAACCTAAACTTGTATAAATTATATTTTATTAAAGTATTTCGACCCATCCCAACCTTAGCTTCGAAATAACTCAATTTGGAACTATTAAAAACCGAATATGACTTTATAATAAAATAATATTTTTAGTTATTCCAAAGGTACCCCTCTCCTCTCTTATAAAAGGGCACCTCCTACCTATCTTCCTCACACCATTTTGAGACTTTAAGATCGGCCAAAATCTGCCCATTTCACTTCCCCATTTCCCTATAATCCTTATATAGGTACTTGTATTCTCCAAAGACCAACCCTAGTGTCCTAAGAAGAAGTTTAAAGGAGGTGCGTCGAAGAAGAGGTAATCTCTTCTACCGGTTATTCCAAGCTTATTTCTTCTTCAACTTAATCTTCTTTAGTTGTTTAACATAATTATCACTAATATACTGATATTTTATTATTAATATGAAACAACCCCATTTCACCTTCTATCCATCCTACGGAAAATGAAATCACCGTGCGTGCGTACGTACAGAATACCATCTCCACGCCGTGGTGTAATCTGTTTTTCCAACACCACCTTAGTTGGATGGGTATAATGGTGTAAAATATAACTATAAATAGTTATTATAACATAATACTGATTATTATATATTGAATAATCCATTCAAATTCAATTCAATAATTATGGGAATGATATCATCGCTCGTGCGTACATACGGACTACCGTCTCCACGACGCAATGAGATTCATTCTCAATGATTAACCATTCATGAATGATTGTAAAGTATATATAATAAGTAATCATGAAATATATCACATAATAATGATACTGGATTTATGTATATATATATATATTTCATCTATTTAATTCCATTCAATTCAATAAGGAAACAAAAATAGCGTTCATGCGTACATACGGCCTACTGTCTCCATGAACGGTGTATTTCTTTCCATTTATCAATCTATTAAATATATGTATATTCTCAATATATATTATATATAAATCAGGTTTTACATTCTGGATGTATGTAATCATGATCTATGTAATCATATGAATAATTACAAGTGAAAACACGAACGACAAATGAAACGATTTTACCCAAAACGCCACTTTAAAATGAATTTACAAAAGAACGGTTAATATATAGTCATTAGTGAACCATATATGATATATTAACAATGAATATGATTATATAATAAGTCAATGACATTATTTAAATCATTATACAGGAGGTTCGGATACATACAAAGCATATCAGACATAAGGTAAGGGATAACCTTTCTGATCTCATTATTCTCCGAGATTGTTTATTTGTAAGTATTTGTTGGGGTTATTGTTATCATCCAAGTCCATTTTTTCTAAAAGTGTTTTTATTTATGTTTAATGTCACTTTTACCCATTTTGTCTTTTACTACATGGTATGTAAGGAATATTTCTTTTTTTACGTTATGAGGTACTTTTTGACTTTTCTGACAAAAGTACGAGGAGAATGTTTTTTTAACTTGTACGGCGTGAACAGATTTTTACTATTTCATAAAGCCTCATTTTCATGAAGATTACTCGACAAGATTTTATGACTATTTTCAACAAAATAATTTTCATTTAAAATACATGGCATTTTGTGATAAGAAAATGATTTTGAAGAAGAAAGGATATTTTCCTCAAAAATTCATTTCAAGCGTTTTATCAAAACCATTTTCCATCTAAGATGAAATTATTTTCATATTGTATGTTTCAAGTATAATGTATCTATGATTTACATTGTTTCACTTTTATTATGATGAAATGATATCCATTTTGTTATATGGATTATGTTATGATGGGATGATGTTTATGTAACCCATTGTTATTCATTGGGTTATGATGAATGCTTTATGTTTATTTTGTGGCACAAGTAAGAATGATTTCATTATGAGATGGGTGGGAACTATATCTACCTCCAATTCATTGGGTAATGATTTATATCTCATGAGATAGACATGGCTGGAACGGTAAGTTAATCTGGTTCAGTGTTACAGGGCTGAAATGAGGAGTGAACTCATTTCAGAAAGGGACTTTGTCCACTAAGATGGTCTTGGAAACAATGCCTTTGATACCATTGAAATCATGACATGTGTTGAATGGTTGCCGCAATGACATGTTTTATTCAAATTATATTTTATCGTGATTGATGTTACATTATGATATAATCCTTACGTACTTCCACGATTTATGTCTTTACTCAAGATTTTTATGTTTAAATTTCATGTTCATGTTTTTGCTTTCAAATGTTTATGGATTGTTTTATGTTAACTATGTTTTCCCTTACTGAGCATTTGAGCTCACCCTTTTTTTGTTTTCTTATCCTCAGGATATAAGGAAAGGATTTAGGTAAAAAAAGTGAAGATCTTTAGGGGAGATATTGAGGTTCTTTCACCAAGATTAGAATATTATGTTCCAAGATTAAAAAGGCACTAAACTATTACGGTCCTTTGGTGTCTGATTTTTTTATGTATTAAGTATTCCGCAAAAGTAATGTAATTTCCACGTACGTCAAGCTTCGGGTATCTACATTTGAGATGGATTGGGACCCCTTGGTCTTAAATATGGATACTTTTTATGTGATTCTTGTCATGGATTTGATGGTTCACTTTCAAGCGCACAACAATTTCTATAGGAGGGGGTGAGTTTCATGGAACTTGATGGGATTTTTCAGGTTTTTCTTGGGGAATGGTATCCTCATCCAGGTCATGCAGGACCTCCACTCCTAGAGTTGGGGAATCATATCTTCTAGTTATAATCACTCATGCTAGAGGATTATGGTCATCGTATTTAAGGTGGGTTACCTCATGTAGTGTATGAGTATCCAGAGGTATTCCCAGATGATTTTTTAGGATTTCCTCTAAATATGGTTGTGGAGTTTTCAATTGATTTGGTGTTGAGAACACAGTGAATATCTCTTACCTCATATTGTATGGCCCCCACCAAGCTGGGGGAATTAATGATATAGCTGGATGATTTAGAATCCAAACAATTCATTCAGCTAAGCATCTCTCATTAGGTCGCTCCTATTATTTTTGTGAGGAAGGCCGATGAATGCCTGTTGTTGTGTGTTGGTTACTGGAAGATGAATTAGTTTACAATTTTGAACAAATATCCTTTTGCCTGAATAGATGTCTTGTTTGACTAGTTGAAGGGGAATAGTGGTTCTCGAAAATAGCCTTACATTCAGGTTACCATAAACTCATATTAAAAGAGGATGATATCCCAAAGTCAACATTCTGAAGTAGGAATGACCACTTTGAGTATCTGGCCATGCCCTTAGGATTGACCAATGCTCTAAAAGTCATTATGGAACTCATGAACATGGTATTCCACCAGTATCTCGATTCCTTCTTCATTGTATTCATGGAAAAATACTTTTTTACTCTGGGTCTAAGTAGGACTACAATAATCTTCTGCGAATCATTTTGGGAACTTTGCAGGATCACCAACTCTATGTGAAGTTGTCCATCCAAACATTCTAGATCAGTGAGGTGATGTTTCTAGCGAATGTGATCTTTTACAAGTGGGTTTTGGTGGAAACTAATAAGATTAGTGCAGTTATATCATGGGAGAATCTAATGAATGTGTTTGAGATCTAGAGTTCCCTCAGCATGGCTAGTTACCACGAGAGTTTTTTTCAATATTTCTCTCGGCTTGCTATTCCCATGACTGCGATCTCCCGAAAAAGGGTGATGTTTTAATTGGGCCTAGAGTGTCAGGAATCCTTTTTGGAACAAAAGGATAGGTTTACTACTATGCTCATGATGATTTTCTAATGGCTGGAAAGTTGTATGTGGTGTATTTTGATGCTTCAGGTATGGGTCTTGGGTGTGTGCTTATGCAGGGTGATCACGTGGTGGCTTATGGTTTTCACCAACTTTGACCACATGAAAAGAATTATCTAACCCATGACTTGGAGTTCGTAGTTGTGATGGATGCTTTGTTGACTTGGCATCACTACCTCTTTGGGGAAAAGTTCGTAGTCTATTCTCATCAAAAAATAACTGCCTATATATTCTTGGTGAAGGACCTCAATTTGAGGCAGTGCCATTGGATAATGTACTTACAGGGGGTCGATATTAACATTGTCTATACCCTATGAAAGGGTAATGTGTTGAAGGATTCTTTGAGTAGAAAATTACCAGTGCAATCCTTTAGGGAGTCTAGTGATGTGTGATCTTTGAATAGGCTCTTCGCTTAGATACATGTGGAGACCAAGAGGCATAGTGGAGGTGTGTTCTTGGAGAGCATTTAGTTGACTCCTTTCATAGAGTTGAATCAGAGAGAACATCACATGGTTGATATTTTTCAGTGATCAAGGATATTTCTTTATGGTGGGGATACAACTTCTGATTGGTCATCATCTCTGAAGGGCATCTTGTGCTTCAAGGGCCGTTCAGCAGTGCCTTCGTTTCTACAAATGGTGGTGATGCTGGATAGCCACCAGTCTTAGTGGGATTCCAATATGGGTGCTACTAAGATGTATTATGATGTACGATGATAGTTCTTATGACCATATTTGAGACGATACATAGCTGACTTCGTGTCAAGATGCTACACATGTCAGTAGGTGAAAGTCGAGCACCAACGACCCTATGGTTTGATCTAGCCATTACCAATTCCTACCATGAAGTGGGAAGAGGTCTCAATGGCCTTTGTTTTTGGATTACCTCATAAAACATTGTGTAAGAATTCTACTTTAGTGGTGATTCACCATCTGACCAAATCAACCCACTTCATTCCAATCAAGGATACTACTAAAGTGGATGAGTTGGGTCATTTTTATCTCAATGAGGTGGTAAGGATTCATGGTGTGAAATCATTTTTTGTCTCATATTGAGACCCGTGTTTCACTTATAATTTTTGGGATGGCTTTTAGAAGGCCTTAGTGTCACAGATGAAGATGAGCATGACATACCATCCTCAAACGGATGGTCAGACAGAGTTGGAATATCATATCCTAGAGGAAATGCTTCATGCATTTGTTTTGGTCATTGGATGTTCAGGAGACAACCATTTGGGATTTTTTTATTTTTCCAATAATAATAGATACCAATCCTCAATTCAAATGGATTCTTTTGAGGTTCTCTATGGTCGCCCTTGTCGGTCCCCACTATGTTGCGAAGAGATAGGCAAGACTTCACTATTGGGATCGAGCCTTGTGTAAAAGACGTCTAAAAAAGTCATGTGGATTAAGAAGAACTTTTTGATTTCTTAGATTCGTCATAAATCTTATACTGACAAGAGGCATGGAGACCTAGTGTTTTTTGTGGTTGACATGTTAATCTTAAAAGTTTCCCCTCGTCTCGGCCATCATCGATTGGGGAATCAAGGGAATCTGACGCCACAGTATGTCGGTTCTTTTGAGATCTATGAGCATATTGGAAGGGTGTAATACAGTTTTGCGTTTCCTTATCAGTTGGAATCCATTCATGATGTCTTCCACGTCTCCCAATTGAAAAGTATAACCTAGATCCGTTCCGTGTGATGAATTGGGATGAGTTGGATATAGATCCCAATTTATCTATTTTTGAGAAACTCCTGTGAATAGATGATTCCCAATAGAATGTGATTCAGGGAAAGACTATTGTAGTAGTTCTGGTCCTTTTTTAGTATGGGAATGATGTCCATTACTCATGGGATCAGAAGTTGTGGGTTGAGAAAGAGTGCCCATTTTTTGTTTTCCAATCAAGCATTTTATTATATTTTCATGGACGGATGTTTTAAATGGAGGGGTTAATTATCACAGAAACAAATTATTTTAAAGGTATTTTTCATGTAATTTTCATTATTTATTTGTTGCAGGGATTTCCTATGCATTGTTTTTGAGGAAAGGATGGGTTTTCAAGATTTTGGCCAAACTGTGAGCCCATATCCATATTGAGAAATAACTTCAGTTTCTTTTTTAACTCTTCTATTTTTTCATCATTTTCCAAAAAATTATACTTTCTACTTGGCCTACCATGACCTATTGAAACCACCATGTCCATTTGTACCCCTTAGTAATTCATTATCATTATGGGTTTGGGTGATTTAGTTAAGCATTGGGCCAACCCGTGAGCCCATTTCCTGTTTTAAAAAATGAATTCATTAATATTTCATTCATTTTTTAGTTTTTTCAGTGATTCCACCTCTTATTCGAAGAAAAAACCCATATGATCACCCACCATTATCTATTTTTTCAATTTTGAGGTCATTTTTATCACAAATGAGGGAGACATTTCTCTGGATTTATCAAATCGTCCATATTTGAGAAGGTAATTTGTTTCATCCATAATTTATTCAACTTTTCACTATTTTCCCCCATTTCAGTCCCCAATTGAATTCCTTAGCCTCATTCTAGCCTCCCTATCAGTTTTGGTTTCTTGTAGATTCAATGTTTGGTGTATTTATAGAGATTTCTTCAAGATCTTTCAAGTATATCTGTTTCCTTTTTTCCTCCTACCATTTTCATGGGGTTTCTTCAACTTTTATGGAATCCCTAAATGTCAAAATGTTAGGGAATCGTAACTAGGATGTTATTTTAAGTTTCATGGTCCAATATTGTGGTTTTAGGTTTGTTTTGACTCCCTTGTAGTGCATAGGTGGTGCGGTTGAAGTTCTGCATAAGGATTTTGTGTTTTCGACACACTTGGTAGGTGATTCCATGCGTAAGAAGTACTTGATTAGTTATCCTTGCATGATTTCTATTTTTAACATTATATTACTTCAACATTCTTTCTGTTAATTTTATGTTTGGTGGAATTCGTTAAACAACTGATTTTTAAATTCCATTTTGTGTGAAAATGGGTGTTTTTCATGTGTGTTCTATGTTGGAACAATTGAGGCTATTTTCTAATTCATAGATGGGTTTTATTAAAATGTTTTGCTGCTTCCAATTCTGGTCTACATTAGTATTGGTGTTCATTTTTTTCATAGAGGTCTTTTAGATGGATTTTAAGTGCAATGTTTGGTTATATTCCTTGAACATGTTTTATGGAAATTCTAAATGGTTTATTGAGTTATATAAATGGTCCAAAGCATGTGCATATAATGTTTTGTGTGTGTATGACCAGAAATTGTGTTTTTTATGAAAATGGAATTTAGTAACATGTGGAAATTGATGGAGCACAAAATGGGGAAACCGAGGTGTCTAGGTGGGAGGACCTGTACTAGTACGTTAATGATCCAGAGTGGTTTTTTCCCTATTTCAATTACCATGTTGGACATTAAAAACACTGACATAACTATATTTATGATGACTTCAGACCAATAGGTTATGGTTATTTTTCGTACTAGTGGCTCGTGCATGAGAGAATTTATTTATTTTGTTACTTTACACCGATATACAGGGTACATGGTGCCCAATACAAACTAGTGCCTTGGGATGTTCCCAATATTAGTGCCCAATGAATCATTCTTATTTATCATGGGATTAGGGGGAGTTTGTCTAGAATACTCAATAGCTTACATGATTTAACCAAATGTGTTCACTCTTTGAATATTTCCTTCGAAAATCGTTAACCTTTAAAAGTTTTTCTCTTTGTAAATTATTTCCACGGTTTCTTATTTATTAAAAAATTGAATGCTTTTCATCTTGTATTTATTACTATATGGAATAATATTGGTGTCATCCTATGAAGATTAGGCTCACTCCCTACTAAAACCCCTTGGTTTTAAATTGTGTCGATCATGTTTGATGCATGTAAAGCCAAAGCCTTGGGTGATGGTGGTTGGGGTTCCTATTTTCTTCCCTTGGTGCAGTGTTGCGGAGATGTCTTGTGGGTGATAACCCCTTATCTTGTGGAGTTCCTTGGGATGTTTTTATACCAAATTTATGTATATTTGGACTTTTTTTCATGTTTAATCCTATGAGTTCAATTGTGGATTTTATTTATGGAATGTTTGTCATAAATTTTCATATTTGGTTTATTGATTTTATTCGGCTGTTAAATTATACTAAACTCAGGTAAATCATTCCCAACACAAATAATTATGATTCCTGGTAACATATGACAGCCTGTGGGGATAGGGAATTCCCTTTTGGACTTACCACAGACTCGGTCGGGTTTCTTCTTTGATGGACACCATATTTGGTTCATGAAAAAATTATATCATAGGTGGTTAATGTTTTTAGGTTATATTATTATTTTGGAAGAGTCGAGAAAGATAGGAGCTATTAATATCAGGGCTCAGAGTTTTGGTCACAAGTAGGGATCTGGCCCACACCTTTTGAGGCATACCCTTAGTCACCATGGGACATTGGAATTGTTTTTTTACTTCTCTTCCAAGTGAGATGTGTGGGTTGACGACTGCACACAGACATCGAGTGGGGGTGAAGTAGGTTTTTATTTTATTATTGTAATGTGTTTGGTGTATTCATATTTAGTGTTATTGATAAGATTTTTCTGAACTATTGTAATGATTTTTTCTCTTTCTAATTTTTCCTTTTGTAGCAACATGCCTCCCCAGAAACATCACATGCACCCACACGAGGAAGACAGAGAGAGTTCTCCCTCACCTCTTGATCAGAGGCTAGTAGGGGCTACATTTTAAGATGTACAAGCTCTAATACAAGGTTAGGATCTTATTCTAACACTGGATTGGGAAGAAAGGAACTGTCCTAGGAAGGAAAAATCCCATGATTTTCTATAAAATAAGAATCTTACTTTTCTATTTAGCAAATTACCCCATGAATAGGATGAGTGGAACAAAATGATCAAGCGTGTGTTTGAGGTCCTAGAGACACGTGAGGAGGTCAGGGTGAACTGTGACTATTTCTTGTTATAGGGTCTCAATCGAAGGTGGTGGAAATTAGTGCTTCATGTTGGTAAGAATGAGCATATGAGATGGAAGGACATCAATGTTATCTTTAATGACTAGTACCAACCTAATGTTTTGGTATATACTCGATCTCAATAGTTTATGGAGCTGGTTAAGGGGGTATTTCTGTGATGGATAATTCCAGCCATTTTTTGGGCTTTTTTGGTATGTTATTGAAATGTTCTCCAATGAGTAGATGAAATCCCAGAAGTTTGATAGGTGTCTACAGCCAGAGATCTATTCCCAAGTCTTCATGTTCATGCTAAAAACCTATGTAGAAGTGGTTGACAAGGTGTGTAGGTTTGAGATTTACCACAAGGGGATGAGTGTGTTTTCTGGGATGATATCAGGTCTTGGCAGTGGCAGATCTTCTGATAAGAAAATTAAGTGGGAGGCATAACTAAAGAATGGTGCGAGAGCTCATGCGAACCTTACATGCATTTTTCATCAGAGGCTTATGATGAGAGGTTCGTTGTCTGCCACCACTCTGGGAGGCCAGCGCACATTCGACCATCTTGAAATTTTCCTAAGAATCCATTCTAATAGTGTAGTGGTATGGAACACTTGTAAAACCTTTTCAGGATGCCACATACAATCCAATGTGGGAAGGATCTGTGGATTATAGTGGAGTGACCAGTTAGTCAGAGTCGTCGAGGATATAGGTATCTCAGTTTGGTGGCTATGGCAGTAGGACATGATCATCTTCTGGACAGATCTATTTCAGGGAAGATGAAAATGTGAACATATTTTCACAGGCAGAGACTAGTCATCTTAATGTAGTGTATCAGACACCAAAGTGATCCGCGGAGGGACCATCAACAGTTTTAGGTACCGTTCTGATTGCCTCTTCTGTAGTTTCTACTCCTTTTGATATCGGCGCTTCTATTTCATTCATCTTCAATCGTACTATAAAAATGATTAATTTTACAACTGATCTATTGTACTTTGCGATTGAGTTGGTGACTCCACTGGGAAAAAAGAGGGAACGAGGTCTCAAGTTCCCATTATCTATGCTTTCAATGTTAGGGGTTGAGATGGAGTGGGATCTCCTGGTCTTATATATGGATCTTTTTACATGATTCCTGGCATGGGTTGCGTGGTAAAATTTCAAGAGCCCATAAATTTCTATAGGTGTAGTGTGAGTTTCATGAAACATGATGGGATTAATTAGGTTTTTCTTTGGGAATGGGATCCTTAGTCGGGTCGCACATGACATCCACTCCCAGAGTTGGGGAATTAAATCTTTCAGTTACCATCACTCATCCTTGGGGACTATGATCTTCTTCCTCAAGGTGGACTACCTCTTGTAGTGAATGATTTTCCTTAGTTATTCCAAAATGATTTTTCAGGCTTACCTCCAAAGCAGGATGTGGAGTTCTAGATCGATTGGTGCTAGTAGCAAAGCAGATATCTCTTCCATGGTATCATATGGCCCCCACCGAGCGATGAGAATTAGAGATATAGTTGACAGATTTAGAATCCAAAGGATTCATTATCCCAATAATCTCTCCTTGGGATTCTCTTGTTTTTTTTTTGTAATTATAGCTAATCGATCTCTCCAGTTGTGTATTTATTATTAGTAGATGAATAAATTAACCATCAAGAACAAACATCCTTTTCCTAGAATAGATAAATTATTTGACACGTTGATGGGGGAAAAGTGGTCTTGAAAATAAACTCATGTTCAGGTTACCAACAACTCAATGTGAAAGACGCAGATATCCCAAAGATAGCCTTCCGAAGAAGGTATGTCCACTTTGAGTATCTCTCCAATCCCTTCAAATTGACCAATTTACTAGTGGTCTTTATATCACTCGTGGATAGGGTGTTCCACTGATATCTTTATTCCTTCTTCGTGGTGTTCATGGATGACATCCTTGTTTAATATATATATGAGGAATAGGAGAATCATCTTTATATCATGTTGATATCTTTTCATGATCACCACATTTATGAAAATTTGTCCAAGTACACTTTTTGGATCATGGAGGTGATGTTTATGGGGCATGTGATCTTGTAGGAGGCGGTTTCGGTGGACACCAAGATGATCAGTGTGGTTATGTCATGGGTGCAGCTGGAGAACATGTTTGAGATCAGGAGTTTCCTCATCCTGACTGGTTACTACAAGCTGTTTTTTTGGGATTTCTCTCAGCTTTCATCAACCATGACCGGGCTCACCTGGAAAGGGGTGATGTTTGAATGGGCCATAGAGTGTTAGAAATCCTTTGAGAAACTGAAACAACAATTGACTACCGACCCGATGCTGATTTTTCCAAAGGCTTTAAAGGGGTATGTGATGTATTTTGATGCTTCAGGTACGTGTCTTAGGTGTGTAATTATGCATGGTGATCTTGTGGTGGAGTATTGTTCAATCTAACTCTGAACACATGAAAGGAATTATCCAACCCACTACTTGGAGTTAGTAGTTTTGATGCTTTCTTTGATGACATGGTGTCACTACCTATTTGGGGAGAAGTTTGTAGTCTATTCTGATCAGGAAAGCTTGGTCTTCATCTTCTTGCAGAAGGACCTCAATCTGAGGAAGCACCATTGGATAAAGTGAATATAGGTGTTCCACATTGACATTTCCTATACCTCGAAACGGGTAATGTGGGGGAATATGATTTGAGTTGAAAAGTAAATGTGAAAACCCTAAGGAAGTCTAGTGACGAGTGTACACTAATTGAGATCCTTGATCAAATGCATGTGGAGACCAAGGGGAACAGTGGAGGTGTGTTATTGGAGAGTATTCAGTTGAGTCCTTAACTCATAGAGTTGAATTAGTGTTAAAATCCCACTAACGAGCTTTTTCATTGGTCAAGGCTATTTCTTCATGGTTGGGAGACATCTCTTAATTGGTCATCGTCTCCTTAAGGAATCTTGTGCTTAAAGGGATGTTCCATAGTGGCATTGTCTCTATGGAAGGTTGTGATGCAGGATAGCCACCAGTCTCAGTGGGTTGTACATCGGGGTGTCACCAAGATGTTTTAGGATATAAATCATATGTTCTATTCTCTAGGTATGAGATAATACATATATGACTTCTTGTCAAGATTCTACACATATAAGCAGGTGAAGGCGGACCACCATAGGACCCCTAGTTTTCTCGAGACATTTCCTATTCTTAATTGGAAGTGGGAAGATGTATCCATAGACTTCATTGTTGCCTTAACTCATACACCTCAGGGTAAGAATTCAGTTTGGGTGGTGAATGATCATCTGAACAAATCAGACCACTTCATTCCAATCAATGAAAATGCTAAAGTGGATGATTTGGGCCGTTTTATATTCATTAGATGGTAAGTCTTAATGGTGTGACATCAGGATTTTTATAATATAGAGACCCTATTTTTAATTATCATTTTTTGGAAAGCCTTTAGAAGGCCTTGGGGTCATAGAATAGGATGAGCACAACATACAATCCTCAAACGGATGGTTAGATAGATCATCCAAATAAGATCCTGGAAGACATGCTCCATGCATGTGTTTTGGACTTTAGAGGTTCATGGGATTTCCATTTAAGATTTTTTGAGTTTCCCTAGAATAATAGTTACCAATCCTAAATTATAATGGCTCATTTTGAGGTTCACTATGGTCGGCCTTATTGGTCCCCCCTATGTTGGGATGAG
Source organism: Viscum album (assembly GCA_963277665.1). Lineage (NCBI taxonomy): Eukaryota > Viridiplantae > Streptophyta > Magnoliopsida > Santalales > Viscaceae > Viscum > Viscum album. The sequence continues at coordinate 2,121,500,037 of OY728140.1, forward strand.
GTAGGTGAGACATCATTGTTGGGGACGAGCCTTGTGAAGGAGATGTCTGAGAAGGTCAAGTTGAATATACAGTGAATGTTGATATCTCAGAGTCATAATAAATCTTATTCTAACAATAGGCATCAGGAACTAGGTTTTTCTATGGGTAACATGGTATTCTTGAATGTGAACCCTCATTTGGGCCATCGTCGATTGAGAAAGAAAGGGAAGTTGATGCCAAAGTGTGTCACTACTTTTTAGTTTACTGAGCACATTGGAAGTGCAGAATATAGGTTTAAATTGACTTATTTGTTGGAATCAATTAATGATGACTTCCACATATCCTAGTTGAAAAAAGTACAAACTGGATTCGTCACATGTGATGAATTGGGAGGAGTTGGATATTGTTCCTGATTTGTCATTTTTTGAGTAGATAGTGCGAATAGTTAATTCTATAGAGAATTTAATTCATGGAAAATCTATTCCACTAGTTGGGGTCCTTTTTCATCATGGGAATGTTTTCCATGAAACATGGGAGTGGAATTTATGGGTTGAGAAAGAGTTCCCATTTATGTTTTCTGATCAAGTATCAGGTTGACTTTCTAGGGTAGCAAGTCTTTCATGGTGGGGTGAATTTTCGAACACATGACATATTTTAAAGGTATTTTTCATTTAATTTCAATTCTATATATTTTAGGTAGGTTTCTCATGCAATTTTGAAGGAACGGGTGGGTTTTCCAGATTTGGCTCAAACAGTGAGCCCATTCCATATTTAAAAATAAATATTGTTTTATTTATAACTCATCCAAAGTTTCAATATTTTTCACCCATTACACTTCCCACTTGGCCTCCCGTGACCTATTCAGACCACGATGTTCATTTTGTTCCCCTTAGTAATTCATTATCATTTAGTATTTGGGTGATTTAGTTAGGCATTGTGCCAACCAGTGAGCCCATTTCATGCTTTAAGAAAAAATTAATTTGTTAATATCTCATTCAATTTGTAATTGTTTTTTCTCATTCTACATCCCAATTGAATACAAAAACCCTAAGATCACCCTAATTATATATTTTTCCTCTTTGGAGCTCATTTGTATCGTGGATGAGAGAAATATTTCTCAGGGTTTCAAAAATCGTCCGGATTTGAGAATGTAATTTGTTTCATCCCCAAATCATTCATTTTCTCTCCCCACCCCATTTTAGTCCCTAATTGACCTCCTAAGCCTCATTTGAGCCTCTTAATTTGTTTTTATTGCTTTTAGATACACTTTTTGGTGGGTTGGGGGAGATTTATTCAAGATATCTCAAATTAAGGGTTTCCTTACTCCCTTATCCCATTTCCTTCGGGTTTCTTCAACTTATCTTGAAGCCCCAAATGTATAGAAGATAAGTATTTATACCTAGGATCTTTTTTTGAGTTTCATGGTCCAATATGTTGCTTTTAGTTTTGTGTTCACTCCCTTGTGGTGTGGCGGTGGTGCAGTTGAAGTTCCGCACAAGGATGTGGTGTTTTTGACACACATGGTTGGGGATTCCATGTGTAAGAACCACTATATGAGTTATCCTTAATTTATTTCTATTTTTAAAAAACTTGTATTTCATTGTTATTTATTTTAAATTTTTTTGATGTAATTTGTTAAAAATTTGATTTAGAAGTCCCATTTTTGTTTTAAAATGGGTGTTTTACATGTGCGTTCTATATTGTGCCACTTGGGGATATTTTATAATTCATGGAAGGGTTTTTTAAAAATATTTTTTCTAATGAAAATTCTTGTTTTGTATATTATTGGTGTGTATTTTTTTTCAATGATGTATTTTAGTTGGATTTTATTTGCAATAATATTTTATATTCCTTTAAAATGTTTTATAGAAATTATGAATGTTTTATTGAGTTATATAAATGGTGAAAAGTAGGTGTAACTAATATTTTGATTGTGTATTTCCAGAAATGGTTTTTTTATGAAAATAGAATTTTTTATAATGTGGTAATTGTTTGAGCACAAAATGGGGAAACAAAGGTATCTAGGATGGCAGACGTGTACTAGTACACGAGTGATCCAGAGTGGTTTTGTCCCTATTTTGCTTTACAATTTGGACATTGAAAGCACTAGAAAAACTATATTTATGATTATTAGGTATAACTATGTTATTTTTATGCTCTATACCAGTGGCTACTACACGAGAAATGATATATTTACAGTTATATTAAACCGAGAAACGAGGTACATGGGTCCCAAAACTAACTAGCTCCTAGGGATGTTTCCAAGATCCGGGCTCATTAACTATTTCATATTTATAATTGGATTATGGTGTGTTTGTATGGAAAATTTAGTATCTTACATTTTCTAATTAAATGTGTTCACTGTTTGAATTTTTACTTTGAAAATATTTTACCTTTAAAATTTTCATTCTTTAGAATTTATTGCGACCATTTCTTGTTTATCAAAAACATTCAGGATTTTAATCTTTTAGTTCTTACTATATGGAATCCTTTGTGTGGTATCTTATTGGGTGTAGGATCAAACCCTTATTATACCCCTTGGGTGTAGGTATAGTTGATCATGTTTTATGCAGGTAAAGCCAAGCCCTTAGGAAATAGTGGTACGGGTTTCTTGTTTCCTCCCTTGGTGTGAAGTTGTTGAGACGACTTGTGGGTGATAACCCATTGTTGCATGGGGTCCTGTGGGATTTGATTCAGCTATATTTATGTATATTTGGACCTATTCTATCATTTCTAAACCTATATTCTCAGTTATGGATTTTATTTAAGGCATTTTGGCATAAATTTTCCGAGTTGGTTTGTTGATTGCACATGGTTGTTAAGTGATTCTGAACTCAGGTAAATTGTTTCGAAAATGATATTTATGATTCATGGGAACATGTGTGAGACTGTGGGGATAGGAAACAGCCTTAAAGACTTTCCACAGACCTGGTCGGGTGTTGGTTTTAGTTGATACCATATTCGGTTCGTGATAGTATCCTAAGATATCAACCTCAATTAAGCATAATAATTTAACATAAGGGTTACCCATGGAAAGAAATGGGTATCATAATCATATCATAATGCATATAAAATTGGTCTAGCAGAATGTTTTCCATGACATAATGGATTTAAATTATACATGGAAATTTATATTGTAAAATAGGAATATATCATGATAAGTTATGTCCAACTGAAGAAAAAACATGTAAAAAGAGTGTTTAAGAATCTTTAGAAATGATCCAATTCTGTGAGGTTTGAGGGAAAATATAAAAGATTATTTAAAGAGAAAATAATAATAATGATTTGAATAAAACAATGAATAATCTACGAAAATTTCTCATGAAAAATAGTGTTCTTTTAGAAAAATATATGTGGCTTAAAACAGATTATGGTGTGTACTTGAAAATGGGTAAGAAATAGGGAAATTAACTTTGATCAAGCTTGTTTATCGGGTGGAATAGAAAATGGAACCCTACAAAACATGTAATTCCAAAAAAAATATTGATCTAGGTGCATATTTTTGGAACATAAAACTAAAATTTATTATGAGTACATTAGAATAATTAAGAATTACATTGGGGTAAAGAGAGAGAAAGCACAACTCGAAGGAAAAATTGGGGTTCTGAGAGAATCCTTTAACTTATGTTTGAATGTGTCCTACAATTTCACTTAATGTCCTCGATATGAATTTACATTTATTAAATAATTAAATAAAAACCAATTAAACATGTATTTTATATTTTTTAATTTTATTAGCTTCATTTATGACCTTTTTTATGAGTTACATGATTCAATTTCTTCATTTGGGAGTGTTCATTCTTTGGTTTTCAAGATTGGTTCACTTATATACATGTATCAAATATCATGTAAAATGGGAAAAATTATCTTGAATTAGAATTATTTGGTATTGATGAAATTAAATAAGATTAAATGGTCTTATATATCATTTTCTTAAAATATAATGATGATTCATTAGATAAAATGTTAATGGTAAGCGTTCAGATTATTTTGGATTTCTTTATCGTCACGTTCTGGTTTTATTTTATTATTTAATGTTATGTATATATACTAGTTTTAGAACACTAAATAATACTTAACATAAATTGTAAATTCTTTTTAAACCACTATAATTGTTTTATGTCCAGCCCTGAGGGAAGTATTCGAGAACAAAAAATCATCATCTATGAAGGGGTTGATTTGACACCTCACAAAATATGTTTTCATATTTTGAACATAAGGGGAAGTGACAAGAATTGATGGTGGATATACCATTAATAAAATAAAATAATATAATATAAAATATATTATAATTATCATGTTACTATAGAAATTAGAGGTATGGTATGGTTATGAAAAGAAAATAAAATGAAAGAGAGAGAGAGGGATGGTTTTACCTATTGAGTGTTGTCTCCATGAGATCCTCCTTGAGATACATAGAAATGGCCTTTTGGTGAGACCATTAAGTCCAAAACCTAGGGAAGTGTTTTGGGAGGGGGAATTTATAGAATATTAGATATCTCAGAATATTATAAGGGATGAGGAGAAGGGGTGGTGATGGGTATTATTTATAGTGGAGGAGAGTGGTGTTTTTTGATTATTTTTTTGATTATTTTTTTGTTCGCTCAAGGCATCCAATAGTATTGATTATAGTGAATAGACATAGAAGATAAGGAATTTGAGTTATAACCAGTGGGTTCTTACCTCATCCATAATTTAGCCATGACTCAATAATTATTTAATTTCCATATAATGTTAAATATAACAAACTACCGTATTTCACTATACAAACAAAATTCAATTATTTTAGAAAATAAAAATTCACCCTAACCATTTTTAAATGTGTAGATTTAAAATATTGACACCATTTTATGAAAACAATTTTCTATATATGACATATATTATTTTAAAATAAAATCATCATCTATTCAAAAAATAATTATTTTAGTATTATAAAAGATTTTACGACACTTAGAAAAATTAATCAGGTATACTAATATTATATTATAATTACATTTCATCAAAATATTAATTCATTAATATATTTTATGAAGTTAAATTTTCTTTTAAATTATTATATTAAAAAAATTATAAATAATAATATACATTTCAAAAAAATACCAAAACATAATTTGTGATTTTTAAAAAATTTATTTACCAATTACATGATATAAATATATTATATTTAAATTTATGAGATACCTAATTTTTTATAATTTAAGATGTGAGGTTTTTATTCTAATTGCCACATTATAATTTCTAATAGCTACATTACTATTTCAAAGATTATGTTCATATTTAATAGTATATCTTGGTTTATTTAAGCTCAGTGTTACATGAAATGTAAGGTATCAAAGATGTTAAATTTAAAATATTAATTCCATAAAATCTTATGGTGTTACAACCAACAAGAGGGGTCACATCCCTTTATATATCCACTCCTAACACTCTTTATTAAATGAATAGCACACTGACCTTATGCAGTGTATCAGTTATTGACCGAGAAAGACTTCACATCGGTAAAATCCCATAAAATATTTAAATTTATTTGGAAAACATATTTAACACATTCATAATGGATTATAAGTGATGAAAATCATTTGGGGATAGTTTTTTGTATGATATAGTGGGGAGGAAAAAATTATGTTGGGTGAAACAATGTAAGGTGGAATCATATACACACCAAATTATATTGGATGAAACATCATTTTAGGCTATAGAATAATGATATATTGTAACCAATTCATTCATAATTAATATGAATCATCTAGATTTTATTTCAATTTTAAATCCAAAAAAAATTAACACTTCCATTGAAATCCCAGTTTTTTAAAGAAACACCAAAAATATATTTTAATCCATTTAAATACATGTATTATGTAGTTTTGTTGATATATTTTCATTTTATAATAATTTTATGACCCAAAATTTCATATATTTAAATCTATTTGGAATGAAAAAATTACTTATTAAGTAATGTAGTGATAGAAAATAAATCCACTAACTTGGTTATTTTGGATAGTTATGGCCTATCAGATTTTATAGCCTATTAAGGATCATAAAATTTAATATTATATCATTTTTAAAAAGAAAAATAATATTAGTATATATTAATGGTTTGAATAAATTATAATTAAAAAATACGGAATAAGAAATGGACTCGACTAGTAGGATTATACCCTATGAAGACTATTTATCAGAGATTCTATGGGAGTTAATATCATTAGGAATTTTATTTGACCAAGCTGAAGATGAGATACAAAAATTAAATCATGAGTGAAATCATTGATCTGTGAAGTTCAATATTATCAAGATCATGTCCCAAAACTTATATGTTTAACCAACCTACGGAAGTCCTACCATTACACACCCTGCCAATAGGATGTACATTGATGTCTTAAGGGGTTATGAATATAGATCATAAGACTGTGAATTTTATATTTTATTTTAAATAATATTGTGATTATTTTTACCCTTTTTTATTATTACAATATATAGATGATCTAATAATTAGTTTGATAAAATTTAGATTTTCTTATTTATAAAATAAAATTATATTTTAAAAATAATAATATTTAGATTAAAGTACGTCTTTTTGAAAAACTAAAATATATAAAATAATTTTTTTTTCATGAAAAATTATTATTATATATTATTTATTTGAATATGAATGATAATATAATTCAATTAATTTCATATATAATTTGTATAAGGTTCATAAAGTGGTTACTATTACAAAAAACTAGTATTTTTGAGTAAATAATGATATCTATTTAAAAGTGATAATTCTCATACATAGAAATTTATTTGGGTAAAAATAACATTTTTGAAATTAATATTTTAAAATTAGCTAATGGTTAATTTTTTATAAGTTTCGAAAGGAGTTGAATTTTTGTTTAAAGATTAAACATTTTTTGAATATAGAGTTCATATTTTGACATCATAACAGCCCCAAAGTGATATAAATTATATAAATTCATCCATGAAAGAATATAGATTTATCCTTTAAAATAATTATTTTTTGATGTTTTTTGATTATGTTTATAAACCATTAACTGATTATATAAAAAAGATATTACATTTTAATATTTTAAAATCAATTCTTTATGAAAACGAATCACTTCAACACCACTAATGATATTATTTTTACATCATCGGTTAATTGACATGTAAAATATTAAAATTAACTCGCCATTGTAAGAAAACAAGGGGAAAATCCATGGAAAGGTTGGTGGTTTTGATTATATAATTATATAGATTCAAAAAACTATATTTAGAAATTAACAAAGAATTTAACTCCTATTTTATAAATGAACATCCATCCTACCAATCCTATTCATAAAAACCCATTTATCATTGATTTCATATCCCTATACCTACCTATAACCCTCCATATGTATTCCAAATTTCATAATAATTTCATCCGATGATTTTAAAAGAACCATACCAAGGTAAGTGATTTTCTCCTCCTTCTCCACATTATTCAAGAAAATTATTTTCATAATGACTTTTGGTATCCAATTTATTAGGTTGGTATATTAATTTAAACATACCTTTATTTCCTTACTATGATTTCGAAAATCTCACTCCCATTTAACCCTTCCATATATATTTACCAACACCTTTATGCTATAAATGTTATCCTGTGACATTCCATGGAAAACTATTTTATTGTGAATACCCTTCCCCATTTTCACTCATGGGTATTCACCTAGATAAAATTATCCTTAAATTATTTTTGACACCCATTTATATGATCCAAACACCATATTCCAGGGTTTAAAAGTGGTGAATGACATTCTTATGTTGAATTATCTATGTGTTACACAACTGTACATACATAATATGAATGTGATGGGCATGTTTGAAATTTTAGATCCCTATAATTCATTGGGTAATGTTCTTATATCAAGATATACCATGCATTTTATGTGTTTTTATCCTAATAACAATAAGATATGATGTCTTAAATGTTATAGTTGACTTATATTTATAATGTCATGTTTTATCTTATTGGTACATTTCTATGTTTCCTTGAGGTAATAATCTTATATGTTTCTTAGATATTCATATTTATGAATTTAATCCCTTTAACATCACCATGATATTCCACCTGAATCACATATATTAATTCTATCATTTTATTCATTGATTATTTCCTTTTTTGGATTTAACTTCACCACTTTGTTGTGTACTTCTCCCAATTATCATGTATAGTATTAGTAGATCAATGGATTTTAAGGCCATTTTTAAAATTTTTAAATATGTTTTTCATATCCCAATTTCATGTAATTGTTCTATGTATCTATTTCCAAATTACACAAGGAATCATGAAACTATGTGTTTTTATTATGTGTGTCTTTATCTAATCAATGATTAAATATTTTGTTTTAAATATATTAGTTTTCATAAATAAAAACTTTTTCTAAAACATAATCATTTTCAAAAGTCCTAACTATGTGACCCAATAATCCATAGTGGAATTATAATCAAATATGAAATTCATATTTGATAGATATATGAAATGAGTAATCTCCAGAAAATAAACAGTTATACTCAATCTACTGATGAATATTGTGTGATATTTACCAAACATACTCATATCTCATTGAGAAAATATACACCACAAGATGAATCATATAAATCATATATATACCTATACAATCCTTTTTCTGATAAAATATATTTTCTACTAAACATTGATCAATTTCAATCTATTATAGTTCATGTCTTACATTAATTACTTTCCAAAAAATGATAGGTTGATACACATTTCATTCATTTTATATATGAATACAATAGATGTACATCATCTATGTAGTTGAAAAAATAAAGTGTGACTCATATAATAATGGACATGAAATTATTAACTCTAATGTATTCAAGGTCTATGTGACTTTTTTTCCAAATAAGTGGTAAAATCCCATCTATATTGTACTCTAACTAATGAAACGATCATAAAATTACCCAACCACCAATAGGTTAACTACGTATCATTTGACTTGAATAAGAAACGTATCAAAGTGTAATGGTTCTTAAACCTAATATATTTTTATCCAATGATAAAAAAGGATTGATACTATGTATACACCAATATTTATATTGATGACATTATGGAATTCTGGGGGATATACATGGTGAGTAAATTCATTAAATAAGACTTCACTTATTAACTCATCAATATGTTATCCATATATCATATAAAACTATTTGAAATTATTTTGAGAGATAATTCATTAAAATAATAAATTATAATCACAAAATATAAAAATCTATGATGTTTTTTCATTAGGGACAACTCAAATTATCACTTTCATGGGATATTATCATTCAATTGATTATTTAAAGTAAATTTCAACACACATAAGAAAATGAAAAATTAATATTACCAATATTATATTAACATGATACATGGTGAAATAATTACATCAATATCTTAAATATAATATTCCTAGAGACTCTACATGTCCCTCATGATATTTATATTTTAAAGGTTTTGTCCACAGATCTACCAAATTATCATCTGAAACCACCTAGAAATTCTAAAGGATGTTGTTTTCCCTTTTGTGATAACGGGGTTACTTTTCCAGAGAAATAAACCTATTACTGTGATAGTAAAGATAGTTCTATTCCTCGATTCTAGGAACCACATCTACTTCAGAGATGAATTTAATGATCCATGTAACTTCTTTCATATTATCTAACAAATTTTTTTACTATTCCTCAATTATTGAGTCCTCTATGATGAATTTTTAGGAACTATTCTAAATGATAAATGATCTATTAAGAAAAATTATATTCTGATTTCATATGATTGTTATCATATTAAAAGGTATTATCTATGTAACTCATTAAAGTCTATGAACATATCCCTAGTCCATATTAACTATATAGGTATTTTCTTTTGAGAAGTCTTGTGACTCTCACTGAAATGGGATTGGAATTTGGATGTAACTCTATGAGGATTGAAAACAAAAGTTCAAATGAACAACATGATATATATAATAGATTATATGGAAGATTCATATAGAAATCAATAAATTTTTAACACTTTATAAGGATTATGAGTCTTCTAAAGTTTCATTCCAAGTATTACTAGTAATGAACCACTCATAGAGATATCTATGTTAAACTAAATTCATAGTTTAACAATGTATGTTTCTAGACTCAATACATACAGACTATATGATATATATATATATATATATATATAACCTTATACATAATATGAATATATAGTTTTCCATTTATTTCATTAATATTTTTTTCCAAAACATAACTTCTTAGAGAAGCTTATGGATGTCTTTATCGATAAGAAATATGTCATCCATATATAGTATTCGAAATAGTACTACAATTACACTAATTTTTTATACCCATAAAATCATCTATGTTAATTATTAAACCAAAATCATTGATTTCATCTTCAAAATAGTAATTAAAATATTATAATCTTGATTCAATCCCCAAATATAAAATTATACCTTCATACATTGGTAGTCTCATTTGATAATTCAAATCCTTTTGGTTGTATCATATAAATATCATTGATTTAAACCCATTATGGAATGATGTTTTAGAAATCCATTTGAATTATCACATAATACATGTTTTTTTCATGGAATATAAATAATAACTGAAATTTTTTTTCCCAAAGGGTGAAATGGTTTCTTTATTGTCAAGGAAAAGAATTTTCTTTGTATCATTCTCCATCATTGAATTATTTATAAGTAAATACTATATCATCCATATTAGATTCATTGAAGAAAATCCATATACACCATATTTTACTAAACCCATCAGGTGAACAAATTTTTTTACCATATTGTTCATTTTACATAGAGTTTATTTCACATTCAATAGATATTAACCATTTCTCAGAATCAAAACTCTATATGACCTTCGGGTAGGAGGCCAGTTCATCTCTTATTAAAATTCAGTCATTATCAATGGATTCATGAAATACATATATCATAAGTTATTAATAAACCCTCAAATACCTATATTGTTCTTTTATAACATCATTCATATATTTTTCCATGACTATTTATGATCTGAATTATCATCTTTCAAAAAACTATTCAATATTTTTTGGTTATGAACTTCTCCATGTTCTACACTCCTCTCACTGACTCCATTATAAATAATTTCCATCCCTATAAATTTATTAAATATGTCTACAAAAACTTTTTTTAGTAGAATTATATAATAATAATCCATAATATTCCATAAGATAAATAGTAATTAAGAATTTTTTATTTTTGGATTCAAGAATATCAGAATACAATCATCATCTGAATGATTCACATCCGCAATAATTAATAAAATGCATGATGTGATGTTCCCTAGTCAATATATCATATTGTGTCATTATGAATACTTTAGATGAAAGATGATTTTGGGAAATTGTAAAATAATCTATACAATATCCTTCAATTGAAATAGTTAGGTGACATTAAAGCATCGTCAGTAAAACCATTTCAAATAAGGCTTAACTCCACCTCAAAAACTCACCATTCTATTATGGTTTTCTATGACGAGTGTGTAGGGATGTAATTCTACAATCCCTCAGATGATCATTGAATTTCTAGACCAAGTTTTCATCACCCATATCTGATTAGAATATATTTAAAAATTTTCTTAAACTGACTCTGTACTTTTATCTAAGGCTATTTGAAAATTAAAAAAGTGTCATACTTGTGTCTCATCATAAATTTTTATTAATAGTAAACAAATCATTGATAAATGTAACGAATCACCTACCACCTACATAATTTTGTTCCCATTGGTCTACATAAAATACCATGTTTAAGATCCAATAGTCTTCTAGAACTTTCAACACTTCCTATAAAAGGTTCATTAGTCATTATTCCTAGTAATCATGATTTTTAATTTTCATATAATATAATCAAATTATGAAAATAATCTATCTTTATATAGTATTTTTGATAGTTTTTCATTTTCATGTCCATGGAGACTATACCAAAGGTAGGTGGTCTTAGTATCAACATTTACCTTCATATTTTATGCATTATAGACATAATTGTTTACATCTTGAATATATAAACTCTTTAATATATTCCCAATTCAATAGAAAATCATTATGATATATATAATAATTATTTTTCTTAATATTTAATGAAAATTCGTTCTTATATAAAAAAGATAGTATTTTTTTTGGTTTATGTGGGAAATATAATCATAGTTTCCCAAATATATATTTAATATACATGGTAAAATCCAATCATAAGTGACAGACTCTAATACAGTAACTCTTACTTTATTTTCGATAAAAATATCTACAACACCCATTATCAATTCCCTAATATCTTTCAATCTGTTTTTTAGTATAAATTTGGGGAACACACATGATATCTTATACCTATTTTAAGTGTTGGGAAATGTGACTCTTATAATATTCACATTCATATGATCATAATACTTTACTTTTAGGAAAATCTTAAACATTACATACCGATCTATAAATTTTATATAGGTTGAAACTATTATGGATATGAATATGATTATGATATTGTAATCCAAAACCTATAAAAGAGACTTATATAAGGGTGAGTATCATGTGTTACATATTTTTTGTCACGACCTATCCTGGCGGGGCCCATTCCATGACTTCCCCAAGCCCGCCTTCGATAGGCCATGAGATGGGAACTAGCACTGAGTTGGCATATCACACAAATGGGAGGCATTTTCCTAAGTACCTTTATGCACAGAAACATCTATTGGCCCACAAATGATGAAATATAAAAATGCTAAGTGAACCATGCATGGAAACTACTAGATATAAACCACAACCAGAGTGATACATGAATGTAATGTAAAAGGTGGAGAAGTAGGAGAAAATAAAATACCACCAAATGAAATACTGAAAATAACAGAAGGAAAAATGCTACTGAATCTCATCTGTAGAAAATCAAACATGAAGGGTACATGAGGGAAAGCTGCCTGAAGCCATAGGACTATGCCTCATCAATCATATCTCAATAGGAACCACCTAGTCCTGGTCCACCCTAGACTTTTTCAAATCATCGATTATCTTCACAGTACCAGACATATATGGTAAATCCCATATAGGGGTGAGTAAACCAATACTTAGTTGGACACCCCGAAACCCAAAATGAAAAACCACAAAGAAATTCATGGCCAACTCTACAAAGGTATAACATATAACACATATACCATGAATATCCATATATACTCATTACCAGAAGAAAGGTAAAGAATGTAAGCAATAAATAATCATCAGCCATATGATTCTGCTCTAGGCACACTCATTTTGGGAAAACACACCCATCAGGCCTTGATGTTATCAGGGACTCTTACAAGAGGCCTCACTAATTTGGACCCATCCCAAAGAGAATACACTATTGAAGGTCATGATATATATAGAGAGGGGATTCATCCAATAGAATACTAACAAATAAATCTGTATTAATTTATAATGGAGGGGATTATTATTAGAGAATACTCACTATCATACTAATGCGGCTCATAACGTAAGGGATTCTCCACCAAGAATACTGAGAACCCTACCTATATGACCCACTAGTTGGAGGATTAACACCCTGTGACTGTAGGTCATGTAAATTCAAACAAAAATTCATTATGGGTGATACAGTATCACTCCATCTCCAATGATAGATTTCAAATCTCTATTAGGGACTTGGCCTCTAGAGGGGATTGCTGTCTAGTGATGTGGATGAAATTCCGCACTAAACACTTGGGGAAAGAACCAAGGGAAACTCTACACTGACACAAGGATATACTGAAAACCTACCAAGACATATCAAAAATACTAACTCATATCAAGGTTCCCAAAAACATAAAAAACTCATCATGTGGACCTTTCGTTTGAATGTTAGGGCCCTTTCTGTAAAAAGGTCCCAGTTAGGTCTAGGTCCGACCTGTCCCGATTCGGTCTGGGATAGTTTGAACTAGAATTTTGGGCCTGATTGACCATGGATCACCCTAGTACTACCCTATCTAGAAAATTTGGTCACCGAACCCATCGCCAACTAGTCACCTGGCCTCAAACGGTTCCGATTTGTGTCTATGTGGCCGGTCTGGCCCCCTCACATGTTGTCCTGAACCACAAGCCTCCATCTGGATGATGCAGCACCCACTACATCGCCAGCTCATTGCTACATCAATATGCCTAGATGCGGCTGCAAATCTCTATCTGTGGTCACTACAGCCACTGGCTCCCTCCACCAGTCGCCATGTTGGAATCCTTTCCATCACAACCCATAGCATGTGCTACTGCAGGCCATCCCACCACTGCAGTCCTGCATGGGCTGCATGACACTACCACCACCATTTGTCGAGCTAATGGGAATTCTACTAGGTCCTCTTGCACCGACCCCCAGGCCAGGCCTGTGTTGCGTCAGCCACCTTCCACCCCGCCGATGGCCTTGCCTCACCAAGCCCCACCTAAATAGTTATTGTCTCAACCTCAGATCACCTCATAATGCTACCGCCACCTTGCACCACTGGGGTCTCGGATCCTATTCTAGATCGACTCTTCCAATGGAGAATGATAATAAATATTGGTGAAAAAGGAACAAAATACGAACATCCAAGAGGAAAAAATCATGGTCATCTTCAGATTAGCCTTGATCCATTCTTTTTAGAATTAAAGAATGGGAAAAAATATTGACAATTATAGCATGATTCAACCCAATAAGATTCCCCATAACAAAAAATAAACTCCACCCTCAAAACACATGATCCATGGATTAGCCTATTCATTAGAAAATCCACATTCATCATTGAAAAAAATAATGGGGAAGGAACATAAAACAAAACTCACACCCTACTTGGGATTGGATCGATTACTGAGGAATGATTATCACAGTCATAAATCCTTCCACAAGTGATCTCGATCCATTATATCTTTGTCTTTCACTATTTTCCAATGAGAGGTTTCTCCAACACTATTCTTCTTTAGATCCTATAAGAAATTTATCTAGGATTGAGAATCTAATCCCATATCCCTGTCATTCTTTTAAAAGAAGAAAGCACGTTTCACCATTGTCAAATCATTGTCATGCAGTTCCACTACATTATTACATTTATAAAAGAAACCGAGATTCCTTATCATGGCATCGTAGTGTGGATGCATCGCTGCAAAATGTCAAAATTAAATAAAATAAACTTTTTATGATTATTTTATTCTCTATTAAAACATCCAAAAATTACCCTTCACAGTTGACCCTTTACCATAATTATTAGGGTCTAGATAGATAAAATGACACATTACATACTCAATGATAGTCTCATATTTCTAATCTCATTCACCATTCATGAGTTATTATTATTTTAAAATAAAATAATTTGTTCAATAAATTTATTTATGGTTACGTATTTTTTAGGTTTTCTCACTAAAGACCCTCACCGATAAATGTAAAGTCACACCTTGGTTAAATCCACAATTCTGTATACAATGGAGCCCTCAGATTTATGATTTGGGAACCTAGTTAGATTTAATACCACCTTTTCAAGTAAACCACTTATGCGCACTATTATAAACTTACCAGTTTTCGCCGAACCTTTCCAGGCAAACTTGGATTTGGAATCGCACACCCTCTTAGTGTATGGTCTTAGAATTTTACAAACTAATATATATAAATAAACCAAAGAAAAATCCAAATCATTACATTTTAATCCTAGAATTTTAGTTAAACTACACCACTAAAAAGGTTGACTCTAAAAATCAAATTTATTTTGTGAGACATGTTTTATATGTATTTGAGTAATGAGTCCACTATTGAAATTCTATCATCATATACTTATTCAGGTAGGGATGAATCCAAATCATAAACTAAATAATTCATGGATTGTTGAGTAGGAAAATATTTTCCTAAATCAATCATATATATGAACTCATGATTACTCTCTTGGTATATTAATTCTTATGGTTTTCTATCTAATTGTCACCAAAATAAAACCATAATAACCTACTAAAAATAATACATGGGTAACCAACATTATGAGAACCAACCCAATTATGGTACAATGTTTCGTATTTCATTCTTTCCATATAAAATATAATATAAAGGCACCCTAGTTTGGAAAAACCTAACTAGTGGAATGATTGCTATCATGTCAATAAACACGTTAGAATGAATCTATCATTGACTCTTTCTGTGGTTTATTTTTAAATGTTTCACCAACATAGTATACATCATATTCATATTAAATTAATAATTACTGTATTTCATAAAAACTTTACATTATTATGTTTTATTCATTTATATATAAATTATTCAAGATATTTAGTTTTGGAATCCTTATTCCACTGACCAGTTTATTTATATCATGTAAAATTAAAGTGTAACTTTCCTCTAAACCCATATTTAAGTGTCCCATACTGAAAACATAGTAAAAAAATATTTATAAATATCTAAATGTTTCTTATGCATAATGTCAATGAACTTTTAATCTAAATGAATTGAGTTATATTATATTGAGAATATCCACAAGATTTTTCTTGGAGGGAAACATAACTAGCACCCAAAATGTTGAGAATATGTCATTAACCTCTAGATCAGTGGTTATTCTGGCCCCAATTCCCTCTCCCTAGGGTGTATTTAGTCAAGAGATAATTTATTTCATGAAATATCTATTACACAATATTTAATAAAAATTCTCCATCTTATATTTTTTAAAATCAAATCATGGTCAAGGTAGATGAAAAACTAAATATTAAGTAATTATAGCTGACATATAATGCATGGACCTGTCTCTTAAAATAAATTTATCACATAAATATAATTATACAAATTATTCATATTATTTTAAAAAATTATATCCATTAAAATAATGAAGGAAAAAATTTTAAATAAATTCATTCTTTAACCTATGAAACAAATATAAACCATTCATATTTAATATTATCTTTTAATTTTTTTTTTATAAATTTTAAAAATTATAATTTATGTGAAAATAAAAACTAAATGAAAAATTTAATAATTATAAAAATAATTTTTTCTTTTTAAACTATCACTAGACATTGTGTTGACCCTCATTGTGGTGTCACAATGTTGACATCCAATGATAGTCATCACTAGTAGGAAGAGGATGATATGACACATGGGAATTAACACATCGTTTGGGTAGCATGGAGGAAATGGTCATGTAATGGGGTGGATGAACAATAATTCCATGGCCCCCACTAAGCATGTTTGGAAATGAAGAAGAACTCTTTTAAGGTGAATTTCGTTATGGAACACTAATTAAGTGGGAACTATTTGTTATTTAAATGTTTGTTCTTAAAGACAAACTTGAAAACCCATTTTATCACAACATAATTTCACTCCCACTGCCAACATTATGGTGAAACTCCATGTAATGGTAATAGGATGAAAAACTCTACTCTATTTTAAATAGTATGTGAAATAAGATTTGTTATCCCAATAATGTACACTAAAATCCACTCTCCACATTATTCTTATAGCTTAATGTAATGTCTACTTCCCAATGTATACAAAATTATCTTCTTATCATAATGTCATGGTGGGAAATATAATATTATGTTATCATATAAGATAATATACAATGGATCATAACTAGTTTATTTTTTGTAAAATGTGTTTCTCATTAAAAAAAGATATAATAACATTTATTCATCAAATAAACAGGATTGATACCACTATTGGGTTTTTTTGTTCATCATATAAATGATAGTTGCGGAAGTAAACCAGTATATTCTTTATCTATCCTCTATAGAATTGAATTTCCTATATATGAATAAAAGTGTACATTTATGAAAGTTGTAAACTTCATAATGATAATAGAGTAATATTGATGATGGACAATACAATATGAAAAGAAATTCCACCTCTAAGGGATTACACTATTTAGAGGACCCACGATCATATCATGAGAATTATTTTTTAAAGAGTGGAGTTCTGAAACAATCACTATGTTTGGTGGACAATAGTATAATAATAATATATCATTATAAATCATTGAATGATATAGATAATCACAACCACCCAATAAAAGGGACCAAATAACATAATATAACTATCCTTGACACTCTCTATTAAATGAATAGTGTGGAATCCATCTAGAATTCCTTTGATATTGAATATAAAATACTTCGCATTTTTGAGAATCTACTAAACACTTTTTATATATTTTGAATACACATTTAATCCATCCATAATGGGTTGTAACTTATAAAAACCATACTAAGATGACATGGTGGTTATTCCAGCCAATGAAACACATTAACGTTGGGGCAAAATTGTCTTAGTAGGAATCACATGAACACTAGATTATGTTGGTTCCAATGTAATGTCAAAATTAGGTTTAAGGATACTTTGGAACAAGAATATCCTTAATTCATATGAATTATATACATATTATTTAAAGTGATCATACAACACTCATATTATACACATAGAAAGAAATCCATTTGTATATCCATTGATTCTTGGATAAAAAGACATCACCAAATCCAAAAACAATAAACCATCCCACCAACTTCTCAGCTTAATGGCCCTAAGGAATCCTTTATTGGATAATCATATCACTCCCAACTTATTATAACAATAACACACTAAAATTTAAGTGGATACCCTATAAAGGGTTACCACCTCAAACATTATTATCAATATAAACACCGTGAGGTTCTCATCTATGGTGGATAACACCCTTCATATGGTGGCCGACACCACCCTATAGGTCCATCTAGATGCACACAACTGTAATTGTTACATAACAAAAATTTTGTGGAATCATAAACATTTTATGGATAAAACATGAAGAACATCAATCACCACATCATCAGTGAATACTATATTACCAAAAAAATACTTACATATCATACCCAAAACTATATAAAAAATATACAAATATTAAAAACACCTTTATCAATTACATTACAAATGAGTGTTTATTTTATCAACCACCACATAATAAATACATGTAAATTTCTTCATTCCATATCCAAGAATCATACTCTTTATCCTATATAAACATGAGGAAAACTTTCTGATCAATATAGTCTGCATATAAAATAATTTTTAGTCATTCAAATAACCCAGGTTTATAACCACACAGCACATAGTGAAAAAAATATAAAATGGTGGTTGTATCATAGAACCATCGACTAGGTCCTACCTAGACACAACTCATTGAATTACATAACCTCATGGGACTTGGAAATGAAGAAATATGGAATCAAGGGAAAAACAATAAAATGAATTTTTTAGTTAATAATAGCCACAATAAAGTTAAAACTATAACTAAATGAAGGAATTGGTAGATATATAACATCAATTACTCTTTATGATAGATAGAGAATTGATAGAACTACATATAAAGGAAATATCACTTGGGGAAGTGCATAAAAATTAGAGGGGAGAGGGGATTGACCCTCTTGCCTTTTGAAAGGACAACAATGGGTTTTCTCATTTTATCAAATATTAAACAATTAAATTGATAAATTAAAACAAGTTGAGAATCACTCATAGGGGAACTGGGTTCCAATTACCATTAAACATGGATTTTATTATACACCACGTACCCTTCCAAGTTCCACCCGGTCCCTGATAGACCTCATAGAACCACCATACTTCTATCGGTCACACCTTGTACTACCTACAAGTCCACCATGCACATAGGGGAATCTATATTTTATTATTTATATCACATACCCATTCCATTTTACTAAAATAGACCTATGGGTTCCCAAAAATCCCTCCAAAAAAACAAACCCACTTAATTACAATAGATCATAATGAAATTAGACTGAAATAGAATTATTAAAATACCTATGTTGTCACAACATTCCCACTATAAAACAAATCATTCCTTATCCATCTCTAGTAAAAATATATCCCAGCCCCGACTAAGACCATATAATACAACTCATAATATACTAGAATAACTTGTAAGTCATTAAACGCATCATTATATTTCAAATTATCACGACAGACATATTCAAACGGGCCTTTTCCACCAATGGGTACTCCCCATTATTATAATCACATACCTAGTCACATCACAACCAATCTATATGTTGTGACAATGGTATCACATTTTATCATCCATCGAAACCATGGATAACACTTATCTATCACACCATTAACACATATAATACATGGTTCCCAAACCATTACCATCATTTTGTTAATCCACTTCATATATAAAGAACACATAACAAAATTCACTATCAATAAAAATCATATTCAATATAATTACATACATCTTATTTGTTAATGGATCCTAACCATTATAAAAAATCTTATATTGATCCCATGAAACTAATTTAAACCCCAAACCATTGATTAATACTCTCATATTATATTAACACTTTACATCATCCACTCCCCCACTGCTAATTAAAATGTCTTTATAATAGACTAAAAATTCAAACAAAATATAACTACAATGTCCCTATTCTAATCCTGGTCCTACCGTAGATTCATTATTATAATGAAATCTATTCCCTCTAGCTAACTAATATATCATTTGGAAATAATATCTACAATAGTCTTATCTATGAAAAGACCAACATTCATTAAGTTATCGATCACACTTTGCGTATATATACCACATCATCCTTATTGAACCCACTTGTGGATGGTTTTGTGGTTATTTTCATTACATATTAAGTTTATAGAATAATGAACACCTTATTATATTAGAGTTTAATATTGTTTTATATGTTTTTTCAAAATAATTCTATCGCAGTTGGAAGAAAGGCTCTAGATATTATATAGAAGATCTTTTCCATAAATAAATACAACATTATCTTATAAGCAATTAAGAGATTCAATACAGGGATTACTACATGTACAGGTTTATTTACATTATTTTCAAGCTAACATGGATAATAGTTTTTAAAGGATAATGGTTAGTTGGGATATCTTTGATGTCATTTTATGGAAATATGGGAAACTAGATTACTCCTATGCTTCATAAACTACATTTTGACTTCTATTTAAATATAATATTTATATGTGTTAGAAAAATTTGTGTTTTGAAAGCATAATTTGATTATGTTCATAAGAATTAAATATGTTACCATAATATGCATAATAATTACCTAATTTAGCGTATTCATGAATTCATCATATGTAAAAATCAATAATATGTACATAAATGTCATTATTATGGCATAACTAGGCTATGGATGATCCACAAAGTCAACCCATTGTCATTATTTATTCACATTAGAAGTTAACTTGAACTAGCAGTCAATATTTTGAGTTTATTCATGTGGGTGACTCGATTTCTATGTTTATTCAAAAGGCATGGATGATTTAAAATAATAAAATATCCTAAAAATAATGGTTTATTGAGGAATTATATATATTTCAGAATTGGGGAATTATGCAAATTTAAAGATTCCATAATTTAATATATGATGAAAAAGAATAATTATTCAGAAAAAAGTTATCTGATGCACTTTATTAATGAAATAATCATTATAAAAAAATATCACAATCCTTATTGAGAAAAAGAATCTTAATCCTTCCAAGGATAAGGTTGTTGCTAAGAATAGTTCACATCATATAATAAGGTTCCCTATCATACTTGCATAGAGATATGATTATGTTTAAATATAATAAAAACTTAATATTTTTTTAATAGAGGCTTTAAATAAATAATAAAACTATGATAACTCAGAAATCGCATGAAGGTAAATTATTGAGTCTTCATTTCAAAATTTTCTATATTTTGTTGATTATTAGATGAGCTTATTGATGATGAATTTTAATTAGTCAAATCTAGTCATTATAAAAGTATATTTCCATAAATATTTCACTAACTACATTATGAACACAAATATTAAGAATTGAATAAATATATCTAATTTCTATTTCTGATAAGAATAAATAATACATTATTTTATCAAATAAATATAAGAAACACTGATAATATCATGAAGATATTTGTGTAAATGAAATTGGAAAATAATCATCATATAGAGTTTGTTTGGAGGTTCATACCAACACAAAAAATAATCCTTCAAAAGAGTCGTTTGATATATTGCTGTGATATTATAAATTGTCAGTTATAGAAGTTGTATGAGCTCAAGGTTATACACATTCTCAAGTTCATTTTGATAATAATAATTAAATTTTGTGAATGGGATAATAAATATGAAGCACCATGTATATAAAAATCCTTAAAGGTGGTCAATCTTATTAAATAATTTGTTTTATACTTTTATTATGGAATTTTTCAGAATATAGAGAGATAATTATTGATTAATAATAAGAGTTTTGGGGAATTTAAATAAATACAATCAATAAATCACCCCACCATCATAAATTTTATCACTCATCAATAACTATTAGTATTAGAGTGATTCTTACTCTATTTTTTCTCTTAATCACCTAATATGGATCATCATAATTCATTCAACATTATATGAATTTCTACCTTTAATGAAGGTGGGTTTCATTATAGGAAAGAAATTAAAGAACCCAAAATGATTTCTCTGGGGCTTGATGTTATTGATTTTATCCAATATGGATTCACTATTCTAGATGAATCCCAAAAATGGACACTAACTGAAAAAATAAAAAATAATTATTATTATATGTCTAAGAATTTGTTATTTTTGAACTTATCAAATAATTAAATAAAAATGTTTTGTGCTGTAGAAAAGATAATTCCATTTGGAAGAAACATACTAGAAATTATAAAGTAAACAAAAAATATTTAATGATGCAAATAAAAAAATTAATGTGTTGTGGTTTGTTGATAGTAGAATAAAATATGATGAAATAGTGGATAATCTCTTTTCTAGGGAAAGTCATATTTTTCTGGAAATGGTTCATCGAAACTCTTGAAGAAACTATTTTATTGAGAAAACTTATATATATCATATGAAATAAGTTTTTTTTATGATCTTAGACATATTAGATGTAGATCTTAATGAATTCACCATTAATGAATTCTATAGTAATCAAAATATATATGATATTACTAGAGGCCCTAAGCATAAAAAAATGAATTCATGAAATATAAATTGATGTTAAATCACTAAAATATATAAATTTAGAAGAAAAATATGATCATCCATATGAAAAAAATATGGGAGATTATGTAGAAACACTTTCTATAATGTCAAGAAATTTTACAAGAGGTGTAATAGTTATTTACATACGTAAAATATTATTTCAATGTTTTAATTATGTAATGTTGTTCCTTTTTTATACAAAATAACTTATATAAATTGGAAGGGAATATTATAAGATGAACGTTTCCATGAAAAAAACCAGTAGGCATACATTATATGACTAATAAAAAGGAATTCATAAGACATCACCATGTTTCTTCATAAGTAACATTATATCAATTTGAGGTGTGTTTAATAGTTATGAAAGTGGTGATTATGAAGTTTATAGTTTTTCTTCTCAATGAGTTCTAATATAATAAAAGAAATAAGTGGTTGAACCATAAAAATATTAATCTTAATAAAATTTTGAATATTCCCTAGAGGAATGAGAGACTAGTAAATAATATACCATGAAAGCAAAGATAAAGATGAGTTTTAAATTATTGTGGTGGGTGAGGAAATACAAAACATGGATGAAAAAAGGTATCTTGCATGAAAATCCACAATATTCATGGAGTAGAAAATATTTTCAAATAAATTGACATATTGAATCTTAGAATTTGGAAAAAAGGAAAAATCCTTGAAGACATGACTTCCACTACTATCATAGGGGATAAAGATATTAATAAGGAAGGAAGTTCAAACAAAGGAAAAAAGATGAGAAATTAATTATAATAGGAAGAATATCAATGTAGAATTAAGTAAATTTTCCAATATCCCTACAATAAGTATCTATTGTAAATAAAATATTAGATGGAAAAAATGGGAATTCTATAAAATACATTCTACAAAGTGGACAAACATATATTAAAAACATCAATGATAGGTTGTAATCCTGAAAACAGATGATTATAGAGGATAATTTCAAATATAATGAAATATGAAATAATTAAAATTAATAAAACGGATCCACATCAACTAAAATTGCTTATGTAATATCCTAATAAAATGTATTCAACAGATATATTCTTCCAATTAATGAAAATTTAACATGGAGAATAAAAATTAAGTTGGAGATTTTTTATCAAAACCAAATATTTCTAAGTTACTACTAGTGTTGTGGTTGGTTTGGTCACTAGTAATACAACTTATTTCATAATATATCATCATATAGACATAGTACAGAGAATGAATCAATTGGTAGATAACAAAATTATATGAGAAATATTAATAGGGACCAACAACTTTATTATATAGTGGACATGATAAATAGATTAAAAGGTCTATGAGAATTATGTTCCTGATGTGATCAATAATGGTACACCATAAATGAATGTGTTGAATTTAAGATAGCTTTGATGAATAAATACCATCATTTTGGTAACAAGAATAATCAACATACATTTAGGACTCTATAAAATGTGTTTGATGTTTTATTAAAAACCTATAAATTAAAGAAACATTTGATCATGGTTAGGGGATGATTATATAACATAACAATTAATCTAGAAAATATTAAGAATGTAAAAAAATATGAAGGGGAATATGTGACATTAGGTAGTGAAAAATCATTGATGATAAGAGGTGTTAAAATAACTAACATTATGAAAAGTCAAATAATACATCATAGTGTTTTGATTTTTTATAAACTATAGATAATATAATTGAGTGTATTAAAATTGTGTGATATTATAAATAATTTTATTTTTAGAAAAAAAATATTCATATTTAATATAATAACTGATGGAGTTATTGTTTATGGGGTTTGAGAACCCTAATAAACTTATTTTATGTTGGATAAAAAAAATACAGATTATTACATAAGTCAAAAATTATGAAATTAGTTTTGTCCTATTAGTTTGATCATCATTACCAAAATAATATGAAGAATTTAATTTATGATGAAGTTGGGATTAATGATTACTTATTAAAAGATTATACATATTATGTTTATAAAACATGTAAAATGGAAAGATGTTTAATAAAATTTTCATGGGAGGTGATATCGAAACACCAAGGACACTTAAGATGATCCAATAATATGTGTGAATTCCTATGACTATGTGGTAAAAAAATAGATAAATATATTTCATTATTTTCAATACGATTTCACAAAAATGACATGCATTATGTTTATGCACACAAATAATTGTACTTGGATAAACTCAAGAGATTTAGAATACCATAACAGAAGAAAAAATGACTATTTGAATAGAAAAATGTTAAATACTATTATTAAATACGAAATCAAATAGCATAATGAATACTTGAAAAAATATTCCCTCATGTATGAATTAATTTATCAATATAATCATAAGAAACATGGAATTTTTGAGAGGAATAAATTAAGTCTAATTTATATGGATATAAAATTCCTAAAAAATAATGACATTTTAAGTTATTATTAGATTTTTCATATTAAAATGATGGTATAATTCAGAAGAAATGTCTCATAAGACCATACATAGATATGAATCCATATGAGATATGGGTAAATAATAATCCAAATTTTAAACATTTTGGAGTGTTTATAAGTCCATGTATATTAAATAAAAAGTACTAAAGTGGAGAAACTATTGATAAAATTGTATAAGATGTATTTTTCATAGGTTACATACCAGAAATAAGTTCTTATAGGGTTTGTAACAATATATTTACATGAATTATACATTGTTATAATATAGTTCTTATTGATAATAAATAATGAATCAAATATTATATCATTTTAAAAGATTATGATGTTGATTTTAGTGTTACAACTTTTAAGGAACATGTATAAAACAGATTGAAACAAGATAAAGATACATATTCTAATATTACTAGTGATAAAGATGAAAGAAAAAAGCATAAAGGAGAAAATAAAAGGCTACAAAAATATGATGAGGTTGGTAGTACAATTATTAATCAAAATCTATGGGGGTGTACTCAATGAAAAAAATTTGTCAAATTTTCTTATTGTCACATGTTTAGAAATTTTTTTGAATAATTTTATAACATCTAAGAGTGGGTTTAAGCGATAAATGTTGAGCATAACTAAATTGAGAAGAATAACTCTTGGAATCTATTTCCTAGACCCACTAAAAAGAATGTTATTTGTGTTAAATAAGTCATTATTCGATATTTAAAAGAATTTTGACGCACAGATATTCAAATATAGAATTTTATATAAGTTATATTCATAAATGGAACATGTTGAATTTGATGAATCCTTTACTCTGGTGGTCATACATGAGTCTAGATGAATCTTCTTATCCACATTATCTAAAAAATGATGTATAATATATCAATTAGGTGTTAGAAAATATTTTTTGAATGGTAAAATCAATGAAGATTCTTACATACAGTAGATTAAATGAGTTTTATTAGATTAGTCTGGTAGAAAGGTTCCATCATGGTCTTCGGGTGGGATCTTAGATATTAACATGTTTAAATTGATAAGTATATAAAAATCATGATGTTTTTGAGTAGATACGTGGAAAAAAATATATATGTGAAGAAGATAAAAACAACATAACATTTTGTGATATAATATATTGATTACATAAGTTTTACTTTCAATGAAGAAAAATTATATGATGGGTTATCAAGACAGATGATATAAATATTTTAAGATTTTATGCCTAAATAAGTGGTGTTTTTATTGGTCTTACACCTTACCCAAATAAATTAAATCATATATATTTAACATGAAAACACGGTTTTGAAACCAAGAAAATAGTTGAAATGTTGGAATCAAGCGATTAGTCGACATCAATTCAAGTGAAAACAAAGGTGTGTATGGATGATAAGATAAAATAAGTAAATGAGAAGAAGTTGTAATGCTATATTTGAAGTATCGTACACAAGACATTATGTTGAATTTTTTTTAGTATTTTTTCATAGTTAATGTTCAATCTAATGGAATAATATATATTTTTAAATACATTGTTATTGAGATACATTTAAAATAGATTCAATTATGTTATGATGTAGAAAAGGAAGGATGGGTTGTTTATAAGAAGATTCACTGATACTGATGGGGTATGAGATCTTAACGATAGGATGTATATATCTAGTTGAGTTTTTTATAAGTAGTTGATTTCATAGTATCATAATAAGAAAACATCAATTACATTATGATCTACTAAATCTAAGTATGTGGATTTTTCATAGTGAAAAACAAAAAGATGATGTGGAAACATTCACATCTAAATGATTTTAGTTTTGAAGCTCAGTACTCTCTGTTTTTTAGTGGTGATAGCTTGAGAGTCTTCATGTAAGGAAATAACATAGATTACCATCTACCACTGGTACCCAACCAGATCATCCAGATAACCATAGGGTGTTCTATATCTCAATGGGATATCGACTAGAACCCAAGCATCGACAAAAAAAAGGGAAATTATTTTTCCAACCTGAAATAATACACATGAAATATATATAGACATAGAAGAAGGACCAAAAAAATAATATATGTTATAGAAAAGATAGATAGTTGTATTTATATAACAAAAAGGTAAAATATAAAAAACCTAAATAAGAAAGACTAACAAAACATAGAAGTTCAAATAAAACAAACAACTACAACTCTATGTGATATATGGGAAATCGTCACCATCTCACCACCAAATAACCATACATAGAAGACATGAACCTCATCACATCACTATGGAACCTTTCCTTTTACAACATCAAGTGAAAAAATATGGTCTACACATTGTAGAAGGGGTGTTCTGGTTGTGAGCTAAATTGGATGAGTACGACCCCACCTAGGTGTTTCAAATCAAGAACCTATACAATATAAAAAAAGATCAATTTAGGCTACAAAATGGAATGATATGAATTTACATAGATTTATTTAAAATTAATGGTAAATAAATCCCCATTTCCCTAATTCTAAAATTTACTAGGTAAATCTGTTAAATGTATATCACAATAATCATATCACATCATCATACACACATCAATTCAAAACAAAGAGCATGTAAATTGAAAAATATTACTTCAGGTCAGGCTAGTAGACTACTCCAACCATAATCAGAAACTAGAGAACATGTGGGTCCTTAGTTAAAAGACCTAAGGAGTATAGGAACATACCATGAGTGAACCTTTTGATAATGTTAATATTATTTACCATGAATAACAAGCCTTGGGAGAAGAGGAACACCCCCTGAGTGAACCACTATAAAATAAAATAGTAAAATAACATTACCACAACATATAACCATGTACCAAAGGCTTTACATGTGCTATATTTCACAAATAATTTCATCAAAACAATTTCTTGAAAATCATTTCATAAGTCAATTACACAATTTTTTTAAAATATATTTTCATTTAACACATTTAAGTGAAACAAAATTTTCTCAAAACCTCATTTAAATAAATGAAAATAAATAAATCATATTAATTTATTTAGAAAATAACTTAAAAAATAAATGGTAATTTATATTTTATATAAAATAGGCTAGAGATCATACCACTCACCTCAAACTCAGGTTTCACACCAAATACAATGGGATATGGAACCGGAGAAAGGAATGAATGACAACAAAAAGGCCATATTAATGATTCCCATGTCTTAGAATCATATTGAGAAAGAACATGGGTCAGTGGAGAGTTATTTTACACATACCTTGAGTTCTATTCCCACCACAAAAGGACCAAAACATGATCTGGTTCTTGAAATATGATCAATGAAAAAATCTAAAAGGATAAAAAAATAACCACCTTCACATTATCAATCGATCCTTGAACACATACCAATTCTGAAATCATGACTAATGGAAATGAAGAAGTAGACAAGTCACTTAATTTGAGTGGTGAAATGTAACCACCATGTCTATTGAGCACCAAAAGGAGTGATATAAAAATGATTAAACACCAAATAATTCCTAGAACAACCAATGGATCAAAGTGGGGAAAGATGAAAGCGAGTAAATTAGGAGTCTAGATTGAAGTACACAAAACCTCTAGGTCATGATGTGTTTTAATCATAAATGAGGGATTTAAAGAGAAAAATAAAAAGGAAATGTATTTCTAAAATAATTCACCTCATGTTAAAAGTCCCATATAATATATTTATGATGTAATAAATATGTTTTTAGAAAAAATGGAAATACGTAGAAAACTATTTTTATGGATTATTCCCCACAACCCATATAATCTATAAATTAACTATTATTTATTTAAATGTACCCTATAAGAAATTACATGACTAGAATATACTTATATTCTCCCAAATAATTCTTTATTACATTTGAACTCTAGAAAAACACTCTTAAACAGAAAATATTATACCTAAAAAGTCTAGGATTATACAGTCTCCCCACCCTCATAATTTTCATCCCTATAAATTAATGTGGGGGAAGGATTCAATAAAAATAGGTGAGCCCACTACTTCTCCACTGATGATTAATTCTCCAAATTCTTATGGTAATCTGATACATGTATCCATAACACACTAACCAATGGGATAATCTTACAATGAAATACATTCAACTGGGTATCAACTATCTCCCCAAGTATCTTTGTAATGGGAATATATGGATCTATCTTTATATCATCCCAAATTGAATCAATGGAAAGATTATGAGCGTATTTCTTGAGTTGAAATAAGTGGGGATCTTCAAGGATACCATTCAACTGAGCTAGAAATGAACACATATAATAAACCATCTCAAGAAATTGTGTGACCTCAAATGGTGAAACATATATGAAAGCCAACAAAACATGTTTCCCATAACTATAGTGACCTAACCGAGGAGTCAATTTAAAAAAAACACGGTCCATAATATAAAAATACAAAGGAATACATTTACAGTTGGTATATTATTTCTATTGAACATTCATTTTGACAACATGATAACATATATCATGAATCCTCATTAATGTCTTATGAACAAGTCCTAGTCCCACAAAAGAGGATTCACCCTTGTATTCCCAATAATGTGGTGACATATATGGGTGACAATAACAAGACATAAAGGGAACCATTATGATCAATGAAAGGTAAATATTACTATAATAAAATCAACTAGTATCAAATGGATATCCCAATATCCACCAAAATCTAAGGCATCAACATGTTGCATATCCTCCATGATTGGTAAAACATGCCATGTATTTCTATCTATATATGGATGATAAGTTTTACTCAAATGAACCCCAATACCCATCACCTTTAGGAGAGTATTTGAAAATATGGAAGTAAAAATGGGATTCCTATCTTAGAAAATAATAGAGGGAACCCCATATATCCTCATATACTTCTACACGTACAACATACCCAGATCGTCAACTTCAGTGGTGTATTTGATCTAAAAAAAATAAAAAAAATTCATTAACCAATCGACTAATAACTATATAACATTCCTCCATCAGGTATTCTAGGGAAATCGAACTAAAAATACCATGTAAACATCAACCCATTTACAAATAAGACATTAAAGAGGTTGGAGTAAACAAGAAGGTTTCAGTTTCTCTACCTTTATCTGCTGCAGGGTTTAACAGTGGGATATAAAACCAGTAATGTCAGGCTTCACAAAAAAAACTAGAAGCATCATCTCATGTCATAATATATCATAGTGGTTCCTCTATGAACAAACTATAATGAAATATAATATTCAATAAAAAATGGAACTCCTCACAAATTCTATATGAAATACTGACCACTAAAATGAAAAATTCCATTGGTAGGGAGTGACTAGTCAGAAATGGTCTCCCCACCATTTAAGGTTTCCCTGATTCATGTTAACACATCATCCTATAACTGAATCTATATAACGTACTAAATGAGTGATTAAAATTAATGAACATTGGTCATAAACATATCTAAACCATTCTCATGATTGTGCAAATGAAAATGAGCAATGAATCCTATAAGGGTCCACTCTTTCATAGATTCCAAAACAACATATGATGGAAATTTTCTATTGGGGGCATATGTAATGGAATTACTATTCCCTATGGAGTAGGATATATCAAAATATAATATTTAAAGATTCTCCACCCTCCACCAATATCTATGATTCATTTCATTCTATGAAAATATATAATTAAACACTTATATTAAGAAAAGAATGTGAATCTCTCCAAAAAATATAATTCCACCAAATGTTAATAACATGCATAACTATAGAAACCTCAAAATAATGATTGGGGTAATTATTATAGTGGGGATGAAGATTCCAATATATATAGTACACCACATGATTTCCCTACATAATAATGAAACCCATACAAGCACTATAAGCATCATAGTATACCACATACCCCTTACCGAGTATAGGTATGATGAAATTAGGTACTGAGGATTGAAGACGTTTAAACCCATCAAAATAAATATAACACATAGTATCCCATTTGAGTTTCACCCATTTCCTCATAATAGAAATTAATGGTGACACCAACATTGAGAAATCATTGATGAACCACTGATATTATCTAGCAGCACCCGAGGAAATCTAAATCATGAAGATGTTTTGTGGCCCCTCCAATGATAATACAATCTTAACCTTCTCATGGTTGCTGGAAATTAACTTTTTATTATAAACTCACTTTTAAGGAAAAGTGAAAAACCAGTCCAAGTTAATCTGGAGGTGAAGCCTCATAAGAGAAAGAAAAGCTATCAGAGAAAAGCCTCAGCCTCTTAGTGCCTTCCTCTCTATAATGGTTCCAGCTCATAAGCCAAACCTTAGTATTAGGGTCGTTACCAATAACATCTTCAAGAAGACACGACATTCTTTCCCAAGTTCGAGCATACTCTTCTTTGCTGATTTTCCCATCATTGAAGCCTCTCATCAGGATCATATCTTGTTTGTCGTTCCAATTCTACTTCTCGTTGTTGACTACCACATGTATAGGTCTTCCCATCATCTCCGCCTTTTCCTATGGTATGTTGACCTAAAGAACTTCTTACACAATATCCTCTTTAGACTGGAGGATAGGTTCTGTAGAGTCCTTTTCTGTTCTGGTATTGTTTTTCTTGTTGCTGTTTTCCTGATCTATAACTTGGGGCTTCTTTTTCACAACAACTGTGAGGGCTGAAGACATATCCATCTCACATATTTTCAATTTTTTATCTGATCATGTTTCCATTAGTTTCAGTAAATGTGAGTAGTCCGCCGCATCCTTTCCCCTTCTTCTTCCTAGATGTTTTTCCCTCCCCATGAGCCTTATAATCCTCCTCATACTCCACACCATATGCAATTATTCCGTCCGGGTCATTGGGTGTGTCCTGAACAGACTCATTGTTGTCCAAACACTCAAAGGAGTATTGAGTCTGAATACCATTATGAACCGAAGCCTTTCCCACTACTTGGGTGTTGACCCCGGCAATACTCTGCTTGATTTGGGATTCCTTTCCACCCATTCTAACCCCACCTCTATTTCCTTCACAGCTAATCCCCTACATTCATCCTGATATTCATGTGAATAGTATTCATCTCTTTTCACTGAAATACCCAAGTCTCGTTCCATCAAATCCTCTATAAGCCTAGAAAAAATCCCCAACACATAGGGTTCCTCCACTTGTTTTTCTGATGGTCAATTTTTCACTTCCTCACCCGCCAAGAAGTTATTTTTTATAGTCTCGTTCTCCTTCCCCCCCTGCACTGTCACCTTCTTTTTATGTCCATCTCGTCTGCAAACAGCAGCCAAGTGTCCCCGTTTTCTTCTTGAAAATAAAAATTCCAACCAAAGATTGAAGACCACTGGTTGTTTACACCTTAATTCCTCGCATGCTTCTATCCACACTGATTCAACCCGCGACCTTAACACATCCACCTCCACACACATGCATGGGTTGAATGGATGACAAACAGACGTAGTACGAGAGTCCACAAAGAGAAAACTACCAACTAGATTTACTAACATACGTAAAATTGAGGGATTCTGAAATGGTAGAGGAAGTTGAGGAAAACATACCCAAACAGGCACTGAATGAGAATCAAAATTCAGGTATAAATCGTAACTCCACCGAAATAGATAGAAGCATCATCCACCACATTTCCAGGGCACACATTACATAGTATAAAGAAAGTCCTCTGATGAAGAACATATCACCATCAAGTGCCTTTTATCAAGAAGTGAGACAATCGCTCATTCTTGAAGACCCTAATGATCGAAGAAAAACCTATCAAATTCATCCACCGAAGGTCTTTTTCTCCTAAATTGGTCAACCTGCGTTAGATGTAGTAAACCCTCTGCCTTTGCAAACATCCTAGAGGACAATGGAACCACATGGTCACCTTCCTGAATAACAAGAACCTTCGGATCAAGATTTATTGCCGGAAATTTCAGAATCGATGCTAGATCAGTGAAGGGATAAAAGTCAAATCTCTGGCCATTACGAGGAAGTTGGGAATCATCCCCCCTCCCGCCGACTTGTGGTGGAGGAGGAAGCGCCATCAACCCCATTATGGTTAATCCATATCTGCTTCAATATCCCCCTCACGTCTCCACCTATATAACTTAATTCCTTCTCATGGTTGACTAATTATCCATTTACAAAAATGAAATTCCCCATGAACTACAATTATTGAATCTTGAAATTTAATTTCAAATGACTTCCATAAATTTGATGGTTTATAATGATTTATTAAAATTAGATTCCGTTGGTGCCAATTTTCAGGCCCAAATATATAAAAAATAAGAATATCAATTATCAACAATTTATGAAAAGTGTAAAGATGTAAATACAATACTTCGTTCATAAAATAATGAAAACTATAAGAGCATTTGATAAACCAAAAGTAACCAAAAGATATTCACAATTTTCATACCTACTCATTAACGCGTTCTTTGGTATATCAGACTCTTGAACACTGATCTAATGATGCTTGACTTAAACAAGGTCTTGAACACCACTTTTCCACCTTTAAATAATTAATTAATTTCATCCATGCAAGGAAAATGGTACTTATTATTAACCATAACCTAGTTCAACGTATGATAGTCCACACAAAACCTAAGTGAAATTTCTTCCTTATAGGTAATGATCAATGTGGTTTCCTACTATAAAAACATTGATAAAATGAAACATTTATCTATCATATCATCCAAATGAATATTGATCATTTTTTAGCTCCATTGGCACTAGAAAATACTAACTAGCAGAAGTTTAAAATGTCAATACTTTATTTACGGACATTTCAGAAAAATGTTGTTAAATGAGGTATCACTAATTTAAAGACCTTTATAGAAATTTCTATTTCACGACACCTCATTTAATGATGTTTTTCTAGATCATCGATTAATAGAAGTTGTAAAATTATACACATTTATAATCCTTTTAATTTAGAGACACCACATTTTCTAATCTTTTTCAGAAGCATTGATAAATAAACATCCCTTATTTAGTGACATTTATAAATTCCTCTATTTAGAGACATGTCATTTACTTACATTTTTTACAAACATTGGTAAATGACACCTCATTTACAAATATTTCTAAAAACCATCATTAATTTTTTTCTTAAATAAATTAATATATATATATATATTGAATATCATAAAGTTTTTCAGCGAAATTGATATTTTTGTTAATTTTTGATGGAATATGTTTTTTAAAGAAATTAGATTTAATTTGGACATGCACCTGCCCCGACTTGCCTCCCATGATTTACCCCGCATTCTTTCTCTATCTACCTTAATTTAACCCATGTGTCTACCCATCCATTAATCCCCCTTTACTTACACTGCTTTCCATATTGTTAGCTCGCAGTGCGTGTACCTGCCCCCACTTGGAAATATCTAACTTCTCGGAAAAGATCAATGGGGATGCCCACTATGAAACACTTGGGAAAATGAAACCTTTCTCTATCATATCAACCAAATGAATATTGATCTGTTTGAGCTTCATTGGAACTAAGAAAATTTGAATTAGCGATGTTTTATAATTTCATAAATTTATTTACCAACATTTATGAAAAATATTGGTAAATGAGGTGTCTCTAATTTAGCGATGATACTCAAAATAGATATTTCACAAAACCTCATTTAATGATGTATTTAGAAACATTTTTTAACAGTTTTTGAAAAATTATAAGCATTTATAAATGTATCTATTTAGATAAACCACTTTTACTAATGTTTTTGAAAAAATATTAAATTAAAATTACTAATTTAGTGACATTTATAAATATCTCTATTTCAAGACATGTCATTTTGCAACATTTTTTAGAAACCTTGTTAAATAAACCCACATTTACCGATATTTATAAAAATCATTGGTAAGTTTTTATTCTTAAATAAATATATATATATATATATATATATTTAATCTCATAATTTTTTAAAAAAATTAAATAGGTTTTTTGTTAATATCTAATGGTATAGTTTTTCCCAAAAAAAATTAGTTGTTTGTTTGGGATGACCACCCACCCCACCTTGCATCTCCTAATTTACACCACACACCTTCCTTGCCTTCCACCAATTTCCCCCGATCATCTTCCCATCCTCACCTCCCCCAACATTTCCCCTACTTCCCATCTAGTTCTCTCCCAACACATGCACCTGTCCCACATTGTGTTTATCTGCCTTCTTAGTAAAGATCAATGGGGATTACCACTATGAAACCCTTGGGAAAATGAACCCTTTCCTTATCAAATCATCCAAATGAATATTGATCTCTTTTAGATTTATTGGAACTACAAAAATGATAACTAGATAATTTTTAAAATGTCACTAATTAATTTATCGACATTTTTGAAAAATATCTGCAAATGAGGTGTCTCTAATTTAGTGGCGTTTCTAAACATCGCTATTTGCATCATTTAATGATTTTTCTCATAAACATCGGTACATAAATGTTACAAAATTAGAAATATCTACAAACCTATCTATTTAGATACACCTTTTTTACTAATTTTTTTCAATAACATCGGAAAATAAACATCACTAATTTTGTGTCATTAATAAACATGGCTATTTAGAGACACTTCATTTACCAATTTTGATTTAGAAACCATAACAAATGACACTTTATATACCGATGTTTCCAAAAAATGTATGTAATATTTTTTGTAAAATTTATAAATAAATAAATATATATATATATATATTTAATCTCAAAATATATATTAAAAAAATTGACATTGTTTTTTATTATTTTTTGGCAGTACATGTTATTTTTTAATAAATTGATGTTTTTTTTAGAAGTGCACCTACCCCACATTTCCTCCCATGAATTACCCCATGAGTTTACCTTGCCTCTTCCAATTTTCTCCGCATGTATGCCCAACCATACCTCCCCCTTCATTTCCTATACTTCCAATCTAGTTTCCCCCCAGCACGTGCACCTTCCCAACCTCGGGAACACCGGTCTTCTTATTAAATATCAATGAGGATTCCCACTATGAAACCCTTGTGAAAATGAATCCTTCTCTATCATATCATCCAAATGAATATTGATCTCTTTTACCTCTATTAGAACTAAAATAATTATAATTACCTTCAGTTTAGAATGTCAATAATTCATTTACTGACATTTCGGAAAAACATCGGTAAATAAGGTGTTTCTAATTTAGTAATGTTTTTAAAGATAGATATTTCATGGAACCTCATTTAATGATGTTTTTCAGAAACATTAGTAAATAAACATCGCTAAACATGAAATATTTATAAACCTATCTATTTAGAGACCCCGATTTTACTGATGTTTTTCAAAAATGTTGTAAAATAAACATCCCTAATTTAGTGACATTTATAAACATCTATATTTATAGACATGTCATTTACCATCATTTTTTAGAAACCATGGTAAATGAATCCTCATTTATAGACATTTCAAAAAAAAATCAGCGATTGTTTTTCTTAAATTAATATATATATATATATATATCTTTAATATCACACTTTTTTTAAAAAATTAATTTTTTTTAATTAATTTATAGCTTTACAGGTAATTAAAAAAAATTATTCATTTTTTTCTGACGCACACCTGCCCCACCTTGGCTCCCTTGATTTACCACATGTTCTTGCCTTGCCTCCCCCAATTTCCCCCATAGGTCTTCACATCCTTGCTTCCCCCTGTATTTCCCCTACTTTCCCATCTATTTCACTCCTAGCACGTGCACCTACCCCGCATTTCCTCTCCTCCATTTCCCATCCCCTGCACCAAGGTTTCTCAAATGTGTTGCTAAAGGGATTTAAACCCTCTATCTCCTACCTCTAACCTGTACCACACAACCAACCCACTTATC
This sequence comes from Viscum album, assembly GCA_963277665.1. Lineage (NCBI taxonomy): Eukaryota > Viridiplantae > Streptophyta > Magnoliopsida > Santalales > Viscaceae > Viscum > Viscum album. The sequence continues at coordinate 2,121,537,220 of OY728140.1, forward strand.
TTATTTACTAATATTAAATTATATTATCTATTATTTATATACATATATAAATTGATTTTACTATTAAAAAACTAAAATTATAAATATATATATATATTTTTATATTAATATATATATATATCAGTATCTATGTTTATATATATATATATATATGTATTTTAATTGTGTTTATATTATATATATATATATATTTGTGTGTGTGTGTGTGTTTAAATATCCTTATATAAGTGTCTATATATTTAAATATGTTTATATATGTGTGTCTGTGTTTGTATAAATATATATGTATATGTATCCATATATATAAGTATATATATAATTACCCATGTTTTAAAAGACTGGTAAAATTTTTACTAAAATAGTCACATTGTTTTTTACAAATTTGACTAAATTTAAAATATATATGTTTTTAAACATATAAATATATGTTTGTATACATATTTACGCATGTTTGTGTGATTTTCTATATACGTATATATATTTTCATATATACGAGTTTGTGTTTTTATAAATTAATATATATATTTATGTGTATATATATATTTGCATATGTGTTTATATATGTTTATATATAGCTGCCGGAATTAATAAATTAATATATCATATATATATATATATATATGTTTGTATGTTTATATTTTATATTTTATATTTTAAATTTTATGTATATATATATATTTATATTAGTTTATATTTTACAAATATTTTCAAATTTTATTAAATATAAGTTTATATTATATTTATATACATGTTTATATATCAATATGTTTATATTTAATATTTTATGTTTACATTTTATATCATATATATATGTTTAAATTTTATGTATATGTAGTTTATATATATATATATATATATGCTCATATTTCTTGTATATTATATGTTTATATTTGTGATATATATTTTTATACTAATATATATATGTTTATATTAATATATATATATTTATATGTTTGTATTAATATATATATATATATATGTGTGTGTGTTTGTGTATAAATATATTTGTGTATGTATGCATATATAATAAATATTATTATAATTATATATATATAATTAGCCATGTTTTAAAAAAATTGTAAAAATGGAACTAAAATAGCTATATTTTCTAAAGAACATGACTAAATTTAAAATATATATGAGTTTTTTATATGTAAATATATTTGTATTTATATTTATATTTATATATTTATATATATGTTTGTGTGTGTGTGTTTATATAAATATAGATATTTATATTTATATATATATGTTTATGCATATGTTTTTGTGTTTATATATATATATATCTAATTATATATTTACATTGTTATAGAGAAATGAGTTATATAAATATTAATATTTTTAGTGGCATTTCTATAAAACACCCCTACATTTGTGACTTTTTTAGGAAACATTTCTAATTTAGCGATGTTTTTTTATGAAAAATCACTAATTTAGAGACATTTGTAGGAAACATCACTAAATCAGTGGTGTTCTTAGGAAACATTAACTAATTAACAATTTTTTTTAGGAAACACAGCTAAATTAACAACTTTTTTTCAGGAAGTGTCGCTATTTTAAAGATAGTTTTCCGGAATCATCATTAAATTTGGGACGTTTTTAGGAAGCATTTCTAAATTAGCAAAGATTTCATGAATCATCACTAAATTTGTAACATTTTTAAAGAAGAATCTCCAAGGTATAGTTTTTTTTGTAGTATGGTGACTTGTGATAATAGGGTATCAATATTAGTTTCATACCCAACAGTAGACTAATAATAAACTCTACCACACTCTATGTAGGAAGACTAGAGATTTAATTTGGGAAGAAATCAAGGATGTTCCAGACAACTGGGGGAAGATCACAAAAAAGGGAAATATCATCAGGATGAACTACAATGATTGAAAAACATTTTGATCTCTAGGTTGGTAGGTCCTACATGAATATACCTCAAATACCACTCTCCCTGATTCACCTATGATCTATCATTAGAAACCTGTAACAAAAAACACCAATCTTAAAAACTAACTTAGTAAAGTGAGAAACTAGCCAATCCATACAGAAGATGACACCAAAAAATCACAATTGAGAACTAGAAAATCCCAAAGAATCTATGTGTCAGCGATTGTTAGAGAAAAATACGAACATAAAAATGCTTACTCACTCTTACTTCCAAGAGATATCTCCAAATATATAAAAAGAGAAATGATCTCCCTTTTATGTTTAAGAACATCAATGAAATATGTAGATATAAATGAGTATCAGGCTCTAGTGTCAAATAAATATGCTTCTATAGAATATTAAAAAAACAGAACCTCTCAATATTATCATACCCACAACAACCTTTTTTGGAAACTCATACACTACAAGAACGTAATCAATCCTGATGCCTATTGAAGGGGCACAATTGAATTTATAGCTTTTTATTATATTTTAGTGGACTCAATGTCTGAAGATCCCTAAAAATTAAAAGGCATAGAAATATCTTGAATGAACCTATATAGATGGTAATAGAATATAAATGAACTACACATCACCGAAAGAGTGACACAAGAACATAAGGTGTAGATGACCTTGAAACACTAGTAAGAAGTAAGTGAATTTCTATAGGATCATTCATATTGTGTAGAGGAGGCGCACTGCTAAGGACTACCCTCATTGATCTTATAATGATCTTTCCACATCCTCTTCCATCACTATGTTCCACTGTAGTTGCCACTTCATGGAAAAAGAGGCGTAGTATAGCCAATATTATTTTCATATTCATATCTTCCAAGATATCCCTATTAATTGTGTCAGTAATGGTATAAATCTACAAAATGTAATGTTATGATTCAATATATCATCGTAAACCCCATAGGTACTTTTGATATTTTGACCGATAATTCATTTCCACCTTTGAGTAAAATGAACATGTTCCGTAAACTGATTGGTGTACTCCGACATAGAAAAACCACCATATTTCAAAGAGAGGAACTTCATAAGCTTCAATATCATTAGAGACTCCTGAAAAAATTAATTAATAAATAGGGTCTTGAAACACTTACAATCTAATACAATGTGTCAATCATCCTATACCATGTAATTCCACCATCTCTTATTGGGACCCCCAAGACTAAACATTTTCAACTTCACCTCGTTATTCTTAGGTGTTTCCAGCAATTCAAATATCATATCAATATTTTCATCTAGTCCTCCAACACTTGGGGGACATTCTTACCATTTAAGGATTGTGTCTTCATGCATGAGAATGCATGAGAACTTGTTTTTTGTCCCTTCCAACTCTTTACTGCACCTCATAATAAAGTTCCAGAACATATGGTACATTCTGGACCATGGAATAGACTTATCACATGAGAGGCTCTAATATTTTGATCTAGAAATTTTTTCCATTAAATAGAATTCATTACACCCTCCTTTGGAAGACATAGAAGATGCCTCAGAGGCATATTATGGCACATAAAAAATAGAATAAAATGATTAGATAAAGGAAAAATATTAGTTCAAATTAGAAATAAAATAAGTAGAAACTATTATTAATATCAAAATACAAAATAGGATATTTCCATCCCAACACACCATAGTAACATGAGGCTTGTTATGGAATGAGTTAACCATATACTCATGATAACCTACCTCACAAGTCTTGAAAATCTAATATCTATAAAATCATTGTAAGGCTTGTCATAACCATGATTTGATGAAAATTTATAACAGACCAACCCATATTATCTAATGACATTGGTATCTGACCTAATCCACCACATACCTGAACGGTGTTCCTGGTCCCCACGGGTTGGCGGCTAGCTCCCAAAAATAAAAAAAATGATAGGGATTATTTTCATCTAACCTAAAATAGGATACATTATACACACACACACACACACACACACATGTAGAATAATGACTATAAAAATAAAATATTTCATAAATAAAAAATTAAATTGGTAGTGGTACTACTTGAATTCAACAGAGGAAAATAACCAAAGGCATAAGTCCAACAAAACTAGAAAGGTAAACCAAAAACAAAGATTTAAAATCCTTTTGTTATGTGGGAAAATACCCTCTATCTCATAACTAGATAAACATATCCATATGACATGAAAATCACTTCCTTGCTATGGTTTTATCTTTTTCCTACATTAGCATATATAACAGTCCCACAAACCACCAAAGGGGTGTGAATGGTGTGAGCTTAACATGATAAGTAGGATCCCACCCAGGTTTTCTATATCAAGAATCCGTACAAAAAACAAAATTGATAAATTTAAGGAAAAACATATAAATATAATATTTTTCAATGGATTATATCAAAATCAACATAAATAAATACCCATTTTCACAATTTAAAAAATAGTAAAATAAAGTAGTCCAAGAATAACACAATTATCAAAGAAGTTAATGTAATCCAAAATAGTATAATAAAAACCGTAGCTTTAATTTTCATGGATCAATATATTTTATTTTATCAGACTAATCATACCACAATCAAAAACTAGTTTGCACCCAATTCCTTATACAACAGGCCTAAAGAGATACGGGATACCCCCCGAGTGAACCACTCGACAATGCAAATAAAAATTCCCTAAACCAAAAATCCTATGAAGTTGAGGAACAATCCATGATAATTCCACCTGATAATAAAATAAATTAGGCCTAATACAACACCTTCTATCAAAGTAACCACTCTATCCCATGTGGTACATTTTTCAAATCCATTAATAAAAACCATTCTTTTAAATTGTCTAAAAAACCCACATCGTAATGATTTGAAAATACCATTTCCCTTACTAACATAAGGTGGAAAAAAGATCTTAATTTTTTTTACAATGATAAAAAATAATAAATCATTCATATTTATTAATTTTTTTTAATAAATCAATGTCAGTCAATTGTTCAAATAACATAGTCTATAGATAAAACCACTGACCTCAAACACTAGTTAAACACTAAAATTAATAGGATCCCAAACCACTAAAGGAAATGTAGAATGCAAAAAAAGAAAACTTATCAATGATTCAATTATTTTAGAATAATATTCCAGAATAAAAATGGTTGTTAATAGGGTTAGTCAATACATACCTCAAGAACCATGCATCTCACACCACAACCAAATCAACGACAAGACCCAAGAAGAAGACTGCATAACAGATCTTGAAGGATAAAATAAGTGTCATTATAAAATGATCAATCAATCTATAAATATTTCCCAACGCCATAATAATGACTGTTGAAAATGAAAAAAAATAAAGGTTCCTTACCTTGGGAGTTTCAATTAAACCACCATGGATATCAAGAGCCAAAAAATGATATAGAAGAGTAGGAAACTCTAGAAATCACATGGAAGAGCCTCAAGGTCAACGATTGAAAGGATGAATGTGAGTGAATTATGATTCCATTTTACAATGATTAAAAAAACTGAGCATTAAGGGTTTACATCATAAACTAGGGATTTAATGTATTGAATCCCCATAAAACATGTACTCAAATAAAGAATTTTACTATTGTTAAAAATATAGGTCAGAATATTTATGATGTAAACAATTGGGTTTCTATAATTAATTGGATTAGACCATAAAATATTTTCTTGTATTCTCCATCAAGGACCATTTCATACTTAAATTAACAATTTTATCAGAAAATGAGTGCTTACAATAGTGACCAAACATGGCGATCTTGAAAATCACCCAAAAAAAATTCTTGATCAGTTCATAACTTGAGAAACACACTCATAAATGTAAAATAACATACCTTAAAAATTCATGAGTTTATACGCCAATTTATTCAAAAATATTATATAACATTCCTAGTCCATCCACATTGAGATCAATCTTTATTTCAAAAAATAAATAGTCGAAACTAGATTTTGTTCTATCCTAGGAATATTTAGATAAAATCTTAGAAAACCACTTACAAAAAAAATGTGTGTAGCTGTGCCTATAGTTGGGAGTGAAATAGATTCCTAATCACTGAGGTATTAATGTATTTTAGTTTTTTATTATATCACTTATTGTTCAAATTTATAGGGAGATTTTTTATTTACGGAGATAAAATGGTTCCCCTATATGTGAAATATTTTAATATTCGTGATAAGTTTTACAGGAATGGAATCTAGTTCATTTGATAGAATTGTTTTTTTCTAGAATTTTTTTGTTGTTTTAAAAGTGTAGTTGAGGTATTTTAAGGACATAATTGATGAGTGATTTAATCACTGCTATTTCCAATAATGTTCTCTCTCACATAGATTTTGGGACAATTACTTCATGAGTATTTTATTTACGTTCTACTAAGGTTTACACTATATTCTATTCACATTGGTTTTACAGAAAAAATTAGTGAGAGAATGTTGATGTATTGAAAATAAATCCTATGTGATAGATTGTTTAAACCATTTCGGGATGTTATGTTATTTTATGTTAATAAATGATCAGTCTATCATTTAATAAAATAATTTTCATTTTAATGATTAGTACTATAATAGAAGTATTTTCTACCTAATTTAGCGGAATTTATAATAAATCAAATATTATGAATATTGAATATCTTTTTGAGAAACAAATACAAGTTGATGATTTCAGGAATGATGAGATTCCATTCAAGGAGTACCTTACATATAGCTAGATATATGTAATGAATAAAATCACTTTGATGATGGGTTGTAATGGATTATCTTGAGTTGGGAAAAACTTGAATCCATTTGAAGGAAATATAGAAACCTATATAATACCAATGATTCATAAACATATTTTTTATTCCTATTTAAATATAGTCTTTAGTTGCGTACACATCATTTGTGTTATGTAAACATGATCTAATTTCTTGCGTATAAATATATTTTTTTCCCATATTGTTTGAACGATTCATATAATTTATTGTATGCATGATTTACTATATTATACTCATTATAAATTTCTTTTTAATGCTTACTCTTATGGAATATCTAGACTTTTGTTGATCTAAAAGGATGATCCATTAATATGGTTTCTTCACATGGTCAGTTTACATAAAAATGAGGTCAATATTTGGAGTAATTTTTCATACAGACAATAGTATTTTTATAGATGGTAAAAAAGAATATTTAATTTGAAGGCATCCACAATATATGACACATATTTCTTTCAGAAATGAGGTTGTAAGAAATTTTTAATATTACAAAAAATAATTTCTGATTAAAAAAGGTTAATCATTTAGAAAATGATTTTGGGATTCTCTTCATGAATTAAAACATCAGGATCTTGATCCTATAAGAGATCATATAAAAATAATTATATTAGGAATAATAGGATTCAAATAAATTTCTATTCCATGGGATAAGGTTCCACATCATAGTTTCATGGATTCATGCTTATATGGGAATGTCAAGGGAACTAAAAGTGGTATTTTAAATGGTTGTTTTAAATAAATAAAAATTCCAAGTTAATAAAATATAATATTTTGGAAGTATGATAAGAATTTAGATAGAACATTAGATTATTTTTACTAATTAATTGAATCAAATATTATAAAATGTATTGAGTCAAATTCCTCCATAATCCAATGAAATTTTCATAATAATTATGGAAATAATATTCAAAAAATAATTGGTTTATATAAATATCTAGAATTGATGAAATCAAAGTGGTTGAGAATTATGATAATAAGAACTGATATGTTGTTATAATTATAAATAAGAATAAGAAACACTAAGAACAAAAGGAGGATACTATTGTGTAAGGGAAAGTAATAATATTATAATATGGTGGCTATGTAAATGCTCAAACACTCACCAATTATTATGTTTAAGATGAGGTTGTTAGTTTTTTTTGGAGTGAGATTAAAACTAGCTGGTTCCATTAGTTGAATGACTTTGATGTCATACCATTTATTGAGTTTCTTTTGATATTAAAAAGGGTATAGTATGCATGGGATAATAACCACGATACACCAGGGATATGGTGATCTTGAAAGGAGTTGAACCTCATTAAGAAAACAATTCTATATTTTTATTTCGGCTTCAATGAGAATATAGAGGGAGAATTATTAAATAATCCTGAGATTAGAAGGGGATTTAAAAAATTTACACATTGATTCACCCCTACCCCCTTCTTCCCCACATTTATGACCCCTTTAGTGGTCCAACATATACACAGTGATAAAACCTGGTATTTCTCTCACTCTAAGGGTGTAAAGATGATAACATGATCATATCACAATATTGTGCCTCCTCATACATCATTTTACTACTACCAAAATCCAGACTTTTATCGTTTCTTAAAACCAATTTTTAAATGAGTACACTATCATCAATAAAGTTCCAATTTGTTATCAATTTATTGTTCACTATCTTCAAAAACAATATATACCGAAGGATTTTCACCTTTACCCTGATAGAGTGCCAATGTATATCCTCAAATCAACAGAACCTAGTGATCTCATATACAACTAATATTAATTCATAAAGAAATAGTTAAACAAACATTGATTTTTAATCCATGATTAAAATATTCCATGCATTAAATATATAACCTCATGGTTTTGGCCTTCCCTCAGTATCCCAAAAATATTCTCAATGAACCTTTCAATTAAATACTTCCATGTCTTTTCCTCATACCTAACATATTTCACATGTAAATATTACCAGTATTTCATCATTAAAATAATCATGTTTTTTACCAACATCACCAACATCCTAAGATGTGTCCCTATCTAATAAAACATATTTTTAACTAATTTAATCCCTGATGTGGAATCCTATTATCCACCCTTTCATGGAAACAGTGTATGATTCTTCTATTGGAACTTCCTTATCAAATACATCATATATGGATCAACACCATGAGTCCCCTATTCAATACTATAGATTAACCATACTAGACTATACCTCAATTGATAATCAAGTCATCTTCCCATATCAACAATATTTACACATATCCATGGATAACTTTAGACTTTATATATGAGTCATGTTCATCTCCTACTTGAGGTCCCCTAACTATTTCACAACTCAATGCACTACATCTCCACACTCAGGGATCCTAAAAGGTATATAAATTGGTTTATGATAATATCTACCTGATTAGTACTCTGATGGAGTCCATATTGGTTAAATATCACTAAAAATAAAATACCAAGATCAATGTATATAACATCCCATATATCATAAATAAGAAAAGTTGTAACATGTAGAATATCAATTTTACATATAAAATTTCATATTAAAATTATATGTTGTTCCATCTTTACTCATTCAATAGATACCAAATTTTAGGGTAAGGTACCATACACACATCAGACACAAAAAATATCCACATATCTAGTGATACAAAGAATCCCAGACCCAACTTTAGTTAAGAATAATTCCACTAAGGAGCTGTGTTAGGAAACCAATTTTCATCTTTTTATTTAAACATTAAGAAAAATAATTACATTTATATAAATATATAACAGGTCACACATAAGAATAAAAATATCAATTGATCCCTAGGATCATTCTATAATGTAAAAACACACACACACACACATGATTCACGTTATAGTCTAAGATTCAAATCAAAATCCATGTAACCATCAAAATAATAATTTATTTAAAATCACAAAAATATGAAGAAATAAATAAATGATATATCATAAAACCTGGTAACATTGTACTCTCTTAAAAAATTATCACCTACACACCTATATAAAGTGAACTTACAATTCACATTCATATCAAACATCTAACATTCATATTCAAAGGACCAAATAACTACTCATTTGGTACCATTTTTACCCACATGTTTCCACCACTAACCCACTTGACCCCGCTCAACATCACTATAATACAAATTTATAGATTTAATAAAAAATTTCACCAAGAACATTACTAAACTAGAGTTCTATAGACCTTAGGTAATCTTCTGTATATGTCATAGGTGGCTGAATAGAAGAAAGGGTCCATGGTATGATCCTCAGAGAACTATCCTCTTTACTATAAATATTGATACCAATAGTGGAAGGAAAATTATTATTGCTGAAACAGTAAAACAGTAGTATTAAACCTAAAAACATATCACATCATATGACATAATTACAATCTATAATTTCATAGTAGTCATACAGAGGCTAACTGGATCACTTGTATGCCAATCGTATACAAACTAGTCCAAAAAAATAGAAGATGTTTTAACGATCTATCTTGTCTAATACAAAAATAAATTAAAATATCACCCATGAATCTTCTACACCTTCAACTATTTATGAATTTTTCATAAGGACTTTTCCCTTTCCTTTATCATGATTCATGAAATCTCTATGTATCATAGAGGGCCAATGTAGGGTGCGAGTATAATCTCAATTGGCCACCACAAAAAAATGTCCCTTGATAATATCTTCATGTATATTACTAAATGGAAATAGAAACATATAATAATAAAAAAAAATTAAATGAAAATTATTAATCTCATTATCGACCATCCATGATTGAGAAGCTTATCTAATTTGGTTGGCACCAAAATAGGATGTTGTACCAATAGGATGGACATATCCAGAGGAATAATAATGCCTCCCCTCACCTCATAATCCAAGAAAGAATTCCATAATAATGATATTGTAATCAAATAGAATGATACATTACTAAATCCAAAAAACATCAAACATCTATCACAATTTATAGATCAACAACATCATTGATGTCCTTATACAACAAGTGTTTTTCTTGAAATTGTTGTAAAAATAAGGAATTAATATTTTCATGTATATCCTCCATAAAATATCAATTAAATAGTATAATGATAAATACCATCATCCAAATCATCTTATCTATAGAGGATTATACAATTCATCTACTAATCAACACCACTTTATGGGACCCTCTATTTACCCAAAACCCCAATTATTTTAACCGAAACGGTGATTGGAATCACCAATATCCTTTGACCACAACACAATGAACCTTAATACCCCTCCATCGATGATTGATATACCTCCCCACCAAAAAATGATATATATCCCCAACACTAAGCTATTGGAAATATAGAATTACCAAAACCCATATCCATCACATTCCAAATGATTATACAATATATTGACCATAACCCAACACATCCACATAAACTACATTAACCTAGAACAGACACTCACAAATTTGTATCATAGAAATCCCTTAATACACCTCCCAAATTAATGAAGACTACATACAGTCCCATTATTTTTATTCATAAACCACCTATAATTTCCAAATATATCATAGTTAAAACGCCCATATAAATGATTAAGTATTTATGAAATTCATACCAAGTACTAGAAAGAGACTACTCATTTAATTCCAAGACCTGATTTGACCTACGAATGAAAAAATAGAATCCCCATAAAATCCCTCAATTTTTTTTGTTGAAACCCATTGAAAGAGTGATGAAACTAGTAATACAAAATATAGGACGTTTAGAATTACCCAAAATGACACCATGGGATATATCTATTATAAAAATCTACAGATAAAGAAGATCCCTCATGTATAAGAATGAAATAACCTAAAGGGTAGAGTGGCTCGAACTCTATGGCTAATAGGAGGATAATGTAGGGTTCTAAATTTTATTATATATTATACAATTGAATTCATTAATAAAAATTTAAAAAACACCAATGAGAGGAACTAGATACATGATCCCCCATTATTCAGTAATTATCCATTTTCCACCGTGTGGTTGTTAGACCTTAAAAATGCATCTCACTTCTATTAGGTTATACTGAGTAACCTATACTAGTACACCAAGATCACAGTGGCACAAATCTATGATTATTGTTATCCCAAAAAAGGAAAATTGTCCGAAAACAAACCAATAAGGATTCATTCACCCATTTGATAACTCAATTAGGATTTGTGACACATGATCAGATTCAGATTAGATTTAAATTACCGCACCAAAATGCCTAGGTCATCACACCCAAACATGATAATAAAAAATATATCTTGGGATATTCTATGAAGTTTTAATAAAAACAATTTTTTTATTCAGAATGTTTTATTTACAAACAAATGCTTACTCCTACCAATGTATACGAGAAGGATCTAAAAAAATGAGTCCCACACAAAAGGCACAAATGATGTGATTTTTATTAAAAATAAATTATTTGAATGAGTAGGTGACCCTTTACCCAAAATTCACTTTGTGATATTGATATACATGTGATTAGGCCTTTTAGTTGGGTCTTCACAACTCATGATAGGTTGGGTTGGATCATTCCTAATACAATCATCCTACCCTATCCCATCAAGGTCTTGGTTTCACATGGGTGTTTTTATGCTCTTGAAAATTTAAGCAGTTTCTTAAACCATACTACAACAAATTGACCTGGTTTGACTTAACCTGTCACCAAGGATAGCATTCCACCTGGTCGAAATCATGCTCCTAATCACCAAGGTGTGGAAAAACCCACTTTGTTTAATGAACAACCTCTTGGGAATTGTTTCCTAATTGGTAAACTAGTATAAACCATTCATGAAATGGGAATACAATAATAACATTATAAATGTCAATGAAAAATAAATACATATTGATAGAAATCAAACAATAACAGACGTAGATAACAAAAAAACATCACATACATACACCAGATTTTCATAAGACAAAAAATGGTATCTCAAGTTAAAATATCAAAACACAAAAGAATGCAAACATGATGATGCAAGGCCAATGCATCCATGTTCTGGATAAACAAACACAAAAAAAACCTCACATTAAAACTATATGAGACCATTTCCCCTCCATGAAAACAATATATTATGATAATCAATAAGATATAACAATATAAATAGTTCCATTTCCTTTACATATGTCCTGGAAAATTAAGTTGACTTACTCTCAATGTAATATGAAGCGTTTGAACCAAAAATCCCAATAGGGTAAAACCATGAATCTATTTATGGATTTTAAACAATATAAACTAATTAAACTATTTTAAAAACCATTTTACAATAGTATTTCACTTTGAAAAACAATCCACTAAATTGCTCCCCTAATATAGATTTGGTGTTTCATTAATCAAGATATATTTTCCAAAACATTAATATAAATGGATCATGTAATAAAACAATTCCATATGACACAAAAAAGGGAAAGCACACTAATAATTTTCATATAACCAAATAAATGTAAATTGAAATTACACATTACATCAAATCAAACAACAAACATGTATAATGCATAAAAGTATGTAAATAAACATGTTTTAAGTAGTGTTCACCAAGGGATCTGACCATAAGGGTATAATGTGAGTGAGTGAAAGCATTTAATTATAGTGATCCAAACAAGGTGGAATATCACAAAATCATCACCAGGGACAACAACTAAGATATCTCCAAGCCTCTTGGACAAAAAATTGGAAGATCTATTTGTATTACATCCAACGTCTCTCAAATTACCTTGGATACAAATTTAAGATCACTTTGTATTCTTCCGAAAGGATCTCAGGGTCTTCCCGACAACACCAACTCACACCCCATTTATCCAAAGTGCCACTCAAATCTAGAAATATCCAAAATACAAGTGTGAAACATCAAAATCCATTTTATATACACTTTTACTAAACAAACAATGTAATTTTCATAAATATTTTTTAAGGAAATACCGTTAATAAACCCCATTACCAAAAACAATAAAACCTTTTTTTATCCATTATATTAAAATATTAGAGTGTACTCGAGACACATATAATTAGGAAACCAAATTTAAGTACCCAATTTGAAAATAAAACAATGGATCACATTGAATATGGTAAAAAAATAAAATAATAAATTGTCTAAAGGACAACTGAACAATATAAACCAATGTTGATTTAGAATTTTAATGTAATAAAATTAGAAAACTCTTAAATAGAGACACATACATTGAGAATGGTTCAAAAATTAATCATAGTAAAAAAACTACCCAATTTTGGAATAATATGGCCAAACACAATAATTCCACAAGAAATCAAACCAACCCCCCCATTAAATACACCATGTTCAACCAAAAAACCATCTAGAGTTTCAAACTCCCATGAAAATTGAATACCAACCATGAGGATGGGAAAATTATGAAGAATGTTTAATTATTGGGCCTTACAGGATTCTAAAACACCATGAATCTTGTTATAACCGACAATAAGTACAGGGGAGAAGCTTCGATAAAACTTATTATGGGATACACATGAATTCAAGATAAATAGAAGCCACATGGTTTGAAAATACTTCTATAATTTTTTTAAAATATATATTTTTAATCGATTGGAAAACTCACACGGCTTGGTTGAAAAGTTAAGAAAATTGTTTTCTAATAGTGTGAGAGACACTATCTCCATAAATTCCTTGTTTTATGGTTACCCTTATTAGATGAATGGTTTTAAAAAACGTGAAAAGAGAATTATCTATAAAAAAGCACACTATAATGGTTTTCCACGTGGTTATGAAAACCATGAACCTGGGTTTATTTTCCCCAAATCAAATTGATTGGCCCCCAGAACCCAAGAACTATAAAATAAAATCAAATAAAAATTAAAAACCCAAAATAGATGCATCAGTGACACAAAGGGTGTCAAAAAATCTATACCATGCCACATTATTCCAATATAGATAGAAAAATTATGTGAAAAACTCTCTACCTTGTCACTTCCTACCAGAAAGTCATAAAGATAAAACAGGTGAGGACATTTCTCCCATAATAATGGAACCCACTACTACATCTCATGGATATCGCCACCACACTTCTGAAGAACATCGATAAACATGATATCTTTAAAATATATCACCTTGTTCTGATAATTGATGATATTAATAGTTTCCTCCACCATGGTGGTATCAAGATCACACTACGATTCTATCCACTCCAACACATGAGATGAGTCTAGATGAAATCCCTTTATCTGGGAAATGTGAAAAACATCATGGATCATGGTTATCCATATTGGAAGCTACAAATGTTAGGCTACCTTCCAATCATGCTCTTCCACTTGCAATGGCTTGACATAATGTATCACCAAATCCCTCTCCTTCCCAAAGTGCTAGGGTCCTAACCAAAATATCCAGTTAAACACATAATCACTAACATGAAACTAAAATTGGTGACAATTTCAATTAATGTATAAATTATGGTGACTATTATTTATCACTATGATTTTCTATATCATCTATGTTTTCTCTCTCAAATAATGAATGAGAAGCAGTCCTAACAAGGACCTCTCACCCATGTCACCCTAGAAAAATGAGGACTTCCATGACCACCTATATAAATAATAAACTATGGAAATCATCTTTGAGGCCTAATAAATATTATTATTTGAGAAATCATGCAATAACGGGTTAATTTTCCAATAACCTCTGAAGAAAGGTAAAAATTCTCAAAATAGATCATCGAGATTCTAGATAGTGTCATCAGACTAGCGAACCATCTGGGTGTGATATAGGGTTCTCGAAATCATTTGGTTTCCCAACTCCTCATGGATTCACATCCAAAACTCGGATGTAAAATAGGAATCCTTTTCAAAAAATACCACTAAAGGTAATACATAAACCTATCAATCTCTCTACTATATGGAATTTGTGGTCCGTTTCCCCATCAACTACCTAGTATGATTAAATTGGGTTGATTTCATCAAAAAAATTCAAAATCACCAATATATAATCTTTCCCAATACATGTACTTGGTTGAATGATACTTTAATCTATCAATATCTTATCCCATTTCCAAACGTGGATGGGGAGAGGTCAGAATGACTCGGTTGGTCTATGATTATTTTATTTCATCGTTGGGTAGTTGAAACATTGGGAATTAAAGTCGAAAATTATATGTCCCATCCCAAGACACCAACAGCAACCTCCCTAGATATCAAATATCATGGTAGAACTAGGTTGTATGAACCTATAAGATTATTCACCTCATGTATCACCTCTAGCATCAAGATCATAGGAACTACTAGCAACTTCTTGAAAAGGAGAAACCCATCAAAATATCTTGTCTAATCATCCAAGGCCACCTCACTATTTATAATACTAATTATCTTCTATCATTCATGGTTCGATACCTTGTCACTACTAACCTAATCGATAATATATGATGTTACCTATATACTCACAAAAAACAAATTCACTACAGCAACATGTTTTTCCAAACTCAAAATAGAAAAGAAACTCATTAGACCCCACTCATCCACTGATTCTTGAACAACATGCACTAGAAGAATCATACTCAATGAATTAGTATCCATGTTCCGCATCTTGGGTTTATATGAAATTTTCAAATAATTATTTTGGAGATATTCAACATAGCGTCTCGGTATGGGGTTAATGTACCTCTGGGTAATGATATAAATATGGATTTTATGATCCAAATAGACTACAAAATGCTCCCTTGAGTGGTAATGATTCTATGTATTCAGCTCATGCATTAATTATACTAATTGTAAGTCATGGGAGGGATAATTTCACTCATGTTGGCATAACTTTCATGATCCATATGCCATCACATGGACATTTTGCATCATCACACATCTCAAACACACTCTAGAGGCATCAAAATGCCGAGTATCAACTCTCATATGCTCGGAAAGAGACAAAAATGGTATTGATGTCAAAAGTTCTTGTAAAAGCTTAAAATAATGTTGAAAATTCTCAACCAACTAAAAAATCACCCTTTTTATAGATGAATTATTTATGTTATAATCTATATTGTGGAAGATCTAGAAAAATTGACTATGATACCTGACCAAAACAAAAAATATACAAATCTAAATCACATTTTTGTGATTCTCCCAAGATATTAATGCTCTAACCCTATCAATATTGTTTTAAAATCTCCCTCAGTTATCACATGGCCCATGAACATTACATTCCAAATCCAAAAATACATTTGGAGTGTTGTTCATATAGACGGTGATCCATAAAAACTCCCAAAACATCATCTATAGGGTAATCATGATCTTTCTCAGTCATGGAATACACCAAGATTTATTCAAAAAAAAACATACAAGTATTACTAAAAGGGGTGGAAGATCATTTTCATGAACTCCATAAATATTAGAGGATAATTGGTGTACCCAAATGAGAAAAATACTCCGAATTAATTTTTTATATTTTGAAGGAAGTCTCCAAAATGTTCTCGAATTGGACCCTCATCTTCAGGAACCTAGATCTCAAGTAGACTTAGAAAAACAATGATCGTTGTTGAGATAGTAAAAGAGATAATAAAATATGTGAAATTAGTATTCATTTTTTATGGACAGTTGATGTAGACTATGAGAGTATATTCAATGTCAGAGGCCCCCAACCACCTTCTCCTCCAACAAAACCTGGAAATCCCCTTGCGACACACTAGGGAGGATAAATCCATTTTTTTATATCCACTAGATATAATTTCATCTAATTCAACTTAGTTGAAGCCATATTATAAGTTGAAAGGGATATTGGGATCATCTCGAAAGTATAAAAATAGTAAAATATGTATCTTAGTTGATAAGAATCAAAAAATATTCCTATAGGAAATCGTTAGTATTCCTTTTCACGATCACTGAAATTTGACATACTGAACACATATCTATGGAATTGAAGAAAAACATGGACATCAGTCATGAAATCAATACTGAATTTGAATAAATTCATACTTCCATCCCTAATAATGAATCCCACTCACCTATAATGACATGATTACTCCACCGAGTAGTATGAAACTAGACCATACAGAGAGAATAATCTATATTCGCCTTGAAAAAAAATCAACCAATACATTATGATTATATGGTTGATCATTTCGAGGTCTAACATGTGGAAATACCAAAGGGATTCCACTTCTAAAATAAAAACATGGTATGCAGGGAACTTAAAATCTTGCTCATTATTTTCACTCAATGGGTACTAAAATCAATAACTAGTGGCATCAATAGTTATCCCATTCCCAAAGAATCATTTAATTTTATAATGAAAAAAATGTGAAGTTCATGATTTGAAAATAATGTATTCCATGGATGAAGTAATAAACATCATACCTCTCACATTGGACAACCTAGAATCTAAGTCCTCCAAACTTACCTATATTTTATGAAGGCATCTAGACTGATTCCCTCCCTATGTATTCTTTTCTTGGAGAAAATCCCAAATTTCTTATGGGAAATATTTTCCATCCTTGGTACTATCATATTTATTCTATGAACCCTTTGAGAATTTGGTACCCACAATACTCCAAGGTAAACAAATATAATAGACGAACTAGAGATGTCTTAGACTCCCTCATCGGGGGAACATCCTCAAAGTATTTAGTAAATTTGGGATAAGAGACCACAATTTCAATAGTAATACCAAGGAATGGTATGACATCTCACATAATCCACTAGATCAATGCTTCATGAATGCAATGCACTATTTCTATTGTATTTTAGTGACTGTTCACACTTCCTCTTCCAACCAAATGAATATCACAGCTTCCAACCACTATAGAAAATCAATTAAGAAATTTTTTTCCTAGTTATATATTCATTTGTCCATTGTCATTTATATTACAATATGTTTACATATAGAGGATTAGAAGCACATACCAGATCCTTGGGTTCAATCCAATCAAGAAATGTTAATCCTTATTGTAATGTTTCATGATGATATTCAAAGAAACAAGAACCGACTCGATGAACTAATATGCATACTCAATCAGAGAATAATCTCATTGCTAAAATTTAAATAACACATGGCCCTTCACTAACCTTACATGATTTTCAAGAACTTCTAATTAAATTCCTCTCTAAAAGTTTTCCACTTGAGCTCTTCATGTGTCCTTATAATACCTATTGTCTCTCAAAATTTTATACCAATTCCATATAGTTCATAAGTGATAAGACAACTTCTATGTTATTAGGGGTCTTCTAGAACTCAAATATCCACTGAATCTAATTCAATGAATCCTTGGATATTTGGGCCCTTTTTCTTCCTAGAATACCGATAAATTTTTCCTAACATACTTTTGTTCATGGTCCATAATTCAGGTTTGTTTTCAACAACCAATTTTACACAAGGATTGAATTTTATGAATAAATTACTACACTAGGGGTTGATTATGTGGGACATTTTCCAAAATACCCTCTCTATGGCGACACAAGGCCCTTATAGGAGGAAGTGTATACATAGTAAATAATAGAATCTTAATTAATACACAATTTATTTTCAAACATCACCAAATAAAATAAAGGACACCCTTATGATAGGTATTAAAAAGAATAATTATCATCAATAGAATCCTCAAATGAAATAGGAGTAAGAAATCATGATTTTTAGCATTTCCCATTATACCCAGTTTAGCTGCATTGTTTGGAAAATCATGTGCCAATCATGTGGGTTCCACTGGAAGATATAGACATGGTATCATGGGATACTCATGACTACAAATAATGATGTTTTTTAACTATTGAATCATACTTAATATTCTATTTCACCCTAACAGTTAACATAACCCATGGGATCCCCCTGTGACTCAACATAAACTGGGTTGTTCAACAACATTTCAATAAAAACACCATATTTTGAGTCAAACCATAATATTAATCTCTTAAAACCTATAAAAACTCGAGATTCAACTCAATGAAGTGTTTTATAGGCACTCCTCCACCCTTTCCACCTGAGTCTCAATGTTCGTAGATCAAATTTACCACTACCCCTAACAAAAAATAAGCTCAAATACTATTTTTAAATGAAACAACACATGTTGTGTGTTAACCCATGTGATAGGTTAGGCTGACTAGGGAATGTTTGTTAAACGTCCAAAAAATGATTCTATAGTATCTATAATATAGTTATTTTTTAGAAATTATCATATTTATCAATTATTATTTTTAAATATTTTAATTCTACTTTAGATCATTTAAAACATCCTTAAGTATAATATGAACTTATAAAAATTTTATTTTAATTTTTAATTTATTTTGACTGCTTAAGAAATAGTATTGGCCTATGTATGTGTGATAATTTATTTATGATATTTTAGTAAAAATATAAAAAAAGTTATATAAATTTATTTCATGATGATATACCTATTGGAAATAAATATTTACATGTATGTGAATATTCATTATAATGATCAGTAGAGTTCAAAAATGTGTAGTTTTATTCAAGAACATGTGTGGAACCAAATAAAAAAATCACAAGAGTTTGATAGGTGTTATAATTGGATTTGGGATATGAATTAAGGAACCCCCTCGGATCTGGATTGATTAATTATCCACTCAAGAGATCAACATGTAAAAAGTACTCAAGATCACGTCATTTCCTATTTATTTTTCAATACATGGTTCTTTGTTTGTGAATGTGTACATTATAAATGATCTCATGATAGAGTTAATGGTAATTAATAAATACAATAAATATAAATGTGCATTAAATGATTTTTTATTCTTGTTCAATGTTTTATTTTCATTAAAATTGTCACAAGATTGAAAAATAGAATAGTATTTCATTTATATACTAAATAGTAGAATATAAAAATTCCCACAATAACACCATATATTATAAATTAATTCTTTTAATCATGCTTGAATGAAACCATAGTTCAGGGTGCTCATAAATCATGTTTGATTGTTCATCCTCTAAGCTGGTTTTTTAACAAGGATGATGTGTTTACATAACTAAAAATTGTATAAAATAACCTGTAAAATATAGCTTAGGTAAATTTTAGAGGAATGGTTTGAGATAATCTAATATAGGATTCATAAGAGATAGTAATTTCTCAAAAGAACAAGGATCCATAAGTAATTTTTTTTCACAATAAAAAATTTAACCTCAGAACATTGAATTATTAATAATTTCATACTTTTTACTAAAAATGGAGGTTTAAGGATCCATTCCCAATAAATACTAGATTGAATGGGTTTTTTGAAACTATTACGTAAGGGATACTAGTTTCTAAAATAAACAGTGTATAAAATTTTTAATTAATAAATAAAATATTTCAAGACATTGGTTATCGAAATAAAAGTCTTAATAGTCTATGTTTTATTTTATAGAAAAAATAATAATCAAATCACAGAATAATTTTCATACATTTTATGTACAGATAATTGAATTGAAAATATAAATTTCAGAGAGTTTTATATGTTCTTTCACTTAAGAAAACTAGTGAAAAATATGATTTATGTTCCTAAATTCATTATAAATAATCAACCTCCTCATGGAGAGAATGAGGGTGACAAGGATGCTAGAACAGGACACAATGGTGATGAATTGGATTTTTGATACATCTTTTTATCTGATATTTTTAGTGAGTTAATGTAACAATATAAGGACATTGATGGAATTACTATATTGAAATATCACAACAAACTCCATAAGGATAAAGACTTAAATGATAATTGTAATTTCTAGTACATTATACAAATGAAATCTAAAATAAATATACCTAGTTAATGATCATGTAACCAAATTTATATTTTTCACCAATTAATTATTAATTCATGGATTCCTTGTGGATAGATACCTATTCATAAATCTTTATATTTTATCTGTAGAAGTCAAATTATCCACATTTATTAGTAATTATATAATTAATAGTATGGATATGATTATCTCAAAAAAAAATTCAACAAGGTTTTAAAAGATGATAGGGATATATCGATATTTAATTTTTAAATCATTATATTGAAAACATATATTGTAAAAGGTTGAAACAAAAAGGGAAAATTTAATTCTTTGGGTGACATAGAAAAATCCATCGAAGAATTTTTTTTATAGATATGAATTAATATGAGGATATTTTCTTTTTTTCTTTATAAAAAATTTAGTTGAATGTGAAATTATAATCAAATTATTAATAATCATGTATAATCCTATAATTTATGTATATTATACTTTAAATTTATTATTATTTTACTTCTTGGGTATTAGATACTATTTTTTCTGAATCATTTTTCTGAAAATATAGGAACCAAGGAAGATAAAAAATATTACAAAAAATTAAGGTTTTTTTGTTAAAAAATAACTATTTAATGTTATATCATCACATGAATATCATTACATTAAAATTTCATAGTGGGAAAGTTCTTTTATGTGAAAAATATTGTTATGTATTTGGTGTTACCAAAAACATTTTCTAGATGTCGAGCTAAAACACAATGAAACCTTATTTCATGTTTGAAATAAATGTTATTATGGATAACCATACATAATTTAAATTTTAATTACAATATATTAACAGATTTATGATATCACAAATTATTTATTAATAGAAAACTTGTGGGCTAAATAAAACCCATTTGTGTCATGTTAGTACTTGGTCTTGTAACAGTAGAATAAAATTTCAATGAAATACCAATTAGGGTGTTTAGAGTGTTTTGATATGAAAACACATAGGTATTTAATATAAATTATTATATGGTAAAATAATAAACTACCCCTATAACACCCTATGATTTTATGATTTTTTGTATACTTTAATTTGTTTGATATCTTGTGTTACACAAAACACCGATTTTTAACAAATTGTGAAAAATTTCTATATTATTATTAAAAAATTTCCATTATTTGAAAGTTATTAAACATAATTTTAAATATTATGTATAATGGTTTTCTATAAATAAAAACTATTCTCAAAAGTTACATAATATTGGGTAATGTCTATATATGTTTTGAAAATATATTTTTATTAGAAAAATGTTTTACCTTTAGTATGAAAAACATCATAAAATTAATATTTAAAACTTTTAAAAAATTTATTTGAAAAAGTCATTTTTTAAATATACATGGTAAAATTATCTTAGGGAGTATTTTTGGTCTTTTTCTGAAAATGATAATTTTTTAGTTAATAGTGAAAAAATATTATTTTTATTAAGAATTTTCTCTTCATTTAAATAATTTCAAAGAATCCAAATTCTTTTAGGATGGTCAAAGTAAATTTATTTCAGTTATATATTTTTTAGTACCATTTATGTCATAGGAATAAATTTTATATTTGATTTTCATATTATAACATTCTAGACATCTGAATATTTTCTCTTCGGAAAAGCACATTTTCTTCATGTCTATGGGTTTAATAAAAATTAATATTTTGAAATTATATGAATTGAATGTAAAATAATTGATTAAATTTTTTGGATTATAATAATTAATATACTCTAATGAGGTAAAATTAATATTAAACCACAATGAATTATAAAAAGAGAAAAAATTAATTACTGTAGTGGATGTTAAAATGGGGTTTTAGGGGGTTAAACTACAATGATATGCTGTAAAATGAAATAAAAAACATTTAAAATTCCTATTTTTTGTCATATTTCAAACATTAATACCTTAATTTATATTTTTTGTTTTCTTGACACTTTTTAATTAAATTGAAAAATGTAAAAATGAAGTAAAGGGAAAGAAAAAATATATCACCCACTTACTTTTAAATTTAAATTATACATTCACATAGGGAAAAAAGAATGATGTGGATGAATATTGATTGTAATTATGAGCATAATTAAATTAGTTTTCAAGGGGTAATTTATTTTAAATACTTAGTTATTATATTATTAATTTAAAAGCCTAACAAATACAAACACATTAATTATTCAAACAATAGAAAATTTAAAAAAATGGCATGAATAATTCAAAAATTAATATAAATTGAATTAATAGTTTTATTTAAAATTTTAAATTCATTTTAAATAAATAGTTCCAAAATTGAAATTAATGTTTTTTTATAATAAATAATATTCTATAAAATGATATGAAATTCTTAAAAATCCTTTATTCATCCAAGTTAGTAATAATTTATAAAAATATCAATTATTTTCCAATCATGGAATAATTTTTCTTTTTTTTTAAATTTTATTCAGTCATATCTAGTAAAAACATTGTTACCATGGTAAATGTTTAAATGTTGTTTTACACGTACATGTGGTTGTGTGAAAATTAATTTTACACACATATAGGATTTTTATTTTCAAAATTTTATGTCATATATATAACTCGTGGGTGAAGACTAGTTAATTAAATCTACTTATATAAATATATATATATTAGTTATTGATATATTACTTGGGTAAAAATATTAGCTACTCGAGTGAAAACTAAAATGGTAAAAGTAAGGATTGTTAGATTTTAAAGAACAACATGTTGAAAATATTTTTTTTGGTAGAGGTGTGGATTTTACATATATTATCTCTACTAATAAAATTATCAATTTTGGTGGAAATTTTTTGGAGGGTTACTTACCATTATTAAATAATTTCAGGTAATTATAAAAAATACCACTCCCCCTAAATTATAAAAGGCTACATATTCCCCTAACTTCCTAACACCTCCCAAACAATTTTGCTTAACCAAAAACTCCACAAATATATCGAAAATATCATTTTCACTATTCAAGAGGTTTTATTCATTCCAAATTACTGACCCTAGGGTTTTTAATAAGTTATACAAAGGGGGTTGTTCTATGCCAAGGTAATTTTCTTTACCAAGACATCTCTTTTTAGTCATCCATTTACAATCATCACTCATGTACTAATAATTCCAACATAATAACAATGGTATATACCATATAATTAGATATTTTTATGTTGATTCAAGGACCTATATCTATCCACTCTTAAATTAAATGGGTTATGAAATAATTATTTATGTGTGTGGTGGACTATCACCTCGTGAACCGATGTTATTCATTTTTCCATCACCATATCTCACTGATGAATATAATGATATATATAATTTTTTATATTATATTTATGATATTATTATATTTATTTAATTTTTTTATAACTTATACTTTCTTACTTCCCATTTTCTGGGAACTTGATAACATCTCTCATTATATGACGAACTACCACCTTACAAAGTGATGTGATTCATCCACTCTTTACATGGAATGTAATAAGATTGGTTTTAATAAAAATATGTGATATATATGACATAAAAATTATTTTTTATTGGAAATATATTTTTCAACTTTCATTATTTCAAAATGTTGATAAAATGGAAACATCGTTCTTGTGTACGTGCAGCCTAACCTCTCAAGGAATAGTGTATTTCAATTTTTATCTATAAATTTTATGGATTTATCTCTATCTATAAATTTCAATAATGAATATATATTATATTAATATAATTTTTTAAATTTTTTACATTATTTAAACACTATAAAAAAATTGGAAAAAAATAGAAATTAAATAAAAAAACACAAAAAATAAAGTAATTATTGCCTAAAATCTGACATTAAAATTAAGTTGTTAATAAATGGATAAAAAAGGTCAAAAGTAAATCATATATGGTATCATATATTTAATTATGGTTAACAAATATATTTATAATAAAATTTTATATATTATAAAAATGTTTTCAATGTGAATGAAGGTAGTCGAGATTTATGGTAAGGGATTTCGATCTCACTTTTATTTTCCTTGAGACACATGCCATATTCACCACATGTTTCATTCATGCGGTGTATTTAGTATCCATGAATATATTATATCATTTTTATCCTGAAAATTTTGTTTATTTAAATATCAATTTTACGATCTCTCTATCTTTGGGTTTACAATTCAAAAGTTATCAAAGTAGTTAGGGATTTGTTTCCCAATTTTCTTTATTTTGGGACATATATTGTGTTATGAAACCATATTTTTTTTAAGAGGTACATATACTACCCATTTTAAATGTTATATCATGAATCTAATTTCATTCATGATATTTTAAGATTTATTTATTATTATAGTTTCATGGGGAATACAATTGAATATTAACAAAGATGTAATGGTTTTATGATACAATCTCATTGTCTATCATGATTGTTTATGTTTATGATTCTGATGATGAAATATTAATATCCATAGCTAAAAAACTCATTAACATTATTATACCCTCTTTATCTCAATATAATATTTGTTTTCCCTTCATTTTACTCTCTTTATGTACTAAAGAGTTCAATGATATAATTTTAATGAAAAACAACTGTATTTTTATCCTCGCCAGAAAACCTATTTTCCTTGCAAAAAAATTTATGTACAAAACATTTATAAATTTTTATTTTGAAATTTTGGATATCATTTTTTAATTAAATTTAAAACATTTTTTACTTTTTAAATTTTTTTTGAAAGGAATCATTGAGTCATTTTACAAACGAGGCCCGTTTGGTTTTTACCAGAAACGGGAAAGACATATTTTCTTTAATGTATACAGAATGTATAGAATTTCTTGTATTTATTACCAATAAAAATATTATATATTCCTTTATATGTTTCAATTTTTTTAATGAATTACTCAATTCCAAATTATATTATATATTTTCAATTCTGAAAAAATGATTTTTAAATAATATTTATTTTCACATAGAAATTTCCCAGGTGATCACTTAAAATAATTTTCCATGTAATATGATATCCGTTGATTTTAGTTTTTCTTTAAAATGGATATTATCCAAGGATTAAATTCTTATTATTTCCCGAGATGGTTGGGATTTTTGATGAAAATATTTTTATGAAACACGCTTCTTCATCCACATGTTATTCCATGATATATTTAGAATGATACTAGTTTTTATATGATTTATTCTATTATTAAATGTTGAAATGATTTTCAAATATATCTTTTTTCACATTTTTTATATGATTAAATTTTTATGAGAACCATTAATTTTCATGCATTCTGATATGATGAATCTTTTATGATATGGTACAAAACATATATTCGATTTTCATTATTTTAGTGGTGGGAACTGTATATCCGTCTAATGAATTGGGTAAATATTGATATATCATCAGATAAATATTACTGGATTAGGGAGTGAACCCTGTTCAGTAAGGGAGTTGTTCTTTTATGATATTCTTGGGAGTTAAAATTGACTATTATGATGGTTTGGGGATTGAACACAATCAACTACGATAGTCTCAGAAATGATCCTTGATCTATTAAGGAAATGATTTTCAACACTTATGTGTATGCCAAAAATATATTTACTATAATAATGGTATGTTCTCATTGTTTATGTTCTCTGATTCCATTTTAATTCATTTCTTATGAAATATAATTATTTTTTCCACTATTGATGTTTATGATATATTAAATGAACTATATTTTTTTAAAATGTATTTCTCAAGTTTTAATAACCTTCTACACATGATATGTTTATATCTCCCTGTTTTACCCTAACTGTACATCTGATCTCACCCACTCAAAATTTTCCTATCCCAAGGTGATGATGCATGGTATTATGTTTGATATATATTAGATGGGTGCTAGCTATAAAGATTATTGTGGGAGATGATATAGATCACTTATGGACTGATTTATTACATGTCCTAGTTTCTAAAGGAACTATAAGTTTAGGATTCCCATAATGTATTTTTTAATTTAATTAATATTTATCTAAAATATATAATATATATTTATGTGAATGTTTTGTCTCTCTAGTTTTTATCAATGGATAGGTTTAGTTAATCGATGGAAATTATTATGAGAAAACATGAGTGATATCAAGAGCAATGCGACTAAGGAATGCATAGAGATATTTCTAAGGATAAGTATAAGGATGATTTAATGTATAGTGAAATTTCCTATCATTATTGTAAAGGATAGAGTGATCAATTTATATGAAATTACATCATTATATGTACACTATAAGTGGATGTGGCTCTATAACATTGGTACCTAAAAGTATAAAATCTGAAAGGGCTCATGGAGATGGACTCTATTATCACTAGGTGCACAAAAATGGGCCTTAATGAACACCTAGTTTTACACACTCAATGGATATGATTTGAAAATTCACAATATGTTTATAAAAATTCATGAAGGATTTGAATATGGACCCTTGATGACAATAGTTAAACCATGTTGTCATAGATTGATAATAAGGTTTCAGGATTTCAATATATAATTACTGATTTTTCATGATTATATGGTATTATACTGTGGATATTATTTCTGACGTAACTTTCTTTATTTTTAGTCAATGGAGGAAATCATGAGTAATTGGGATAACATTGATTGTGATATAAAATGTGTTTATGAGAACCCGAATGGGATAATGAGTAGAGTGGATGATATTGTGATTATTCATAATTAGTTATTATGATATATGATTAATAACATAAACCTTATCCAACTCTCGGGCTCACTTAATATGAGAATAAAAGAGTATGTGGAGATCTCATAATGTAGAGAAATTAGTGTAAATAAGATTCAGTTTATTATATATCACGAATGTGAAAAGAAGAACCCATGTGATTTTCTAAAAGGAATATAAAGTAATTTTTTGTGTAGAGTAGAAGAACAAAAGGTGAGTAATTTTCAAGGAAAAATGAAATGTTCCATTAATTTAATGAAAGAGAATAATGGTCTCTTTAAGGTATCACTGATGTTTGAATGTTTTAAATGTGGAAATTATGGTAATAATGAATATCTATGTCCTAGGGGGATGATTGTGATGAAAATAAGAAATGTTTTATGATTGACAGTTATACTATAAATGATATAGAGAGTATGAATGTTATATAAAATGTATGGGTTTTTTTAAAAGTATTTTTTTATCTTAAACATTAAAATCATGAATTTTTTTAGGTTGATTACTATTATTAGATTATTTATGTTCCATGTTATTCGAAATTGTTATTAAGGAATTAGATTAGGAATTATTGTTAATGGTTTCAGAATGATGTTGAATGAAAAAAAGTTTGTTTATATTATAATTCATGAATTATGTTGTTTGAATAATTAAATAAAATATTATTGATTATTACAATTTTTTCTTTTATATATTTTCATGAATATGTTGATCGGTATTGAGACCTAGAATAGTGATTTTTTAAATAGTGATATATTATAGAAAACATGTGATTGAGTGAAAATAACCTTAATAGGTTCCTGATGTTGATATAATGATGTTTAGTTAGAAAAAGGAGTTGGTTGATATAAATTAAATTGGATAGTATATATAAACATAGAACATATTAGTGATTTGATAAATAAGTGGTTTATGCTATCTTTGATGGAGTTTCAACATTTTTAAATTTATCAATTATATTATATAAGCAGAGATTTTATTTTAGGAATAAATAAAGTGTTAATTATTTTAATCAGGTTTGTTTTTATTTGGTTTTAATTATAATTTAGTTTATTAACATATTTTAGGATAATATTTGACTGGGGTTTTCACATAGATATCATGTGACCATCAATAGACACTAAATTTTATTTGGTGTATTAATGTTAAGTTGTTTTTGGGAAATTTAGTAACATTGTTTAGAATTTTTTAGAGTGGAAGGCTCATAATGTAAACCATATATAAAATGGTTCCAGATCAACTTTGGATGCTATTGGACATCTTACTTCAACTATTTTAGTTTTTCAAAATAGTTATAGGGTGATGAATGACATATAAATATTATGATGATTTTAGTGTGTTACACATGGAAAATCAACACGAATATTAGTTCATTGATGAAGTGAAACATGATTAAATAAAAACCATTTGAGGTAGTTTTTATTCTGATATATAGGAATATTGATTCCCATATATTTCGGTCCCTTTAAAGTTATTGATTTTATCAGGATAATATCCTATCGTTTAGTACTTCCACCGAACCTATCACAAGTCCATGATGTGTTCCACATATCTCTCATATAAAAGTACATACCTCATTCATAAAATTCATAAAACTAAGAGGTCATACCATTGGAGAATGTTCATTCTTATAGGGAACAATTTTTGGATATTCCATATCATTGATAGAATGTGTTTCAGTATATAACTTTTCAATTGGTTAATGTTTTTTTTGAATCCACCATTATTAGTTTTCTACTTAGGAACATGAGGTTATAAGGAGGTAGAAGTATCCTTAATTTTTTTAAACAATTAAAATTTCAATGGAGAAATTTATTTTAAGGGTAGTATAATATAATTCAATAATTTATTATTAAATATTCTTTTCAAATAAGTTTATTTTATTGATATCTTTTATAACATACAAAACCATGTTTAATCAAACTGTGAAAAACTATTAATATAATTATTTAAACAAAGTTGTTTTTACATATACATAAAACATTGAAAAATTAATAGGATTGATCATATATTAAATATTAATATAAATTTATAAAAATATAAAATGTTTATAAAATGGTATGTGAATTTTGGTAAAGGATTTATATGTTTTGAAAATATTTTTTCCTCAAACCAATTTTTTATTTTTTCATTTTGTGAAAAAATTATAAATGTAATTTTCTTTAAATTTTAAAAACCTTATTGGAAAAAATAAAACTACTATTTTAAATATAAATTTCAAATTATCTTAGGGTTAATTTATGTCATTTTTCAAAAAAGATTATTTTCTTAAGAGAATAGAGAAAAATACTGGGGTTTTTTAAATAATTATCTCTTCGTTTTAATCATTTAAAAACATAAAAATTATTTTAATATAGTTTTAAAAGTAATATTAGTTAAATTATTTATTTATTAATAAAATTTATTATATTTTTAAAAAATTAAGTATTGAATTTTGATATAGATTCATTCTAAAAAATTTCATATTTTATGTTTTGAAACCATCTTTTTTCTCATGTTTGCGAGTTTAATTTTCAATTTACATTTTACACTTATTTGAATAGAATTTTTAGAAAATGAATAAATATTTCAGATTAAAATAATTAATATTATATAATTAAGTTAAATTAATTTTTGACAATAATTAATAGTAAGAATAGAAAAACATTAGTACCATATTTATGATTAAAATGTTGATAACAAGGGGGAAACATAAAAATATAAAGTCTAAATTGACTTAAAAAATTTCCCAATTACTATTGTATTTCAATATTTTTACCCTTATTATCTTATTTTCTATTTATATTTTTTGATACTTTAAAATAAAATTTACCAATGTAATAATTTATGTGAACAAATGGACAAAATGTTACTAACTTGATTTCAAATTTCAATTATGTGTTCGTATAGGAAAAAAGTATGCTGTGAATGAATATTAACAGTAATTTTTAGAATAATGAAATTATTTTCATAAAGGTATAATATTTTTGAAAATTTTGTTAATTAAATAATTAAATTAACATCTTAAGCAATGTCAATGCTATGATTATTGAACTAATTAAAAAATTATAATAAATGACATTTAAAATATAAAAACTAATATAAATTTAATTAATTATTGTATTCCATGATTTTGTTTATAAAAATATGATATTTTAAGAAGGTTTAAGAATAATATATTAAAATTCCATCATTGTATTGAAAATTTTAATGTCAAATTAAGTGAATATCATCAAAATTAATATTAATGTTATTGTATAATAAATAATATTCTATTAAATGAATAATAATTTAGAAAAAATAACTCCTAAAAATTCATTTATAAATGTTTAAAAATGTAATATATGGTCTAGTAAATGTTTAATTATTCTTTTATAATACTTATGTTGACTCTCAAATAGTGAAAACATTATTACCATGTTAAATATTAAAACTAAATTCTGTGTATTACATACACTAATATTATAATTAATTTTACACACACAAAGGGTTTAAATTTTTAGAATTTTAAATAATTTTTATAACTAGTGGTTACAAATTATTTAATAATTTTCACTTATCACTAGTACTAATAGATAAATTTCCTAGGTAAAAAGACCAGCTACGGTATTAAAATATAAAACGGAAAAAATAAGGAAACATAGATTATATAAAAAAAATGTTTAAAACATATATTTTTTTTGTGGGGTAGAGGGTTTTCATTATAATATATTCCCTCCACTCTAATAATTATAAATTTTTTAGTCACTTTATCAGAAATTTAATTTCCATTATATAATATTTTTGGATATTTCCAAGAATAATAATCCCCATTGTAATAAAAATTCCACATCTCTCATCACATATTCACACCCCTAAGATATTAATCCATACAAACCACTGAAAAAATACCTCCCAGACATCATTAAAATTTTCTAGTGTTTCTCATCCATAAATTCAAACCCTAGTGTCCTTAATAATTGATCAAATGGGGTTGTTCTATGAGAAAGTGATTTTCTACAATAAGCTATTTCATTTTTACTGCTGCTTTTACCATCTTAATTCATGTATTAATAATTAAATTATAATAAAACCACTATATACTATCTATATTTTGTTATCATTTTGAATGAATAACCAATATATATATATATATATATATATATTCTATCAAATTGGTTATAAAATTTTTATTGTTGTGTATGAAAGACTACCGTCTCACGAACCGATGTTCTCCGTTTTTTGATCAGCACCTCTCATGGATAGATATAATTATTTAGTAAATTTATATATAATATATATATTATATTATTATAATTTTTTATTATATCACATATAAATTATTACTTTACATTCATTTTGAATACAGTAACATCAATTGTATGTACAGAAGACTACCACCTTGCGAAGCGATGTGATTCATTAACACATTACATGGAAGCTAATAAAGATTTGTCTATGGGAAAAATTAGATATATATTAAAAAAATGATTCACTAATTATAATATATTATATACATTTATTTATTTCAATCTTTCAAGAAAATAGAATCAATGTTCATGCGTATAAATGACTTACCCTCTCTGTGAATGGTGTATTTCATTGTCTTTCTCTAACTTTTATGAATTACTCTGAATACGTATATAATGGATATATATTATATTTATATTATGGTTAAAATTATATATATTATGTAATCTTAATAAATTAAAAATAACCAAAAAAAATATAAAATCAAAACATACACAACGAACAAAGTAGTTAATTGGAGAAACCAGAATTTGTCATGGAATTGTTAACAAAGGAGTAACAAAATGTCACCAGTAAATATTATATTGAATTTAATGTATATTTATGGTTCTTTAAAATATTTATAATTAAAATATATTAATTATAAATTTTATTTGGAAGATGTATGAATGATTTTGGGACTTAAAGTAAAATACTTTTATCTGACTTTTATTTTTTATGAGACACAGACCAGTTTCATCAGTTCTTTATTTTATGTGGTGTATATAATGACCATGAATGTATTTATTTAGTATTAATCTAATTTTTTTTATTTAAATATCAATTTTAGGATCTCTATTTCATGTGGTCTATATTTTAAATGTTACCAAAATAGAAAGTGATTTATATCTCAATTTTCCTTCATTAAGATGTACATCGTGTTATAAACCTATCTTAATTTATGATGTGAATATACTAATCCTTTGTTATGATATATCATGAATATCATTATATTAATTATATTTTATGCCTCATTTAATTTTTTTATTTCATGGTGCTTAAAATTCAATGATATTGAAGTGGTAATGGTTTTACGATTCAACCCCATTGTTTATCAAGAATATTTTTGTTTATGTCTCTGATGATGAAACTTATAATATATATATCATGAAACTCATGATTTTTATGATACTACATTTATGTAATTTTAATACTTTTTCCTTCATTTACATCTATTTATTTACTAAGGATTTCGAATTAATTGTTTTGATAAAAGTCATATTTGTTTCTCTCTTCGGTAGAAATATTCTTTTCCTTCTAAAACCATGTTTTATAAAAAAAATTGGATTTTTTTCTAAAATTCTGCACATTATTTTTTAATGTAATTTTTACACTTATTTTACTGTTTACAAACTGTTTTTAAAGGAATCCTCATTTCATTTTCAAAACAATGAATGTCTGGATTTTACCAAAAATGTGAAATGAATATATTTTTAATGTGTATCGTATGTATAGAGTTTCCCACCATCATCATCACTAATTATTTTAAATCATACTATAATTTTTTTAAATAAAAGGATTTCAAAAATATTTTTTTGTATTTTAATATTTTTAAAAGAAAATTCAATAAAATTTTATTTTCATGAACAAATGTTAAAGGTGATCATTCAACATCATCTTCCATATAATATGACTTCCTTTGTTTTTAGATATACTTTACGAGGGATATAATCCAAGGAGAACAATATTATTGTTTCTATGGATGAGTTATTTTGATGACAAAATAATTTTTATAAAACCATATTCTCTTCCCTTGGGTTATACCATAATAAAATGGTTATGAGATCTGCACCATTTTTCCATAGGTTATTCAAGGATGAAATAATGAAATTTGTTTATTTTCTATAGTTTATTATATGATTAAATTCTTATGAAGCCAATTTTCATGGGGATTTATATGTTTATTGTTTTATGATCTTGGGGAAAATGTGCATATGATTTTCATTTTTTAGAGGGTAGGATCAATATCTCTCTCCAATTTATTAGGTAATGATTAATATCTCATGGAATAATTGCACTATATTGGTGATTAAAATCTGTTCAATAAGGGTATTTTTACACTATGATAGTCATGAGAGTGAAATATTAATATTATGTTCGGTTGGGGTGTGAACCAATTCAACTATGATAGTCATATAAATGATCCTTGAACTACTATGGAAATGATTTTCATGTCTTAGGTGTATTCCACAAATCTTTGTATTATACCAATGCTATGTTCTCATAGTTTTTGTTCTTTTATTACATTATGATTCATGTATCATGAACATCCAATATTTCTTCCTAGACTCAATTTTATTATCCATTTTATGAAATGTATGCTTTTAGAAATTTAATTCACATTTTCACATTCCATTATGCTCATGATATATTGATATCTCTCTAATTTACCATTATTGAGCATCAAACCTCAACCTTCCTTATGTTTCCTTTATTCAGTTTATGATGAAAGGTATTTTGAACAATATTAATAATAATGGTTCTACAAATAAAGAAAATAACTGGAGACGATGTACCTCAACTATGGACCAGTTGTTTATGTGTTATTATTTCCAAAAAAATTATACCTTTACGATCCTCAAGCATGTGTTTGTGTAATGTAATGAATATTCATCTAATGTTTTGTAATATATATGCATTAAAATTTTCTTCTCTATAAACATTATATTAGAAGATGTTATAGATCAAATAATATTCTATAAGTTTTTTGTTAGATATTCACTATTAAAAATAGATGTTAAATATAAATTCATGTGGTTTATAAGATTCATTTAAGATTTGTAAGGAATGCGATAAGAATTATAGGAAACATTTGGTATGAATATAAAATATATTTTATGTGGTTTTGAAAAAAAAATATTAACAATTAATTCATCAATAATTAAATATAAAGTAAAGTTACTCTTAATTTCAAATTTATTTACACGCATTAGAGTGATGATATTAGTAAATGAATGATTTATAATGTATCTTATAAGTATTTCATGTGATTTATTATTCTTTTTAAGTCATTATTTGAATATTAAGTTGATTACAATTAACCATATGAAAACTATTATAAAAAATAGTTATCATATATGTTACACAATGAATGAAATCTATTATTTCACTAATTCATGTGATTTGATGCAAACCGTTTGTTATGTATTATTTTGTAAATAGTATTTAATCATGAAAAACACAAACCATATCAAAGGTTACTTGATAAATTACTAACAATATTATACAAAAGTATCATTCATTTAAAATATTATAATTACATAGTAGGAGAGTATATATATATTTGATATAGTTGGAGAAATATACACTTTAATAAAGTAATGATTATATTTCAATATTATATCTAGTTAATTTAAATTATACTACTTATAAAAAGGACATAAATATAGATGGTCATGGGTGGTAAATTTAATACCAGTAACTAATGATTATTTGAAAAAGGATTAAAATAATTCAATGTGTTGACTATGAAAAAATATTTCTCACCATAAAGATGTTAAAATCCACAAAAATTTGTATTGTTAATGTCTATTACCATGATTATTATATTTATTGGTATAATTGCAGAACATGAAAATTCAAAAAATAATATATTTAGTATAATAAAAAAGGTTCATGAAAATAAAATATCTAGTATAATATAAAATCTGTATGAATTAATTAACTAAATCATGTGATTGTTATTTCTCCATGTGTTAGCTGGAGGTTAGTAAGAGATCCATAGTTTTCAATGTGATATGAGTTGATTAAAATATGAAAAATAGATAACAATATTATAGTTCAATATTTCAAAGATGAAAAAATACTCCCCTAAGAATGACCTTAATTAGTGAAAAATGGAAAAAGATATTTTGATAATGATCAAAAGGGTAAATTAGTCCATGTCAAAATATATAAATTTCTAATTTAGTAAAAATAAAATATGTAACAATTTAATAAATCATTATTTTCAATTCAAAGTGACATTAATCTCTTGAAATTGATGTAACAGACCAACTAGAGTCAACCAAACCATACACCCAATATGGACATCACATGGTGCAATGAAGAAAAAATAAAGGAAACATGTCTTGAATACAACTGAAACAAGACATAAAACAAGGTTTCAGTGTGTGAAGAAAATATATACAACAAAAACCACAAAATCCTTGGAAAAATTGGTTAAAATAGGATGTATGAAATATATCCTTGTAAGAAATATTCACCTCCAAACCACCCCTCTATAGAAAAATGACAAAAGAGAAACCGATATGTTTCAAGATGACCTTATCTTTACCCATATCATGAAATATAACATCTACAATATCCTAATGTAAAGAATTTGGTTATGAGAATAATGCATAGTAAGATATGACCATTATGTCTAGAAAATATCTAATATCAAAAACTAAATAGTTCTATAATTGTTTTTAAAAAAATTAAAATTTTTTATCATAAATATAAACCAATTTATGAAACATTTTCCTTTACTTTTACGTAATATCCTTTCATATTATCAATGACAGAAATATGAAAAGTATATGTGATAAAAATAGAAAGCATATCAATTCATCATAAGGTAAGAAAGTAAAGATGGATATATGGAATACCATCATGTGAATCAATGTGACTCATCCTCATATAAAAACCTATGAGAATCAATACATGATTAAATCCATCAAGAAATAAGAATCCATAAATAAGAAAGTTCACTATCATTTTATCTTTAGTTTATTGGACTACTTGAACAAAAAAAGATACCTAAACCTGGTAAAATGGTGGATCCAACAGATATCAAGTCCTACCATAGTATGTTAAAATAAAAAAGCATTAGTGGTTCCATACACACTATGGTTTCCAATATCTGTTACCTAGCACACCCAGTGTTCCCAAAGTTCCATGATTTTCAAATTAAATTTAAAAAAAAAACTCATAATTTATCAAATATTTTCAAATACATTAATTAAAATAAATAT
Source organism: Viscum album (assembly GCA_963277665.1). NCBI lineage: Eukaryota > Viridiplantae > Streptophyta > Magnoliopsida > Santalales > Viscaceae > Viscum > Viscum album. Next base: position 2,121,574,400 of record OY728140.1, read on the forward strand.
GACTCCATGTATTTTACATAATTTCACCCATAAAGTGATCCCTATCCCTGATAATCTCTAAAAATCAGCCAAAAAAGGTGATAAACAAATCATGAAAAAGGCAGTAACTAAAAATCCTAATTGGATGTGACAATATCACCACCATGAATTCTCTATTCCCCCAGAAATACCATAGATTCATATACTTATGAAATATGTAGGCCGCTTCAACATATTTAATAGTTCCCTCTCCCATGTCTCATGGCTATCTCATCATCACTGTCATAGTACTGACAAAAGGGGTATTGTTTTACCATGCAGTACCTTCTCTCAATGATCCTTAATAAAAAATAGTTACTCAACCATAGTGGTTTTGGTCTCAATATGAACATCCTCGCATCTAATCACATGGGAAGGATCATGTATATACCTCCTCAGTAGGGAAACATGAAACTCGTTATGGATAGATGTCCAATCAGATAAAAATTACAACTCATAGTACCCCTTTTCATATCTTACAATGATCTCAAAGGAGAGAAAAAAACTCATTTACAATTTTTCATGTTTAACCTACCGATGATTCCCAAGAATGGTTAAAATCTAACAAAAACCCAATCAAAAACCTCAAACTCTAGTGGTCAATGATAACGGTCTACACAATATTTTTGATTACTCTATTCTATGACCAATCCCTTCTATATGAAATACTCCCTCTCTTTCATCTCATAAAAAATATATGGCCCCACCAAAGACCACTCTCTTGAAATGTCCCAGCAAATGGGAGATAAAATTGGCTGCCCATATAAATCCTTCAAGGGTGTAACCTTTGTCTAACCCTAATAACAATTTTTATAGGAAAATTCAACTAGTGGAAAATCTTTTTTCAAATATCCTCAAAAATAAAGTTCATTATATTTGATAATATCCTTAAGAACATAAATTTACCTATCTATATATCCATCCATACGGGGATGATAATTCATGATTAATCAAATCACAGATTCTATTATCCCAAAAAACCATTCCAAAACTTGTATGTGAACCTTGTGTCCTTGTTAGATAAAACCAAATAGAGAACCCCATAATCTCTGAATATCTCTTGAACATAAATGTCACAAATGTGTTACATCTTCATCGTCTCCTTGATTTGTTGGATATGAACTTATTTTATAAGTTGATGAATGATCACCCATATAGATTCCCATCCCGGAATCCACTCATCTTTTCCCTGAGACAGTCGGCCACATGACCTCAAGAGAACATCCCAATATGCCGGAGACTACCGACTAATAGTGAGGGCAGAGGGTGTGTCTATCGAGTGACAATTACCTCATTGATCATAATTTAACATAGTGGTTTATAATATGAGTATGTTGAAAAATTAATAATGATAAAGAAAACAATATAAAATATATATCATATTGAACCTAAATAAGAAATAGATAAAAATGATTGTGATGATCATGAAGCTATATAAAATTAGTAGGCATGAAATATGGAATACAAGTATATAGTAAATTCTATAAAAATTTAAAAAGGAAAAAAAGAAGATACTGTTAGAATCAGGATCATAGGCTCAGTCCTATTCAGCCAAGCTCAATCATAAATGGTCAATCAATCATCAGAAGATAGACACTTCCCTTTATCAATTCATACAATCATGTAGTCTGCTAGTGTACAAAAAGTCTCACAATAAAAGTGTGAGATATACTCATTTGTCCATCACCAATGGTTTCCCAATCATTCCAGTTCATTCATATTAAATGAGTAGTGTTACAATAAAAATAAAATTCAAGGAAATAAGAAAATAATATTCACTGGAAGGGGTTCCACTGAATAAACCCATCAAAATATACCTTCTTAAGCCTAATCTGGATGTTTGTGAACAATATTATCCTATATAAGTAAGGTGTAAGGTACAAGGTAATAAATAATATCCTAAAAAGGTGTAAAATATGTACAATTTCCCCAATAATGAGTTTTGTTTTTCTGGATGAATCCAAAAATATGCATTATAAATTATTTTTTTAATTTAAATTAAATATTAAATTTTAAACATTTGCATGCTGACCCGGTATAAGTTGGTATGGGGGGATACCATGTTTCACTATGAGGGATGTTTATATGTTTCCAACATCTTGGAAGTCTATCCAAGGTTGCTGATGATTGTGATCCAATGATTCACTCCTGGCATAGTGTGAAGACAATAAGATAAAACCTCTGAGTCAGTCCCTTGTATCTCACATTAGGGTCCCAGTATCTCTCTTAGAATTAGAAAACCAACATTCCACAAATCCCAACCATAGGTTCTCCCATAGTAAATTTGTATCACTCGTCTAGAGTAAAATGAAAATTCACTGTGATCCAATACCTTCCATAGGTATTATCTCCCTTGGCGCATTTACTATTTATTAACAAATTCTAACTATAAGAGATGATGGGCCTTCCCAAGCTATCCATAAGTCTTGATCCTTGTATGTCACTCATCATAAGATTAATATATGATTTTTCTATAAAGGTCATATAATTTAGAAAAAAATATTTACCACATAATTAACTTGTTGGACAAATATTTTAATCAAGAAGTTAAATTATCTCATGATGTGTAGGGGCATATTCCTTGTACGATCATTCCTATTTATTCCATTTATTAACTCAAGGAATTCATTTCAGGTAATCCCTCTTCAAGGGGATTTTAGAAAATTTTAGACAAGGTATAAAATACCTTAAAGGTAAAAAACACCAATTTTGGTGGCTTAAGTCGAGGTGATGAATCAAAGGGTTGATTCACTAATCATTGGGGTCTTATCGAGTAGGTTAAAAAATTTAATTTAATTTATTAAAGAATTTAGAGGAATTTCTAGAAAGATATGTCATTATACACAATGAAACATGTTATAAAAGATAAGTATCTTGAGGTAATGGATCTGAAACACACACCATAGGTTTTTAGGGCTCACCTTATCCAGTGTCGACCTTTGAATCGATCTAGAATGAGAAATATAATAGAAATCATCAAATTTGTTTCAAGATAGGGATAATAAGGTCACCCAAAACCATCACAACGTAGGATAATAGAAAAATATATTATAAAAAAGAATATTAAATAACCTACATCAAGCTTTCATATACACCCAAAGATGAAAGAATCATGTGATGAATGGGAAAGATAACAAGAACCACAAGTAGATAAGAGTATGAGAGCTTAAGCATGAGGTCTATTAGAAATTACAGGGAGGGAAAACATTGTGTTAAAAACCTTTTTATGGGAAAATGGTATTTTCAACTTTAAAATTTGGGTCTTAGGGTTTGGCCACATGGTTGGACAAGCCGTGTGCCAACTGTGTTACATCTACTACCACGGGAACCCCTCACATGATCTATCTGCACAGTTTCACTAAACATGTACTGCCCATGTGACATGTCTATGTGATTTTTTTGAGATAATTTTCATTGTAATGTTACTCTATACTCATGTATTTAATGAAATCATGTGAGGTCCTCATTCCCACAGATTTTTATACACTTACCATGTGGATCACCCTTCCCTTACAATTTCGGAATGTCTAAAGTACGAACAAGACCTAGAATCACCTGGAAAAATCCATAACTGTTAGATCCCATTAATTGTATAAAGGATATGTTTGAATAGTAATTTACAAGTCTATACCTCTCCCTAATTCCAGAAAATTACAAATTACCATCATTAAAATAAAATTTTCCATAGTTTCCCTCTTGAGGGAGATAGAATGTGTATCTGATAAATTTTTTGGCCATTGTGCATGTACATTGACTTCCCACTCCTAGGTCACATCATGTACAAGATCATGATATCATAGACTCTAAACTAGTGGAATGGATATTCCTTATATAGGTTTCATGTTTTTATAATGGATATATATCCCATGCTCTTGAATGGATGCATTAGCTTCTAGATCAATAACTATTAGGTAAAACTAATGTGATAAGTCATCATGATAATGATGAAGTTGTGATATATGGAAAACATCATGAAAGGAACAATACCTCTAAGGAATGTTTAACTAATAGTCTATTGAAATTAATCTTTCTAATATATTTATAGCACTGAAAAAATGAGGTGATAACCTTCCCTATCATTGAATTCATATATGACCCAATCTATGTGATACTCTTAGAGAACCCTGATTTAGACACGAAACTATAGTATTTGTTTGAAACGATTAGTGTAATACGTCTTTCCAGACTATATTATAACCATGAATTTCTACATAAGTAGTACTTTCTCCAATGTCTCCTAAATGAGACAAGGATCCAGTAGTGCTGCCTCACTTTCCACTAACCAGCATTTAGGTTAATAGAATGATGTATTGTAAAGGGCCTCATACGAAGCCATATAAATCATTTCTAGAAAGCTTTTATTGTTCTAAAACTATTCCATAGTTATATTATTTTCCCATGAACCTAATAAATCAAGGATATATTCACGGATAATGACCTATAACACCAGTATCATCCTCTCAGACTTCCCGATAGTCTGAAGGTGATATGTTATACTCAAGAGAACCTCTAAACATAGTTCCTTTTATAGTCCATTCTAGAACCATTATGTAAATAGAATATCTTTTTCTGATATAATGTAATGGGGAACACAATAAATTTTCACTATATCATGAATATAAATCCTCCCAAGATAATAAAATAATAAGGTCTCATGGATTGATAGGAAGTGTGAGACCATGGAAATACACTTGATGTTAACCCATACAACATCACTACCTTAAAGAAATATCTGAAATACCTTCACGAAATTTATTGTGAAATCATTCCATTTCCATTTAGGAATGGATTGGGTATGTAAGTGTCTAGTATGTTGATTGTGCTCTACTATCAATAGATGATAGGTGGAGCACCGAGTGATGAAACTAAAAATATACCTCTTCTTATCTGGACACAAATACTAGCAATGTATATCTTGGAATGTCTTTTTAATCCCATGGTGACCATCCAAAATAAATTCCTTATATTCCCATATCAACTCCTCTAATATATCAAAAAGAACCCAGACATTCCAATTAAATAGTAAGATATAATTCTCATTAACAACCCAACTAGGAGATGGGTTCTCACATCTTACACTTTCCCTCAGGATGAGGCCCTCAAGATTATATATATTCCTCATACACACATTCTCTAGAAGGGGGGATGTCACTTTTAGGGCTACTAAAGCTGTAATCATGCATTATTCATAAAACTCAAGGTGCGACTTAGAAAATAGATCCATCAATGTCGGCTAATAACTGAACTCTTGGATGGAATATGTATGAATCTCTTGACTCAAGGCGTTAGCCACTACATTACCCCTCTTGGGTGTATATGAAAATTGAAAATCTAACAACTACAAGTATTTTACTCACCTATTTTACCTAAATTCAAGTCATTCATTATGGATATATATTTAAGACTATTATGGTATACGAAAATGATGAACCAGTCTCTCGATATGTGTTGCCTAAAATAGTGTAAGGAAGGAACATATTTTACTAACTTGAGGTCTTACATTGGGTATTGCTTCTTAGGAGGACTGAACTATTGCGACCCATATGCTAAAAATCAATATACCTAAATCATGACTTCCCATAGAACATTTCACAATGCATCACAATAAATTAAATAACTCCGTGCCATCTTCAGATTAATCATGATTTTCACTAGAGTCAGTCTCCCTTTAAACTCTTGAAATGTTGTCTCACAAACCTCAAAATAGAGGAATTTAACACCCTTATTTATTAGGCTCATAAAAGGTGTTTCTAATTGAGATAAATCTAGGATTAATCACCTAAAATAGTCATATATCCCCAAGAAACCACATATATAAAACATATTCTTTTGTTGTTCCGAGGAAACCCTGAAACTCACATTATTTGAGACCATAGATACACTTTACTTTAAGATGATAATAAACATAAAGTGAACCTTACTGATCCAAATGTGGAATTTTATGAGATTCACATATAGATGATGTACTCTATTTGTATTTAACATGATGCCATGATGGTTGTAATGGTCATGTCTGATGTGATAATACCCAAAGATGTTGTTAATGATGAATACAAAAAATGAATCCTAGTACAGGTGTAAACCCCAATTCATCGGAGACATAAATAATTTCAGTGTATTTGTAAGGACAAATGTAATGACCAGATACTCGTACAAAACATAATTTCTATGTAATGTAGTACACGGTATGTCTAATGGACTCAAATGCAACTTATTCTAGACTAACCTCAAATAAATCTCAAATAAATCTAATGCTCCTCGAAGGTAGTTTAAGCGGCCTCATATATTAGGCATAAAAAGTCATTTCTTCATAATAATCTAGTTCAATCAGTGTTAATCCAGGCAAAAATAGAGGGTAAAATCAACCTTCATGGAAAAAAGGACAAGTAGTCCTCTTAGTGATGTGTTGGGAATTATTAAATCATTTTCCACTAGATCATCTAGCTTTTTCATGGGTTCTTTGAGCATTGTTGGTTCCATCCTACAGGAAGTAATGAACCCTAGTTCTGCACCATAAACTAGATCGATAGTGAAATGAACCTCACTTTTAAGAGGTATTCCAAATAAATATTCAAGGATAATATCCCTGAAATTATCAATAACCTGATAGATTTCCCCATGATGTATTCCCTGAATTCCCATAAAGAGAATCTCTATATGGTCTGTTACATTACCAATCATAGTGTGATCATGTCCTGCACATATCGGTTGTTTATCCCATTCTATGGTATGAAGATATGATCTACCCACAAGTGATGTTAAAAAACCATCATCATTAGAAATCACTGTGGGAATGATAAATAAAAATCTAGTCCATACCGAGAATGATGTCGAATCTAGTCTTCTCAAGGATGAAGAAATTCCAAATGAATTGTTACTTTCTTATCTTAAGGGTTACAACCTTAACTAGTTTTTACCCTCCACATGAACTCATAATGTTGTGTTAAGAGTCATAATTCCATTGAATTACTCTATCTATAAGCCCATGATTTTGATAATTATATCATATATATAGGAGTTTCATTCACCTATATCAAATTGTAAAAAAACTAAAGTTGAGGCTACCAAAATAGTACCTCAAACCATTGAAGGCCCTGGACTCTAATCCTCAGGTGTCAGGTACACTGTGTAGATATAGCACGATCAAAATATGTAATATGCAATCTAACTAACCTGGGTAGGTCTACTCATCTAGCACAGAACCTATGAGACTTGGATACCTTGGAATCTAATATCCCAATGACATGATTATAAGGTAGAAGATATACTCTTAGTCTGATGTGGAATTTCTAATCATGTACCAATAAGATGTGTCTTCATAGGTCACCATTCACTGGGAAATATAGAAAGTGATCATAATAAATTTTGGTGGTGACCCATCCTTCCATAGGACCTGCACTCTATCTGTTTTGTTCTGCATTGGGTCTTTTATTCCCCTCTCTACAACATTGGTGACACACCACATAGCTATTGGTGCATGCCACCTGGATGCTACATCCCCCACATAAAATATCAAAACAATCACTACCACAAAAACAGTATTTCGCAGCGCCCCCCTTTATCAGCGCTTGCTTCGTAGCGCTGATAAAGGGCCCCCTTTATCAGCGCTTGCTTAGTAGCGCTGATAAAGGGCCTCCCTTTATCAGCGCTTGCTTAGTAGCACTCATAAAGGGGGGCCTTTATCAGCGCTTTTTTAGCGCTGATAAAGGGTCGGCTTTAAAAAAAATTAAAAATATATTAATATATAAATATAGTTATATTGTTATATAAATATAATATATAATTTTTAAAAATATTTTAGATAAGTATAAATGTACATTTACACTTATTATACTTAATATTTAAGATATTTAGTGAAAGTGACTTCTTAAAAAATTAAAAAAATATTTTTAATTAATATTTTGATAATCATTATGGAGTAATAGTCATTTAATAACAATTTGAGGACTAAAAAACTAAAAAAATTTAAAAAAGATCCAAAATATGTTAAAAATGCAACTCAAACTTCAAACGGCCATAACTTTTGATCCGGGTGTCCGTTTGAGCTCTACCACATATCAAATCGAAGCCTGTGATGGGCTCTACGTCCCTGTGACTGGGCGGGACCCCAGTCAAGCGTTTTTCAAGGCTAAAAGAGGCCCAGAAGGCCTCTAAAACTGAGTTTTTTGTCGGGGTACCCGGATTTTTTAACATTTTGTGGATTTTCAAACTCGTTTAAGGGGGTATTGTTGGATTTTCTTGGTGGGGACTAAATTTATTCCAAGGTATTACATTCATATTGATATTATGTCTTTGAAATTTCATCCTTTTTTATAATGAACTGCTATTTATAATCAAATATATAACTATATGTTCATATTTTTTATATATTCGCACCTAAAAATTAAATTTTTTAAATAAATAATTAAACATATTTACATATAAAATATATTAGCTTTATCTAAATAATAACTAATATCCATTTTATTTAAAATACCAATATATGAATATTTATATAAGTATATATTAAACTAACTATATATATATATTAATCTAACTATATATATATTAATCTAATAACTATATATATATATTAATATAACTACATATATATATATTAGTATTACTATAAATATATATATTAATATCACCATAAATATATATATTAATATCACTATATATATATTAATATAACTATATAAATATATATTCATATAACTATATATATGTTAATATAACTATATAGATGTTAATATAACTATATATATGTTAATATAACTATATATATGTTAATATAACTATATATATGTTAATATAACTATATATATGTTAATATAACTATATATATGTTAATATAACTATATATTAATATAAATATATATTACTATACGAATAAATATAACTAAATATATATATATATATAGATATAGATATATATTAATACCACTATATATATATATATTAATATTACTATATATATTATAATATAACTATATATATATATTAATATAAATATATTACTATACGAATAAATATAACTAAATATATAAATATATATATATAGAGATATCATAAATTGGAAAGAAAATCAAAATAGAGTAGTGGTAAGGGCTTAGGCGCGCAAGGGGGAGGTCTCGAGTTCAAATCCTGGTGGAGGCAGGGGTGCGCGCGCATGGGGAATATTGGAGAAAGCGCTGTTAAAGGGTGGATGGGGGTGCATGGGGTGTTGTATAGGGGCCGAAAAGCGTTGTAAAAGCGGGGGTTCAAGCGCTATAAAAGCCCCCCCGATTGGCAGTATTTTTAAACAATTTTAAAAAAATTTAAAATTTTTTAAAATTTTTTAAAATTTTTTTAATTTTTTTTTAACTTTTATCAGCGCTTTTTTAAAAGCGCTCATATAGGACCCCTTTATCAGCGCTAAAATGAGAGCGCTGATAAAGGAAGCGCTGATATAGGACCCCTTTATCAGCGCTAAAAAAAGCGCTGATAAAGGGGTACTTTTATCAGCGCTTTTTTTAGCGCTGATAAAAGACCCCTTTTATCAGTGCTTTTTTTAGCCCTGATAAAGGGGTCATATAACAGTGCTTTTCGGGGCGCTGATAAAGGGGACCCCCCCCCATTATCTACGCTGGCTTTATCAGCGCTTTTCTAGCGCTGATAAAGGCCATTTTTAGCGCTGATAAAGGCCGTGTTTGTAGTAGTGAATATTTCATGCCTCTAGATAAAATACTTCCCACACTAGAAGTTGAACTATCCTAGATCACATTTTCATATTCCGTCAGGTTTTACTCAATGATGAGATTCTTGTTCACTATCTCTGAAATGTTGGTCAACCAGAAGATTTTCACATGTGATCGGATGGCATATCAAAGTCCATACTCGAAATGTATCATGTCATTCATCTCATGAAAGATCAAGGTCATTAAAAAATGATGTAATTAGGTGAAACAATCTTAATATTCAATCACTAACATGTAACCATTCTATCGGTGAATTAACTATCAATAATAGTCTATTCCCTATGGTCTATGAAAAAAGTAGTAAAAGAAGGACCTTTGGAAGTCAGACCAGACCATACCCTGATATCAAACTTCATGAGTGAGGATATCCCACTAATGAATGGTGTAGTCAGGTAGAATTTATGTAGTGAACATGACCCTTTACACTATAGACTTTATGATTTGTTCAAATATTTAAATCATGGCCTCCATCAATGTATCTATATCCTTAGGACTACAATCCCCTTATAAGGTGGTAGGATGATGTTACTGGGACTCCAAGGTCAACTCTCCCATAGAAGGGGTAGGCCCAGAAGCACCTTGTGTGGGAAATAATGAATGGGAAGGGCTTTCATAGAATAGGGAATCATCACCCAGTGGATGATCTGAAGGAGGTACCTTAGGTGGAACTATAGGTGGTATCACTAGTGGCTCAGGAACCACCAAATCTTGATCAATAGTTTCAGCACATTCACAGATTATGAAACAAGAACATCCATGTGGAATAACTATAATGTTTCCAAGTGAACTCCTCAAATAAGATTTAATGATAGATATGAAAAGTGATAACAAAATAGAATTAGTACAAAGACTGTATAAAATAGAGTCACACCTCTTATAATTATTCTAAATCCATTTAGTTGATAATAATGGTCATAGAATTATCAATAAACAAAACCTACTACCTACTACAATGGTTGGATCATGATCATGGTCTCACACAGCAAAAGAGAACATATAGTATATGGAGTTTCAATTTAATGATATAGAGGCAAAAACCCATTACTTTTCAATTATCATCCCATTTGGAGATAATAATATTATTTTAAAGCATTGATTTATTTTTGATTTTTCATATTTATCTAGATATTGATATCTCGTTCCAGTTAATTCTATCACCAACTCCAAATTTATTAAGGATAATACACTTTATAAACTGATGTCAGCACATCCAGTAACAAAAAACTATACTGTACATCTAATATCAGTATGAAACATGCCATGTAAAGTGATTTACTTGGATAAATACCATTCCAAATTTATATAATCACCCACCTATTAAAATACCATTACAATTCACAACCAAATCAAATAATGTGGTATAATTTGATGATTAATGCTTCACCATCAATCAATATTGGAAAACACTATTTATATTGATGTATTGACTTTAATTAATCCAATTATGGAATTCCTGTAAGAGAAAATATGACACTGCACAGAATAAAAAACAAGGCGCCATAAAAAACACATAAAAACATGAAATGCAAACAGAAATATAGATTCATCATGGCATAATGGCTGTAATTTTTGTCCTATGGTGCTCAGTATACTGTCTAAATTGTATTCACGTAACATAAATCAAGGTTAAATAAAATCCCATCATAAAAATAATAAAAAAATAACACCACAAAATGAGTGTGTCACCCAATGGTGAAATCCATAGAACTGTAATAATCACACTCAATAACAACATTAACCCGTGTAATGTAATTTCTATTTCCCTTGTACATGGGTTAGCTACTCTTAGGAATAGAATCATTTCCAAATTTCAAAACTCAAAGTCTCTAGTCTAATTCATAAATAGTAATACCAAAGAAAGAAAACACTCTAATACCACTTTGTAGTTTCCCATCCTAGAATCCACCCAATTGTTCCCCGATATAGTTAGCCACATGAACTCAAGCAAGGCTACCCATATGCCAGAGGCCAATAAATACGTAATTAGGTCCTATGGTGTGTCTTTGGGGAAACTATTCCACCATTGATTAGTGTTTAACATAATGTTTTTAATTATGATATTCAATAGGGAAAATAATGATAAATCATACAAGAGAAAATGTGGAACAAGAATAAGTTGAATAAAATATAGATAAAAAATTATGATGATAATGATCATGTACCTATAAAAATGAGTATATAAAAAATATGGGATATAATCATATAATATTTGTAATAAAAAAATAAAAAATTCCAGAAAACATCTACTACTAGTATCATTGAAAGAGGCTTGGTCTTATTCAAATGAAAACCATCCTCAATGATTATTCAAGAATAAAAAGTTTGCAACTTCCCTTTATCTATACATGCAATCATGATGTCTACATGGGTAATAAATGTGGCCGAGTAAGGAATATGATATATCAATAAGACAACCCCAACATTTTATAGATTCATCCATTTCATATATAAAAGGAGTAGTGTTTCAATTATAAAAAAATTCAACGAAATAAATAAATAAGATTCATAGGTAAAGGTTCTACATGGGAAAATAGTCATACTCTACCTTCTTTGGATGAATCTCGATGTCTACGAAACATTGTATCTTGTAAAATTAATGTGTAATGTACAATGTAATAGATATTGTTATAAAAAATGTTTCAAGGGGATGAATATCCCCAAGAATTTGATTTTTTGGTGGATTCATCCATAGAATCCCATTTATACATTATTTTTCATTAATTTGAAATCCTTATTTAGAGTCTAAGAAGATTCACCCTGATCCCATCCAAGGTGATCTAGAGGGATCCCCTGTATTGTATATTTGTCTAATTTCATGGAAGTATATATGAGGTGATCCATTATTGAGATCCCAAGTTTCACTCCAATTATGTTGTGAAAAAATAAGAGAAAACCTCAGAGTTTATCCAAAGTATATAATTTAGGGTTTAGAATCGCTCCCATGGAATGGTGTATCCATATGGACACTAATCCTATCCACAATGTCTCCCCTATGGAATTAGTATCTCTAATATAAAGGAAACAAAAAAATTCATGGCAAGCCCATCCAATACATTGCTACTATATCCCCTCCAGCATTTACAATTTATTAATAAATTATAATAATAAGGAATAATGATCTCATCCATTGTGTCCTTATGTCAAGACCCTTGTATCACCCTAGATACAAGGTAGTGATATGATTTGGAAAAAGGTTATAACATTTAGAAAAAAACATTTACAATATAATTAATATGTTTTCCAAATCACATAATCAAGCAGTTCAATTATGGAATTTGGTGTAGGGGCCTAAGCAATATCTTACCATTCCTATTAATAATATTTATTAAATCAACGTATTTATTTCCATGAAACCCCCCAATGGTTGTTTAGTAAATTTTTAAAAAAGTTAAATAGACCTCACAGTTAAAACACTGCCATTAGGGTGGCACAAATTCAAGGAGGTCAACCAAAGGGTTCATTTTCTACTCGTTGGCGTCTTATCAATTAGCTTAAATCATTTAATTTAATTGATTAATAAATTTAATTTTCATTTTAGAATGGTTCGAAACATTGAAAAATGAAACTCATTATGAAAGTGATGATCCATTAGGGAAAAAATATAGACCACCTACCATAGGTTCATAGTTCTCTCCTCATATAGTGGAATTTATTAAATAAATCAATACTGTGAGATATCAGATAAATCATCAAATTCCATAAAAATGGTGAAGATTAAGTCACACAAAAATAGAACTGTATAGGGGAAGGGAAGATTAGAACAAAATGAAAATGATTAATGGGATTACCTAATTATTTTCAACGAACGAAGTGGTGAAAGAATAAGATGAGGCATGAGGATGATACCAAGATCCCTATGTGAAGAATATGAGTATAGATTGGGTGTGAGGTCCAATAAAAATAATATGTGGAGACATAAATTTTGGATTAAAATATTTTAATAGTGAAAAGGTAATTTCCACTCATAATCGTGCAGACATGGTTTAGCTACAAGATTGGCCAAACCACACACTAACCATGTGGCATCTAATACCCATGGAAACCCCATACATGAGATATCTATACAGTTTGACTAACTACATAAAACCCATGATAAATGAATTTATAACATGTCTAAGATAGGTCACATTGTTGTGTTCCTCCATCCACATGGTTGTAGAGAAACCTTGAGGCCTCCTTCTACCCACTAATTTCTGGCATGATTATGTCACACAGTTAGCACTAAACATGCACTAACCATTAAACTCATCATTCACTTACAATATCTAATGAATTGGTCAATAAACACATACCAAAATATTTTAGACCACTCCATAATAATTAGATCCCATTAATACCATAAAAGATAGGTCAAAAAGGAAACATAAAATTCCATACCTCTCCAAAAATTTGGGACATTACAATCCAAAATGAATACTTCCCACTAGGATTCTATGGAAAAACAATGAAATAAACCTTGGAAATATCATCCCACTACCACATCAAAATATGTAAGGGCTGTAACAAACCCATAGGTCTCTAGTGTTCTGTATTCATTTTCCAATATGTAAGACACCAAGATACTAAATCCACAATCGACTTTATCATCCCCTTCAAAAAATACCAATGTCTCATATCATGAAACATCTTAGAATCCCCATGTTACACATACCGACAAGACTGGTGTCCTATTTACATCAACTTCTTCCTTAGAAAAAATGGAAGAACCATCCTACCTTGAAAGAGAAGAGATCCACCAGCAGAATGAGACCACAATCCAAATGTCTCCCCACTATAAAAGATTTTACCCTAACAATTTCACTTAGTGTCTGTCACATTCAACAGACATACTCAGTCATCAAAAGATGAGCAATCTTTCTTCAAAACCAAGAACACTTTTACACCAATCTATACTATCCCATATATCATCTCAACAAAAAAAATTCATTATAGAATAGTCCTCATCCATTTATTATGTGGATTCCTTCAGATATTTTCTGCTCAACCCATCAACGATCACATTTACCTTCATAGGGGTGTACAAAATATCAAAATCAAAAGTATGAAGGTATTCCACCATGAATATCTATCACAAGTTCATATCCATCTGAGTAAAAATATATTTCCAGATCATATGATTAGAGTACCAAGTAATCGATTCCACAAAGAGATAGTGTCTCTATATTTTGAGTTCATGTATAACCATATCCAACTCAAGAATAGAAGTAGTGTGGCTCTTCTCATCAGGTCATTACTGGAGTGAGCCATATGACCCCATGTGTTCCCATTGCATCAATAAACATCTCAAACCCATACCCTTAGAATCACAGAAAAAATCATAACCTTAACCCAGTTCTAGAATAATCAAAAATGGTTATCAAGTCAACCTCATCTTTCGATCCTCAAAATTGCACTAGCACTTACTGTTATAAAAATATTTACACCCTTATGGGTTAAATTTATCATTGAACATGCGAGTTTATATAAATACCAATCAAATCATCTATAGTATCAATCCAATCCCTATAATATTTGAATCTCAAACACATTTATAGGATGATCCTTGAACATAAATGTAAATAATCTTTTATAATCCATTGAGATTACCCTCTTAGATATCACATTCCCAATGAATTTCACTCCCCAAATACAGTTCTATGATTTTTAGATCTTTCCATATAGAGGATGTTTTTTCAAGGTTTGAAGAATGATATCAAAATGGTCCATGTGATCCTCATTTTTCTAGGAATACACTGAGATTTCATCCATTAACACTACAAGAAAATATTATAATAATTGATGAAGGATATGGTTCATAAATGTTATAAGCACTCAAAGTATGTTATTCAGAATAAATGGAATTATTAGGAACTCAAAATCAGCTTACCAGATTCTAAATAATATCTTTGGTATATCATATTTTATAAATCTCAACCAGTAGTATCCAAAAAAATATCAATATTTGAAAACCAACATGCCCCCCGATGATGTTAAAAAAGTTCATAAATCACTAGAAATGGATATTTGTTCTTAATAGTCACCTAATTCATCTTATGATAGTAAATAAAAAGTCTAATCCTCCCATATTCCATCATTGAGTAGTGTATAGGTGAATCCCATGGTGACATGAAATGAAGAATAAATGTTTTCTCCACAAGGTCCTTGAGTTGGACCTTCTTTTAAACAACTCTGTATGTTCCATTAGATATTATGACATAGAAATGGGAATTATTCCAGAAAGAATGTAAATTGTAAACTCAACCTCTCTTTATGGATGTTATCCAAATAAATCATTCAAAAATACCTCAGGGTATATACACAACACTGCTATATATGTCAACCAAAAAAAGGGTCAATGACATAAAGAAACATCTCTAATAACATGCATGAGGTGAACCCATCATAAAGAATAAAAAGCCCAAGAATTCCTAATCTAGAGACCTAATCACCCAGAAATATATGATTAACAACATTGTTAGATAATAAATATATGTTATGTCTATAACAATCCATCTAATACATAGTACTGATCATCCAATACATGCTAATAATTATGTTGGGGATGTCAATATCAAGAATTAAAAAGTCTGATACCATCTCGATGTCTTCTATCATCACCTGACACATAGGGCACTTAAAACATTATTTAGACAACTTTCCCAAATGGTGTGGAAATATCCAAAAATTACAACATATGTTTCAAACAAAATCCAAAAACATCAAATTTTTTCTATGATATAGACTAATGATTAGCCTTGATATAAAACATATCATTCATCGTAAAAGATTAAATAAGCCTCGTACATCAAATTATAGTCATACATGCTTAAATTTCCTGGAGTTCACACTCAACGTCATAAATATTTTCATCCTTTTCTCCTCCAAAATCTTTCATATCCACTTTATATTTTCCATTAGCATGAGGATATTACCCACCACCCATTGAAGAATCTACACAAACCTTTGCACCATTGGTGAATATATATATATTACCTTACATCTCTAGGATATCCATTCACAAAAGAATTTTAGATTTCCAGATCATACACAATGATGACATGTATTGATATACTCTAGAAAATTTGGTTGTTATGAACATTCCACCCACACTAATAGAAAAAAACACAACTTCGGTCTTGAAAATGCTCCCAAAGACAATCCTACATAAAACTGACCACTGTTGCAATTCTCTTTATGTCTATATGATATACCCTAGTTATCCACTTCACTAACTAGTTCAACACCAAAACCCTTCATTACAATTATGTCTTCCTCATCCCGATATTATCTTCCAACTACCTCTACAATAGTTAGATGAGATATGATAATCAGCATTGACCAGATATCTAGACACAACCCCAACTCAAACCTATTATCCTTTAGGTACTCATTATTGACAAGATTTGATTCCAAATGCACCAAATCAAAAAATAGGAGTAATATTATATAATTATTTAGTAACCTTATCCAATGTTAAAAAATCTGGGAACTTCTCCAGATGTAACATCTCAGGGTAAATCTACTAGATAACTATTTTTCTAAAGGAATCCCATGTGAGGTCCTCATGAAACGTATCCTACAAAATAAATTGCCAACATTTCCTTCACTGACCCTTGAGCATGTACATGTGACAACCCACCTTAGAGTCTTCGGGAGTGTTCGATAAATTTAAGATCCTCTAAATCCACTTAATCTTGTCCTTGTATTCATGATGTCCCTTATCACTAGGGGTAATGGTGGATCCTTCATAGTAAATTCAAGGCCATGACCCACTATATGTTTTGTGTTCACAACACCCACTTGACCATGAGTTTTAATGGTGTATATTATAGTTTATTCTAATGAAGGGCCCATCAGTGGATTTTCCTGTAGATCCTATCCCACACATATATCTCTTGGATTTGAAAGGGATATTGTCAGAGGTATTTCCAAAAAACACAAGACAAATAAATTTGACCTTAAAAACATTCAATAATATTATTTCTACTAATATAATTCAAACCAATCCCTTAAATCAATAATAATTCAAATAAATTATGAATTCTATAGATTAAAAACATAATAAAAATTACATGTCAATATAAATTAACATCCCATACTGTTCATTGAAATTATATAAAACTATAAGTCCCAAACCTAATAAAATTCCCTAACCACCAATGGTTACATGAGTTTAGTCATGGAAGTGAGATGTACATGTCCCTTTCCCTCACATAATATCTAAATAACAAGAGTCCTAAATCTTCTCTACCCAAAAAATAGAACCAAAATAAGGTATTGTTAACACACATCAGGATGAGCCTTTACTTTAATAAAAAATTGTAACAGACCATCCTCGTTCAAGAAAATAATATACCCATGGTAGACGCCACATGTTACAGTGAAAAAAATATGGAAATAAATATTTTATATAGCCAAAATAAAAAAATGGGAATAAAATGTAGAAGAAATTATAGAAAACCAAAACCATACAATCCCATCCAAATCAGGCTAAACTAAGTAGTATGAATAACATCAATCTGACCAATAGTCACCTCCAAACAAGCCCACTATGAAGGGGACAACAAAAAAGAAGTTTACATGTTACAATAAGCCTTTACCTTTACCTATATCATGAAATAAAACAACTAAAACCACCAAAATTCAAAATAAGGTTGGGAAAAAAATGCACATCCGAATACCACCATAGAGTATATATAAGTTCTAATACCAATAATGCTCAATTTTAATCTTTTAAAACCAAACATAATTACAATTAATTTTCGTAAATACAAACAATTTAATAAATCGTTTTCATTTAGTTTTTCAAAAAATAAAATCATATTCTCAAAGAAGATATAAGTCATGTAAAAGTGCTAAAATATGAAATCATATTCCTTCATTATAAGGTAATAGTTTAAACAGATATCAATGAAATACCATCATGTAAATCCATGTGATAAAACATCATATGAACCCCTCTGAGAAACAATCCATGGTAAAAAATATCATGAGAAAAAAATTACTAAATAATCGAGAAAAATATTATTTTGGATCTATCCAATGGGAAAACATGTAACAGACATTAAAATAGATGATATCATGGTTAAATGTTGGATCCAACTAATATCGATTCCTACCATATTATTTCAATACCAAAAAAATAATAACCAGTGGTTCCACACACAGTAATGTTTCTTATATCTATTTCCCAAAATATATATGGTTCTCAAAGTGCCAATATTTTCAAATACATTTCCAAAACATGATCAACATTTGTAAAATATATTCAAAGATAATCCAAACCACTTTGGAATTGGAAAAATACATTTATAAATCAGAACAAATCTATTGATAAAAGAAGATCTATAAAATCATTTATCATTTCATGAAATCCTTTGAAACCAAAAATCGACTATATTCAATGAAAAAAAAATGAATTTAAAAATAACTAAAATAAATTAACAAAATTAAACCATTGTATAGAAACAAATACCTAAAACAATAAAAACATATCCACCTTAGATATTGGTGATTAAAAACCAAGAGAAAAACTATTGAAAGACAACAAACATCAAGAAACTACATTGGATTGATTGAAAAAATTATATAATCACATATCTAAATAAAATCACACAAAAAACCATAGTCTTAACTGATTCTAATGATTAAATTTAAGGAATGATTACATGGATAGGTGCACCACGAAAACCTCAGTGATTGATCGCCAAATAAATGATCTCAAGGGAGGAGAGATCTCCAAAATCGCCTATGGTGAGCAATGGGTTAAAATATGGAGGCATCATAAGGAATTAAAGAATAAATTACCCAATATTTCCATAAAATTCATCCCATTATACATACATGGAACATAATCTCCATTACATGATGTGAATCCCAAAATGGTTAAAAACACTTAACAACATGTCCCCTTTTTATAGGAGTTCATGTTTTTCCATTTCTTGATGTGAACTTCAAATAAATAGAATATTAAATTCAGACCGTGAAACATATTCATAGAATATTATTGGTGACCATTACATTACATTTAATCATTTTAAACAACATGTAATAGAATATAATACAACAAACATCTTTGTTCGTAGCATAAAAATATCAAAGCACCTGGGATGTTCTCAGAACATGAGGGTAACCCCTAAAATCCATTGTCAAATTTACACCAAGAATCCATTAATTAAAAAAATACATACATCCCAAATATTACATCACACTCCACCTAAAAATTCTCTATATCTTTCAGAATCCCATAAACTCACCCAAACAAGGATGATAAAAAAAAGAATGAACAAGGGAGTTCCTAAAAATCATAAATGTATTTTACAAATGATTTTTTAAGATAGAAGATTAGTTTAATAAGATAAGTATATATTTATACACTTTAGTACTATATATATCACATATACTATGATATTTTAAACATTTTATACTGATAATAATACATTATGATAGGTAAATGTAAAATAATTGTAATATACCTATATTGAGAATAATATAGAACAATCCAATAATATATGGGAATGTAAATGTGACATGTTCCTTATACTTGGTCTGGATAAACACAAGTTATGAAGGAGAAAAAGAACAATTAATCCTATAAATAAACTGATTTATTTTCAATATTAATTTATCTTATTGAGAAATAAAATATAATTGAAGAAATTGGTATATATATAAAAAATATCTGGTATGTTTTGGATTTCGATTCTAAATAAGTAATTAAAATAAAAAATTATTTGTTCCATTATTTTTAATTATAATTGAAATTAATATATTCTCATAGAAAACATTCTGATAATACAACAATAGTGGTACTAGACGTGATTTCATGGTTATGGTAGAGGAAAAATGGTATATACTTAGGGATATCATCTTTTTAGGGATAGTACTCATGGTTTTGAAGTCACATATTGTAGTGTGATGATTGAGAGAAAATGTGTTAAAACCAATGCCTAAATCCATAGCATACCAAATGCATGATTTATCTTATGTGATCTATTATTTCGAAGTTAGAAAGATAAATATTGTTTAATTGAGATTTTTATGATGGTCAGTTAATTTGACTTAACACGAACAATCATTTTTGATTACCACATTGTGTATGCAAGAGTTATACATTATTTTTTTTCTAACTATAATAGTTTTATTTTTTTTATGTACACTATTTACAATGTAATGTCCAGGGATTTATTTTCTACAGGTTATTTCATTTCTCATCTATAATGAGAAGCTATAAATAATATGATTGTAATATTACACATTTATCTTATTGAATCAAAATATTATATTGAGGGGACATATAAGATGTTTGAATCTATGGTTTTGGGAGATCATATTCATTAATACTTCTTCTTTTAAATTTCACACATGGTGATCTCATGTATAGGAGATCATGATGACTAATCCATCTATAGGATCACTGCATGTTTGGGGTGTCATTTTATGTTCCTATCTATGAGTATTCATATTGCTATATTGAAATTATAATATTATAATGTTTTATCATTAGTTTTTCTACTTTTATGTTTCATGAAAACAATGACATTTCATTTTTTACTAGGTATGTTGTGTATGTAGTTTTGATTGGAAATTGATTTTTCATTATTAAACTATGGGTTTAAACACCCATTAAAATAAGGAAAGATCACGATGGTCTAATGTGGTGAAGTAAAAGGGCATCCCCTGGATCAAAATTACTACATTTTCAGGTAAGTGAACCCAAACTAGTATACACAATCTATGGATCCTATGGATTACCCCCCCCCCCCCAAGAAAGGGCGTCTGTAGTGAAGTTGGCCTCCCTTGGAACATGTTGAAAAGAGAATCCATAACTAATCAGTAAAGAGAAACTTCAAATAAGGTAAATCAAGTTCCGTGTAGGATACACCTGTCCATATAGAGATCATAATATGGTCTCCTAATCTGAGTCCACCTCTGAAAATATGAACACAAGACTCTTGAAAATAATGACACCATTGTGTAATGATTTCACTTAGGCACCTAAAAAGCTCCTAGGACCAAAAAAGATGTTGTAAGAAAACCAATCTGAACCATGCTCATCACAAAGAATACCTCCACCGCGCATATGTCCACTCATAAAAAAGCTATCAACATTAAGATTAAATCAATTCATTATTGGTCTCTATTTGACCCATCGTCCATGAAAACTAGGCTGGACCACTGGCCTATTAAGGAACCTGAAAAGGTTAAAAGATTGTTTTTTTCCATTATCCAGTAAACCCAATTCATGAATTAGTGCCTTCATTATCACATGAATAAGGTAGAAAAAAGTAATCACATCTGTTCTAACCATATTCCTTACCTCCCATATAGTCTAGAAAATAGAAATGAAAATGATGCGATAGATCTTGGACACCATCTCTTTACATTGTGATCCCAAAAACCAACTACTGATAAAATATTGAATAGCAGTATGTGCTCTGTTGAGTCATCCCGACCTGCCAATATTAGACCAAAGGCATGGTGGCCCATTTAATCTTAATAAACATGTGTAAGACGAACTCTAGTTGTGGGTTAGTATAATAATAGCATCGAGAATCCATATAAATACCCAGCTTTGAATATTATCCTCTATAGGGAGATCTTGCTTTGGAACCATCCAAACCAAGAATTTTATCTTCGTGGGAACCTCCTAGCACCTTAATTTAGTGGAACACTCATCACTATCACCACTAGGTTGATGAAAATTCTGATAAACATGGGCATTGAAATATCCTAAAGAAGATCTTGTAATGCAGCACTGATCATCCTCCTTAGTAAACACAATTTCGTTGAAAGTGTCCATCTAATCCTTGCTCAAAATGGAATCAAGTATGTTGGGATACCTACTAGACTCCATAACCATCATATCAGGCACTAGACAGTTTGGAGAAAATATCTTCTCACTGACCCAATTATCTCTCTGCAAGATAATCTCCCCTCTCCCAACTACCCAACATGCAACATCCTGAAGGATTTTCATTTGGTACATGCCGCTTTTCACCAAATAAGATATCATGAGACAAAGGGATTATATAACACAGTTAATGTTCTAAAGATATATTTGTAGCTATGAATACACCTTTTATCATTAGGGGCTATAATGTGTTTCTATATACCACTCCTTATCATTTACTATGAATAACTTATGGAGAGATAATTTCCTAGATATTCATAAAAAAAGTCTATAATAAGTTTCACTAATTTAGATGAATTATATTTTGATATGAAATGGTTCCCATGTGTGTGGGTAATGGAATAAATGAGTGTGAATGAACAAATATACATTAATTAATTAATTGAATTATTTATTATATATGTTTGTAATAATGGGAATAGATTTTATTTCTCAATGTATTTACATGCTACATAAGTATAAAGGTGAGTATAAGAAAAAGATATTACTTTTAGAATGATGATACAAATTCTTGGTGTAATAATGTCTTGAGGGTGGTAAAGAAATATTTACTACTATGTATTTTATTAGGTGACATGTTGGAGTGTTACATGTGAGAGAACAAATATTGGTGACATTTATGGAATTTTATATTTTTCATTGGTGGAATATATGGGTCTATGGTCTAGGGAAACATTAATAAGTTAAAAAATGAAATTATTAAAGATTAACATAAAAATAGTATGGAATTTTATACATAAAATCCATCCATGGAATATTTTTTATTAATTTAGAGTTATTACCTTTTCAGTCTTAATTTATAGTGAATGATACAAAAAAGATCATATTGATCTGGTCTTCTCCAATTGAGTTTATGTTATTATCACGATCAAGTGTTAATCATGTGGTTATTAGATCACATGTTCTAGGACACAAAATTCAGATATTTATAATCCAGAAGCATATAGATCATGTGTGGGTCATATGAAAAGATCTTATCATGGGACATTTGAGAAATAGTGATATAGATATGAGTATAGTCCACTGGGATAACACTGTTCTATGGGGTAATATTATGATTTCATTTTCATACTAAAATATAATCTCACATAATCATTGACACGAATTGGGTACTTCAAAACCAAATTTTACGAATTATGAAAGATTTGGGGTTAATATTTGAAATCTAATTATTGTCATTAATATTCAGTATACCTAATTTATTCAGACCCTATAGTCCCTAAAATGGTAAATAATTACCAATAATAGATCCTTATGGTTGTTTATATATTATTAATATTATCAAATAATATCTTAACCAACTAGGAAAGTGAACACTTATATCCTTGGAAACAACACCAAAATGTCTAAAACCACACCTAGTCAAACCATATAATGCAAGTGTCAAATCTACCATGTATTCTGACTCCACCACCTCGAAGCATGTCTTTATTCTATGTAATTCTCATGAAATTGAATTTTGTGCCACAAATATGAAATAAAATATCAAGACTTCAAAACCTCATATTAAATCATATATAGATAATATCAAACCAGAGTCGTGAAACAATAATTGAACAAGTGTAAAAATGAACATCCCTAATGAATTGAGAGAAAGTCACACTGAAAATGAACCCAAAATTATCCAGGAATTTTTTTTCCAAAAATGGATTCAAATTCATACGATGATATGTAATTCTCTTCATTATCCCTAAAATAATATTACACCACTATAGAACTGCATATTCTAAAATCATCATCACTAGAGTCACATGATTTTGATCATTAGTATGAATAGGATTAATATTTCACTTTACCCCATCAAGCCACCAATCAATCTATACATTATGATATTCACATTACAACATTGAAAACTTCTTCTTTTGGAAATACACAGATGTATAATCTTAATTGTCAGCCACCCACTATCATATAGTTAGAGGCTATTTTACCTACTCGAGATCACCATAACCATATAATTCTCATCCCATAGGAATATTTATAATTGAACATGATTAAAATTAAAAACCACATGGATATGGATGTAAATGAAACAAAAAACATTATACCACAATCTTCTCCATGTGTACCATTCACTTCTTCATTGGACTTATGGTATTCATGACCTAAAAATACATTGTGCATGAACATAAGTTTCATATTTTCTAGAAGATATCATAAAATCAGTTATGAATGGTCATATATAATAACGATCCTTGAATATGTCTATATTTTTCCCTTTATCATTTTTTATTTCCCTCGTTATTGATCTGTCATAAATTCATATATATTAATGTCGTATCAACCCAATTAAAACCCTCCAAAGTGCATACTCTAATTTCATTCTTAAAAATCTCACTTTGATAATATCCTATCATGTCCTGACCTTGTTAGGTCTCCTCCTTGGTAACAACAATACCATTAATGCCCCCCCCAATATAGCCTCTAATTCTAAAAGGGTTGGATACTTGAAATGATGGTATCAATTACTCTCAATATGGGAGGAATTACATTCAACATGTGATTAAAGATAAAAAATGATCCCAAATAAAATATATGATGAAAAATAATGTATAATTTTTTATAAAGAATAATTATAAAAATAATTAGTAGTACAAAAGAACATAATATCACAAATATAACATGAAGGACTAATGAAAAAACACCCTAAAATTCATCCAAACTCTTTATACCTATGAAAATAACAACTAACACAACAAATGAAATGCTTTTGAATGTATAGAAATTGATATATAGAATACAAGTGGGACATAAAATACACATTCATTTCCTCCATTAGACCACCATATATTAATGTGAATAGATAAAACTACTATATTTTGAATAGATAAGATGAATCTAAATAAACATATATAATGTTCCTAGGGTCTTACAATATCACATTTTAAACACTATCACCACAAATGTGATAATATATTAGTATATAACCAACAAATCAAAAATACAGAATAGAAATATGTCCCCAATATGTCTTCTACCACCAACTAGTTTACTATAGCTGCTAATGTCAACATATTTTCAAAAAACATTGAATCTAATATCAGGGTTGATGGATAATCAAAAACACATTATCTAGATACCTAGTAATCTTCATATATAACTAGATATTACATGGAATTGATTCTATGGAGGTGTTAGTATAATAGATGATGAGTTCCCATCACCATTAAAATAAATAATGTATAATTTATACACATAATTTCCATCCCAATAAAATCTATCAAGTATAAGTCTCTACATCCCATCATTATGTACCATTAATAGTCAAAAGTACCCAACATTAAATTTTTTGTTAATTACCGGGAGAAACTATTGGTAATTACTCATAATTTAATCACTACAAACTATTGATAATTATCTAATGAAACCAATGTTCATTACCTAGTATATATCATTATCAAATACCCAATAAGAATAGTAAATAATTAGACTGGTATACTATTAATTAATAACTAAGAAAACCATATACAATTATTTAGTTTTAAGAACACACTAGCCTCATAAAAATCTTATATATATCCATATAAATATCAGTTACTATAACTATAACAATGTACTCTTACATAACCTGATTTAATTTTTATGAAAGCATTTATAGCAATCATTTGGTGCCCTATTTTTGATTTTGTGGAATTTAAATTTCATATCATGGTCATATCTAGTATTGCATCATAACATTCATGTTCTACTAAAAATATGTTATCATATTCCACAATAACTATTGGAATTATATACTAGTAAATGGATATAATTACACACATATTATCCATAACTTCCCATGGAAATTATTAAGAATTTAATTATCAGCATGTTTCATATAATATATTTTGTACATCCTCTAATTTAGTTTATATTGTTACATAAAAGATGACCTAAATCTATAGAAATAAACTATTGTATGTGACCTTTTTAATCAATTCATCATTGACCATGAAAATGTGGTATAACCCCAAGTAATTTCTATATTATCCTATGTATCTGACTTCTAGAAGTATGTATGTTCCTTAGAATATTGCATGACACTATTCATTGGTGTAAATACCCATAGTTGACCCACTTCTATTTCATCAATATATATCAACAAATCAGCAACACACTATTCAAGATATTGGAAAGGCACCATGGGGAATCAGTATGGATCATTCCAACACTCATGAATCATACATCCACAAATTAAAATGTATTTCATACTATGTATCATAATTATAATTATAATTCTAGTAAAGGGTATTTAAAAAATAATTAATAAATCGACATCACCAATATTTTATCATTAAATTTATTATATCAACATAATAATTATAGATTCATATTTTTAATGTTTTATAAATTATATTTAAAAATATATAAACCATTATTTTACCAATTAATAATTTAACATAATTTGTTTCTCTATTTTTAATATTTTCGAATAATCCTTATGTACGAAATCAGCAATTACTGTATTAAAATCTAGATTTCTTGAAAATACTCCACCAATTTATTTTATCTATTAAACATACAAAAGAAAAAAATATATTATAATTTAATGGCTAGGAATTCAATAATGAGAGTGAATTTTTAGTTCAGCTTACATAATTAAAGATAAAATGTTTTTTTCGGACATCTATGATCCCAATAAATCATTTTTATATAATAATATTATTAACTAACCTCTGTTGCATTTTTTAACACCACACCATTCTTACTAAGGATCCCTTTAGTGAATAAACAGAGTTTGAATGTTTTCATCAGTGATAAATAAAAATTCCTCATTATTCCCTTTAACTTATCCCTTACATTCCATGCGCAACTACACTATAATTTATTTTTTTTACATTTAATTTAACTCCTCCCATTAATTATTACCTCTCTATTCTCATCAATTCATCTTGAAAACACCTTATAAATAAACCAACTATACATAATATAATATATTACAACCATTACAGTATTATTCAATTCAATTTCAAACACATGCGAAATCCAAAATTTCCTCTTAAATAATTTATAAAAATAATTCTCTAAGTAAATATTTATAAAAATATATAATCTATGTTAGTATATTTATAAAAACACAAAATTATCCTAAATATCCCTCAAAATTCAGAAAATTTCCAAAATATAGATTACTAGTAAAATCCCACCCTAAAATCAATGACGTTTTCAAATTAATTTTCCCAAGGATAGAAAAATTATCATTTTAACCTTTAAATTAAAAAATATCAGAAAAAACTCAATGAACCATAGTGAATATTTCGAGTTTGATCAATGTAAATTTTTTTTATTTTTCATTTTTTCATAAGGATTTAATATTCCCTTAATTTTTTTAAAATCACGTCAATGATTTACAATTTAATTAGTTGTGTTATGTTAAATTGATTTCAATTTAATATAAATCATAACATAATTAAAATTTTAAGGAAATCAATATATTATATATATATATATATAAATAAATAATAATTTTATTAACAATATTGACATCGATGTCTATGGTTAATATCTACATAAGGTTGTTCTTCTTCATGAACATGTTTTGCTTCAATATGTTATGTAATATATTTGATATTATATCATATATGTTTGGATGTAATATAATGTTGATATATATATTATAAATAGTATATTATATATAGGATATCACTCATTTGATAATTCCAATGGAAAAGTTACATTGATAGTGTCTTTCACTGGTGACAGAGTTGAGTACAAAATGTAATTCTTCATAAAATAAAGATATCACACTTTCTATGGAATAGTTCCATAAGGATGAATCTGAGATTACGAATATATATCTATTTAAGGATAATTATAATATGATGAAGTTATGTGTCATGTATTTGTAACATTTGATTTCACTGGAGCATCTCAATAATGTTGTTAACACTACTATGGAGTTGGAATGGGGGTACAACATCATTAGGTGAGTTTAATAATACTATTGATCATGATATTGATGTGTCTATTCATCATAAATAAATTTATACAATAAAAGTATATTATCTATGAGGTCCAATTCAACGATGTAGATTACCTATTCTAATATATTAACCTTTAATATTAACCTAACACTATAAATGAAACATAATAAGGACAAATGAGAATTCCAATTTTCCATAGGATGTAAAAAATTTAAATGGAACTAGAAATATATGTTTGGAATGGTTTTTACCAACTTAATTTAAAATATTTATGAGAATTATATTTTAACTAGAAATTATACAAGATGACTCCATACATTTTAATAATCATATAAAAAGATAATTTTTTAAAATAAAATATAAATCAAACAGGATATAACAATCCACACATTACATATGATAGAAATATACACCAAATATATATATATAACTCAAGAAAAAACATAATCACATTATGTTTACCAAAGGATGTATATATATACAAGAACAAGAATAAAAATAAATATGTATTGTAAAATTGATAAAATGACTAAAAATATTGTGTATAGTAATCTAAAAATAACATAGAAATGAGAAAAAAATTTCCCATCTCCATGTAACATATGATCTCCCCTCACATGTCACCTCCTTTATAACATAAAAATTCACTATTGTCCGCTATTGAAATAAATCAATGATTTAGGCTTACCTATTTAAATGGAAATAATATGTGTGAAGTGATTGGGTATAAACCCAATAACACGATTCCATGGAATTTTCTTGAAAATCCACTCAAGTGAAAAAGTGGACCCCATTGTTTTTAAATAACATTTTTAGAGAAATTAAATTGACCAAGGATAAATTTATACTATAAGTGGTGTTATTATATCCATACCATTTATGAATTTAGGACAAAGTAATGAATTTTTATTACCACATAAAAAGATGTAAAAAATTAATCACACTATAAAAAAAATTTACATAATGATCAACATTATGGGTAATAAAATATTCAAACCTAATTTATAATTTATATGAATGGAAATACCCTTCTACCCGTGATATGATCAATCCCAATCAACCTAACTCACACTTTCTTGGAATGATTGTGTACTCGACTAATGTGAATGATATATGAATAACAAAGAGAGAATATTCATTTAAATTTATTAACTATAAGCCCCATATATTTGTGTTTTTGAAATAAAAAAACAAAAAAAATATATACATTGATACATAAAAATTTTAATAATGTAAATCCATTTCACTGAAACATCAATAATTTAATATGAAATAAATCATTATATATATAAAATAAGGGATTTATTCATATGTATTTTAATGGTACAAAAATTTGAATATTTTGATAAAAAAATATTATATTCTTCAATTATAATTCATTAAAACACTCATTTTCAATAAAATAAGATTTAAAAAACATCCAACCCACTTTAAAACAACTTATAATCAAGTAAAATTTTGAAAAAATCTAAAAAAAATATAATCAAAGTTAAATAATTTTTATCTGTAAGTTTGAATCATAAAAACTAAAGAAATCGAATATGAAATAAATATCGAACTAACTAAAAACACATGTGCGGTAAAAATCACACATATTCACACTTTATAATAATTTGTAAAACATACATTGAATGGTAATTATATAATAAAGGGGATATAAACAGTAAATAATGAGGGTTCATTCCAAAAGAGTAGTGAAATAATAGAATCACCAATTAGAAATACTAAAATAAATGAAATTCCACCAAGAATATATATAGTGGGGATTATAAATGAAACCAAAACCCATGAAGATCAAAAAACACAATTTAGAAGATCCTCAATAAATACCCCATGAAAAAGTTCATAAACTAGGGAAAGTAGAAGAAATTTAAAAATGATGAAGATAAAATGGAAGATGATTGAATCTATATTCTCAATTATGAATTAATTAAGGATGAGAGGGAACCATTAAAAATCCTTTTTCCTAATTTCAAGGTTATATGAGAGAGTATGTGTGTTAGAATCAGAAAAACAAGGTACTGATAGAATAATATACTTTCATTTTTATTATCAATCTTGAATTATGTACATATATTCATTACAACTACATTTAGTAATTCTTAAAACAAAAAGGGATGTTGTGTATTAAAAAAATTTATTATTAGAATTTATTTAAAATATTTGTTTTAAAATTATTAAATTTAATTTTAAAATTTTTAATCCATTTTTTAATTAATCATGTCAAAATAATCATAGAATTAATTTCTGAGAATATTCTAAGAACACATATTTTTTTGAGTGGTGAAAAATTATACTTTTTATGGAAGACATTATCTTTTTTTAGTGTATTTACATTTTCAAATTATATTTCAGATTCTTTTTAAATTGTACATTGTTCATTTTTATATAAAATATTCTAGTGATGGATTCTAAAATTTATATAATACATATATTTAGTTGTGAAAAATTATTTACATAAAAAGGGAACTTTTTTGTAAAAAATATTCATTGCATTTTTTAGTTTAATTTTAAATTAAATTCTGCAACTTCTATATTTTTAATTTTGAAAACACGTTCCCTTTTTTGAATCAGTGGGTCATAATTTATTACGTATTTCCCTTATTTTTCTATAATATAAAACCTAAATTTTTTAATTTTTATTACCATTGTAAAGGGTACATTAGTAAAATAATGTTAAAAATAAAATGAGAAGAATAATCAAATAACCAAAAAACATACCAATATCTTGTTTTATTAGTATATATTAACTATAATCATCTTCCTACCTAATTTATAACCATTTGGGGTCACATGTATGAGATTGTTACCTTTATATAATATTATTTAATGAAATTTCAAACTTGTAACACTCTTGTTTTAATAAGAGTAATGGTTTTAAAATATTTTTATCTAGAGGATATGTCTAACTATAAATAATATTTTTAAATATTAAGGGTTTTCTTCTCCCTTATATTTAATTTTTATGTTTTTGTGCATTAATAATTTACTAAAATTCTTACACAACACTGATGTAGTAATTATTTAATTAATGGAAAAATATAATAAAACATATTATAAATATTAAAAAAATATAATTTTAAAATTTTAAGGAATTAAAAGAATTGTTTTTATTATCATTAAATTATTTATATTTCTTCGAAAAAAGGTTTTTGGAATTATAAGGTTAATCCTGATAGTACTGTAATAAAAGTAATGAATATTTCTAAAAATTGACATAATTGATATTTTATAATACGTATTTTTTTATTAAATGATATAAAAATTGTAAAAATATTAAATTCAGCAAATTTATTAGTATTAGGTTGGAAATAAAAACAATTTACCATTTATATGTTGTTTATCATTTTATATTATATATATTATCCCTCAATGAGTAAAAATTAATTTTTCATGGTAAGAGAAAAATGGGTTAATTAATGTTTAAAACCAGAAGATAAAGTTTTAATACATAGTGAAACTTGTATAATTTTTTTTGAATTACGTTATATTGAACCATTATAATCTTATGAGATAAATAACTTACCTTGGAATCATTTTTTATTGAATGTTAATTTATATTAATTTAATATTTTTAGAAATTTCAAGTGTGTGTGTCCCGTATCTTATAAATTGGTACCTATTCTTATGAGTCCATCAAACATAAAACCCCATTTGGTTCTGCCAGGATATATATAATTACTTTACTAGAATCACACCCTTCATTATAGAGTTCTTTTTTTATTCATAGAACCAACATTATTGGTCTCATGGTCTAAAGATAAAATGATTGTTCGAAGAAGAATTATATATCATTTGGAATAATGACTTTTTTTCTTCCTCAACCACAGTGGAATATTCCTTAACAATTCTTATATAAAAACATTGGTATCATCTATATACTGAGTTTTTTCTATGTTAATGTTAGAAACATATATCCATCTCTTCTTCCACCAAATGGGAAATGAAACCATGCATCATGTAGACTATAGACTACCGCCTCACGATCAAATATAATTTGTTTTCCATCAAAATCTATAAATATTGGTTATAATGATAATATTATTGTTCTGATATTATATTCCTAAAAAATTTATTATTCCTAAAAGTTAATATATAGTTTCTTTTTTGTTTCATTGCAGAAAATAAATGATAACATCGTTCGTGCGTAGTTGTGGACTATCACCTTGACAAAGCGATGTGATTCATTCATCAAAACTACATCACATGAATGATATATATAAGTCTATGTGAAAATTGAATATTATATTTATGATAATAAAATCATTATAGAAAAATAAAATAATACACACTATCTTTCCATAATGATCTATGAAAAAGTAAATGTTACTCATATATACATATACCCTACAACATCCGTGATTATAACATTGTTTATTTTTCATGAATATGTTTAGTGAATGGATTTAAATGAATAATTAATGTATATAAAAATAATTATGTTATTATTATTTTTATGTAGATGAAGTAATAATGAATAATTTGATAATAGTCAACATACAGAATTTATTTTAGCCTTAAGTACTAAATATTGGCAAAATGACTAACTTTGAAAAAAAATAATATTGGTATATGACATGGTAAGAAGTGATATAAAGGGAATCATGGATTTAAAAAGGCTATTAATGAAGTTAAAAATAACCGAAGATTAATATGTAAAAAGATAAATGATAAAGTATATATGTGATGAATCAAACTCATGGTAATAGAATTTCTTTTAAAATACTATTTAAAAAATCCTCTTTTTACTCTTTTAACCAAAATATAATGTATTTTTTATATATATAGTGCATGAATGAAATTGTCCACCATTTTGCAGCCTAAATGCATTGAAATTTTATTTAAATGTTTCTATTATTATTTTCAAACAGAATTGTATCTATATGATTTGTGTAGGTTTTAGATTTTCAAAAGTCATTTTAAATTAAAAAGTTATTTTGACATCAAATTGTGATTTTATTTGGGTTGAAGTGAGTTTTTAAAAGGATATTATAATGATAGGGAGAAGGAGTTATTTCTTTCATCGTATGGTACTGAGCATTATATATATAATGTGTGAGGCCGATATAGCTTATATAAAGGGTTGATCCCCAATATAAGTCCCAAGTAAGCCAAATATAACTTATATATTGGTTCTTCCCTTATAGAATTGGGTGTTCTTGTTATTGCTTTGGGTGTGCCCAAACAGTGATCCAAGTCATTGGGTAATTTTACTTGTCTATTGAGGCAATATAGAAAGACATAACAACGGTTTTATCCTATGTATTTAACTTGGCCCAGTTATTTCTGACGTGGTCTTCAAAATGGTTATTAATGTGATGCTTTATGTACCATAGAGGTGTTTTATAGTCTTTTTATGGGTTTTAATGATATTATTTAAACTAAAAGTGGGTGTGTTTTGGTGTAAAAATGATTTATTTTATTAGATCTCAGAAATTTTTTAAAATGGTAAAAAATTTATGTGTTTTAATTTATTACACTGAACTGACCAATTTTTCCTTTTTATGTCCCATACTGAGATTTTTTTTCACATATATTCTTTTAAAATGTTTTTCAAAGGGAATTAAGGAAGGCTATATAAATGTATGAAGTTAATAATAAAATTGATAATATATTTCATAAATTGAAATATTTTTTTATTAAATTGGGTTTTTTTCTAAAAATATGGACATTGAGTGTGTGTGTCTACTTTATAATATATGTATTTTTATGTATCAGTTATAACCTAATTATCAAAATATCTTAACTAAAATGTTCATTGCGATATTATGAAATTAAAATGTAGTTCATAGACGCACTAATATAAAATTCTTTAAACTAGGTCATTACAGTTGGTATCAGAAAGAAGTAAATTTACATTTATGGTTATGCTAATGTTAATAGAATATCCAAAATATATTTTTCTATATAGTTATGTTTAAATGAAATATCATTAGAGGAATACCATGTTTGATCATCTATACTATGTTTTTTTATAACGGTTTCACCCTGAAGAAAAATGGAAGCTATAATGGGATTTCATCATGAGGAAAATATCCTTTCAAATCAATATCCTAAGATGGTTGGAATTGGAATATAATAGTTTTTTCACAGACGTATCATATAAAATAATCAATACATAGTTTGTGGAATCCATGCTAGAGAGGAGTTGAATCTACTACAGAGGACTCTGTCAGTAGTAGAGTATACCATGATACAAAATCCCAGAAAATCCAATGGATTAACTAACCTTAGTGTAGTGTAATGATTTTTTATTTCCCTATATAAAATATTTTAAGTCATGGGATTTTTTGGAACATCAAAATTCACCTCCTTCCATTTATCCTTTTCAAAGTGAATCTGATCGATGGTGGTCTTTGGTTAATAATACCAAAGAAAATGTTAATATTTATGCAATGTAATTGGACACATTTAGGAATATCATTCTTAAGACATATTCCCAAAAGGTATTTCATCTTAGGATGGGTTAAATTTCCAATAATTTAATAAAAAAAGATACATAGTTTTTAATTTCATATGTAGAATACTATAAAACATTAGCCATTTGTATGCCATATTTTTTAGGACATTGATAGTAAAAAATAATATAATATACTTATGATTTAACCATTTTTTAAAAATATATTTGGATACATGATAATTTAAATGTTTTGTTAAAGTTGTTCATTAGGATGAGAAATTTGAGATTGATTTTTCAAATATGTATATTCCTTGAGATGAAAATAGTATGAAAATGTTATGTTAGTAGAAAATGGAGAAGAATCCTAGTAGGAAGTCTGGAGGTAATCCCCTAAAATGATCTATGTGTGGTGAAACAAATTCTATAAATTATTAAAAGTGGTGGGAAAGTTTCTTCATTATGGCCAGTTTGGTCACAAGCCTCATGACTGTAAAGAAAATAATCATGATAAACCATAGATTACGGCAATCAATATACATCCAGTGGTAAGTATTTTTAGTTGAAATGAGTTGGGTAATTATGATAACATGTGTTTGAAGGAAGTTTAATGGGATGGAAATCATCATGATCAGAAACAACAAGGTGTAACAAGATCATTTGTTACACCTACTGTTGGTGTTGGAAAACAGATGAAGTGATTACACGTATAATACATGTTTATTAAAATTATTCTAAGAGCATATTTGACTATTATGATGACCCAGACCTCTCCGGCCCATTCCATTGTCAAAAAGAGGGTCTTGAAGTGTTCTGGAGGGTAAAATGGACTTTTCGCACACTTTTCAGAATTTTGTAAGTACATGCCGTGTAGTGTGTGTACACGCCGTGTACCCCCCTCGCCGGGTATACCCCATGTTGAAGGCCATCTCCTTGCTATGAGAAATAAATGGGTACACGCCATGTACCCAATACTGCACGCCGTATATTCCCTCCCTGCATACATGTTACCCTCAAACCATGTCTTGACTAGTCAACGACCATGTGCCGTGTTGGATCTGTGTCCTTTCCATGTGAAATAAATGAGTACACGCCGTGTAGCCAATACTACACGCCATTTAGTCCCTCCCCAAGTACATGTTACCCTCAAACCGTGTGTTGACAAGTCAACAGCCGTGTGCCGTGTTGGAGCCATGTCCTTGACTTGTGAAATAAATGAGTACACGCTGTGTAGCCAATACAACACGCCGTGTAGTCCCTCCCCGCGTATGCCTTACCCTCAAACCATGTGTTGACTAGTCAATGGCCGTGTACCACGTTGAAGGCCGTATTGGAAGCCGCACGGTGGCCGCATGAAATGGCCAAGTACATGCCATGTACCATAAATTACACACCATGTACTTTTGTTTTTCACGCCTATAAAAGGAGGGGTCCCCTCCTCCTTTTCAACACACCCCTCTCCTCCCCTTTCCTCTGAGCAGAGCTCTCCTAAGAGACTCTAAGGATCCTTTTCCTTCCATAACTTCTTCGTCCGAGCTCTTATTTACGATCCGTCAGCGGTCACGGGATCGTAATGACAAGCCAGATCTTCTGAGCTTAGATCTGTTGTCCTTTCGTTCCCAGCTTCCACCCAAGGAGGTTTTTCCTGGTTTTTCCAAAAGCGACGGACGCCGACAGATGTTTCCTAAAGTTGATCCGGGGGAGCGTTGTGATCAGAACCTGTTGAGGTACGGATCATACCTTCATCTCTCTAAATTGTTCATCATACAGGGTGGGTATCCTCTTGTTTTCATGAGAAACGGTTGAACTATTAAAGGAAGATAATAACTAGTTAAATAATGGGGATGGGTAAGTTGTTATCTTTATCTTTATATCATGTGTTATTATGTTGAGAATTGAATAGGCTTATGCCTACTGAAAATCGTGGTCTTTGGGGGCATTTTCTAGCGCAATTAAATGCTGCCCTATCTTTCTATACCGTTTTGTAAATGGAACATCATTGAATGTGTAAATTAGTTAATCACGTAAAGTTGGCTGATTAAATGATAATATGGATCCCTTGTGTGATCACCCCGGTTTAACTAAATTGGAATAATAAACATTTGGGTGCTGTTGGGGTAAATTAATGTGAAGGGAGTGTTTTTGTGGGTTTTTGTTAATCGAGTGAGCAGTAGTGATGAAGTTGGATTGGTTGTGGGTTGGTGTGAATACTATGTTTGTGATGGGCAGTGGGGCTGTGATGAACGGTATCAAGGGATGATGTATGGTGTGGTTGTGGTTATGATGGTTGGAAGTGGGGTTGCAGGGATGGGTTTGAATGTGATCAAACTATGGGTTGTGATTAATAAATTAATGTAGAAGAGATTATGAATGGTTGGGCTTGGTAACAGAACGAGAATAATAATCAATGGGGTTGGTTTGTTAATAAGAAGGGACTTGTTTGTGTTTCTTGTGTTTTCCTAACATGATTTATGGATTTCAGGGATATGTTTTACGAATGATCAATGTGGTTGATTGTGGATAGTTGCCCAGTAGTTAAGGAACTAATAAACTGATTCTGTTGAAACATGAAAACCTAAATGGGGTTGGGGTTGTTTATTGTATGCATGCTTCGTAGTAGTAGTGCTGAGGCACTTGCTCAGTTCTTTGATTAGAAGCCATAGGTTGGGCTGATTATTTGGTATATATATATATGTATCATTGTGTTTTATCACACCCCACCCATGTTGAGCACTTAGTGTCGAACACTCCCATTTCATTAGAGAGGGTGGTTTCCCCTTAGTTACTACCTCCTTCCTGCTCCTTCTTCCCTAGGCTGTGATGGCTTGAGGCGACCTTACACCCAAGACTCATCGGGTAGGATTCGATTGGGGTGGTTTATCCCAAGACTCTTCGGTCATGTTTCACTATTTCCCAAGAACCTTCGGGATGAGGCCTAGGTGTGTGCAGGTGGGATACGTGGTTGTGAGGACCATGTGTGTGCGGGATGGTTATGTGGTGGTGAGCCTCAGGTGTGTGTAGGCGGGATACGTGGTGGTGAGGCCCAGGTGTGTGCGGGTGAGATACGTGGTTGTGAGGCCCAGGTTTGTGCGGGCGGGAAGAGTGTGGTAGCGTCAGGACGTTCGCCGTTAGGAAGAGCATCTAGTTAGTGGGGAAAAAGGGTGCGGGGTACCCAATTCTCTTGTTCATACATACTAATACCTGTTGTGATTGTGTTTTTGGTGACTATGGCTGGTGAGGTTGGGTGGACAAAATTCCTTGATAGGTTCTTCTATTGTTCTCATGGGACATTAGGATGTCTCCCCACTTGTGCATGAGAGATTTAGGTTTCCCTACTGAGTATACTTGTATGGTCACCCTACGTTTACTTTCAGGTTTCCAGGAGGACTACCAGGGCTGTGCGGGACCCTACTAGTCGGACAGTTGGAGTTGATGTAGTTTTCTGTACTTGTTTCTTTTGGTATTGTACTTTTGAGCTTCCTTATACTTGTACCTTGTTTCAGAACTATTTAAACATGCATGTGGGATTGGGATGGGTTTATTTCTATACAATAGTTCTTTTTTACTTTTTGGAGGTTGACTCATCCTATATCCCGATCTTAAATAATAAAAAGGGTAATGCCTCCCATATTTGTGAAAACTCATACCCTTGGTGTTAGTCACCAACCCGGGGCCTACTGGAGGCGGGACTCAGGGGTCATTATCTCCCTTTCACCATTTCCAGCTCAGGAGAGGCATCTATGGTGGGAGGGGGTCGTGACAGAATGGTATCATAGCGAGGTTGAGAGATAGGATGGAGTCTAGAGTTAGGCACAATGAGGATTGCATGGGATGGTAGGGAAACCATGTTGGTTAATATTGGTGCGTGACATAGGCCAGTGAAGACCGACTAGGACACTGGATTTTAGGGCTCCCCATGATCTGATGCAAGGACTCTGAGCCTACCAAATGACCATGTGAGACCACATTGATTACAGGGTAGAGACCCTAGGGAAGGTACATGCATCATCATGATTGTTTTTTACTTGATTTGGGTGTTCTAGGAAAGAAATTGAAATAATGTGATAAAATAAAACCTTGACAATTTCCTTAATACTTGGGCTTAGGCGATCCTTGTTTACCATTCATCAATGGAACCCGGACGTCATCCCCGGGTGACTCAGATAGCTGAGGCCCAACAGATTCAGGAGTTCGATTAGTTGAGGATTGACCGAGAGGAGGAAGATAGCCAGTGGCAGAAGACTCTCTGTTCTTTCCAACGGAAGACCCTCAAGAATTACGAGGGTAGTTCTTCGTATACGGAGATGGAGGGGTGGCTTGAGGAGCTAGGGATCACTTTCACCTTGATCCGTGCTCCAGGGAGTACTGGGTTCCCTAGCAGTCAGTCAGCTGAGAGGTGCAACACGACAGTGGTGGACGCTCTACCTCAGAGAGAGGATAGAGGCAGAGGTTCAGTGGGCTGACTTTGATAAGGAATTATGAGAGGAATTCCTTTCTTCCATGATCAAGATAGAGAAGCGACAGGAGTTAATCTCCCTTCAGTAGGGGAGTATGTCTGTACGAGAGTTGGGGATCAATTTCAAGGATCTCTTACGCTTTGCTCAGGATCTCTTTCCGGATGAGGAGTCTCGGGCGAGTCGTTTAGAGGAGGTGCTTCGTCCTTCGCTCCAATATGATGTCACCCACTTCACCCTTCCAGCGTACTTGGAAGTATAGAAGAAGGCAGAGGATGTAGGGAGGATGAAATCACTAGGAGGCGCACCACGTGAGGGGTTTCAGATAGGTTAGTCAAAGGGGAAGGCGGTCAGTAACAGGTCTCCTACGACGGGACCTTCCAGGTTCAGGCTAGTGGGGAGCAGGCCACAGTAGTTCCAGTTCAGATCTTCAGGTCCTCGTCCCTTTTCCACGAGCCCAGGAACGAAGTGTTTCTCTTGTGGAGGTTTTGGGTACATTCAGAGTCAGTGCCTGACCCGAGCTGTCACGACCCGTCCTCGGGGCCCATGTTGTGACTACCCCAAGCCCGCCTTCCATAGGCCAGGGGCTGGCGACCATCACCGGGGCATAATTTCCAGTAATAAGGGAAGGCATTTCCTTTGTAAAGTAAACAAACACCACAAAGCAAGCAAGAATAAGTAAACACTAAGTAAAAACTGGGTACAATAGTAAGTGCAGAAAAGTAAGTGGGCCAGTATACAAACCCAAACTGAATGTAAAGTACAACTAGAAAGGGAAAATAGAAACTGAAAGTAAAGACGCAACGTCGAGCCGTCCACTGGAAGTCCCACCTGAATGGTGGGTACAGATAGCCTCCACCGCTCCTCGGTCCAGCCGTCCGCTCCGAGTACTTTTCGTCCAGTGGTCCCCCTCTAGGTACCAACCTACTCTGAAAACATCAACCACGATCAGCACTGTCTATCATCTGCAACCAACACAACGTAGTGCGGGCCTAGCTCGTGCAGGGGTGAGTATAAGCTACTCAGTAGGGACCCCGAGACCCTTGATGGTCTCCCAGAATCCACAATGGATAATCCACAAAGGAAAGATATAATCACGAAGTAACAACTGACACTACTTAGGTATATGCCCATCAATATACCTAAGTTATCAATTCCAATTCGGCTCCAACATCCGAGCCCATGTTCGATCACATCCACACAGGATATCACAACACAATCCACATCGTAAAGAAAATCGAGATTCATCTCACATAGGTATACTTCTTCGTATGATGATGGAGATGATAATATGTAGCCACTGATTCATCTAAGCCGTCATACCCACATAAGATCGATAGGTACTAACCCCCTCAATGACCCACAAAGGATCGATAGGTACTAACCCCCTCAATAACCCACAAAGGATCGATAGGTACTAACCCCCATAATGACCCACAAAGGATCGATATCTACTAACCCCCGCAATGACCCACACAAGATCTGTAGGCGATGGCCCACACCGGACCATTGTGTGCTGACCCACACAAGATCTGACCCACATAGGATCGGTAGCATTGATCCACGTAGGATCGCTGAGTTCAGTAGTAGTCTCCGTCAAATCCACGGTGGATTACTGTACAGTCATCACCGTCGTCGTAGTCGCAACCATCTCTAGGGTTTCCGCAGAGAACAAGCTCGTTCGGGAGGGTCCGCTCCATGATCCGAGGGTCTAATACATCAACTGACACATAGTCTGGAGTTGATGTCTCAAAAAGTTCTGTATCGTCAACTGGAACTCAACGTCACAGACGGCTCGTCAATCAGACGCCCGGTCTGAGAGTTATTGACGTTTTCGTTCTAGGGGCCCGGTTGGATTTTAAGTCAAAACCAACCTGACCGTACTCCAACTGCGTCCAAACCTGAAGCACATTAATACAAAAGGCCCATCTCACTAAGAGGAATCCATCAAAGTCTACGGCACATCAATCGGACGTCTAGAGCTCAAGTTATAAGTGTTTCCGCTCTGGGGGCCCGGTTGGTTTTGTGTACGAACCAACCCGGCCGAACACAAAGTTCTCGAAACCTTGAGTGTAATATATCTAAACGTCCATCTCGATCCAAGGATCGTATCGCAACTGACGGTGCGTTGATCAGATGTCTGTAGCCCATGTTATTGGCAACAGACCGAAACAGTCCGAAAATGAGGGGTCTGGGCCCGGTCCGACCCGGCACAACTGCCCTGGGTCGGCCCAAACTGGGTCGACCGGACCCGGTTCCGGGTCCGGCCCGCTTGGGCACGACTCAGCCCACCTAGCGCGGCCTAGCCTTGCGGACCGGACTGGCGGCTCGGCCCGGTGCGCTGGCGCTGGCCAGGTGGCTCGGCCAAAATGGCCGAGCGTTGAAGGGGTGTGAGAGGCACACTACCCCCCGCTTATTTGTAACGGCGGCCCCCATGGGGGGATGCTACTTGCAAATGGACGCGACATAGCACCGCGTCACCATATCTTCGGTCCCGCGTGGTCACGGGACCAGCAGCCTCTCGCCGCGGCTTCAGTCGCGGCGGCCCTTCCTGGCGGCGCACCAGCTGGGTTTTCCGCGGACTACCGGACGCGCTCGGGTGGTCCGGTTTGCTTTCCGTCTTCACCAGCGGTCCTCCTGGGATCATCTCTTCACTGTGAAGACCTCAAAATGCCCTTGCGGCCTGCTTCGTCATCACCCGCCGATCCGCACACCAAGAATGATGAAACGGTGGGTTCAGACTTGTTCGTTGGTCCGCACCCACCGCGTTAGCGGTTTAAAAAGGCTTCCGAAAAATTTTAGACACATGCCAAGGGTATAAATCACATAGATTTAATTGAAACAAAATCCCTACCTCAAGGGTTGATGATTCGAAGATTTCTGTAGGAGAAGGAACGTCACAGAAGAAGCATCGTGGAAGAAGCATCACGAAAGGAGGATCGTCGCGTCGCGGAGAAAGGATTCGTCGGCGTCGTGTCGTCGATCTCTGAGGATCCGGCGTTCTTTTCGACCTTCATCGGAGGTCGGCGTTCTTCGCGTTTTTCGTGTTCTTTGCATTCTTCGTCGAGGATGGAGTGCTTCACGGCTTGAGTGATTTTTCCCAAACCCTCTCGCACAACCAACCTCTAATAAAATAATAATTTTCTTATTTTATTAACACAATCCAAAATTTTGAATTTCAAAAAGAATTGAAACAATCAAT
Organism: Viscum album; assembly: GCA_963277665.1. Lineage (NCBI taxonomy): Eukaryota > Viridiplantae > Streptophyta > Magnoliopsida > Santalales > Viscaceae > Viscum > Viscum album. The sequence goes on from OY728140.1 coordinate 2,121,616,985, forward strand.
TAATGAATTAATTGAGGAGTTTTAAACTGCCCAATTAATGAGGCGTTTGTTATCTAGATTAAACGCAAGGGTTGACTTCATTAAAAAAGGGTGTGGGTGCATTACTTAATTAAAGGAGGGGGTTGAAAAAGGTGGGGTTCGTGTGGGACCCACCCCAAAAATATCTTACCTAGGGGTATAAGATATTTTGGGTCCCACTTTAACTTATTAGCTTAGTTTAAAAAACTTAAAATAAAATAAATTGGTCAGACCATTTTATTTTATTCATTTACTTAACCCGAAAATCTAAAAACCACACCCGAGCAAACGCAACTCCGGAAAAGGTGTTTCTAAGAAATTACTGGCGCTGCGATTCCATCGGTGTCCTCGGATTTCGATTCTGATCAATGGTTCAAAAGTTAGAAAAACCCACTCATCCGTTCACTGAACGTACCTGAGTTAAACTTCGAAAAATGATTTCAGGTACACCGGGCCTCGGAATCAGGTGCCATCAGAAACTGTGTTCTTGTAAAATCCCAAAGAAAATTAAGAAAAAAAATTTCCATTGAATTTTACGGGTCTTTACATTACTCCCACCTCAGGGCTTTACGTCCCCGTAAAGATACATCAAAAACTAGGGAAACAAATGTGGGTTCTGAGCACGCATCTGAGTATCCCGCTCCCAAGTGCACTCCTGGAGGTTCCCGTGCTACCATCTGATGCGCACTATAAGAATCGACCATCCACGCAGGACCCACTCTTGTCGATCCTCTACCTCCACTGGGACATCCACAAAAGTCGTCCAATCATCAATTTCCAGCTCCCCATAGTCAATGATATGCATTGGGTCGTGCACGTATCTCCTCAGCTGAGATACATGGAAGATGTCGTGCACCCGGTGCAACTGAGTTGGTAGAGCCAGGCGATAAGCCACCTCACCTATCCTGCTGAGGACCTGGAATGGTCCGATGAAGCGAGGAGATAACTTTCCGCCTCAGCCAAATATCCGTAATCCACGTCGAGGTGGGACCCACAAGATGACGTGGTCACCATCCTAAAACTCTAGTGGCCTCTGCCTCCCATCGGCATAAGACTTCTGCCGGCTCTGAGCTGTCCTCATTCGCTCCTGGATGACCTGGACCTTCTCCATTTTGGCCTGGACCATCTCTGGTCCCACAAGTGCTGACTCCCCAGGGTCTGTCCAGCACAGAGGAGATCTGCAAGTTCGGTCGTACAACACCTCATATGGTGCCATCCCGATGGTGGAGTGGTAGCTATTGTTGTACGCAAACTCTACCAAGGGTAGGTTGTCCTCCCAGCTGCGACCAAAGTTGAGGACACATGCACAGAGCATGTCCTCAAGAGTCTGAATGGCTCTCTCTGTCTGACCATCTGTCTCAGGGTGAAAGGCAGTACTCAGACGCAGATGCATCCCGAATGCCTCCTACAACCCTTTCCAAAGCCGGGAAGTAAAGAGAGCATCTCGATCGGAGACGATAGATGATGGAACACCATGAAGCCGTACAATCTCCAGAATGTAGAGAAGTCCCAAGCTCTCTACTGAGCCCTTCTCTCTGATGGGTAAGAAGTGAGCCGACTTGGTGAGTCAGTCAACAATAACCCAAATGGAGTCTTGACCTCTGGAAGTGCGTGGAAGTCCAGTCACGAAGTCCATATATATCCCATCCCACTTCCACTCCAGGAACTCTAAGGGCAGTACCATGCCTGCTGGTACCTGGTGCTCTACCTTCATCTACTCGCAGGTGAGGCATCGAGAAAAGAACTCCGCCACAACCTTCTCAATGCCCGGCCACCAGTGCTATCGTCTAACATCCTGGTACATCTTCGCCACTCCAGCATGTACCGCCAAAGGGGAAGTTTGAATCTCTCTCATCACCTACTCCCTTAAATAAACTAGTACCAAGGTACGTCCTCTAAAAAGGACGTCGTGCTACCCTTCTAAATAGAAACCATCAGGTGCATGTTCTGAGGATATTTGTGCACATCGCGTCTCATAGTCGGTGTCCCCATGTTGTGTCGTTCTGACCCGCTATAGTATTGGAGGAGTGACTGTGAGTGACTGAAGAAAGGATGATCCATCTCTACCCAAAAAGGATATCTGCAAAGCGGCTAGCTGCTCTGTCGCCTCCCCAAGTAGCTGAATGCCCGTCCTCCTGCTGAGAGCATCGGCTACCACATTCCCCTTTCCCGGAGTATAGACTCTCTCAAAGTCATAGTCCTAGAAGAACTCGAGACATCACCGCTATCTCGGGTTCAGTTCCATCTGTGAGAAGATGTACCTGAGACTCTGATGGTCAGAATAGACTGTAAAGCACTCACCCATCCGATAGCGTCACCACATCTTCAGAGCGAAGACCACTAATGATAAATCCATGTCATGGGTAGCGTAGTTCTGCTCATGATGCCTCAACTGACATGATCCATAGGCGATCAAAACCCACTCCTACATCAGGACACATCCGAGTCCGGTCCCTGATGCATCACAGTAAACTACGTACCCAACTCCCTCCTCTGGTAGCCTCAAGATAGGTGCGCTGGTCAATCTCTGTCTCAGCTCCTAGAAGCTCAACTGACATCTGTCTGACCATAGAAAGGGTTTCCCCTTCTTCGTCAAAGTTGAGAGTGGTGTCGCAACTTTGGAGAAGTCTGGCACAAATCTCTGGTAGTATCCAGCTAGTCCCAAGAAACTCCTCACCTCCATCATGCTCCTGGGTGTCTCCCAAGCTAGCACTACCTTGATCTTCGCAGGATCCACCACAACTCCCACCTAAGAGATGAAGTGTCCCATGAAGTGGACCTCACGTAACCAAAATTGACACTTTGAGATTTTTTCATAAAGATGGTGCTCTCGGAGTGTGTCTAGTACAACCCGCAAGTGGTATGTGTGCTCCTCCTCAGTGGCCGAGTATATCAAAATGTTGTCGATGAAGACCACAAAAAATAGATCGAGGTATGGATGAAAGATCCTGATCATGAGGCTCATGAACATTTCTATATCATTGGTCATGCCAAAGGGAATAACCAAGAACTCATAGTGGAGATACCGACATCTGAAGGGCATCTTCTGCACGTCCTCATCCCGAACTCTGAGCAGATGATAGCCTGATCTGAGGTCTATCTTTGAGAACCACCGTGCTCCCTTGAGCATACCGAAGAGGTCATAAATCGTCGCCAGCGGATACTTGTTCCTCACTATCACTTGGTTTAGGCGACGATAGTCAACAGAAATACGCAAGCTCTCGTCCGCCTTCTTGGCGAACAAAATCGGGGAAGCCCAGGGTGAAACACTGGGTCAGATGAATCCCTTGCCCTACAAGTCCTCCAACTGTACCCGTAGCTCTCGAAGCTCAGCGGGGGCCATCTGATATGTTGGAGTGGATATCGGGGATATCCCGGGGTACAGGTCAATATAAAAGTCTACCTCACTGCGAGGAGGTAGTCTTGGAATGTCGTTGGGGAAAACGTCTGCATACTGATCCACCACTGCAGGAAAACCAGGACTCCGCACATCAACTGCTCCTAGGATGAGGCTAGCTAACTAATTATTGATGGGATGTCATCTCCTCTACGAGAGTCCATCATGTGCTGCGAAGGCTCCCTTCTCGCCGGTGAAGGTGAACCTGTTCTCGTCAGTGCGTACACACTGCACTTTGCGCCTAATACAGTCAATCTGAGCATCGACTGTAGAAAACCAATCCATGCCCATGATGATGTCGTAAGGCCTCGACGCCGCTACAAGAAGATCTCAACCGAAGCTCTTGCCTCCTAGAGTAAGCTCACACTGCCGGCGCCAGTGCGTAATCATCGAGTCTGCTCCCGTAGGAGTCTCTAGCCGTAAGGATCGAGCCAACAGCTCTGTCAGAATCTCTGAGCTCCGAACAAGGGCAGCGACTATGAAAGAATGACTCTCTCCTATTTCTATAAGAACCACAGAAAGGGTCGAATAGACACAGATAGTTCCTCGAATCATCTCGGGTGCGCTGTGATCGTAGGCCTCCTCTACCTAAACATGTGCCTGTCTCTGCCAGCCAGCTCCCCGTGGTCGGGGTGGACCTCTTGGGGGTGGTGGTGGTAGAGCCTCAAAGCATCGCCCACCACCACCTACTCGGCCAGCTCCTCTGCCTCGTCCTCCTACTCTGTGCGGACTTCCACGGTTGACCCTCTGCCTCTGCCTGGGTGGTCCCCCCACCATCTGCTGCTCCTCGGCATGGCAGGTCGGGCAGTCACGAGCCATGTGGCCCTGCCTTCCACATGCGTAGCACTATCTACCTCTCAAAAGACTAGCTTTGCACTGTGTGCCCCGCACCTCTAAGCCAGTGTCCTGAGGTCATCTGCCTGAGGGTCTGGTCTGCCTGGACGTAAGAGTCATCCGTTGAATGCCTTCTATAGAAGACTCTGCTACATGCCGCCCTGCGGTAGGTCTATATGCCGATGTAGGCTCAGCAAGGAAGCTCTCGATTAGAAGGGATCTCTCCAGTACCCCTTCCTATGTTGGAATGCTGAGGGAGATCAGTAATGCCCTGATCTCCTACCTCAATCCCTGCTCGAAGGTCCAGCATCCGAAGAATGGGTCTCGTACCATGTCCGTTGAATAGCGCGAGAGGTCTGTAAATCTCACAGAGTACTGGGCGACCGTCAAGCTTCCCTGGTGCATCTTTAGTATCTCTTGGATGCGCACCGCACGTAGGGTTCTTAGGACGAACTCTGAGCGGAAGAGGCTCTCAAATTCCGTCCATAGGAGTGATGCCTCGTCATGAACCTGAAGCATCAAGCTCCACCATATTCCTGCTTCCGCGTGCAGGAGGCTCGTTGCGAGGATCACCATGAGGACTGATGGTGTCCTACCTAACCTGAAAACGCGTACAACTACCTCTAGCCAATCCTCGGCTGCCTGAGGGTCCGTCTCCCCACGGAACCTGGGCGACCGGTGACGCTGAAACTCGTGCATTGCACTAAGGAGACGTGCATCGTCAGCGGCTGGGGCTGGTAGCATCGGTGGCTCGGTGGGTAGAGGTACCATCAGTGCCTCTACTGTCAAAGGGCCCTGTACCGAGGCATCGTCGCTCGGTGAGCTGTCGTAACACCCAACGCTCAAAACCCTAGCAGACTGCCATCATGGGGCCATCCTGAAAAGAAACAGGTGCTCCACGATCAAACAGTATACCTGGTGAGCTGACACAAATTAATCACAAAGAAAACTTGAAACACACATTCAATCAATGTTTTCGTGCATTAAGTCAGAAATAAGAAGTCAGGGTCCTGGTGTACGGATGCGTCGATCACCGCACTAACACTGGACTCCCTGGACTGATAACCACACTCAATACTCTTAACACTATTGCTTCAAATAGAAAAAGACCACAGTCCTGAGTTCTGAGGTAGAATCTAACCTCTCTGATACCAATTTGTCACGACCCATCCTCGGGGCCTGTGCCGTGACTACCCCAGGCCCGCCTTCCATAGGCCAGGGGATGGTGACCAACACCAAGGTGTAATTACCAGTAAAAAGGGAATGCATTTCCTTTGTAAAGTAAACAAATACCAAAGAGAAAGAAAGTATAAGTAAACACTAATTAAAAACTGGGTACAATAGTAAGTGCGGAAAAGTAAGTGGGCCAGTATACAAACCCAAACTGAAAGTAAAGTACAACTGGAAAAGGAAAACATCAACTGAAAGTAAAGCTGCAACGTCGATCCATCCAGTGGAATTCCCACCTGAAGGGTGGGTACAGATAGCCTCCACAGCTCCTCGGTCCAGCCGTCCGCTCCGAGTACGTCTCGTCCAGTGGTCCCCCTCCAGGTACCGACCTGCTCCGCAAACCTCAACCACGATCAGCGATGTCCGTCGTCTGCAACCAACACAATGTAGTACGGTCATATCCCGTGCAAGGGTGAGTATAAGATACTCAGTAGGGACCCCGAGACCCCCTATGGTCTCCCAGAATCCACAAAGGATAATCCAAAAAGGAAAGATACAATCACGAAGTAAAAAACTGACACTACTTAGGTATATTCCCATACATATACCTAAGTTATCAATTCCAATTCGGCTCCAAAATCTGAGCCCAAGTTCGATCACATCCACACAGGATAGCACAACACAATCCACATAGGAAAGAAAATAAATATTCAGCTCACACAGGTACACTTCTTTGTATGACGATAGAGATGATCAGATGTAGCCACAGATTCATCTAAGCCATCGGACCCACACATGATCGATAGGTTTTAACCCCCGCAATGACCCAACAAATGATCCATAGGTACTAACCCCCGTAATGACCCACAAAGGATAGATAGGTACTAACCCCCGCAATAACCCACAAAGGATCAATAGGTACTAACCCCCGCAATAACTCACACAGGATCGGACCCACACAGGATCTGTAGGCGCTGGCCCACACAAGACCGCTGAGCGCTGACCCACACAGGATCTGACCCACATAGGATCAGTATCACTTATCCACATAGGATCGCTGAGTGTTGTAGTCATCGCCATCGAATCCATGGAGGATTTCTGTATAGTCGTCACTATCGTCGCAGTCGCAGCTAGCTCTAGGGTTTCCGCACACAGCAAGCTCGTTCGGGAGGGTACGCTCCACGAGCCGAAGGGCTGATACATCAACTGACACATAGTCTGGAGTTGATGTATCAAAAAGATCCATATCGTCAACAAGAACTCAACGTCACAGACGGCGCGTCAATCGGATGCCCGGTCTGAGGGTTATTGGCTGTTTTATTCCAGGGGTCCGGTTGGTTTTTATGTCAAAACCAACCTCACTGTACTACAACTGCATCCAAAACTCGAGCAGAGTAAGACAAAAGGTCCGTCTCATTAAGAGGAATCCATCAAAGTCAACGGCACGTCAATCAGACGTCTGGAGCTCATGTTATAAGCGTTTCTACTCCGACGGCTCAGTTGGTTTAATGTACGAACCGACCCGGCCGAACACAAAGTTCTCCGAAACCTTGAGTGTAATATATCGAAACGACCGTCTCGATCCAAGGATCACATTGCAACTGTCGATGCGTCGATCACAGGTCCGTAGCCCACGTTGTGGGAAACAGATCGAAACAGTCCGAAAATGGGGGGTATGGGCTTGGTCCGACCCGGCCCAACCCCCCTGGGTCGACCCGAACCGGGTCGATCCGACCCGGGTCTAGGTCCCGCCCGCTTGGGCACGGCCCGGCCCAGCATGGGCGTGGACCGGCCTGGCGGAACGGCCTAGCGGCTCGGCCTAGCGCGCTGGCGCTAGCCAGGTGGCTAGACCAAAATGGCCGAGAATTGAGGGGGTGAGGGGGGGGGCACGCTGCCCCCGTCAGTTTGTAATCGGGACCCCCACGGGGGGGGGGGGGGCTCCTTGCCAATGGACACGGCATAGCGCCGCATCCCCACCTCCTTGGTCCCGGGCGATCGCGGGACTAAAAGAATGCCGCAGCGGCTTCAGCCGCGGCGGCCCTTCCCGGCGGCGCGCTGGCAGGGTTTTCTGCGGACCACCGGATATGCTCCGGTGGTCCAGTTTGCCTACCCAGTTCGCCAGCATTCCTCCCGGGATCGGCTCTTCACTTCGAAGACCTCAAAATTCCATTACGGCCTGGTTCGTCGTCGCCCGCCGATCTGCACACCAAGCCGAAGAAACTGTGGGTTCAGACTTGTTCATTGGTCCGCACCCACCACGTTAGCGGTTTAAAAAGGCTTCTCACAAGTTTTAGACACATTCCGAGGGTATAAATCACATAGATTTAATTGAACCCAAATCCCTACCTCAAGCGGTTGATGATTCAAAGATTTCCGCGGGAGAAGAAACGTCACAGAAGATGCTTTGCGGAAGAAGCATCACAGAAGGAGGATCGTCGCATCGTAGAGAAAGGATTCATCGGCGTTGAGTCATCGATCTCCAAGGATCCTGCGTTCTTGTTGACCTTCATCGGAGGTCGGCATTCTTCGTGTTCTTCAAGTTCTTCGTCGAGGAAGGAGTGCTTCACGGCTTGAGTGATTTCTTCCAAACCCTATCGCACAACCAACCTCTAATAAAATAAGAATTGTCTTATTTTATTAACACAAGCCAATGTTTTGAATTTCAAAAATAATTGAAACAAACAATTAATGAATTAATTGAGGAGTTTTAAACCGCCCAATTAATGAGGCATTTATTATCCAGATTAAACGCAAGGGTTGACTTTATTAAAAAAGGGTGCAGGTGTGTTACTTAATTAAAGGAGGGTGTTGAAAAAGGTGGGTCTCGTGTGGGCCCCACACCACAAATATCTTACCTAGTGGTGTAGGATATTGTAGGTCCCACTTTAACTTCTTATCTTAGGTTAAACAACATAAAATAAAATAAATTGGTTGCACCATTTTATTTTATTCATTTACTTAACCCGGAAATCTAAAAACCACACCCGAGCAAATGCAACTCCGGAAAAGGTGTTTCTAAGAAATTATCAGTGCTGCGATTCCATCGGTGTCCTCAGATTTCGATTCCGAGCACCGGTTCAAAAGTTTGAAGAACCCGCTCATCCGTTCACTAAATGTACCCGAGCTAAACTTCAAAAAATTATTCCGGGCACACCGGGCCTCGGAATCAAGTGCCGTCTGAAACTGTGTTCTTGTAAAATCCCAAATAAAATAAAGAAAAAAAATTCCCTTGAATTTTACGAGTCTTTACACGAGCTGAGTACGGTGGAGGTGGGCAGGTTCAGCGCCCACCTCAGTAGCACCAGTTTCCGGAGAGGCCCTTCCAACAGCAGCAGGACCATGATCCTCCGAGGGAAGACTTTGAGAGAGGAGGACGACCTCAGGGTGCTCCTCAGTGACCTCGACCAATGCGTGGTTGGGGAGGTGGATGACATCAGAGAGGCATAGGAGCTGGGCGTGGACAGTTTCACGCAGCAGAGTTGGAAACTACAGCAGGACCAGAGGTGGTACGAGGTACGATTTGTTTGTTCGGCACTCTCGTTTCTTCTTTGTTCGATTTAGGAGATTCACACTCCTTTGTTGCACCTGGTCTAGCCCATTCTTTGGGACTAGACGTAGAGAGACTTTTCATAACACTGGTGCTAAATACACCAGTTAAAGGCCAGACCAGCGTATCTTGTGTTTGCCGGGGATGTGGGCTGACGTCTGGACCACATCGATCTAGTGGGGATCTTCTTTTGCTACAAATGCAGCCATACGATGTCATCCTAGGCATCGAATGGTTGTTTTCTGTTAGTGCCATTATCGACTGCTTCTAGAGAAGAGTCGTGTTCTCCCATGTGGACGAGTAGCGTGTATCTTTTGTTGCTGATAGGAGCTATCAGGCGGGAAGCCGGCATGTGAAGCCTCTCCATTCCTTGTTAGGCGGGTTATCAGTGGTTCCAACTGATACGGAGATGTTGGATGTCCCAGAGGTTGTTGGGGAGTTCCTCGATGTTTTTCTTGAGGAGGTTGTGACTCTACCCCCCCCCCCCCGACGTGATGTTGACTTTGGGATATACTTACAACCTGTTTCCCATCCAATTTTGATGGCCCCTTATCGGATGGCACCTTCTGAGTTGCCAGACTTTCGAATTCAGATTGAAGATCTGATGGAGAAGGGTTCTGTTCGACCCAGCGTGTCGCCGCGGGGTTCTCCAGTTTTGTTCGTGAAGAAGGAAGATTGCGTTCTCAGGCTATGCATAGACTACCGAAGGTTGAACTAGGTAACCGTCAAGAACCGTTACCCCCTTGCAAGGATAGATTATCTCTTCGACCAGCTGAGGGGATCAAGTTGGTTTTCTTAGATTGATCTACGATCGGGAGATCATCAGCTGAGGGTGAGGTACAATGACATCTCGAAGACGGCTTTCAGGTGCAGGTATTGGAACATTGAGTTTGTAGTGATGCCTTTTGGAGTTACGAATACACCAGCTGTGTTCATGGGACTTATGAACTTTTCCTTCCGAGAGTTTTTGGACCGGTTCGTCATTGTGTTTATCAATGACATCCCGATCTACTGAAGAACAGAGGAGGAGCACATTGAGCATCTTAGGTAAGTCTTGGAAGTCCTTCAACACGACCAGCTTTATGGGAAATTGTCAAAGTGTAAGTTCTTGAAAAAAGAAGTGCACTTCCTTGGGCACGTAGTGTCTCTGCATGGAGTGTCAGTGGACCCGTCGAAGGTGGAGGCAGTTGTTTCTTGTGCAGCACCCAAGAGCATGGCAGAAGTACATAGTTTCCTAGGGTTAGCAGGTTACTATCAGAGGTTCGTTTCAGACTTCTCTTGAGTTGCTTCTCCATTAACATCATTGACTAGGAAGAACCAGGTCTTCCTATGGAGCGAGTAGTGCCAGAAATCTTTCGACTAACAGAAGGATAAGTTGGTCAGTGCTCCCGTACTCCGGTTGCCAGAGGAAGGGTTGTTTTATGAGGTGTTTTTTGATTCTTCTAGCCTTGGTTTTGGGTGTGTATTGATGCATACGTAGGGTGTGATCTGTTAAGGGTCTAGGCAGTTGTGCCCTCACAAGCGTAACTATGCCACCAAGGAACTGAAGCTTGTAGCAGTAGTGTTCGCATTGAAGTTGTGGAAACATTACCACTTTGGGGAGCGCTTTTTGGTCTTCTCATATCACAAGATCTTACATTATATCTTCTCCCAATGTAACTTGAACTTACGGCAATGGAGATGGGTAGAGTTTCTCCAAGACTATGACTTCGAGATCTCTTACACTAACTTTCAGGGAAACATTGTGGATGATGCCCTGAGTAGTAAGTCATGTAGGGACGTGGTTTGAGAATCCACTGATTCTTGTAAAGCGATGGGACAGTTGGCTGCCTTGCACTTAGATGTAAGGATAGAGGGTGTTAGAGGCTGTTTGTTTCAGATGATGGTGCATTACTCCTTTTCACGGTAGGTGGAAGTGTCTCAGTGGGGGGACTCTGAGGCAGAGGTGATACGGGATCGTTTCGATCAGGGAAACACTCTAGAAGGATCGTCACAGGACAGCCGACATCGGATGTTTTTCCCTGGAAGGGTGTTTATTCCAGATGCGATGCTTGGGGGATTTCTTCTTGAGTTCCATAGCTCATCCTTGGAGGTACATCCAGGAGTTTGAAAAATGTACCGAGGCCTGAGGGAACAGTTTTTGTGTCCCGGGTTGAAATGGGCAGTGGCGGAGTTTTTGGCTAAATGCCTAATGTGTCAGCATGTGAAGGCTGAACACGGTGTTCCTAGTGGTTTGTTTCATCCTTTAGATGTCCCCGAGTGGAAGTGGGATGACATCTCGATGGACATCGTCATAGGAATACCCAGAGCTCAGGGTGGTTATGATGCTATCTGGGTGGTGTTGGATCGTCTGACGAAATCAGCTCACTTCTTAGCAATTAAGGAGTCGGGCCCAATGAGTACCTTAGCACAGAGGTATGTAGAATAGGTGGTGCATTTTCATGGATTTCCAAAGACTATCCTCTCATACCGGGATACTCGATTTACCTCACGAGTATGGAGGGTGTTACAACATGCTTTTGGCACCTAGCTACGCCTTAGCACTGCTTTCCAGACCTAGACCGACGGCCAGACATAGCAGACTATCTAGACGTTGGAGTACGTGCTGCGAGCATGCGTTCTGGATTTCGGAGGATCATGGTTACCACACTTGCCTTTAGTAGAGTTTTCCTTCAACAATAACTTCCACTCTAATATTGTCATGGCACTGTTTGAGGCTTTGTATGGAATACCATGTCGTTCACCCATTTTCTGGGCAGAGGTTGGTGAGGCAGGTGCTCTTGGGCCAGAGGTATTGCAGAGCACCACAGAGAAAGTCCAGCTTTTACGTGAGAGGATGAAAGTGGCTTAGGACCGACATAAATCTTATGCTGATCATCGGAGGAGTCCCTTGGAGTTCGAAGTAGGAAATCATGTGTTCTTGAAGGTTTACCCTCGACGGGGGCAGAGGAGGTTTGGGAAAGGGAGGAATCTCTCACCTAGGTTCATCGAACCTTTTGAGGTGCTGGGGCGATTCGGCGAGGTGGCATATCGGCTGGCCCTACCACCTCAGTTGGAGAAAGTTCATGACGTCTTCCTCATCGCTCAGCTTCATCAGTACTTACACAATGACTCTCACGTTATCGACCGGGGAGAGTTAGATATGGGAGAAGCAGCGACCTTTGAGGAACGACCAGTCATAATCGAATATCGTAAAGAGAAGGTGCTCCATGGAAGAACCATTCCCTTGGTTCGTGTGTTGTGGAGCCATGGCAGCCTCGAGGAGAGCACATGGGAGCGGGAGACCCAGATGCACGCTCAGTACCCGGAGTTGTTTTTACTTGTGTTTTTCTGTGTTTTTATGAGCTTTGTTTTGATGTTATACCTTGTACCTTTGATATATGTAATGCTTGGCTTGTTGGTTATGAGACCTTTTGTTTCCTTGTTTTCTGGAAGTGTGTAGCATGTCAGGATGTGTGGGAAAAAGAAAATAACCTGATCCTTAATCGAGACGCATTAATGAGGATGCGATTGAACCCGTGCAGGCGAGTCAGTGCAGCCTAAAGCGGATAATATCTCGACATAGGAAAATGAATTTTCCCCAAACCATGTCTTCTGGAAGTGTGTGGGTTGTGCGGTGTTGGGGGAAATACGAGTTGAAAATCTGATTGTATGGAAGTGGGAAGACCCTATACTTAATCAAGAAAAATTAATGAGGATGTGATTGAACTCATGCAGGAGAGTCAGTGCCGCCTAAAGCGGATAATATCTCGACATAGGAGAAGGAATTCCTAACACCTATAATTAGGGTTGATGCTTGGGTTCCTGTTATAACAAGGGCCCTAAGAGGTATCTTGTTGGGTTCCTCCGGGTTGGCTTTTGAATTCATAGGGATGAGAATGTTTTAAGAGGTATCTGATGTAATGGTCGGGACCTCTCCGGCCCATTCCATTGTCAAAAAGAGGGTCTTGAAGTGTTCTAGAAGGTAAAATGGACTTTTACCACACTTTTTAGAATTTTGTAAGTACACGCCGTGTAGTGTGAGTACACGCCGTGTACCCCCCTCACCGGGTACACCCCGTGTTGAAGGTTGTTTCCTTGCCGTGTGGAATAAATGGGTACATGCCGTGTACCCAATACTTCTCACCATGTTGTCCCTCCCCGCATACGCATTACCCTAAAACCGTGTGTTGAACAGTCAACATCTGTGTGCCGTGTTGGAACTGTGTCCTTCCCGTGTGAAATAAATGAGTACATTCCGTGTAACCAATACTACACGTCGTGTAGTCCCTCCCCGCGTACGTGTTACCCTCAAACCGTGTGTTGACCAGTCAACGGATGTGTGCCGTGTTGGAGTCGTGTCTTTGCCATGTGAAATAAATGAGTACACGCCATGTATCCAATACTACACGCCGTGTAGTCCCTCCCTGCGTACGCGTTACCCTCAAACCGTGTGTTGACCAGTCAACGGCCGCGTACCGCATTGAAGGCCGTGTTGGAATCCGCGTGGTGGCCACGTGAAATGGCCATGTACACGTCGTGTACCATATAGTACATGCTATGTACTTTTTTTCACGCCTATAAAAGGATTGTTCCCCTCCCCCTTTTTAACACACCCCTCTCCTCCCCTTTCCTCTGAACAGAGCTCTCCCAAGAGACTCGAAGGCTCCTTTTCCTACCATAACTTCTTCTTCCGAGCTCTGATTTACGATCTGTCAGTGGCCACGGGATCATAACAATGATACAAAACTTCTGAGATTAGATCCGATGTCCCTTCCTTCCCAGATTCCACCCAAGGAGGTTTTTCTGTGTTTTTCCAGAAGTGACGGACGCCGACAGACATTTCCTAAAGTTGATCCGGGGGAGCAATGTGATCAGAACCTATTGAGGTAGGGATCTTACCTTCGTCTTTCTAAATTATGCATCATGCGGGGTGTGTATCCTCTTGTTTTCATGAGAAAAGGTTGAACCATTAAACAAAGATAATAACTGGTTAAAGAACAGGGATTGGGAAGTTGTTATGTTTATCTTTATATCATGTGTTATTAAGTTGATAATTGAATAGGATTATGCGTACTGCAAGTCACGGTCGTTGGGGGCCTTTGCTTGTTCAATTAAACGTTTTCCTATCTTTCTAGACAGTTTTGTGAATGGAACTTCATGGAATGTGGAAATTGGTTAATCACATAAAGTTAGCTGTTTAAATGAAAATTTGGAACCCTTGTGTGATCACCCTGGTTGATCTAAATTGGAATAATAAACATGTGGGTGCTGTTGGGGTAAATTTATGTGAAGGGAGTGTTTTGTGGGTTTTTGTGGATCGAGTGAGCAGCAGGGCTGCGGTTGGATTGGTTGTGGGTTGGTGTGAATACTATGTTAGTGATGGGTTGTGGAGATGTGATGAACGATATAAAGGGATGATGTATGGTGTGGATGTGGTTATGGTGGATGGAAGGGGGGCTGCAGGGATGGGTTTGAATGTGATCAAACAATGGGTTGTGATTAATAAATGAAATTATAAGAGTTAATGAATGGTGGGGCTTGGTAACGGAACGAGAATAATAATCAATGTGGTTGGGTTGTTAATATGAAGGGACTTGTTTGTGTTGCTTGTGTTTTCCTAACTTGATATGTGCATGGCAGGGATATGTTTTATGAATGATCGTTGTTGTTGGTTGTGGATAGGTGCCCAGTAGTTAAGGAACTAATAATATGATTCTGTTGAAACATGAAAATCTAAATGGGGTTGGGGTTGTTTGTTGTATTCATGCTTCGTTGTAGCAGTGTCGAGGCACATGCTCAGGTATTTGATTAGAAGCCATTGTGTGGGATGAGTGTTTGGTATATATATATATCTGTATCTTTCTATTTTATCGCACCCCACCCATGTTTAGCACTTAGTGCCAAACACTCCCATTTCATGGGAGAGGGTGTTTTCCCCTTAGTTACTAGCTCCATCCTGCTCCTTCTTCCCTAGGATATGATGGCTTGAGGCGACCTTACACCCAAGACTCTTCTGGTAGGTTTCAATTGGGGTGGTTTAGCCTAAGACTCTTCGGGCAGGTTTTACTATTTTCCAAGAACCTCTGGAATGAGGCCCCGGTGTGTGCAGACGGGATACATGGTGGTGAGGCCCAGGTTTGTGTGGGCGGGATACATGGTGGTGAGGCCCGGGTGTGTGTGGGCGGGATACGTGGTGGTGAGGCCCAGGTGTGTACGGGCGGGATACGTGGTTGTGAGGCCCAGGTGTGTGCGGGTGGGAAGAGTGTGGTAGTGTCAGGACGTTCTCCGTTAGGAAGAGCAGCTAGCTAGTGGGGGAAAAAGGTGTGGGGTACCCAATACACTAGTTCATACATACTACTACCTGTTGTGATTGTGTTTTTGGTGAGTGTGGCTAGTGAGGTTGGGTGGATAGAATTCCTTGCTAGGTTCTTCTGTTGTTCTCATGGGACATTAGGATGTATCCCCAATTGTGCATGAGAGCTTTAGCTTTCCCTACTGAGTATACTTGTATTCTCACCCTACGTTTAATTTTAGGTTTCCAGGAGGACTACCAGGGCCGTGCGGGACCCTACTAGTCGGGCAATTGGAGTTTCTACAGTTTTTTGTACTTGTTTCTTTTGGTATTGTACTTTTGAGCTTCCTTATACTTGTACCTTATTTCAGAACTATTTAAACATGCTTGTGGGATTGGTTTGGGTTTATTTCTATACACTTGCTCTTTTTTTTGGTGGTTGACTCGTCCTATTTCCTGATCTTAAATAATAAAAGGGTAATGCCTCCCATATTTGTGAAAACTCATACCCTTGGTGCTAGTTGCCACCCTGGGACCTACTAGAGGTGGGAATCGAGGGTCATTATCTCCCTTTCACCATTTCCATCTCAGGAGGGGCATCTTTGGTGGGAGGGGGTCGTGACAACTATAGATCATTGTATTGATTTATTTATTAGAATTATTCAATTAAAAAGGTAATATCACCTAAAAATAATACAAAATTTTTATTGAAAAATCCAGGTGGAAATATTAATGATACTAGGGTTTATAAGATTTTTCATATTCTAATCACTGGAATGGTATCTCCTCAATAATGTTTTTAAATGCACATATTAGAGTATAATATTTATGTGTGTGTGTGGAATGAATTTTAGATTATGATGATAAGATAGATTTTATTGGAAATAATGTTTTTTTCATTGTTATTATACCTTTTATAACATATCAAGAAGATGATAAATTTATTACATATGGATAAAAATAATACATATCAAATATTGTTGAAAATAAGAAAACTATCCAAATTAGGGTTGTTTCTACAGTGATTTAGTTCATGGATGATTTTATTGCCGACTTCCATGGTGTTAGTCCTGAAAAGTTGGTTTATTATAGTATTGAAATAGTGAATGTTGGTAAGACTATTTCTAAAATCCATTATCATATGGCTTAAGTTGAACTTCTAGAACTGAAAAACAAATTGTAGGAGTTTATAGATAAAGGATTTCTTCAACCAAGAGCCGCACCATGGGGTGGCCCTATTTTTTTTGTTAAAATGAAATATGGTTTCATGAAGATTTTTGTTGGTTTTAGAAAATTGAATATTTTCACTATTAAGAACATGTAACATTTAAATCATATTGATGTTTTTTTACCAGCTTTTTGGCCTGAAGTACTTCTAATTTTTTGATATTCGATTAGGGTAATATTAATTGAGGGAAAGGATGGTATATTTTCCAAAGGCTACTTGTATGACTATATATGTGCACTCTGAGTGTATTTATTCCCTTTGGGTTGTCCAATGTTTCATATATATTCATGACTCTAATGTATAGATTTTTCTATTTGTTCATGGATAATTTTTTTGTTATTTTTATTAATGATATAATAGTTTGTTCTGAAATTCATGAGGAACATGAAAGACACCAATGAATTGTTTTTCAAAATCTAATAGAAAATAAAATTTATGTAAAATTTAGTTTTTGTGAATTTTTTTTCAAACAAATTTATTTTCTTGACCATATTTTTTTCAAAAGAAAACATTTCTATTGTCCATAATAAAAAAGTAGCTGTATGATAGAAAATAAAAAATAATGTCACAAATAATTAAAGAATTCATGGATTGGTGGTTTACTACCGGAGGATTATTGAAAACAATACTCGTTTATTTAGCCCATGGCTAAGTTAACTCCAAAGGGATTTAAATTCCTCAGGAAAATACAATGTGATTATTTTTTCATTAAATAAATAGATGACTCGAAAATGCACTATTTTTGGCACATGCCCCGTGAAATTGTTATATTATAATCTATAGTGATGCCTCTTTGAAAGGATTTGTCCGTGTCTTGATGAAAAATGATCATGTAATTGATTATGTATTACATCAATTAAAACCTCTCAAGTAAAATAATCCTACTCATGATTTGAAATTTTCTACTGTGGGTATTTATTTGAAAATTTTGAGGCATGATTTTACAGATCAAGGTATGAAATTTAAACTGATAATAAGATTTTAATGTTTATATTCACTCTAAAAAATGAAACACGAGGTAGAAAAGTTGGGTATAACTAATTAAGGATTATGATTGCATGATCCTTTTCCATCCTCTAATTGAAAAGAATGTATCTGAATCCATGATTTAGAAATATAATCATACATTAACCATGTTATATTTAAAACATAATAATTTTGTTAATGATTTGATTAAATATGGTCTAGATGTTATTCATGCAAGAAATTATTCTATTTGTTTCAAGTGTTTGTATAGTCATCTATGAAAGAGAAAATTGTGGAAGCCCAGAAGGAAGACCATAAGATATAGAAAATGGTTGAATCTCTTAATAAGGGTATGTTTCATGAATTTTACATTCATTAATATTGTGTTTTTAGAATTGGAATGAGATTATGTGTGTCATTTAATTCCCAGTCTAAGAACTAATTGTTAAATGAAGCTAAAAGTTCCCCATTTTCCATTAATCCTAGATGCACTAATATGTTCAAAGAGAATTTGTTGTATTTCTAGATTGATAAAATAAAATAGATATTGAGGAAATTTTCATGAAAGTTTGACTTTATCAATAGGATAAAGAATAATGAAAATTACCAAATAGGATGCATCATACATTTACATTTCTAGAGATTATATAGGAAAATATATCCATGGATTTTGAGGTGGGACTACCAAAGACTTCTCCGGGTAAAAAGAAAATTAGGGATATTATTGATCAACTCACTAAATCTGCACATTTACATCTAATTGAAGATTCTCAATCATTAGATAAATTTTTTAAACTATATCATAAAGATAAAATCTATTTATTTGGATTTACTTTTTCCATTTAATCTGACCATGGTCCTTATTTCACCTATAAAATTTGAAAATACCTTCAAATGTCGTTGGACAAAGAATTGAATTTCATCATATAATTTCATCCTCAACCTATTGGATAGTTGGACCAAATAGTTCATACTATGGAAGAAATGATTCAGGTTTCTTCAATGGATTACCAAGGAATTCTGGATCAACATCTTCATTTATTTGAGTTTTCATATAAATTTTTTATTCATTTTAGTGTATAAGTAACACATTTTATCGAATTATGTTGATAGTGATGTCAAACTACAACATTTATTTGATAAAGTAAGTAAATAGAGTTAAATGGGAACATAAATAGAAAAGGATGTGGCGGATAAGGTAAAACTGATTCAGAAAAGTATGATGATAGCTCAGAGTTGCTAAAAATTTTATGCACATAGTAGGAGGACAAAAGTTTTATTCAAGGGAGTTGATCATGTTTTCTTAAAATATCTCCATGGAAAAGTGTTTTTAGTTTTGGTATGAAGGGAATGTTAATTCAATCATATATTGGGCCATATAAAATTTTGGATAGTGTTATATTATTTTCCTATCGAGTGTCTTTACATCCATTTTTATCCTAGGTAGACAATGTTTTTCATTTTTTTTGTTTAGAATGAATTTTCCTGATCCATCTATTATTTTGTCCCCTGAATTAAATCAATTGAAAGTTAAACATTCTTATGAGGATTATAATATTAATATTATTTACTATAGATATCATGTATTGTAAAAAATTATAATTCTCTAGGTCATGTGTTTAGGGAAAACCAAAATGCTTGAAGAAGAAACATGGGAATCTCAAAATTCTCTAAGAAAAATAGTACCCCACTTGTTTAACAAGTGAATATTAAAAAAATATAATAGTCTGGGTATTGATAGAATATATTTCTTTCTTATTTATTTGTATTATTTAATTATGATGATATATTCATTATATATATATATTAAGTAATTCTTAAAATATAAAATGAGATCATTCTGTTAAACACATTTATAAAAAGTCATTATTTGAAAGTTTAATTTAAAAACTATAAAATTTAATTTTACAAAATGGATTTTAATTTTGAATCCATCATGTCAAAATAATATTAGATTGACTATTTTAGAATTTTTTTGAAATAATTATTTTTATATGAATAGTGATAAATACTGATTTTTTTTAAAAATGTAACTACTTTTAGTGTATTTATCAGTTAAAATAATCTATTGGAATATATTTTAATTTTTTTAATTTTTTTAATTTTCATTTAAAATAACCCAATTATTTTTTTAATATGGATTTTTTTCTTGAATTATGTATAAAGTATTTTAAATTTTAAAAGGGAATTTTTTATCCAAAACTATTTTCCATTGCATTTATCTGGTTATTTATTATATTGAAATCTATAACATATTTGTTTTAAGTTTTAATAAATTGGTTCCTTATTTTTAAATATTGGGTCAAAATTTACAAAATAGTTCTCTTTTATTTTTGGACAATATGAATAATAAACATAGAAATATTTATTATCATGAAAAATGGTAAATCGTTTAATTTGGATTAAAAATAAAATGATAAGAACTATCAACTAAATCAAAAGGTAACGAAATTTTTTTGTGAGTATATATAAACATAATCATACATGGGCTTAATTTTTATCCTTTTGTTACCACATGGATAAGACTACGACTATTATAGGATTTGACCAGTTGAAGGGGGGAGAAGTGGTTCTCATAAATATACTTGATTCGGGTAACCATAAACTCAAATTGAAAGAGACTGATATCCCAATGACAACCATCCAACATAGGTATGGCCGGTTTGTGTATCTGGTCATGCCCTTAGGATTAACCAATGCTCTTGTGGTCTTTATGGATCTCATGAATAGGGTGTTCTACCAGTATATTGATTCTTTCATCGTGGTGTTTCTGGACCAAATCCTTGTTTTCTATGTTTATGAGGAGGATTACAAGCATCATCTATTAATCATGATGGGATATTTTCGGGATCACCACCTCTGTGAAAAGTTTTCCTAGTGCACTTTTTGGTTTAAGAAGGTTATGTTTCTGGGGAATATGATCTTGTAGCATGGGGTTTTGATGAACACTAAGAAGATCTGTACAGTTATGTCATGGGAGCATTCTATGAACTTGTTTGAGATCTGGAGTTTCCTTAGCCTAGCTAGTTACTACAAGAGGTTTGTTCAGTATTTCTCTTGTCATGCTTCTCCCAAGTCCGCGCTCACCCCGAAAGGGGTGAAGTATTTATGGGGCCTAGAATTCCAGGAATCCTTTGAGGAACATAAGCGGCGGTTGACTACCACCCTCATAATAATTTTTCAGAGGCTATAAAAGGGTATGTAGTGTATTGTGATAGTTACTATATTGGTCTCGGGTGTGTTCTTATGTAGGGTGGTCATGTGGTGTCATATGGTTCATGAAAACTCTGACGACACGAAAATAATTATCTGACCCATGAATTGGAGTTAGCAGTTGTGATGCATGCTTTGAAGAATTGGTGTCACTACCTCTTTGGGGAGAAGATTTTAGTCTAATCTGATCACAAAAGGTTGGCCTGCATCTTCTCAAAAAATAACCTTAATCTTAGGCAGTGCCTTAGGATAGAGTACATATAGTGATTCGACATTGACATTTTCTATACCCTAGGAAAGGGTAATCTGGTGGTGGATTCTTTGAGTAGAAAAATACCAGTGAAATCCTTGAGGGAGTACAATGATGAGTGAACTTTTATGAGGCTCTTTTCTCAGATGAATTTGGAGACCAAGGAGCATAGTGGAGGTGTGTTCTAGGCAAGCATTCATTTGACTCATTCTCTCTTAGAGTTGATTCAGAGAGAATAGCCCAAGGATGCACATTGTAAGTAGTCAAGGATATTTCTTTATGTTTGGGATATGTCTTCTGATTGGTCATTTTCTCCCAAGGGAATCTTCTTCTTCAATGGCTGTTCAGTAGTGTTGTCATTTCTATGAAAAGTGGTGATACAGGATAGAAAACAGTCTTAGTGGGATGTCCATGTGGGTGCCACCAATATGTATGATAATGTAGGATGATTGTTCATGTGGCCAGGTATGAGACGATACATAGCTGACTACGTGTCAAGATGCTACATATGTCAGCAGTAGAAAGAATAGCACTAAAGGCACTTCTATTTTCTCTAGCCATTACCCATTCTTACATTTAAGTGGGACGAGGTCTCAATGGACTTCATTTCTGGTTTACCTCATACACATCAGGGTAATAATTCCATTTTGGTGGTGATTGAACATCTAAAAAAGTCAACCAACTTCATTCAAATAATATATACTACTAAAGTGAATGAGTTGGGCAGTTTGTATCTCCCTGAGGTGGTAATGCTTCATGTTGTGGAGTTAGTATTTGACTCATATTGAGACCCCTATTTCACTTATAATTTTTGGTAAGGCCATCAAAAATACTTGCGGTCACAGATTAAGATGATCACGATATACCATCCTAAAATGGATGGTCAGACAGAGTGGGAAAATCAGATCCTTGAGGACATGCTCTATGCATGTGGTTTGGAAAATTTAGGGTCATGGGATAACCATTTGGGATTGGTTGAATTTTACAATGATAATATTTACCCATACATGATTCGAATGGATACTTTTGAAGTGCTCTATGGTCGGCCTTTTCGGTCCCTCTGATGTTGGCATGAGGTAGGCGAGACATCACTGTTGGGGCCAAGCATTGTGAAGGAGACATCTAACAAGGTCAAAATGAATAGGCAATTCTTGTTGATAGGTTAGAGTCATCATAAATCTAATACTGACCAGAGGTTTCAAGACCTACACCTTTTTGTGGGTGCCATGTTACTCCTGAACGTGGCCCCTCGTATGGGCCATCGTCGATTGGGAAATCAAGGGAAGATAATGCCACTATATGTCATTTATTTTGAGATCATTGAGAGTATTGGAATTGTTTCATACAGGTTGGCCTTTACTTCTCAGTTGGCATCCATTAATTTCTGCTTCCACGTCTCTTAGCTGAAAATGTACAACCCGGATCCGTCCCGTGTCACGAATTGGGAGGAGTGGGATATAGAGCTCAATTTGTCTGTTTTTGAGCGGATGGTGTGAATAGTTGATATCCAAGAGAAGTTGATTCTTTTAAATTCTCTTCCAGTGGTTTGGGTCCTTTGGCAGCATGGGAACTATGTCCATGAAACATAGAAGCGGAAGTTGTGGGTTGAGAAAGGTTGCCCATTTTTGTTTTCCAATCATTCTTTTGGTTGAATGTTTAGGGAAGCAAGTCTTTCATGATGGGGATAATTGAAAAATAAATGGATTATTTTAAAGTTATTTTTCATTTAATTTCCATCATTGATTTGTTTTTGGTTTTCCAATTCAGTTTTAGTGGAAAGGGTGGGTTTTCATGATTTTGGCCAAACCATGAGACCATTTCTAGATTTAAAAATAAATTTCGTTTCATTTATAACTCCTCCATTTTTGCAACATTTTTCATAAATTCTATATCCAAATTGGGTTCCCCCTAACTATTAAAATAACCATGTCCATTTTTACCCCTTATAAACTCATTATCATTTTGGATTTGTCTAATTTAATTAGCCATTGGGCCAACTCGTGAGCCTGTTTCCTGCTAAAAAAATAACTTCTTTAATATCTCAATCAATTTTTAATGTATTTCTATGATTCCACCTCCAACTCAAAGACAAAAACAACTGTCTCACCCACATTATCTATTTTTCCTTTTTAAATCTCATTTCGTTTTGAGGATTAGGGAGAATGTTCTCAAGGTTTTTCAGATTGTCCTTATTTGGGAAGGTAAATTGTTTCATCCATAAATCATTCAATTTTCACTCTTTTCCTCGAATTTCAGTCCCCACATGACTTCCTCATCCTCAATCAAGCCTCCCTATCAGTTTTGGTTACTTTGAGATTCATTGTTTGGTGGATTTGGGCCAATTTCTCCAAGATCTCTCAAGTAAGTGAGTTTTCCTTTCTCCTCCTGCCATTTCCTTAGGATTTCTTCCACTTTTCCTGAATCCCCATATGTATAAAAGTTATGGATTTGTAACAAGAGTCTGTTTTTGAATTTTGGGTCCAATCATGTGGTGCTAGGTTTGTGTTTACTCCCTTTTGGTACGATGGTGGTGCGGTTGAAGTTCCACACAAGGAGTTGGTGTTTTGGACAAACATGGTAGGTGAATCCATGTTTAAGTAGTACTAGATGAGTTATCCTTCCTTGATTTATATTTTTAACATATTCTTCCTTCATTGTGCTTTCTTTGGAAATTATTTTTGGTGGAATTTGATAAAAAAGATATTTTTAAATAACAGCCTTTTTTAAAATGGGTGTTTTACATTTGTGTTCCATGTTGAACCACTTGAGGCTATTCTATAATTCATGAATGGGTTTTATTAAAAAAAATTCTACTTCCAATTCTGATTTATGGTATTATTGGTTGTAGTTTTTTTTTTCTAAAGAGGCCTTTTAGATGCATTTTATGTGCAATGTTTTGTTATATTCCATGAAAATGTTTTATAGAAATTATAAATGGTTTATTGAGTTATATAAATTATTAAAAGCATGAGATGATAATATTTTTATTATGTATGAACAGAAATTGTGTTTTAATATGAAAATGTAATTTGGTAATAGGTGGAAATTATTTGAGCAGAAAAGCGAGAAACCCAAGTATCTAGGTGGGTAGACATTTACTAGTACGATAGTGATCCGGAGTGGTTTTCTGTATTTCACATTGGAAATTGATCATTGAAAACACTAACATAAATATATTTATGACGATTGGGGACCAATATGTTATGTGTATGTTCCTAACTAGTGTCTCGTGCATGAGAAAGGATATTGTTATGGTTACATTACACTGAGATACGAGGTACATGGTGCCCAAAACTAATTGTTTCCTAGGGATGTTCCCAATATTAGTGCTCAATGAATCATTCATATTTATAAATGGATTATGGGGTGTTTGTCTAGAAAGTTAGTTATCTTACATGTTTTAATTAAATTTTTTCACTCTTTGAATTTTCCCCTTGAAAATCATTTACCTTTAAGAATTTTATTCTTTTGAAATTATTGCCATCGTTACTTGTTTATCAAAAAGTTTCATTATTTTAATCTTGTATTCATTAATATATAGAAAACTTTTGGTGGTATAATAATTGTATTAGGCTCAAAACCTACTTAAACCCCCTGTGTATTAATATATTTGATCATGTTTGATGCAGGTAAAGCCAAGGCCTTGGGTGATGGTGGTTCGGGTTGTTAGTTTCTTCCCTTGGTGCAGTTTTGTGGAGATGGACAGTGGGTGATAACCCCTTGTCATGAGGAGTATCTTGGGCTGTTTTAATGATACGTTTATGTATATTTGGATGTAATGGCCCAGACCTCTCCGGTCCATTCGTTTGTGAAAATGTGGTACTAGAGGTGTTCTGGGAGGACAAGGGGACTTGGTGTATGTTTGGCTGGACTATTAAAGAATGTTAAAGGGTTACAGTCATCACACGGTTGGCACACAGTTTCCCTAAACAGTTTGGCCAAACCGTGCAAGGTTGGTGTTGGAGGATGTTGCCAACACACGATTAGCGCACGGTTTGTCTAACAGTGCGGACTAACTGTGGGAGGAGTGTTGGGCGAGGCAGAATGTAACACATGGTTAGCACACGGTTTGTTAAACCGTGCAGACTAAACGTACAGGAACTTAATGTTAGATCCTAAAATTGTGGATCTGAACTCTTTGGCCTTTAAAGGGTTCTTTTAAGCCCCTAAACGGATATAACTTGGGATTACCCTTCCTTGGTGGGCAAAGAACCTCTCCCAAGTGTTTTTGAGGCGATTCGGAGGCATCTCTTCGCGAATCAAAGCCGGTTTCTCAAGGTATGTGATCCTTTTGTTTGGTTTCATAGATCTACCTAGATCTACTCTGCCACTTCTCTTGGGATCTTTGATCTATGCCTGTTATGGGTAGATCTAAGTGTGTGGATGTTGATTATGATGTGATTTGGTCTTGGTTGTGTTAGGAGAAGTGGTCTAGGGAGGATCCTTGGTGAATCGGCCCGGTCTTCTTGGATTTTATTCGACCGTGGTGGTTTCCATGAAAACCGTTGAGGTAGGGGATTCATGGCTTCTCTAATTGTTTATGTTCAATTATAGAGTTATCATGATTTATCCCTTTGGATCATGATGAAAATGACCTAATTAAATACTTGAACTAGATTAACATAATTGGTTTTATCACATGTTGTTGATTTATACCATTATAACAGTTCGCCTCTTGATTTTCAATATAGTGTGATATATATTCCTTTCTTGATAGCATGTTTCTCGTGATGAAATTGATAAAGAATGTAATGCCGGAATTAATTGATAATTAATTGGATATTTATAAAGAGGTATGTGAATGAATCTGGTTGTTTTTGTTGTGGATGTTGTTCCAACTTGGTGTTAATCAAATTGGGGATGATGATGTGTTTAATTCATATGGTTGGTAAACCCAAAATTTGTTGGTTATTGTTGTTTGAAGGCCGGATGCCTTGCTAAAGGGCCAAGATCCCAAATTGTTGTAATGTTTGTTTTGCTGCTTCTTGTGTGGAGATGTGACCCTAGGAGTGTATTTTGATATGTGGGGGCATGGAGACCTTGTGGTTGTGGTAGAGGATGACACCTAGAGTGGCGAGATGCATCGGTTTATGCATGTGGGTGTCTGGGAGGACACCAGGGATAATGGAATGGGATAGATGTGGTTGTTAGATGCTTGTGGATTCTTTGGCTATTTTTCTTCTTTTCTTTTCCCCACATCTCGAGGAAGATGGTCTTGCTTACCCTTCTTCTAAAAAGGGGCAAAGACATATGGGGTATGCCACATGCTTTCCATGTTTAGCCTCTCCATGGAGAATGGGTCTACGCTCTTACTATAGGTGGCACAGACTCGATGGGTAGTACATCTACTAACCGTGTTGATCCCCTTGTGTTTAGTAGCATAGGATGCTTTTCTAGAATTCCTAGGAATATGGTAAAGTAATTCTGTAATGTATGTTTGAAGAATTGATGTTAACCCATGGGGATGGATATGCTGGAATATAATGATGAGGTTGTATCTTTGAAGGAACATTTGACATTGGCTATGATGTTGATGAATTTAATGTGGTTTTGTTCATAGTTAATTAATGTGTAAATAATTAATTAACATAAAGTGGAATTGGTGAAAAAGGGTATGAAGTAATCTAATGAAGATCTTTAATTGGTTGTGTGCTCATAGGATACCTAGTCTTAAAAATAGCAGGCCGGAGTCTGAGAGATGTTAGCTGCAATTGAATCTAACACTAGGTTATGCCCATAGTGGGGTTGTGAGTTATAATATATTTGATACTTTTTGTGTTTCTATACTCTACTCTACCCTGACAGTAAGTTCAACTGACACCCCGGGGATTCTGAGCACTGGGGGGTGTTTTCCCGAACATTCTAATGGGAGGATGAATGACTAACTACCCCCTTTGACCCCGCTCTCTTATCTTGGTAAATACTAGTGTCATGACGCACAATGGTCAGTTTTCCCCATATATGTGTGTAGAGGTCTGTAATGGCTTGTGGTTATTCACACACACATATTCTGGATGTAGTATCCTATGGAGTACTATAGTAGTATCATGTATTGGATATGATGGCTTGAGGATCCTTACTCGGTGTATGGGTTGTAATGGATTGAGTTATAATACCCGACGTATGATACACTTTATTCGAGCTGTGGTGGATCCTAGAAACTACCTGGTTAATTTTTGTTGTGATGATGGTGTGGTGCTTAGCCCAGGTTTTTTGCATCGAAGCCTTTGTGGTGCACATGGTGTAGATTGTGGAGCATAACCCAGGTGTATATGGGCAAGCCTTTGGAGAGAGATGCACATGACGTATGTCGTTGGGGGAAAAGTAGAAAACCAGTGGGGAAGTAGTAGCATGGTACCCTTGATATTCTTTAATATATGATATACTATTGCATGCATTATATTGTGAGAGTATCCATGGTGAGGTTGGGAACTTAGTATACCTATTTATGTGATGAGTTAGATTCACTTTTCGTTCACTGGGCTTTAGCATGCTTTCATTACCTTTTGGACGAGAGGCTTCGGGGAGGTTCCTATTGAGTATACTGTTATACTCACCCTACGTTTATAAAATTTTTTTTTCAGGTCACTTGTAGAAGGTTTTAAATCAAGCTAGTTACTACTATCTTGTGGTTGGGGGAGCTGTTCGGGCTTGTGGTCGCTGCCCTTTTACATTCTTTTAGGTACCTGTAGTTTTCCCTTTTAGTTGTAGTACTTTTTCAAGGCATTTCATATATGTGCTTGGGTTTCATTTAGATTTCAGTTCTGAGTTTTATTTAGTTGGTGTCTATCTTTTCTCTCTCTTCCGCATGTGTTCTCTTAGAGGGTAATGCCTCGCATTTGATTGTTTATTATACCCTCGGTGCTAGTCTCCAACCCGAGGCCTACTTGAGGTGGGACTCGGGGGGTCATTATCTCCCTTTTCATATTTCCGGCCCAGGAGGGGTACACTTTGGGGGGAGGGGTCATGAAAGAGTGGTATCAAAGGCAGGTTAAGAGATATAATAGAGATTGGAGTTAGGTACAGGTGAGGTTTCATGGGTTTGTAGTGCAACGTTGTCAATAATTTTTAACAAGTGAGGTAAACACTAAAGACCAGATGTGACATAGGTTTTTAAGGACTCTTATAATCTGATGTATGGACCATTAAGTTTAAAATGGATACTAAACAGGGTGATACAGGTTGCAGGGTAGAGACCTAGGGAAGGATCATGCATCATTCTTCTTTGTGCCTGTTTTTGAATGGGTAGACCTTGGGACAGGTTAACATAAAATGAATGAAAGAAAACAATTAATTAAAAATGTTGAGTCTTACATATTCCAGGCTTAGGAGCTCTAAGTGTTTATTATTTTGCAGGTATGGCTCCAGGTCGACGTCCTCATCAGGATTGTGTAGAAGATTTCTAGATGGCTGTTCTAGGAGGACGCCACATGGTAGAGGTTGACGACGACGACACTTGGAGGAATACACTCTAAAAGTTTCAGCGCCAGAGTCTACAGAAGTATGAGGGCTCCATTTCAGATGCAGTCATAGAAGACTGGTTGGAGGAGGTCGAGATAGGCTTCTGTTTAATCTGTGCTTGGAAGGATCACTGGGTGTCCTTAGTTGTGATGATGCTTCATGAAGCAGTAACGCAGTGGTGGTTCTTGTTACTTGGGGATCGTGAGTAGTTAGCGATCTCATCGGAGGAGTTCCGAGATAAGATCAGAGTCGAGTTCCTTTCCTCGACTGAAAAGGCATCCAGTCGCCAAGGGATTCTTACCCTTTGATAGGGGAGCTCCACTGTTTGAGAGTTTGGAATCCATTTCTGGTACCTTTTACAGTATTCTTCAGAAATGTTACCAGATGAGGAGGCTAGGGCGAGGAATTTTGAAGAGGCTTTGCATCCAAAGATCCAGCGCCAGGTCACCCCATTTATGATGAAGACATATCTCAAGGTGCTGGCGAGGGCAGAGGTTTTCGAGAGAAATTTGTCCAGGAATGGATCATCACGAGAAGGGAATAACCATGATTCCTCACAAAGCAAGGCTATGGTCTGGGGTTACTAGTTTTCAGGGCAGATGGGTTTCTATTTAGACAGGGGTAGGTCCCAGCCCTTCACAACTCGTTTCTGTGGAGGAAGCAACTCTTAGGCCTATTCAAATGGATCAAGCGATTGTTTTTCTTATGGTGGTCGTGGTCATCAGCAGCTGGAGTGACCGACCTTTCATAGAAGTCATAGTGCACCAGGTGTTACGCTCCAGGTTCCTCTGTTGAGGCAGTTTCCACCGAGGCATCAACATCCAGTTGCACCAGCTTTATATCAACAGAGGGTAGATGGGGTAGGTAGAGGATAGCTCCATGACACTCTGTGTCCTCCAAGAGCAGAGTGCGGCCCTAGTGGTGGTCGTCATCATGGTCAGAGAGGCCATGAAGGAGGTCATGGTCAGCTTCATTCTCTAGCATTGCCAACACCAGATGAGCCAGATGTTGTTCGAGGTACCGTTTGCTTGTTTTCTACCTTGGTGTATGCCTTGTTTGATTTATGAGTGACACACTCCTTCATATCACCTACCCCTTTCCATGCTTTGGGACTTGAGGTGGAGAGGCTTCCAGTGCCCTTGGCGTTGACTACGCTAGTTGGAGGTTTAGCTAGCTTGTTTGAAGTATGTAGAGACTGTGAGCTAGTGTTGGGGAAACACCGCTCTTGGGGAGATTTCCTATGTTTATGGATATAACAATATGATGTCATCCGAGGAATGGATTTTCTATATTTAGTGCAGGATATCGTAGATTTCTTCATGAAGAAGGTCATTTTCTTTGGGAGGATAGAGAGAAAGTGGTGTTTGTTGGTGAGAGAGACCCTCAGATGGGTCATAGCCACATTTCAACCTTACCATCCATGGAGGCTAAGATGATGATGAGTTCTTCAAAGGTTCAGCAGTTGGAATTTCCTAGGGTTGTAGACGAGTACCCTGATGTCTTTCCAGAAGAGGTTGTATCCTTACCCCTCAACGAGAGATCGAGTTCGGGATCGAGCTACAGCCAGCAGCGTCTCCTATCTCTTTGTCTCCATATAAGATGGCCCCTTCTGAGTTATAAGAGCTGTGTATACAGCTTGATGGTCTGTTGCAGTGCGGTTTTGTTCGGCCAAGTGTGTCACCATGGGGTGCACCGGTTTTGTTCATGAAGAAGGTCAATGGCAGTTTGCGGTTTTGTGTCGATTATCATTGCTTAAACAAAGTGACAATAAAGAATCGCTATCCTCTTTCATGGATTTATGACTATTCGATCAACTGAAGGGTTCACGTTGGTTCTTAGAGATTGAATTTTGGTCAGGATATCATCAGATGCGTGTGAAGGATGAGGATATCCTAAAGACTGCTTTCTGTTGTCGTCCTGGGCATTATGAGTTCGTTGTAATGCCGTTTGGTGTTACGAATGCTCCAATTGTGTTCATGGGTTTGATGAATGTTGTGTTCTATGTGTTCTTGGACATGTTCATGGTAGTTTTCATCGACGACATCCTTGTGTACTCTACATCTGAGGAGGAGCATGCAGAGCATCTACGAGCCGTTTTGAGAGTTCTTCATCAACATCAGATGTTCGGGAAGTTGTCGAAGTGTGAGTTTTGGGCTCGAGATGTCTGTTTCATGGGGCATGTTGTGTCCCAACAGGGATTAGTTGTGGATCCATCGAAGATTGAAGCAGTTGTGTCATGGGAAGCCCCCATGACAGTGTCAGAGGTGCGATGTTTCCTTGGTCTCACAGGCTACTACTAGAGGTTCAATGCCGATTTCTCACGGGTTGCGACACCTCTGACAGCTTAGACCAAGAATGATCAGGATTTCATATGGACTGATTAGTGTCAGGCAGCTTTCAAGTATCTAAACGAGAAGTTATTAAGTGCTCCAGTCTTTTTTCTTCAAGCTAAAGGGGTTCAGTTTGATGTCTTCTGCGATGATTCACATTTGGGGTAAGGCTGTGTTCTTATGAAACAGAGGTCAGTAATTTCTTACAGCTCTCGGTAGTTGCATACCCATGAATGAAACTATGCCACCCATGATCTTGAGTTTGTATCCGTGGTGTTTGCTCTGAAGTTGTGGAGACATTACCTCATTGGTGAACGCTTTGAGGTTTTCACTAATCATAAGAGTTTGAGGTATGTTTTATCCCAGCGTGACTTGAACATATGACAACGTGAATGGATGGAGTTCTTACAGGAATAATACATTGAAATATCGTATACTCCAAGAAAATGGAATGTTGTAGCTGATGCATTGATCCAAAAGACACGCAGTGATGCTGTGCATGAATCCGGTGATTCATGGAGAGTAATGGAAGAACTATCATCATTGCATCTTGATATGGGACAATTTGGGGGTAGAGGTTGTCTTTTTCATATTACAGTAAGGTCATCCCTAGTGCAGAATGTGGAAGAGTCCCAGTTGGGGGATCTTGAGGTGGATGTCTGGAGAGACCAAGTTGTTTGTGGTGAGGCCCCTGATGGTTAGTCTGAGGATAAACAACACATAGTGTTGTATCATGTGCGGATTTTTGTTCCCTTGGAGATGCATGATATGGTCCTCAGATAGTTCCGTGTTTCTCCTTTAGTGGTGAATCCCGGTGTGACAAAGATGTACTGATCCATGAGGAGTCAGTTTTTGTGGCCTGGGCTGAAGCGTGCGGTTGCGGAGTTTGTGTCTTGATGTTTAGTCTTCCAGAAGGTGAAGACCAAACACCGTGTTCCTGGTGGCCTTCACCAACCATTATAGATTCCTCATTGGATGTGGTAGGACATCTCAATGGACTTTGTTATAGGTTTACCTCAAGCTCTGGGAGGACATGATGTTATTTGGGTGGTAGTGGATCCCTTAACAAAATCAGCCCAGTTCATTGAAATCAAGGAGTCGAGCATAGTTGAGTTTTGGTTGAGGCCGTATCTAGAGGAGGTGGTGAGACTTCATGGAGTCCCAAAGACGATAATTTCTGATCGATATTGTCACTACCCGTCCTCAGGGACCGTTCCGTGACTACCCCAAGCCCGCCTTTCATAGGCCAGGAGACGACGACTAGCACCATGGTGAAATTCCCGATAAAAAGGGAAGGCATTGCCTTTGTAAGTAAACAAACACCACAGAGAATGCAAGAAGTAGAAGTATACACTAAGTAAAAGCTGAAACAAAGTAAGTGTGGAAAATTAAGTGAGCCAGAATACAAACCCAAACTAAAAGTAAAGTACAAATAGAAAGGGAAAACAACAAATGAATGTAAAGCTGCAATGTCGAGCCATCCACTGGAAGTCACACCTGAAGGGTGAGTACAGATAGCCACCACAGATCCTCGGGTCCAACCATCCGATCCGAGTACGTCCTGCCCAGTGGTCCACCTCCAGGTACCGCCATGCTTCGCAAGCCTCATCCACGATCAGCGATGTCCGTCGTCTGCAACCAACACAACGTAGTGAGGACATAACCCGTGTGGGGGTGAGTATAAGCTACTCATTAGGGACCCCGAGACCCCTGAAGGTCTCCTAGAATCTATAAAGGATAATCTACAAAGGAAAGATACAATCACGAAGTAACATTCGACACTGCTTAGATATATTCCCATACATATACCTAAGTCATCAATCCCAGTTCGCTCCAACATCTGAGCTCTAGTACAACCTAGTCCACATAGGAAACCACAACCCAATCCACATAGGGAAGCATAACGTAATCCACATAGGAAAGAAAGTCATGATTCAGCTCACACAGGTATACTTCTTCGTTTAACGATAGAGATGATTAATTATAGCCACTGATTCATCTAAGTCGTCGGACCCACAAAGGATTGATAGGTACTAACCCCCGCAATGACCCATAAAGGATCTCACCCACACTGGATCGATAGGTATCTAACCCCCGCCATGACCTACAAGGGATCTGACCCAGACAGGATTGATAGGTAACTAACCCCCCCAAAGACCCACACAGGATCAGACCCACACAGGATCTGTAGGCGTTGGCCCACACAGGACCGTTGAGCGCTGACCCATAGAGGATTGGACCCAGACAGGATCAGTAGCACAGATCCACGTAGGATCGCTGAGTGATTTAGTCGTCATCGTCTAATCCACTAAGGATCTCTGTACAGTCGTTGTTGTCATCGCAGTTGCAACCAGCTCTAGGGTTCCCGCACACAGCAAGCTCATTCGAGAGGGGCCACTCCACGAGCCGAGGGCCTGATACATCAACTGACACATAGTCCGGAGTTGATGTATCCAAAAGTTTCGTATCATCAACGGGAACTCAACGTCACAGACGGCGCGTCAATCGGACACCAGATCTGGAAGTTATTGGATTTTTCGTCCCAGGGGCCTGGTTGGTTTTTAAGTCCAAATCAACCCGGTCGTACTCCAACTACGTCCAAACCTCGAGAGGAGAATGCCAAAAGGTCCGTCTCACTTAGAAGAATCCATCAAAGTCCATGGCACGTCAATTGGACGTCCGGAGCTCAAGTTATAAGCTTTTCCACTCCGAGGGCCCGGTTGGTTTCGTGTACGAACCAATCCCGTCAAACCCAAAGTTCTCCGAAACCCGCAGTGTGAGATACCAAAACGACCGTCTCGATCCAAGGATAGCATCGCAACTAACACTTCATCGATCAGAGGCTCGTAGATCATGTTATTGGCAACAAACCGAAAGAGATTCGGTATTAGGGGGTTCGGGCCCGGTCCGACCCGACCCGATACCCCCAGGGTCGGCCCGTACCGGGTCGACCCGAACCGGGTCTGGGTCCGGCCCTCTTGGGCGTGGCCCGGCCTAGTGGGTGCGGCCCGGCCCGGCCTGGCGGCCCTGTTTGGCGGACCGGCCAGGGGAGCCGGCCCGGCGCGCGGCGCGCTGGCCTGGGACTCGGCCGAACGGCCGAGCCGTTTGGAGGCGGGGGGCGCGATGCCCTCGCGTGGAGAAATCATGGCCCCTTTATGGGGCCGCTCAGCAAACCAACCGGGGTTTTGTAACCCCCGGCGTTTCCTTGTCCGCCCGGCCCGCCCCGGCAGGCCCGCTGTTGCTGCCATGGGACTGGCAAGGCCAGTCCCCCTGGTCCGAAGTTGGCGGCCTGGTACCGGCCGATGGTTCCCCTGCATCACTGTGGCCTGGAACCGGTTGCAACCGTGGTTCGTCCAGCGTGGCACGATGACGCCGCACCCTTCCGTCGCGGCCCCGCTCCAGCCGCAGTGCTTTAGAGGTCCTCCAAGGCTGAGTGATAGCGCTGCGTCTTTTGTTCGTCTTCTACGGCGCGGCGTGACGGCGCTGCGGATTAGTTTGTTTCCAACAGCGCGTTGTGACGGTGCCGCGCTTCTCCGCTCTCCCTTTCACAATTTCCGCACGGTGCTTCGGCACCGCGTTGCCTTGCTCGTGCCACATCAATGCCAACAACCAAGTAGGGGAGGAGTGTCGGCTGTGTTCATGCGGTCTGACCTCCTCCCATTATTGCGATAATAGGCAGTTCAATTTGAATGGAGGATAACGACAGAAGTAATCAAGAAATAGAAACACATAAAACCCCTACCTCAACATTGTCGTCAAACGAGCGTTCGTCGCAAAATTAACCATCGCGGAAGAAAAGGATCGTTGTGGAAGAAGAGGACCTCCGTGGAAGAAGCATCACGGAAGGAACGCTGTTGGCGTTAAGGGGGTATCTAAAGAAGGCGTCTCTCACCGTCGTCTGCCGCCGGAGGTCAGCGTTCTTCGTCGGCAGCGGTGCGTTCTTCACGTTCTTCATTGAAGAACGAATAATTTCTTCAAGGCTTCTCTTTTTCTCCCAAAGGCTCCCACAACCAGCAATCCCACAAAAAATAAAATAAGAGTCATCTTATTTTATTAACGCACATGCCAACGTTTGAATTTCAAAAGAAACGAAACAAACAATTAATTCAAAGAATTAATTTTAACGATTAAACTGCACAAATTAATGAGGCGTTTCATAACCAGAATAAACGCACGGTCGACTTCATTAAAGGGGGGGGGGGGTTGCGGGTGCGTTACTTAGAAGGAAAGAAATGGTGGGGCTCATGCGAGCCCCACCTCAAAAATATCATACCAAGTGGGTAGGATATTGTGGGTCCCACCTTATCCTCTTAACTTAGGTTAAGCCGCTTTAAGTGAAATAAAATAAATTGTCGCACCACTTTTATTTTATTTCTTAACTTAACCCCAAAAATTAAAAACCACAACCGAGAAAACGCAACTCTGAAAAAGGTGTTTCTAAGAAATTACCGGTGCTGCGATTCCATCGGTGCCCTCAGAATTTGATTCCGAGCACCGGTTCAAAAGTTAAAAAAACCCGCTCATTCGTTCACTGAACGTACCCATGCTAAACTTCGGAAAATGATTTCAGGCACACCGGGCCTCGGAATTAGGTGCCGTCAAGAACTGCATTCTTGTAAAATTCCAAAGAAAATTAAGATTTTTTTTGAATTTTACGGGTCTTTACATCACTCCCACCTCGGGGATTTACGTCCCTGTAATGATACATCAAAAACTAGGGAAACAAATGTGAGTACTGAGCACGCATCTGAGCCCCCCGCTCCCAAGTGCTCTTCTAGAGGTTCTCGTGCTACCATCTGATGCGCAATAGAGGAATCGACTGCCCATATAGGACCCACTCCTATTGATCCTCAATCTCCACCAGGACCTCTGCAAAAGTCTCCCCATCAACAATGTCCAGCTCCCCATGGTCAATGATATGTGTCGGGTCATGCGCGTATCTCCTCAGCTGAGATACGTGGAAGACGTCGTGCACCCGGTGCAACTAAGGTGGTAGAGACAGGTTATAAGACACCTCGCCAATCCTGCTGAGGACCTTTAATGGTCCGATGAATCATTGAGACAACTTGTCGCCTCGACCAAATCTCCGTAATCCACATCGAGGTGAGACCCACAAGAAGACGTGGTCGCCATCCTCGAACTCCAGTGGCCTCCGCATCCTGTCAGAATAAGACTTCTGCAGGCTCTAAGATGTCATCATCCGCTCCGGGATGATCTGGACATTCTCTGTCGTGGCCTGGACCATCTCCAGTCCCAGAAGTGCTGACTCCGCAGGGTCTGTCCAACACAACGGAGATCTGCAAGGTCAGCCGTACAATGCCTCGTATGGTGCCATCCCGATGGTGGAGTGGTAGCTGTTGTTGTATGTGAACTACTCCAAGGGTAGGTGGTCCTACCAGCTGCGACCAAAGTCGAGGAAACATGCATGGAGCATGTCCTCGAGAGTCTGAATGGTCCTCTCCGTCTGACCATCTGTCCGAGGGTGAAAGGCGGTACTCAGACGTAGCTGCGTCCCGAATGCCTCCTACAACCCCTTCCAAAGCCGGGAAGTAAATCGAGCATCTCGATCGGAGACGATAGAAGATGGAACACCATGAAGTCGTACAATCTCATGGACGTAGAGACGTACCAAGCTCTCCAATGATCCCTGCTCTCTGAAGGGTAAGAAGTGAGACGACTTGGTGAGTCGGTCGACAATCACCCAAATGGAGTCGTAACCTCTGGAAGTGCGTGGAAGTCCAGTATCGAAGTCCATAGATATGCATACCACATCCACTCCAGGACCTCCAAGGGTTGTACCAAGCCTGCTGGTACCTGATGCTCTGCCTTCACCTGCTAGCAGGTGAGGTATCGAGAAATGAACTCTGCCACCGCCTTCTTCATGCCCGACCACCAGTGCTGTCGTCTGAGATCCTGGTACATCTTTGCCACTCCAGGATGTACCGCCAAAGGGGAAGTGTGAAACTCATTCAGCACCTCCTCTTGTAATGAATCTGGTACTAAGGTACATCCTCTGAAAAGGACATCGTGCTCTCCTCCTAAAGAGAAACCATCAGGTGCATGTCATGAAGATACCTGTGCACGCCACATCTCAAAGTCGGCGTCCCCACGATGTGCCTCTCTAACCCGCTGTAGTAGTGGAGGATTGATTGTGAGTGACTGAAGGAAGGATGCTCCATCTCTATCCATGGAGGATATCTGCCAAGTGGCTAGCTGCTCTGTCGCCTCCCCAAGTAGCTGAATGACCGTCCTCCTGCTGAGAGCATCAGGTACTAAGTTCCCCTTTCTAGGTGTATAGACTATCTCAAAGTCGTAGTCCTGGAGGAACTCAAGCCATATCCACTGTCTCAGGTTCAGGTCCGTCATAGAGAAGATGTACCTAAGACTCTGATGGTCATAAATGACTGTAAAGCACTCTCCCATCAGATAGTGTCACCACATCTTCATAGCGAAGACCAATGATGCTAAATCCAGGTCATGAGTAGCGTATTTCTGCTCATGCGGCATAAACTGGCGTGATCCATAGTCGATCATAGCCCGATCCTACATCAGGACACACCAGAGTATGGTCCCTAATGCATCGCAGTAAACCACGTACCCAACTCCCTCCTCCGGAAGCCTCTTGATAGGTGCGCTGGGAAATCTCTGTCTCAACTCCTGGAAGCTCTGCTTCCATTTGTCTGACCACACAAAGGGTTTCCCCTTCTTCGTCAAAGTTGAGAGTGGTGTCGCAAATCTGGAGATGTCTGGCACAAATTTTCCATAGTATCCAGCTAGTCCCAAGAAACTCCGCACCTCTGTCACGCTCCTAGGTGGATCCCAAGATATCACTGCCTCGATCTTCGCAGGATCCACCGAAACTCCCACCTCAGAGATGACATGTCCCAAGAAGTGGACCTCACGTATCCAGAACTAAATCTTCGAGAGCTTTCCATAAATTTGGTGCTCTCGGAGTGTGTCTAGTACAATCCGCAAGTGGTAGGCATGCTCCTCCTCAGTCGTCGAGTAAATCAAAATGTCGTCGATGAAGACCACGACAAATAGAATGAGGTATGGGTGGAAGATCCTGTTCATGAGGCCCATGAACACTACGGGACATTGGTTACGCTGAAGGGAATAACCAAGAACTCATAGTTGCCATACCGACATCTGAAGGCCGTCTTCTGCACGTCCTCATCCCAAACTATGAGATGATGATAGCCTGACCTGAGGTCTATCTTTGAGAACCACCGTGCTCCCTTGAGCTGGTCGAAGAGGTCGTCAATCCTCGGTAGTGGATACATGTTCCTCACTGTCACCAGGTTCAGGCTACGATAGTTGACACAAAGTCCAAGCTCCCATCCACCTTCTTGGAGAACAATATCGGGGAAACCCAGGGTGAAACACTTGGTCGGATGAATCCCTTGCCCTGCAAGTACTTCAACTGTACCCGTAGCTCTTGAAGCTCGGCGGGAGCCATCCGATATGCTGGGGTGGATATCGGGGCTGTCCCGTGGTACAGATCAATATAAAAGTCTACCTCTCTGCGATCAGGTAGTCCTGGAACGTCGTCGGGAAAAACGTCCGCATACTGATCCACTACTGTAGGAAAACAAGGACTCCGCACGTCAAATGCTCCAAGGATGAGGCTAGACATATGATGAGTGATGGGCTATCCTCTCTTCTACGGGAGTCCATCCTGTGCTTTGAAGGCTCCCTTCTCACTGGTGAAGTTGAACTTACTC
This sequence comes from Viscum album, assembly GCA_963277665.1. Lineage (NCBI taxonomy): Eukaryota > Viridiplantae > Streptophyta > Magnoliopsida > Santalales > Viscaceae > Viscum > Viscum album. The sequence continues at coordinate 2,121,655,397 of OY728140.1, forward strand.
CCATCGGTGCGTACACATCATACCTTGCACCTAATACAGTCAATATGTGCATGGGCTGTAGATAAACAATCCATGGACAAGATGATGTCGTAAGTCCTCGACGCCGCTACAAGAAGATCCCAGCCGAAGATCTCGCCTCCTAGAGTAAGCTCACACTACCGGAACCAGTGCGTAATCATCAAGTCTACTCCTATAGGAGTCTCTAGCTGTAGGGATCGAGCCAATGGCTCTGTCGGAATCTCCGAGTTCCGAACAAGGGCAGCGTCTATGAAAGAATGACTCACTCCTATGTCTATAAGAACTACAACAAGGGTGGAATAGACATAGATAGTACCTTGAATCATCTCGAGCGCGCTGTGGTCATAGGCCTCCACTGCCTGGAGCTGTTCCTGTCTCTGCCCGCCAGCTCCCTGCGGTCAGGGTGGACCACCTGGTGGTGGTGGTGGTAGAGCCTCAAAGCGTCGCCACCACCTACTGCTCGACCAGCTCCTCTGCCTCGTCCGCCTGCTCCCTGCGGACCACCACGGTCGACCCTCTACCTCTTCCTCGATGGCTCCTCAACCGTCTGCTGCTCCTCAGCACGATGGGTTGGGCAGTCACGAGCGATGTGGCCCTGCCCGCCGCATGTGTAGCACTGTCTGCCTCTCGAAATACTAGCTCCGAGCTGTGTTCCCCGTACTACTAAGCTAGTGTCCTGAGGTTGTCTTCTTGAGGGTATGGTCTGCCTGGACCCATGAGTCATCCGTCGACTGCCTGCTGCAGAAGTCTCTGCTACATGCCGCCCTACGGTAGGTCTTGCTGCTGATGTATACTCAGTAAGAAAGCACTCTATCAGAAGAGATTGCTCCAGTACTCCTGCCTGAGTCAGAATGCTGAGGGAGATCAACGGTGCCATGATCTCATGACTCAATCCCTGCTCAAAGGTCTGGGCCCAGAAGAATGGGTCTCGTACCATGTCAGTCGAGTAGCGCGAGATATCGGTAAATATTGCTGAGTACTGGGCGACCGTCAAGCTACCCTGCCGCAGCTGTAGAAGTTCCTAGATGCGCACCGCACGGAGGGTCGCTGGGACGAACTCTGAGCAGAAGAGGCTCTCAAAGTCCGTACAGAGGAGAGATGCCTCATCGTGCACCTGGAGCATCATGATCCACCATCAGCTCGCTGCTGCGTGCAGTAGGCTCGCTGTGAGGATCACCATGAGGTCTATTAGTGTCCTCACTAACCTGAAAACCGGAACAACTGCGCCCTGCCAATCCTCGGCTGCCTAGGGACCTGTCTCCCCGCAGAACCTGGGCAGTCACTGGCACTGAAATTCGTGCAGTGCACTAAGGCGACATGCATCGTCAGTGGCTGAGGCTGGTAGCATCGGTGGCTTGGCGGGTAGAGGTACTGTCAGTGCCTCTACTATAAAAGGGCCATGTACCGAGGCCTCGTCGCTCGGTGGGCTATCGTCACACACAACTCTCAAAACCCTAGCTGGCTGCCATCATGGGGCCATCCTAAAAAGAAACAGGTGTGCCACGGTCAAACAGTATACCTGGTGAGATGACAAAAAGGAATCACAGAGAAAACTTGAAACACACATGCAATCAATGTTTTCGTGCATTAAGATGTAAATAATAATTCAGGGTCCTGGTGTACGGATACGTCGGCCGCCGCACCAACACTGGACTCCCTGTACTGATACCACACACAATACTCTTAACATTATTGCTTCACATAGAAAAGATTAGAGTCCTGAGTTCTGATGTAGAACCGAACTCCTCTGATACCAATTTGTCACGACCCGTCCTCGGGGCCCGTGCCGTGACTTCCCCAAGCCCACCTTCCATAGGCTAGGGGTTGGTGACTATCACCAAGGTGAAATTCCTGATAAAAAGGGAAGACATTGCCTTTGTAAGTAAACAAAAACCATAGAGCAAGCAAGCATTAGAAGTATACATTAAGTAAAAGCTGATACAATGAATGTGTGAAAAAGTAAGTGGGCCAGAATAGAAACCCAAACTGAATGTAAAGTACAACTGGAAATGGAAAAAACAACTGAAAGTAACGCCGCAACGTCGAGCCGTCCACAGGAAGTCCCACTTGAAGGGTGAGTACAGATAGCCTCCACAGCTCCTCAGGTCCAGCCGTCTGCTCTGAGTACGTCCCGCCCAGTGGTCCACCTCCAGGTACCGCCCTGCTCCGCAAGCCTAAAACATGATCACCGCTGTCCGTCGTCTGCAACCAACACAACGTAGTGTGGGCATATCTCGTGTAGGGGTGAGTATAAGCAACTCAGTAGGGACCTGGAGACCCCAGAAGGTCTCAAAAAATCCACAAAGGATAATCCCCAAAGGAAAGATACAATCACAAAGTAACATTCGACACTGCTTAGGTATATGCCCATACATCTACCTAAGTCATCAATCCCAGTTCGCTCCAACATCCGAGCTCAAGTACAAACCAGTCCACATAGGAAACCACAACTCAATCCACACAGGAAAGCATAAATTAATCTACATAGGAAAGCAAGTCAAGATTCATCTCACATAGGTATACTTATTCGTATGACGATAGAGATGATCAGATATATCCACTGATTTATCTGAGCCGTCGGACCCACAAAAGATCGATAGGTACTAACCCCCGTAATGACCCACAAAGGATCTGACCCACATAGGATCGATAGGTAACTAACCCCCGCAATGACCCACAAAGGATCTGACCCACACAGGATCGATAGATAACTAACCCCTGTAAAGACCCACACAAGATCAGACCCACACAGGCTCTGTAGGCGCTGGCCCACATATGACGGCTGAACACTGACCCACACAGGATCGGACCCACATCGGATCGGTAGCACTGATCCACGTAGGATCGTTGAGTGCTGTAGTCTCCGTCATCGAATCCACTGAGGATCTCTGTACAGTCATTTTCGTCGTCGTAGTCGCAGCCAGCTCTAGGTTTCCCGTACACAGTAAGCTCGATTTGGAGGGTCCGCTCCACGAGCCGAGGGGCTGATACATCAACTGACACATAGTCCAGAGTTTATGTATTCAAAAGTTCTGTATCGTCAATAGGAACTCAACGTCACAGACGGCGCGTCAATCGGACACCCGTTCTGGAAGTTACTGGCTTTTTCGTCCCAGGGGCACGGTTGGTTTTTAAGTCAAAACCAACCCGACCGTACTCCAACTGCATCCAAACCTCGAGCGGAGTAATGCAAAATGTCTTTCTCACTTAGAGGAATCCATCAAACTCGACTGCACGTCTATCGGACGTCCGAAGCTCATGTTATAAGCATTTCCGCTCCGAGGGCCCGGTTGGTTTCGTGTACGAACCAACCCGGGCGAACCCAAAGATCTCCGAAACCCTGAGTGTGATATACCAAAACGACCGACTCAATCCAAGGATCGCATCGAAACTAACAGTGCGTCGATCGGAGGCCCGTAGCTCTTGTTATGGGAAACAGACCGAAAGTGGTTCGGTATTAGGGGGTACGGGTCCGGTCCGACCCGGCCCGATACCCCCAGGGTCGGCCCGTACCGGGTCGACCCGAACCGGGTTTGGGTCCGGCCCGGCCCGGCCTGAGCGCAACCCGTCCCGGTGCGCGGTGCGCTGGCCATGGACTCCACCGAACTGCTGAGCCGTTCTGATGCGGGGGGCACACTGCCCCCACGTGGAGAAACCGTGACCCCTTTATGGGGCCGCTCAGCTGGCCAGCCAGGGGTTTGTAACCCCCAGATTTCCCTTGTCCGGCCAGCCTGCCCCAGCCAGCCTGCTGTTTTCGCCACAGGACCGGCAAGGCCGGTCCCCCTGCTCTGACGCCGACAGCCCGGTACCAGCCGTCGGTTCCCCTGCATAGTCACGGCTCGAAACCGGCCCCGACCTTGGTTCATCCGGCGCGGAGCGACGGTGCCGCGCCCTTCTGCTGCGGTCCCGCTCCAGTCGCGGTGCATTAGAGGTCCTCCGGCGTGGTGCGATGGCACCACGTATTTTGTTCATCTTCTACGGCACGGCGCGATGGCGCCACGGATTAGTTTGTTTCCAACGGCGCGGTGCGATGGCGCCGCGCTTCTCCGCTCTCCCATTTACAATTTCCGCACCGTGCTTCGGCAGTGCGTTTCCTTCCTCGTGCCGCATCAATATCAACAACCAAAAAGGGGAGGAGTGTCGGCCGTGTTCGTGCGGTCCGACCTCCTCCCGTTATTGCGATAACAGGCGGTTCAATTTGAAAGGAGGATAACGACGGAAGTAATCACGAAATAGAAATGCATAAAACTCCTACCTCAACGTTGTCGTCGAACAAGCGTTCGTCGCGGAATTAACCATCATGGAAGAAAAGGATCGCCGCGGAAGAAGAGGATCTTCGTGGAAGAAGCGTCACGGAAGGAACGTCGTTGGCGTTAGGTGGTCTCCGAAGAAGGCGTCTCTCACCGTCGTCCGCCGTCGGAGGTCGACGTTCTTCGTCAGCGGTGGTGCGTTCTTCGTGTTCTTCATTGAAGAATGAAGAAGTTACTTAAGGGTTCTCTTTTTCTCTCAAAGGCTCCCACAACCAGAAATCCAACCAAAAATAAAATAAGAGTTTTCTTTTTTAATTAACGCACATGCCAACGTTTGAATTTCAAAAGAAACAAAATGAACAATTAATTCAAAGAATTAATTATAATGATTAAACCGCCCAAATTAATGAGGTGTTTCTTACCCAGAATAAACGCACGATTGACTTCATTAAAAGGGGGGTGCGGGTGCGTTACATAGAAGGAAAAAATGGTGGGGCTCATGCGGTCCCCACGTCACAAATATCCTACCTAGTGGGTAGGATATTGTGGGTCCCACCTTATCCGCTTAACTTAGGTTAATCCGCTTTAAGTGAAATAAAATAAATTGTTGCACCACTTTTATTTTATTTCTTAACATAACCCCAAAAATTAAAAACCACACCCCAGCAAACAAAACTACGAAAAAGGTGTTTCTAAGCAATTACCGGCGATGTGATTCCATCGGTGCCATCAGAATTTGATTCCGAGAACCAGTTCAAGAGTTACAAAAACCCACTTGTTCGTTCACTGAACGTACCCGAGATAATCTTTGAAAAATGATTCTGGGCACACTGGGCCTCGGAATCAGGTGCCGTCAGAAACTGCTCAAGATCATCTGAAATCATATGAAGATAAAAGAAGGAGGCACCTAGAGTTTAATGTTGGGGATCATGTGTTTATGAAGGTGACTCCCCATCATGGGTAGTGAAGGTTTGGTCGTGGGAGTAAGCTTTCACCCCATTTTGTTGGGACATTTGAGGTGTTATATCTTTTTGGGGTAGTGGCGTATTAAGTAGCGCTTCCCCCTCAGATGAGTCATATACATGATGGTTTCCATGTATCACAGCTTCTTCGTTATCTTCATGATGACACCAAGATCATCTATTGGGGAGAGATCGATGTTGATAATGATTCCACATTTGAGGAGAAACCTGTGGAGATCCAAGACCATAATGAGAAGGTGTTTCGCGAGCATTCCATCCCCATAGTTCGTGTCTTGTGGCAACATAGTGGCATGGAGGGGAGTACCCGGTGTAACGACCCAAAATTTCATTAATGGAAAATCCCTCTTGATCCAGTTAAATGTTTCTTTATGTTTTTATATGATGTCAACTTATTTAGTTTAACGTTAAGATTTGTGACCGTTACTTTTATAGCCGTTGAACAGTGATCATCTGGGTAGTTTAAATATAAGGCTTTAACGAACCAATTTTCTACTCAGACAAAGGAAGCGATGGCCTCATCCAGTAGAATTGCCCCTTACGAAGCCCATTTGTCGGAGCTCGGAAAGGAGGTGGCGTCTTTGGGCTTTGCCCTTGACCAAGCCCAAGCTGAGCTTCATCAAGTCAAGCTCGAACGTGATCGTCTACGGGAAAAATGGAAGTTGATAGAGATTACCACTCGAGCGATGTTATCCGAGCAACCCCAAGAGTCTGTCACCATCGCACACCTTACCCTTAGGTCTTATGCGGCTATTTTAAGGGGTTATGTAACAAATAAGTAGCACCATGTTCATGTACATTATTTTTGTATATAATAATGAATATAATTTCTAGTCATTTTTGATGCATTGTAATTAGTTTTTAAAGTACAAATGATGTTTTTAGTTATTATTTAATTAAGAATTATATTTTATTAAATTAAAGGATTTTTGAATTAAATAATATTTTAATAAAATATTATTATTAATATTAAATTAATTTTTATTAAATATAAATGATCTTATAATTTTATTAATGCAATTAAAATTTTTATTAAGGTTTGAAAGCCATTTCTGTCAAAACCCGTGAATTTTTTATAAATGTCGGTTTTTATTTTAAAAGTGAAAATTTACATATTTATAAAATTATTTAGATAAAATAAATATTATTTTTGGAATCAGGACGTCGAAATTATCCAACGGTGAATTTTTCATAATTTTCTGAGACAGTCAAATTTTTGGGTAAAAATTAAATACCATTTAAATATATAATGTGTTTTATGACATCATAATGACCCAATGGTGATGTAATAAAATACCATAATCCTTATGTTCGGCCAATATGTATTTTATCAATAAAATAATGAGGTTTTGGGTTTGTTTGACTCACTTTTCAAAGCATTAATGGAGCCCTCAAGACTTATTCAACACTTTGCCTTTTTAAATTAATTTCCATGGGAGTGTGACTCACCTCCACATAAGCAACCCTAATTTTTTAATAAGTTCGGACCTTGGCCTTGTAAAATATTGTTTTCCTCTTCCCTTTTCCAGAAACCATGGGCAAATACCATGGGATGGTTTGTGGTTTGGATTATTTTAATATAAGGGGTCCCAAACCTAAATAATAAAGAATTCTCTCACCTTTCCTATATAAACCCACCCAAGCTCCCACTTCCTCCTCACTCAAAGCCCTTGAAGTTCGTCCAACCTCTGCCCTACTCTCTCTAGAATCCTCTCAAGGTGCCCCAAGCTCCCAAGAAGCCTCTCACAAGCCTCTCTCTAGCCTTTGGAAGCACACTTCCAAGTAAGGGTTTTTTCTTCCTTTCTCTTTTTTTTGTCAATTTTCTTTAAGTTGTATTGCCCTTTTTAATTTAATTTATGAATGTTGGGGTATGGTTTCGCACCTCCCCCATACTTCCCTCTTATTATTTGAATGATGGGAGAACCCTTTCTCTCTCATTAAATGCCTCCCATGTACACCCGTTACTATGCCGAAATTCCGAAAGGAACTTCTCTCTCTTCTTTTATATTCAAGCAATACTTTTGTATCATTAATCTAAATTCCATTTCTGTTGTTGGGACATGTATATATATGATCTCCTTACTGTCCATTTCATGTAAATATGATGAGGAACCCCTTTCTCTCTCATCAACCTTTTTTATGAATTCTTATGTCACGCCGTTACGCTGCCGAAATCGCACCAATTTTCTAAGCCAATGTCTTTGTGTAGTGAATACCATGCCCATTTCTCCATCAAGGGTATTCACCTTTATGCACATATACGTATTGATTGTAAAGTTTCATGTATGAATTCCACATTCCTTTATCGTGGAAGAAATGATTATGTTTTATGAATCCATGTTTTATGATCCATGTGGCACACTTATGCATGAAATGAAATGTTTAAGAAGGGTGCGCCCTGATAGCGCTCCAATGCATTGGGTAAAGTATAGTATCATGATACGTCATGTGCAATGAGTGTTGACTCATGCTAATTCAAGTGCAACGAGGGTTTACTCGTGCTTCAAGTGCAATGAGGGTTTACTCATGCTCCATGTGCAATGAGCCTTGGCTCATGCTAATTCAATGTTAAGTGTTGTTGCCACATTTCCATGTTATGATTATCATGCTTTATCATGCCTTTATGTTAATGTCTCTCTTATGCTCTATTGATATGCCTATTGCCTAACATGTATTGTACTCCTCATGTTATTCATTATGTACTCCCTTACTGGGCTTTATAGCTCACCCTTTTCTTATGCATGTCCTCAGGTTATCCCATGCAATGCTAAGTACGAAGGAATGTAGTGGTCATGTAAAAGAAGTTTTCAATAAGGATGTTGTATTTCATGTTTAAAGTTTTTATGTAATGATCCTAAGCCCCAAAGACACTAAACCTCTCGATCTTCTTTGTTTTATCAAGTGAAGTTTTTTGTAATAAAGCATGTTTAAGTTGTAATAAAAAAACAGGGTTGTCATAGTTGGTATCAGAGGATAGGTTTAGTTATTTTTGGGATTAGGAAACCCTAGTAAAGCCTTAGATACAAGACTAAACATAATAAAAACATCCCTAAATTTTGGTAAATACTAAGTAAGTGGTTTATCAAACAAATACATCCCTGTCTGGATACGAGCAGGTAGAGGCGGCTCTGGCACAGATGTATCCTAGGGGTAAAACCCGAAAACACCGCTTTGAGCTAGACTCGAACGGGAACTGGTGCACGACAACGGGCCTTGCTGCACTCTTGGTTACGACACTCCCGGGGGATATGTTTTGATAAATTCACAATCTTAGTATGAACCCTTATTAAGGGAAAAATGCCCCTAAAAATATATGTTAGAAGGTAGATCATGAAAAGCCTAGGTTGAATCCTATAGACTCATGAGTTAAAGAGATTAAAGTTTATTTATAAGTCATCAACTTTTGTCTTTGGATTACCCTTTATGTGTTACCCCTAACTTTCCTTTTATTCCAGCCAATGGCCGGTAATAGGAGAACTCGGGCTAACAACCGTTGTGAAGATCAGTGTGACGATTGTACCAATGAGATTCCCAATCCAATGGGAGCGGGAATCGCGAACTTTGTCACGCTCCTCTCTCAGCTAACTCAAGTTTTGAATAGAAACACTGGTCAAGAGGAACGTTCAACCCCCCCTAAGAAAGAACAAGTTGCTATTGAAAGCTTCATGAGACAAAGGCCTCCTACTTTTAGTGGATCATCTGATCCCACGATTGCTGAACAATGGATCAACTCCATTGAAAAGATATTCTCCATCCTCCAATGCTCTGAAAAAGAGAAGGTTCTCCTGGCGGCTTATCGTATGGAGGGTGAAGCTGATCAATGGTGGACGTTGATCAAAAATACGAAGCCTGAGGAGGAGATCGAGGCTTTGGAATGGAAGGTATTCCGGAAGATGTTTTTCGATAAATATTTTCCACGCACCCTCCGTCTTAAGATGGAAAGGGACTTCCTTTCCCTCAAGTAGAAAGATGAAGAATCTGTGGGAGCGTACGAGACAAACTTCACAAGGCTTTCACGATACGCTTCCGGCTTTGTCGTTACCCCCGAATGCAAAGTTGACCGCTTCTTTGGTGGGCTGAAGCCTAGCTTGCGGAAAGCATTAGCGATCCGTGACTTTGACAGCTATGAGGAGATTGTCCGATGTGCCCTTAAAGTTGAAATGGAGATCGGAGAATCACAGGGGTATCATGGGGACAAGAAGCGGAAGGTGGACTTCAATGCTGGTGGTCCGATGGATAAATCCAACGGCGCTAAGAAATTCCAGCACCCCACTTGCCAAAAGTGTGGAAAGAAGCACCCTGGGAATTGCCTTAGGGGGACAAGAAAATGCTTCAAGTGTGGAAGAGAAGGGCACCTAGCTATTAACTGTCAGCAAGAAGGACCCGCGGCTGCGACGGAGGGGAGGAACGCTCCGTTCGAACCTCAACGCGTTGTTCAATGCTTCAAATGCAAAGAACCGGGTCATTTTGCGAATCAGTGCCCTAATCTAAGGGTTATCGGAGGCAATCAACAACCTCCACGACAGCAAGGAAGAGCTTTTGCCATCACTTCTGCCGAAGTGAACCCCGACAACGAAGTGGTGACAGGTACGCTAGTTATTCATTCAAGAATAGCGAACGTACTTTTTGATTGAGGTTCTACGCATTCTTTTATATCTCAAAAGTTTAGTAGGATAATCCCTGCACCACCACAAATCATGGAAGTAAAGATGTCGGTGAGTACGGCAAATGGGGCAATCATTGCATCCCATGAGTATAAGTCCTCCCCTGTTATAATCTGTGGATTGAATTTCCCGGCGAACCTCGTCATACTCCCTTTGGTGGAATTTGATGCAATTCTTGGCATGGATTGGCTTTCCTTATATAGAGCCAACATAAATTGTCGGGAGAGGGAAATCACACTCCATATGGAGAATCGACCCCCGATTCTTTACAAGTGTCAGGAGGAAGATGAATCTCTTTTAGCTCCATCATCTCAAGCATGGATATTACTGCCTTATGAGCACGCATATCTGGCTCAGATGATTGAGTCCAAGGAAGAAACCACCCTTGAAGAAATGCCTATTGTGAGGGAATTCGCTGAAGTATTTCCCGAGGAACTTCCTGGTCTTCCTCCAAGAAGAGATGTTGAGTTCTCAATTGAACTTATACCTGGGGCGCTACCAATATCCAAGACTCCATATAGAATGGCTGTGGTTGAGCTTGAAGAACTGAAGAAACAACTACAGGAGAATCTGGATAAAGGGTTTATACGCCCAAGTGCATCACCATGGGGTGCACCAGTCCTCTTCGTCAAGAAGAAGGATGGGTCAATGTGGCTTTGCATCGATTATCGTGAACTTAACAAAATCACGATAAAGAACAAGTATCCTCTCCCAAGAATCGATGACTTGTTTGATCAGATGCGTGGAGCACAATACTTCTCCAAGGTCGACTTGCGGTCGGGATATTATCAAGTAAGGGTGAAGAAGGAAGATATCCCCAAGACTGCTTTTCGTACAAGGTACGGGCACTATGAATTCATAGTAATGCCTTTTGGACTCACCAATGCTCCAGCAATATTCATGGACTTGATGAATAGAGTCTTTAGAGATTACCTAGATAAATTTGTGGTAGTCTTTATAGATGATATTCTGATATACTCCAAAACCAAGGAGGACCATGAGGAGCATTTAAGAACTGTACTGGAGACTTTGCGCAAGGAGAAGCTCTATGCCAAGTACAGCAAGTGTGAGTTCTGGTTGAAGGAGGTCTCATTCTTGGGCCATATCATCACAAGCAATGGGATATCTGTGGACCCCTCCAAAACAGATGCAATTGAGGGATGGCCGAGGCCAACATCGGTAACTGATATCCGTAGCTTCTTGGGGTTAGCTGGATATTATCGACGATTTGTGAGAAACTTCTCACGATTGTCCAACCCTCTTACCAAGATAACTCGAAAGGGAGTAAAGTTTGCTTGGAGTGATGAATGCGAAGAAAGCTTCAAGGAGTTGAAAAGGAGGCTTATCACTGCACCTGTGCTCACTTTACCCACAAGTGGGGAGCTTTTTGTGGTATTCAGTGATGCTTCGAAGAAGGGCTTAGGATGTGTGCTGATGCAGAATGATAAAGTGATATCCTATGCCTCAAGGCAGTTGAAAATCCATGAGCGAAACTATCCAATGCATGATCTGGAGTTGGCGGCGGTGATCTTCGCCTTGAAAATCTGGCGGCATTATCTCTATGGGGAGAAATGTGAGATATATACTGACCACAAGAGTCTTAAATATATATTCACACAGAAAGAGCTTAATATGCGCCAGAGAAGATGGATAGAACTCATCAAGGATTATGACTGTTCAATACATTACCACCCTGGGAAGGCGAACAAGGTGGCGGATGCCCTAAGTAGAAAGGATCCAGCAATTCTATCAATGATGAGAATTGAGAAGGATCCAATCTTCTTAGACTTGATGAAGATGGACGTGGGAATCATAAAGAAGGGAACATCATCAATCCTTTCACAAATGATTGCTCAACCATCTCTTTTGGAAAGGTTAAAGGATGCTCAAAAGGATGATGCGAGAATCCAAGAAAAAGTGGAAGCTATCAAAAAGGGAAAATCCTCAGAGTTTAATGTTAATGAAGAAGGAATTGTGCGGTTTGGGAAAAGACTATGTGTCCCATCAAGTTCGGAGCTGAAGAAGGAACTTTTGGATGATGCACATAGTTCAAATTTCTCTATTCACCCAGGGAGCACAAAGATGTATCGAGATCTCCGAGAAAACTTTTGGTGGGATAATATGAAGAAGGAGATCGCCGAATATACATCAAAGTGCCTGGTGTGTCAGCAAGTGAAGGCAGAGAGGCAGAAGTCTAAGGGGATGATGCAACCATTGCCCATACCAGAATGGAAATGGGAGAACATCACCATGGACTTCGTCACTGGACTTCCAAGGACATCCAAAAGCAACAATGCAATCTGGGTTATTGTGGATCGTCTTACAAAGACTGCACACTTCATTGCTATTCGAGAGGATTTCTCTTTGGATCAACTGGCACGGATATATATCAGGGAAGTGGTACGGTTGCATGGAGTACCACTATCTATTGTGTCGGACCGAGATCCAAGATTTACCTCTAAGTTTTGGAAGAGTCTTCAACATGCTCTGAATACTGAACAGAACTTCAGTACGGCCTATCATCCTCAAACTGATGGCCAATCCGAGCGGACTATCCAAACACTTGAGGATATGTTGAGAGCGTGCTCAATGGACTTTAAAGGAGGATGGGATCAACATCTTCCCCTAGTTGAGTTCTCTTATAATAATAGTTTCCACTCGAGCATCCAAATGGCACCATATGAAGCCCTGTATGGGAAAAGGTGTAGAACACCGGCATGTTGGGATGAGGTCGGTGAACGTAAGCTGCTTGGACCAGAAATGGTCGAAGAAATGGTGGAGAAGGTGAAAACCATTCAGCAGCATATCAAGGCAGCCCAAAGTCGACAGAAGAGTTATGCAGATAATCGTCGACGAGACCTTGTGTTTAAAGTCGGAGACGTGGTGTTTTTATGCATATCTCCGTGGAAGAAGGTCATGAGGTTTGGAAAGAAAGGGAAGTTAAGTCCAAGGTACATCGGCCCATTCGAGATTCTTGATCGTGTTGGGGCTGTGGCCTATCTACTAGCACTTCCACCTACTATGGCCAAGGTGCATGGTGTCTTCCATGTATCCCTCTTAAGGAAGTACATACCAGACCCTTCACATGTACTCTCTTCCTAGGTGGTACAATTAGAAGACGATCTTTCTTATGAGGAGCAACCAGTGAAGATCTTAGATCGTAGAGAAAAAGTTCTACGAAATAAGACAATGCCCCTCGTCAAGGTGTTGTGGAGAAACCACAAGTTTGAAGAAGCAACTTGGGAGTCGGAGGATATGATGAAGCTAAGTTACCCACATTTGTTTTAGTGTGGGAAAAGGAAAATTTCGAGGGCGAAATTTCTTAAGGGGGGAATGTTGTAACGACCCAAAATTTCATTAATGGAAAATCCCTCTTGATCCAGTTAAATGTTTCTTTATGTTTTTATATGATGTCAACTTATTTAGTTTAACGTTAAGATTTGTGACCGTTACTTTTATAGCCGTTGAACAGTGATCATCTAGGTAGTTTAAATATAAGGCTTTAACGAACCAATTTTCTACTCAGACAAAGGAAGCGATGGCCTCATCCAGTAGAATTGCCCCTTACGAAGCCCATTTGTCGGAGCTCGGAAAGGAGGTGGCGTCTTTGGGCTTTGCCCTTGACCAAGCCCAAGCTGAGCTTCATCAAGTCAAGCTCGAACGTGATCGTCTATGGGAAAAATGGAAGTTGATAGAGATTACCACTCGAGCGATGTTATCCGAGCAACCCCAAGAGTCTGTCACCATCGCACACCTTACCCTTAGGTCTTATGCGGCTATTTTAAGGGGTTATGTAACAAATAAGTAGCACCATGTTCATGTACATTATTTTTGTATATAATAATGAATATAATTTCTAGTCATTTTTGATGCATTGTAATTAGTTTTTAAAGTACAGATGATGTTTTTAGTTATTTTTTAATTAAGAATTATATTTTATTAAATTAAAGGATTTTTGAATTAAATAATATTTTAATAAAATATTATTATTAATATTAAATTAATTTTTATTAAATATAAATGATCTTATAATTTTATTAATGCAATTAAAATTTTTATTAAGGTTTGAAAGCCATTTCTGTCAAAACCCGTGAATTTTTTATAAATGTCGGTTTTTATTTTAAAAGTGAAAATTTACATATTTAGAAAATTATTTAGATAAAATAAATATTATTTTTGGAATCAGGACGTCGAAATTATCCAACGGTGAATTTTTCATAATTTTCTGAGACAGTCAAATTTTTGGGTAAAAATTAAATACCATTTAAATATATAATGTGTTTTATGACATCATAATGACCCAATGGTGATGTAATAAAATACCATAATCCTTATGTTCGGCCAATATGTGTTTTATCAATAAAATAATGAGGTTTTGGGTTTGTTTGACTCACTTTTCAAAGCATTAATGGAGCCCTCAAGACTTATTCAACACTTTGCCTTTTTAAATTAATTTCCATGGGAGTGTGACTCACCTCCACATAAGCAACCCTAATTTTTTAATAAGTTCGGACCTTGGCCTTGTAAAATATTGTTTTCCTCTTCCCTTTTACCAGAAACCATGGGCAAATACCATGGGATGGTTTGTGGTTTGGATTATTTTAATATAAGGGGTCCCAAACCTAAATAATAAAGAATTCTCTCACCTTTCCTATATAAACCCACCCAAGCTCCCACTTCCTCCTCACTCAAAGCCCTTTAAGTTCGTCCAACCTCTGCCCTACTCTCTCTAGAATCCTCTCAAGGTGCCCCAAGCTCCCAAGAAGCCTCTCACAAGCCTCTCTCTAGCCTTTGGAAGCACACTTCCAAGTAAGGGTTTTTTCTTCCTTTCTCTTTTTTTTGTCAATTTTCTTTAAGTTGTATTGCCCTTTTTAATTTAATTTATGAATGTTGGGGTATGGTTTCGCACCTCCCCCATACTGCCCTCTTATTATTTGAATGATGGGAGAACCCTTTCTCTCTCATTAAATGCCTCCCATGTACACCCGTTACTATGCCGAAATTCCGAAAGGAACTTCTCTCTCTTCTTTTATATTCAAGCAATACTTTTGTATCATGAATCTAAATTCCATTTCTGTTGTTGGGACATGTATATATATGATCTCCTTACTGTCCATTTCATGTAAATATGATGAGGAACCCCTTTCTCTCTCATCAACCTTTTTATGAATTCTTATGTCACGCCGTTACGCTGCCGAAATCGCACCAATTTTCTAAGCCAATGTCTTTGTGTAGTGAATACCATGCCCATTTCTCCATCAAGGGTATTCACCTTTATGCACATATACGTATTGATTGTAAAGTTTCATGTATGAATTCCACATTCCTTTATCGTGGAAGAAATGATTATGTTTTATGAATCCATGTTTTATGATCCATGTGGCACACTTATGCATGAAATGAAATGTTTAAGAAGGGTGCGCCCTGATAGCGCTCCAATGCATTGGGTAAAGTATAGTATCATGATACGTCATGTGCAATGAGTGTTGACTCATTCTAATTCAAGTGCAACGAGGGTTTACTCGTGCTTCAAGTGCAATGAGGGTTTACTCATGCTCCATGTGCAATGAGCCTTGGCTCATGCTAATTCAATGTTAAGTGTTGTTGCCACATTTCCATGTTATGATTATCATGCTTTATCATGCCTTTATGTTAATGTCTCTCTTATGCTCTATTGATATGCCTATTGCCTAACATGTATTGTACTCCTCATGTTATTCATTATGTACTCCCTTACTGGGCTTTATAGCTCACCCTTTTCTTATGCATGTCCTCAGGTTATCCCATGCAATGCTAAGTACGAAGGAATGTAGTGGTCATGTAAAAGAAGTTTTCAATAAGGATGTTGTATTTCATGTTTAAAGTTTTTATGTAATGATCCTAAGCCCCAAAGACACTAAACCTCTCGATCTTCTTTGTTGTATCAAGTGAAGTTTTATGTAATAAAGCATGTTTAAGTTGTAATAAAAAAACAGGGTTGTCATACCCGGGACCGTGAATCACAGATATGTGCTCAGTACCTAGAGTTGGTTTGACATTTAGTTGTTTCCATGTATCATTGTAACTGATGTGGTTGTGGAACTTTCATGTTCATGAGATGGCACCCTTTGTTGCTTTGGTTTCTTGCTCTCTTTTGAGAGGTATCTCGGTGGGTTGTTGTTCAGACACTGTTTTGTTTTCTCTTTAGGTGGGTTTTGGATTCTCTAGGATGAGAATGTTTTGAAAGGTATATGATGTAATGGCCCAGATCTCTCCGGTCCATTCCGTTGTGAAAATGTGGTGTTGGAGGTGTTCAGGGAGGACAAGGTGACTTGGTGTATGTTTGGGTGGACTTTTATAGAATGTTAAAGGGTTATGGTCTTTGCACGGTTGGCACACGGTTTTCCTAAACCGTGATGCCAAACCATGCAAGGGTGGTGTTGGAGGAAGTGTCTAATGCATGGTTAGCACATGGTTTGTCTAACTATGCGGAGTAACTGTGCAAGGAGTGTTGGGCGAGTCAGAAGGTAATCCACGATTAGCACACAGTTTGTTAAACCGTGCAGGCACTTAAAGTTTGATCCAAAAATTGTGGATCTGAACTATTTTTCTTCTAAATGGTTCTTTTAAGTCCCTAAGTAGCCATAACTCGGGATTACCCTGCCTTGGTGGTAGAAGGACCTCTTTCAAGCGTTTTGGAGGTGATCCGGAGGATTCTCTTTGCGAATTGAAGCCTATTTCTCGAGGTATGTGATCCTTTGGGTTGGTTTCCTAGATCTTCCTAGATCCGCTACCACTCTTCTCTCAAGATCATAGATCTAAGCTTGTTATGGGTAGATATAAGTGTGTGGATGTCGATTATGATGAGCTTTGGTCTTGGTTGTGTTAGGAGAAGAGGTCAAGGGAAGATCTGTGGTGAATCGGTCCAGTCTTCTTGGGTGTTCTCGGGCCGTTGTGGTTTCTGTCAAAACTGTTGTGGTAGTGGATTCATTGCTTCTCTAATTGTTTATTTGTAATCGTAGAGTTAGCATGATTTAGCCCTTTAGATCACGATGGAATTGACCTAATTAAATACTTGAACCGGATTTAAAGAATTGGATTGATCGCAGGTAGTTTCTTTGTACCGTGATAATGGTTCACCTCTTTATTTTCTTGATAGAGTGATATATATGTCTTGCTTGTTAGCATATTACACTTGATGAAATTTATAAGGAACGTAAAGCCGGAATTAATTGATAATTAGTTGGCTAATGATAAAGAGGCGTGTAAATGAATGTGATTGTTGTTTTTGTGGATGTTGTTCCGAATTGGTGTTAATCAAATTGGGGTCGATAATGTGTTTAATTCAGTTGGTTGGTAAACCTAAAATCTGGTGGTGCTTGTTGTTTGAAGGCCAGATGCCTTGCTAAAGGGCCAAGAGGCAAAATTGTTGTAATTTTTGTTTTCCTACTGCTTGTGTAGTGATGTGACCCTGGGAGGGTGTTGTGATATGTGGGGGAATGAAGGCCTTGTGGTCGTGGCAGCGGATGACGCCTAGAGTGGAGAGATGCATCGGTTTATGCATGTGGCTGACAGGGAGGACACCCAGGATGATGGAATGGGATGGATGAGGTTGTTGGATGCTTGTGAATTCTATAGTTGTTTATCTACTTTTTTTCCCCACTTATCTAGGCAGCTGGTCTTGCTTACCCTTCTTTTGAAAGGGGCGGAGACACGTGGGGTAAGCCACCTGCTTTCTAGGTTTACCCTCTCCAGGGAGAATGGGTCTACACTCTTGCTATAGGAGTCACAGACTCAACAGGTAGTACATCTACTCACTGTGTTGATCCCCTTTTGTTAAGTAGCATAGGATGCTTTTATATAATGCCTGGGAATATGGGAGAGTAATTCGGTAATGATTGTTTGAAGAATTGATGTTAACCCATGGGGATGAAGATTCTGGAATATAATGATGAGGTTGTAAATTTGAAGGAAAATTTGACATTGGATGTGATGTTGATGAATTTAATTTGGTTTTTTTCATAGTTAATTAATGTGTAAAGAATTTATTAACGTAATGTTGAATTGATGAAAAAGGGGATGAAGTAATATAATGAAGTTCATTAATTTTTTGTGTTCTTATAGGATACATAGTCTTAGAAATAGCAGCCCAGAGTCCAAGAGGTATTAGATGCGGTTGAAACTAAGACTAGGTTTTGCCCATAGTGTGGTTGTGAGTTATAATATATTCTGTACATTTTTTTTTCTATACTCTACTCCACCCTATCAATAAGGGAAACTCACACCCCAAAAATTCTGAGCCCTAGGGGGTGTTTTCCCCAACATTCTGATGTGAGGATGAATGGATGTCTACCCCCTTTGACCCCGCTCTCTTCTCTTGGTAGATACTAGTTCCATGAGGCACAACAGTTAGTTTGCCCCATATATGTGTGTAGATGGATGTAATGGATTGTGGTTATTCACACACATATATTCTAGATATAGTATCCTATGGACTACTATTTGTGTAACATGTATAGGCTGTGATGGCTTGAGGATCCTTACTCGGTGTAAGGGCTGTAATGGATTGAGGTATAATACCCAACATATGATACACGTTATGCAAGCTCTGGTGGCTCCCAAAAACTACCTGGATACTTTTGGTTGTGAGGATGGTGTGGTGCTTATCCCAGATGTTTTCGAGAAAGCCTTTGTGGTGCACGTGGTGCAGATTGTGGAGCATAGCCCAGGTGTATATGGGCAATCCATTAGAGAGAGATGCACTGGATGTATGTCCTTGGGGCCATGTAGAAAACCAGTGGGGAAGTAGTAGCAGTGTACCCTTGATATTCATTACAATATTCTATACTCTTGTATGGGTTACATGGTGAGAGTAGCCATAGTGAGGTTGGGAACGTAGCATACCTGTTTAGGTGATGAGTTAGTTTCACTTGTTGTTCACTGTGCTTTAGCATGCTTTCTTTTCCATTGCACGAGAGGATTCAGGGACGATCCTACTAAGTATAATATTATACTCACCTAACGTTTATATAAACAGTTTTTCAGGTCACTTCTAGCATGTTGGAGATCAAGCTGGTTACTACTAGCATGTGGTTGGAGGAGCTTTTCAGGCTTGTGGTCGCTGTCATTTTACTTTCTTTTGGGTACATATAGTTTTCCTTTTAGTTGTAGTACTTTTTCATGGAATTTCATATATGTTCTTGGGTTTCTTTTAGATTTCAATTCTAAGTTAGTGTTGGTTGGTGTCTATCTTATCTCTCACTTCCGCATGTGTTCTCTTAGAGAGTAATGCCTCCCATTTGGGTGTTTATTATACCCTCAGTGCTAGTTTCCAACCCGGGACCTACTGGAGGAAGGACTAGGGGGTCGTTATCCCCCTTTTCACATTTCCGGCCCAGGAGGGGTACAATTTGTGGGGAGGGGGTCATGACATTGGACCTCCTGTTTCATGTTTAAAACTATGTGTTCAGTTCCGGATTTTATTTAAGGCATGTTTGGAAGAAAATAAGATTTGGTTTAATGAATGTATTTGGTTGTTATCTAATTCTAAACATAGGTAAATAATTCCCTAAAAAATATTCAAGATTCTCAAGAACTTGTTCCTACATGTAGGGATAGGGAAATCCCTTTGGTACTTTCCATGGACTGGATTGGGTTCTAGTTTTGATGGAGACCAGATTTGGTTTGTGAAAAAATGGTATCAAATGAGGTTAATGTTTTTGTGTTATAATAATATTTAGGGAGAGTCGGGAAAGACATGATCTAGGACTATCGAGGCTCAGATATTTGGTTGTGAGTATGGTGTCTTGGAAACACCTCTCGTGATAGACCTTGAGTCAACATGGGACATTGGAATTGTTTGTTTTACTTCAATTCCAGGTGAGACATGTGGGATGCAGACTTCACATGGACATCAAGTGGGGTGAAGTAGTTGTTTATATTATTATTGTAATGTGTTTAGTGTATTCATATTTGGTGTTATGGATGAAATATTTTATAACTATTGTAATGATTTTTTCTCTTGTGACTGTTACCTTTTTTAGAAAAATTCCTCCCCAAAAAGCTCCCATGCACCCATAAGGAGGAAGCCCGAGAGAGTTCTCTATCACCTATTAATCATAGGATAGTCGAGGCTGTGGGTTGGGCTCTACAAGCTCTAGGAAATGGACTATATCTTATTCCACCTCTAGTTTGAGAATATAAGACTGGTCCTAAGAAGGGAAAATACTATAATAATTTTAAAAAATCCTCATACATTTTGAGGTAGCATAGAACCCCAGGAAATAGAAGAGTGGATTGAAAAGATCGAACATGCGTTTGAGTTACTCGACACACCTAAGGAGGATAGAATGAAGTGTTACTTTTTCCTATTAGAGGGTCTCAGCCAAAGGTGGTGGGGATAAGGGCATAAAATCGGGAAGCAAGAGAAAATGAGCTAGAATGACTTCAAGGATATCATCAACAACCAGTACTACCCTAGAGTTTGGGCGTATGCTCGATCTCAAGAGTTTATAGAGGTTGTTCATGGTGTTATTTCTATGACGGAGTATGCTAAATGTTTGGATCAGCTAATCCAGTATGCTCTGGAAATGGTATCCCATGAGAAGATTAGAGCCCAGATGTTTGAGAGGGGTCAGCAGCTAGAGATATATTCCCAGGACTTCTTTTTTAAGATGAAAACATATATTGAGGTTGTTGACCAGATGTGTATATTGGATATTGACCTCAAGGGGAGGGGTGGGATTTCTGGGATGATATCAGGTCATGGTAGTACCAGTACTTCTAAGAAGGAAATGAAGAGGGAGGAGTATGGAAAGAAGGGTGCGACACCTCAGGCCAACCTTCCAGGCAGTTTTCTTCAGTGGCTTTTGATAAAAGGTTCTTCATGTTCCACCAGTGTGGGAGGACAGGGAACATCCGACCAGCTTTAACATTTTCCCTAAAGCCTTTCTATCAGTGTACTGGTATGGGACAGTTGTTGAAATTTTTCATAATGGAACGTCCACTCCAATTAGGGGAATCATATATGGATTCTAGGGGAGTCCCAAGTCAGTCGGAGCCATCGATGATATGGGGATCTCAGTTTCATGGATATGATGGTAGGACCAGATCATCATCTGAATATATCATTTTCAGAAAAGATCAAAAGGAGAGCATCCATTCTCAGGTAGATACTAGGAATATTCACTCATTTGATCATGCACTAGTGGGATCAGCGGTGGGATTGTAGACTATTCAAGGTACCATTCTAATTTCATCTTCTATAGATACTACTCTTTTTGATATCAGTGCTTAGATATCATTCATCTCTAATAGAACAATGAAAATTATGAATTTTCCAACCGAGCTATTTTCCTTTCCGATGGAGTTGGTGACACCACTGTGAGAGAAGAAGGAACGTGCTCTCAGGTTCCCATCATGTGCGCTTTTTGTGTCAGGGGTAGTGATGGTGTGGGACCTCTTGGTTATGGATATGAATCTCTTTGACATGATTCTTTCTATATATTGTCTAGGGAGCTTTCAAGAGTATATCAATATCTATAAGTTTAGGGTGTGTTTCAAAAATCCTAATTGTAGTCCTCGGGTTTTTCTTGGGGAATGGGAACCTCAGTTGGGTCATGTAGGACCTCCACTTTTAGATTCTAGGAATAATATCATTCAGTTCTCATCGCTCGTGCTATATTATGATGATATTCCTCCTGAAGGTGGACTACCTCATGTATTGGATGAATTTTCAGAGGTATTCCTAGATGAATTTTCAACCATTCCTCCAGAGCGGGATATGGAGTTCACGATCGATTTCGTGCCAGAAACATAGCCAATATATATTCCCTCGTATCATATGCCCCCACTGAGATAAGGGAATTAAAGATATAATTGGAGGAATTAGAATCCAAAGTACTAATTCTCCTAAGAATCTGTCATTGGGCTGCCCCTATTATTTTTGTGAATAAGGCCGATGGATCCCTATGGTTGTGTATTGATTATCAGAAGTTGAATAAGGTAACCATCAAGATAAAAATCCTTTTCCTTGAATAGATAATTTTTTTTTGACTAGTTTATGGGGGAAAATTATTTTTGAAAATAGACATTCATTCGGGTTACCAACAACTCATAGTGAGAGAGGAATATATCCTAAAGATATCCTTCGAAAGTATGTATGGCCACTATGAGTATCTAGTCATGCCCTTAAAATTTTCCAATGCATCAACGATCTTTATACCACTCATGAATTGGTTTTTCCACTGGTATATCAATTTATTATTCGTGGTGTTCATGGATGACATACTTGTTTACTCTAGATTTGAGGAGGAACATGAGCATCATATATGGATCATTTTGGGAACATTGCAGGATCAACACCTCTAGGAAATGTTGTCTAAGTACAATTTTTGGATCAATGAGGTGATGTTTCTTGGGCATGTGATCTCGGAGAAGGGTGTTTCAGTGGACACCAAGAAGATCAGTGTGATTATGTCATGGGAGAAGCTAGAAAACATGTATAAGATCAGGATCTTCCTTGCCCTGGATGGTTAATACAGGTAGTTTGTTTGGGATTTTTCTCTACTTTCTTTTCAAATGACCACAATCACTAGGAAAGGGGTGACATTTGTATGGGGCCCAGAGTGTCAGGATTATTTTGAGGAACTAAAGTTGCAGTTGAATACCTCCCCTAGGCTGATTTTACAGAGGCTGGAAATTGGTATGTGGATTATTGTGACACTTCAGGTATGGGTCTCATGTGTGTGCTTATATAGGGTGATCACGTGGTGGAGTATGGATCTCGCCATCTCCGATGACATGAAAATAATTATCCGACCCATGACTTCGAGTTAGTAGCTGTGATGACTAATTTGAAGACATGGCGTCACTAACTCCTTGGGAAATGTTTGTATTCTATTCATTTTACAAAACCACGACCTTTATCTTTTTCCAGAAGGACCTTAACCTGAGGCAGCTCCATTGGATAGAGTACATACAGGGGTTCCACATTGACATTTTCTATACCCTAGGAAAGGGTAGTGAGGTGGAAGATTCTTTAAGTATAATAGTACAAGTGCAATCCCTGTGGAAGTCCAATGATGAATTGAGATAGATGGGGCTCTTTGATCATATGCTTGTAGTGACCAAGGGGCACAATGGAGGTGTGTTCTTGGTGATAATTCACATGACCTCTTCTCTCATCGATATTATTCCGAGAGAAAATCATAGTGATGAGATTTTTTAGCAGTCAAGGTTGTTTCATCATGGTGGGAGACATCTCCTAATTGTATGTCGTATCCTGAGGCATCTTTTGGTTAAAAGGTAGTTCAGTAGTGTTGTTGTCTCTGTCGAAGGTGGTGATGCAGGATAGCCACCAGTCTTAGTATCTTATCCATTTAAGTTCCACCAAGATGTATTATGATGTATGTCGATAGTTATGGTGGCTAGGTATGATAGGAGACATAAATGACTTTGTGTCATGATGTTACACATGTCAATAGGTGAAGACAGAGCACCAACAGCCCTCCAATTTCTTCCAACCATTACCCAATCCTATCATGAAGTAGGAAAATGTATCCCTGGAATTCATTGTTGTCTTAAATCGTACACCATAGGGTAAGAATTTAATTTGGGTGGTGAATGATCATCTGAGTAAATCAACCCTCTTCATTCTGATCAAAGATACAAATGGAGTGTATGAGTTGGTCTGTTTGTATCTCTAGTAGGTGGTAAGGTTCATGGTGTTCCATCAGTAGTTTTCATAGATAGAGACCCCCCATCTAACTTCTTGTATTTGGGAAGGCCTTCAAAATCCATTGGGGTCACATATTAAGAATAGCACAACATACCATCCTCAAATAGATGGTTAGATATAGTCGGAAAATCAGATATTAGAGGAAATGCTCCATGCATGAGTTTTGGACATTAGATGTTCCTGGGATTTCAATTTAGGATTGGTTTAATTTTTCAATAATCATAGTTACCAATCTTCGATTCGAATGGCTTATTTTTAGGCACTCTATAGTCAGACATGTCGGTCCCCCTATGTTGGGCTGAGGTAGGTGAGACATTACTGTTGGGTACGAGCCTTATAAAGGAGTTGTATGAGAATGTCATGTTTATTAGGTAGTTATTTTTGATATCTTAGTGTAATAATAAATATTATGCCTACTAGAGGTTTTGAGACCTAGATATTTCTATGGGATCTAGGGTATTCATGAAAGTGGCCCCTTGTCTGGGCCATTGTCGATTGGGAATGAAATAGAAGATGACACCTTAGTATGTCAGAACTTTTTATATCACAGATAATATTTTAAGGGTGGAATACATGTTGTCCATGCCTTCTCAGTTGGCATCCATTCATGATGTATTTCATGTATTCCAGTGGAAAAAGTACATGGTGGATCAATCCCAAGTGCTAAATTTGGAGGAGTTGGATATAGAGCATGATTTGTCTTTTTTTAGAGGCTTGTCCAAATAGTTGATTCTATAGAGAAGGTGATTCATGAAATACCTATTCCACTGGTTTGGATTCTTTGTTATCATGAGAATGATAACCACAAAACAAGGGATCTAAATTTGTGGGTTGAGAAAGAATACCCATTTTTTTTCTGATCAAGCTTCAGGTTGATGTTTTGGTGTAGAAAGTAATTCATGATGGGGATAATTTTCACATAAATGAAATAATTTAAAAGTATTTTTCATTTAATTTCCCTTATTTATTTTTTTGGAGGGTTTACCATGAATTTTTTGAGGAAAGGGTTGGCTTTAAATATTTGGCCCAAACCGTGATCCCATTTCCAGATTTAAAAATAAACTTTTATTCTTTTATAACTCCTCCATTTTTTCATTATTTATTACCCAGTCTAATTCCCACATGGCCTCCCTTAATCTATTCAAACAACCATGTCCATTTGGACCCCTTAAAAACTAATTATCATTTTCGATTTGGGTTATTTAGTTATGCAATGGGCCAACCCGTGAGCCCATTTCTTGCATTAAAAAAATTAATTCTTTAATATATCATTCTGTTCTTAATTATTTTTAGATATTCCACCACCCACTCGAATAAAAAAACACTAGGATCACCCACAATATCAGTTTTTACTTTTTGGAGCTCATTTGTATCGTGGATTAGGGAGAAATTTCTCAGTGTTTCTCAAATTATCCATATTCGAGATGGTAATTTTTTTCATCAAAAAATAATTCAATTTTCTATATCCACCCCCCCCCCCATTTTAGTCCCCACATGACCTCCTCATCTTTATTTCAGCCTCCCTATCAGTTTTGGTTGCTGGAAATTAACATATTGGTGGATTGGTTCCGACTTCATTAATATATCTCAAGTAAGTGGGTTTCCTTTTTCCAACCATTTCCTTTGGGTTTCTTCAACTTTTCATGAATCCCAAAATGTATAGAAGTTAAGGACTCATACCTAGGGTCTGTTTTTGAGTATCATGGCCCAATATTGTGGTTTTAGTTCTGTGTTAACTCCCTTGTGGTGTGAAAGATATGCGGTAGAAATTTTACACAATGATTTCCTGGTTTTGACAGACTAGGTAGGTGATTCCATGTGTATGAACTACTTGATGAATTAGACTTACATGATTTATCTTTTTAACATACTACTCCTTCATTTTCCTTAATGTGAAAATTATGTTCAATGGTATTTGTTAAACAATTGATTTTTAAATCCGATTTATTGTTGGAAAATTGGTTTTTTATATGTGTGTTCCATGTTGTACCACTTGGGGCTATTTTATAATTCATGGAAGGGTTTTATTGGAATTATTTTGTTCTAAAAATACTATTTTGGTGTAGTATTGGTGTGTATTTTTTTTCAAAGATATATTTTAGATGGATTTTATGTGCAATGTTTGGTTATATTCTTTGAAAATGTTTTATTGAAATTTTAAATGGTTTATTGAGTTAAATTAATGGTGAAAAGAATGTGTTGCTACTTTTTTGAGTGTGTATGACCAGAAATGGTGTTTTTATATGAAAATAAAATTTGGTATCATGGGGAAATTGTTTGGGAACAAAATGGGGGAACCCAGGTATCTAGGTGGCCGAACGTGTACTATTACGATAGTGATCTAGAGTTGTTTTGTTCATGTTTCACATAAAATTTTAGACATTTAAAACAAAAAACTATATTGATGATGATTGGGGATCACTAGGTTTTGGTTATGCTCCGTACTAGTGGCTAGTGCATGAGAAATGATATTTTTATTGTTATTTTACACCGAGATACGAGGTACCGGGGTCCTGAAACTAACTTACTCCTAGGGCTGTTTCCATGATTTTTGATAATTGAAGCTTTCATATTTATCATTGGTTTATAGTGTTTTTGTCTATAAAATTTATAATCCTACATTTTTAATTATATATTTTCACTCTTTGAAATTTTCCTTTGAAAAGCTTTTACCTTGAAAATTTTCATACTTTAGAATTTATTGCCACCATTTCCTGGCTATAAAAAACATGCATGCTTTTCAACTTGTATTGATTACTATATGGAAAATTTTGGTTGTGATCCTACTATGACAAGGCTAATAGTCTACCTACACCATTTGGGAGTATGTAGAGTTGATCATATTTGATGGAGTTAAATGCAAGGCCTTGGGTGATGGTTGTTTGAGTTTCTAGTATCATCCATTGGTGCGATATTGTGGAGACGGATTGTGGGTGATATACCCTTGTCATGTGGAGACCCTTGAGGGATGTTTTTATGCTATGTTTATATATATTTGGAATACTTGTGTCATGTTTAAACCTATGTGTTTAATTTTGGATTTTATTTAAGGCATGTCTGACATAAACTTTTAGATTTGGTTTATTGATTGTACTTGGTTGTTAAATGATTCTAAACTCAGGTAAATCATTCACAAAAAAATATATAAGATTCTTGAGCAGTCTTTCCAGCCCGTGGGGATGTGGAACACCCTTCATGACTTTCCATGGACCGGTTCAGGTGCCAATTTTGATGGAGACTAGATTCGGTTTTGTGACAGTATCATAAGATATCAACCTCAATTAACTATAATAAATTAACATAAGGGTTACCCATGGAAATAAATTGGTATCATAATTATGTCATAATACAAAAATAATTTCACGTATCATAATGGTTTTCATTTTAGAATGGATTTAAATCACTCATGGTCATTTATAGGGGAAAATAGGAATCTATCATGATAATTTATGTCCAATTTAACTGAAAACATGTAAAAAAAGTGATTAAGAAACTATATAAGTGATCCACTTCTATGCGGTTTAAGGGAAATTATAAAAGTGTATTTAATGAGGTCAAAATCTATATTGTTTTAATAAAATAATATATAAACTAAGAAACATTCTCATGATAAATTGAGTGGTTTTATAAAAAATATTGGTGGCTTAAAATAGATAATGGGGTGTACTTGAAAATGGGTAAGAAATAGGGAAATTACCTTTGTTATTCAGAGAGAATACCTAAACATATATCTGAAACTATCCTAAAAATTTACTTAATGTCCTTAAAATGATATTAGATGTATTAATTATTTAATTCATAACCTCCTAAACAAGTAGTTTATTTATTTTAATTTTATTATGTAACACAACAAGCTTCCACAATATGCTTCTATTTGAATAATACAATTGGTGCGTTGTACGAAACTTCGAGTTCTAACACACCACAACCAATCAAAATAGCCTTTATGAATAGTAATAGCCAATTTTTGAAATTTCATTTTTAAAAATATACTTCATTTTTGGATTCAGAATATCAAAATTTTCTTAGGATGGATTTTTGGTATTTTTCTAAAAACATTAAATTTTTTATAAATAGTGAAAACATTGCATTATTGTCTAAAACCAACATTTTATTTATAAAATTAGTTATTTTATTTAAAATTATATTATTTAAAAATATATACATAATAATTATATACATTTATTGTAATACATTGGAGTCATTTTATAATAATATTAGATATATAAAATTTTATTGAACTTTTTACCCTCTTTTACCCACCATATAAGGTATTTGAAAATTTGCATAAATCATAATTTTACCTCTTTTGTGAATTTAATTTCAAAAATACAAGAGAAACATTTTAAATTAGTAAGTAAAATGTGGTTCAATAAGATGAAAATAATGTTTGGTGAATAGTAATTTTTGACTTTTATTTACCACGGATAAAAATAAATAGGGAAATTAAAGGTAAAAATGATATTATAATTACCCTAAAACTTGTCCTAATTCTATGGGATAAGTGTATTTCTACAAAAAAAAACCCTTAGGATTAAAATATGATCCTTTTGGTCCACTTTAATTATATTTGGTCATTTATTATTATTTTATTTAAAGAAGAGTTAAAAGTGTTAAATTAAATGTTTAATAACTAAAACATTTTTAATATAGGGTTATAAATAAGATAAATTAGACTAAAAATTATTTAGGAACATTAAAATATTTCCTAAATAATTTTATTTTATTCATACATTAAATAATTAAATTTATTTATGACACAATGATGATGCACTAATTACATTAATAATGAAAGATGAAAATAATTGATTTTATAAATATCAATATAATTATAAATTGAGACTTATGATATATTAAAATTACATTATAGGTCAATATGACATGTTATGGTTTGTTAAATAGAATTTTCAGAGGTGATAATGTTTTTATGACTTCCATAAACACAAAATACCAAATAGTGGAAAGAGTGACATAAATGATTTTTTAAAACAAATACTATATTATTAATTAATAAAATATTCTTAAAAATATAAGGATTGGAAAAAGGACATAGAAATGGTTAAATATATCAATAATGAACCACTTGGGGTCTCCTTACTTTTTATTGTAAGTTTATTATCCATTTATTATAATAATACAAGAATATATGGTAAAAGTTAAAATATTTAACAATGAGTTAAATCGAAAAGATAAGGTTAATATGGTGAGATAAACCTATATAAAATCTATTGAATGAGAGGCTTTTGACCCATAGGTACCTTAGAATCTAAATAATTCGTTTTGATTCCATTATAAACCTAATATGATTGTATAATAATATAATATTTCAAGCTCTTCCTAATGTGACCCTCACCTCTCTTATAAAAGGGTACTTCCCCTTCCCTTAAAATCACACCTCCAAATCCATTTGGCTCGTCCAGCCACAAATGAAATATTCCCAAAATACCTTCACAATAAACTATGGGCTTTAAATTGATCATAAAGCCAACCTAAAGAGCCATTTTGATCAACTCAAAGGGAAAAATCCGAAGAAAATGTAATAATTTCACCACCTCTTTCATATTTCTTTTCATCTTCCACTTCCTCTTTCTTTGTTGTTTCCATACCGAAATAATTACTATAGTACCATATGCATACTGTTATGTTATTTTAAATATTTTACAACCATATTCAATACTATATCCATACTTTGAATTACAATTCACCATATGTGTGTACGCACGGCTTACCGTCTCCATGTCGTGGTGTAGTTTGATATTCAAATACTTCATTATTTGGATGGGTATAATAATGAGTATAAATGATGTAAAAATTAAATATAACACGCTAATTATTCTGTATATATTTTATACCATCCATTTACATATGATTTCACCATCAATAGAATGATATTGTTGCTCGTCCGTACGTACAGATTACCGTATCCACGAATGAGTTGAAATTAATCCCCCATCATAACCATTCAAGAATAAGTTTCATTTTACAATTAAAAACAATGTTTAAGAACATAATAACAATCTTTATATGAATCAAATACATCCTATCCATAAAAAACCTGGCTTATGTAGCCATGCATATACAGGAAAATGAATCAGTTAAAACCCAAAAAAATGACACTATTGAAATATTATTGACAAACCAATATCTAAAGATCATATATGATATAATATTTATGTATGTGGTTCTGGAATAATTTATTAATAATTATTTATCTATTTTACAAGAGGTTAACATACCCTCAATCAAGGAAAATTACAGGATAAGGGTTAATTCTACAATCTCTTCATTATCTAAGGTTGTTCATACGTGAGTATCTTCTACGACAAATTTTTCATCCACGTCTGTGTTTCATAAAAACTTGTTTCAAAACATTTTTACTATTTCCGATACTATGGTTTAAATTCATTTATACCATTTTTTGAATTTTTTATAAATTGTTTTTAAATAAATCTTTCCATTTCTTCCAAACAAGTTTTTTTACGCCCTTTTCGACAAAATTAAGGAAAGAATGTTTTTAACTTATATGGAATGTGCATCCATTTTCCACAGTTATAAAACTTTATAAGCTTCCCTTACAATAATATAATACTATATTAAAAATAAATTTTATCTTTTATAATTACATGACTCTTAAATTATTTCAAAACAGAAAGAGATATTTCTCTCAAATAGTTTTGATTTCTTCTATGTCAAATATTTTTATGGATTTTACACTGGTTTGATGTTGATTTATTATGATACAATATTTCATATTGTATTAATATTTTATTGATATGTTTGAATAAGGATGTTTTATTTTAATACCATTCATGTTTTATTGTTTAAGTATTTACATTTTGTATGGACGTTTTAATATGAATTTTTATGTTTTATTTCAACCATTTCAAATGAGGAATGATTTGGACTTAGTTAGTGATGGGTGGGGGATACTATCACTCCTCTATGCATTAGAAATTCTAATGAGACAAACTTGTATCTTGGAACAATTCCTTGACAAAATCATATTTGTAGTCTTGGCACAAGGCCATGAAAATGTGGATATAATGTCTGGCATTATGCATTCCATCATTATGAAAGTGGCTATTTATGTTACATGTGATTATTTGACTAGTAGAATATCCATGTGAATAAGTAAATGGAATTATTTGATTTATCTTTTCATTATTATACTGAATTTTATGTTTAAAAGTCTTGTGTATTAGTCTTATACATTACCTTAGATTTTTATGCTTATTTATGAAATATTTCCCTATATTGTTATCCTTATTGTGCGCCTACGCTCACCCCTATCTATGTTTTATTTTTACCAGGATGCAAATAAGTATATTATGACTCACTTGTGGGGATAGTCTAAGGGATATATATGTCTTAAAAAGAGACAAAATTTTATTGTTTTTCATTTCTTATTGTAATGTTAAACTTATGTTTTTATCTAGTACTTCCAAAACTACTAAAATGATCAGTCTTTCGGTATTTGATCGCTTGTGATCATTCCAATGTTATGTAATAATGCTCCAACTCTAGGTTACTAGGGTCAAGGCATTACAGTTGGTATCAAAGGATAATTAGTACAAACCCAGGAAGATAGATTTAAAGAAACTCTGATTAGAGAACATTACCCTAAGATAGACTTTGAGGATTAGAATTGAAGAACTTCCTAGAATTTTGGTAATATAGATAGTTTGTGAGTTTTTCTAGCAATATATCCCTTTTGAGATATGAGGAGGTCGAGGAAGCTCTGACATAGATGTACCTAGGAGAGAAAAATCTGAGAAGTAGTTTCGGGCATGACTCGAGGTATCCTAGTACATGAAAACGGGCCTTGCTGCACTATTGGTGATGACACATCTGAGTGATATGCTTAGGATAATTCACATATTCAATATAAACAATTATAAAGGTTTTATGATTATAGACCTCCTTATAGAAATTTTTTTATGATTATGGATTATGTCTATAAACTGTTCAATTTATGTTTAGTGTTTTACAAGGTTGGAATTATGTATTGTAATTCATAAGAAAATCTAGTGTATGACATTGTTTAGAAATAGTGCCTTGCGGAAGGAATGGAAACCATATCAACGTATATAATCCATGTTGTTATTTTTGTCCTAATCAATATAATTATAGTGGAGCTGGTGATGAAACTGGTGCTAATCAAATTATCATCATATTGGGACAACTCACTCAAGTTATAAATAATAACCTTACCCATATGGAGCACCATAATCCACAACGCAGAGGATCAATGTTATACTGATTCATTAGTTAACAACCACCAACATTTAATGGGACTACAAATCCATTTATAGATGAGAAATTGATATGTTCTTAAATAAAATATTTCATGCTTTGTGTAGTAGCAAAAGGGAAAAATTTGTCATGGCACTTTATCACCTCATGAGAGATGAAGATTAATGGTGGTCAGTAATTCAAAAGAAAAAGAAAGATGAAGAACTATAAAATATGGAATAGAAGGAGTTTAAAGACATTTTCAAAGAAAAATACATTCCTCATTACCATCAAGAGGATATGGAAAGACAATTTATGAGTCTATGGAAAAAGGAGGATCAGAATTCCACAAAGTATGAGGAAAATATAACAAGGATAGAAAGGCATGCAACAGATTATATATGTAACCCAAGGAGTGAGATTGATCAATTCTTCAATGGGTTGAAACCATTTCTCCATTGATCATTAGTCTCATTATACTTCTCATCATAAAATGATATTGCCTCATGTGCTAGCAAGACATAAAAGAAATTATCTAAGTCATACGACTTTAAATAAAAGCAAGAGAAGTAGAGATCTACTGAACACTCTAGAAATGGAAATAATGGGAAGAAGGGAAATGTTTAATTTCCATCTTGTGTTAAATAGGGGAATCAAAAACCTGGTACATTCCTGAAGGGAATGAGAGTCTGTTACAAGTGTGGTGAAAAAGGACACCAAGCTCGTGATTGCAAGGGAATGATGGAGGCAGTTAATGTTGAATGCCACAATTCTAGAGAAATGGACCATTATGAAAATTAGTTTCTTAATATCAAAGGAAACTTACCTCAAAAAAGGCCAAGGGAGCATGACCAAGCTTATGTGATCACTACTACTGAGGCTGAAGCTCCGAATGACGTGGTGGCAGGTAATTTAATGGTTTCCTCATGTTTAACCAATTCTTTATTTGATTTTGGATCATCGCATTGGTTTATATATTCTTAGTTTTATATGAAAATTAGATATTTCCAATTGTATTTAACAAGGTATTTTTCAAAAAAAACATTTAAGGGAAATATCATTGCAACTAATAATTGTATGTCCGTCCCCATTAGGGCATATAAAGGTTCTTTATCTACTGATCTCATCGGAATACCCATGATTGTATTTCACATAATCATTTGTATGGATTGGATTTATGTCCATGATGCCAAAATTTATTATAAGAATAATGAGGTTATAATTTTCGATGATGATATGGGATACCTTATCTTTAGAGTAGAAATGTCACCACCTAATTCTTATCATGATCCACCCCCAATAGATATACTTAATTCAATTAATGGGGAGGAAAAGAAATAAATAACTATGAGTGAGGAAAAACATGTTCAAATAGAGGACGTACCTATTCTGAAAGAATATGTTTATGTGTTTATAGAGGATTATCATAGACATCCTCTAGAATGAGAAATTGAGTTTTCCATTGATTTAATTCATGGTTCAAGGCATATATCAAAGACCCTTATAGAATGGCCATTTTAGAATTAGTGGAACTAAAGAAACAACTAGATAAATTTATTAATAAAGAATTCATTATCCCTAGTGTTTCTCCATGGGGAGCCCCTCTTTTTTCTGTTAAAAAGAAAGATGGATCTATGTGTTTGTGCATTGAATATAGGGAGATCAATTCTATAACAATTATGAACATGTATCCCCTACCTCACATTAATGATTTATTCGATCAAAATCATGGAGGTAAATAATTTGTAATGATTGACCTTTGATCTGGATATCATCAGTTGTGTGTAAAGAAGGAATACATTCTAAAGACAACATTTTGTACCTCGTATGGGCATTATGAGTTTACAGTAATGCCTTTTGGATTGACTAATGCACCATATATATTCATGGATCATGTGAATATATTTTTCACAGAATATCTTGATTACTTTGTAGAAGTATTTATTGATGATATCTTGGTATACTCAAGAATCAAAAAATATCATGAAACTCACTTGTGCACTATTCTGAATATCCTCGGAAGAAATGAATCATATGGGAAGTTTAGAAAGTGCGAATTCTGGTTTCATGAAATTTGTTTTCTTGTCCCTATTATCCTTATGGATGGAATCATGGTTGATCCTTCTAAGACAATAGCAATACAATAATAACAAGCATGAACGAGTATAACCGAGGTATGAAGTTTTATTGGTTTTACATATTATTATCGGTGTTTCATCCAGAATTTTTCCAGATTGACAAACCCATAAACCAAGCTCACATGTAAAGGGGTAAAATTTGTTAGAAAAATAAGTTTAAAGAATGTTTTGAAGAACTGAAGAGAAGATTATTCAGTTATCCTACCTTCAATCAACCATTGGGGAACGATGGGTTTGTTATTTATAGTGTTTCATTAAATAAAGGACCAGGTTGTGTCCTTATGCAGAATGATAGAGTTATTGCCTATGCATCATGATAGCTAAAAATTCATGAAAATAACTATCCCACTCATGATATTGAGTTAGAAGATGTAATATTTTCATTGAATATATGGAGACACTATCTCTATGGTGAAAAAATGTGAGATATATACTAATCACAAGAGTTTGAAGTATATTTTATCATAGAAAGAACCCAACATGAGGAAAATATGATGGCTTGAACTACTCACAGATAATTAATTCACTTTACACTACCACCCAGGGAATGGAAATAAGGCGTCAGATGCATTGATCAGAAAGGATCATTGAGTTTTGAACAAGATGAGATCTGAAAGGGATACTATGTTCAATGATCTAGAAAATATGGATATGGGAATAATCATTGAAGTTTAAACATCAATAATTATTAAAATGGTCTTTAATCCAACTTTACTAGATAGTATAAAAAGATCTTAGAATGATGATGAGGAGTTTCAAAAGAAAATTAAAGCTGTGAATGATGGAAGATTGATTGAATTCATATATAAAGATGGTATTTTGAAATTTGGGATGAGATTTTGTGTTCCTAATATACCTGATCTAAAAAGGGACTTGTTGGATGATTCTTATAGACCCAATTTCTCTCTACACTCTGGTAGCACTAAGATGTATAGATATTTGAAGGAATTTTTTTCGCGCGACAACATAAAGAGGGAGATTGCTAATTATGTTACAAGATGTATGGTTTGTCAACAGGTTAAGGCTGGAAGAAAACATCCTCAAGGAGACATGAAACCTATTCCTATACCTGAGTGGAAATGGGATTATATTACGATAGACTTTGTCATGGGGCTACCAAAGAATCCTAGAAGGAATGAAGTTATATGGGTCATTTTTATAGTATTACCACGTCAGCACATTTTTTTTCTAAAATAGAATATTTAATACATGAATGTCTAGAAAGGCTATATTAATGAATTTGTAAGGCTTCATGGAGTACCCCTATCAATTGTTTCTCATAATGATACACATTTTAAATCAAGACTCTAGAAAAGTCATCATAAGGTCTTGGATATTGAACATCGTTTGAGCACTAGCTACCACAGTCAAACTGTTGGACAATCAGAATGGACTATTCAAACCTTAAAAGACATGCTGATAAATTATTCAATTAACATTCAATGTATGTGGGATAAATATTTATCTCTAGATGAATTTTTATATAAAAATATCTTCAATTCAAGTATTTATATGTCACTTCATGAAGATTTATATGGAAAAATATGTCTCACACCAACTTGTTGGGATGATGTTGGTTAAAGAAAACTCTAAGGCCCAGAACCTATTGAGGAAATAATGGGAAAAGTGAATATTATGCAAACCCACATTAAAGTAGATCAAAGTAGGCAAAAGAGCTATGCGGATAATCGAAGGATGAATTTGGAATTTCAAGTAGGGTATCACGTTTTCTTGAAGTTATCTTAATATAATGGTGTTATAATTTTAGGTTAGAAGGGTAAATTAAGTCCCAGGTACATCAGAACTTTTGAAATTCTAGAATGAATTGGAGTTGTAGCTTATCATTTGAAAATGCCGCCATGTATCTCCAAAGTTCATGATGTGTTCTACATATCAGGGTTGATAATATACATGCCTAACCCAACACATGTACTCACCTATGAATAAATAGATTTGGAACTTGAACTATCATATTGTGAAGATCATGTCAAGATTCCTGATACCATAGAACAAGTGTTGAGAAACTGGGTGAATCATCTTGTAAAGGATCTATGGAGAAACCATCAGATAGAAGATGAAACGTGGGAACCCGAGAAACATATGATAAAGAACAAAACAAATATTTTTATTCTATAATATTCTAGAAATTTGGAGGAAGAAATTAATTTAAGGATGGAATAATGTAACACCCCAAGCATCCACAATATGCTTCTATTTGAATAATACAATAGATGCACTGTACGCAACTTCGAGTTCTAACACACCATGACCAATCAAACTACCCTATATGAATAGTAATACCCCCATTTTAAAATTATATAAATATTAATTTTCAAAATAGACATCATTTTTTGATTCAGAATATTAAATTTAGCATAGGGTGAATTTTTGGTATTTTTCTGAAAACGTCTTATTTTTGATAAATAGTAAAAAACACTGCGTTTTTGTTTAATACTGAATTTTAATTAAAATAATTAGTCATTTTATTTAAATTTATATTACTTAAAAATACATACATAATACCTATATAATTTCAATCTAATTCATTGGACTCATTTTATAATAATATTATATATATATAATTTTATTGAACTTTTTACCGTCTTTTACCCAACCTCTAAATACATTTATAAATTTGCATAAAAAATAATTTTACAACATCAGTGAATTGAATTTAAAAAATTTTAGAGACATATTTTACATTAGTAAGTAAAATGTGTTTCAATAAGATGAATTTTTTTTAATAGAAACATTTGCCTTTTATTTACCACGGTTAAAGGTAAATAATGTAATTAAATGTAAAAATGATATTATAATTATCATACCACATGTCATAAATCTATTGGATAATTGTATTTCTATAAAAATAAATCATGGGAATAAAAAATGATCCTTCTGGTCCTCTTGGATTAGATTAGGACATTTATAATTATTGTATTTAATGAAGAGTTAAAAGTGTAAAATTCAATGTTTAATAACTAAACCATTTTTAATATTTCGTTATGAATAAGATAAATTCGACTATAAATATTCATTATAATGATAAAATTATTTAATTCATAATGGTGTTTTATATATATTTTTTAGAAATTAAGTAATTTAACTTATTTATTACACAATGATGATGTAGTAATTACCTTATTATTGAAAGATTAATATAATTAATATTATAAATATCCAAATAAATGTAAATTGAGACTTCTGATGTATTCCACTAATTTTTTAGGTTAATATGACATGTTATTGTTTATTAAATAATTTCCTTTTTAAGTCATAATGTTTTTATGACTTCCACAAAAACAAAATACCACATAGTGTCAAAATTGACATAAATGAATATTTAAAACAAATACTGTATTATTAAATGATATAATATTACTAAAAATAAAATTTTCAAAAAAGTACATATATAAGGTTATATGAATCAATAATTAACCACTTGGTGTTCTCTTTGAATTTTATTGTATGCTTATTAACCATTTATTATAATAATACTAGAATACATCGTAAAAGTTAAGCTATTTAACTAAGAGTTAAATCTAAATGATAACATTAATATGGTGACCCAAACCTATCTAAAATCTATTGGTACAGTGTTTATAGACCCATACAAACCTTATACTCTAAATAAAACATTTTCTAGACAATATAAACTGAATATGATTGTATAATGAAATAATATTTCATGATTTTTCTGAAGTGACGCACACCTCTCTTATAAAAGTTTACTTCCCCTTCTCTCAAAATCACACCTCCAAAGCCATTTGGATCAGCCAAACCTTGCTCAAATATCCTCTAAACTACCCTAAATTAGACCTATAGGTTATACTGTGATCAGAATTCCATCCTAAGGATCCCTTTTGATCAACTCCAAAGGAAACATCCGAAGAAGTAGAAATAATTTCACCACCACTTTCAAAATTCGTTTCTTCTTCCACTTCCTATTTATTTCTTGTTTCCAAGCTTAAATAATAAATCTAGTTCTTTATAAAAACATTTATGTTATTAAAAATATGGTACAACCTTACTAATTTTTCAATCCATTCTATGAATAACAATTCACTATACGTGCCTACGTATGGCTTACCATCTCAACGTCGAGGGTAGTTTGATATTCAAACACATCATTATTTGGATGGGTATAATAATGAGTATAACTGATGTAAATAATAAATATAACATGTTAATTATTCTGTATATACTATATACCATACAATTAAAAATTGTTTAACCATCAATAGAATGATATTTTTACTCGTGCGTACTTAAATATTATTATCTCCATGCACATGACAAAATTCATTCCCCATCATAACCATTCAATAATAATTTTTATTTTATGATTAAAAATAAAGATTAAGAATCTAATGTTTTTTTGTATATGAATCAAATAAATCCTATTCATAACAAACATGGATTACATAACCATGAATATAAAGGAAAACAAATCAGTTAACACCTGAAATAAGGATTCTACTGAAATATTAATAACAAAGAAATATTATAAGATCATATATGATATCATATTTATGTATGTGGTTATTTTATAATTTAATTACAATTATTTAACTATTATAAAAGTTTTTAAATTAACCTTGATCATAGAAAAGTACAATGTATAGGATAAGTCTACACTATCGTCATTATCAGGGGTTGTTTATACGTGAGTATCTACTGGGACCTCTTTATCATCCACATAAGTGTTTCATAAAAATGTATTTCAAAAAATTTCAATATATCCTAGAATATGGGTTAATGTGTTTTATACCATTTTTTGACTTTTCATAAAATTTTTAGAAAGGAATCATACTGTTATTTTCCAAACCAGGTCCTTTACACAATTTTAAACAAAATTTAAGAAAAAATGTTTTTTAACTTATACGGTGAGTGATGCTATTTTTTGCCATTAAAACACCATAAAAGATTCCCATAAAAGCTTATAAGAATATTTTCAAAATAAATGTTTTCTTTTATTATTACACTGATCCTAAATTATTTCAAAATTAAAAGATATATTTCTTTCAAATAGTTTTGATTCCATCACTGTCAACATCCTTTGATGGATTTTACACTTATTTGATGTTGATTTATTATGATACAATATTTCATATTGTATTGAAGGTTCTGTGATATGTTTCATGGTGGATGTGTTATTTTTATTCAAATCATTTTTTATGGTTAAATCATTAACATTTTATATTGTATTTTTAATATGAATGTTTATGTTATGTTTCAACCTTTTTATATGATGAATGCATTGGACTTAGAAAAAGACGGTTGGATCCCGCTATAGCTCCTTGATGCATCGGTAGGTCACATGAGACAAAACGGTGTCTTGGCATAAGGCCTTGAAAAAATATTATTTGTAGTATTGGAACGAGGCCTTGATTATGTAGTTATGATGTCCGAAATTATGCATTCCATCATTATGAAATTGGATATTGATATTACATGTGATTATTGGACTAGTAGAATATCAATGTGAATAAATAAACGGAAAGATTTGATTTAACTTTTCTATATTATGCTGAAGTTTATGTTTTACAGGCTTGTGTTTTAGTCTTATACATTGCCTTA
Organism: Viscum album; assembly: GCA_963277665.1. Classification (NCBI taxonomy): domain Eukaryota; kingdom Viridiplantae; phylum Streptophyta; class Magnoliopsida; order Santalales; family Viscaceae; genus Viscum; species Viscum album. Next base: position 2,121,694,973 of record OY728140.1, read on the forward strand.
AATTTTAATACTAATTTATGAATTTTTCCCCTGTATTGTTATCCTTATCGAGCACTTGATCTCACCCCTTTCTATGTTTTGTTTTTCCCATGATGAGAAGAAGTATATTATGGATGGCATGTAGGGACAGTCTAAGGGATATGAATGTGTTAAAAGGAGACAAAATGTTATTGTTTTTCATTTCATAATGTAACGTAAAACTTAGGTTTGTTTCTAGTTATTCCAAGGCTACTAAACCGATATGTCTTTTGGTATTTTATCCCTTGTGATCATGATAATGTTATGTAATAATGCACTAACTATGGGTAACTAGGGTAAGGGAATTACATATTATGTTCATTTATGTCCATGTTTAGGAGTTACATGATTCAATTTCTTTATTTGGGAGTGTTCGTTTCTTTGGATTTGAGGATTGGTTCACTTATATACATGTTTGAAATATAATGTAAAATGGGAATTGTTATATTGGATTGGAATTATATGTTATTAATGAAATTAAAGAATATTAAATGGTATTATATATCATTTTTCATGATATTAGGATAATTAATTAGATAAAATGTTACTGGTAACCAATTATATTATTTTGTATTTTTTTATCCCCACATGCTAGTTTTATTTTTTATTCAATGTTATGTATATATACCGGTTTTAGAACACAAAATCAGTTGTAACATAAATTTTTATTTATTTTTTAACCATTATAATAGTTTAATGTCTAGTCCTGATGGCAGTATTAGAGAACAAAAAATCATTATCCATGAAGGTGTTGATTCGACACCCCACATAAGATGTTTTCATTTTTTGAACTAAAGGAGAAGAGAAGGGAATTGATGGTGGATATCCAATTTAAAAAATAAAATTAAAGTATATATATTATAATATATTTATCATCTTACTCTGGACATTGGAGGTTTGTTAACGATAAAAAACAAAAGAAAATAAAAGCAAATAAAAGGGAGTGAGGGGGATTGTTTTACCTCTTGAGTGTTTTCTCCTTGAGAACCTTATTAAGGGACTTAGAAATCCTATTTTGGTGAGATGAGTTTGTCCAAAAAACGAGGAAGAGTTTTTAGGAGAGGTAATGGGCAGAATATTCAAAATCTCCAAATCTTATAAGGTTCGTGTAGAAGGGGTGGTGAGGGGTATTATTTATAGTTGAGGAGAGGGGTGTTTATTGATTATTTTACTCATTATTGTATTATGTTGTCTCAATACTATCAATAGTATTGATTCATGTTACTATACATAGGAGATAGATGATTTGAGTTAGAAAAAATGGGTTCTTAGATCATCTGTAATTCATCCATGAATCAAAAATTAATTAATTTACTTATAATGTTAAATATCACAAATTACCATATTACACTATTCACACAAAATTCAATTATTTTAGAAAAATACCAAAACATCATCCTAACAATTTTTCAATGTGTAGATTTCAAAAATTGACACCATTTTAGGAAAATTATTTTCTATATATGACAAATTTAATTTTAAAATAAAATCACCATTTATTCAAAAATAGAGATTTTAGTATTATAAAAGATTTTACAACACATAGAAAAATTAATTATGTCTCCTAATATTATATTATAAATATATTTCATCAAAATATTTATTTATTAATATAATTTATGAAAATAAATTTTATTTTAAATAATAATATTAATTAAAAATTATAAATAATCATTTACATTTAAAAAAAATACCTACACTTAATTTATTATTTTTAAAAAATTTATTTACCAATTTCGTGATATAAATATATTATATTTTAATTTATGATATACCTAATTTTTTTTATAAATTTTTAATTGATGTTTTTATTCTAATGGCTACATTACAATTTCTAATGGCTACATTACTATTTCAATGATTATGTTAATATTTAATAGTATAACATGGTTTATTTAAGATAAGTGTTACATGAAAAGTAAGGTATCAAAGATGTTAAATTTTAAATATAAATACCATAAAATATTATGGTGTTGCACTCAATATTAGGGGTCACATTCATTTATATATCCACACTTAGTAGTCTCCATTAAATGAATATCATACCGACCATATGCAGTGTTTTTGTTATTGTCTGGGCAATATTTCCCATTAGTAAAATCCATTAAAATATTTCAATTTATTGGAAAAACATATTTAACAAATTAATAATTGACTATATGTGATGAAAATCATTTGGAGATAATTTATTGTATCCTCCAGTGGGGAGGAAAAATTATGTCATGTGAAACACTAAATTGGGTGGAATCATATACACACCAAATTACATTATATGAAACATAATTTCATTCTCTAGATTAATGTTATATTGGAACAAATTCAACCATATTTAATACTAATCATATGGATTTTATTAATATTTTCAATCCAAAAAAACTCAAACTTCCATTGAAATCCCTGTTATTTGTTTAAAAACACAAAAATCTATTTTTATCCATCTAAAAACCTTTTTATGTTATTTCGTTGAACTATTTTATTATTGTAATAATTGTATGACCAAAAATTTCATAAATTTAATTCTATTTGAATGAATAAATTCATTATTAAGTAATGTAGTTATAGAAAATACATTCACTAATTTGGTTATTTTTGAACCGTTATGGCCTATCAGATTGAAAAGTCCATTAAAAATCAATACATTTAACAATATATCATTTGTAAAATGAAAATTGCTATTATTTTATATTAATTGTTATTATAAATAATAATTTACATACGAAAGATTGGAAATGGACTCATTGAATAGGATCATTCCCTATAACGACCATTTATCAGGGATTCTAAGGGAGACAACATCATTTGAAATTTCCATTGACCAAGCTGAATATGAGATCCCAAAATTGAAGCATGCATGAAATCATTGATAGGTGAAGCTCAATCTTATCAATATCAGGTACAAAACAATTTTCATTGAACCATCCTAAGAATGTCCCACCATTACACACCTTTCCTTTAGGATGTACACTATTGTAATAAAGGGTTATGTATCTAGATCATTGGAGTGTGATTTTTTATATTTTACTTTAAATAATATTGGTATTATTTTTATCCTTTTATATTATTACTATATATAGATGATCTAATAGTGAATTTGACAATAATTTGATTTTGATATTTAGAAACTAAAATTATACTTTAAAAATAATAATATTTCGATTAAAAAATTATTTTTGAAAAATTGAATTAGTTAAAATAGATTTTTTCAAGAAAATTTATTATTATATATTTTTTTTAATATAAATGATAATATAATTTAATTAACCCCATATATAATTTTTATAAGGTTCATATTCTGGTTACTATCATAAAAACTATTATTTTCAAGGAAATAATTATTTGTATTTAAGAGTGTAAATTATCAAACATAGAAAATTATTTGGGTAAAAAAATAATTTTTGAAATTAATATTTTGAAATTAGCTAATCGTTAATCTTTAATAAATTTCTGTGAGAGTCAAATTTATGGGTAAATATTAAATATTGTCGGAATATATGATTTATATAATGATATCATAACAGCCCCAAAGTGATGAAATAAATTATATAAATTTCATCCATGAAAAAAAAATTATCCTTTAAAATAATTTTTTTGATGTTATTTGATTAATTTTATAAAAAATTAATTAATCCTCTATAAAATATATTATATTTTAAAATTTTAAAATTAATTCTTTATGAACACGACTCACTTCCACACTACCAATGATATTATTCTAACATCATCAATTAATTTATAGGTAAAATATTAAAATTAACTCATCAATGAAAGAAACCTTGGGAAAAAACCATGTAAAGGTTTGTGGTTTTTATTATTTTATTATATAGAGTAAAAAACCTAATTTTAGAAATTAATAAAGAATCCCACTCCTTTTTTTTATAAATGGACATCCATCCTACCACTCCTCTTTACTAAAAAGGATTTTATCATGGATTTAAACTCCATACACCTCTCTATATCCCTCCATATGTATTCAATTTTTTTTTAATAATCTCATCAAATAATTTTAAAAGAACCCTATCATAGTAAGTGATTCTCTCCTTCTCCTCCACATTATTCAAGATCATTATTTGTATAATGCCTTTTGATTTCCAATTTTTATGGTAGGAATATTAATTTAAACAACCAATTTCATTTTTTACTATGAGTGAGAAAATCACACTCCCATTTAACCCTTCCATATATCTTTATGTACAGATTTTATGCTATAAATGTTATCCTATGATTTTTCATAGAAAACTATTATGTTTTGAATAACCATCATTATTTTTACACAAGGGTATTCATCTATATAAAAATATTCTAAAACTATTTTGGACACCAATTTATGTTACCCACACACCTTATTAAAGGATTTAAAAGTGGTGAATATCATTATTATGTTGAATGATCTATGTGGCACACAAATGAACGTACATAATATGAATTTTATGGGTAGGGTCAAAATTATAGAGCCCACTAATTCATTGGGTAATGTTTTTATCTCATGGGATACCATGCATTGTTTATGAATTTTTATACATTAACACTATGATATGATGTCTTAAATGTTAAATTTGACTTATATTTATGATTTCATGTTTTATGTTATTGGTACATTTCAATGTTTCCTTGATAAAATAATCATATGTGTTTCGTAGATATTCATGTTTATGATTCTCACCCCTTCTATATCACCGTGATATTCCACTTGACTCACATTTATTAATTTGATTAGGTTATTCATTGATTATTTCCTTGTTCTGATTTATGCTCACCACTTTCTTGTGTACTTCCCCAATTATCCCACTTAGTATTGGAAGATAAATGTATTTTATGGCCATGTTGTGTAATTTTTAAATATGATTTTTGTATACCAATTTCATGTAATTGGTCTAGATATCTAGTTTCCCAATGATATAAGGCATCATGATCTTCTATGTTTTTATTGTGTGTATGTAATCCATCATTAAATATTTCTGATTAAATATATGGGTTGTCATAAATAAAAACTTTTTCTAAAACATAATCCTTATCAAAAGGGATGATTGTGCGACCCAATAAGCCATAGTGGAATTGTAATCAAATATGAAATCCCAATTTAATAGATATAAGAAAATAGTGGTCTCTAGAAAAGAAATAGTTATACTCAATATACTGATGAATATTATGTGATATCCATCAAACATACTCATATCTCTATGAGAACATATACACCACAAGATGTATCATATAAATCATATATATACCTATATAAATTTTTCTCTGATAAAATCTATTTTATACTAAACATTTAACAATGTAAATCTATTTTATATCATATATTCTATTATAGATTATCCAAAAAAATTCCTAGGTTGAGAAATACTTCACATTTCATTCATATAATATATGAATACATCACATGTACCTCATCTATGTAGTTGAACAAATAATATGTGACTCAAATAACAATGGACACAAAATTATTAATTCTAATTTAGTCAAGGTCCATGTGTCTTTTTTTTCAAATATGAGGATAAATCCTATCAATATTGTACTCCAACCAATGAAATGATCATATGATTACCCAACCACTCCTTCGGTAACTATTTATCTTTTTACATTAATAAGGAACATATCAAAGTATAATGGTTCATAGACCAAGTATCTTTCTATCCAATAATAAAAATAATTGATAACATATATACACCTATACTTATATTGATTACATTATGGAATTCCATAGGATATACATTGTGAGTAAATTTATATAATAAGAATCTACTTATTAACACCTAAATCTATTATCCCTATCTCATATACAACTATTTGTAATGATTATAAGACATAATTAATTTAAATAAAAACTTATCAACACAAAATACAATACTCTAAGATTATTTTTCATTATGGACAACTCAGATTATCCCTTTCATGTAATATTATCATTCAATAGATTATATAAAGTAAATTACAACACACATGATAAAATGAATATTGAATATTAAAATTATTATATTAACATGATACATTGTGAAATAATTACATAAATATCTTAAATGTAATATTTTTAGAGACTCTCCATGTACCCCATGGTATTTATAAAATAATGGTTTCATCAAAGGATCTTCTATATTGTCATCTGAAATCACCTAGAAATTTTGAAGGTAATGGTTTCCCCTTTAGTGAGAAAGGGTTCATTTCCTAGAGAAATATCTATATTAATATGATATTAAATCTAGATTTATTCCTTGATTCTAGGATCCACATATATTTCGGAGATAAATTTAATGATCCATGTAACTTGTTTCATGGTATATAATAGAAAATATTACTTTGCCTCAATTATTGAGTCCTCTATGATGAATTGTTAGGAACACTTCTAAATGATAACTGATCCATTAAAAGAACAATATTATATTGTGACTTCATACAATGATTATCATATTTGAAGGTATCATATATGTAACCCATTAAATAAGGAATATAACATCCTTTAAAGTATATGAATATATCCTTATTCCTTCTTAAATATATAGGGATTTTCTTCTAATAAATCTAGTGACTCTCACTAAAATGGGATTGGCATTTGATTGTAATTCTATGAGGATTGAAAACATCTATTCAAATGAACAACATGACGTATATAATAGATTATATGGAGAATTTATAGAGAATTCAATCAATCTTTTTTAACACTTTATAAGGTTTATTAATCTTATAAAGACTCAATCCAGTTAGTACTAGTAAAGACCCCCTCATGTAGATCTATATGTTAAACTACATTCATAGTTTACCAATTTATGTTTCTATACATAGTCCATGTAGACTCTAAGATATATATCTATACAACCTTATACATAATATGTATATATATTTTCCCATTTATTTCATCAATAAATATTTTCCAAAACATAACTTCTTATAGAATCATCTGGATGTCTTTTTCGGTAAGTAATATGTCATCCATATATTGTATTCAAAATAGCACAATACTTCCACTTCTTTAGTTTATATGCCCATGAATAATATATGTTTATTATTAATCCAAAATTATTGATTTCATCTTCAAAATAGATAATCCAAATATGATAATCATGATTCAATAAACAAATATAAAATTATAACTTCATACCCTGTTAGTCCCATTTGATAAATCAAAACGTTTTGGTTATATCATATAAAATCATTGTCTAAAACCACATTATGGAATATTTTTTTTGAAATCCATTTGATTTATCACATAATACATGTATGTTTTCATGGAATGTAAATTTTAAATGGAAATTTTTCTTGCAAATGGGGAAAAGGCTTCTTCATAGTCATTGTAAGGAATTTTATTGTATCTTTCTTCAACATTGACTTATTTATAAGTATATACTCTACCATCCATGTCAGTTTCATTAAAGAAAATCCATATACACCATATTGTACTGACCCCTTCGAGTGAACCAAAAATATTCCCATCTTGATCTTTGTACATACGGTATATTTTATATTCCCTGGGTATTAACCGATAATCAGAATCAAAACCCTATATAACCTTCAGGTGGGTGGTAGGTTCATCTCTTATAAAAATTTCAAAAACATCATTGGATTCATGAAATCCATATATCATAAGTTCTTAATATATCCTCATAGACCTATATTGTTCATTTATAATATGAGTCAAATATTTTTCCATGAAAATTTACAAAACCAAATCAATATCTATCTCAATACTATTTACTAATTTTTTAATGATGTTATCCATGTTCTAAACTCCTCCCACCGACTCCATTATCAATAATTTCCTTCCTACAAAATGACCTAAATTTAGCTATAAACACTTTTATATTAGTAGGATTTTATAATTATCATCTTTAATATTCTATATGATAAACCATAATTAATTTTGTTTTCATTTTTTAATCAATAATATCATAATACAATCCCCATTTGAATTATTCACATCCCCAATAATTAATAAAAGACACGATGGGATGTTTCCCATTCTATATATCATATTGTGTCATTATGAATACTTTAGATGTAACATGATTTTATTAAAACGTAAAAGTATACATATAATATCCTTATATTGAAAGTGTATAGTGACATTAAAGCATCATCACTCGAACCATTTCAAATAAGGTTTTACTCCACCACAAAACTCACCATTCTAATATGGTTTTCAATGAATAGTGAGATGGGAAAGAATTGTACAATCCCTTAGATGATCAATTAATTTTTAGACAAAATTTTCATCATCTATATTTGATTAGAATATCTTTAAAAATTTCCCTAATGGACTCTGTACTTTTTTCGGAGACTATTTGAATATTTCAAAAGTTTCATACTTACATCACATTATAAATTCTTATCAATACTAAAAAAACATTAATAAAGGTAACAATGAACCTACCCCCTGCATACTTTTGTTCTCATTAGTCCAAATAAATCACTATTTCTATGATCTAATAGTCTAATATCCATTTCACATTTTCCTGTAAAATATTCATTAGTAATCATTCCTAGAAAAAATTAAATTTTCTTTTTAAATAATATAATCCCATACATAAAATAATGTATATTTATAGAGTCTTTGGATATTTATTTATTTAAATGGCCATGGAGACAATAACAAAGGTAGGTGGTCTTAGGATCAATGTGTAGCTTCTTATTTTGAACATTATAGTCATGTTGTTATATATCTAGAATTTATAATCACTGTAATATATTCTCAATTCCATAAAAAATCATTATTATATATAGAATAATTATTTTGCATAATATTTAATGAAAATACCTTCTTATTTAAAAAATTTAGTAATTTTTTCTCGGTTATTTTGGAAATATAATCATAGATTTCCAAATATAGAGTTAATATACATGGGAAAATCTGATCATAAGTCCTAGCTTCTAATAAAGAAATTCTTAATCTATTTTTGAAAAAACAATCTACCAAAACCATTCTCAATTCCAAAATTTCTTTCAATCTGTGTAAGTATAAATTTGTACCACCCTCATGGTATCTTATACCTTGTTTATGTTTTGGTAAAATTGACCACTATAATATTAACATTCATATAATAAGAATCCTTCACATTGAGTAAATGTTGAAACCTTACATACCGAACTATAATTTCTTTTTGGTTGAACCTATTAGGGATATTAGTATAATTATGATAAAGTAATCCAGTACCTATATATGTGATTTATCTTTTAGTGGGTACCATGTGTTACATATTTTCTACCATGACTTTTCCTAGTGGGGATGATTCCATTACAAACCCAAGCCCTCCTCTGATAGGCCATGGTCTGTAATGTTGCACTGAGTACGCATATCACCCAAATGGGAGGAATTTTCTTATGAACATATATGAACACACACATATCCAAGCCCTGAAATGATGAAATATAAAAATGATATGTGAACCTGCATGTAAACTACAAGATATAAACCAAAACTATAGTGAAACATGAATATAATGTACAAGGAGGTGATGCATGCCAGAATACAAGCCCACCAAAATAAATACTGAATACCCTAGATAGAATAAGCTCTTGAATCTCATCTTTAGAAAACCCAACTAGAAAGGTAGGTGAAGGACAAATACCTGAAGGCATAAAAATATGCCACATCTATCAGATCTCAGTAGGCACCAACTGTTCCTTGTCCACCCTGGACTCAGTCAATGCATCGATTATGTTAACAAGAAATGACACATGTGGGTAAACCTCATATCGGGATGAGTAAACCAATACTCAACAGGAGACCCCAAAACCAAAAAAGGAAAAACCACAAAGGAATGCAAAACCGACTCTACACATGTATAACCTACAACACATATACCAAGAATATCCATTTATGCTCATTACCAGATACATGGTAATGAAGGTAAGCTACAACCAATCGTCAGCTATATGATTCTACTCAAGGCACGCTCATTCCGGGAGAACTCACTCCTCGAGCCTCGATGTTATCAGGGAATCTTACAAGAGGTCCCACTAATTTGTACGCACCCAAAGAGAATAAATTGGTCAAGGTCATGGTATATATAGAGAGGGGACTCTTCCAAAATAACACTAAGAACCCAATCTGTATTAATCCACAATGTAGGGGATTCTCCTAAAATAACAATGACAACCCTACCGATGTAGCTCATTACATAGGGGATTCTCCACTGATAATACCGAGAACCCTACCGATATGGCCCAATGGATGGAGTATTAATACCATGTGATCTTAGGTCATGTAAATTCCTAAAAAACTCTAACAGGTGTGATAGAGTATCACTCTAGTCCCAAAGACGGATTCCACAACACTATTCAGGACATAACCTCTAGAGGGGATTGCTGTCAAGGGATGTGGACTAAAAGCCGCCCTGAACTGTTGAGGAATGAACCAAGGGGAAATCAACACTCATAATAGTCCACACTAAAATCATATATATTCATATCAAATGGACTATCTCGTTTCAATGTTCCCAACAAAATAGAAAACTCATCATGTTGACCTTTCATTTGAATGCTATATCCCTTTCTTTAAAAAGGGCTCGGTTAGGTCTAGGTCCAACCTAAACTTGTTCAGTATGGGATGGTTTGAACAGGATTGTTGGGTAAGCTAGATTGTGGCCCACCCTAGTCCTTCCCCATCTGGCAGATTGGGTCGCCGACCCCATCACCGAATAGTCACCCGGGGCCACACAGCGCCAGTCTGTGTCCACGTGGCCGGTTTGACCCCCCCTCACACATGGTCCCAAACCACATGCCTCCATATTAACGATGAAACACCCACTATATCACCAAATCATATCAACTTCATCATGCCTAGATGATGATACCAATCTCTACATGTGGTCACTACCACCATGGGCTCTCACCGCTAGTCGTCTATTCGGCAACCATTCCATCACCAACCGTGGCCTACTCTACTACGAGAAATCCCACCTCCGCATTTACACATGGGATGTGGGATGATACCACCACTATCCATCGAGCATGTGGCTATTCTACCTAGCCCTGTTGGCTGAACCCCCTAGCCAGACTGGTGCCTCCTCCACTGCCTGCCCCCCCCCCACAGATGACCTTGCCTTGCCGCACCCACCTGAATGACCGTAGTCTCTACCTTCGATCACTGACTCTGGATACCGCCACCTTGTTCCACTACAGTCCTAGATCCTATTATGGATCAACGAGTCCAATAAATAATGAAAAGAAATTTTAGTGAAGGAGGAACAAAACCCAAACTCCAAAGATGAAAAATCTTGGCCCTATTCAGATTTGCCTTGATCAATTCTTGTTAGAATTGTGTAATGAGGGAAATAGTGAACAATTATAGCATGATTCAACCCAATAAAATTCCCCACAATGGAAAATAAACTCCATCTACCAAACAAATGATATGTGTATTACCATATTCATTAGCTAATCCACATTTTTCATTGGAAACAATAATGGGTAAGGAACATCAAACAAAAATCACACCCTACAAGGATTGGATAAATTACTGAAGAATGTTTATCATAATCGAAAATACTTCCACAAGAGATCTCAATCTATTTTCTCATTGTCTTTCAACATTCTCCAAAGAAAAGATTCACCAAATCTATTATTCTTTATAGTCTTCAAGAAAATTCTCTAGGATTGCAAATATAATCTTGTATCATTGTCAATATGTTAAACGTAGAAGACATGTTTTAGAATTGTTTCACCATTGTATGGTAGTGTCTACACACTGTTTCGTTTATAAAAGAAAACGGGATGCCTCATCGCGGGGTTATAGTGTCAATGCGTCACTGCAAAATGTCAAAAAGAAATAAAATAACATTTCTATGTTCATTTTATTCTCTTTTAAAATTCCCAAAAATTATATTTTGTAGTCAACCATTTCCCATCATTACTATGCCCTACATAGCTAAAATTAAACATTAAAAACTCAATAGTGGTCTCATATTTCTACTCTGAGTCACCATTCAAGAGTCATTAGAATTTTAAAATAAAATAATTTTATTCAATAATTTTATTTATGGTTACGTCCTTTTCGGGATTTCTCATTGATGACCTGCACCGATTAATGTTCAGTCAAACCTAGGTTAAACTCGCTATTATGAATACAACGGAGCCCTCATATTTTTGATCTGGGTTCACATTAAGATGTTATTCCACTTTTTTAGGAAAACCAATTACACAATTTATTATATACTTAACGGTTTTTGTCGAACCGTTCAGGGAAAACTAGGATTTGGAATATCACACCCTATTAGTGAAAGGTCTCAAAATTCTCCTAATTAATTTATATAAATAAAACATAAAAATTTAAAAATAATTACATTTTCATCATGTAATTTTAGTAAAAATACACCACAAAAATGTTGACCCCAAACATCAAATTTATTTTATGATTCATATTCTATATTTCACTGAATAATGAGTCCACTTTTAAATTATATCAACATATACTTATTTAGGAAAGGAAGCATCCAAATAATAAAATAAATAATTCGTTTATTTTTGTGTAGAAAAATATTTTTTTTGGAATCAATAATTCATAAAAAATCCTCATTACATTCTTGTTATACTTTTTTTTATGATTTCATAGTTATGTTTCATTGAAATAAAACTATAAAAACAAGCAAAAAAATAATATATGGGTAACTAACATTGGAAGAACCAACCCAAGGATGATATAATGCTTATTATTTCATTTTTTCCTTATACATTATAATATAAAGTCACCATAATTTGAAGAAACCAAAATTGTTGAATGAATGAGGTCATCAAAAGAAACACTTTAAATGGAATATGTGATTGAATCTTTGTATGGTTTCTTTTTAAAAGTTTTACCAACATTGTATACATCATATTCATATTAAATTCATAATTATAGTATTTCATGTAGAATTTATCTTCTCATGTTTTATTCAATTATATATAAATGATTCTAGAATTTTTTTTTGGAATTTTTATTCCACTAACAATTTTAATTATTTCACACAACATTAAAGTATAAATATTCTCAATACCCATATGTATGTGTCCCATACCAAAAGAAAAAATCCAAAATATTTGTAAATATCTAATTGTTTCTCATGTATAAGGTCAATTAAATTTTAATATAAATTAATGGAGTTATCTGATATTGAAAATATCCAAAGGATTATGCAAGGAGGAAATGATAAATAACACTCATCCTTTGTAGAATATGTACCTAACCTCTATATTAGTTGTTAGTTTGGCCCCAATTCCCTCCACATAGGGAGTATTTAGGAATGTGATAATTCATTTCATGAAACAACTAATAAAAAATATTTAATAAAAATTATCCATCTTATGTTTCTAAAATAAAATCTAGTTAAAGGTAGATGAAAAACTTAATCATATGTAATAGTAGCTAACATAAATTGAATTAAACTATCTCTTAAAATAAATTTATCACATAAATATAATTATACACGTTATATATATTATTTAAAAAAATTATAAGCATAAAAATATTGAAGGAATAAAAAATTAAATAAATTCATTCATTAAACTATGAAACCAATATAAACCATTTATATTTAATATTTTGATTTCAGAAATTTTATAGACGTTAAATATTTTAATTTTTATGAAAAAAACTGAAATAAAAATTTACTAATTAAAAAAATTAGTTTCTCTTTTAATACTATCACTCGACATTGTGTTGGCCCTCATTATGGTGTCACAATGTTGAAATCCAGTGCGAGTCATGGCTAGTAAAAAGAGCATGATATCTTCAATGGGAATAAATCCATCGTTTTGGGTAGCGTGGTAGAAATAGTCATGAATGGGGTGGATGAACAAGAATTTCTTTCCCCCCTTTGATCATGTTGGGAAATGATCTGGCACCCTCCTTAGGTGAATTTCATTATGGGACTAAAATTAAGTGGGCACTATTAATTATTTAAATGTCTGTGCTTAAATCCACACTTAAAAATACATTTTATCAAAAAATAATTTCACTCCCACATCCCACATTATGTTGAAACTCCATGTAATGGTAACAAGATGAAAAATTGTGCCCAATTTTCAATGGTGCATAGAATAAGATATGTTATCCCAATAAGTTACACTAAACTCCACTATCTGCATTATTTTTATAGCTTGATGTAACGTATACTTTCCAATGTATACTAAATTATCTTCTTACCATAATCTTATGGTGAAGCACCTACAATTATATAACATATAATATAATTTTAAAAGGATCATAACTATTTTATGTTTCATAAAATGTGTTTTTCATTAAAAAAAACCAACGAATAAATTTTATTCATCGAAGAAGGACGATATTATACCACTATTGGGTTTTTTGTGTTCATCATAAAAATAATCATTGTGGAAGAAAACAAGTATATTCCTCATCTATCCTCAATAGAATAAACTTTCCAAAAAATGAATACTAGTATACATCTATCTTAGTTGAAAAATCCACTGTCATAATACAGTAGTATTGATGATGGTCACTAAAATATGAAAACAATTGCTACCTCTAAGGTATTACACTATCCAGAGGACCCATGATGGTATCATGAGTTATTCTTGTTTATTGAGAGGAGTTCTCTCACCATCACTATGTTTGGTGGACAACAATATAACAATAATATATCATTATAAATCATTAAATGATATATATAATCACAACCACCCAATAGAAGGGACCACTTCCATTAGTATAGCTATCCTCGACACTCTCTATTAAATGAATAGTGTGGAATTAATCTACAATGCATTTTATATTGAATATAAAATAATTCTCATTTTGAGAACCCATTGAACCTTTTTTTTATTTGGAATCCACATTTAATCCATCCATAATAGGTTATAACTGATAAAAACCATACTTAGATGACATGGTGGTTATTCTAGATAAGGAAACACATTAAGGTTGGTGAAACAATATCTTATATGGAATCACATACACACAAGATTATATTCGTGCCATTGTAATGTTAGAATTAGGTTTAAGGAACTTTGGAACAAGAATATCCTTAATTCATAAGAATCATATACATATTTTTTAAATTACACATACAAAACTCATCTTATACACCTAGAAAGAAATCCATTAGTATATCCATGGAATCTTGTAGAAGAAGACATCACCAAATACTAAAACAAAAAACCATCCCACCCACTTTTCGTCTTTATGGACCTATGGAATCCCTTATATAATAATCATATCACTCCCAACCTATTATAACAATATCACACTGAACATTATGTGGCTATCCTATTAATTGTTACCACCGCATAAATTATTATCAATATAAACACCCTTAGATTCTCATCTATAGAGGACACCGCCCTTCATATAGGGGCTAAAACCACCCTATGGGTTCATCTAGATTCACCCCACTCTAATGGATTCATACCAATTATTTAGTGGAATCATAAACATACTATGGTTACAACATGAAGAACCTCAATTACCACACCATTAGAGAATGCTATATTACCCCAACAAATACTTACGTATCCCAACCAACCCCATAGAAAAGAACTAAAACTATCACCAACACCTCTATAAATTAATTTCCAAATGAGTATCTATTATATCAACCACCACAGAAAACATCCTTATAAATTTCTTCATACCATATCCAAGAATCATACACTTTAACCATGATAAACATGAGGAAACCTCCCTGATTAATGTTGTCTGCAACTAATATCATTCTTAGTCATTTAAACATCCCAAATTAGTACCCATACATCACATAGTGTAAAAATATAATATATTGGAAGTATCATAAAACCACATATCAGGTCCTACCTAGACCCTACCAATCGAATTATATAACCTCATATGACATGGAAATGAAGAAATTTGGAATCAAGAAAAAATCCATAAAATGGCGTTTTTAGTTCATACTGATAGCAATGATGTTTAAATTATAACTAAACAAAATAAAAAGCCTGATACATAACAACAATAACTACTTGTGATAGATATAACATTTAATGAACAATATATAAAGGATATATCACTTGGGGAAGAGGATAAAATTGATAGGGGAGAAGGGATCGACCCTCTTACCTTCGAGAAGGACAAAAATGGGTTTCTTCATTTTATCAAATATTAAACAATTAAATTGATAAATTAAAAGTCGTTGGGAATAACACATTGGTGAAGTGGGATCCTAGTACCATTAAACATGAATTTAATTACCCACTTGGTACCCTTTCCAATTCCACTAGGTTTCTGATGGACCTCCTAAACCATCATACTTCTATTATGCACACCATGTACCATCTACAAGTCCACCATGTGCTCAGGGGAATCTGTATTCTAGGATTTATATCATGTACCTATACCATTGTCCTAAAATTGACTTATGGGTCTCTTTGAATCCTTCAAACAAATCAAACCCACATAATTACACTTGATCATGATGAAATTAGACTCAAATATCCTTATTAAAATACTTACGTTGTCATAACCTCCCCACTATAGAACAACACATCCCTTAGTTGTCTCAAGTAAAAATACATACCAAACCTGACTAAAACCATATAATACATATAATAAAATACTAAATTCACAAGGATGTCATGGAACAAAGTAGTACATTTAAAATTATCCTGACCAACATACACAAATGGACCTTTTCCACCAATGGGTACTCCACATTATTAGAATCACAAACCTAGTCACATCACAACCAAAGAATATAATGTGACAATGATATTAAATTTGATCATCCATAGAAACAATGGATAACTCCTATTAAACACAGCATAAACACATATCATACATGATTCCCAAACCTATATCATTATCTTTTTAATCCACTATATATAAAAAACACCGTGCAAAATTCCCTATCATGAAAAATCATATTCAATAAAATAATATACATATGATTATTAATGGATTTCAACCATTATCTAAAAAGGTTATATTGATCACATGAAACTAATTAAAACACAAAACCATATATTAATAATCTCATATTAGAGTAACAATGTACATCATCCACTCCCCACTGCTCATTATAATGTTGTATTCCATGGCGTTAAAATGAAAAAAAAAACTATAACCACAATGTCCCAATACTCATTGTAGTCCTACCATGGATTCATTATTTTTATGAGATCCATTCCTTCTATCTATCTATGATATCATTTGTAAGAAATAGCTAAAATAGTCTTATCTACCAAAAGACCAACATTCCTTAAGTGATCGATCACACTAAGTCTGAATATTCCACCTCATCCCTATTGAACCAACTTGAGGATGGTGTTTTCCTTATATTAATTACATACTACATATATAGAATAATGAAAAGCCCATAATATTAGAGTTCAATATTGTTTTATATGTTTTTTACAAATCATTCAGTGGTAGTTGGAAGAAACTATGTAGTAATGATATTGAAGATCTTTTCCATAAATAAATACCACATGATGTTATAAGTAATTAAGATATTAAATATATGGATTACTTCATGTAGATTTTGATTTAATTATTTTTCAATCTAACATGGATAATTGATTTTAAAGGATGAAGTTGAGTTTGGATATCGTTGTTGTCATCTTATGGAAATTCATAAAACTTGATTAGTCCAATTATTTATAAACTACATTTTGAATTCTATGTAAACATAATATTTATATGTGTATGCATAATTTGTGTTTTGTAAACATAATTTTATTTTGTATATAAACATTAGATATATAACCATCACGTTCATAATCCTTATCTAATTTAGTGTATTCATGAATTAATCATGTGTAGACATAAAAACTACAAACATAAATGTCACTCTTATGGAAGATATAGACTATGGTTGATCCACATAGTCAATCTTTTGGCATTATTTATTCACCTAAAAAGTTAACTTAAAAAAGAAATCAATATTATGAGTTTTTTCATGTGGTTGATTCGATGTATATGTTTATTTGAACGGAAAAGATGATTTAAAAGAATAGAAGATACTGAAAATAAAGGTTTATTGGGGAATTAAACATTTCTTTAAAGTTGGGAATTATGAATTTTTTATGTTTCCATAATTTAATATATGATGAAAAAAGAATAATTATTCAGAAAAAACTTCTCTGATTCACTTTATTAAGGAAATAGTAATTCTTAAAAAAATATCATGATCCTTACAGAGAAAAAATAGTTTAAACATGTTGAGGAAACATTTTGTTTCTATGTACAGTCCACACCATAGAATAAGGTTCCACACCATACTTTCATAGAGTAATTCATATGTTTAAATATGCAGAGAACTGAAATTTCTTATAGAGGCTTCAAATAAATAATAATACAATGATAACTAAAATATCATATGAAGGTAACTTCATGCGTCTTCATTTTAAATTATATATATATTTTTATTTTTACATTAACTTCTTGATTATGTGTTTGAATGAGTCAAATCTAGTCATTATACATGGATATTTCCATAAATATTCCCCTTACTACTTTATGAACCTAAATATTATGAATTGAATAAATTTATTTGATTTCTATTTCTAACAAGAAGAACCAATGCATTATTTTAGAAAATAATAATAAGAAACACTGATAATATTGTTAAGAGATTTGCGTAAAGGAAATAGGAAAATAATAATCATATAGAGTTTGTGTGGTGGCTCATATAAACAACAAAAATCATACTTTAGAAGTAGTTGTTCTTTATATTGGTGAGATATTATAAAATTTTGGTTCTAGATTATTTATGAACTCAAGGTTATACACATGCTTTACATCATTTTGTTAATAATAATTCAGTTATGTGAATGGGATAATAAATATTATAAACCAGGTATATAGCCATCCTTAATGGTGGTCTACCTTATTAAAAAAATGTGATCTGTAAATTTATTTGGGAATTGTTCAGAATATAGAGAGATATTTATATATTAATAATGAGAGTGCTATAGAATTTAAATTAATAGGCTCAATAAATCACCCCACCATCACAATTTTTATCAACCATCGAGCGATCAAACTATTAGTATAAAGATGATTCTAACTCAATTGTTTCACTTAGTCACCTAATAGGGATCGTCATAATTCTATCAACATTATATGTATTTATACATTTGATGGAGTTGGGTTTCATTAGTGGAAATAAAATATGGAAGTGAACATGCATTCTCTAGGGCTTGATGTTATTGATTTTATCCAATATGGATTTAGTATTCTATATAAATACTAATAATGGACACTAACTGAAACAATAAAAATTAAAAAAAATTTATGTCTAAGAATTTTTTATATTTGAACATATCAAAAAAGAAATTGAAAAATTATTTATGATGTAGAAAATATAATTCCATTTGTAAGAACCTTCATAGAATTTAAGAAGTAAACAAAAATTAGTTAATGAAGAAAAGAAAAAAAATAGTTTATAGTGGTTTGATGATATTAGAAAAAATGATTATGAAATAATTGATGAGATCTTTTCATGTAATTTCATATTTGCATCACTATGGTTCATTGAAACTCTTGAATAAACTTTTATGTTGAGAAATCTTATGTAGATCATATGAGATATGTTTTTTGTGAAGATATTAGACCTGGAAGATATAGATATTAATGAATTGACCATAAATTAATTCCATAGAAATCAAATTAACTATGAAATGATAAGAGATCCTACACATAAACAATTGAATTCAAGAAATATAAATTGATTTTAAATCAATAAAAATATGAATTTTGAAGAAAAATATGATCATCCAGATGGAGGAAATAACACGGGAGATTATATAGAAACTCCATCTCTCATGTAATGAAATTTATCAAGAGGTGTAATATGTATGTACATAGGTAAAAAAATTTCAAATGTTTTAATTATGTAATGTTTTTTTCTTTTTTATATGAAATAACTTATGTAAATTGGAAGGAAAAATTATAATGTGAATGTTTCCATAAAAACCGTTAGTAAGAATCAATTATATAAATAATCAAAAGGAATATAGAATACAAACCAAAGTTCTTCATAAGTAACATTCTATCAATTGGAGTTGTGTCTAATAGTGAAGAAAGTGGTGATTATAAAATTCATAGTAGTTCTTCTCAATGAGTTCTAATATATTATGAAGAAGAAGTCGTTTAACCATAAAATGATTAATCTTAATAAAATTTTGACTATTCCATAGAGGATATAGATACTACTAAATAATATACCAGGAGAATAGATTTCAAGATGAGGTTGAAATTAACGTGGTGGTTGAGAAAATAAAAAACCTGGCTCAAAAAAGAAATCATGCATGAAAATCAAAAATATTGAAAGAATAAATTTTTTTTTAAAAAAAATTCACTTATAGAAGTTTGGTATTTGGAAAATAGGAAAAATCATTGATGAAATGACTTCAACCACTATCTTAGAGGATAATGATATGGATAATGATAAAATTTGAAACAAAGAAGAAAAATGAGAAAATTAATTATAATAAGAAGATTGTCATTGGAGAATTAAGTGAATATTATAGTCAACCTACAATAGGTAGCTATTGTATATAAAATATAATATGAAAACAAGTAAATTCTATAAAATACATACTACAATGTGGAAAAACATATATTAAAAATAATAATGATAAGTTGTAATTTTTTAAAATGATGATTCCAGGGTATAATGTCAAATATAATGAAATATGAAATAGTGATAATTAATAAAATAGATCAACATTAAACAAAATTTCTTAAGTAATATACTAATAAAATTTATTATATATATATATATATTCAACTATGGAAAGAAAATTTAACAATGAATATAGATATTCAGTTAATGTTTTTTTATCAAAACCAAATATTTTTGAGTTACTACTAGTGTTGTGGTCGGTTTGGTCACAAAGAAAAAAACTTATTGAATAATATAGCATCATATAGACATAGTAGAGAGAATTAATCATTGGGTAGACAAGAAAAATATATGTTAAAAATTATTTGTGACTAATAACATTATTATATTGTGGATATGATAAATAGATTAAAAGGTATTTAAGAAGTATGTTCATGATGGTATCAATATGGGTACACCATCAATGAATGTTTTGATTTTAAGATAGATTAGCTGAATATATTTCAATGTTTTGGTTACAATAAGAATCAAAATACATTTAGGAATATATAAAATGTGTTTGATGTTTTATATAAAACTTATAAATCAATGAAACCTTTGATCATGGCTAGGTCATGTTTATATCACATAACAAGTGATGAAAAAATATTTATAATGTAAAGGAATCTGAAGGTTAATATGTCATATTAAATAACAAAAACTATTTTATGATTAGAGGTGTTAAAATTGGATAACATTATAAAAAATCCAATCATACCAGATAGTGTTTGAATTTTTTATAGACTAATAAAAATATTATAGAGTGTATAAAATTTTTGTGATTTTATAAATGAAGTTACTTTTAGAAAAAAAATATTCATATTTTATTGAATAAATGATGGAGTTATTTCTTCCGGGGTATGAGATCCTTAGGAAATTTTTTTGACATTGGAAAAAAGGACATATTTTTATATAAGTCAAAAATTATAAAATTATTTATTTCATAGAATGGTTGTTCACCATTCCAAAAATAAATTTATGAAATAAGTTTAAGATAATTTTGGGATAAATCATAAATTATTTAAAGATAATACATATACTAATTATAAAACATTTATAATGGATATATGTTTAATAAAAGTTTTAAAGTGGTTGAAATCTAAACATCAAGGACACTTATGATGATCCACTAATATGTGTGAAGTCCTATGACTATGTGGTCAACAAATAGAGAAATATATTTCATTTATTTTCAATAAGATTACACAAAAATGAAATTCATTATGTTTATGCACACAAATCATTGGACTTGGATAAACATAAGAGATTTAGAAGACCATAATAGAAGACAAAAGGTCTATATTAGAATAGAATAATGTTAAATAGTATGATTAAATGTGATATCCAATAGAATAATGAATATATATAAAAATATTTTTTCAAGTAAGAATTATTTTTTCAATATACTCCTAAGAAAAATTGAATATTTAATAGGAATAAAAAGAGTCTAGTTTATATAGATATAACTTTCCAAATAAATAATGACATCTCAAGCTATTACTAGATTTTTTCTACTAAAAATTATGTAATAATTTAGAGGAAAGGTATCATAAGAACAAACATAGATATGAATCCATATGAAATATGGGTAAACAATAATAAAATTTTTAAACATTATGGAGTGTTTATAAGTCCATTTATAATTAAGAAAAATGACTAAAGTATAAGAACAATTGATGAAATTTTATAAGAAGTAATTATCATAGGTTATATACTAAAAATAATTTCTTATATGTTTTGTGATAATAAATCTAAATGAATTTTACAATGTTATAACATAGTTTCTATTGATAATAAATAAGGAATCATATATTATATCATTTTAAAAGATTATAATGACGGTTTCAGTGTTGAACCTTTTAAGGAACGTGTATAAAATACACTGAAACAAGATGAAGATAGATATTCTAATATTACTACTGATAAAGATGAAAATAAAAAGGTTAAAGGTTAAAATAAAATGCTAAAAACATTATGATGTTGTTAGTATAATTATTAATCAAAATACATGTATGTATACTCAATGAAAAATAAAATAAATATGTCAAATTTAATTTTTGTCACATTTTCAATGTTTTCGATTAATTTTTTAACATCTATGAGTGGGTTTAAGCTATAAATGGTTAGAATAACTAAATGGATAATAAGAACTCTTGGAATCCATTTCCTTGACCAACTAAAAAGAATGTCATTTGAGGTAAATGGGTCTTTATAAGAAATTTATAATAATTGTTCTGCATATGGATACAAATATATACAGGTATACAAGTTATATTCATAAATTTAAGAGGTTTAATTTGATTTATCATTTACTATGGTGGTCACACTTGATTCCATCAGAATCTCATTATCTATATAATCTCAAAAATTGTGCACAATATATCAATCAGGTGTTAAAAATATTTTTTTAATGATAAAATATATGAATATACTTACATAAAATATATTAATTGGTTTTTACTAGATTCATATGGTAGAATTGTTCACACAATTTATTTAGGTGTGATCTAATATATTGGTATGTTTAACATGATAAGTATATAAAAATCATGATATTTTAGAGATAATAGGTGTAAAAAATATACATGTGAATAATATGAACACTACATCACATTTTGTGATACAATATATTGATGAAATAAGTTTTACCTTTAATGAAGAAAAATTATACGATGAGTTATCAAGACAGTTGATATAAATTTCTTGAGATATTTTTGACTGAAGATGTGGTGTTTTTTTGTTCTTATAGATTACCAAACTAAATGAATTCATATATATCTAAAATGAAAAACATGGTTGTGAAAGAAGTTTTTTATATGATTTATACTATGATGAAATGTTGAAATTATTATAAAAGATATATTTTTTCACATTTTATTCTATGATTAAATGTATATGGGACCCATTTATTTTCATGCATTCTTATAAGATGAATCTTTTATAATATTTTAAAAAATTTATATTTTATTTTCATTATTTTATTGGTGGGAACTATATCCCACTCCAATTAATTGGGTATATATTGACATATCGTGAAATAAACAAGACTTAATTTGGGAGTGAACCCTATTAAATAAGGGAATTGTTCTTTTATGATATTCTTTGGATTTAAATTTGACTAATATTATGGTTTGGGGAGTAAACACATTCTACTATAATAGTCTTGGAAATGATCCCCGAACTAATAAGGAAATGATTTTCAATACTTATGTGTATACCAAAAATTTATTTATTATCCTAATCGTATGTACTTATTATTCATGTTATCTGAATCCATTATAATTCATGTATTATGAACTACCATGATTTATTCCATTAATGATTTTTATGATATATGAAATTTAGAGTATAGTTTTAATGTGTGCTTCTTATGGTTCAATAACCTTCTACTCATGATCTGTTTATATCTCCATGTTTTACCGTAACTATACATATAGGCTCAACGATTCTTATTTTTCCTATCCCCTAGTGATGATTCAAGGTATTATGTTATATATATATATTATATGACTTATAGTTTGGAATTTCATAGTGGTATAAAATATATATAAATTATGGGCTGATTTATTATATGTCCATGTTTCAAAAGGCAATATAACTTTAGGATCCCCAAGATGATTTTTTAATGTAATGAGTATTTATTCAAAATATGTAATATATATTTATGAGAATGTTGGGTCTATCTTGTTTGTATGAAAGGATAGTTTTAGTGAGCTGTTGGAAAATAGAATAAGAAAACACGAGTGATATCCCAAGGGATATGGCTAAGGATATTCCTAAAGATATATCTAAGGATAAGTCTAAGGATGACTCATTATATAGTGAAATTTTCTATAATTTTTTAAAGGATATAGTGAATTTTTTATAAGAAATTACATCACTATATGAATAATACAAGTGGATTTGTATCTAGAAAATAGTTATCTAGCAGTACAAAATCTGAAAAGGTCACATGGATATGGACTCTATCATCACTGGGTGCACAACAATGGGACTTAATGCACACCTAGTTTGACACTCTCTAGGGATATGATTTGTAAATTAACAATATTTTTATAATACTTCATTAAGGATTTAAATAATTACTATTAATTACCTTGGTTAAACACAAGTTGTCATGTATTTAAAAGAAGGTGTCATGATTTTGATATATAATAACTGAGTTTTATTGATTTTGTGGGTTTAAACTATGGATATTATTACTAAGACAATGTTTTTTATGTTTATCCAATGAAGGAAATCACAAGGAACTGGGTTAACATTTATTATGATAGATAATGTGTTTATAAGAAGCCAAATGGTATGATGTTTGAAGTGAATGATATTGGGATTATTCATAATTAGTTATTGAGATATATTATTAAAAACCTAAATCTTAAACAACTCTCAGACTAACTAAATGTGAGAATAAATGAGTATGTGGATATCTTAAGTGGTGGATACCTTGGTGTAAAGTTGATTCAATTTCTTATATATCAAGAATGTGAATATAAGAACCCGTGTAAATTTCTTAAAGGAATTTGAAGTAATTTTTTGTGTACATAAGAAATACAAGAAGTGAGTAATTTTCCAGGAAAAATGAAAATTTTAGTTAATGAAATGTATAAGAATAACGGCCTCCCTAAGGTATCATATATGATTGAACGTTTTAAATATGGAAATTATGTTAATAAAGAAAATCTTTGTCCCCGGGGTATGTACGTGAAGAAAATACAAAATGTTTTATGATTAATGGTTATACTATAAATGATATAGAGACAATGAATGGTATTAAAAATATGTGGGTTGTTATACAATTATTTTTTATCTTAATCATAAAAATCATGATTTTATTTAGGTTGATTAACATTAAGACAATATTAATGTTTTATATTCTATTAAATTGGTATTAATAAATTAGATCATGAATTTTATTTATTGGTTTTAGAATGAAGTTTAATTCCTGAAGTGTCTATGTATTCCAAATCAAGAATTATGTTATTTGAGTCATTAAATATAGTAGTATTGATTAGTATAATTCATTCATTAATTATTTTCAATAATATGTTTATTGGTATTAATTTCCAAAATATTGATTTTTAAATGATAGTATTTTATGGAATAAATTTGATTAATTGTAAGATGACCTTAATATGTTTTGTATGTTGATATAATGATATTTAGTTTGAAAAAGGAGATGGTTGATATAAATTAAATTTGATAGTATATATGAACTGGGAAAATATTAGGAATTTTATGAATAAATGGTTTAAACTATCATTGATGGAGTTTCAACTTTTTTAAATTTATCAAATATATTATATAATCATATATTTTTTAAGGAATAAGGAATGAGTTAATTTTGTAATTAGGTTTGATTTAATTTAGTTTTTATAGTTTTTATGTTTTTCACAATATTTTATGAGAATATATGACTGGGGTATTCACATAGCTTTCATGTGACCATGAATAAATAATTAATGTTATTTATGGTATTACTCTTAGGTTGTTTTTGGGAAATTTAGTAACCTTGTTTATAAATTTTTATTTTGGAAGGATCATAATGTTAACCATCAATAATATGGTTTACGTTCAACTTTGGATTTTATTTGACATCTTTTTCCAACAATTTTAGTTTTTAAAAATATTTTGAGGCTGATGAATGACTTATGAAGCTTAGAATTATTTTATGGAGTTTGACATGAAAAATTCATCATGAATATTTATTTCATGGATGACGTGAAACTTGATTAAAGAAAAACCATTAGATGAAAATTTTCTTTTTATATATATGAAATTTTATTCTAACATATTTGGATCCCTTTAATGTTCTTGATTGTATGAGGATAGTATCGTATCATTTGGCACTTCCACAGAACCTATCACAAGTCCATGATGTGTTCCACGTATATCTCCTGAGAAATTGCATACATGATACTTTATATGTACAAAACTCAGAGGTTATATCACTGGATAATGACCATTATTATAGGGAACAATATGTTGATATTTTAAATCATTGAAAGAATGCGTTTCGATACACGACCTCTCGCTTGGTAATTTTTTTTGTGAATCCACCAGTTTTAGGAAGCTACATGGGAACATGGAGATTTAATGAGGTAGAAGTATCCCTGATTTTTTATAAAGTTTATTAATTTCAAGGGAGAGATTTATTTAAGTAGTGTATAATATAACACAACAAGTTTTTATTAAATATATTTTTCTAATAATTTTATTTCATGGATATATTTCATTACAACGCAACCCCATGTTTAAACAAACTATGACAAACTATTAGTATTACTATTTAAAAAATATGTTTTTATGTAGACATAAAACAATGAAAAATGAATAGTATTGAACATATATTAAACATTAATATTAATTTATATAAATAAAACATGTTTATAAAAAGGTATGTGACTTTTTGTAAATGAGTTATATGTTTTGAAAATATTTTTTTCTCAAACAAATGTTTTGGTTTTTCATTTTGTGAAAAACATAATAAATTTAATTTTCCTTAAATTTGAGAAAAAATATTTAAAAAAATAAATTTCATATTTTAAATATAACTTTCAAAATTATATTAGGTTTAATTTATGGCATTTTTATGAGTTGAATATTTTATAATTGAATAGTGAAAAATATTAGGTTTTCTAAATAATTATCTCTTAGTTTAAAGAACATGAAACCTAAAAATTATTTTAATATAGTTATAAAAGTAATATTTTTTCATTTATGTATTTATTAATTAAATTTAGGACATTTTAATAAGTTAATTATTGAATTTTGATATATAATTATTCTAAACTTTTCAATATTTTCTTTTTTGAAACCTGATTTTTCACCACGTCTGCGAGTTTAAATTTAAATTTAAATTTTCAACATATTTGAATTGAATTTTGAAAAATGGAATCAAAATTTTAGATTATATTAATTTATATTATATAATTAATTAAAATTCATTTTTGACCATAATTAATAGTAAAAACAATAAGATATAGTTACTACAGTTAAGGTTAAAAAAAGGTTAACCTAAAAATATAAGGTATAAATTGACCTAAAAATTGCTAAATTATAAATAGATATTGTGAACTGATATTCTTCATTTTTGGATTATCACCTCTCATGGATAGATAAAATTGTTGATTTAATGTCTATATATGGTATATATTATATTATTATAGTTCTAAAATTATTATATCACATATAAATTTTTACTTTACATTCTTTAGGAATTCAATAACGTCACTCGTTTGTACAGAAGACTACCACCTCACTATGCGATAGGATTCATTAACACATTACATGGAAGGTAATAACGATTTATTTTTTTGATAAAATTGTATATATATTAAATACAAATTATTATGTA
Organism: Viscum album; assembly: GCA_963277665.1. Lineage (NCBI taxonomy): Eukaryota > Viridiplantae > Streptophyta > Magnoliopsida > Santalales > Viscaceae > Viscum > Viscum album. The sequence continues at coordinate 2,121,722,894 of OY728140.1, forward strand.
ATTATATGATATTATATACCTTTATTTATTTCAATCTTTCAAAAAAATAGATACAATGTTCATGCGTACAGACGACCAACCCTCTCCGTGAACGATGTATTTCATTTTCTTTCTCTAAATTTTATGAATTATTCTGAATACATATATATTGAATATTTTTTATATAATGGTTAATACTATTTATATTATGAAACCATGATAAAATTAAAGAGCACCAAAAACATAAAAAAATAAAACACACACAAAAAACAAAGCAATTACAGCCAAAAACTCAAATATATCATGGAATTGTTATCAAAGGGGTAATAAAATGTCAACAGTAAATATTATATGTAATTTAATATATATTTATGGTCATTTAATATATTTATAATAAAAATATATTTATTTTAAATGATTTTTGAACATGTATGAATGATGTTGAGACTTAAAGTAAAATATTTCCATGTAACTTTTATTTTCTATGAGACACATGCTATTTTCACCATGTATTTATTTTGTGCATTGTATATAATTCCCATGAATGTATTTATTTATTATTCATCTATTTTTTGAATTTAAATAACAATTACAGGATCTCTATTTCATGGGGTTTATATTTGAAATGTTACCAAAGCAGTAAGTAATTTTTATCTCAATTTTCCTTCATTAAGACGTATGGTGTATTGTAAACCTATATTATTTTATGTGGTTAATATAAAAATTCATTGACATGTTGTACCATTAATCTCATTATATTAAATATATTTTATTTTTCATTTAAATTTTCTTTCGTGGTGCTTACAATCCAACGTTATCAATGTGGTAATGGTTTTAAGATACAACCCCATCATTTATCCGGAATATTTTTGTTTATGATTTTGATGATGAAATCGTGTAATCTATATATCAAGAAACACATGATTTTCATATACTATATTTATATCATTTTAAAACCTTTTACCTTCATTAATATCGATTTATTTTCTGATGATTTCAAATTACTTCTTTTAATAAAACTCATATTGGTTTCTCACTTCTGTAGAAAATATATTTTCCTTCTAAAACAATGTTTTATAAAACTATGTTAATTTTTTTTTATAAAATTCTCTAAATTATATTATAAAGAAATTTTTACCGGTATGTGGTCATTTACAAACTGTTTTGGAATGGAATCTTCATGTTATTTTCAAAACAATTAATGTTTGTATTTTAATAAAAATGTGAAATGAATATTTTTTTTATTTTGTATGGTATATATGGAGTTTCCTGACATCCTGATCACTCTGTGTTATAAATATTACTATATAAATTTAAATTATTTTTTTAAATAAAATTATTTAAAAATATTCTTTGTATTTTTTTTAATATAGAATTCAATACAAATTTGTTTTCATCAAAAAATGTTCAATGTAATCTTTCAAAATCATGTTCCATATAATATGACATCCTTTGTTGTTATATATACATTGTGAGATATATAATCCTAGGATACCATTAAAATTATTTCTATGGATGGTTTATTTTGATTATGAAATAATTTTAATGAATCCCTCTTCTCATCCCATGGGTTATAAAGTAATAAAATGATTATGAGACCTTATACTTTTTCCATAGGTTATTCTTTGATGAAATGATGAAATGATAATGAAATTTGATTATTTTCCATACATTATGGTATGATTAAATTCTTATTAAGCCTATTTTCAAGAGAATTGTTATGATAATTGTATTAGGAAATTGGGGAAAATATGGTTATGATTTTCATTGTTTAGAGGAGAACATCAATATCACCCTCCAATTAATTAGGTAAATATTGATAACTCATGGAATAATTAAACTATATTGGTGAGTAAATCCAGTTCAGTAAGGGTATTTGTACACTATGATTGTTAGGGGTGTAAAACATGAATATTATAATGGTTTGGGGGAGTGAAAACATTCAACTATGATAGTCTTATCAATGATACTTGAACTAATTCAGAAATAATTTTCTAGGCTTAGGTGTATGCCAAAAATATATGTATTATTCCAATGCTATGTTATCATAGTTTTTATTCTTTGATTACATTATGATTCATGTATCATGAACATCCATCATTTATTCCATGACACAATGTTATGATCTTTGATATGAAATTTATGGTTTTAAAATGTAATTCTCATGTTCACATTCCATTATGCTCATGATTGGTTGATATATCTCTATTTTACCCTTATTGGGCATCAAACCTCACCCTTTATTATGTTTCCTTTACCCTATTTATGATGAACGGTATTTTTTATGATATTTCTACAAATACTGCTACTAATTAAGAACATAGTGGGAGATGCTGTACTTCACTTTTGGACCAATTGTTTTTGTTTAATTGTTTCCAATGGAGCTATACCTTTACTATCCTCAAGCACATGTTTATGTAATGTAATGAATATTCATCTAATGTTATGTAATATATATGTATGAATATTTTTGGTCTCTACATAGAATATATAACGAGATGTTATAGATCCATAAATCTTTTATAATATTTTGGTTAGATATGCACTATTTAAAATTGAAGTTAAATATAAATTCTTGTGGCTCATAAGATTTCATTATGAGTTTTAAGGAATGTGATAATAAATATAGAATACATTTTATATGAATATAAAAGATATTTTATTTCATTTTGAAAAAATTTATTAACCATTAATTTAACATTTATTAAATATTATGTAATGTTACTCATAATATAAAATTTCCTAACACACATTAGAGTAATGGTATTACTAAAAGAATTATTTATAATGTATCTTTTAAGTATTACATTTGATTTATTAATATTTTCAAGACATTATTTGGAAATTATGGGTATAAAACTTAACCATATGAAATATATGATAAAAAATAGATATCATATATGTTACACTACGAAAGAAATATATTCAGTCACTAATGCATGCGATTTGATGAAAACCGTTCATTATGAATTATTTTAGTCAGAGTCTTTCATCCTAAAAAACATAAACAATATCATAGGTCACTAGATAAATTAAAACCAATATGATACAAAAGAATCATTCATTTAAATGATTATAATTATATATGAGGTGAGTGTATATCTATTTGATATAGTTTTGAGAAATATATGATCTTATAAAGTAATGTATATATCTAGATATTATATCTAGTTAATCTAAATTATACTAGGTATAAAAGGGAAATAAATAGAGATGTGCATGGGTGGAAAATTGAATACCAGTAAATAATGATTATTTGAAAAAGGATTAAGGTAAGTCAATGTGTTCACTAAGTAAAACACATGTTCACTAATAGAGATGTTAAAATCCATTTAAATATGTATTGTTATTGGCTCTTACCATGATTATTATATTTGGTGGTTGAATTTCAGAGGTATAAAATTCTAAAAAATTTGTATTTAGTTTATTAAAAAAGGTTCATGAAATTAAAATATCATATATAATTTAAAATCTATTTGAATCAATTTATTAAATCATGTGATTATTATTTATCCATGTGTTAGCTAGAGGTTAGTAGGAGATATACAGTTTTCAATGTGATATGTTTTGAATAAAATTTGAAATATATATAACTATATTATAGTTCATTATTTCCAAGAAGAAAAGAAATACTTCCCTAATAATGACTATAATTTTTGAAAAAGGGAAAATGATATTATGATAACTATCAATAGGGAATATTAGACCATGTCAAAATATATAAATTGATAATGTGTTAAAAATAAAATATGCAACAATTCAATAAATATTTTTTTTTCAAATCAAAGTGAAATATATATATTTAATAAGATGTAACAGACCAACCAGAGTCAACCAAACCATACACCGAAGCTGGACACCACAAGGTTTGGTGACGAAAAGAATAAAGGAAAAATTTCTTGAAAAAACTCGAAATAAGACACAAGACAAGAGTTCAATGTGGATGAAAATAAATATAACAAAAATCAATAAATACATGACAAATAGGCTAAACTAGGAAGTATAAAAAATAACCATGTGACCAAAAGTCACATCAAAACCACCACTCTATGAAGGAAATGACAGAAGAGGAAATGATATGATGTATGATGACCTTATATTTACTTGTATCCTACACTACAACATCTATAACACCCAAATGGAAAAAATTAGGATGTGAGAACAATGCATAGTAGGATACCACCATTGAGACTAAAAAATATCTAATATCAAAAATTCAATAGTTCTATATTTATTAAAAAATATTTTTACACTAAATCTTTATAAATATAAACCAATTTATAAAACATTTTCCATTCCTTTTATGTAAAATCCATTAATATTCTCAACGAAAGAAAAATGAAAAGTATAAGTGCTAAAACTAGATATCATATCCATGAATCATAAGGTAAGAAGGCAAAAATGGATCAATGAAATACCATCATGTGAATCAATTTTATGAATCCACATATAAAACCCCATGAGAAACAATACATTATAAAACCCATAAAGTGATAATAATCCATAAATGAACAAGTACACTTTTATTTTTTCTCTAGATTATTGGATAATATGTAAAAAATAGATACATAAACTTGGTAAAATGATAGATCTAATATATATCAAGTCCTATCATAGTCTGTTTATATAAAAAACCACTAGTGGTTCCACACAAATAGTGGTCTCATATGTCTATTTCCTAGGAAGCCCAGTGTTCCCAAAGTACCATGATTTTCAAATTATATTTGAAAAAAAATGCTTATAATTTTAATACATTTTATAATCCCTAAATTACAATAAATATATACATGGAATTTATGTAATTTTCCCAGAAAGTTCTATCCATCCCTAATATTCCTCAAACTTAGCCAAAAAAGTGATAAAAAAATAATGAAAAAGGGAGTAACCAAAAAGACTAACTAGTTGTGACAATATCCCTACTATGAATTCTTTCTTCCGCAAGAAATACCATAGATTCTTATACATGTGAAATTTTTCAGACGCTTCATCCTAGTTAAAAATTCCATCTCCCATGTCTCATTTCTATCTAGTCCACACTTCAATAGTACCAACAACAGAATAAATTTTTTACCATGAAGTACCTTCTCTGGATGATCCATAATAAGAACTAGCTACTCAACTATAGTGGTTTTTGTCTCAATATGATCATCTTGCCATCAAATCACATTAGAAGGATCTAGTATATACCTCCTCAGTTGGGAAACATGAAACTCATTATGGATAGATGTCTAATAAGAAAAAGTTACAACAGATAGGACACCTTTTCTAGTCTTCTAATGATCTCAATGGGGAACAAAAACATCATTTACAATTTTCAATGTTTACCCAAGCGATTATTCCCAAGAATTGTTAAAATCTAGCTAAAACCCAATAACAAACCTCAAACATGTGGTCAATGATAACGGTCTGCATAATATTTTTGATTACTCTATTCTGTTACCAATATACTCAAGATCAACTTCTCCTTACCTGTCATCTCATAAAGAGTATATGTCCCCACTAAGGACAACTATCCCAGAACATCCTAGTAAAATGGAGATATACAAGGATTCCTATATAAATCCTTGAAGGGTGTAATATATGTCTTATCCTGATAACTATTTTTATAGGAATCTTCAAAAGGAGTGAACACTTTTTCTAAGATTCTCCAAAATCAAGTACTTTATTGTGGAGCATATCCTCAAGAATCTAGATTTCCTGCTCTATCTATCCATCCTTCGTGGGATGATATGTCGTGCTTAATAAAATCATGGATCCTATTTTTCCAAAAAAACCATTCCAAACCTATATGTGATCATTGGGTCAATGATAAATAAAACAAAATTGGGAACCCCATAAAGTCTCAAAATATATCAAATGTACCCCAATATGTTCCACCTTCATCGTCTCTAGGATTTTTTGGAAATCCACTTATTTTATAAGTTGATCAATGATCACCCATGTAAATTCCAATCCCAGAACCCACTCATATTTTCCCTAAGGGGGTCGGTCACATAACCTCAAGCACACCTTACAATATTCCAGACACTACAAACTAATAGTGAGGGAATAAGGTGTGTCCGTCATGACACTATTCCTTCATTCATCAGAATTTAACTTAGTGGTTTATAATAGTAGTATGATGAAAAAATAATAATGATAAATCAAACCATAGAAAATATACAACATACATAAGGTAGATAAGAAATAGATAAAAATTATGTTTATGGTCATGTATCTATATAAAATTAGTACACATGATATATGGAAAGATTATATATACTACATTCTATAAAAATTTAAAAAAGGAAAAAAAATCTGTTACTTGTGTCATGATCCTAGGCACGATCCTCTTCCCCAAAGCCCAATCATAAATGATCAATCAAGCATCAGATGATAACCACTTCCCCTTATCTATTCCTATAATCATGACTTCTACTAGGGTACCATATGAGGCACAACAAGTGTGTGAGATATATTTAGTTTTCCACCACCAATGGTTTCCAAATCATTCCAGTTCATTCATATTAAATGAAAAATGTTCCAATAATAATAAAAATCAGGGAAATAATAAAATAATATTCACTAGACATGGTTTCACTCAAGAAACCCATACAAATCTACCTACATCGTGGTAATTTGGATGATTATGAACCAAAGTATCCTGTTTAAGTAAAGCATATGGTACAATATAATAAATAATATCACAGAGAATTTTAAATTTGTCAAATTTCCCCAAGAATGAGTTTTGGATTTCTAGATTAATCCCTAAAATATTCATCCTAAATTCTAATTTTTTAATTTAAAATACATCTTAAATATTGAGAATATGCACACTGACCCAGTATAAGGTGGTATAGAGGGAATCAAAGTGTCACAACGATAAATGTTTATATATTTCCAACATCATAGAAGTCCATCCAAGGTGACCAATGATTTTGGTCCAATGATTCACTCATGTAATGGTGTGAAGACAATAAAAGAAGACTAATGAGTCAGTCCCTTGTGTCTCACATAGGGTTCTGAGTCTCTATCATGGAATGGTAAAACAATCATTCCAATAATCCCAAGCACATGTTCTCCCAAAGGAAAATGGTATCACTCATCACATGTAAAAGGAAAATTCACTGTGATCCAATACCATCCATAGGTATTATCACCCCAGTTTATTTATAATTCATTAACAAATTATAACTATAAGGAATGATGTGCCTATCTATGATATCCTTAAGTCAGGATCCTTTTATGTCCCTCAATATAATATTAGGATATCATTTTTCTATCAAGGTCCTATAATTTAGAAAATAAATATTTTAAATATAATTAACAAGTTGGATAAATCACTAAATCAATAGGTTCATATATTGAACAAGGTGTAGGGGAATATTCGATGTTCAATAATTCATATTGATTCTATTTATTAACTCAACTCCTTCGATTCACGGAATCCCACTTCAAGGGAAGTTTAGAAAATTTTATACAGAGGAGAAAAGAACTCTAAGGTAAAAAGAACCTCTTGTGGAGGATTAAGTCGAGGTGATGAACAAGAGGGTTGATTCTCTACTCATTGGGGTCTTATGAAGTAGGGTAAAGATTTTAATTTAATTTCTTTCAAAATTTAGAGAAATTTCTAGAAATATATTTCATGCAGTATAATAACACATGTTATAAAAGATAAGGAATATATGGTAATATATCTGGAACACATAACTTAGGTATGTAGGGCTCACTATATCTAGTTTCCACCTTTGAATCATGCTAGAATTAGAGATATCATATAAATAATCAGATTAATTTTAAAAAGGGACTAATGAGGTCATACAAAACTATCACAACATAAGAGAAGAGAATACTATATTATAAGGAAGATGATTAAATAACCAACCTCAAGCATTCCAATGCACCCAATGATGAACAATTCGTGTGATGGATGAGGAATATAGTAAGACCCAATGGTAGAGAAGAGGTGGAGAGCTCCAGCATGAGGTCTATTGGAAATTACATAGAGGAGAAAAAAATTGGGTTAGAAAAATTTGAGGGAGAAAAAGGTAATTTCACCATTAAATTTTTTGTCAAAGTGTTTGGTTGAATGGTTGTCCAAACCGTGTGCCAACCGTGTGACATCAACTACTAAGGGAACCTACCACATGAGCTATCTGCACAACTTGACTAACCATGTGCATCCCATGAGAAATGTATATGTGACTTGTTTGATATAATTTTCAAATTCGTGTGCCCCTGTCATCATGGTTTCAATGAAATCGTGTGAGGTTATCCTTCCCACTGGGTGCCCACACAATTATCACGAACTGTCCACTTACCATTTGGATCACCCTTACCTTCCAATATCTAAATTTCTATACTCTAAACAATCCCTAGGATCTCATTAAACAATCCATGACCATTATATTCCATTAATAGTGTAAAGGATAAGTTTGAATAGTAATTTACATGTCTATAACTATCCAAAATGAAATAACATTACAACCTACCATCATTAAAACAAATTCTCATAGTATTTCTTTCATGTTTGGTAAAATGGTATCCAATAATGCCACTGCACACATGCATCAGCTTCCCACTCCTAGGTCACACCTTGTACTTTATCATGTTTTCATAGCCTCTAGACTAGTGGAATGGAGATTCCTTAGAGATATTTCATGATTCGATCAAGGATAAGTATCCCCATCTTCTGAATGGATGGATACACTTCTAGATCAGAATCAATGGGGTGAAATGAATGCGATGAGTCAGCATGATAATGATGAAGTTTTGATACATAGAAGACAACCGAAATGGAATAATACATCTAAGGTAAGTTTAAATGATAAGATATTGAAATTACTCTCTCTTCTATATTGAAATCACTGATAGAAGGAGGGGGTAGACTTTCTATCATTTAATTCATCTATGACCTAATCTAGGGGATACTCATAAGAAACCTTGATTTAGACATGAAACTACAGTTTTTGTTTGCAACAATTGGGGCAATACTTCTTTGTAGACTTTATTTTAACAATGGATTTATACATAAGTTTCACTTTCTCTAATGTCTCCTGAACGAGATGAGGACCCAGTAGTGCTTCCTCACCGTCCACTAACTAGCATTTAGGTGAACAGAACAACATACTATGAAGTTCCTCATAAGGATACATCTGAATCATTTACAGAATAGTATGACAACTATAACAGAGTTATATTATTTTCCTATGAACCTCAAAAAAGAAAGGATATATTCTCGGAAAAATACCTCTAACACCCATACCATCCTTTCAGACTTCCCATTAGTTTAACGTCCATATGTTATACTCAATGGAACCTCTAAACATAGTTCCTTCTACTGGCCATGATAGAACCATGATGTAAATTTTGAATCTTTGTCCGATATGATAGACTATTGAAAACTATAATGGAGTAAAAAGTGTGAAACCATGGGAAACATGTTGAAGATAACCCATACAACATAACTTCCTTAAAGAGATCTCAGAAAGTCCATAATGAAATATATTTTTAAATCATTAAATTTCCACTTATGAATAGATTAGGTCTGTTGGAGTATAATAGATTTCTTGTTTTCAACCTTAAACCACTGACAGGTGGAGCAATGAGTGATGAAATTGAAAATCTACTTATTTCTAACTAGACACAAATACTATCAATGTATGTCTTGGAATATCATGTTAATCCCATGGTGAACATCCGAAATAGAATCCTCATATTCCCATATCAACTCCTACCATATATTATAATGCACCAAACCAATCCCATGGAAGAGTAGGATATAATTCCCATTAACAACCCAACCAGGAGCTGGATTCTCACCTCTTAAACTCTCCCTCAATTTGAGGCCCTCAAGTTTAGATATCTTCCTCATACACACCTTCTACATAAGAGAGGATGTAACTGCTAGCGCTATTATAATAGGCATCATGAATTGTTCATAAAACTCCAGGTGAAACATGGAAAATAGTTCAATCAATTTTAAAAAATTACTAGCCTCTTGGATAGACTATATATGAATCATCCGAATCAAGGATTCAGCCACTACATTACCATAATTGGATGTATATGAATGCTCAATATATAAAAATTACAAGTATTCTACCCCTATATTTCCTCAAATTCATGTCTTTCATTATGGAGATATATTTAATAATAGTATGGTCTATGTAAATGATGAACCAACTCTCGATTTGAAGTTCTTAAAATATTTTACGGAATGAAAACATTTTAATAACTTGAGGTTTTTCATTGGGTAGTTTTTCTCAGGAGGTATCAACTGGTGCAACCAATATGCTACATATCAATATACCTACATCCAGACAAAACCTATCCCAAATCATGAACCATCACAATAAATATAATAACTTCTTCCCATCTTTGGAGTAATCATGATTATAACTAGAGGAAGTATCCCTTTCAACTCTTGAATGGATATATCAAAATCCTCAAATTAGAGGGATTTCACAACCTTCTTTTTCAGGCTCATAAAAGGTGTTTCTAAGGGAGATAAATCTAGGATAAATTTCCTATCATAGTAATATATCCCCATGAAACCACATCTATCACACATATTCATAGGTTTTATCCAAGAAACAACGACACTCATATTCTTTTGGTCTATAGATACACATTCCTTTGAGGTCATATTAACCAATAATTTAACCTTACTGATCCAAATGTGGAATTTTATAGGATTCAAAAATAGATTATTCCTCCTATGTATTTAACATGATCTCATGATGGTCTTCAAGGTCATGTCTGGTGTGAGAATACATTAATATGTCATTAATAAAGACTACCACAAATGAAACCAACTATAGGTGAGAACCCTAGTTAATCGAAGACATAAAGACTTTCAGTGTATTCGTAAGGACAAATGGCCTAAAAAGATACTCGTACAAGAAATAAATTATTTATAACATAGTATATGATATTTCCAATGATCTCAAATTCACCTTATGGTAGACCGACCTCAAATCAATCTCGAAGAAAACTAATGCTCCTTGAATATGGTGGAAGTGGTCTTCTATATTTCGATGATGATGGTGTTTCTTCATAATAAAATGGTTCAATAAGTGTTAATACAAGAAGAAATAGAGGGTACAATCCACCTTTATGGAGAAAAGGACTAGTAATCCTCATGGTGAAGTGTTGGTATATATACAACCATTTTCATCTAGATCATCTATCTTCTTCAGGATTTCTTGGAGCGCTATACGTTCTATCCTAAAGGGTTAAACAAACACTGGTTCAACACCTTAAAATATCTCTATAGTGATCTAAACCTCTATTTTTATAGGTAACACAATGAAATTTTCAAGGATAATATCCCTAAACTGATCCATAACCTGATGAAATTCACCAAGATGTTTCCCAAATTTCCCATAAAGAGTCTCTCCATCTAGTCTATTAGTTTACCTATCCCGGCATGCTCATGTCCATCTTGGCTTTATTGGATATCCCACTATCTTGTATGAATATACGTTCTACACTCGGGTGATGTGAAAAAACCAATCATTATTAGAAATCACTATGTGCATGATAAAGAACAAAATAGTCCATACAGAGAATGATTTAGAATCTCTTCATCTTAAGGATGATGAAATTCCATAAGAAATGGTACCTTCATATCTCAATGGGGACCCCCTTAACTAGTGTATACCCTCCACTTGAACCCCTAATTATGTTTCAAGAGTCATAATTCCATTGAGGTTCACTATCTCTAGGCCTAGGATTTTGATAATTATATCCTATATAGTGGATTGTGATTCACCTATATCAAATAGAGGAAAAAAGAAAGTTGAGGCTACTAGAATAGTACATCAAATTGTTGAAGGCCCTAGAATCTATTCCTTATGTGTTGGCTACACTATTAATATATAGCCCAATCCACATCTCTAATATGTTACCTGACTAACCTAGGTAGGTCTTCTCATCTAGAAAACAACATATGAGACTTGGATACCTTGGAATCTATTATCCCCATGACATAATTGGAAGGAAAATGAAAACATATTAGATTGATGTGGAATTTCTAATCATGTACCTATAAGTTGTGCATGTATAGATCACCATTCACTGGGAAATGGAAGAAATTATCAGAATAAATTTTTGAGGTGACTCATACTTCCATAAGATCAGCACTCGATCGGTTTTCATGTGTATTGGGTCTTTTATTCCCCTCCCTACAACATTGGAGACACACCACATAGTTATACGTGCATGACACCTAGATTATACTTCCCCCACATGCAATATCGAAACAATTTTTCCTTCCTCTAGATAAAATACTTCTTTCTCTAGAAGTTGAACCACCATAGATCACTTTTTTAGGTTCCCTTAGGTTTTACTCGGTGATGAGATTCTTGTTCACTATCTCTGAAATAGTGGTTAGCCAAAAGATATTCCCATATGACCGGATGGTGTATGCAAGCCCATAATCAAACTCTATCATATTATTCATCTCATCATAGATTAAGGTCATTGAAAAATGTAGTAATTCATTGAAGCAGTCAAAATATTCCATCACTATCAAGTAACCTTGCTATCGGCGAATAAACTATCGAGCATAGTCTATTCCCAAGGTTTGTGATAAAATTAGTAAAAGAAGGCTCTCTTGAAGTCAGAAAATACCATACCCTGATGTCAACCAAACAGAGTGAGGACATCACACTAATTCCTATTGTATTCATGTAGAATTTATATAGTGAACATGACCCTTCACACCAGAGACATCTTGGTATGTTCAAATATGTAAAATATAGACTCTAGCCATGAATCTGTATCCTGAGGACTACCTTCCCCTAATAAAGTGGGATGATGATGTTGCGGAGACTCATGAGTCAACTCTTCCATAGAAGGGGAAGGAATAGAATAACCTTGTATTGGAAATAAGAAATGGAAAATTCCTTCAAATAATAGAGAATCATCACCCAGTGGAAGATCTGAAGGAGGTTACGTAGGTGGAACTATATGTTGTATCAATGGTGGCTAAGGTAACACCACCTCTTTATCATTATTGTCACCACATTCATGGAATATGAAATGAGGACACCCTGGTGGAATAAATCGAATTTTTCCAAGTTCACTCCCAAGATAAGATTTAATGAAAGATAAGAAAATTGATAACAAAAATGGATAGGTACAAAGCCTTTATAAAATGGAGTCACACCTCTAAACTTTTTCCAAAATCTATTTAGGTGATAAGAAAGGTTAAATAAGTATCAACACACAAAACCTACTACCCACTACTAAGGTCGTATTATGGTCATTTTTTCATTCAACAAAGGAGAGGTTCTAGTATATGGAGATTCAATTGAAGGATACAGAAGAAACCACCATTTAATTTTCAATTATCATCCTATTTAGCGATAACAATTTTATTTTAAAACATTAATTTATTGATTCTTATTCATATATATTTTGATATTGATATCTCAGTCCAGATAATTCCATCACCGACTCCAAATTTATAAAGGTCGATACTCTCTAGAAACTGAAGTTGGCACATCTATTAACTACGAACTAGCCTGTACATCCGGTATCAGTATGTAACATTCCGTGTAAAGTGATTTCATGGAATAAATACCATAAAAAATTTATATAATAATGCACCTCTTAAAATACCATTATCATTCACTAAATAAATCAAATAATGTTGTATAATTGGATGATTTATGTTTTACCAACAATCTATAAATCAAAACACAATTTTTATTGATGTATAAACATTAATTAATCCAATTATGGAATTACTACAAGAGACAATGTCACACTGCACAGAATAAAAAACAAGGAACTATAAAATTCACAAGAAAAATAGGAAATGAACATATAAATATTGATATATCATGGTATAATGTTTGTAATTTATGTCCTATGGTGCCTAATATGATTCCTAAATTTTATTCTCCCACATATCATCAATCAAGGGTAAAACAAATCCCATAAAAAGAATAATAAAAATAATAATATCACAGAATACATGTGTTTCCCAATGGTGAAATTCATAGAACTATAATAGGCACACTTAATAACAACATTAACACAATCCATGAAATTTCTATTTCGCTTGTATATGGGTAATTTAATCTTAGGAATGGAGTCATTACTAAATTCAAAAATTCGTAGTATCCATTATAATTCTAAATAGTAATAAAAAAGTAATAAAGTTCTTTAGTACCACTTTGTAGTGTCCCATCCTTAGATTCCACCCAATCGTGCCCTGATAAAGTTGACCACATAAACTCAAGAATGACTACCTATATGCTAGAGGCCAATGAATAACAATTAGGGCATATGGTGTGTTTGTGTGGAATCTATTTCCCCATTAATTAGTGTTTAACATAATGTTTTTAATATTGATATGGAATAGAGGAAATAATGATAAATCATACAATAGAAAATAGAGAACAAGAAGAAGTTGAATAAAAAAAAGATATTAAATGATGATGATGATAATCAAGTAGCTATAAAAAAGGAGTATATATGAAATAAGGGATAAAATCATATAATATATGTAATAAAAAAATTAAAAATTATAAAAAACATATACTACTATTATCATTGGAATATACTTGGTCCTCTACCAAGGAGAAACATCCTCAATGATTAATCATTCATCCAAAGATGGCCACTTCCCTTTATCTATACATGCAATCATGAAGTTTACATGGGTAATAACAATGGAAAATTATGTCATGTGATATATTATTAGGACACAAAAAAAAGTGTATAGATTAATCAATTTCATTCATAAAAATAAGTAATGTTACAATTTAAAAAATTTATTAGAAATAAAAAAAATCATAGGATAAGGTTCTACATGGGATAGCCATTCAACAATACCTCCTTCGTCCTAATCCGAAAATCTATGAACCATTATACCATGTACAAGTATGGTGTAAGGTACAATGTAAGAGATTGTTATAAAAAAAGTTCCAAGAGGATTAATTTCCCCATGAATGTGATTTTTCATGGTGGATTCACCCATGTAATTCAAATTATACATTCATATACATTAATTTGAAATCCATAATTAGATTTTAGGAAGATTCACACTAATACCATCCATGGTGATATAGAGGGATCCCATGTATTAATTTAAGGGCTCTGTATATATGTCTAATGCCATGGAAGTCCTTATGAGGTGAGAAATTATTAATATAGAATGTTTCACTCTAATAACGTTGTTAAAAAAATAAGATAAAGACTCCAAATCTATCTGTACTATATAATGTATGGGTAATATTATATCCCATGAAATAGTGTATCTATATGGACACCAATCCTGTCCACGAGGTCTCACCTAGGGAATCAGTATCACTCATCAAAAGGAAACTAAAAAATCATCGAAATCCCATCCAATACATAGATACTATCTCCCCTCGAGCATTTACAATTTATTAATAAATTATTACAATAAGGAATAATGATCTCATCCAACGTGTTTTTAGGTCCGGACACTTGTATCACCCTTGATACAAGGTATGGATATGATTTGGATAGAGAGGTTATAACATTTAGAAAAGAAACATTTACAGTATAAATAATAAGTTTTTAAAATCACAATATCAATTAGTTCAACTACAGAATGAGGTATAGGGGCCTAATCTATATCTTACCATTCCTTTAATTATATTTATTATCTCAGGGTATTTATTTCCATGAAGCCCTACTCAACTGGTTTTAATTCAATTGTAGACAAAGGTAAATAGACCTCAAATGTAAAAGAAAACCATTACGGTGGCTTAAGTCAAAAAGGTCAACCAAAGGGTAGGTTTTCCACTCGTTGGGGTCAAATCTAGAAGCGTAAATCATTTAATTTAATTATTTAATCAATTTAAATTTAGTTTTTTATGTTTCGAAAAATTGAAAAATGAAGCATGTTATAAAAATGAAAAACCATTAGGGAAAAAAGATAGACCACCTACCATAGGTTTATAGTTCTCTCCTTGTCTAGTATCATCCATTAAATCAAACTATAATGAGAGATATCAAATAAATCATCGAATTCCCCAAAAAAATAGTGAATATTATGTCACAAAAAAGCACAATAGATTATAAGGAAACTTAGAATATATGGAAGATGATAAATGAGCATACCAAATTAATTTCAATGAACCATGTTATGAAGGAATCAGATTAGGCATGAGGATGATAGAAATATCCTTGTGTGGATAATATGAGAAGATATTGGGTGTGAGTTCCACTAAAAATCACAGGGGAGAGATAAATTTAGGATAAAAATATTTCATTGAGAAAAATGTAATTTCCACTCCTAATCGGGGATTAATAGTTTCGTTACATGATTGGCCAAACCGTGCACCGACCATGTGGAATCTAATACCTAGGAAATCCCCATAGATGATTTATCTATACAGTTTGACTAACAACGTAAAACCCATGAGAAATGTCTTTATAACTTTTCTAAGACATGTCTCATGGTCATGTTCCCCCATCCGCATGGTTTTTGAGAAACAATGAGGCCTACTTTTACAAACAGTTTTTCGGCATGGTTAAGCCACACGGTTAGCACTAACCATTCACTAAACATGAAACTCATCCTTTAATTACAATTTCTAAAGTATTGGGTACAAAAAATCCCCAAAATCATTTTGACCACTCTATAAAAATTATATCTCATTAATAACATAAAACATAGGTTTAAAAAGAAACTTAATATTTCATACCTCTCCAAAAATATGGGAAATTAAAATCCAAATTAAATACCTCCCATTAGGATTATGTGGAAACCGATGAAAAAAATCCATAGAAATCTCATCCCACATCCATATCAAAATAGGTAAGGGCTGTAACAAACTCTTAGTTCTCTAGTGTTATGTCTTAAATCTCTAATATGTAATACACCAAGAGAAAAAAATCCATAATCAACTACTCTTCAATAAATAACAATATATCATATCATGATACATCTTATTAGCCACATGTTTCACATACCAACAAGACTTGTGTCCGCTATCCATCATCTTTTGTTGTAGGGAAAATGGAAGAACCAACTTACCATGAAAGAAAAGTGCTCCACTAAGAGACTGAGACCACTCACCCAAGGTCTCCCCACTATAAATGATTTTACCCTAAGAATTTTACTTATTGTCTATCACCTTCAAGTTCCTATCTCTATCATAAAACGATGAGTTCTCATTAATCAAACCTAATACCACTTTCCCACCAACCTCTTCTACCGCAAATTTCATCTCAACAAACAAATTCATTATAGAATACTCCTCATACATTTATTTTTGGCCTTTCTTCAGATTTTTCCTACTCAAACCACCAACGACCACATTTCCCTTCCTAGGGGTGCACAAAATATCCAAATTAAATGTCTGAAGGAATTCCACCCAGTGTATTTATCACAAGTTCAGACCCCTCTGATTAAAACTATATTTCAATATATTATGATTAGATTACCTTGTAAACCAGTCCCTAAAGTGATAGTGTCTCCATATTTTGAGTTCATGTATAACCATATCCAACTCAAGAATATAGGTAGTGTTGTTCTTCTCATCAGGTCATTACTGTAGTGAGCCTAAGGCTACCACTTATTCCATTTGAATAAATACACTTCTCAAACCCATACTAGAAGCATCATAGAAAAAATCATAACCTGAACCCAGTTCTAGAATATTCAAAATTGGTGATGATGTTGACCACATCTTTAGGTCCTGAAAATATCACTAGAACTTATTATTCCACTAAATATTTACACCCTTATGGGTCAAATTTATCATTGAATATCTGAGATTATAAAAATACTAATAAAGTCATCTATAGTAACCATCCAATACAAATAATCTTCGAATACAAAACACATTTCTAGGATGATTCTAATATAGAACTATAAATACTATTTTAGAGTCCATTGAGATTACCCTCTTTTATATCACATTCCCATGAAATTTCACTCCCCAAATCCAGTTCTCACATTTTGAAATTGTTCCATATCGGGGATATTTTTTCCTGGTTATAACAATGATATCCAAATGGTCCATGTTTGTAACACCCCAGGTAAATAAAGAATATGACATATTTATATTTATACATATTTTTGAATAAAATATTAATATTACTTTAAAGGGGATTCTATGCTCGATGGCGTACCCAATACGCAACAATGAGTTTCTTGGGAATCTTACGTTGCACTCTAATAATAAAATAATATTATTTAAAATGGTAGTTAACGCCTAGCCGTTGTAATGGCGGGAATGAACATAACTAACTAAAAAATGATTATATATGTTTGTCAAATATTTTTAATCATTACAATAAGTGTTAGAGGATTAAAAATGCAAATGAATCCAGTTTTTAAGCGTAAACATTCTAATATTCTTTAAAAGGTCGATTAACCACCTTTTGATGGCGAACCCCTTTTAAATACACTTTTTTGACAATTTTATAAGCTCTATTTTTCAAAATAAACATATTATTTATTATTGGGACATTGAAATTTACCTTGGGTTAATTTGTTTTATTTTTCTAACAATGTTCATTTTTCAATGAATAGTGAAAAATACTGCATTTTACATCAAAACTGCTTTTTCATATAATTTAATTATATGGATATATTTTCTTTTTAATTTGTTTTAAAGTGTCATTAGAATATATTTTTACCATGAGATTCAATGATGGTAATTGGGATTAATTTCACTTTGGAATTAGGCATAAAAAAGTGCCAAACTTTTCATAAATATTGTTTCTTAAAAACCCGCTATTTGTTTTGACAACGGGAAGTTTTTTTAAATTAATTATTGAAATTTATGTGTTTGGAATTTGGTAAAATTAATTAAATATTTGAAATTATAAGGTAAAAATTACGTAATTAGGACTCTTGTTTTTGGACATTATGAATAGTAACGACGATAATTATCTTTAATTATCTTGATTAATGAGTAATCGGGTAGTTAAAGATAATAAGATAATATCATAATAATAACAAAATGAACACAAAATGTGTCCTAAGGCTACTGGTTGTCTCATGGACGACCATGGGATGCCTTGTTCCAAACTTGGGGGCCCCATGGAATCACTTTTGTGAGAAAGTGACTTTTTATCTTTTTATTTTGAAAGAATGTTAAATGTAACAAAGAATGTATCACCTAAGTAAAATATTATTAATTTTGTCTACATAAATGATCTCTTGGACTATAAATATTCATTGGAAAGATAAAACGATTTCCTACATCATAGTATTTGTTTATAATTTTCAGAAATTAAATAAATTAAATTATTTATGACATCATGATGATGCAGCGATGACCTCATTATTTAACGATTTAAATAAAATGGAATGATAATGTAGAATCTAAGATCTAAACATGTCCAAAACCTATTTTATGGGTGTATTTAGAAACCTTATCACCTTATCCTAGAAACACATTAATGTTGGACCATTAAAATCCGAAACTCAGTTGAAAATAAAGTTACATTTTATACCTTTCCAAGAGTGCCTCTCCTCTCCTCTTATAAAAGGCCCCCACCCCTACCTCCATACCCACACTTAAAAAGCCTTTGGCTCGTCCATCCCCTGACCATTTTGTCTCTCCACATACCTCTACAACTCCTTGAAGCTTCACATTGGGCTGAAGTCTTCCCAAGGAAGCCTTTTATCTCAAACCAAAGAGAGTTACCCGATTTTAAGGTAATGTCTTCACTTGTGTCATTTTGTTTTATTTTGCTTCTTCAACCCCCTAAACTCTTTTTATTATTTTATTTTGCAACTAATACAGTATGATAAATATACTAGGAAGTTTTTATAATAATGATTCAAGATACACTTACACACACCTACATCTAATTGTTAAAGAACATATTGTTTCTGTGGATGGCGAATTTCTGCCTCATGAAACGATGATTGTTCAACATTCTTCTAACACCTTAAAAGGTGGCCATTAAGATGACACTATATTTATATATGATATATAATATGTTTAATTTTTACTTAAACTTCTGTATTTTTCATTTATGGCATACCTTTATGGTTTCCATTATGGTTAAACGCGATATCTTCATTTAAGGAAGTGCGAACTACCGCCCCCTCAAAGTGATTTGTTTCATTAATACCATATGTGGTACGTATAAAGGATATATTTAATGATATTATATATGATACCATATTGAAATTAAAATACTATTATGTATAATTATGTTTTAATTCCATTAAATATGAAATAGAAATGGAAGTAGCGTTCATGCGTACGTACGACTTACCGTCTCCATGAACGGTGCATTTCATTTCTTAACCCTAAATGTTATGTAATATTATAAATTCATGATTATACTGGATATATATGATATATATGATATCTAAATCATGAATACAATTCTGGATAAAACGAACCTTTGACCACACGAACAACATGTAATTGTAAGAAGTCCACTTTCGACTTAAGAACCAAATATCGACAAAACAAACATTATTAACTTAAATGATTACATAATGTTTATGACATGGAAATAAGTTATATAAAAGGAATAATGAACTTGAAAAAGGTTCTTAAGGAAGTATAAATTAACTCAAGTTTATTATTGAGGAGATTAAAGAATGGTCGAGTCAAGTCGGACCTGAGATAAGGGGTCTTACTCCTCTCTTTCTTTTTAAGTACACTCTTCTATGTCATTCCTTCTAAATCTCATCATTCTTGTTATTGGGATGTTATTTTATATTACTCTTACTGTAATTTTTATGTTCATATTATGAGAGACCATATTCTCTCTCATCAATCCATTTTTGATGTTTTGAGTGGCGCCGTTAGGATGCCGAATTTTCGTAAGAGATCTAACCTCTCTCTTTCTTTTTAAGTACTCTATGTCACTTATTTTAATCTCCTCTTTGTTATGTTGGGGAATGTTATTTTATATTCATCTTTCTGTAAAAATTATGTTAAAATGATGAGAGACCCTATTTGATCTCATCAATCCATTTTTATAAGTTTTATGTGGTGCAGTTAGGCTGCCGAGTTTTCATAAGGGCTTTTTAATCTCACTGTTATTCCCGTGAGATTTATGCTACATTTTCCAGAATTTTCTTTGAGTGGTGTATGTACTACCCATTATTTTACTCATTGTGTAATATAATTTCATTTATGAGTATTTACATCAATTTTGTATTGTCCTTCTTTCACGGAGTGCATGTATCGAAAGATACACATGTCGGTAAGGGAACCTTTCACCCTCCTTTTTTGTAAAAGACTTCTTTTGTTATGTCTTTTAATTCACATAATATTATGTTGAGATATGTTCTTTTATATCCTTATTGATTTAAATTTTATGTCCAAGTGATGATATACCCTTTTTATCTCTGGTCAACTCATTTTCTGAATTTTTTAGTGACGCCGTTAGGCCGTCAAATGTTTTGCAAGGGAACTTCTTAACCCAATTTTGATTCTTTGGGATAAGCTTGTACTCCTTGAATATGTCGTTCTATGAATATGTGTGAATAACATCAGATTGTTTTATACTTAATATCCACTTATATTTGGTGTATTCGTTTTTCACACATAATTATGTAATTGATTTATCCTTAATCCAAGGATACCGTCTTTGTAAGGGAATTCGTCTCAATCTCCTTTCATTGAGGCATATTTCGTTTTATACACAACTTTCTTTTATACGGTGTATAAAGCCCTTTTAATTTTACTTTTATACAAAAGGAATCTCTTTCTATGAAGCGTTTTACTAATCGACAAAATGGAATGTTTCTTTTAACGTACGCAGTGACAAATACCTTTTCCGCCACCGCGAGTATTGTTTGAACTTTGGCTTCCTCAACATGCCATAATGTTTTTAAAATAAAATAAATTCCATGTACACTTTTATGTATTTTGGTATTGAAAATGGTTTTGATAAAGGATACTATTATGTCAATATATTTAAATGATATATTGTGATTGAAATGTGGAAATGTTATCATTCCTTTATATTGGTTTTATGTGTTATAATTTTATAATGGTACTTGGACATTTTACGGGTGGTTACATGATAAACCATATGACGTGTGGTACCATGAATACCAGGACGGGTGGTTACGTTATAACCTCCAATGCATTGGGTATGGAAGTCGGCCGTATGGCTATTCCATTAAGTATGTATGGAAGTTGGCCGAATGGCTATTCCATTAAGTGATATGTGTGGAAGTCGACCTTATGATTATTCCGCTTAAGTATGTTTATGTACCAAGTTACCTTTATATGTTATGTGATCTTTATATGGGATTTATGGTAATATTTTGGTTATAGAAGGGTAAGTAATGAACATTTATTCAGTGAAGATTTTTTACTACTTCGAAAAGGTGAAAAGTATTACTTTGATAAAGTATACATGGTTTAATTATTGTTTTGAAAAACTAACAGTTTTCATTCTTTGTGTATCCCTTAATGAGCTTTTTATGCTCATCCCAAGTTTTTGAAATGTTTTTCACAGGACTTAATGTGGAATAGTGTCAATGATGGGATCAAGGGAAAGTCATGCTACCTAAAACATGGAACTAGACATGTTTCTTTTTAAGAGTTTTTATTTTATGGAGACTTAGTAGAAGTTTCTACTTTGTAATCTTTTGAGATGTAATAGTTATGTCCTAATTCACTAAAACTCTAAACCTGAAAATATCCTCAATGTGAATTATTCATTTAATTCAATATTAAGTAAGGTTTAAGGATGGGGCCTTATGGTTGGAATCAAAGGTCAGTTTAGATAACTTTATAGGTTAGGGTATTCTTTAAGCATAAGTGACATTACCATAATGGTTAGGATTTCAGAAAGAGTCCTAGTTTTAGATAATGTGAATGAGTAATTATATCTTAGTGTTTATCTTCCTCATTAGTACATGATGGTTTTGTTGATATACTCACACTGACCATTTTGGTTTTAGTAAATGGCTGGATCTAGCTGGCACCAAAGTAATAGTGGATGTGAAGGAAACTGTGACAGTTTTTTTGAGCAAGCAACTGGATGATATGGGAGATTCAATGAGAACTATTGTGATTATCCTCAACCAACTATCTGGAGTCATGATTGACCACCTAAACCTTGGTGATTTCTCTAAGGAATCATATATGAGAGAAACCAATCCCTACGGAACTAGAGGTAATAATCATAAAGGTAAGTGTGTTCAAAAACCTATGTGTCAAAAATGTGGAAAGAAACACCTAGGAAAATGTTTCAAAGGGACAGAAATATGCTATAGATGTGGAAATGAAGTTCATAAAGCAAGAACTTGCCATGGAAAAAAGAAGCATCCAGTTGACTCGAGGAAAGGGAAAGAAGTTCTTTCTGAGGGATCAATTGAATGTTTTAAATGTGGTGTGCATGGTAATTATGCAAACACCTGTCTTATGAAGAAGTTTCGTGAATGGGATCACCAAGATCGTACAAATTTTCGTTTACCAATACCTAATTCCATTCCGATTGAGGATGAAGAAACTGAAAATGACCAATCAAAGGTTTGGATTATTTCATAAATATTGTTTTCCTATTTTGGAATATTAGGATATGATTCATGATTTTGTTTGTAGGAAAGAAGTATTTCAGAATAAGTTAGAAAGGAATAGTTAATGGATCATGAAGAATGTTTAATGAGTAAGATGTCAACATATAAGGGCTTCAAGAGTTATGGTGAAATTCTTAAGAGTATTACTTCTCTTTTGATGATGGGGTTACATTAGAAGACTTTTTATAGTATGTGTAACCCTGATGTTTAATATATGAAAATTTTATTCAAGGAATATTTAACTATTCTTTTGTGGACATAGTTATAAAGAACCAGTTGGGTCTATATGATCCTTACTTTTGAGGTAATTATGGGTTACTATATGTTATGATGGAAGTGAAAGGCATGAGATAAAATTGAGTTCAAATTATGTTATGGTTATTTTTGATGATGTTATCTATTTTTGGGGAATTATTTGATAATTATATAGTTTTGGAAAAAGGACAACACGCGGACCATGTGACAACCCGTCGCGGCGGACAAAGCTGCTGGAATCGAACCCACAACCAATGTGCAACTGGTATTTATTGCCTACCACTGGACTACGTGAAGTCCCTGGATAGTTTGACTGATTATTTTTAGTTAGATGCTTTTATGAATTAATATTAATTTGATTTTGGGTTATCTATGGATATTTATTAACCTATCATCGAGGATATGTGATTAGGTTAATTACTTTTCAATACGAGACATTAAGAGCAACTGATGTTGTTTAGAGAAAATATTTACGATTTAACATGGAAGACTATGTGACTAAATCCTTCAAATATTTGGGTTTCAATCTTAGTTCGGTTTACTTTCAATAATTTTATGGACAAATTGATTATCAAATGTTCCTCGTTGAACTTTGGGTTTTGTTGGACAGATTTTGGAGATTAAGAATAGATTTTCTTTTTATAAAGGGTTATCCTTTTCTGTATTATCTGATCTTTTACTAAGCTTTTTGGTTTTGGTTTTGGTTAATGTCTAAATACATGGGAAGTATATAGTTCTCTTTTGTGGATTATGTGATTCTCTAGAAGTTGATTATAGAACTCGTAATGTGAAAAAGTCTTCCTAAATACTCTTCTTTTGGAGAAAATATGATTTTGTGTAAGGAATCTAATAAAAGTTGAAAGTCAACATGATAAGTGATTATGTTTCCTTATGAATAAATTCCTCAATTAAAAGTAACTTAAAAAAAATTTTGTCTATTAACTTTTCCTACTGGGGAATCGAATACCGTTTAACCCATCACAAGTTTGTGATTTTCTTGTGGTTAACTTTCTCCTAAATTTTTTTTCTATCACTCTCTATCAGAACATGACCCTGTTTTTTCTCCTCCATGTCCATGTTTTTCTACATGTAATACTAGTATGGGTTAAATTGGGTGACCTCTTTACTTATCTTTCTTTATTTTAAAGTGATTGTTTTACCGACTCTTGTTCTGATGTGGGACATTCAAGGATGTTTCCAAGCTCAATTTTAAAATTGTGAGGACGCAATTCCCAAAAGGGGGGAAGGATGTAACACCCCAGGTAAATAAAGAATATGAAATATTTATATTTATCCATATTTGTGAATAAAATATTAATATTACTTTAAAGGGGATGCTATGCTCGATGGCGTACCCAATACGCAACAACGAGTTTCTTGGGAATCTTACATTGCACTCTAATAATAAAATAATATTATTTTAAATGGTAGTTGACACCTTGCCGTTGTAATGGAGGGAATGAACAGAAATAACTAAAAAATGATTATATATGTTTTTAAAATATTTTTACTCTTTAAAATAAATGTTAGAGGATTAAAAATGCAAATGAATCCAGTTTTTAAGCATAAACATTCTAATAATCTTTAAAAGGTTGATTAACCGCCTTTTGATGGAGAAACCCTTTTAAATCCACTTTTTGACAATTTTATAAGCTCTATTTTTCAAAATAAACATATTATTTATTATTGGGAAATTAAAATTTACCTTGGTTTAATTTTTGGTATTTTTCTGACAATGTTCATTTTTCAATGAATAGTGAAAAATACTGCATTTTACATCAAAACTTCTTTTTCATATAATTTAATTATATGGTTATATTAGCTTTTTAATTTGTTTTAAAGTGTAATTAGAATATATTTTCACCATGTAATTCAATTATGGTCATTGGGATTAATTTCACTTTGGAATTAGGCATAAAAAGGTGCCAAACTTTTCAGAAATATTGTTTCTTAAAAACCGGCTATTTGTTTTGAAAATGGGAAGTTTTTTTAAATTAATTATTGCAATTTATGTGTTTGGAATTTGGTAAAATGAATTACATATTTGGAATCATAAGGTCCAAATTATGTAATTAGGACTCTTTTGTTTTTGGACATTATGAATAGTAACGACGGTAATTATCTTTAATTATCTTGATTAATGAGTAATCGGGTAGTTAAAGATAATACGATAATATCATAATAATAACAAAATGAACACAAAATGTGTCCTAAGGCTACTGGTTGTCTCATGGCCGAACATGGGATGACTTGTGCCAAACTTGGGGGCCCCATGGAATCACTTTTGCGAGAAAGTGACATTTTATCTTTTTATTTTTAAAGAATGTTAAATGTAACAAAGAATGTATCATCTAAGTAAAATATTTTTAATTTAGTCTAAATAAATGATCTTTTGGACTATAAATATTAATTGTAAATCTAAAACTATTTCCTACATCATAGTATTTTTTTATAATTTTTAGACATTAAATAAATTAAATTATTTATGACATCATAATGATGCAGCGATGACCTCATTATTTAACGGTTTAAATAAAATGGAAAGATAATGTAAAATCTAAGACCTAAACATTTACAAAACCTATTGGATGGGTGGATTTAGAAACCTTATCATCTTATCCTCGAAACACACCAATGTGGGACCATTAAAATCCGAAACTCATTTGAAAATAAAGTTACATTTTATACCTTTCCAAGAGTGCCCCTCCTCTCCTCTTATAAAAGGCCCCCACCCCTACCTCCTTACCCACACTTCCAAAGCCTTTTTCTCGGCCAAACCCTTCCCATTTTGTCTCTATAAATACCTCTATAACTCCTTTAAGCCTCACATTG
The DNA here is from genome assembly GCA_963277665.1 of Viscum album. NCBI lineage: Eukaryota > Viridiplantae > Streptophyta > Magnoliopsida > Santalales > Viscaceae > Viscum > Viscum album. The sequence goes on from OY728140.1 coordinate 2,121,749,448, forward strand.
GGTAGAAGTCTTCCCAAGGAAGCCTTTTAGCTAAAACCAAAGGGAGTTACCCGATTTTATGGTAATGTCTTCACTTGTGTCATTTTGTTTTATTTTGCTTCTCCAACCCCCTAAAATCTTTTTATTCTTTTATATTGTAACAAATCCAGTATCTTCAATATACTAGTATGTTGTTATAATAAGGATTCGAGCTACACTTACACACACCTACATCTAATGGTTAAAGAACATACTGTTTCTGTAGATGGCGAATTTCTGCCTCACGAAACGATGATTGTTCAACATTATTCTAACACCTTCAAAAGTGGAAATTAAGATGACAATATATTTATATATGATATCTAATATGTTTATGTTTTAATTAATCTTCTATATTTTTCATTTATGGCATACCTTTATGGTTTCCATTATGGGTAAACATGATATCTTCATTTAAGAAAGTGCGGACTACCGCCCCCTCAATGTGATTTGATTCGTTAATACCATATGTGGTAAGTATAAAGGATATATTTAATGATATTATATATGATACCATACTGGAATTAAAATACTATTATGTATCATTATGTTTTAATTCCATTAAATATGAAATAGAAATGGAAGTAGCGTTCATGCGTACGTACGGCTTACCGTCTCCATGAACGGTGCATTTCATTTCTTAACCCTAAATGTTATGTAATATTATAAATTCATGAATATACTGGATATATGTGATATATATGATATCTACATCATGAATAAAATTATGGATATAATGAACCTTTGACCACATGAACAACATGTAACTGTAAGAAGTCCACTTTCGACTTAAGAACCAAATATCGACAAAACAAACATTATTAACTTAAATGATTACATAATGTTTATGACATGGTAATAAGTGATATAAAAGGAATAATGAACTTGAAAAAGGTTCTTATGGAAGTAGAAATTAACTCAGGTTTATTATTCAAGAGATTAAAGAACGATCGAGTCAAGTCGGACCTGAGGTAAGGGATCTTACTCATCTCTTTCCTTTTAAGTACACTATTTTATGTCATTCCTTATAAAGCTCATATTTCTTGTTATTTGGATGTTCTTTTATATTAATATTACTGTAATTTTTATGTTCATATGATGAGAGACCCTATTCTCTCTCATCAATCTATTTTTGATGTTTTGAGTGGCGCCGTTAGGCTGCCGAATTTTCGTAAGATATCTAACCTCTCTCTTTCTATTTATGTACTCTCCATTATGTCACTTATTTTAAGCTCCAATTTTTTATGTTGGGGGATGTTATTTTATATTCATCGTTTTGTAAACGTTATGTTAATATGATGAGAGACCCTATTTTATCTCATCAATCATTTTTTGTAAGTTTTATGTGGCGTCGTTAGGCTGCCGAGTTTTTGTAAGGGATTTTTTATCTCACTGTTATTCCCGTGAGATTTATGCTACATTTGCCACAATTTTCATTTATTGGTGTATTTACTGCCCCTTATTTTACTCATTTTGTAATATACTTTCATTTATGAGTATTTACATTAATGTTGTATTGTCCTTCTTTCACGGGAAGCATGTCTCGAAAGATACCCATGTCGGTAAGGGAACTTTTCACCCTCCTCTTTTTGTAAAAGACTTATTTTGTTATGTATTTAAATTCACATAATATTATGTTGGGATATGTTCTTCTATATCCTTATTGATTTAAATTTTTTGTTCTAAGTGATGAGATACCCTTTTTATCTCTCATCAACTCATTTTTTTAATTTTGTAGTGATGTCATTAGGCCGTCAACTTTTTTGCAAGGGAACTTCTTAACCCAATTTTGATTCTTTGGGATAAGCTTGTACTCCTTGAATATGTCGTTCTATGGATATGTTTGAATAAAATCTGATTGTCTTACACTAAATATCCACTTGTATTTGGTTTATTCGTTTGTCACACATAATTATGTAATTGATTTATCCTTAATCCAAGGATATCGTCTTTGTAAGGGAATTCGTCTCAATCTCCTTTCATTGAGACATATTTCATTTTATACACAACTTTCTTTTATATGGTGTATAAACCCATTTGACTTTTACTTTTATACAAAAGGAATCTTTTTCTACTAAGCATTTTACTAAACGACAAAAAGGAATGTTTTATTTTAATGTACCCGGTGACAAAGACCTTTTCCGCCACCGCGAGTATTGTTTGATCTTTGGCTTCCTCAACAAGCCGTAATGTTTTTAAAATAAAATAAATGCCAAGTACACTTTTATGTATTTTTTTTATTGAAAATGGTTTTTATAAAGGATTCTATTATGTCAATATATTTAAATGTTATATTGTGATTGAAATGTGGAAATGTTTTCATTCCTTTATATTGGTTTTATGTGTTATAATTTTATAATGGTACTTGGACATTTTACGGGTGGTTACGTGATAAACCATATAACAGGTGGTGCTGTGAATACCAGGATGGGTGGTTACGTTATAACCTCCAATGCATTGGGTATGGAAGTCGGCCGTATGGCTATTCCATTAAGTATGTATGGAAGTTGGCCGAATGGCTATTCCATTAAGTGATATGTGTGGAAGTCGACCTTATGGTTATTCCACTTAAGTATGTTTATGTCTCAAGTTACCTTTATATGTTATGTGATCTTTATATGGGTTTTATGGTAATGTTTTGGTTACACAAGGGTAAGTAATGAACTTTTATTCAGTGAAGAGTTTTTACTACTTCGAAAAGGTGAAAATTATTACTTTGATAAAGTATACATGGTTTACTTGTTGTTTTGAAAAACTAACAGTTTTCATTATCTATGTATCCCTTACTGAGCTTTTTATGCTCATCCCATGTTTTTGAAATGTTTTTCACAGGACTTAACATGGAATAATGTCAAGGATGGGATCAAGGGAAAGTCATGCTACCTAAAACATGGAACTAGACATGTTTCTTTTTATGAGTTTTTATTTTATGGAAACTTAGTAGAAGTTTCTAATTTTTACTCTTTTTAGATGTAATAGTTATGTCCTAATTCTCTAAAACTCTATACCTGAAAAGATCCTCAATGTGAATTATTCATTTAATTAAATATTAAGTAAGGTTTAAGGCTGGGGCCTTATAATGTTCTCCTCCTTTTTTTAAGAAAACAATGAGATTTCATCCATTAACATGACAATAGAATAGTATAATAACAAATTTGTTATCATGTTCATCAAAGCTGTAAACTCTAAAAAAGTGCCAGTCAGAACAAATGGAATTACCAAGAACAAAAAATTCTCTGACCAGATTATAAATACTATCTTAGCTATGTCGTCTTTTCTAAAAATCAACCGGTGGTACCCAAACTAAATATCATATATTTTAAAACCAATAGGCCCCTCGATGATGGTAAAAATATCACCAATCCATTGGAAATGAATATTTGTTCTTAATAGTAACCTAATTCATCTCTTGGTAGTAAATTATATGTCTGAGGCTCCCATCATTACCCTTAGAGAAGAGTATAGAAAAATCCCATGTTGACCCACTATGATGAATAAATACTTCATCTACAAGGTCATCAAGTTAGAACTTAAGGTCCAACAATTCGGAATGTTCCATTTGATAATATGACATAGAAATGGGGATTATTCTAGAGAGAATGTAAATAATTAATTGAACATCTATTTATGGAGGTAAACCAAATAAATCATTCATAAATAACTCAGGGAATGTCCACAATACTATAGGAATTCAACCACAAAAAGGTTCAATGACATGAAGAAAAATCTCTATCAACATTCAATAGATGAACCCATCATAGTGAATAACAAGCCCAAACATTCCTAATCTAGAAGCATAATCACCCCGAAATATATGAGTAACCACATTGGTAGATAATGAATATACGTTATGGAAATAAAAATCCATCTATGACATAACACTGATAATCTAATCCATGCGGATAATTAAGTTGAGGATGTCAATATCAGGAATAAAAAAGTCTGATACCATCTCAATGTCGGTTATCATCATCTGACATGCGAGGAAGTTAAAACATTGTTTATAAATCTTTTTAAATGTTGTGGAAATATACAATTAATTCAACTTGTGTTCTAACCAAAATCCCAACACATAAGTAATTTGTTATCATATAAAGTAATGATTATCCCCCGTATCAAACATATCATTCAACATAAAATATTTAATAAAAACCCTACCACAATCTGTAGTCACACATGCTTCAAATTACACTAGTTTACACTCAACTTCATAATGATTTTTAGTCTTTACTCATGCCTAATCTTTCATAGACACATTAACATTACCTATAGCATGAGGATAGGACCCACCACCCTTGTAAGCATCTACAAAAATCTTCTCACCATTGGTGAATATATATATTACCTCACTAATCTATGATATCCTATCACAAAATAATTTTAGATTTACAGATCATCCACAATGATGACATGGATTTAGTTACTTGACAAGATTTGGTTGTGATGAACAGGCCACCCGTACTAACTGAAAAAAAGACAACTTTGGTCTTGAGAACGCTCCCAAAGCTAATCCTACATAAAACTGACTACATTTTAACATCTTTTTAGGTCTATATGATACACCCTAGCTAACCACTTCACCAACTAGTGAATCACCCAAACCAATCATTCCAATTATGTCTTCATTATCCACATATTCATTTCCAAATACCTCCACAATAGTTTAATGGATATGAGAATCATCATTGACCAGGTATCGAGACTCAACCCCAACTCAAAAATACCATCTTTTAGGTACTCATTAGTGACATGTTTCAATTCCAAATTCACCAACTAATAAAATATAAGAAACACTCCATAATGATTTACCCCTATAATGTTCGAAACTATTTCAACTTCTCCTTATGTAACATCTCATGGTAACACTAATATATAAGTATTTTCCTAAAATAATCCTAGGTGAGGTCCTCATGAAACTTAGATTACAAAATAAATCCCCAAAATTTCTTTCGTTATCCCTTGAGCATGTACATGGAATAACCCAACTTAGAGTCTTCTGGAGTCTTCAATAAATTAAAGTTCCTCTAAATCCACTAAATACAGTCCTTATATTCATGTAGTCCCATATCATTCGGGGGGAATATTAGATTATTCTTAGTAAATTAGGAGCCATATGCACCATATGTCTTTGGTTCCGAACACCCACTTGACCGAGAGTTTTAAGAGTGTATATTATAGTTTCTACCAAGGAAGGGAAAATTAGAAGATTTTCTTGCAGATTCTGTCTCGCCAATACCATTCTTGGATTTAAAAGATCTCTTGTCACAGGAATTTATTAACAAACTCAAGACACTAAAAAAATTGATCGTGATTTCATTCCATTATTTTAATTCCACTTCTAGAATTCAAACAAATTCCCTAAAACAATATGAATTTAAGTCAATTATGAATTCTACTGATGAAAAACATAATAAAAAGTACATGTCAATTTAAATAAACATCCCATACAGTTCATTCAATTTACCTAAAATAATATGTCAAAAACCTAAAAAAATTTCTTGACCACCAATGGTAAGTTGAGTTCAGTCATTGGAGTGAGATGTAAAGGTCCCTTTTCCTAACATACTATATAAATTATAAGAGTCCTAACTCTTCTATAACAAAGAAATAGAACCAAAATAAGGTATTGTTAACACACATCAGCCTAGCCTTTACCTTAATACCATATTGTAATAGACCAACCTCGGTCAACCAATCAATTCACCCATGGTGGCCGCCACATGTTATGGTGAAAAAATTATGTGTCAGATATTTTAAAAAAAGAAGAATACAATGAAAATGAAATTAAAAAAAACCATACATTCCTATCCAAATCAGTATAAATCAATAATTATGAAAAATATAAATGTGACCAACTGTCACCTCCAAACCACCCCACTATGAAGGTAATAACAAAAAAGTAGTTGAAATGTATCAATATGACCTTTAGATTACCTATATCATGCAATATAACAACTAAAACATCCCAATGTGAAAATTAGGTTGGGAGAACAATTCCCATCAGGATACGACCAAAGAGTCCATATATGTTCTAATACCGATAATTCAATAGTTTTATCTTTTAAAACCAAAAATCATTATAAATAGTTTTATTAAATCCAAACCATTTAATAAATCATTTTCCTTTGGATTTAAAATAAATACTTTCATATTTTCAAAGGTATATATTTGACAGGTAGAAGTGATAAAATCAGAAATCATATCCATGTAATATAAGGAAATAGAGTAAACACATATTAATGAGTAACCATTACGTAAATCCATGTGATACAACCTCATATGGAAACCATTGAGAAACAATCCATGTTAAAAACCATCATGAGATAAAAATTAGTAAATGATCGAGAGCACTTTCATTTGGGACCTATGTAAAAGACATACAAATAGATTTTAACTAGGTTAAATTTTTGATACAACTGATACCAAGTCCTACCATATTTGTTCAATATCAATAAAATAATAAATAGTTGTACCACACACACAATGGATTCCTACATCTATTTTCCAAAGCACCGAAGGTTCCCAAAGTTCCAATATTGTCAAATACATTTCCAAACCACGATCAAAATCTGTAAACTATTTTCAAATTCAATCCAATCCACTTTGGCATAAGAAAAAAAAAATCCATTTTTGAATTAGAAAAAAATATATTGTTCAATAGAAGACCTTTAAAAACATTTTTCATTGCATGAAATCTTTTGAAACCACAAAATGACTCTATTCAATGGAAAATCCAAATGAATTTATCCATAATAAAAATAAATTAACCAAATTAATCTATCATATAGAAACTTTTACCAAAAATGGTAAAAATATAGCCACCTTCGACATTGGTGATTGGAAACAAAGAGAAAAACTAATAAAAGGAAACTAACATAAACAAACTACAATGGATTGATAGAAAACCTTATATGATCATAGTTCTAAACGAAATCACAAAAAAAACCATAGCCTTAACCAAATATAATGTGTTGACCTCACCTGTTTTGATAATCTCAATCATGTATTCATATGTGTTGAAAATCCCAATTATATTTTCATTCTCTATGATATTGTTAAGTATCATTGATATATACTTTAATTCTTTCAAATATATGATCAAATCAATAATAATTTTTAAAATAGTCTTTGGAATATGTTAATCCTCTTTTATCCATGTTCATACAAGTTATAAATTGATTCTAACACAATGGGATGTGTTCTGCATAAAACAGATAAGTAATCTGTCTATAGCTACTGATAAAGAGCTACCGGTAACCAGTCTACCGATAGACTTAGTCTACCGACAGATAGCTACCGATAGACTCAACAAAGAGCTACCGATGTGCTTATAAATGCAAGCTACTGACTTACAGACAGCTACCGATACAAACATAGAGCTACCGGTGTAAGTATAAATAGCTACCGATGGAATAAGAGTCACCGATGGACGAAGCTACTGATAGACTCACAGCTACCGATACACGCATGGAGCTACCGATGCGTGGAGCTACCGATGCATGGAGCTACCGACGCTTGGAGCTACCGATAAACAAAGTCACCGATCCATCAGACTCACCGATCCATCAGACTCACCGATCCATCAGACTCACCGATCCATCAGACTCACCGATCCATCAGACGCACCGATCCAAGGACTCACCGATGCAAATGAGTCACCGATGCAAATGACTCACCGATCAGATGACAGACCGATGCTGATCTATCTGAGTCACCGATCATTACTCTAATGCTGATGACCTACCGATCACTTGAACAGTCATAAACAACTGTTTGAATTTCTTTATCTTTATCTTTATTTATTCTAACCAACGGTCATATTAGTTATATTTTAATACCCTGACAATTAATTAATAAAGGTTGTCGGATGTCAGGAAACCGTACCTCGTACCTGCGGAAAGGAAACCTCTTCTGTCCTACGGAGCACGTGACATAAATACAAGAAGACTCTGCTGAAGAGATGAGTGAGACAACACACACAGAGACAAGGAAGACATACGACATACTCAAGAAGAGCTCTGTGCATACAAGAAGAACCAAGCAAGACAGAACCACATATACAATCAAGCCTACTCAAGAAGAGTTCTGTGCATACAAAAGAATATCGAAGAGCTTCATCGACTACATCTCACTGCCTGTGAACCTGAAGCATACGACACTCTGCTTCTGAAACTTAATCGAGAAGAGGACTCCGAATCACTTCTGATCAATTCCAAAACGAGTCCAGTGCTTCACTGAAATCACTAGAGCCATTTCTAAACTCTACATCTCTGCTCTGTGATTTATTTATTCTACATTTTGAGCAGTGTGTGTTATCTGCTGTATTAAACACACACACTGACTCCTGTACTTTCACTGGAGGATCTGTAAATCCTCAGCAAACCTTTTACACTTCATTTCCCACTGTGGATAGTGGTAGAGGTCTTGTGACCTGGACAGCTGGCTGCTGTTGTTTGTTTTCCCACGTAGAACTGTGGTAGAGGTCTTGTGACCTGGACAGTGTGTTCACTGTTGTTAACCCCGATCCAGGGTGTGGATCATTTTTATATAAACTTTTGAGAGGACTAAGTCTCGGCTTGAGACTGAACCTCTTGGTTACATTTGTTGTGCCATCTCTTTCAAAGTTTTATTCCGCTGCTAATCACTTTAAAACTAATACTGTTTTTAAAGTTACTTTGATAATTAAATTAGCAAGTGTTTATGTTAAGTGTAGATTAGTAAGTTAGTTTCAAAAGATAATCACACACTCTTGTGTTGATTAACTGGGAATTAATCAATCCCTTGAGAATCTAACAGAACCTCTACTTTAATATAAATTCACTACAGTTTAATTTATTATTTTATTTTGGGGTCTTTAAGACAGAGTTTTTAAATACAGCAATTTTAATTGGTACTCAATTCACCCCCCTCTTGAGTAAACCACTCCGACCAACACTTGGTATCAGATGTTTGAAAATACTTTCTAAAAGTACTCTGCTTTTGAACTGTGATTTTAGTTGTATTTTAAAGGTCTTAAAATATCTGTTATATCTAAATTTTTATCTCTTTAAAATTCTCTCATTATGGACAATAGACTTGAGGGTGCTGCTACTAACCGGCCACCTTTCTTCAATGGAACCAATTATGCTCAGTGGAAACTGAAAATGAAAATTCATCTAGAAAGCATAGGTTTTGATATTTGGACTGTTATTGAATCAGAATACAAAATTCCCACTACTGCTAGATCTACTTGGGATGAACCTGCAAAGACTGCTTACAATAACAACTGTAAAGCTATGAATGCTCTGTACTGTGCTCTAGGAGATGAAGAATTTAATAGAATTTCTGTATGTAAAACTGCATATGAAATTTGGGATACCTTAGCTATTTCCCATGAAGGAACAACTAATGTTAAGGAGATGAGATTGAATACCTATACTATTAAGTATGATAATTTTAAGATGAAGCCTGATGAACCCATTTCTGATATGTATCTCAGGTTCAATGAAATTGTCAACACAATGACTTTTCTGGGAAAGGATGTTCCAACAAAGGAGAAAATCATGAGAATTTTGAGATGTCTACCTGAAAGATGGAGAGGAACCTCTGTCTCCATTAGAGAATCCTGTGACATTGGAACACTACCTGTCAAGGAATTAATTGGTAAACTGATGATGTATGAAGAAGAGATTAATGTAAATAAAGAAGAAGATGATGAACCTAAAAGGAAGTCTATTGCCTTCAAGACTACAACCTCAAAGAATAAGGATAAAGAAAAGCCTCAAGCTATCAATGAAAGTTCAAGCAGTGAGGAAAGTGAGAATGATTCTGACAGTGATGCTGAGATGGCTCAAATAGCCAGGAGATTCAAAAAGTTTTATAGGAAAAAGAAATTCTTTAGGAAACCAAATTACAAGGGAAAGTATGACCAATAAGGAAAATGGAAAAAGGATTGGAAGAAGGCTGACAGAACTGATGAAGTTGTCTGTTATGAATGAAAAAGAAAAGGGCACATAAAAACAGACTGTCCAAAGCTGAAATACAGAAAGAAGTATGAATACAAGGATAACAAGTACAAGAAAGCCATGAAGGCTACTTGGAGTGATTCAGAAGACAACACAAGTGAAGCTGAATCTTCAGACTCTAAAAAGAATTGGGCCAACATGTGTTTCATGACAAACACTTCTGAGGTAACATCAGAGACTCCTGTTTTTAATTCATACTATTCTGGAGAAGATTCTGACTCAGAAAACATGTCAAAATCTGAATTGTTTGAATACTGTGACTTGTTATAAGAAACTTGTAATGAGCTTAAGGATAAATATAAAGGTTTAAAGAAACATTATACTTTAAGTGTTAAGCATAAATCTGATCTGGATATAGAAGTAGAAAAGAATGCTCAGTTGCTTAAAGAAAATACTGAACTAAAATTGTCTAATGAGCAACTCAAGAAAGACTTAGAGAAGTTCACCAATGGCAAAAATACACTGAAACAGATGCTAGGAAAGAAAATAGCACCAAAATATACTACCGGTATAGGATACCAACCTGGACAGAGGAAAATTGCCAAAACTAGATTCATTTCTAAATCTGGACAGAATGAAGGTAATTCTGGAACTTCATATGCTTCAACCAGTTATATACATAGCTATGGATCTAATAAAGTTTATCTTTAAAATAATGTCAATTCTACAAATTATATGAGACCCATTAGACAAATATGGGTACCTAAAGTGTTATTGGCTAACCTGTCTGGACCCAAGAAAATCTGGGTACCAAAATCATCTCCCATCTAAATCTGTTTTGTAGGGAACTTGCTTGAAGAGCTCCTGTAAAGAGACCTGGTATTTAGACAGTGGGTGCTCAAGGCACATGACTGGAGATTACTCTTGTTTTAAGAGTTTAATAAAAGTTGATGGAGGCTTTGTCACCTTTGGTGATAATTCAAAAGGAAAAATCATCGGCCTAGGCCAGATTGGTAACACTGATTCAATTTTGATCTCTAAAGTTTTATTTGTTGATGGCCTTAAATACAATTTATTATGTATTTCTCAGTTATGTGATGATGGTTTTCATGTTAAATTTGAAAATGATTCTTGCAAAGTTTTTAATTCTAAGAATGTTTTGGTATTTTTTTCCTTAAGAAATGAAAATGTTTATGCTGTTAATCTGAATTCTTTAGCTAAGCAGAATATTACTTGTTTGAATGATTTTCATAAAGAATCTTGGATATGGCACAGAAGATTGGGACATTGCAACATTCACTCACATAGAAAACTCTCTAGAAAGAACCTAGTTAGAGACCTACCTAAATTAGAATTCCCAAATGATAGAGTGTGTAACCCCTTTTAAAAGGGAAAACAACAGAAAGTTTCTTTTAAATCAAAGAAAGAAGTTTCGACTTCTCGACCACTTGAATTGGTTCACATGGATTTGTTTGGACCATCAAGAGTTTCTAGTTTAAATGTGAAGCACTATGTTTATGTTCTTGTAGATGACTTTTCTAGGTATACTTGGGTATATTTTCTAGCTCACAAAAGTGAAGCTTGTTCTTCTTTTGTTAAATACTCTAAATATGTAGAGAACCTTAGTGGACTTAAGATTAAATCATTGAGGAGTGATCATGGTCGTGAGTTTGATAATCAATATTTTGAATCTTATTGCTCACACAATGGCTATACTCATAACTTTTCTGCCCCTAGAACACCCCAACAGAATGGTGTAGTAGAAAGAAGAAACCAAACCCTTCAAGAAATTGCTAGAACCATGCTCAATGAATATGACCTGCCTATTTATTTTTGGGCTGAAGCTGTAAATACAGCTTGTTATGTCATTAATAGAGTCTTAATCTGACCTGTTCTTAAGAGAACCCCTTATGAATTGTGGAAAAATAGAAATCCTAAGGTTAATTACTTTAATGTTTTTGGTTGCAAAGTATTTATTCTGAATACTAAAGATAATCTGGATAAGTTTGCTTCCAAAAGTGATGAAGGAATTTTTCTGGGTTACTCTATTTCAAGTAAAGCCTCTAGAGTATTCAATTAGAAAACCAAATGTGTAGAAGAATCTGTTCACATCAAGTTTGATGAAACTGATCCACATGAGCCTAAAAACTCTCTTGAGAATCTTGAAGAAGATTTGTCTATTCTGGACCTTAATGATAAATCTAAAGAACCTGTTATAAAAGCATCCAGTTCTGGACGTTTTCCAGAATCTGCTTCTGTTGAACCCGAACCTATAGATGAACCTGAAATTTATAGTCCAACCTTTACCAGATCAACGAGGATTCTAAAGAATCATCCTTTAGAAGCTGTTGTTGGTAATCTTGATAGAGGAACACAAACTAGAGCTTCTCTAAGAAACCAGGTTGAACATCAAGCTTTTCTTTCACAGCTAGAACCCAAAAATATCAATGATGCTATCAATGATGAATTCTGGGTAATACCTATGAAGGAAGAATTAAATCAGTTTGAAAGAAACAAAGTCTGGGAATTAGTTGACAGACCTAAGGACACTTTGACAATAGGCACAAAATGGGTTTTTAGAAATAAAGTAGATGAATCTGGAAATATAGTTAGAAACAAAGCTAGACTAGTTGCACAAGGATATAGTCAAGAAGAAGGTATAGACTATGAGGAAACTTCTGCACCTGTAGCTAGACTAGAAGCCATTAGGATCTTACTTGCATATGCTGCACATCTGGATTTCAAGTTATATCGAATGGATGTGAAAAGTGCATTTCTAAATGGTTTTATAATTGAAGATGTTTTTGTAGAACAACCACCTGGATTTACTAACCCCCATTTTCCAAATCAAGTTTTTAAACTTTCTAAAGATTTGTATGGTTTAAAACAAGCTCCAAGAGCTTGGTATGATAGACTTAGCAATTTCCTTATTTCAAAAGGTTTTACTAAAGGGATTGCTGATCCAACTCTTTTCATTAAAAGAATTTCTAAAGATGTTTTAGTTGTACAAATATATGTTGATGATATTATTTTTGGATCTTCTAAACACTCTTTATGTACTGATTTTTCAAAAAGTATGCAAAATGAATTTGAAATGAGCATAATGGGAGAGCTTAAGTACTTTCTTGGATTTCAAGTATTTCAAAATGAAAATGGTATTATTTTGAATCAAAGTAAATATACAAAGGATCTTTTAAAACGTTTTGGTCTGGATAGTGTCAAGGAAAGTGAAACTCCTATGAGTACTACCTGTAAATTGGATGCAGATGAAACTGGGAAACCAGTTGATCAAACAAATTACAGAGGTATGATTGGTAGTTTACTTTATCTTACTTCTAGTCGAACTGATATTATGTTTAGTGTGTGTATGTGTGCTAGATTTCAAGCTAATCCAAAAGAATCTCATTTGCTTGCTGTTAAAAGAATTTTTAAATATCTCAAACACACGGTTAACTTAGGTTTGTTTTACCAAAAAGGACAATCCTTTGAGTTAATGAGTTATTGAGATGCTGACTTTGCTGGTTGTAAGTTAGATAGAAAAAGCACATCAGGAACATGTCATTAGCTTGGAAAATCCTTAGTTTCTTGGTGTAGTAAGAAACAGAACTCAGTTGCATTATCTACTGCCGAAGTAGAATATATAGCTGCTGGTAGTTTCTGTGCACAAATTCTGTGGATGAAACACACTCTTTTGGACTATGGATATGTTTTTAAACATGTTTCAATCAACTGTGATAACACCAGTGCAATAAACATCTCTAAGAATCATGTATCTCACTCTAGAACCAAACACATAGATGTAAGACACCATTTCCTAAGAGATCACTATCAAAAAGGTGATATTTCTCTTGAATTTATTGGCACTGAACATCAATTGGCTGATATTTTCACTAAACCTTTAAGTTCGGATAGGCTAAGTTACATAAGACACGAATTGGGAATGTTTAATCACTGATGTGAAAATTCTCACCGATGTGAAAATCCTCACTGATGTGTAAATTCTCACCGATGTGAAATCCTCACTGATGTGAAAATTCTCACCGATGTGAAATTCTCACCGATGTGAAAATCCTCACTGATGTGAAAATTCTCACCGATGTACAACTCTCACCGATTTGTTTTTCTCACCGATGATTAACTCACACCGATGAAAGGTTTTAAAACTTCTGTCTACCGCCTAGAATACGAATCGTTTTATTTTATTTTATTACTCTATTTTAGTCATTTATTTGGAATTCCTAAATGATAAAACTCAGTCTAAGCCACTTCTTACCTCACCTAGCTCAAAATCTCTCACCTTCAAACCTTAGCTCTCAAATCGGCCAAGAACCCTAAACCCGCGATGGAAAAAACCAAGCTTCCTATCGTCAGAGATGAAAGTGCAGAACCAAACGCTAAGAAGCAGAATACACAGCATAAAGCCAGTGTTAGTGAAGTCAGAACTAGATCGGGAAGGCGACCAGTGAATCCTCACTTGCAGAATAGAGACATAGTAATCGAGAAGGAACTGTGCGTGGAATGGCTACTGCCTAGAAAATCCTTAATACTTGAGATTCTGGAAGACCAAAAATGGGTGGATTGTTTTTCGAATAACAATGGCCCATACTACCCGAAGTTGGTAAAACAGTTCTATGAGTTTGTAACCTTCGAGAAGTCTGAAAATGAGAATCGGGTAAGCTCTTTTGTAAATGGAAAAGAGATGTCTTTTTCTTCAGTAGAGTGGGCTGAGAATTTAAAAGTACCACATGAAGGTGTCTCTGGGTATGTATCAAGAGCAATGCCACCTAGCAGTGACATTTTTGATTATGAAACTGCCTTAAAAGAACTGACTGGTAATGGGAATCAAAGGCAAGTGGTTGCTGCTGAAATGGATGGAGAGAATCGACTGCTCTTCAAGTTTGTTCAGCATGTGTTGATACTGAGGCGAGGAGATTTTTCAAATCTGAGATATCAAGATATATATCTTCTTCATTTGCTAAGACATGGTGTAAAAATCAATCTGTGCAGATTGTGAATGCTTCAAATGGAAGACATGATTAGACCAAAGTCAAAGACTAATGCTTTGTTCTTTGCCAAGCTGATTTCAGTGATGATAAAAGTGAAAGGAATAGCTAAGTCTCGGGATGAGACAGTAGTAGTCAAGAACACTTTTTTCATCACCTCGAATTTGTGTAAGTACATGAAAATTAACTGGAACCCATGGAAGGGAGAATGGTTCAGTGATGATCAGAAGATCTATGATAGGTTTAATCCTGTGGATCATCCCTCAAGACCAAAGGATATGAGAGATCCAAGTCTGAGACCTGATGAAGATGAACCTGTTTATAGTAGTGATGAAACAGAAGAAGAAGAAGAAGAAACTCCTATGGATGTTGGAGGATATCCAGACTTGCCCCCAAGTCCTGTTGCAGAATTGGTCTATTCTAGGAAAGGAAAGGTAGAGGAAATTTGGTCTACTCATGAGGAAGACCAGTCTGTACCTCACCAAGAAGAAGAGGAAAATGAAAATGTATCTGAATTGTATGCTTCTGGTAGTTTAAGTATGATTCCTTTGATTGGAAGCTCAGCTATGCCTACTGCTGAAGTAGAAAGAGATACAGAAGAAGTTGTACCTGTTTCAGAAAACCTCCTTACTGCTGCTGAGATGGAAGTTGTTGTGGAAGATTCTGATGAAGAAAGGCCAGCAGAAAATGCTGTTGTGATATATGAGAATGCACCCATTGAGGGGGAGCATCATTCTGTTCTTGGAAATGTTACTGTAGCTGTTGTGCTTGGAGACTGGGAAGAAGACCCAGGGTTTATAGTCTGTGGATTGGATTATCCAGATTCAGATAATGAGATGTCTGAGAATAGACCGAAGACCAATTATGATCTTGCCTCTGAGTTGTTGCCAGATGATGTGGTCAGATTTCATGATCTGAATAAGCTAAAAGAGGACCTCAAAACCAGTTTTGTTAAAGAAGTGAAGTTAATGGAAACCTCTCTTGCTTCCTCAATTAATTCAATAATGACTGATTCTGTAGTTTGTTTGGCCTCAGCAAGAGGATCTGCTGCAGTTGTCTCAAATGATTTTGTCTCTAAATCTGATCTTGAATCCATGAAGAATGAGCTGAAAGAATCATTCAGTGCATCAGTTGCTGAGATGAAGAAAAACTTTTATGAAGAAATGAAAATGTTAGAGAGATCCTTCGAGTTATCTCTGGCTTGTAATTTATCTTCTTTTGTGTCTGAGCTTATGGAAGAAGTGAAAGAGTGCCAGACTCAGTCTTCTAGAATCGAAGCGGATCTGGAAGCTCTCAAGACATCAGTTGTTGCTTTGGATTCTTATATGAGCTTCAAGTCTCAAGCTGACAAGGACCTAGCTTATGTGAAGAGTGTAGTAAGCCAGTTTGTCTCAGTGTTTGAAAGTTTCAAAACCTCAGTGAAGGATCATGTTCAATTACAAGACTCTCAAGTTCAAAGCCTAATCAGTGGTTTGTCTAAGAGTTTCAAAGAAACTGTTTCCTTCTCTCTTGGCCCTCTCACATCCAAACTTTTAGTTGACCTGAATCAAGTTAGAGCAATGTTGAAGGAGGAGATTGGTTCTATTTCAACCAGTGGCTCTGTGGACTCATCAGAGTTGAGCCGAGTGGTTCTTTCTACAAGAGATTCAGCTAGAGAAATAATTAAGATTGTTCAAGATTATATGAGATAATCCTCTGCCTCTCAGGAATCCATAAAGAGCAAAGTGGACCACTACTTCACCAAAATTTTCACCAAGCATCAACTCGAACACCACTTCAAGCTAATGTTGGAACACATGAAGCTACCTCCAGTCACTCAAGCTTTCAGAGAACAAGTGAGAAAGCTTAGAGAATTGACTCCAGCCTTAGAGAAATTTATGGAGAACAAAGATGATTTCATCTATGCTATGGAAAGAGGAGGAGGAATTATTATGGATTTTAGAAATCTGTTGCTTCCCTTCTTGCATGTTGATGCCAGACCAGTCATCATCCCTCCTGCTTTGCCTGCTTCTGCCTCAGCTGCTTCCACAGTCCAGCTGACTCCTGCTCAAGCTCTTCGCAGCCTCACACCAATGATCACCCAAAAATCTTCAACCTATAGGCCTGACTCTGTGTCAGTGGCACAACCTCCTTTGATCTTTCTGGCATTCCCAAACCTTCACCTGAATCCTCACCACCCGAGCCTTTTTCTGATCCCAAAGGGAAATCTCACGTGGAAGATGTGGATTGATCCAGTGGCCAGGATTTTTGATAGGAATTCACTTGTATTCTGTTTTTGTACTTTTTGAATACTCTAATAAAGAACTCCTTTTACTTCTCATGTTTTATTTGTCTCCTATATATGCTTTCCCACTTTTTTATTATCACAAAGGGGGAGAAACATTTAATGAGACAATAAGGGGGAGAACACAATGAGAGAATGAGAAATATTTTCAATGGAGAAAAATAAGGAATAAGGGGAGACACATTATCTTTTTTTTTCTTTCATTTTTACCTCTAATACCTTATGTCTATATAGTACCTTATGATTGTTACCTCTAATAACTTATGTCTATATCATACTATTTCTATTATCTCTGATGCTGTTTTCAATGGGAAAATTGAATTCAATCTTATACTCTTTACTATTATATTTTCACTATGTTAAATGACCATATCATTAATTGTGATTATCAAAAAGGGGGATATTGTTGACCTCACCTGTTTTGATAATCTCAATCATGTATTCATATGTGTTGAAAATCCCAATTATGTTTTCATTCTCTATGATATTGTTAAGTATCATTGATCTATACATTAATTCTTTCAAATATATGATCAAATCAATAATAATTTTTAAAATAGTCTTTGGAATATGTTAATCCTCTTTTATCCATGTTCATACAAGTTATAAATTGATTCTAACACAATCGGATGTGTTCTGCATAAAACAGATAAGTAATCTATCTATAGCTACTGATAAAGAGCTACCGGTAACCAGTCTACTGATAGACTTAGTCTACCGACAGACAGCTACTGATAGACTCAACAAAGAGCTACCGATGTGCTTATAAATGCAAGCTACTGACTTACAGACAGCTACCGATACAAACCTAGAGCTACCGGTGTAAGTATAAATAGCTACTGATGGAATAAGAGTCACCGATGGACGAAGCTACTGACAGACTCACAGCTACCGATACACGCATGGAGATACCGATGCGTGGAGCTACCGATGCATGGAGCTACCGACGCTTGGAGATACCGATAAACAAAGTCACCAATCCATCAAACTCACCGATCCATCAGACTCACCGATCCATCAGACTCACCGATCCATCAGACTCACCGATCCATCAGACTCACTGATCCATCAGACTCACCGATCCATTAGAAGCACCGATCCAAGGACTCACCGATGCAAATGAGTCACCGATGCAAATGACTCACCGATCAGATGACAGACCGATGCTGATCTATCTGAGTCACCGATCATTACTCTAATACTGATGACCTGCCGATCACTTGAACAGGCATAAACAACTGTTTGAATTTCTTTATCTTTATCTTTATTTATTCTAACCAACGGTCATATTAGTTATATTTTAATACCCTAAAAATTAATTAATAAAGGTTGTCGGATGTCAGGAAACCGTACCTCGTACCTGCGGAAAGGAAACCTCTTCTGTCCTACGGAGCACGTGAAATAAATACAAGAAGACTCTGCTGAAGAGATGAGTGAGACAACACACACAGAGACAAGGAAGACATACGACATACTCAAGAAGAGCTCTGTGCATACAAGAAGAACCAAGCAAGATAGAACCACATATACAATCAAGCCTACTCAAGAAGAGTTCTGTGCATACAAAAGAATATCGAAGAGCTTCATCGACTACATCTCACTGCCTGTGAACCTGAAGCATACGACACTCTGCTTCTCAAACAAAATCGAGAAGAGGACTCAGAATCACTTCTGATCAATTCCAAAACGAGTCTAGTGCTACACTGAAATCACTAGAGACATTTCTAAACTCTACATCTCTGCTCTGTGATTTATTTATTCTAAATTTTGAGCAGTGTGTGTTATCTGCTGTATTAAACACACACACTGACTCCTGTACTTTCACTGGAGGATCTGTAAATCCTCAGCAAACCTTTTACACTTCATTTCCCACTGTGGATAGTGGTAGAGGTCTTGTGACCTGGACAGCTGGCTACTGTTGTTTTTTTCCCACGTAGAACTGTGGTAGAGGTCTTGTGACCTGGACAGTGTGTTCACTGTTGTTAACCCCGATCCAGGGTGTGGATCATTTTTATATAAACTTTTGAGAGGACTAAGTCTCGTCTTGAGACTGAACCTCTTGGTTACATTTTTTGTGCCATCTCTTTCAAAGTTTTATTCGGCTGCTAATCACTTTAAAACTAATACTGTTTTTAAAGTTTCTTTGATAATTAAATTAGCAAGTGTTTATGTTAAGTGTAGAATAGTAAGTTAGTTTCAAAAGATAATCACACACTCCTGTGTTGATTAACTGGGAATTAATCAATCCCTTGAGAATCTAAGAGAACCTCTACTTTAATATAAATTCACTACAGTTTAATTTATTATTTTATTTGGGGGTCTTTAAGACAGAGTTTTTAAATACAGAAATTTTAATTGGTACTCAATTCACCCCCCTCTTGAGTAAACCACTCCGACCAACACAATGAATAACATGAATTAATGATTACCTAGAGAGGTGCAACACAAAAACCCCAATGATTAACCTCCAATCGAATGATCAAAACGGAGGAGAGATATCCAAAATCACCTATTCGGAGCTATGGGTTAAAAGAGGGGGATTTAGGAGGAATGAAAGAATAAAATCCATATATTTCCATAAAAATAGATTCCATGATACATACATGGCACATATTCACTTTTACAAGATGTGAATGCCACAATGGATGAAAACACTTAAAATCATGTCGCTTTTTTATAAAATATAAAATTAAGCTATTTCATGATGTGATCTTTAAATATATGGTACAAAAAATTCACCCCATGAACCATATTCATAGTATATTTTGGGTGACCATTACATTTCAAATAATCCCTTTAAACAGCAAGTAATAGCCTAGTAGACAAAAAACATCCCAGTTCTTAGAAGAAAAACACCAAAGCACCCAAGATGTTATCAGACAAGGGGACAACACCACAAACCCATTAAAAAAATTTACACCCATACTCCATTTATTAAAAAGGACATAAATCCCAAAAATATTACATCAATCTCCCTGAAAATTCTCTATATCCATGAAAATCCTAGAAAATCTCCCAAACAAGGATGATAAACAAAGCATGAACAAGGGGGTACCTAAAATGTATAAAGGTATTTTACAGATGCTTGGTTATGATGGAATATTCGTTTAATAAGATGATTAGATAATTATGCACTTTAGTATTGTATCTATAACATATACTATGTTATTTTCAAAATTTTATACTTATAATACATACATATGATAGGTAAATGTAATATAACATCATTATGACTATATTGAGATGAATATAAAACAATCCAATAATAGATGGGAAAGTACAAGGGACATGTCTCATATACTTCGTCTAGATAAACACTAATTAAGAAAGAGAAAAAGAATTAATCATCCTATAAATAAATTGATTTATTATCACTATTAGGTTATCTTAATGAGAAATAAAATCTCATTGATGAAATTGGTATACATATCAACAAATACCTAGAGTGTTGTGGATTTCGATTCTAATTAAGAATATGAAATAAGAAATAATTTTTCTAATATTTGAAATTATAATTAAAATTAATATATTTTCATAATAAACATTCTCATTAAACTACAATAGTGGTACTATAATGATATCATGGTTATGATAGATGAAAAAGGGATATACTTATGGATATCATCTATTGATGGATAATACTCATGGTTGTGAAGTCACATATTGTAGGGTGACGATGGAGATAAAATTTGTTCAAACCAATTCCGAATTCTATACCATATCAGATGAATGATTTAATGTGTTAAAACCGATGCCTAATTACATACTATAATAGATGAATTATTTATCATATGTGGCCTATTATATCGAAGATAGAAATATGGATATTGTGTAGGTGATGATTTTATGAGGGTCAGTTACCTAGACATAACAAGATCAATTATTTTTTATTACAACATTATGTATGCAAGAGTTATGCGTTATTGTTTTCGAACTGTAATAGTGTTATTTCTTTTATTTATTCTATTTACATAGTAATGTACTTGGATTATTATTTTTATCAATGGTTATTTCATTTCTCAACCATAATGAGAAACTAGAGATACTTTGATTGTAATATTTAACATTTATCCTATTGAATCAAAACATTATACTAAGGGGAAATATATTATGTTTGACTCTATGGTTTTGGGGGATCATATGCATTGATACTTCTTATTTTAAATTTCAAAATTGGTGATCTCAATTATAGTATATCATGATGACTAACCCATCAATGTGATCACCACATGATTGAGGTGTCATTTCATGTTTCTATCTAAGAGTATTCAAAGTGGTTACATGAAATTTTAATATTATAATGTTTTATCATATTATTTTGTATTTTGATGTATGATGAAAACTATGAAATTTTATGTTTTTTCACTAGGTATCTTGTGTATGTTGTATCGATAGAAATTTGATGCGTTATTATTTAATTATGGTTTTAAACACCCATTAAAACAAGGAAAGATCATGGTGTTCTAAAATTGGGATGTATGGGGGAATCCCCTTGAACAAAATTACAATAATTTCAAGCAAGAGAACCAAAAATATTATTTACAATAAAAGGATCCTTTGGACTACTCCCCCGAAAAAGGTCATCCGCAACGATGTTAGCCTCTCTTGGAACATTCATAAAAGACAATCCATGGATTATCTAAAAAGGGAATCTTTAAACAAGGTAAATCATGTGCCAAGAATGATCCAGCAATCCATGTAAATCTCATAAAATGTTTCAAAATCTGACTCCACCTCTGAAAATAAAAACACAGGACTCTGGAAAAGCATGACAGCAGTTTTTAATGCTTTCACTTATACAGCTAACAACCCCCATAGACCATAAAAGCCACTAAAAGAATACATCACTAAACCATACTCATCATGACGAGTACCGCCCCATTCATCTATCCATTCAAAAAATAGATGTCCTCATTAAGCTTAAATCCATTCATCAGTGGTCTCTATTTAACCTAGTGTTCATGTGAACTAGGATGGACCAATGACCTATTGATGAACCTCAAAAAGGATAAAATATTGTTTTGTTCCTTTAACCAGTGAACCCAACTCATGAAGCAGTTCCTTAATTCTCACAAGAAAAAGGTAGACTGAAGGACTCATATCTATTCTCATCATATTAATTTCCTGCCATATTGTCCAGAAAATAGCAATGAAAATGATTCCACAGATCCTGGACTCCATCTCTTGACATTATGAACCAAAAAACCAACTACATATAAAATATTGAATTTAAGTACATGTTGTGTTGAGTCATCCCCACCTGCCCATATCATAACAAATGATGGTTTCCCATTTAGTCATAATAATCAAGTTGATGACCGACTCTGGTTGCGGGTTAGTACAACAATAGCACCATGAATCCATAGAAATCCCTTTATTTTGAATATTATCCTCCTTTGGGATAGCTTTATTCCACTCCCCTGAAACCATGATGTTCATCTTCATTGGATCCTCCTTGAACCATAATCATGTGGACCACTCATCACTATCACCTCCAGGTTGAAGAAATACCTAACAACCATTGCTATAGAAATATCCTAAAGCATATCCTATATAGAAGCACCGATTTTACTCCTCAGTAAACACAATCTCTTTGACATTGGCTATGTAATCCTTATTCAAAATAT
Source organism: Viscum album (assembly GCA_963277665.1). NCBI lineage: Eukaryota > Viridiplantae > Streptophyta > Magnoliopsida > Santalales > Viscaceae > Viscum > Viscum album. Next base: position 2,121,772,324 of record OY728140.1, read on the forward strand.
AATAAAGTAGTTTGGGATACTGACTAGCCTCCTTAAATATCATATCAGCCACTGGACAGTTTGTGGAAAATAGCTTCTCACTGACCCAATTATCTCTCAACAAGCTAATCTCCCCTCTCCCAACTACCCAACATGTAACATCTTAATCTATCTACAGATGGTACATAATGTTTTTCACCAAATAAGATATCACAAGACAAAGGGATTATATTACACATTAATATTTGAAAAAATATATATGTTGCTAAGAATACACATTTTATCATTGCAGGCTATGATGTGTTTTTAGATACCATTCCTTGACATTGAATATGGCTCACTTATATAGAGATAATTTCATAGATGTTCATACAAAATGTCTATAATAAGTTCCAAAAATATAGATAAATTATATTTAGATATGAAATGGTCCTCATGTGTGTGGGTAATGGAATAATTGAGTTTTATTGAACAAAGATAAATTAACCAATTAATTCAATTATATTTTATTTATGTTTGTAATAATTATAATAGAGTTTATTTCTAAATGTATTTACATGTTACCTAAGTATAAAATTGAGTACAAGAAAAAAAATATTACATTTCGAATGATGATACAAATTCATGGTTTAAAAAATTATTAAAGGTGGTAAATAAATGTTTTACTAGTTTGTGTTTTATCATGTGACATGTTAGAGTGTTACAAGTGAGAGAAAAGATATTGGTGACATTTATGGAATGTAAAATTTTACTTCGGTATAATATTTGTATATATGTTATAGGGAAACATTAATATGGTAAAAAATGAAATTATTAACATTTAACCTAAAAATATAATGTAATTTAACACATAAAATTCATCCATGGCATATTTTGAATGAATTTGGAGTCATTACCTTCTTTGTCTCAATTGGTAGTGAAAGAAACAAAAAAATAATAAGATCCTATTGATCTTGTCTTATCCAATTGAGTCTATGTTATTATCTTGATCATGTGTTCATCATCTAAGAATTAGATCACATGTTATAGCACAAAAAATTCAGACATTTATAATCCAAAAGCATAATGATCATGTGTGGGTTATATACATAGATCTTATCCTGGAACCTTTGAGGTATGGTGATATGGATATGAGTAGATTACACTGTTATAAAATATTTATATGGGGTGCTATTTTGATATCATTTTTATACTTAATTATAATTTATCATAATCATTTCCATGAATCGGGGACTTTCTAACCAAATTGTGTGTATTTAGAATGATTTGGGGTTAAAATTTGAAATATAATTATTATCATGAATATTCAGAATACCTAGTTTATTCAGACCCAAGATTTCTTAAAATGTTCAATAATTACTAATTATAGATCCTCATTATTGTTTATATATTATTAATATGCTCAAATAATATCTTAACAAACTAGGAAAGAGAACACTCCTATCATTGGATACAATACTGGATTGTCTAAAACAACAACTAGTCAAACCATATCATGAAAGTTTCAATGCAACCATATTTTCTTACTCCACCACCTCTTAGTAAGTCTTTAATCTATGATAATTCACATGACTTTGAATTTCATTCCCAAAGATAACTTAAAATATCAATCCTTCAAAACCACATCTTAAATCATATATGGAGAATATCAAACAAGAGTCATGAAGCATGAATTATAATCTAGTAAAAATAAACATCCCTACCGAATGGAGTGAAAATCCTTATTAAAATCAACCCAAAATTTTCTAGGTAAGACAATTTCATAAAATGGAGTAAAAATTCAAACCATGATATATAATTCTCATCATTATCCCCAAAATAATATTACCCCACTATATAGTTCCATATTATAAAATCATCAACACTAGAGTCACATGTTACTCATGTTTAGTATGAAAATTATTAAAATTTCACTTCAACCAATCAAGACACCTATCAATCTATACATTAGAAGCTTCACCTTAAAACATTGCAAACATCTTTTTTTGGAAATACTATGATGTATAATCCTAAGTGCCATCCACCCACTATTATATAGTTAGAGGCTATTGTAACTACTTGAGATCACCACAACCATATCATCCACATCCTCAAAGAATATTTTGAATTGAACATAATTTAAATAAAAAACCACATGGATATGGATGAAAAGAAAAAACCATTATTGCATAGTCTTCCCCATGTGTACAATTCTATTATTCATTGCACATTTTGTCCTCATGAACTAAAAATAAATTATGAATGTCCATAGATTTTATATTATCTAGAAGATATCATACAATCACTTATGAATAGTAATATATAATAAAGGTCCTTGAAAATGTATACATTTTCTTCCTTTATCCTTTATTTATTTCCCCCTTCAATGATCCATCATAAATTCATATTTATTATTGTTGTAGAAACCCAATGAAAAACCTAAAAATTGAATACTCAAATGTCGTTTTTAAAACACTCACATTGATAATGTCCTATAATGTCCTGACCTTGTTAGGTCTCCTCCATGGTAGCAAAAATATCATTTATGGACCCCAAATATAACCTTCAACTCTCCAAGGGGTGGATAATTTAAATGATGGTATCAATTTATCTCAATATGGGAGTAATTATATTCTATATGTGAATAAAGCTAAAAATTGATCCCAAATGAAATATATGAAGTAAAATGAAGTATAATTTTGTACAAAACAATAATTCTACAAATAATTACTGCTATGAAAGCACATAATATCCCAAATATTAATATAAGGAATAATGAAACAACCACTATACATATTCATACAAACGCTTTTCCCCCGAGATAATTACATCTAATAAAATCAATTCCTTGACTTTGATAGTATGAAAATTAATATATAGAATTCAAGTGGAACATAAAATACACATTAGGTCTCTTTAATAGACCAGAATGTTTCAATGTGAATAGATTATACTACAATATTATTCACAAGATGAGATGAAAAAAATAAACATCTATAAAGTTCCCAGGGTCTTATCATATCTCATTATAAAGTCTATCACCAAAAATGTGATAATATATAATTATATAAGTCATAAATCTAAAATAAACAACATAAATTTGTCCCCCTACATAAAATCTCCCACCAACTAGTTTAATATAACTCTTAATGTCCAAAATATTTTCTCAAAAGCTTGACTCTGATCATAGTTGATGGATAATAGAAAATATATTATTTGTCCACTGAGTAATCCTCATATCTGACTAGATGCTGCACAAACATGATTATATACTGGTGGTATTATAACAGATGATGAGTTCCAAGCACCATTAAAAAAAATATAATTCATACACATAATTAAAATCCCAACAAAATATATCATGTAAAGGTCTCTACAAACCATTATCAAGAACAATTATGTATCAAAAGTACCCAAAATTAGAATTGTTGGTAATAACCTATAGAAACTATTGGTAATTACTCATTATTTAATCTCTACGAACTATTGATAATTATCCAATGCAACCAATATTCATTACATAGTAAGTGTCATTTTTAAATACCCAACTAAAATGGTAAATAAAAATTCTTATATACCATTAATTAATAACTAAAAGAACCATAAAAAATTATCTAGTTTTAATAGAACTATATCCTCATAGAAATACCATATACATCCATATCAGTATTAGTTACTATAACTACAACCATGTACTCTTCCATAACATTATTTAATTCTTTCTTAAGCATTTATATTAATAAACTGGTTCCCCATTTATGACTGTCTGGAATATATATTACATAGAATGTCCATATCCATTATTGCATCATATATTTCATGTTCCAGTAAAAATATTCTATCATATTACGAAATAACTATTCGCACTATTTAATACTAAATACCTATAATTACACACATATAATAAATAACTACCCATAGTAATTATTAATAATATAATTATCATAAATTTCAAATATCTTTTTATTACATACCCTAATTTAGCCTACACTATTACATAAAATATGGCATAAATCTATAAAATACAATATTCAATATGACACTTTTATTAACACCCGAGACTTTTATGTGAAATATGTTGTTTTTATATTATATAAATCATCAGAGGAATCTTTTACTACACACAACACTAGATTGGCTTTCTTTACATGCAATCGCGACCTTCCTCGATAGCTTGCATCGTATGCAATACCGAGTTTCACTAAACAACGATATGCTATTAAAATATTAATAAAACTAGCCGTTATGAATAGTAATAACCACTTTTTGAAATTTTATAACTTTTATTTTTCAAAATGGACTTCATTTTTGGATTAGGAATATCGAAATTAGCCTAGGGTGAAATTTTGGTATTTTTCTGAAAACTTTCAATTTTTGATGAATAGTGAAACCAGTAAGTGGTAGTTAAAAAAACTGAATTTTTCATAAAACATAATTTTACCACTTCTGTGAGTGGAATTTCAAATATCCGAGAGACACGGTTAATATCAAGGAATAAAATGTGGTTCAATGAGATGAAAATAATTTTTGGTGAATAGTAACTTTTTACTTTTATTTACCACGGTTAAAAGTAAATTGGGTAATTAAGGGTAAAAATGATATTATTATTACCCTAACACATTTCCTAATTCTATTGGACAAGTGTAATTCGACCAAAAACAACCTTAGGAATAAAATATGACCATTTAGGCCCACTTGGATTAGATTAGGACATTTATTATTAATTTATTTAATGAAGGGTTAAATAGTTAAAATCAATGTTTAATAAGTAAATCATTTTTAATATGGGGTTAAACATTAGATAAATTCGACTATAAATATTAATTAGAAAGCTAAAAATATTTCCTACATAATGTTATTTTATTTTTAATTTTTAGATATTAAATAATTTAATTTATTTATGACCCAACGATGATGCTGTAATTATCTTATTAATGAAATATTGACATAATTGATGTTATAAATACCCAAATAAATGTAATTCGAGACTTTTTATGAATTACAATAATTTTATAGGTTACTATGACATGTTAGTATTGATTTAATTAACTTTTTTCTAACTAATAATTCTGTTATGATTTCCACAAATATCAATTAATAAATAGTGTCAAAATTGACATAAAATAGTTTTTTAAAAAAATATTATATTATTAATTGTTATTTTATTCTTAAAAATCTAAGGGTCAGAAAAATGACTTAGAAAAGGTTATATATATTAATTGTAAACAACTTGGGGTTATTTTTCCTTGATATAGTAAGTTTATTAACCTTATAGTATAAGAAAACAAGAAGACACGGTAAAAGTTAAATTATCTAACTTAAAGTTAAATATAAATGATATGGGTAAAATTGATACCTAAACTTGTGTAAATTATATTGGATGTGAGGATTTCGACCCCTACCCACCTTATCTTCGAAATATATCAATTTGGAGCTATTAAAAACCGAATTTGACTTTATAATAAAATAATATTTTTAGTTATTCCAAAGGTACCCCTCTCCTCCCTTATAAAAGGGCACCTCCTCCCCCTCTTCCTCACACCACTTTGAGCATTCATGCTCGGAAAAACCCTGACAATTTCTTCTCTCCACTTCCCTAGAAACATCCTATAGGTTCTGGTCTTCTTCAAAGACCTATTTTAGTTCCCTAAAAGGAGGACTCAAAGAAGCACTTCAAAGAAGAGGTAATGTCCGTTACAGATTCTTTCATCTTTATTTCTTATTCCACTTCTTCTTCTTTAGTTTTTTCATTATGAAGTAATAACATCAGTATCAATCACATACTGATATGTTATTATAAGTATTAAACAACCCTATTTCACCATCTATCCATCCTACGGAAAAAGAAATCACCGCGCGTGCGTATGTACAGAATACCGTCTCCACGCCGTGGTGTAATCTATTTTCCACCACCACCTTACTTGGATGGGTATAATGGTGTAAATAATGACAATATATGACTATTATAAAGTGATATTGATTCTGAAATAGTATACATACACTCCAATACAATTCCACGATAATAGGAATGATATCATCACTCGTGCGTATGTACGGAATACCATCTCCACGATGTGATGCGACTCGTTCTACATGATCCTCATTTCATAATGATTATATAAATGAATTTAATGAATGAATATGATATATATTACACTAATACCATTCTAGAAATGAGGTATCTATAACCTAAATAGAAGAATAGGAATTTATTCGACAGAACACGTATAAGAACAAAAAGTTATAAACAACTGAATAACAAGTTGCAATGAAATATTACTACTAAGAAGCTAAGAATATGACCATATATGATATCATAACAATAATTATGATTATGGAATAAGTAAATAACATTATTTAAATAATTATATAGGAGGATCAGACACTTTTGAAGAAAATCGGACCTAAGGTAAGGAAAATATCACAATCTCATTTTTATCCGAGATTGTTTATACTTTGGTATTTACTGGGGTGTATTTCATCATCCACATCCCTATTTCTTCAATATGTAATATTATTTCCATCCACCTCAAATTTTTTAAATCCAATTTTACCCTTCGGTGAGATTTTAGTAAAATATATGAAAGGAATCTTTTGTCATTTTTCGTACGAGGTACTTTTTTGACTTTCCGACAAAAGTACGAGAAGAATGTTTTTTTAACTTATACGGCATGAATGGATTTTTAAAACATTATTTCCAAGAATATTCCCTTACAATTTTTCAAGTTTATTTTTAATCAACTTCTTTTAGTTTAGAATTGAATGACATGTTAAGAAAGAAAAAGTGTTTTTGAAGTAGAAAGGATATTTTCCTCAAGAATAGAGTTCAAGTGTTTTATCAAAATTATTTTCCATCTAAGATAATATAGGGTTATGTTTATATCCTTATTATTACATTGATTTGATTATGTTTTGATGGAATTATTTTTATGAATTACTTTATCTTATATGAATTGTTTTATGGTGTCATGTTGTTTACGAATCCCATTTTTATTACATGGGTTATACAATGATGTATGATTTATGATTTTGTGGAACACATTAGAATGGTATCATTATGAGATGGGTGGGACTTATATCTCCCTCCAATGAATTGGGTAAAGATTTTATATCTCATGAGATAGACATGGCTGGAACGGTAGGTTATACCGGTTAAGTGAAACAAGACTGAAATGAGGAGTGAACTCGGTTCAGAAAGGGACTTTGTACACAAAGATAGTCTTGGAAATGCATCTTGACTAATAAAAAATGATTCTCTATGATTATGTGTGTATGCCACAAAGTTTCATGTTTTAAGTTATTATTATTGGGATTCCATTTCACTACTATGATTTATCCCATGTTATGAAATTATTTTCTCTTTTGCAGGTTAAGATTTCCAAAAGTTATGTTCTTATGAATATGATGTGATTGATATTTCTTTTTTTTACCCTTACTGAGCATTTGAGCTCACCCTTTTGTATGTTTTCTTTCCCCAGGTCTGGAACAAGGTTATTAAGTAATATATGACAAAAGGGACTATATATATGATGAAATAAATGGGAGACAATGTAGACACTTAATGAACCAGTTGTTTATGTTTCCCAGTTTCTAAAGACACTATACATATACGGTCCTTTCCTGGTTTTGTTATATGATTTAATAAGTACGGTTCAATTTTGAAGTATTAACAATGTATGTAAAGTATGTGTTATTATTGTTGGTATCAGAGGAAAGGTATAGTAAACCATTGGAAACTAGGATGTGAAAGAATTAGTAAGAACTCTAAGGATTATTCTAAGCATAGAACAAAATCTTAGTGTTTTAGAAATGGCCAAGAATAACCTAGGATAAGACCTTAAGTGTGAACTTTTATTCTTGATTATGTGGTTTTCCTATTATAATTAGTGTTTCTCACACTATTCTTCTTGGTTTTAGTCAATGGCTGGAACTCGAAGGAACCGTGTTAATGCGGGATGCGATAGGCAATGCAATGATTGTCCCCCTGAGCAACCAAACGTTATGGGAGCTGGAATGCAAAATCTTGTAGCCATGCTCACACAACTTTCTCAAGCTATGAATCATGCAGGACTTCCAAACTAGAAAAGGAAGGAGAAACATTCTATTTAATCTTTCATGAGACAACGTCCTCCTTCATTCAGCGGGTCTACTGATCCATTAGTTGCTGAACAATTGATTAGTACTACTGAAAAGATATTTTCAGTTCTTCAATGTTCTGAGCATGATAACATCATCTTAGCAGTGTATCGTTTGGAAGGTGATGGTGATAAATGGTGGAATATTATTAAGAATACGAGGAAAAGGGATGAAATTGAGTCCATGGAATGGGAAGAGTTCAAGAACTTATTTTAAAATAAGTACTTCACTCGTATTCTCCGAACAAAGATGGAGAAAGAGTTTCTTGAACTGAAGAAAAAGGATGATGAATCTGTTGGTACCTATGAAGCAAATATTACAAGACTTGCAAGGTACGCTTCTGGTATTATTATCCAACCTGAGAGTAAGATCGATCGATTCTTTAGTGTCTTAAAACCAAGTCTTTGAAGGGCCTTATCCATAAGGGACTTCAATAGCTACGAGGAAATCGTTCGATGTTCTCTCAAAGTTGAGATGGAGATTGGAGTAACCCATCAGTCATATGGGTTTGATAAGAAGAGGAAAATGTAATTCAATGGAAAATCTAAAGAGCACACTGAAAAGAAGATGAGCTTTCCCTTATGCTCAAAGTGTGGAAAGAAACATGGAGGGAGTTATATTAAAGGGACAAGTAAATGTTTCAAATGTGGAAAGGAATGTCATCGGGCATTTGAATGCCGCGATGATGGGAAGAAGATGTCTAATGATGCAAACAAAGTAAGGGATACACAGAATGAACCTACTACACTTCAATGTTTCAAGTGCAAGGAGATGGGGAATTATGCCAATAAATGCCCTAATCCAAGGGTTTATGATGATGGTCGACGTCAAAAATCTCTTAAGACTAAAGATAAAGGAAAGTCACATGCAATTTCTATCAGTGATGCGGAGTACGATAACAGTGTGGTGAAAGGTACACTAACCATCCACTCTAAAGTAGCAAATGTTTTATTTGATTCTGGATCCACCCACTATTTTATTTCTGAAGAATTTTCTAACGGTATCACTGTATTATGTCATCAATTAGATGTTGAGTTAGCTGTGACAACACCTAATGGCACAATAGTCGCATCAAAAGTTTATAATTCTTCTCCGATCGAAGTTTGTGGGAAAGTGCTTCCTGCAAATCTTGTGATCCTTCCTATAGTGGAATTTTATATGATTATTGGCATGGATTGGCTTTAATTATATGGATCTCATATCAATTGCCAAAGAAGGGAAGTCACATTTCATATTCCAGATCAATCTATGATCTTCTATCAATGCAAGGATGAACATAACCTTCCAGTGGAAATTCTTTCTACCATATGGGTCTTGATTCCACTAAATGAAGGTTATTTATCTCAAATGGTTGGTGAGAAACTCACGATTAATAATATGCCCATTGTACGGTAGTTTGATGATGACTTTCCAGAGGAATTACCGGGTCTTCCACGAAATTGTGAGGTTGAGTTTTCAATAGAACTCGTACCGGGTGCTTTGCCTTTTTCAAAGACACCTTATAGAATCGCCCCAATTGGGTTGCCGGAATTGACGAAGAAACTCCAAGAGAATCTTGATAAGGGATTCATATGACCTAGTGCGTCACCTTGGGGAGAAACTGTTCTATTTGTTAAGAAGAAAGATGGATCAATGAGACTCTGCATTGATTATCGAGAACTTAACAAGATCACTATCAAGAAGAAATATCCTCTCCCACGCATTGATGACTTATTTGACCAACTACGCGGAGCTCAATACTTTTCCAATATTGATCTTCATTCAGGGTATCATCAATTAAGGGTCAAAAGGGAGGATATACCAAATATGGATTTCCATACAAGGTATAGACACTATGAATTTATAGTGATTCCATTTGGTCTTACTAATTCCCCTGCTATCTTCATGGATCTAATGAATAGAGTTTTTAGAGACTATCTTGATCAATTTGTGGTAGTCTTTATAGACGATATTCTTGTCTATTCAAAGAGCAAGGAAGAACATTAAGATCACTTGAGAATTATATTGAAGAACCTGAGAAAGGAGAAGCTTTATTCCAAATTTACCAAGTGTGAATTTTGTCTTCAAAAAGTTTCATTTTTGGGTCACATAATCTCAAAAGAGGGGATATCTATGGATCCAGCAAAAACAGAGGTTATCGAAAGATGGTCAAGACCAACAACAGTAACTGAGATCCAAAGTTTTCTTGGATTGGATGGATATTATCGACGTTTTGTGAAAGATTTTTCAGGATTATCTAATACACTCACCAAGTTGACTCGGAAAGGAGTTAAGTTTTCCTGGATGGAGGAATGTGAAGAGAATTTCAAGGAGTTGAAAAGAAGGTTATCCAGTGCACCTGTGCTCACACTGCCTTGTAGTGGAGAAAGGTTTGTGATCTATAGTTATGAATCCAAGAAGGGATTGGGGTGTGTTCTTATGCAAAATGATATGGTGATAGCTTTGCCTCACGATAGTTGAAAATCCATGAGCAAAATTACCCAACACATGATTTGGAGTTAGCTGCGGTAATTTTTGCATTAAAGATTTGGAGGCATTATCTTTATGGTGAAAGGTGTGATATTAATACTGATCATAAAAGTTTAAAGTATATTTTCACACAATAGGAGATGAATATGCGTCAAAGAAGATGGTTGGAGCTGATTAAGGATTATGACTGCTCAATCCATTATCACCCTGGGAAAGAAAACAAGGTGGCAGATGCATTAAGTCGACAAGACCATGCCAGTTTATCCGTGATGAGGATAAAAAAGATCCAATATTTATGGATTTATGAAGGATGGATCTTGGAATTATAATGGAAGGGGAAAAGTCTTATCTTTCTCAAATGAATGTTCAACCATCTATACATGTGAAGATTAAAGAGGCACAAAAATAAGATGTCGAGTTACAAAAGAAGGTGAGAAATGTTCCTGAATTCAACCTTGATTGTGATGGGATAATAAAGTTCATGAATCGGGTTTGTGTTCCTCCCATCCCGGATTTAAAGAAGGAGCTGCTGGATGAGGCTCATAGTTCTTCATTCTCTATTCATCCTGGAAGCACGAAGATGTATAGGCACCTGAAAGAGTACTTCTGGTGGGATGGCATGAAAAGAGATGTTGCTGAATATGTCTCTTGATGCTTGGTTTGTCAGCAAGCTAAAGCTGAGAGACAGAAGTCTAAGGGGATATTACAACCATTACCCATACCCGAATGAAATCGGAAAACATCACTATGGACTTTGTCACAGGACTTCCTAAAACATCCAAAGGCAATAATGCTATCTAGGTCATAGTTGATCGTCTTACCATGTCTGCACACTTCATTGCTATTAGAGAGGATTTCTCTCTTGATCAGCTTGCCAGGATATATGTAAAGGAAGTGGTAAGATTTCATGGAGTACCACTTTCTATTATATCTGATCGGGATCCGAGATTTACCTCGATGTTCTGGAGAAGTATTTAGCATACTCTGGATATAGAGTTGAGTTTCAGCACTACTTATCATCCTTAGACAGACGGTCTGTCTGAGAGAACAATTCAAACCCTAGAAGATATGTTGAGAGCTTGCTCTATGGATTTCAAAGGTGGTTGGGATCAACACCTACCTTTGGTGGAATTTTCTTATAATAATAGCTTTCAATCTAGTATTCAGATGGCTCCTTATGAAGCTCTCTATGGAAAGAAATACAGGACTCCAACTTGTTGGGATGAAGTTGGGGAAAGAAAGCTATTAGGACCTGATCTCATGGATGAAATGGAAGAAATGGTCATATCTATTCAACTACACATAAGAGTAGCTCAGAGTCCACAGAAAATTTATGCCGACAACCGAAAAAAATACCTAGAGTATGAAGTGGGTGATAAAGTGTTCTTATGAATATCTCCTTGGAAGAGGGTCATGATATTTGGAAAGAAGGGGAAGTTGAGCCCTGGATATATCGGTCCTTTCGAAATACTGGATCGTGTTGGGAAGTTAGCTTAACGATTGGCACTTCCACCAAATCTCTCTCAAGTTCACGATGTGTTCCATGTATCTCTCCTGAGAGAGTACATACATGATCCTTCACATGTACTTAGCTCAGAAGTTGTACCGCTGGAACCAGATCTTTCTTATGAAGAACAGATGATAGAGATTCTGGATCGTAGCGAAAAAGTCCTACGAAGCAACACCACTCGATTGGTGAAAGTTTTATGGAGGAACCACCAATAAGAAGAAGCTACATGAGAGCTTGAGGATATGATGTGGGAGAGGTATCCTCATCTGCTTGTGACAAAGTGACGAATTTTGAGGGCGAAATTCATTTTAAGGGGGGTAGAATGTAACACCCGAGACTTTTATGTGAAATATTTTGTTTTTATGTTATATAAATCATCAAAGGAATCTTTTACTACACACAACACTAGCTTGGCTTGCTTTACATGCAACCACAACCTTCCTCGATAGCTTGTGTCGTACGCAATACTGAGTTTCACTAAACAACGATATGCTATTAAAATATTATTAAAACTAGCCGTTATGAATAGTAATAACCACTTTTTGAAATTTTATAATTTCTATTCTTCAAAATGGACTTTATTTTTGGATTGGGAATATCGAAATTAGCCTAGGGTGAAATTTTGGTATTTTTCTAAAAAGTTTCAATTTTTGATGAATAGTGAAACCACTAAGTGGTAGTTAAAAAAACTGAATTTTTCATAAAACTTAATTTTACCGCTTATGTGAGTGGAATTTCGAAAATCCGAGAGACACGGTTAATATCAAGGACTAAAATGTGGTTCAATGAGATGAAAATATTTTTTGGTGAATAGTAACTTTTTACTTTTATTTACCACAGTTAAAAGTAAATAGGGTAATTAAGGGTAAAAATGATATTATTATTACCCTAACACATGTACAAATCTATTGGACAAGTGTAATTCGACCGAAAACAACCTTAGGAATAAAATATGACCATTTAGGCTCACTTGGATTAAATTAGGACATTTATTATTAATTTATTTAAAGAAGGGATAAATAGTTAAAATCATAGTTTAATAAGTAAATCATTTTTAATATGGGGTTATACATAAGATAAATTGGACTATAAATATTTATTAGAAAGATAAATATATTTCCTACATAATGGTATTTTATTTTTAATTTTTAGACATTAAATAATCGAATTTATTTATGACACAACGATGATGCAGTAATTATATTATTAATGAAATATTGACATAATTGATATTATAAATACCCAAATAAATGTAATTAGAGACTTTTTATGAATTTCATTAATTTTATATGTTAATATGACATGTTAGTATTGATTTAATTAACATGGTTCTAAGTAATCATTCTGTTATGATTTTCACAAAAATCAATTACTAAATAGTGTCAAAATTGACATAAAAAGGTTTATAAAACAAATAATATATTATTAATTGTTATTTTATTCCTAAAAATCTAAGGTTCGGCCAAATTACTTAGATAAGGTTATATATATTAATAATAAACAACTTGGGGTTCTTTTTGCTTGATATAGTATGTTTATTAACCTTATAGTATAAGAAAACAAGTAAACATGGTTAAAGTTAAATTATCTATCTTAAAGTTAAATCTAAATGATAAGGTTAAAATTGATACCTAAACATGTCTAAATTTTATTAGATGAGGGGATCGTGACCCCTACCCACCTTAGCTACGAAATATATCAATTTGGGGCTATTAAAAACCGAATTTGACTTTATAATAAAATAATATTTTTAGTTATTCCAAAGGTGCCCCTCTCCTCCCATATAAAAAGGCACCTCCTCCCCCTCTTACTCACACCACTTTGTGCCTTCAAGCTCAGACAACCCCTGACAATTTCTTCTCTCCACTTCCCTAGAAACATCCTAGAGGTTCTGGTATATTCAAAGACCTATTTTAGTGCCCTAAAAGGAGGTCTCAAAGAAGCACTTCAAAGAAGAGGTAATGTCCGTTACCGATTCTTTCATCTTTATTTCTTCTTCCACTTCTTCTTCTTTAGTTGTTTCATTATGAAGTAATAACATTAGTATCACTCACATACTGATATGTTATTATAAGTATGAAACAACCCTATTTAGCCATCTATCCATCCTACGGAAAAAGAAATCACCACGCGTGCGTACGTACGGAATATCGTCTCCACGCCGTGGTGTAATCTATTTTCCACCACCACCTTACTTGGATGGGTATAATGGTGTAAATAATGACTATATATGATTATTATAAATTGATATTGATTCTGAAATAGTATACATACACTCCAATATAATTCCACGATCATAGGAATGATATAATCACTCGTGCGTACGTACGGAATACCGTCTCCACGATGTGATGCGACTCGTTCTACATGATCTTCATTTCATAATGATTATATAAATGAATTGAATGAATGAATATGATATATATTACACTAATACCATTCTGGAAATGAGGTATCTATAACCTAATGATAATAATAAGAATTTATTCGACAAAACACACTTAAGAACAAAAAGTTATAAACACCCGAATAACAAGTGGAAATGAAATATTACTACTGAGAAGCTAATAATATGAACATATATGATATCATAACAATAATTATGATTCTGGAATAAGTCAATAACATTATTTAAATCATTATACAAGAGGTTTGGACACTTTCAAAGGAAATCAGACCTAAGGTAAGGGAAATATCACAATCTCATTTTTATCCGAGATTGTTTATACATTGGTATTTACTGGGGTGTATTTTATCATCCACATCCATGTTTCTTCAATATGTAATATTATTTCCATCCACCTAAAATTTTTTAAATCCAATTTTTCCCTTCGGTGAGATTTTAGTAAAAGATATGAAAGGAATCTTTTGTCATTTTTCGTACGAGGTACTTTTTTGACTTTCTGACAAAAGTACGAGAAGAATGTTTTCTTAAATTATACGGCATGAATGGATTTTTAAAACATTATTTACAAGAATCTTCCCTTACAAGTTTTCAAGTTTATTTTTAATCAACTTCTTTTAGTTTAGAATTGAATGACATGTTAAGAAAGGAATAGTGTTTTTGAAGTAGAAAGGATATTTTCCTCAAGAATAGAGTTCAAGTGTTTTATCAAAATTATTTTCCATCTAAGATAATATAGGGTTCTGTTTATATCCCTATTATTACATTGATTTGATTATGTTGTGATGGAATTATTTTTATGAATTCTTTTATCTTATATGAATTGTTTTATGATGTCATGTTGTTTATGAATCCCATTATTATTACATGGGTTATGCAATGATGTATGATTTATGATTTTGTGGCACACATAAGAATGGTATCATTATGAGATGCATGGGACTTATATCTCCCTCCAATGCATTGGGTAAATATTTTATATCTCATGAGATAGACATGGATCGAATGTTAGGTTATACCGGTTCAGTGAAACAAGACTGAAACGAGGAGTGAACTCGGTTCAGAAGGGGACATTGTCCACTAAGATAGTCTTGGAAATGAGTCTTGACTAATAAGAAATGATTATCTCTGATTATGTGTGTATGCCACAAAGATTCATGTTTTATGTTATGATTATTGGGATTCCATTTCACTACTATGATTTATCCCATGTTATGAAATTATGCTCTCTTTTGCAGGTTAAGATTTCCCAAAGTTATGTTCTTATGAATATGATGTGATTGATATTTCTTTTGTTTACAATTACTGAGCATTTGAGCTCACCCTTTTGTATTTTTTCTTTCCACAGGTCAGGAAGAAGGTTATTAAGTAAGATATTCCAAAAGGGACTATAGATATGATGAAATAAATGGGAGACAATGTAGACGCTTTATGAACCAGTTCTTTATGTTTCCCAGTTTCTAAAGACACTATACCTATACGGTCCTTTTGTGGTTTTGTTATACGATGTAATAAGTACGCTTCAATTTAGAAGTATTAAAAATGTATTTAAAGTATGGGTCGTTATACTTTTACTCATTTCAGCACGGACCATGAAAATTTGATATAACCCCATGTAATATTGCTATTAATGTATTTTTCTCACTTTTAGAAGTATGTATTTACCATAGAATATTTCATGCCACTATGAATAGGTGGAAAGACCCATAGTTGACTCAGTTCCATTTCATCAATCATTATCACCAACTCAATGACACGCTGTTTAGGATATTTGAATGGCCCCATGAAGAATCAACATGGATTATTCCGACACTCATTAATCATACATTCATAATTTAAAATGTATCTCATACTATGTATCATAATTCTAATTATATTTCCTGTAAAGGGTATTTAACAAATACATTATAAATCAACATAACCAATATTTTCTCATTGAATCCATTATATCAACATAATAATTATACATTCATATTAATAATGATTTATAAACTATATTTAAAAATATATGGACCCAAATTTTACCATTTAATCATTTAACATAAATTGTTTCCCTATTTTTAATACATTATAAAAATACATTCTTATGAAATCAATAATTCCTATATGAGTTCCTAGATTTCATGAAAATAATCCACCAATTTATTTTATCTATTTCACCTATCAAAGAAAAAATATTATATTTAAATGGATAGGAATTCAAAAATGAGAGTGATTATTTAGTTCAACTTATAAAATTTCATAGAGGATGTTATTTTTTATCATCTAGGATACCAATGAATCATTTTTATATAATATTGTTATTCATTCTACTCGATTACATTTTTCACACCACACCATTCTTACTAAGGATCCCTTGACAGATAACAATAGAGAGTGAATGCTTTCATTAGTTATAAATAAAATTTCCGTATTATTTACTTTCACTAATCCACTACATTCCATGCACAAATACGCTATAATTTATTTCTTTACATTCAATTTTCCCATCCCATTAATTCTTCCCCATATATTCTCATCAATTCCTCATTGAAAACACCTCATAAATAAACCAACTAGACATAATATAATATATTACACCCATTCCTCTAATATTAAATTTTATTTCAAATATATATGAAACCCATAATTTCCTCTCAAATCATTTATAAAACTAATTCACAAAAAAATAATTATTAAAATATATAATTTAAGTAAATATATTTATAGAAACACCCAATAATCCTAAAAATCCTTAACAGTTCATAAATTTCCAAAATCTAGTTGACTAGTAAAAACCCACTATAAAATCAATGACGTACTCAAAAAAATTATCCTAAGGATAGAAAAATTATCATTTTAAAATTTAAATCAATAAATCTAACAAACCACAATGAACCATAGTAAATATTTCAAGTTTCATCAATACAATTTTTTTTTATTTTTCATGTTTTCATAAGTATATAATATTCCTTTAATTTTTTAATAATTATTTAATTTATTTACAATTTAATATGTTTAGATATGTTAAATTAATTTAAAATTAATATAAATCATAAAATAATATAAATTTTAATGAAATGAATAGATTATATTTATATATACAAATAATGAATAATTTTATCAACAATATCGACATCGATTTCTATGGGTAATATCTACATAAGGTTATTCTTCCACATGAACATGTTATGCTTCAATATGTTATAAACTATTTTTTGTATTAAATCATATATGTTTGAAAGTAATATTATATTGATATATTTTTTATAAATAGTATAGTATACCTAGGATCTCACTCATTTGATGATGCCAATTGAAAATATATAGTGATATTCTCTTTCACTAGTGACATAGTTGAGTACCAAATGCAATACTTCATAAAATAACGATAACACTCTTCATTGGACATTATTAATAAGCATTAATATGAGATGATGAATATATATATATTAATAGATGATTATAAGGTGATGATGCTATGAATCAGGTTTTTTAACACTCGATTTCACTGGAGTATATCAATAATGTTTTCATCACTACTATGGTGGTGGTAATGGGGGTGAAACATCATTAGGTGAGTTGAATAATCCTATTTATCCTGATATTTATCAGTGTATTCATCATAAAATTATTTATAAAATACATGAATATTTTCTATGAGGTCCAATTGAACTATATAGAAAATATCTTCTAGTATACTAACATATAATATTAACCCAACACCACAAATGAAACATAATAAGGCCCAATGAAAAATATTGTTTTCCATAGGTTGGAACAAAGTAAAATGGAAATAGAAATATATTTTTTGAATGGTGTTTAACAATTTAAATTTAATAATTATGGGAATTATATTTTAACTAGAAATTATACATGATGATTCGATGCATTTTAATAATAATATAAAAAGATAATTTATTTTTAAATTTAATACAAATCAAACAAGATATAACAATACACACATTAAATTTGATAATAATATACACCAACTATACATATATCTCATGTAATCACCTAATCACATGATGTTTACCAAATTCTCTATATATATATATATACAATAACCAGAATATAAATAAATATGAATTGTAAAAGTGAAAAAATGACTAATAAAGTTGTGTATAGTAATCTAAAAAGATCATAGAAATGTGAAATAATGTTTTCCTATCTCTATGTGATATATGATCTTCCCTCACATGTAACCTCCTTTATTATATAAAAATTCACTAGATTCCTCTATTGAAATAAAGGTTTGATTTACTCTTACCTATGTAAAGGGAAATAATATGTGTGAAGGTATTGGGTATAAACCCAATAACATAGTTCCAAATATTTTTTGTATATCCACTCGAGTGAAAAGGTTGAACCCATTGTTTTCAAATAATAATTTTAGAGAAATTTATATTACCCATGATAAATTTATACTCGAAAAGGTGTAATTATATAAAGTCCATTTATGAATTTAGGACAAAGTAATGAATTTTTATTACCATGTGAAATGATGTAAAACATTAATCATGCTATTTTAAAAAATTATAATAATCATCATATTTATTAGATAATAAAATATTCAGACCTAATCTATAATTTATTTTAATGGAAACACCCTTCAATCAGTGATATGGTCCACCCTACTCAACCTCTCTCACAATTTCTTTGAATGATTTGGGTACTCAACTAATGTTCTTCATATAGTAATAATCCAGAGAGAATATTCATTTTATTTTTTAAATTAGAAGCCCCATAATGGTAGAATATTTGAATGAAAATGAAAAAATATACATTGATACATAAAAACCCCCACTAATGTAAATCCATTTCATTAAAACATCCCCAATTCAATGAGAAAGAATCATTTTATATATAATATAATAGATTTATTCATATGTATTTTAATGGTACAAAAATTTGAATATTTTGATACTAAAAGTATTGTATAATTCAATTATCATACATTAAAAACCCCTTTTTAGTAAAATAACCTTTAAAACACATCCAAACCACTTTAAAACACCTTATAATCGTGTAATTTTTTGTAAAAATACAGAAAATTTATATTCCAAGATAAATTATTTTTATTCATAAGTATGAATCATAAAAACTAAAGAAAAATGAATATAAAATAGATATGAAACTAACTAAAAACACATGTGTGGTAAAAAAACACACATATTAACACTCTAAAAAATTTATAGAACATATAATGAAAAGTAATCATATAATAAAGAGGCTATAAAAATAAATAATGAGGGTTCATGCCAAAAGAGTAGTTACATAATAGAATCACCTATTAAAAATACAAAATTCCTATAAATTCGACCAAGAATATGTATAGTGGGGATTAGAGAGGAACCCACAAAAGATGAAGATTAAAAACACACAATTTACAATAACCATAATAAAAACCCAATGAAAAAGTTCAAATATTAGGGAAAAGAGATTTAAGGTAAAATGACATAAGATAAAATAGAAGATAATGTAATCCATAATCTCATGATTCAATATAGAAGAATCAATAATGTATTAATGAAGGAAGAGAGGGAACCAATAAAAATACTTCCTTTCTAATTTCTAGGGGATATGAGATAATACACGTGTTATAATTAGGAATACAATATACTGATTGAAAAATATATTTTCATTTTTATTATCATTCATGAATTATGTACTTATATTCCTTACAAATATATTAATTAATTATTAAAAAAAGGGATAATGTTGTACGAAAATCATTTATTATAGGATTTTATTTAATATATTAATTTTAAAATAAGAAAATTCAATATGAAAAAATTTAATTCATTTTTTAATTCATCATATCAAAATAATCATAGAATGAAAATCTGAGAATTTTCTCAAAACATAAATTTTTTATGAGTATTGAAAATAGAAATTTTCGTTGAAGAAATTAAAATCTTTTACTGTATTTATATGGTAAAAATATGTTTCAGATTCATTTTAAATTGTATATTGTTCATTTTTATTTAAAATAATGAAGTAATGGATTTTGAAATTTATTTAATACTAAAATTTAGTAGATAAAAATTTTATACTTAAAAAGGAATGTTTCCCGTAAAAAAATTTCCATTGCATTTTTGCAGTTTAATTTTAAATTAAAATTTCCAACTTCTTTGTTTTGAATTTTCAAAATATATTCTCTATTTTTAATAACTTGATCAATTTTTTTAGAATTTCCCTTTTAATTTTATACAATACAAATAGTAAAATTCTTAATTTTTATTACCATTTTAAAGGGCACATTGGGAAAATAATGTTAAAAATAAAATTATAATAAAAATCAAATGACCAAAAACATAAAAAAATTATTTTTTATGTATATATATTGACCAAAATCATCCATGTAGATAATTTATAACCATTTGGTGTCATTTGAATGATATTACAAACTTTGGAATATTTCATTTAATGAAATGTAAAAAAATTCACACTCTTTTTTTAATAAGAGTTTTGGTTTTAAAATACTTTTATATAGTGGATCTGTTTGACTATAAATATTATTTATAAGTATAAATTGGTTTTATTTATCCTTATATATTATTTTTAATTTTTTAATTGAAATAATTACCTAAAATTCTTACACAACAGTGATGTAATAATTATAATGTTAACGGAAAAATTGAATAAATCATAATATAAATATTAAAAAAAATTATTTTACATAATTAATGAATTAAAATAATTATATTTATTACCATGGAATTATTGATATTTTTTAAATTTTTCTTATTGGAATTATATGTTTAATCCTGATTGTATTTTAATAAATGTAACAAATAGTTCTAAAATTAGTTATAGTGGAAATTTTATAATAAGTGATATTTTATTTAATGATATAAATTTTTTAAAAATATTAAATTCATCCAATTTATTAGTATTTGGTTGGAAATAAAAAATATGACTTATTTATTTGTTATTTATCATTTTATATTAAATATATTAACCCTCAAAGAGTAAACATTCGTGTTGTCTTGGTAAAAGTTAAATGGGTTAAATAAGGGTTACAACCAACAAATAATGGTCGAAATACATAGTGTAGGTTGTATAATTTTTTTGGATTAAGTTATTATGAACCATAAAAATATTCTGAAATAAATAACTCACCTCGGAACCATTTGGAAGTGAATGTTAATTTATATTAATTTAATATTTTTGAGAAATTCTAAGAGTGTGTGTCCTCTCTCTTATAAAAGGGTACCTATTCCTATCAGTCCATAAAACATAAAAACCCATTTGGTTCTGCCATACTATATAAAATTACATTACAGCCCCATTCTAGAGGTCATTTTAATGCATAAAACTATATTTATTGGTCATAGTGTCAAAATATAAGAATATTGTCCGAAGAAGATATATATATCCTTTTTAATAAAGAATTTTTGTTTTTTTCTTTCTCCACCAATGTGGAATATTCATTAACCATTATTTTTTAGCAAAACCAGTATCTTATATATACTTCATTATATCAATGTTAATATTAGATACATATATCCATCTCTTCTTCCATCAAATGGGAAATGAAACCATCCTTCTTGTGTACCATGGACTACCAGCTCATTAACAAATATAATATTTTTCCATCAAAGTCTATAAATATTGGATATAATTGTAACATTAATTTTTATATATTAAATTCCTAAAAACATTATCAATAATAAAAGTTAATATATCATTTTCTGTCTCATTTCACATTATAAATGTTAACATTTTTCTTGCATAGGTGTCGACTATCACCTCGACAATGCGATGTGATTCATTCTTCATAACCACATCACATGAATTATATATATAGGAATATTTGAAAATTAAATATTATATTAATGATAATATAATCATAATATAAATATAAAATAAGACATACTATATTTTCATAATTATCTATGAAAAAAGTAAATTTTACTCATACTTACATACTCCCTACAATCTCCATGATTATAACATAGTTCATTTTTCATAAACAAATTCAGTAGATGGATTTAAATGTATAATTGAAGTATAAAAATAATTATTATGTAATTATTAATATTAAGGATATGATGTAATAATGACTAATTTGACATTAGTCAACATACAGAATTCAATTTATAATTATATACTGAATATCATAAAAATGTCTGACTTGAACAGAAATGATAAGGGTATATAACATGGTAGTAAGTGATATAAAGGGTATAGTGAAATTAAAAATGATCCTAATAAAGTATAAAATAACAAAATATCATTATTTTTTAAGATAAATGATAAAGTACATATGTGATGAATCAAAATCATGGTAAGATACATTCTGTTAAAATACTATTTTCATGTTCCTCTTTTTACTATTTTAACCAAAATTAAATGGTTTTTTTTATATATAGGGAATGAATGAAATTTTCCACTACTATGATGCCTAAATGCTTTGAAATTTTAATTATATGTTTCTATTGTTATTTTCAAATATAATTGTATCTATATAATACGTGTTGGTTATATATTTAAAAAACCTTTTAAATTAAAACGGTATTTTGACATAAAATTATGATTTATTGGGTAGAAATTAGTTTTTAAAAGGATATTATAATGAGAGGGTGAAAGAGTTAATTATTTTCATGATATGGTACATTGCATTATAAGTATAATCGGTGAGGCCGATACAGCTTATATGAAGGGTTGAGCCACAATATATGTCATAGGAGAGCCTAATATAACTTATACATTCGGTGTTCCCTTATAGAATATGGTGTGCCTGTTATAGCTTTGGGTGTGCCCAAATAGTGGTCCAATACATTGGGTAATTTAACTGGCCTTTTGAGAAAATATAGAGGGGGCTAATAACAGTTTTAACCTATGAATTTAATTGGGATCCAATTATTACTGGCATGGGCTTAAAACATGTTATAAATGTGTTGATTTATGTTTCCATAGTGGTGTTCTATAGTCTTTTTATTGGTTTTAATGCTTTTATTTGAGCTAAAAGTGGTTGTGATTACATGTGAAAATTATTTATTTAATTAGATCGATGAAAATTTATATAATGGTAAAACTTTTATGAGTTTTTATGTATTACACTGCACACAACAATTTTTCTTTTTTTAGTCCCTTAATGATATTTTTGTGTGCATATGATGTTTTAAAATGTTTTTTATTGGGCTTTAAGGAAGACTATGTAATGTGTTAACTCAATATAAAAATTGATAATGTAATTCATAAATAGAAATATTTGTTTATTTAAATGGGGTTTGTTTAATGAAAATAGGGATAATGAGAATAATTGTATACTCTATAAAATATGAGTTTTTTATATATATGTTATAACCTAATATTCAAAAATCTTAACCAAAAAGTACATATGGATTTTAAGAAACTGAATTGTTTTTTCTAGACACAATAATATGTAATTCTTAACATCAGGTCATTAAATTTGGTATCATATTGAAGTAAATATAACTTTTTGGATTCTGATAATGTTAATATAAAATCCAATAACCATTTTTCTTTATATCTATGTTGAAATGATATTGCATTTTAGGATTACCATGTTCCTTCATCTAAACAATGTCTCTCCATAAGGGATTTCCGAAGAAGTAAAAGGTAATCTGTGATGGGATTGCATCAAGAGGAAAATATCCTTCCAAATAAATATCCTAATATTGTTGGAATTGGAATATAATAGTTTTTTTTCAATGATGTATCATTTTAAATAAGCTATACATAGTTTGTAGAATACAAGCTTGAGTACAGCCAAATCTACTAAAGAGGACTATGTCAGTAGTCGAGTATATAATGATACAACATACCACAAAATTCTAGTGGATCAAATGACCTTAGGGTAGTGAAATTATTTCTTATTTCCACAGAGAAGATATTTTAAGTCATGGGAATTTTTGAAACATCAAAATTCACCTCTTTCGATTTATACTTTTTAAGGTGAATCTGATAGATGGTGGTATTCATTTAATAATACCAAGGAGAATGATGAAATTTATGTAATGTAATGGGACACATTTATGAATATCATTCTTAGTAAATATTCCCACAAGGTTTTTCATCATAGGATGAGAAAAATTCCTATAATTTAATAAAAAAAGATAAATAGTTTTTAGTTTCATATAAAGAAGACATCACAACATTATCCATATGTATACCATATTTTATTTAGGACATTGACAGTAAAAATAATATATATTAAATTGGATATAAAGCATGGTTAAAAATATATTTGGGTACATGATAATTTAATTTTTTGAAAAAGTGGTTCATCATTATGAGAATGTTGGGATTGTTTTTTATGATATGTATATTCCATGAGAAGAATATATCATGAAAAGGATAAGGTTCCATAAAATGTAGAAGAATCATTTTAAGAAGCCTGGAGCCATGCCCCTATAATCATCCAAGTTTTGTGAAAAAATTCTACAATGGATTGATAGGGCTGGGAAAGATTCTTCATTATGGACAGTTTGGTCAGAAGCCTCATGACTATATTGAAAATAATCATGGAAAACCAAAGTTTAGGGTAATAAATATACTTCCAATGGTGAGTGGTTTTAGTTACAATGAGTTGGGTCATTATTCTAACATGTGTATGATGGTAGTTGACCGAGTTTGAAATTTTCATGATCAGAAACAACAAGGTGTAACAAGATCATTTGCTACAATTATAGTTGGTGTTGAAAAAATGAATAAAGTGGTTATAGGTACAATACATTTTTATTCAAATTATTCAAATACCCTATTTGACTATAGATGATCATATTCATTAATTTATGAGAATTATTCATGAAAAATGGGAATATCAACAAAAAATAATATATAAATTTTAGTGACAACTCCAGGTGGAAATATTAATGAATCCTAGATTTATATGAATCTTCATATTCATATTAGTGGATTGGTATTTCTTTAAATTTGTGTGGAAATTCACATATCAGAGTTTAATGTTAGTGTTGGTATGGACTGCATTTTATTTTATACTGATAAAAAATATTTTATAGGAAATAATGTTTTGTTCAATGTTATTATACATTTTATAACATATCATAATGAATATAAATTGATTATAGATGGGTGAAAATGTTACCTATCAAATAACATTGAAAATAAAAGAATCCAAATTAGTGATGTTTTTATAGTGATTGAGTAATGGATTATCTTCTTGAATATTTTCTTAGTGATAGTTTTGAAAAAGCGATTTATTTTTGTAATGCAATAGTGAATGTTGATAAGACTATTTCTAAACTCCGTTATAAAATGGCTCAATTAGAAATTATAGAACTAAAAAAATTGTAGTAGTTATATATAAAGGTTTTGGTTTAACCTAGAACCTCACAATGGGGTGGCCTTATTTCTTTGTTAATATTAATGATGGTTTCATGGGGATTAGTGTTGTTTTGAAAACATTGAATAATATTACTATTAAGAACAAGTATCATTTTAATCATATTGATAACATTTTTACCATCTTTATGTATTTGAATACTTTTCAAATGTTTATATCGGGATATGGTAATGTCCAATGATGAAAAGGGAGTTAGATATTCCAAAGGAATCTTTTCTGACTCTATATGAGCATTATGATTGTGTATATATTCCATTTGTTTAGTCCAACCCACCAGCTATATTCATAACTATAATTAATAGAGTTTTCTATGTGTTATCTGATAAGTATTTGGTTAATTTCATTGATAATATACTAGTTTGTTATAAAATTACGGAGGAACATGAAAGACACCAATTTTTTTTTTCAAAATCTAAAAGAAAATAATTTTTTTGTAAAAAATTTTATGTGTGAATTTTCTTTACAACAAATTTATTTTCATGGACATATTTTTTCTAAAGATAACATTTCTGTTGTCCACAATAGAAAAATTGTTGGATGACAGAAAAGAACAAAAAATGTAATAGAGATTTATATAATTCATGGGTTGTTAGGTTACTATCGGAGTTTTGTTTAAAACAACACTCAATTATCTCGCCCAATGACTAGGTTGCCTCCAAAGGGATTTAAGTTCCTTAGGAGAATAGAATGTGATGTATCTTATGAAATAAATGTATGACTGGTGAAAGTGCAATTTGTTTTCATTTCCCATTTGAAATGGTGGTATTTTCATTTATAGTGATGCCTATTTGGAAGGAATTGGTTGTGTATTGATAAAAATGATCATGTAATTGATTATGTATTACATAAATTAAATACACACTAGTAAAATCATCCTTCTCATGATTTGGAATTTGATGCTGTGGGGTTTTTTTAAAATTTTGATCCACAATTTATATGGATCATTGTATGAAATTTATAGTCATAATGTATGTTTTAAGTATATATTCACTATGAAAGAGTTGAACCTGAAGCAGATAATATGGATATAAGTTATTAAGGATTATGATTTCATGATCCGTTTTCATCCACAAAAGGAAAATAATGTATCTAATTCCTTGATTAATAAAAATAATCATACAAAAACCACGTAATGTTTAGAAAAATAAAACTTTTGTTAATGATTTGATTTAATTTGGACTATAAGTTATTGATGAAAAAAATTATTCTATTTGTTTTAGGTGTTAGTATAGTCATATATGAAAAAATGTGCAATCCAAGAAGGAACACCATAAGTCATAGGAAAATGTTGAATTTGTTAAAAAGGGTCTGTTTCATGAATTTAACATTCATAAATATTGTGTTTTCATATTTGGAAAGAGATTATGTGTGTCATGTGATTCCCATTTGAAGAAATAATTTTTAAATTAAGCTCATAGTTACCCATTTTCCATTCATCTAGGAATCACTAAGACGTACAAAGTGATTTGGGTGTATTACTAGTTGGATAAAATGAAAATAGATATTATTACATTTACATGAAATGTTTGACTTATCAATAAGTTAAATATCAATGAAAATTACCAAATGGGATCCATTATACATTTATATTTATAGAGTTGAACTTGGAAAATATATCAATGGATTTTGAGGTGGGACTACTAAATAATTCTCTGGGTAAAAATGCAATTAGGGATATTATTGATCAACTCAATAAATCTACACATTTAGATCTAATTCAAGATACTCTGTGATTAGATAAAATTTATAAACTATATCTTAAAGTGAATTTCTATTTATATATATTTCCTCTCTCCATTAAATCTGACCATGATCCATATTTCACCTATAAAATTTTCAAAGGCCTTCCAAAGTCATTGGACATAGAGTTTAATTTCATCATATAAATTCATCCTTGGCCTGATGGATAGTCAGACCAAATAGTTTATACCGTGGAATAAATGATTCAATTTTTTAATAGATTACATGGGAATATGGGACCAACATCTTACTTTTTTTCAGTTTTATTATAATTTTTTTATTTGAGTGTATATATCACACCTTCTGATGAATTTTGTTGAAAGTGGTGTCAAACTACACAATTTTTTTAATGTATTAGGTAAATGGATATAAATTGGAAAAAATTAGTAAAGGATGTGGTTGAGAAGGTAAAACTTATTCATAAATTTATGATGATAGCTCATAGTATGTAGAAATTTTATGCTCATATCAAGGGGAGAAACCCTTCATTCAAGGTATTAGATCATGTTTTTCTTAAAATGTCTCCATCGAAAAATTGTTATGAGTTATTATAAGTAGGGAAAGTTATTTCCATAATTTATTGGACCATATGAAATTCTAGATAATTTTGTATTATATTCTAATCATGTGTCCTTACATCCATGTTTATCCCAGGTATAAATGTTTTTTCATGTTTTATTGTTTAGAAAGCATGTTCCTGATTCATCTGTTGTTTTATGCCATAAATTATTTTAATTTAAAGATAAAAATTCCTATGAGGAATATCTTATTAATATTCTTGAATTTAGAGATCTTGTATTGGGAAAAATAATAATCCTGTGGGTCATGTTTTTGGGAACAACCAATATGGTAGATGAAGAAACATGGAAATCTCCAAATGCTCATAAAGATATAATACCTCAATTGTTTAACAAGTGAATACAATTTCATGTATGAAATTTACAAAAGGGGGGGGGGGTATAATAACCTATGTATTGATACAATAATTTTATTAATATTTAATATTATTCTTAAATTATGATTTTATATTTATTATAAATATATTACGTAATTCATAAAATAAAAAATGAGATAGTTTTATTAAACTCATTTTTATAAGATGTTATTTATGATTTTAATTAAAAAAACTATAAAATTTAATTTTGCAAAAATTATTTAAATACTGAATCCAGAATGTAAAAATAATATTACAATGAATTTCATTATAATTTTCTCAAAATAATGATTTTTATCTATATTGTAAAAAATACTGATTTTGATTAAAAAATGTATCTTATTTTTAAGTATTTACATGTTCAAATAATGTTTTCGAAAACATTAATTTCTTTTTATTTTGATTGAAAATAATCCAATTTTGGTTTTTAATATAGGTTTTTAAATTTAATTAATTACAAAATATTTCATATTTTAAAAGGGATTTTTTTAGAAAAAATAGTTTTCCATTGCATTTTTATGGTTATTTATTAAATTAAATTCTGTAACATAAGTGTTTTACATTTTAATAAAGTGATTAAATATTTTAAAATAGTGGGTCCAAATATATAAAATAGGACCCTTTTGTTTCTGGATAATATGAATAATATTCTTGGAAATTTTGATTATCAGGATAAAAAGTAAATCTCGTAGTTTGGGTTAAAAATAAAATGATAAGAACTATCAACTAACTATAAAGAAAAAAAAATATTATTTTTTTGAGTATATCTAAACAATAATCATACATGTTTTTAATTTATAACCTTTTAGTAACACATGGGTGAGACTACGACCATTATAGTATTTTATTTTATGAAAATTTAAACATGTCTCACTCTTGTATTCAATACCTAAATTTTTAAAATGGTGTTATCATGAGGATATGTTCACATATAAAAATTATCTTCAAATATAAATTATTTTTATTCATCATGCTATAATATTTTATTTTGTATGAATAAATAATTACCTTAAATTCTTATAGAACACTGATGTAGTAATTATTCAGTTAATGAAAAAATCATATTTAAAATAAAAAATAAATATATTTTAATATAATTAATGTAATACAAGAATTTTATAGATGATCATAACTTTTGATTAATTTTTAAAATAATAGGTTCGAATTATAAGTATTATATTGAAATTATTAAAATCAACGTAATAAATTGCTCTAAAAATACACATAATGGATATTTTATAATAAATAATATTTTGTTAAATGATATAATCTTCATAAAAATATATAATTTTAACAATTGATTGGTATAATGTTTTAAATAATAACCACATTACATTTATTTGTGTTTTAGTATTTTTTTTAGTTACAATATTAATTCTAAAAGCGTAAAAAGTTGTGTTCTCACGGTATGAGTTAAAGGTGTTAAATAAAAAATATAAATATATAAATATAGTTAAAGATTGCATAATTTTAATTTTAATAGTGTATTTAAACCCATTATCATCTTATTTTTTTAAATACATCAGTTTTTATCCATTTAGAGTTGAAAATTAATTTATATTAATTTAATATTTTAATAAATTTCAAAAGTATCCTCCCCTATCTTTTAATATGGGACCTATTCTTATCAATTGTTAACAGTTAAAAACACATTAGTTTCATCAAATATATTCAGAACTAATCTTTGATAATCCCTCCCCTAAAAATAGAGGTACCTTTTAGGCATTACACATACAATAACGTTCATAATGTTTTAATCTAAAGAGATTATCCGAAGAAGAAGTATTATTTTTAATAATGTGTTTTGTTTTGTTTCTTATTCTTCCCCCTTAAAATAATATTTAACCATTATTATATAACAAAAAATTAATATTCCATATAATGAGGTTTTATTATGTTAATTTAACAACCTATATCCATGCCATCATCCATTAAATGGGAAACAAAACCATCATTTGTGTGTATGACAGACTACCACTACACGAACTGATGTAATTTATTATCCAACACCATATCTAAAGATTGGATATAATGATTAATGTTAATATATTATATTCATGAAATATTTATCATTCTGGAAATATATTATAACAATTACATCATCACCATCCCAGACACATTAAAATGATAATGTCGTGCATGCATTTGTGCAGACTATCACGTCCACAAAGTGATGTAATTCGTTTTTTGTCCGCACGTCAAATTAATGATATATATATAAGTGTTTCTTAATAATTAATATAATTATAATAATATTGTTAAAATTATTTAATGAAATAATAATACTTACCTTCCTTCCATAATGATCGTTGAAAAATGTAAACATTACCCATGTGTACGTATGATCTACCATCTCCATGACTGTAATGTGGGTCATTATTTCATAACCAATTTCAATGGTTATATTTAAAACTATAATAATGAATAAAAATGATAATTATTTCATATTTATTATTCTTTATATGATATAATAATTAAAAATTTCACTATAGTCAACATATCAATGTTATTTTGGACTTAAGTACCACATATCATCAGAATGTCAGAAGTGGACTTAATCGATAAAGTAATTGAATATAACATGGTAATAATTAATATAGAGAGAATGATGAATTTATAAAGTTTCACATGTATGTATGAAATTATGTTATGATTATTATTTTGGAATATAAATGATAAAGGACATATGTTACAAATTGAACATGGGATAAGGGACATTCTTTTAAAAATCATATTTTAATGTTCTTCTTCTTAAACATTTTACCAAAAAAAGAAATTTTTTATATATATAATTTATGAAATGAATTCCCCACTATCATGGATCTTAAATGATATGAATTTATATTTTATGTTTCCATATTTATTTCCAAATAAAATGGTTTCTTTATGGTGTGAGACAGTTTTAGATTTTGTAAAAGACATTTTTAAAAGAAAATTGTATTTTGATATCAAATTTTGTTTTTATTCAGGTTCAAATGTGATTCTAATGGTTATTTGTTATGAAAGGGTGTAATAAAAAAATATTTTATTCTTGATATCCAACATGATATATTTTTTAGGAATGGGTGGTCCTAATATATCTTATACAAAGGGATAAGCCCCATTATAGCTTATGGTTTATCTTGATATAGTTAATATATTAGGTGCACATAAATATCACT
The DNA here is from genome assembly GCA_963277665.1 of Viscum album. Classification (NCBI taxonomy): domain Eukaryota; kingdom Viridiplantae; phylum Streptophyta; class Magnoliopsida; order Santalales; family Viscaceae; genus Viscum; species Viscum album. Next base: position 2,121,803,953 of record OY728140.1, read on the forward strand.
AAGAGTGGCCGTTATAGACTTTTTTTAACATAGATAGGGATAATATTCATTGTTCAATGCGTATTATCTTTTGAGATAATATTTATGGATTTAATAAAGGGTTTCCCCTATGGATTTAGCTAAGCTTTAGTTATTTATAAAATATGTTAAAAATAATGTTTGAATGGGATTATCTATACTTCCAAATATGGTTTTTCTAAATATGGGATTTAATGACTTTATTGAAGCTAAAAATGTGTTTTTTTATTTCAAAATATAGTTTTTTATTATCTCAATGAACATTGATCTAAAGGTAGATATTTCATGGATTTTCATGTTTTTTACTGGATGAATGAATTTTATCTGTTTATTTACCTGAATAATATTTTTGTGGTCATAAGACCATTTAAAATGTTTTACACAGTTTTATGGTCGATTAAGGAAAAGGACGAGTTTATTAATAAAATTTTAATTATTTTTATTAAATAGAAACCATTTTTTATTGAAATATGTTTTGTTTAGTGAAGAAAATGGATATTGAGTAAATGTGTACAATTTGTATTATATGCACTGTTATATATGAATTATGAGATAATTCCCTAAAAATATACTAAAAAAAGATCCTTAGAATTTTAAAAAAGGGAATGATAGTTCAAAGAAAATTGAATATGTATTTATTAAGGCTATGTTCATACAAGAATCAATTAAATAGATTTTTTAGTTTTAAAAATATCCTACATTTAAAAAGGGCCATAATAAATCATATAAAGTTCCATGTTTTTTAAAATTATGTAATGGAATATATTTTGAAATATTTTTGACATTAGGATATTAGAGGGAATGTCATTATGTGGCCCGATGGGCCAGAAGAATTAATATTTGAAATATATTAAATACAATAATTTTACGTGTGCACAATTTTCATTGAGAAGTGTAATATCATAAAACTAGAGTCTTGGATCTGAATTCTAAGGCCACCATTGAGTTTGGGGAGTGGGTTTATCTCTAGGCATGGCATAACTTATCACAATGTAGAGTGTTTTTGGAAATTTCATTGCAAGAATGGATAACAAATAAATTAAGAAAATTAATTTATTAAATTAGAAATAATGTAGTGAACTAATTATAATTTTTAAATATATGAATACAGAATAACATAATAGTTATCCACATAACCTTATAGATTTAGTGGAGTCATTATAAGAGCTTTCATTGGACAATGGAAATTGAATCTATGATGGAGAACTAATGTGCAATGAAATTTAGGGATCTCTCCATTAATAACAAGGTAGATTCATTTATCATCACTGATCAATACAAATAGATGGATGATGTTGTTTTATTTGTATTTCTCTACATGTTTTTTATTTTTAGGATGAACATGAATCAGTAGATCTATAGATTGATTCACATATCAGTCATATTGTTGGATTAGATTATTGGAAGTGTATTATTACTAGAATTGTGAATGTTTTTGTGGTCTACAATTATTACTTATAACAGAAACTAATCAAGACCAACCAAACATGACTAATGTTCATTCCACTTTCCTATGTTTCATTTTATTTATCACAGTGTTCTTCATATATTTATCATGGGAAATTCTTTTGTCTCATGTTTCGACTAGAAATACTGAGGGATTAACATTTTCACCCCAGATTCATGGTGAAACATTTTGATATTATAGATTCATACTTGGTATTCTAGGAGGATCAAACAAGGATATAAGTGGAAGAGAAGTAGACATATTTGGGGATATATGATCTTTTTGTTCATTTGTGCACAAAAATAGATGACATGTAAGGGAGATTTCTGAATCGATTCAAAGGTTGGAACCCAGTGATCGATAACAGTTTGGGTCAACTAATTATAGATTCTTGTTTGATGCTATGGTTTGTGGCCGAATCAAAAATGAAGTAGTGGGAGAAGTTGTGTGAACCATATCTTGGATTTTGGAAAATCATGATGTACACAACATGTAATATTGTATTACATGGCATGTGGGATCCCTAGTGTGGCACTCATATTTCTTTTTAGAGTTAAGAATAACAAGGCATATGACACCTGCCACATGATGTGTGAACCCTCACATAAAACTCGACCTGTATCACAATGCATACATGCCCTGTATTACCTGGAAATGTTATTCATACAATGACATGACCATCCATACATAGAAAATGTCATGAGTACATGGGATTAGACTAACCTTGTACTCTAACATGGTTACAAACATAGGAAAAACCATTCCACATTGGTAGAACCTTGTGTCGATGGGAAACATCGTCAACTACCGATACACACTATTTACCCATTCAAATTTTTCTTATGGACCATGTCATCTTCACGTTGGGAAATTATTCTTAGGGAGAAATCCCATGATCCATTACCCTAAGGGATAGTATATAATCAATTTCTACATATAAGTTGGTGATCCCTTTAGTGGGTCTTCTTAGATAGAGTTGTTGGTATCCTTATATGAGGTCGGATGCAATATCGTCATTATGTATATTTCCCTAGGTGGAGCTCATGGTATCATCATGACCAACAATACATGGGTCCCAAACATCTACATAGCAGGTTATTGCAAATTTAGTTGTTGGTATACCCCATGAAATTCTTTATAATCCTCATCCAGGAATCATTTTATTCACACTTGTAGCGTATACTTCTAATGGTGATACATGATGTGTAGTACGTCTCATATAGACACCATCTATGGTATCTTACTCATTGATTCTATTCCATTTGATGAGTACTATGTGTAATATTAGAGTTGAAGTCCATATAATGAAATTATTGTTATGGATTTACATTAATATTTTGTGTATTTTTTGATTATATTATGATACTCTTGTTATATTTGTTGTAGGAATATTTCATATTGAGATGATTATTATTCATGTTGGTGTTTTATTTTTTGATTTTAGGTTGAACAACTGGGTGTTTTTATACTCACCTCTTCATAGGGTTTTTTCTCATGTGTTGTGTCTTATGGTGATGATCAAACATTAAATGAAGTCATAGAGGGACTAAGACAAATTGTTTCTTAGTGAGATGGACTGAAAAATGTGTGTTCCTTTTGTAACCCATATATCATTCTTCTTCTATCATTTTGGGATTGAATTTTTTTGAGATACATTATGTTGGAAATTTATTTGGACCCTTTTTATTTTCATTACTTTTTGTTGTAATCTCATTGTGAAATTTTGACATATTCATGAATGGTTTATCCATTTTTTTCATGTCAGTATTGTATGGGCATGGATAAGTGTGTCTCTGTGTGTAAATGTATTTTTGTTAAGGCCTCACATGATAGTGATATTCCTACCCAGTTCTTGTTGCTACCCCCTCGCCTATTTGTGTTGAGTTTGGGGTAATCATGGTTTTGGACTCACAGGGACTGGTCATGGAAAATAAATATAGTTTTCCAGATAGTGAACGAGACTATGACTAACTCATTAGATAAATTTTCCACTTTAACAGACCACATCAATGGTCCCTTGGTACATGAATAAAATAAATATTTTATTATTTTTAAAATTTTAACATAAATTAAAAAATCAATAAAATACATAGAGGTTAATAAGAAAACAGATTAGTGATATTGTTAGTGACATAGTTTTCACCACCATGCCACTTTCTACAACTAAAAATTCATCATGGATTTTCATTAAAAAAATTATTCTCTTATTTTCATATCATTTATTATCACACCCTTATTTCTAGAGGATCATAAAAGGGATACTAAATAATTTAAACAAAAATAATATATTTAACTTGTTTCACATTATTCAATTAAATAAGAAAATGAACAGGTGTTTTCATATAATAGGACCCTACTCTAAATGTAGATATTTCCCATGAATAATATGAGATATATTTGGTTAATATTTATTCAATATGGAGTCATGAAATATATTCTAAAATGAAATCATAAAAGGGGTTAATGTTATCTTATATGTCAATTATGAAATTCCTTCAACAATTTCAAATGAAATGAAATATATTTGTGTTATCCTCCCTTTATTCCTTAATCATCTATTACCTAGTCAAGGTAAAGTACTATGAAATACCTTATCACCAACTGAGAATATCAATGAAAAATGAAGATGATCTTTATATGATATTTGGTTACTTTGTTTTCACTGAATATATTTTGGATCATTCAAATATCATTGGTTATATTTTTCAATTATTTTTCCTAAAAAATAAGCTTCCCCTACGACTTCCTAGCATAAGTGGGCAAATGTGGTCAACCATATAGTGTATCAAAAGGATTCATCTTGACAATGGACATATAATTATATTTATATAAGATAGTAAATAATGAAAAATTATTCCCCCATTATACCATGAGTCACCAACACACAAAAAAATCATATCATATGAATGTTGAAAAGACCATTACATCAAGTAATCTGTTTGAGGAAGATATGTTCTAAATATAATTTAATGGGGTTTCATTTACACTTAATGACCAATAAAATACTAATATTTAAAACTATGATCTATGATAAAGATTATAACGTATGACATACATTGTAAATTTATAAGATTATTAAATATAACCTAATTAAAAACTCTACCACGAGAGTTTATTTGACAATAATTAAATATTATTATTATTATTTATTTTCAATTATAACCCAAATAGAATAACCTTAATGACATATTTCATTATTTTAATAAAAAAAACATGGACACTGCATCCCACTTCAATATAAATATGAAAAAAAGTCAAGACCATACCTATAATTTGTTTTATTCTTCAATTGTTATCATGTCAAGAAATGATAAAGATATTTTTAAATCTACCTTCTCACTCAAATATTCCTATAGTTTTTTTGATATCATAATATATCATGGTGACATCGAGGTATTAACCCCACATTAATAGATGGAAACCTACCATTACTAATATTATGAAAGAATGAGTAATTATGCCTAAATTTATACGAGTAAAATTTATCTATTAATTGAGTGGGATCATTTATAATTAATTTTTCAGAATTTAAAATTCCACTAATATGATGGTATTTATGATATTTAAGCTACTAGAAGATAATTTAAATACTAAAAGAATGGGTATCTTGGAAATTTTATAGAACAATATAACTCCCATGTTCGTTCCACTCTAAATATGATTTAGTAAAGAGATTTTTAATTTCCATTAATATATAAAATCAATTCCAAATAACACTTATAATTTCATAATAAGGTTATTAATTGGAAACAATATGTTTTCTTATCATATAAGTGAGTTCCCAATCAATATTTAGAAGATATTTTACCGAACACCTCAAGCTAATATTAAAAAATTTTGTAAAAAAATATTATTCAAACTCGTGTGACCAGTATAAATAGAATATTTATCACATAACATATAGTCTAATAGAAATTGGTTATCATGAAGTAATATTACCATTTATAGATCATAACAATAATAATTCTACATGAATAGGCATAATTGTTGGGCACCATATTCCACCAGATTTTTTTAGATAAGAGAACATAATGAGAACCCATTTAAAAATAATCATAATAAATAGTATAAGATTTATCAGACATTGTTAAGATTAAAATAGTATTTTATGAAAATATGATTTTAATGTTAATCAATATCATTCCAATATTATGAAATCTATATAAATTTTACCCTATTATGGGTATTATTAATCAATATTGATTACAACATAGAAAATGTCATAAAAAATATCATATAATTTCTCACAAATACAAGATTTATTCATATCTGAAAGGAAATATTTGGTGCCTCCTAGGACAAATGATATTAAATAATCTCAATATTTAACATTATTCTATGATAATACAATAGATTCCCCAATAATTTAACATATCAAATCTACAAATGGAACATGGATAAATTAATATTATATCAGTGATCTTTAAGATTTTTTTCATGGTCCCAAAAATTATATCATGATACTATATTAATATTGAGTAAAAAATAATTCCACACACAAAAACCTCCATTTTAGTAGATATTTATGGAATATTTGATTTATTAATTCCATAAAAACCACCACAGAATTGTTTTTCCTAAAAGGAATTACCAGGTATTTAAAATTATTATAAATAATTTTAAAATCATTTTGTGAATGTATCACTCCTTGAATATTAGTAATATTTTTTAAAATAACCATGATTAATTAAAATTGATAAAAAAATTCATCAATGTGGGGTAATGTGTACATATTTTTCACATTCACCATTTTGAGTTTCTACTATTCAAAAGAGAGGTACCACCACCAATATAATTTCCTACAAAATAGTATTAGATATATCAATGGTGACATGATATGATAAATAAATACTTTACCATTAGTATCTTATAACTAAAAAAGTAACTACCTTTGTCTCATAGGTCCCATTTTATAATAATGCAAATAAATTCATCTTATACATAGAAATCATTCGATGAAGAAAACTATATCCTAATCTATTCTAAACCCGTTGAAATAATATGGAAATACTAATGGACGATTTATTAACATTGGTGGATGTTTATTCCATGGATTCTCACTAGTATCTTATATAATAAAAGACAATAACAAACAAGTTAAATTCATAAACTCAATAATAATAAGTCTAGATCAACCAAACATGAAATGTGATTCACTATTAAATATAAGGGTACTTTTATCAGAAATTAAAAAAACTCACCCTTTGAAGATAATGGTCATAATAAGATAAAAATTTATTCTTATAATCCATTTAAAAACTATGTATTAAAATGTATTTGTCAATGTAAAAGAAAATCAATGTCTTTTCAACATCATATATCATAAACACACAAGAATATAATTTGAAATTCTTCCCCATTATCTCTCCCAGATGAGTAGATATATTCTTGGTATAAAGAATATGTTTATTTATAATGTTGAATAGTGTCACTACTCTTTTAAAGATGGACAAGAAGAATGAAGCTATATATAACAGAGTAATAACAACATACAGAATAATATTAATGCTTTAAAAAACTATAGCACGCATGAATATAAAATCAAAAAGTGCATGCTATTTTTCAAATAGTTTCATATAATCAAGATATGTTTTTAATTTTTACTACAAATATAACAACGTTTAAAATTTTTTTCTAGAACATCCAATAATCATTAAAAACAATATCATTTAGTGGTGGTTTTTTATAAAATCATTTATCTATAATTTTACAATTTGTTGGTGGTTTGTTTTTAGTACTAGTTTTTTATTTACTTTTGGTTCCTATTTAGTGATGTTTAATCTTTAACTAAATGAATCATTTAGTTAATTAATAATAAATAATAAATATAATCAAAACATTAAATATATGTGTTTTATTGTGTGTTAACAATAAATAAAAAAAATATTTATATTGAAAAATTTGTTACTAATTATTAATAATTACTAATGTAAAAAAATTATAATAAAAGCGGCTCAGCCATGGGTTCAGAAACCCAAACTCATGACCCCAAAAAATTATTAAAAAAGTGTAAAGGTACATGAAACATGAGGAAATTATTACATGAAAAATACCACACCTAGATAGAACTAAACAAAAAAATCCAATTATTACCTTTTTCTAGGTTAGCCTCGACCCCTAGATCCTCCCCGACTCACTAGATGGTTCCCTATTCCCCTTTGCACTACATATTCATTCTCCAACACCAGAACCTCTATAGTATGAAATTCAGTTTCTTCATGGGAATCTTCCCCATGCAACATTGAATGCACATCCTCAATAGAGGAGATGTCATCCTGTTGAGCATTACCATGAGGAGACTCCTCATGCAGGTCTTGAGGATCCTCCTATACAGCCTTAGAGTCATGCACAACCACACAAGAATGTGAAGCCTTGTTAATCGGATGTTCCACCTCATTTGGAATCTCCAAACCATCAATAGTAGCAGGTGTCGAGGAAGAGCACATTCGGTTACTATATATAAATATAATAATTGATAAATATATAGTAATTTATATTTAATTATTTATATTTATAAATATTAAAATATAAACATCTATAAATATATAATGATTAACCTATATATACATATTAATAAAAACACACTAGCTAATAATTATATAGAATTTTAATTTTATATACTAGTATATGGAGATTATTATATCCTGATGTATATATATATAACTAGACACCCATATAATAATAAGAAATTAATAATTAATAAATTCTATTTAATTAATTATAACTATTAATATATATATATATATATATAATGTGCATATTTGTAGATATATATCAATAACTATAAATATATATAAATGTATACGTATCAAATCACAGACACAATATGTAATAAAGAAATGGTAATTTCTATTAATAATTTATTATTATTAAATTTATATGTGAAAAATAAAATTATATGTTTATATATATATAAACAAATTTTAATTTTTTTATTTAACACTTATTTCATTATGAATTACTATTGATAAATTTTAGGTTGGTTGGAGTTCATATGTAACACACTAAATTTTATAGAAAACTGATAAATATATTCATATTATCAAGAAAACTAGATATGATTTGAAGGTCTCATTATGACATGTGTTATATTTCAAGTGATACATAAGGTTTTCAAATGCATACATAAGATCCAACATGGGATAATTTGAAAATTCATTAAGGTGTCACTATGAAATGTATGATATTCCATGTAATACATAATACATTCTCATTTTTCAAAGTGTTGCATAATATATTAATTATCATACATACGATATTATAATTTTTTAGGGTGTAAAATAATATATTAGTCGGCATAAATATTATTTTCTTTTGTTTCAACTGGATATTTAAGATTTAGTATGTATTATGTAATAACAACTATTAAAAAAATTAAATTTTAGGTGGTCAATTTATTATCATTCTGGAATTATTATTTAAAACAAATATCATGATTTTTTATTGAAAAAATGAACCAAGAATTGATGATATGGGAAAATCTTTTGAACTATGATGAGTGGTTTCACACAAAGTTATTCGGGATGAAATGTATGGTTCACCACATTACATCAAATGATAAAAGGGGTATTACACATGTGTTGGGGCACGTGGTTATAAAATAATAGAAATTATTTTTCTAATTTCAAGATGACATTCATGTAATTTTTAATAGATAAAATCTTGGTAGATCTCATGAATTTTAGAATTATGATTAATAGTTGAAATTTATAACATTATTTTTTTACCAATTGAAAATAGAAAGATATAGAATTTTTAAAAGGCAGTCAATTTTGAAACATGACTAGAATTTTTGAATTTAATAACATTTTTAATACTTCTATAAATTAATTCAAAAATACATTTTCTTCCCATATATATCCATAGAAGTAAATTATGGGGAATGAACCATATAAACAAGAAGCAAGGTTGTAATAGTGTTTGTGTGTGTAAGAATAATTTCGAAATCTATATTTTTTATTCAAAGTTGTAAAATATGAAAAATTATATCTATGAGTGCATATCTATTAATGATCAATGGTTTTTTCACATGGATGAAAATGGATTTGATTATTAAATTATTATTACTACAATTTCTATTTTTTTCATGAATGAAATTTTATATTAACATTAGTAGTGAGTTATATATTGTAAAAAAGAAAATTATCTCTCTATTATTTCTATAAAGGATGGAATCCAATAGGTTCAATGTGGCCATAATATATTTTAGAAAAAGTAGTGCACTTAGTGATTTTGGTACAATGACACAATGTTGTTATATGTTCCTTAATTTATCTCATTGTGGTTGAAACATGTAAAAATTTGGTTTTCCTTTTTTTCATCATTATTAATTTAATATTCATATGATAGATAAAAGATCATTCTAATTAGAATAGGTATATTATTGTTCATAAGTGTATTTTATAAGTCCAGATACCCTATTTATCCCCTAGAGTATAATCCTTGTTTAGGATGTACAACATTATTCTATTAATGACTATGTATACTTTGTTCACATAATTCCATTAAAATTGTATTCTAAATAGATTCTTATCCTTTTTCTTATATAATATTAGAATCATGCTCCAAAGCATTAAAAGGGTATATAATAACCACATTTTCTGAAAGAATCTTATGGAAGAAACAAAATACCCATCCACTTATGAGGATTATTGGACCTCATTAACCATGTAATTATACTAAAATATTATTTTATAGAGTTAATAGTTTATTATTTATTGAGGTATATAATAATATTATGGGCCCTATGAGACATTGTCTTCCAATTTCAAAAATTCTATTAAGGTGAACTGGTAAGATCTCTATAACATGTGATCTTGTGAAAATATCCTTTAAATCAATTTCAATGTCATCTAAATATATGATTTTTTAAAGTATCATTAATAGATTTGATTTTTTTGTTTCCTATGTAGCTCCCCATTTCCATAAGAATACTTATTTTTTCAATGGTGGTGAATCATTAATTTAGGTATCTCTTTTTTTCTTATTAAATATATCAATATTTGTGGAGGAAATAGAAATTCCACCATCCCTATAGGTTGTCTTGTCCTTTATTTTTTTCTATATATGATCATAGATGTCATTATTTTTTCATCCAGTACTCTTATTATTTCCATATATATCATATTTTAAAATAGTTTTATTTTTGAAACTCCCCTCATATAAGATTTTTTTTATTTTTTAAGGGAATTGATGGATATTGGGTTTCATGATGTGAGGAGGATAATCATGGCTAATGATTTATTGATATTGAAATGGGGATGACCTCTATATTGTACAGGTGTTTTATCAAAAGGAGGACAATTTCAGTCGAAACCACTATGAGGGCGTCTATTGATTTCTTATATAGTAAATTGAGGAAAGAATCCACAACTAGACCAATAAGGAGGACCTTCATGTTTTTATTTTATATTATTTATGTTAATACCACCAATATGACCCTCTAGTAGATAACATTTTGGTTTTTTATATTTCTAATTATTAGAAAAGGAAGGACCTTTAAGCCAGTTATAGTATAGAATACCTTCATGGTTAGAATATTCATTGTCACTGATATGGGAAAGAAATCCAATTTTGATATATTTAATATCTAAGGGAGGAAATTAATTGTTTTTTTCATGGATTATTAGAAATGGTAATAACTCATTATTATATAAAAGTTTTTTCAGTATAGGAAATCGACTATAGGTTTTTTTGGGAGGATCTCCTCGGATGTTCTTCATATTATTAGAGGGAGGATGACCACAACATGTTCTCCTGGGAGGACCTCTTGGTAATTCAATTTGGTCCTTAACATATAGAGGGAAAATATGAAAAATTCATTTTTTTATGATTTCCATGGAGTGTAACCCCATTTTGTGTTTTCATATTGAATCTTAGATTAACTCTATGATGAGTACTATAAGATGTGAATCTAGAGTGACTTGACATTCCACTAGAAATAGTACTTCAATCGTGGTAGCATCCCTCTATAAAAAGTTAAAAGTTATTTTGTGTTATTAAAAAAATACTCACATTGAATATGTTTTTGAATAAAAAATAATTATAATCATTAATTTTACTCTTATTACAACTGGTATTTGATGGAAAGTCTTAGGGCAGGAAGCAATGTAAGGTGAAAGATTATGATTCTAAATTTTGAGCATTATTTTTTTACATTATAGGATCATATTTTGGTGATCATTCATTATTAATCATGATTGGTAATTCTTTCTTAACATCCTCTTAAGAGATAATGGTTTTATAGTGTTTATGCTGGATAATTCAATGAAAGTCCCCCTAAAATGATTCTGGGTAATTTTTCATACATAAGAGATTCTATTTTAGTCTATTCTAAATAAAATTGTGGGTATTGACATGATTGAAAGAGATAATCCATAATTGTCTTGATGTATTAATGGGGGTTGGTTTCCCATTTATATCTTATCTTCATGGTGAAGAATCCATGACCTTATCTTCTCCATATTGAAACAGGTTATCTCAAATATTAGAATAAATCCATTGTGGACATACTCCAACACCATCTAACAAACCATTTATGAATGAAAATTCTAGGGGGTGATAGAATCCACCAATTACTTGTAGCTAATGTATTCAAAATAATAGAAGTGGTATATGTTTGTGGTACCACAAGTATGTTTTTCATTTCATCACTTACCACTAAGCAATCACCAATATGAATACAAGAGAACCCACATTATTATAATTTGTTAATTGTGGATTCCTTTTAGATAATATGGTAATGTTACAAGAAACTGATCAATATAGTTTCATAACTGAGCATTCATGGTTAATTAGTCTCTATCATTAATAGAATATTTCACAACATGTTTTCTATTTTTTCCACATTATCTCTTCCCCCAGATCATTAAGTTATTTCTTATAGGAAATATATTTTAATAGGTTAGTAGGGTGGATTATATCAATGTGAATATTTTTATCTGGTTCAAGATTTCCTTATATATTGGATTCATTTTCATATAATCATTCCCATTAATAATATTTCTTACCCGTTTTTTGAAAACCATTAAACCTTATATTTAAAAGAATAATGTATATGGGAATTATATTTTTTCTCATTTGATACCAATAATAAATTAATTAACTATGTAAATTATGATATAAATTTAATATATAATTTATTTTTAACACCCCAAGATTTCATAGTATGTTATCTCATTAATGTAATTCAATAGCTTGCGGTAAATGCAACGCCGAGTTCAAGCGCACCACAACTTATTAATCTAACCATTCAAAAAGTGGTTATGAATAATATTAACTACATTTTCAATCTTATATACTCTATACAATTTTTACATTCATATAAAGTATTTCATAGACATAATATAAGAACAAAATCATTTTTTTGATAAAATAATTATTTTTCAAAAAATACAATTTCATCGCCTTTTAATGGAGAACCCTTTTCAAAAACAATAGTTGACACTTTTATATATTAAATTAAATTAAATTACATTTTTCATTACATTATGGACATAAAAATTACGTTTGTAAATTTTTTTGGTATGTTTCTGATAACTTTTATATTTTGATTAATAGTGAAAAATACCATGTTTTAATTGAAAACAACTTTTTTAATCGAAATAATTTAAAGTGATAAATTATGAATTTGAAAGTTTTGTAATAATAATTAGATTATATTTTTATCATTTAATATAATTTAATACCTTATACGTAATTTCACAATTAAATTTGACATAAGCACAAGTCATTCTTTTGATAGTTTTTACTTTTTAAAAACCAGCTTTTTTATTTTAACAACGAGAATTAATATTAAATTAATAAATTCAACATATATGTTTTTAATTTGGTAAAATATAATATAATTTTTTATCCATAATATCAAAATTATCTTAGGGTAATGTTTATGTATTTTTCTAAAAACATTAAATTTTTTATGAATAGTGAAAAACACTACTTTATTATTTAAAAATTACTTTTTATTTAAATAATTAGTTATTTTAATTTAATTTATTTTAGTTAAAAATAGATACATAATAACTATATATGATGAACCTAATTCATTTGAATCATTTTATAAAAAGTTAATATATATATATATATATATATATAATTTTATCGAACATTTTACCGTCTTTTACCCACCTTCTAGGAGCATTTACAAATTTTCATAAAACTTAATTTTTCCACTTTTGGGAGTTGAATTTAAAAATCCAAGAGACACAGTTGAAATTGAAATGTAAAATGTGGTTCAATAAGATGAGTTTTTTCATGAATAGTAACTTTTGGGTTTTATTTACTACGATTAAAACTAGATAGGGTAATTAATGGTAAAAATGTTTTTATAATTACCCTAAAACATGTCCTAATTCTATTGTATAAGTCTAATTCGACCAAAAAAACCATATCAATAAAAATTACCCCCTTTGGTCCACTTGGATAATATTATGACATTTAGTATTATTTTATTTAATGAAGAGTTAAAAGAGTTAAATTCAATTATTAATAACTAAACCATTTTTAATATAGGGATATACATAAGATAAATTAGACTATTAATATTCATTATAATGATAGGATAATTTAATACTTAAAAGAATTATGTTTATAATTTTTATATATTATATAATTTAGTTTATTTATGACACAATGATGATGCAATAATTACCTATTTAATAAAAAATTAAAATAATTGATATTATAAATATCCAAATAAATGAAATTGGAGACTTTTGATTGATTACACTAATTTTATAGGTTAATATCACATGTTAGGGTTGGTTAAATAAATTTAATTCGAAGTGATAATTTTTTTATGGATTTCAAAAAAATCAAATACTAAATAGTGTCAAAATTGACATAATTGAGTTTTTAAACCAAATACTATATTATTAATTTATATAATAATCAGAAAAATTTAAGGATCTGACAAATAAGATAGATAACGTTATATATATTAATAATGAACCACATGGGGTTATCTTGTCTTGTTATAGTAATATTATTAACCATATAATATAAAAATACAAAGAGACATGGTAAATGTCAAACTATTTAAATAAGAGTTAAATATAAAATAAATGGTTAATATGATAACCAAAAACAGTCTGTAACATATTGGTTTAGTGTTATTAGACTCACACCCACCTTTTCATATATATAATTAATTTTGGAGCCATTATAAACCAAAAATGATTTTATTATCAAATAATATTTCAAGGTTTTCCTAAAGTGACTTTCACCTCTCTTATAAAAGGGAACTTCCCCTTCCCTTAACATCACACCTCCAAAGGTTTTTGGTTTGGCCAAACCCTACCCATATATCATCCCAACATTCATCCATTCATCCTAGAGACCTTAATTTGGTAAGAAAACAACCTAAAGAGCCCCGTTGTTCAAATAAAAAGGAAGAACATGAAGAAGACATAAATTTTTCATCACCTCTTTCACATTAATTTATTGTTCCACTTCCTCTTTCTTTCTTATTTCCTTTCTAAAATAGTAAATATAGTATCTTATATAAAATGTGATGTTATTATAAATATTTTACAACCAATTTAATTTCTCTATCCATCCTATAAATTACAAAGTCACCATACGTGCGTACGTACGGATTACCGTCTCCACGTCGTGGTGTAGATTGTTATTCAAACACTTCATTATTTGGATGGGTATAATAATGAGTATAACTGATTTAAATATTAAATATAACATTTTAATGATTCTTTTTATATTATATAAATCCAATTATATACAATTTCACCATCAATATAATTATATTGTCGCTCGTGCGTACGTACGGATTACCATCTCCACGACGCGATGAGATTCATTACCACGTTCACCATTCAATGATGATTATAAGAATATATATCATTAATAAGTATGTAATATATAACATAATAATTATTCTGTAGATATATATATACATATGGGTATGTACTTACATATATCTTATTCACATACTTCTGTTTAATACGATATGAACGAAAAAAACAATGTTTATGCATATGTACAACCTACCGTCCCCATGAACTGTGTTTTACATTTCATATATATGTCCGTTATACATATTTATTTTCTAAATATATGTGATATATAAATAATGTTTAATATTATGGATGTATTTAAATCATGATCTAAGTGAAAAAAATGAAAAGTAAGAAGTTAAAACACGTACGATAAAGAAAGCGATTATTACCCGAAATGTTAATTTAACATGGAAATTATTATTAAATGGGTAGTATAAAGTCATAAATGAATCATTAATGATATAATAAATATTAATATATATCTAGTATAATATAATATCAAACTATTGTCTTTTTACAAGAGGTTAAATGTTCCCTCGACTAAAGGAAAGAATGTGGTAAGGGTTATTTTCACTATATATTTATTATATGTGGTTTTTTACGTAAGTATCTACCCGAACATATTTATTATACATTTCCATGATTCATAAAATTGTTTTCAAAGGGATTATTTTTAATATTTGTTTTTCTAAAACATCATTTATATGTTTTAAATATTTATTATCCTAAATCTTTCTCTTTAATGTCCATATTTTTAAAATGGTTTTAAGGATTTAATTATATGGTCATGAATGTTTTAAAATGTTAATTTCTTTCAAAAGTATCAAAGTGGTATAAGAAACATTGATTCAAATCTATCTTTTAAATCAATTCCTTTATAAATTATGTAACTTTTAAATGATTTCATGAAAAGGGATATTTCTCTCAATGATTTTTACTGATCATTTTCCACAATGCCAACATCATTCAAATGATATTTTTATTGATGAAGGTTGATATATTATAATAAAAATCATCCATATTGTATTTATTTTTTTGTTATATGATTGACTATGGATGTGTTATTTTTATACCATTCATTGTTTTTGGATAATTTATTGACATTTCATATGCTAGTTTTAATACTTATTTTAATTTTATGTTTAAACATTTTCATATAAGAATGAATTAGAATTAGTAAGTGATAGGTGGGGCCTGCTATAGCTCCTTGTTGCATCGGTAGGTCTAAAGAGACAAATTAGTGTCTTTGTACAGGGCCTTGAAAAAATCTTATTTGTAATTAATACTGCATTAATGAGGGCACAATTTAAAGAAGAATATGTTTCCAGGCCACGTGATATAAATTCACGTGAAGATGCATTTTTGACGCAGGGTAGAGGGCCTATAAAATGGAGTAAATGACCATGATTCTTCATCCACAATACCAAAATGTAGAGGTGCGCACAAGGAGCAGTAGAGGGAAGAGGTTTCTGTGAAAAATGTGAACAACGGTTTCGAGTGTGGGTGGCAACGGACAATAGCGAATTGGGTTATGCAACGAGGTGATACAACACCATGTGTTTATGTTTGATCTATGAAGGGTTACAACTTGTCACGAACTATAATTAGAGTGGCGGCGAATGTGTATCGGGGTGTGAATTTGACATTGTTTTTTCCACGTTGTATTTTTAATTCATTTTTAGGCTATTTCAATGATTATTTGTACTCTCTCATTCATAGAGAAAATTCTCAGAGTTTTCCCATGGATTTTTATCCTATGAAAAGAAGGTTTTCCACGTTAAAATATGCATCGGTTTTAATATTTTTTTATTTGGTTTTGCGCATCATTTACATTGGAGATTCTTAGAAATTTTTGTTGTCGCAACTGGGTTTTATTTTTGAATCAAATCCTCTTCCAACCCAATATCTGGTATGAGAAAAGGTTTTCTGTGTTTCTTTCTTATTAAATATGGGTGATTCATGCCATGGGATTCTTGTCCATTTGGAACTTTTAAACATGGAAAATGATTTTACACTTTGGAAGAAAAGAGTGAAAATTATTCTGGTCCCTGAGAAGACAACAAATACATTGAAGAAAAAATTTGATAAACTATAACGATAAGCATTGATGATTGGTAGGATGTGAAACATTTGGAAAAAAGCAGAATTTAGATGTATTTGGGTGATAATACACTACGAGAATTGATGAATTCGATAGACATGGAGGAGATCTGGGGGAAGCTTGAAAGCATGTACAAATCAAAAACCCTCACAAATCGTTTATATTTTAAGAAAAGATTGTATCATTTGCAAATGCCATAGAATGAAGATTTAGGTACCCATATGGACAAGTTGGCCAACCTTCTAACAGAGATATCCTTGGGGGAAGTCAATATTGATGATAATGGTGATGTGGTACCTGTTTAAATGGAATTATGAGACAAGGATTTTCTTCTTTTGGGTTCGTTGCCTGATTCATATGATAATCTTGCAACCACACTATTGTTTGGGAAGAAAACATTAAATTTGGATGATTTGATTTTGTTCTTATTGATAAACAAGAGTCCATGAAACTCAAATAATGGTGAATTGTTAGTTAATAGTGGTATTCTAGCCGTGGAAGATGGACGTGGTAGTCAGAGAGGTCAGAAAAAGTCAAGAAGAAATGTCAAGTGCTACTATTTCAACAAAGAGGGTCATGTGCAGAGACGCTAATATGAATTGAAAAAACATAAGGAGGAAAAGAAGTCACACAAAACCAATTCTGAGGATACCGGCATAAGTCTTGTTCGGGGTGAGGGTTATTTACTTTAAGTTGGCATTGATTTTCATAGGTTAGATTTGTACACTGAATGGGTGGTTGATTCAGCAGCATCGGACCATATTTCACCAAAGAAGGGACAAATTTTTCATATGAAGGAGGTGAATTTTGTAGATTGACGATGGGAAATGGGGATTCTACTGATTTTTTTGGTGTTGGTGATATTTTTATAACTATGAATGCAATTTTTACACTGACATTGAAGGCTATGCGACATGTGCCAGGTATGTGCCACAATTTTTTATCTTCATGTGCTATTGAAACTGATGGATTCATGAGTTTGTTTGGCGGTAGAAGATAAAATTTCTCCATAGGATTGATGGTTTATGTGAGAGGTAATATAGATGACATGATTTATAGGATAGACTTAAAGGCATGCCTTTATGTGACAAATCCAGTTGCGAAGAGGACTTCGTCAGACATGTGGCATAGGTGATTTTCATGCATGAGTCAAAGACCATCGACTATGTTGAAGAATGTTTGGAATCCAAATAATGTCAAGTTAGGTGTTTCAAATCTTACACCAAATTATTTTTCTTCATATAGTGCCACTATTTAAGAAATAATGAAAATAAATGATCAGGGTGATGCACTAAGAGTTTTTGACTTCACAGAGGATGTTGAGCAGAGAGAGCATGTTATTCCTTCATGCACTCCAGATTATGTGGTCATCGTACTTATGTGGAAGCTAGATATGATTGATTCTGGTATTATCAGTGCAGACATAGATATGACAAGGACTTTGGTATTTGGATTTCTTTTGCATAGGGAGCATTCATGTTTTTTCAGAGATGCAAAAATGGAATGTCATATTTTCTATAGAGGATGACAGTTGGTGTGATACGAACCGGTTTTCATTCCAACTATGTTGCTTGGATGTGATCTCCTTCATCGATGGGATTAAGGGGAAGATTTTTGGGGGTTTAGCTCATTTTTGGGATTAATGGTGCATTAATGAGGATGAGTTCTATAGAGAAACGTGTGTCAAGGTCGCGTGAATTAAATTCATGCGAATATGTGTTTTTTGACATGGGGTTGAGGTCCTATAAAATGGAGGCATCGACCATGCATCTTTACCCACAATACCAAAAAGAAGAGAGGACCACACACAACATCATAGGGTGGATGCTTGTGAAAAAAACGTGGACATCAGTTTCGAGTGTGGGTGGAAACGGACAATGGTGAATTGGGTAGTGAAACGAGGAGCTACAACACCAAGTGTTCATGTTTGATCTCTGAAGGGTAAAGACTTTTCACATACTATCATCAGAGACAGGATAAAGTCATATCAGGGTGTAAATTTCACAAAGTTTATTCTATGTTGTATGTGTAATTTATTTTTTGGATATTGATCAGGTTCTTTGTACTATCTCATTCATAGTGTATATTTTCGGAGATTCTCAATTGTTTTTTAATCCTCTAAAATGGGGTTTTCAATGATAATGTTTGTTTCCCATTTATTATTTCAATATTAGGTTTGGGTCTTTGTTTGATGTGGTGATTCTCATAAAAGTTTTTTTGTTGAAAATGTGTTTTCTTTTTAAAACCAATCCACATCAGACCCAAAAAAAATCTTATTTGTAGTCTTGGAATAAGGACCTAACTATGAGGTTTTAATTTCTAGTATTATGCATTCCATCTTTATGAAGGAGGCTATTGACATTCAATGTGATTATTCGACTAGTATAATATCTTTGTGAATAAGTAAATTGCATTATTTGATTTTATCTTTTCTATATTATGTTGAAGTTTATGTTTAAAAGGATTTTGTTTTACTATTATACATTCTCTTAAATGATTATACTTATTTATGAAATTTTACACTATATTGTTATCCTTAATGATCATCTGCGCTCACCCCTTTCTATATTTTATTTATCTCAGGATTCCAAGAAGTGTACTATGATTTATATTCAAGGTTAAGCTAAGAGAATAATGGAATTCATAAAAGATTATTTATGTTGTGTTATATGTTATAAAGTGTAAAGTAATATTGATGTATTTTATCTATTTTAAAATACTTCTAAACTGATCGGTTCTTTGGGACATTATTCCTTGAAATCATTGCAATGTATTAAAATAATGCATTGACACCGGGTAACAGGGGTGGGGGAATTACAGTTGGTATCAGAGGAAGTTTATCAGCAACCATGGAAATAGATTTAGATAAACTCTGATTAGAGAACATTACCCCAATATAGAATTTGATGATTAGTTTAGAAGAACATCCTAGAATTTTGGTACCGTAGATATTTTGTGAGTTTTCCATGAAATACATACATGTCTAGATACGAGCAGATAGATGCGGCTCTGGAAAAGATTTACCTAGGCGTAAAATACGAAAAAAAATCTTTGATCTAGACTCGAATGGGAACTGGTGGACGAAAATGGGTCTTGCAGTACTCTGGGTTACGACACTCCCAGGGGATATGCTTATGATAATTTACAATTTCATTACAAGCCATTATGAAGGATATAGGAATAAATACATCTTAAAGAAACCATTTTATGATTATAAATTATATGCATAATCTTTTCAATTTTAGTTAGGTATTTTAAAAGTTTGAAATTATGTATTTCAAATCATAAAACTATCCTTATGTATGTCATTATTTAGAAATGGCTCCTAGTATATGGAATAAAAACTCCAGTAATACGCATGATCCAAAGAGTTAGAAGGACAATATCTTTCAAAGCATTAAGCCGACATTTAGAAAGAAATATTCTCCCATGAATTATCATCATATGAAGAAATAATATCATGTGTTATTAAGAAAACTAAGGAATTCTATAAGTCCTATGGATTTGAAGGGAAGCCAGAGAAGAAAAGGATAGTATAATGAAAGTTGGATAATGGGAATAAGAGGAAGAAAGATTTTCCCATATATGATAACATTGGAAAGAATCACATTAGTAAATGCATGAAGGGAATAAGTGTTTGTTATAAGTGTGGAAAAAAGGACACCAAGTACGTGATTGCAAGGGTAAAAAAGGTTTTGAATGTACAATGCTTCATCAGTAAGGAGACGAGACACTACACAAATCACTGTACAAATCATCAGAGTTTACCCAAAATGATGCTATTGGACAATAATCAATTCATGATACTGCAGAACATTAAGAGTAATGATTAAGTGTTCTTATATTGTTATTAAACTATTGTGACATTTGAGTATTGTATTAATGATGTACATGTTATAAGAATTATAGAGTATATAAGGATTGTACTTCAGTACTATTTCATTAAGGACTTTAGATTGTGTGGAACAAAGAAAACTGACTCAATAGCATGTTATTTTTTTAAAAAATATATGGTTGAGAGAAAGATAAACCTTAATATCATTATGATACATAGTTAGTGATTTGGAAATAATATATGACTGATTTGGTTAAATTATTTCGGATATTCTCCACTACCTTGAAATAGATTTATAATTTTTATTTACCATCATTGTTGGAGTTTACAACATGTTTGGATATAAAGAGTATATCCAGTATTCTGTAAGGAATAATGGAGCAAAAATTTAAATAATACTGTTATTTGATAATTCAGGGTGTTACCGTGTTTTAAATGAATACATTCAGATGATATTATGTGGCAAAACAGATCTTCATTGTGTTTACCTTCCATATAAAATTTGGTCTATCAGTTTGGAAAGAAGTATTTTGTATAAGTCTAAAGTTGGAATTAATTATGTTTTACATTGGATACTATTGTTAAGGTTAAATAATTTCTTGAGATTATTTTTGGATTTTCATAAATAGGACAACCCAATGGTCATACGAAAACTTGTCGCTTCCGACAAGGGTGCATCACCTACCACTAACCTACGTGATTTCATAGAATTTATAATGTTTTTTAAATAGTCTGACAAATAAATTATTAATTCATTATTTTTAGAACCCTATAATATTAGGATAAATAGAATACTATCAAATTATATTATCTTCCGGAGTGAAAGATGAGTTTGTGGTAGGAATTAGGTGAAGGATGAAACTCTACTTTTTAGGTATATTTTTTTCTCTTATTATATGAATAAATTAATTCTTAAACATTAAGGAATAGATCATAAAACCAAAAATAGGTTATCCTAACACCTTATGTTTTGTTAAACCGATGATATTTTACATCATGTTAGATTAATGGCTTCAAGGCCCTCAATTTTACACTTGTTTATGATGGATGACCTCAATTGCTCCCTATAAATATTTACGTTTTTCTAAGAATTATTTTTCTCTAATATCCTCTAATTTTCTCCTAATCGATATCATAATTTTGGGGTGACTCTTTCATTTACCTTTCCCTCTTATTAAGAGTAAATTTTATTAAACCAATTTCCGATGAGAGTTTTCCACAAAGGTATTTTTCTATTTTTAACCTTTCCAAAAAACAATTTCAAATTGTGAAGATGCATTTATTGAAGGAGGGGGAAATTTAACACCACAAGATTTCATTGTATGTTGTCTCATTAAAGTAATTCAATAGCGTTTTCTACACACAACACTGAGTTCGAGGGCACTACAACATACAAATCTAATAGTTCAAAAAGTGGTTATGAATAGTATTATCTGCGTTTTGAATCTTATATACTATATATAATTTTAACATCTATATTATGTGTTTCTTAGTCATAATATAAGAACAAATTAATTTTTTCCCGATAATATAAGTATTTTTTAAAAAAAAAATGAAATTTTACCACATTTTAATGAAGAACCCTTTTCAATCCCAATATTTGACAATTTTATATATTCTATGTAATTAAATTATATTTTTCTTTAGAAGAGGGACCTAAAAATTTAGTTTGGATATTTTTTTTGTACATTTCTAATAACTTTCATATTTTGATTAATAGTGAAAAATACTGTGTTTTAATTGAAAACTAGTTTTTTGAAATGAAATAATTTATAGTAATAAGTTATGAATTTTAATGGTTTCGAAGTATAATTAGATTATATGTTTATCATTTAATACAATGTAGGTTGTTACGAGTAATTTTACATTTAAATTTGACATAATCACATGTCAATATTATGATAGTTTTTATTTTTATTAAACCCGCTTTTTGTTTTTGAAAACATGAATTAATTTTAAATTAATAAATGAAACTTCTATGCTTTGAATTTTTAAAATAGAAATAATTTTTTAATTTTTAATATCAAAATTATCTTAGGATAAATATTTGTATTTTTCTGAAAACATTCAATTTTTGAAGAATAGTAAAAACATTATGTTATTATTTAAAACCGACATTTTATATAAATAATTAGTTGTTTTAATTTAATTTATGTTATGTAAAAATATATAAATAATACCAATATATGTTCAAAATAATTCATTAGATCCATTTTATAATAAGGATATATATATAATTATATCGAACATTTTACCATCTTTTACCCACCTTCTAGGAGCATTTACAAATTTACATAAATATTAATTTTACCACTTATGTGAGTTGATTTTCAAAAATTTGAGAGACAAGGTTGACATCAGTAAGTAAAATTTTGTTCAAAAAGACGAAAATAATTTTTTGTAAATAGTAACTTTTGACTTTTATTTCCTACGGTTAAAAGTAAAGAGGGTAATTAAGGGTAAAAATGATTTTATAATTACCCTAACACGTGTCTTAATTCTTTTGGATAAGTATAATTAGACCAAAAAAACCTTATGAATAAAATATGACACCCTTTGGTCAACATGGATAAGATTAGGACATTTATTATTATTTTATTTATTGAAAAGTTAATAGAGTTAGATTCAATGTTTAATAACTAAACTATTTTTAATATAGGGTTATACATAAGATAAATTTGACTATAAATATTCATTAAAAAGATAACAGAACATACTACATAATGGTATTTTATATATAATTTTGAGACATTAAATAATTACATTTATTTATGACACAATGACGATGCAGTAATTAAAATATTAATGACCGATTAAAATAATTGATATTATAAATATCTAAATAAATGTACTTTGACCCATTTTATGAATTAAAATAAATTAATAGGTTAATATGAAATATTAGGGTTGGTTAATTAAATATTATTCAAAGTGATAATGTTTTAATGGATTTCTAAAAAATCAAATACTAAATAGTGTCAAAATTGAACTAATTGAGTTTTTATACCAAATACAATATTATTAATTGATATAATATTCCTAAAAATATATGGTTAGGACAAAGGACATAGATAAGGTTATATATATTAATAATTAACCACATGGGGTCCTCTTGGAGTATTATAATTTGATTCTTAACCATGTCAAATAAAAATACAAAGAGACATGGTAAATCTCACATTATTTAACTAAGTGTTAAATCTAAAAGATAATGTTAATATAATGAACATTACCTATCTAAAAACTATTTTTGAGTGATTTTCGATCCATCCCCACATTATCCTATAAATTATTCATTTTCTAGCCATTATAAACATAAAATTATTTTATTGTGAAACAATGTTTCAAACTTTCACTAAAGTGACCCTCACCTCTCTTATAAAATGGCACTTCCCCTTCTCTTAATTTCACACCACCAAAGCCATTTAGTTCAGCCAAACCCTTCTCAAATATCCTTCCAATATTTTTCCCTTCTTCCTATAAGCCTTCCTTTGTCATAAATTCATTCTAAGGAGCTATTTTTATTAAATCAAATTGAAGAACCAGAAGAAGAGGTAAATATTAAATCACCTCTTTCATGATCTTTTCTTCTTCCACATCCTCTTTCTTGGTTGTTCCCATTCTAAAATAATAACTCTAGTTTCTTCTATATACAGTGATGTTATTATAAAAATGGTACAACCAGTTTCATTTCTTTATACATCCCATAAATAACAAATTCGCCATATGTGCCTACGTACGGATTACCTCCTCCACGTCGTGGTGTAGTTTGTTATCCAAACACTTTATTATTTGGATAGGTATACTAATGAGTATAATTGATGTAAATAATAAATATAAAATTTTAATGACTAAGTATATATTATATAACATCCAATTAAATTTGATTTCACCATCAATATAATGATATTTTCGCTCATTCCTACATATGGATTACCGTCTCCACGACGCAGTGAGATTTATATCCACGTTCACTATTCAACGATTATTATAAAACAATATATCATTAATATGTATGTAATATATTAAATAACAATTCTAATAGAGAGATATATATATATATAAATATATATTAATGTACTTACATATACCTTATTCTCATAGTTTCGTTCAATAAGATATGAAAACGGAAACAACGTTTATGCGTTCGTATGGCATACCGTCTCCATAAATGCTGTTTTCCATTTCATATATAGATCTATTATAGATATTTATATTCTAAATATATATGATATATAAATCATTTTTTATATTATGGAAGAATTTAAATTAAGATATAAGTGATGCAATCAAGAGTAACATGTTAAAACATGTATGATAAAGAAAGTGATTATTACCCTAAATGTTAATTTAACCAGGAAATTATTATTATATGGTTAGTATAAATCCATAAATGAATCATGTATGATATCATAAATATTAATATGGTTATGGAATAATTTAATAACATACTGAAATCTCTATATAGGAGGTTAAACTTACCCTTGAATAAAAGAAAGGACAAGGTAAGGGCTAATTTCACAGTATCATTATTATCCAAGGTTGTTTTAACATAAAAATCTTCTGGGACATATTTATTATCCATGTCCATGTTTCATAAAATATTTTTCAAAGCGATTATTTTTAAGGGAATTTTTTCTAAAACATAATTTTTAATGCTTTAATGATTTATTCATTAAAACCTTTCTCACAAATGTCCATGTTTTTAAAATGGTTTAAAGATTTAATTATATGAACATGAATGTTTTAAAATTTAAATTCCATTCAAAAGTTTCAATGTGGTATGGGAAACTTTTATTAAAAACTATCTTTTAAATTACATCCTCTATATATTATGTGACTTTAAATGACTTCCTGAAAAAGGTATTTCTCTCTCAAAGATTTCTACTGATCATTTTCAACTATGTCAACATCCTTTACATGATATTAATTTTTTTCTTGGTTGATTTGTTATGAAACAAATAATCAATATTTCATTGATGGTTTTGTGATATGTTTTAATGTTGATGTTTTATTTTTATACCATTAATGGTTTATGGATAATGTATTGACATTATGTGTGCTAGTTTTAATACGAATGTTTTTGTTATGTTTAAACCTTTTCATATGAGGAATGCATTGGACTTAGTAAGTGATGGGTGGAGGCTCCTATAGCTCCTTGATGAGTCAGTAGGTCTAATGAGGCAAACTAGTGTCTTGGAAGACGTCCTTGAAAAAATATTATTTGTAGTCTTGGCATAAGGCCTTGACTATGTGGTTATGTAATCTGGCATTATGCATTCCATCATTATGAATGTGGCTATTGATAATGAATGTGATTATTAAAATAGTAGAATATAAATGTGAATAAGTAAATGGAATTATTTGATATTTTCATTTTCATATTATGATGAAGTTTATGTTTAAAATTAATTTGTTTTATTCTTATACATTTCCTTAAATTTTTATGCTTATTTATGAACGTTTCTGCTATATTGTTGTCTTTAGAAAGCATCCGAGATCACCCCTTTCTATGTTTTATTTTTCCCAAGAATCCAAGATGTGTATTGTGATTGATATATAGGGTTAATCTAATGGAATAATGTAGTTTATAAAGGATTATTTATGTTGTGTTTTATGTATAAAGTGTAATGTAACATTCATGTATGTAGTCTATTTTCCAAGACTGCTAAACTGATAAGTCTTTATAGACTTGATTACTTGTAATCATGACAATGTATTAAAATAATGCACCAAATTCAGGTAACTAGGGTCAGGGAATTACATTATTTCCACTCAAAATAGAAAAATGTTTTATTATTGAGGTATTTATCCCATTACGTGAAACATGAGTTTCATTTATAGTAAAATTTTTCTAATGAAACAATAAAAAATAGTTTTATTCCTTAATGGGATTAAAACCTAAATTATAAAATTTTATTCATTTAATTTTCAAAAATTAATTAAATTTTCGAAGTCATAATATCGAATTTAACTGAGGTTGAAATTTTTGGATTTTTCCTGAAATGAATGATTTTTAGTAAATAATGAAAATACAGATCCTTCAAACAATTTAATTTAAATTCATTTAATCCATTAAGATAAAAGTCCAATACATTTTTATAAAATAAAAATATCATATATTTTATTAAGAATAATAAAATTTGAATTAAAAAATTTCATGATTATGATATAAGTGAGTTTTTATATTAAAAAACATTTTACTAAAAGCTAATTTTCCATGCATTTTATGAATTTTTAATAACATTGTTTCTCAAAAATAAAAAAATTGATTCATTGGATATGAATAACATATTTTTAATCAGTAGTTTCATATTTTTATTAATAATTCCATTTTATTTTATGCATTTGGAATAGTAATTATTCTAATATTGATCACATTGGTAAAAGGTAAATCCAGTAGTTAAGGTTTAAAATAATGTGATAAAGATTTTAAAATAAAAAAAACATTACATTATTTAATTTTATGGGATTTAGTTAGTGATATCCATAAAATAGTCTAATATATGTTCTATTTGACCATGGTAGTCACGTTTATAATTTTTTATGTAATGAAAAATCCTAAATTTCTCTCCCTTATTTTTTGTTTCTTTTAGAGGATAAAAATGGTAGAAATATGTTATGAATGAATATTAAATAATTTTTTCATCATAATTCTTTTATCATTGTAATTTACTTTTAAATTCTATTTATGGTTTTAAAAGATGAAATTCTTAAGGAAAGATGAAACCGATTTTATTCAATTAATAAATAAATTATGAAAAAATTATTTTAAAAAGAGAATAGAAATTTTTTTATGTATATTATAGTAAACCTTAAATATTATAAAAATATATAAAACATTATACATTTTTATATGTATATATTTGTAATCAATATTTTTATTTATGTCATTAAATTTAAATTAAATGAAAAATGTAAAAAATGAAATTATAGATATTTTACAAAACAATATTTTATTAAATTATTTTAAAAATTAAAATCATTGAATGAAGAAAGGTATGAATAAAAATGGTAAAAAAATTAATTTCACTTCCATTTAAGGTCAAATAGTTTCTTCATATGTAAAATTATAACCCATTAAAATTTAAGAAATTGTTTCTCTCGTTAAGGGAAAAAATATTTAAAATAGGGGTTAAACCCATAGATAGGGTTTAAGGTAACACATAAAACAGTCCAAATTTTCATAGTTGAGATTATATGAAAAATATCTTGTATTTTGTTTTATATAATGTCCACATTTTTCCACATTCACATTAAAATGAATTTTTTATATTTAAATATTTTTATTAATTCCATGTGTGGCCTTTCATTTAGTATAAAAAGGAACTATATATCCTATATTAAATACACAACCTTGAGACTCTTATCATGAAAAACCCATTAAAATCATTTTATCAACATTATAATATATTTTTTAAGGTTTACATCTTCTTAAAATACCGAAATTATCTACCATAGGATAAAATCAAAATTATCACATTCAAAGAAGTTATAATATTCTTTTTCAACTCTTTCAAATTTATTTCTTCTTCAAATTAGTGCAAATATTTTCGATACATAATCTTTTTTCTAATTTCATAAATATATATATAATTTTATTATTATCATGGCATAACCATTTTATATCTATTTTCCATCCAATAAAGAGTGAAAATATTACGCTTTCATATGTACGGTTTACCGTCACCATATAGCTATGAAATTATTTTTTCATTAAAAATTTACATGGATGGTTATTAAGATGGAAATAATGAATATATATGATATTTATGAAATAAAAATTTTCCTGATATTTTATATCATATTCACCCTCTTACATTCCATTCTATTGTAAAATGATAACATTACTTGTGCGTATATGTCGACTTCCACTTCTACAAATTGATGTGACATCTTTTATATTTTTTCATTGAATGGAAGTTAATAAGGATATATTTGACAGATATATATTATATTTATATCTTGAAATTTGTTTTTGATATTTGGTAACTATAATATAATAAAAAGAATCAGAACTTCCATGAAAAACATTCATGGAAAAATAAAGCATTTAGCACCCACAAAAATTATAATAATGAAATATTATTAACGAATTAGTGATACGATGTTATAAAAAGATCATATAAGATATTAAAAATACTAACATGGATGTGTTATAAAATAATTACATGTTTAAAACAATTACAAATGTTTTGAAATTATGTTCAACTTAGTTGAAATGTGGTATAAGGGATTTCATTTCAGTGTCTACTCAATTGAGACATATTTCATATTATGCACTGATTTACTTCTATATAATTTATATACAACACCATTGAGTTATTTAAAATGGAAAACTAGTTATTCAATATTATTAATGATTCTATTCATGTTACACATTTTCAAGGAATCTCTAAAATGATGGTTGATGTTATTTATCATTTTTTATGAAGAAAATTTTTCTTCCATGTCTACATTTTTTTCAAAAATATTTTTAAAAAACTATATTATTACTAAAATTAATAATAAAAGAAATTTTATGTTATTATTTAATTTTTATAGGTTTTTAATTAGATCACAAGTTTACTTCATAAAAGTATCATTTTCAATATTTTTTACAAGAAATAAAAATGGATTTTTTTACGTATATACGACGTCAATGGATTTTCCCAGTGTCATTACCATTTTTCCCTTTAGTTTATTCTATATGAAATCAATCGTTTTACAAGGAATAATGTTTGTTAAAATATTATTTGAATATTTTTTCCTATTTTATTTATTTCTCAAAAAGAAATTATTTTATTAAAAACCTATATTTTCGAAGAATATGTGGTATTCTCTAATCTCTTAATAATTTATTGGTCATTAATTTTCTGTTGAAACATTCATTTTCTTTTGATCATTGTAAATTACATTTATATTCTATATACATATTATTAATTTCATGGTTATTATTATTTTCTAAACCATATACAATTTCAATATATAATGTTCTACTTTGAATGATATTTGATTGATTGAGAAAATATTGATATTTCATATTCATTATAAATAATAATAATTTTTAATATGGAATATTTTTTATAAATTAAATTGATCATTAAATATATGATGAATTCATTTGAAATTACTTTATTGGTGTGGGATGAAATTATATATCCCCTCAGTGCATTGATATGCCCAATGAGATAAATAAGATGGCCATAATTATTGAATGTATTTTTGGTGTATGACTACCTATATTATAAACAATATTATAAAATGTATTTGAATGTATTGATATCATGATGTGAATCATTATTCATATCCATCATTCAAAATTATGTAATTTTTATCCATGATAAAACTATTGTAATATTATAAGTGGATTCATTTTGTTTCAATGTTATTAGTAATTTTTTCGGTGTTTATAGTTATCTAAACTTCCATATTAATTATGCCATATTTACTCACAATTTACCATTTTTACATGACACTTATAGAGTGTTTTATCTCACTGAATTTTTTTTCTTTTCCATATTATATGAAGAATAAATATTTGAATGATTAAAAATTATATCATAAAATTTCTTTTTTTTATATTTTATTCCCAATAGAAAATGGATATAATGTATCAACTAGTTCTCTAAAAAAATAATCTAGTCATTCCATTCATATTATATGCCTTTATCAATTACATTGTAATAGTTTGATCACTATTTCTACGCTAGTGGAGCTGGGTATTTTATAGTTTGTGACATAGGATATTTTGTAGAAACCATGGGAACTAGATTCTAAATGAATTTAGTTTACATAAGAATATTGATATTCCGTTTGTATTAGATAATTTTTACCTTTATTTGATTTTTTATATCCCAATATTCATGATTACTGTGATATAACTTTTCATGTATCATTATATATTGATGGTGCCGAATGTGAGAAATATAGTCAGTACCCCTAGTAAAATTAGGGATTACCCAGCTGACCACGCTAATAAAACTAGTGTTAGAACTTGGAAAATCATGTACACATTAAGCTGGTGGATTAGTTTTATAAATAATAATACTTGCATATATGGAGAAAAATTATTTTAAATTAAATGATACACCAATATTGTATCTTTTCATGAAATATAAGACCTTACCATTTTGCGTAACTACTAATATAGTGGTACTTAATCAATGTACTAAGCCTTTTGAAAAAATATTTTGTACCTAGTGGTACAATGAAAGGGAAAGTTTTATACGAGATGTGTATTTTCTTAGAGGATATAATGAAAAATGGTGGAACTTGATCCAAAATACTAGGTAGGTAGAAGAAATAAAGCACATATAATTGAGTGGTTTAAAAGTAATATTTTGTGACTAAAATTTCCCACATGATAAATGACCTAAAATGAAGCAATATTTCATTCGATTAAATAAAAAGAATTTATAAAGTGTTATTTAGAATGATAATTCTATTAAAATACTAGCCATATATTACATGGATTACATATGTAATCCAAAAAGAAATATTGGAAATTTCATTCAAGGATGTAATCCAAACCTCTAAATGGTAGTGGCTTTTAAAAAACATATACTCATATGATGAAATAGTTTTATGTGACCTCAAAAGGAGAACAAAATTTATAGACCCAATATATATAAGTTAAAGTAAGAGAATACGAGGTTAATGGAGAACCCAGAAAAAGGTAAAGAGTCAAATAAAAAGAATGGAATAAAGAAATTTCTATCATATGGAAATTGTGGAATAAATCATCAAATAAAATTTTTAATGGGCATGGATGTTTATTAAAAGTATAGAGAAATGGATCATATGGATAATTAATTAATGGGTAAGAAAGGAACAAAAAATTTCTAGAGATTTAACATTAATAAAATGGGGTATTATTAACATGAAATTCCCAATTATTAATGCAACCTATAATAGAAGAGGCCAAGGGGGTAGGCTAAGATTATACAATCACTCTAACAGAGGTTAATATTCTAAACGATATGGAGTTATATACTTTAATTGTATCCTCAAATTTAAATAACTATTAACTTTTTTCGTGATCTTCGCACTCCTTCATTTATTCAATTTTTTTCCAGAATATAATATATTCCCCTACCCCATTAATAATGGAGTATTAATTCAAATGTCATTATGTAAATCTCAATACAATAAGGATGCATCATTCAGTTCCCATGATAATACATAAGTGTTCCCTATATTTAGTATATATTATTATACATAAGTTGACTTTATTATAACCCTTTTCTTATATTCACTTTCAAAATAAAATGATTTGTTTTTTTAGGAGAGGGAAATTGTGATTCATGATTAGGATATAGAATTCACGATCTTTATATGGGATAATTCATCATCTAATTCATATACACATCCCCCTATAGCAGTTATTATTAATTATATTCATGGTGAAAATTATAAAAAAAATCTACTTATGGAATGGTAATATTAAAATTTAGAATTTCACTATTGTACAATAATACATTTATGTATTTTCTATATAATAAATTTTACATCCACAAGAATGTGAAGTTTATTTTTCTGTTGAATTAATCCAAAATGAAATAACTATATCTTATAATCCATATAGAATGCATAATGTGTAATTAGTGGATTCTAATAAAAATACTGTAGGTGTTTTTTTAAAAATATTTTTGCACCCAAGAGTTTCACATTAGGGAGCCCCTATTTTTTATTAGGAAATATGAATCTTTGATGTTTTTCATTGATTATATGATATTTAATGATATTATTACAAATAAAAAGTATCTTCTACATCACATTTATGTATTTTTATCAAATTTACATAGATTAATATTTTTCAATGGTTTAACATCATTTTAAGTATCTACAATTGCGAGTAAAGAAATAAGATATTATCCAGATAAGATTTTTAATAAGGTATGGAAAATAATATTTTAGAGTAATTGTATTTGGATTAGATAATGAACACTCAATTTTTATGGATTAAATGAACATAGTATTCATGTAATATATGGATAGTTTTTTTGTTGTATTTATGGATGATATTAGGGTGTGTTCTACTATAAGATTCATGAGAATAATTTGAAAATTCCTCATTAGGCTCTTATTGAAAATTATTTATGTGGGAAATTTTGGATCGGTGAATTATGGATTTAAAAATTTAATTTTCATGAATATATTATCTATAATGATAAAATCAATGTTTATCCACAAAGGAAGATGATGTAAAATAATGTACTATACCAAAAAACCAAACCAAGGTATGTAATTTATATAGATCGGTAAATCATTGTAGGTGTTTTGTTAAAAAAATCTAAATTGGGTAACATGTTAATCAAGATTACAAGACATGGAATTAAGTTTATATAAGAAATAAAATTTGATGATTATTTTGAAAAATTTAAGATGATATTGGTGAATTATTTGATTTTGAATCCACCATTGGTAAATGATAGAATTAGAATACATGGTGTTTCATCAAATAAGAGACTTAGTTTTTTCCATATAAAGAAAGACAATGTTACTTAATATGCATCAAGAAAGGTAAATATTCTTGAACAAAACTATTGAACATATATTCCAGATTTTGGCATTCAAAATAATTTCTTTGAAGTTATAAAAAAATTATTTATATGGTAAAATATATGTGACATACCAAGATCATAAGAGCTCGAAATACATATTTTAATAGAAAGATCCAAATATGAGTCAATAGAGATGGCTCGATCTAGTCACGAATTATGATTTCCCAATACAAAACCTCTTAAGAGAGGAAAATAAGGAAAAAGATGCTTTGATATGGTAATATCAATGAGTCCTAAGAGAAATAAGGGTTAATAGTGATCCTATGTTATAGGATTTAATAATGATATATATGGAAATTATTAAGGAATGAGAAACACCACCCCCTTTTCAAATTATTTCCAAAAACATATTTATTAGAAATTATAATAAATACTTATCCTGATGATGAGAATTTTCTAAACAAAATTGTTGTTGTGAATGATGTAAAATTATAAAACTTCATATATGAAGACAACATTATAAAATTTTAAATGTCTCAATGTTTTCAATAAATAACAATGTTTAAAAGGGGTTTATTATAACATTATCATAAACAATGTTCTATATACACCATTGTAGCACACACATATATATATAAATAAATTTGAAGGAACATTATTTATTAGATAACATGAAGCAGGAAATTACTACTTACATGTCATGACGTTTTGTTTATCATAATTTAATGCCTGAGAGATAGCATTCTAGGGGAAATATTTAATTCTTGCCAATTACTATATGGAAATTGGGAGGCATAACTATAGACTATTTTACTATATTACCAATTCCTCATAGATTAAATGAAGAGATATATTTTATTATAGATCACCATACCAAATATATATATTTCCTCACTATATGACATGATATACATCTTGAGTGACGTAAAAATATATATTAATGATGATATAAGAATTACTAGTTCCCATTTTCAATTTTGTCTAATGATGATCAAAAATTTATATCGAAAAACTGGAAATGCCATTAAAAGACTCTAGATACTGGGCTTCAATTGTGCACAACCAGTCATCCTACATCCCATGGATGGTCCAAAAGGACTATTCAAGCATTAAAAGACATATCGAGGTCAGAGTAACATGAATTTCAAGGAATATGGGGTAATTATTTATATTTTTTTGGAGTTTTCCTATAACAATAACTTCCAATAATGTAATTAAATGGCACCATATGAATTTTTATATTACAAGAGATTTCATACTTTATCTTGTGCGGATGAAGTTTGAGATCGAATACATTTGGGCCCATAACATGTTAAGGAGACACTGGTGATGGTAAAGACAATTCAACCATATATTAATTAATCTCAAAGATGGAAATAGAGATATTGTTATAAACAAAGGATGGATAATGAATTTCTTGAGGGGGATAATATTTTAAATTAATTATCCCTATGGAAATGTGTTATACGGTTTAGTAAGAATGGAAAACATAACCTATGGTACATAAGACCTTTTTTATGTTGGAATGATTTTGTGTTGTGTCTTGCCATTTTAAAATTAAACTAATCCTTTATAATGTAAATTATTTTTTCTATATCACATTATTGAGGATGTATATTCCATAACCAACACATATTGTCAACTATGCAGAAATAATAATGGAACTTGATTTGTCTAACTATTAGAATCTAATCCGTATTTTGGACAATAGAGAATATGTTTTGAAGAATTAGAAAAAATGGTTAGTATATGAATCGAATAATTTTGAAGATAAAAGAGGCGATGTGGGGACTTTAAGAAATTATGATTAATATAAATCCAAATATATTAACATGGTTTAATTCTATAAATTTTAATAATGATATTTTTTAAGGAGGGAAGAATGTAACACAAAAACATCAATTATAAGGCTCTTTTATTTTTAAAGAAAAAAATGTACAATATAAATTGTTTTAATCTAGAATGATATTAAAAATAGAATAGAAAATTTCATAAATTTAATATTATAAAATTAATTTCATTTTCTAGATCATAATATAATCATTATATTAGGATGATATTCTTTTTTTTCTAGAAATGATGTATTTCTCAATAAAGAGTGAAAATTTCACCTTTTAAAATACCTTCATTTATTTTAATGAAATTATTATTTTAAAAGAATAACTATATTTAGGATTTGGTTTAAAAGATAAATGTGGTATATTTTTTATAATGATATAATATAAATAAATATTTGTTTTAATTTTGACATAAGTTAATTATTATACTTTAAATTCATTTTTTCCAAACATTTTTTTGTTTCATTTTATAAGTTATTTGATAATTAATTTATGTCACTTATATAAAATGAATCTTGAAAAATAGATACCTTATTTTGAATCAATAAGTTCTAATGTTGTAAATATTCCACTTTTAAATTTAGGAATAATGAATAGTAACTATTGAAAAATTTATCATATTGTTATAGTTCAAATCAAGAAATTGAGGTTTAAAATAATGAGAAAAGTTACTAAAAAGATTATATTAATTTATTTTATGGTATTAATTTGCCCAAATCCGTCCATAAACACAATATAGGTAATTTTTCTTCCATTTGAACTTATTAGTGACATTTATATTATTTCAAGCAATTAAAATTCCAAAACCCTTCTCTTTTGATTTTAATTTATTTTAAATATTTAAATAAAGATAATAATATTATATCAAGGGTTGCAATATCTTATTTTGATCATAATAAGTTTATTTATGTCATGGTAATTTATTTATTATTTTTATGGATTGAATATTTATCCAAAATACTTAAGGAACACTTGCATAATATTTATTAAATTAATAAAAAATAAAATAAATTTTATTAAAAATAGTAATTTTTTTTTGTGTTTTGGTACTTTGAAATATGAATTATATATATAAATGTTACATATTATATATGTGTTAAAATTAAATATTGAAAAAACATAATTTTTTATGGTATTCTAAGTCAAATTAAATGGATACTTTTAAAAATGACATTAATGATATTTAATGAAAACTAAAATATGTTATTAAATTATTTAAAAATAAAACACTATTCAATATGAAAACTTTAAAAAAATGGTTTAAAATAAAACCCCTTATCCATTTATGAGTAAATTATCAAAATTTATGTAAAATTATAACCCTTTAATATTGGAAATAGTTGTTATTAGAGATAAGTTTAACGAAGGGGTTAAACAAAAAGTTAACTTTTCAGATACCATGTAAGCCTATCAAAATTTTATCGATTGAAGGGATTTAAAAAATATTCAATCATTGATTCCTATTTATGGGAACATTGTTCCATATGGACTTGAAAATTATTTTACTATATTCAATTTTTTATTGATTACATGTGTGTCCTTCCATTCAATATAAAAAGACAAATCATATACTCTCTTCTATACAACACCTAGATCCTTTAAGCATGAATAATCCCTTAAATAAATGAATTTCAAAATCCTTATCCATGTTTTGAAAAACATTTTTCTTCCTAAAACACCAATCTTATGTCCATTATGAGAGGATATAAAGGAGTTTATTCAAAGAAGAAGTAATCAACTTTACTGATTCTTCTAATTTAATTTCTTCATGAAATTACATTAAAAATATTTTAAACATTATAAATTAATCACTCTATTGTCTTAAATATACTGAGATATTATTATTATTATGGTATAACATTTTTCTATATCATTCCCATTATGGGAAATGTGAAACAATATCTCATGCATGCGTATACCTAACTATATCCACATAGCGGTGTAATATGTTTTTCATCACCACTTTACATGGATGAAAATAAATATAAAACTAATGAATATATGTTATATTTATAACATATAAAATCTTTTATAATTATAATTTAATATATATATATTTACCAATAAATCAAGTGGAAAATCATAATGCCGCCTCTAGGCATGTGTAGACTACCACCTCATCAGAGAGATGTGATTTGTTTTTATTTTTTAATATTCATATAATGTTATAAAGATATATTTAATGGATAAATATTGTATTTTTTTATTAAAATTTTAAATAGTTGGGATCATAATCAATATACAGGGACTAGAACCTCAATGAAAAAATATGCTTTAGAAAATAAATCAGTTAACAACAAAAAATGATAATAATGAATGATTATTGATAAATAAATGATAAAATGATATATTCAGATCATATATGACATTAAAAATATTTATATTATTCTAGTATAAATTAATATCACATTTAATGCCACTACACATGAGTATTATTAATGTTAAACTTTGGGAAAACATGAGTATGATATATCATCTCAATTTACAATCTGATGATACATACAAGGTATTAAAGAACCTAGTTAGTTTTAGGTGGTGTATATAAATACCCTTTGAGGTATTTAATATTAAAATCTATTAATTCGTGATCATTAATGTCTCAATTCCTGTTAATCATTCAATTTTAACTTTGAAATAAAGGTCGATATTATTTGTCTTTTTTATTACGTATATTTTTCTTCCATGTACATATTTTTTACATAGTATTTTATAAATACTTTTTTTATTGATGAAAATAATTTTATTGAAATTTTATATAAATTGTATATTTTTTACAATAACTTAATGTATTATTACTAATATTTTCTTAATGGGGAATCTTTGAATTTCTTCTTTAAAAGTGAAAAGTAATATTTTTTACGTTTACAACATTAACAGATTTTCTCACTGTCATATCCATTTTATTCTCCATAGCTCATTATATGTGTTTTAAATTTATTTTAATATTTTTATTCCATTTTAGAAATTTCATTAAAGGAAATTATTTTATTAAAAAACCTGTATTTCTTAAGAATCATTGGTAATCTATTATATATTATTAATTTTCGAGTCCTTAATATTATTTTCAATAATTAAGTTTCTTATGATAATTGGACATCAAATTTCAATTAAATATTCATATAATTATTTTCATGCATATTATAATTTCATAAAACATTTATCATTTCCTATATAAGGGGTTTTACCTTGAATGTTATTCGATTGAAATGGGAAATATTGATATCCAATATTCTTAATTGAATACATAAATTTACTGTTTATGTGGAATTTTTTATTAATTAAATTGACCATTAAATATATGAAAAATTCAATGGATATGGAATGAAGGGTGTGGCTTAAAATTATATAGCGCATTGAAGAATCTATAATTTTCATGAAAAAATTTAGCTGGTCAAAATTATTAAATGGATTTTTTTGGTATACTTACACATAGTTTAAATTTTCATGGCATAATGCTTTAACTGTAATGATATCCAGATTCCTGGGAACATGAAGTCTAACATTGTGATTTTCCATTTTATAGAATTTAATTATTATTATCCCTGAGATTAATAAAATTATATTATACATGGATTTATTTAATTATCAATTTATTGATTTTTATGGCATGTGTTTCCATCCATTTTCCTTTTTATATTGATTATTCATTTTATAATCCTAATAGATTTCATTATACCCAACCATTTCTAAGAATTTTATTTCACCATTATTTTTATTCCTTTCCCCAAGATATTAATAATAAATTATTTAATCCATTTCAAGGAATATAAACAATTGTTTTAGTTATGTTTATATTTTTTATCATTTATATATGTAGTTCTTCTTGACTACTAAAAAATATACCTTTTGAGATTAGATCTTGTGTATCATTAACAATATTATAATGTACACAATGGATTTGGGTTTCTGGATATTGGGTTCATACCCTTATTTTCTCATTCTATTATGACCCAATGAATAGAATCAATACCCACAATGTTTAGTTCCATATAATAGTTTATATTAAACCTTTTGATATCATGGTATAATGAATAAAGTTACACCACTTTATGTCATGTGTTAATAATTAAAAGTTTACATTTAAAGGTCATTTTTGAATGATTAATATTTTCCCTTTTATAGTAATTCAACTAGGATTGCTATTATTTATTTTATCCTAGAGAATCCATAATTATTATTGTTTCGTTTAATGTAATGCATCCCAGATCATTATGTCATGATGTTTAAGGTCATATGACTTATAAATGTTGTAAAGTTTTTCATAAAAGTGTTGTTTATGGAAATTATGAGTGGTCCTTTTATGCTATCTTCTAATAGAGAGTGTAGGTTAATGTTTGTGGGGATTTTATCAGAGTGGTAGCCTATTTCTAATTATGTTCACACATCAGTATGATCCTTAAGAATGAACCCATTTAAGATATGGGATAGTGAGATAAGTTATTTTTAAAAACCTTGGCCATAATATATTCTATTAGTATCCTTAACATAGGGAGTTATCATTATCAATATATTATAAAATACATTATACTTTTCGGTTACATGATAGAGGAGGAAACAATATGAAGATTTTTTATAAGATTCAAAATTCCAATTAATAATAAAATAGATGATCATAAAGGACACATTAATGTCAAAAATATCATATTAATATATTTAAAGAGTCATGGATTTCAGAAAAAAGGAAATTATTTTTTAAGGGTATTCTTATGATAATAGAAGAAAAAAAATCCATGAAATTAATTATATTTAAATGTTAATCCTTTACCCAACTAAGAAACCAAGGAAAATGGGGTTCCGAATATAATTAGTAAGGGATTAGAGTATGGGGAATCAACTTGAGATACAAGGTTCTCATGTAGTTTCACCCATATTTCCTAGATATCTCCATTAATGGTGTCATTCACCTACTTTTATATGTTGATTTCATAGAATTTTTATTTTACAATTTTTCTATGTATGAAACCATTATATAACTCAACTACATATTTTTTTAATAAAATTTCCTTAGGTTTTTCTTCAAATTTCACTTGTGTTAGTTTAATGAATTTATAGTCATGTGGATTTGAAATTCATTCACTTAGATGTATGGGGTAACTCTATATATTGATGTCAGAAGCTATGGGTTTAACACCTATATGTTTTTAGGAAATATTTTTACTAAATAATTTTAATTATTCAATAGCTTTTATTTCACAAAATCCAGATTTTAAATGAATTACGAGATGCCCTTTGTATAAATAGAAATTTTAACTTAGTTGTTAGGTTAGTGGGAATAAATAAAACTAACTTATAAAAATATATGGTGAAGTCTTTCGCTAGCAGTTATTTATGAAAAATATAAATCAATTATATATTTGGAATTTTTTATTTATAAAATTAATTAATTACAATATGTAATCAAAGTAAAATATATATATATGTTATATAATTAATAAAATATTATTGATATTTATCCAAAATATATATTTTTTCATAGTGTTTTAATAAAACCAATTTTATGAATAAAATCTATAGTTTAAAAAATGTTAATTTTCCTCCTTTGAATGGAGAAACCATTTTAAATAAATATCAATACAAATTAATAATTTTTATATGAAAAAATAAACAAGTTTTTTTGAAATAGGGTATAAATATTTACATTGGAAAAATTTTGTTATTTTACTGATAAGATTCAAATTTTGATTATTCTTAAAAATAAAACAAATTTTAATTGAAAAAAAAATTTCATCAAAATAATTTATGTGGATAAATTGAAAAATTCAATAGTTATAAACTACAAGTAGAATATATTTTTATTATTAAATATGATTAATATCATTAGCACTATTTATACACTAAATTCAGATGTAAAACCATTTTAATCTTTTGTAATGAATTATCTTTTAAAACTTATCCAATCATTCAAAAAACAATAATAATTTCAAATTAATTTCCATAAAATATGTATTTTTAATATATGAAAATTAATTCCATATTTAGAATCAGAACATCCAAATTATATTAATATATGTTTTTGGTCTTTATGAATAATAACTTTGGTAATTTTTATTAATATGGTTAATTGGTAAATTGTGTAATTAAGGGTAAGAATACTACTATTAAAATATGATATTACATTTCTTAATGTCAATTTATGAGTGTTAAAAATGTTGTCCTTTTGAATCCCCATGTATGATATTAGGAAATTTAATTTATTTTTTTTAACAAAAAATTTAATGTTCCTTACTAAAATTTTAATAACTATATCATTTTTAAAATATGATTATATAGAATATAAATTCAATTACAAAAATTGAATTTTAGTTTTAATTTTTTTTATCATGGTAATTTTTTTTATAATATTTACTTAAAAAATAATAAACTTAAAGACTTATACTTTAAGTATCAAAAAATTAATTAATCAATGTGAAATCAATTAATGAATTTTTCTTAAAATCATAATAACCATCAAAAGACCTAACACTTGAAAAAAACATGTTTTTTAAGAATATCTAGACCATAACCATCCAAGGGTCAACAAAGTAACCATTTGGATTCTTATAGAAGTTATTGTGACCATTATATTTTTATATTTAAATTGATGTTAATGTTTTCATAATCATAATTTAATAAGTATAACATTTTAAATATTGGATTTTATAGAAGATAAATTCGACTAAAAATATTCATCTAAAATATAGTATATTTATTTTAATCATTGTATTGTATTTTTATTTTTTATTCAAAACACAATTATATAAAATAATTACACAAAAATGTTGTAGTAATTATTTTAATAATGGAAATAAGAAATAATTGTTGTTAAATATATTAAAATAAATTTTATTTGAGATAACAAAAATTTCTGATGAATTTTCTACATTTACATGAACTCTTTGAAATATAATAAAATAGGTTGTTTGAAGTTTTATTGTTAACTTAATATTTATAAAAATCATTGAATTGAATAGTGTTAATATTGACACTATTGACGATTTATCAAAATAATGTTTTACTAAATTATTTATAAATAAAAATATATTTTAAAAAATTTAATAATTATGATATTGTATTAAATGTTATAAGGTATTTATTTAAGGTCTAATTGATATTAAATAAGTAATTATTTTACCCTTTTAATATTGAAATATTTGTTTCCCTAGTGAAAAATTCAATAGAATAACAAAGTTTTAATTAAAATGATAAGGATTAAATTTATATAAAACCCTATCTAAAATCTATTGGTTGATGATATTTATATTTTATATCATATAATATTCTAAATTGGAATTTTATTTAGGTTTTTGGATGTGGTATTATTTTATTATAAATTTATATTTTTGGAGATCCCAAAAGTGATCCTCACCTCAATTATAAAAGGGCACATCCTCCCTCATCTGTTAACTTCACTTTGACCATTAAAGCTGATCCATACACATAAATTATCATTTATCAACTTACCTAGTAACATTATATAGGTTCTGGTATTCTTCAAAGAAAATATCTAGTTCTTCATGATTACATTTAGAGGAAGCATGTTGAGGAAAAGTTAATCTCGTCAACCGATTATTTCATCCTTATTTCTCCTTATACTTCCTCTTCATGAGTTGTTTTGTTATAAAATAATAACCCCAATATCGCTAATACACTTAGATATTAATTTGATTATGTAAATAAACATTCCACTTTCAACCCATCCATGGAAAAATTAAATAACCATGTGTGAGTACATACAACGTTCCATCTCTACACTGTGGTGTAATCTATTTTCAATGATGGATCCTGGAACACCCTGAGAGG
The DNA here is from genome assembly GCA_963277665.1 of Viscum album. Taxonomy (NCBI): domain Eukaryota; kingdom Viridiplantae; phylum Streptophyta; class Magnoliopsida; order Santalales; family Viscaceae; genus Viscum; species Viscum album. Next base: position 2,121,847,249 of record OY728140.1, read on the forward strand.
GGAGGGGTGAATCAAGGTGTCGAATTTTTCTTTTTAAAATTATGGATCTAGGTCCCATGTTGGAATGAAATTGTTAGATCTATCAAAGAAATTAATGTAGGGACATGTCACTACACTTTTACTTGGTTAACCAAAAAGGGAAACTCCAAGGAGCATACCCCAACAGAGTTTCAGTCGTACCAAAATCCACTAATCATCAATAGTTTATGGAGTTAATGTTTTGGTCACATACACTATGTTCTAGGAAAACTATCATTAAAAGGATCAGGAAACATTAACTACATCCCTCAAATCACTTCTGTCAACTCCCCTAGCTCACTTCCTTGAGAGAAGTCAAACTCAGTTTATTGACTTGAAGGTATCTTCAATAGATTTGAATTGAAGTCTTCGTTTCTATTCAAAATGATACACTTCTTGCATCAAAGTCCGTGATTGATGCACTTGAAATCACTAAACCACTAAACCAGATAATTAGAAGCATGTCAGAAGCATAACACCACACATGCACACAAAACCCCAACCCGCGTGCAAGATTTGGGAATTGTCACAAAAGAAGAATTTCGCACAACACATTCATTCCAATCATCCCTTATCTTTCACACAACTACACCGAAGGGTTCAGTTGGTATTTTCAGACTAAAGGAGCACTGTGCGTGCAATATTTTCTCGCTTCAAATCTTTCAGGTGCATATCTTTCATGTGGTTGAGCTAACATATTAATCATGGAAAATTCTTAAGTCTTACTTGGGGTATCCTCATATTTATTTTCCCATCAAGCCCATGCGTGCATGATTCTGACACATCATCATCTTTGCGCATAAGGATCATGTTGAGCACACAAAACCCATTTTGATGTCAAATTGGGCGTGTAAACCCTTTCGCACAACTTGATCATCCACACACTCAATGGATTTTCCATTTTTTGATGTTCTAATCCCGAATCATGTCTTGCGCAGAAGTTCCAAAAACACCTTCAATCGTGCGCGCAAAGACCAATCATTGTTACACACTTCAATACTACTTTCTGATCCAACTGTATGACCCCTTTCCATGTAATATCCCAAATCTCTCATGAATAGGGTTGAAAGTAACAAACCCAATACATGATCTACTGAAAGTAGATTGACAACAAACACAAACAAAACTGTTTTTCCATCAAAGAACATCTATGGTTCCGTCATTTCACCAAAACCTTACATTAATGATTATAGTGATAGAAATAATAACTATATATGATTATTATAAAATTATATTGATTATAATATATTATAAACCATTCACTTCAAGAATATTCAATAATTATAGGAATGATATTATCTCTCGTGCATATGTAAAACCTACCATCACAACAATGAGATGTGATTCATTATACATGATAATCCTTAAATAATGATTATATAAATGTATAGAATGAATAAATATGATGTATATTATATTTATATCATTTTTGAATGATATAACAATTTCCTATGAAGGAGAACCATATCTTATTCGACAAAACATTCATAAGAAAATGAATCAGTTAATACCAGAATAATGAGTAATAATGAAATGTTACTGACCAAAATTTATAATATAGTCATATATAATATCATAAAGATTACTATAAATCTGAATATGAAAACGACAATATTTAAATCGTTATACATGAGGTTCTGATATATATAATGTAAATCAGACCAAAGGTAAGGGAAAATTTCACAATCTCATTATTATCTATGATTCTTTATATTTAAGTATTTACTAGGGTATATTTAACAAACACTTCCATGTTTCAAAAATATGTGATATTATTTAGATTCTTATAAATTTGATTAAAGTAAATTTTTTCTATTTTTGATTTATATTAAATGGTATTAACAGAATCTTTGGTAGTTATTCAACACGAGGCACTTTATGGATTTTCATGAAAAAGTACAGAGAGAATGTTTTTTAACATATATGGAATGAAATTATTTTATGCCTTCATAAAGAATTATTCCAAAGAAGATTCCACTATATGATTTCCATTTTTATTTTCAAATAAATTTATTTCTTTTAAAATTACATGGAATTTTGATAAAATAAAATATTTTATGAACAAAAAATTATATTTTCCTTAATAATTAATTTCAAGTGTTATATCAAAATTAGATTCCATATAAGATGGAATTATTGAATAGGGTTATGTTTCAATTATAATATCATTATTATTTCTTTGATTTTTTTATATTTATGATTAATGATATTGATTAAATCCATATGTTTTACGTAGATTATGTTATGATCGAATAATATTTAAGAAATTCATTTTATTCCCTGGGTTACGGTATGATTACTGATTGATGGGTTTTTAGAACATTTAATAATTACTTCATTTTCATATGGGTGAGACCTATATCTCCATCTAATTCATTGGTTAATGATTTATATCTCATGAGATAAATACAGCTAGAATGGGAAATAATCTCAGTTTAGTATTGCAGGGATGGAATGGGGAGTGAACTCACATCAGTAATGGACTTTGTCAGATCATATGGTCATAGAAATGAGACTTGAATATTATGAAACTATTTTATATTATTATGTGTATGCTAGAAAAACCCATGTCTTATGTTATGAATTTTTGGATTACGTTCATTTATTCTTATGAACTATCATGATTTTTCCTATGATATGATATCACGATCATTCATATGAAGGGGAATATTTTAAAATATTTTGTTTTTATGTCATTTGATTATGATTTAATTGATATCAATCTTGTTTACACATACTAAGCATCTGATCTCACCCTTTCATATCTTCAATTTCCATTACTCATGAAGAAGGGTATCAAGTAAGATTTTTAAAAAAATGGGAATGGTTATGACGAAATATGTGGGAGAAAATAGATGTTTGATTACCAGTTGTTTTTGTTTATTAATTTTTGAAGACACCATACGTATTTTAATGTCTTGACCTTAATTATAATTAAATTAAATAAATAGTTTCTTGAACATGAACTTCAATTGTTCAATCATTGTCACACATTTTGTTGAACTATTTATTATTGTAAAATAAATTATCCATAGAGGTTGATATGATTTGTATATTTCCTTTCCAATTGATGTGTTGTACTCTTAAATTTATTCCTTGTGATGCATAGGTATATCTTGTTAGTTTTCATGATGGGACTTTATATGCTGATTATGTCATTTCTGATGCTATGAAATCATTAATGAAATTCAGGGCAGGGAAAGGTGGTAGTTCCCATATTAAGGGCCATTCTAAGATCATCCATTCCTAACGGTTTAACTCTATGTGTTGGGGGGAGGGGGTGTCATTGGATTTATAGGACCGAGACTTCTTCGAGCTTTCTAATACTTTTGAGTGAAACCGTTTCCAAAAGGGCCCATCGGGATGGATCTGTTGGCAATGTGGCTAAGCCATCCTCAGATGACACCCAACCCCTTTTTGTGAGATCAAGATGGACTCAGGTTGAATCCATACCTCAGGCGATACATGGACTTTCAAAATATTACCTTGGACAGGCTCAGTGGTATTGGATAAATTGACACATGTTTCGAAGCGATACCTTTTGGATGGGATCAGACTCCAAATCTCAACTTAAACCTCAAAAAATGATGCACTTAAGGGTTAATATTATTTCCATTTGTGTTTTCTTGGGAATTGGGATATCCTTCTGATATGTGAAATTGCACCTGGTTTAAACTGGACTTTGACCCCAAGTCAAAGCAGAAGCATGGGGTACACCTCCTTCTTGTTTTCCTTGATTTTATGGGTTTATATATATATATATATATATGTGTGTTCATGCATTCTACTGATAGGTTCCCTTTCAGAGTACCATATTAGGCTAAAGAATGTGATTTTTCATGGGTGCTATATGGAACCCAAGTTGTCTTATATATTTCATTGTGTTTAAATTAATTATCTGAAATTATTATTTAATGGGACACAACATTTTTATTGTTTTACGAAAGGGAAAGGTTTAGACACCATGGGTGCCGTCCTACTGGGATTTTATCTCACACCCTGCTCAGGTGTTGTTGACACCCGAGTGGATTAGATGCTCATAGTTATTGACAAGGGGAAGCTTTCTATTTTCGATGCTTGACTCTTCATTACTGCTTAGGATGGAGACTGGGGTAGAGGACCGGGGCTTGCTCGCAATGTAGTTTCTACTTATGTATTTTCATTTATTTGACTGTGTGTTTGAGTTATATTTTCCATACTTTCAGTTTAGACTCATATCATGGCATGATACTCTTTTGTGACTTTTTTCAATTGGTTTTTATATTTAAGTTGGATTTATTTATATTTCTTATACTGCAGTTTATTCATTCATGTGCTTGTCATATTTATTAATTGTTTCCGTTTACTTTTGCTGTGATGTTATCTATTTCCTATGAGGTCATAGTATCCCCACGGACACAAAAAGGGCTCTCAGTACTAGTCGGTAACCTCTGGAGTTCAGGGAGATGTGGTTTAGGTTATTTGACCCACAGGTTCGACCACCGCCTTAGAGGTGAGCTGGGTCAGGACGTTACAAAGTGGTGTCAAAGGGGTTTATCCTTTGGTCTTAATGTTTGGGTTCAATAGGAGTCTAGGATATAAGGATTTGGAATGTACCCTGTGATTAGACGTAGCTAACCCATGTATAAGGGAACCACAAATTCATGGGTTGGGATTGAGGTTATTGATTATTCCATTTACTATTGATTTGATTTTACCTTTAGTGACTCACTTGTATTGCATAGTTATTGTACGGGTATTATTGAAATAATGGGTTTACGATTTCACCCTGATGATATGAGGGAAAAACATCCCATGCATCATAATATGCACTATTGAATTTAAATTCAATGCATATTACCATGCCATATCTACTTTCAGGGTGCATTTTCCCATTGCATGTTATTTCTGTTATACCTAGTGGTAAAATTTTGAATTTTTGGTTTATTAAATATAAGGTTGTGTTATTATGTTATATATTATCCTGACTCATCCTTAGAGTAGACAATAGAACTTGTTTAGAATTCCTTTTGAGTTGTCTCTTCCATATCGAAACCCAGCATTTGAGGCTATTTTTTTGTTGTTTAGTGCTCAGAGGAATGCTATGTACCTAACCTCTTTTGCACCATACTTGTTTGTCTCGCCTTCATTACTCCTTGTCTAAGGGTGTGTGATTGTCTTTGTAGACAAATGTCGCTACAACGTCTTCTTGTTGTGCCCTAGGAGAGTGGAAATGAGCGCATTATAGAGATGGTGGGTCCTGAACCACCAGTGGTTCCTCTCGTAGAGCATCATGTGGCACTACCTCCTATCGATCATCCAAGAACCCCTGATGCTCAGCTCAAAGATATTCACCATAGGTTTATGCAGTTGGTTCAGAATATATCCAGACATGTCCCATCTATGATAGACCTTACACGGGACTTTCTATATCAGAACTCTCACACCTTCTCAAGGAGTGGCAACCCTCATGCTGCAGAGTCATGGATAGAAGGTATAACGTCTATCTTAGACCACCTTGAGATGGTTCCAAAGCGAAGATTCAAGCTTGTAGTCTACATGCTCCGTGAATCTGAAAAGCACTAGTGGGATGATGTTTCTCAGGCTGAGCAGACTAGTGCATGGCTTCAGAAGATTTCTAAGCAGCCTTCTAGAATCATGTTTTCCCACATACTCTGAGAGATGATAATGCATGGTAGTTCCATCATCTTTAGCAGGGCTCTATGACTGTGTTAGAGTATTCTACTCATTTCATGGAATATTAGCGTTTTTCCCCATCTCTGACTGGCGACACATAGACTACTGTGAGGCATTTTGAGGATGGACATGACTACAGTATCCCCTCACAGGTGAACATCTTCCATTTTAACATTGTTACAGAGATAGTGAACTATGCTCTAATCTCAGAGCGAAATGTTAGGAAAGCTAAAAAAGTGAGCCAGGGTGGTTCAGTTCTGAGACAGGGTGATGGCTCTTCTAGTAGCAGTAAATTCCATTTTTAAAGTGAACGTGGGGGAAATCCTAGAAAAACATCACATCTAGATATATCTATCACATGTTATAAGTTAGGTAGGGGTGGTCAAAAGAAGATGCAGTTCAAGAGAGACCCGAAGGACTGCCGAGCTTGCGGCAGGATGGGTCACCTTCAGTGTTTTTGCCGATCCTTCTCTTCAGCATCCAGTGGTAGAGGATCCATACCTACACCTCTAGCAAGTATGAGATATATGACTCCACATCAGGATAGATGTTCTTTTTTTTCCACCGGTCTATCAGGCCAAGGTAATGTTGGAGGTCTTGGTTGAAGAAATCAAGTTCCAAATTATTAGCATCTACAGAGTGGACATTCTCAGACCAACTAGGCAGCACATCAGGGTCTTGGCTCAGGTATCATGTATGCAGTGCAATTAGAACCAAAGGAGAAGAGTGTAGGGACATTTACATTTAGAGGTACTATTCTAGAAGAATCTACTCTAGTTTCTTCTCTTTTTGATATCGGTACATCACACTCCTTTATTTCTGCTACTGTTGTTGAAATTATTGGTTTTCCAATTGATTACCTTTGCAGAATCATGTCTCTAGAAACTCCACTTGGGGTCGGAATAGAGTGTATATGCCAGTGCCAAGAGTTCCCTCTCGAGATTGGCAGGTACCATTTTTATGGAATTTATATATCCTCAACATGTCTAGCATCGAAGTAATTCTTGGTATGACCTCGATTTCCCCTTACCGTGCCCAAGTGGATTGATATCGTCAGCGGGTGTCTTTTACATCCCCTGAGGGATACACATATCTTCACAAAGGATAATGGGATATATAGGCAAACAAATCTAAGACTAAATACGCAGGGTTGGGATGAGTGACATCTCAGTTGGCATGTCTCTTCATGAACGACCAGTGAACGCAACTAGTTGAATTCCCTCCAGTGGTAGATCATTTCAAGGACGTCTTCCATGAAGATTTATCTGGCTTGCCTCATAAGACAGACATGTAGTTCACTATCGAGATCGTGCTAGGTGTGGCACCAGTACTTATTCCTCCCTATAGGATGGAACCAACAGAGCATCAGGAACTCAAAAAGAAGCTTGAAGACCTCGAGGATAAAGGTTTCATTAGACATAGAACATCGTCATGGGGTACCCATGTCCTTTTTCCAAGAAGGCAGACGGTATCGTAATGTTATGTGTGGATTATCCTCGACTCAACCAGATCACCGTAAATAATTAATATCTGTTTCCTCATATATATGATCTCTTTGAACAGCTGCAGGGAGAAACTATTTTCTCCATGATTGATATGTGGTCGGGATATCACCAAGTGCATGTGCGACCATCTGACATACCATGTATGACATTCCGAAGTAGGTACGGCTTGTACGATTATCTGGTTATGCCATTCAGCCTCACGAAGGCTATGAGAGTCTTCATGGCCCTGATAAACTGGGTTTTTCATCCGTATCATGATTATTTTGTGGTAGTATTCGTGGATGATATCTTAGTGTTTTCACATTCCAGACACGACCACACAACCCATCCTCAGATCGTGCTGAGTACACTAAGAGATAACCAGTTATATTCTAAGATCAACAAATGCCACTTTTGTATTGATAAGGTACACAACGTGGGTCATAGTATATCTGAAGTAGGGGTATCAGTTAACCCAAAAAAATGAGCAATGTGGTTTCATGGGAGAATCCCAATAGTGTCTTCGACTGCTGTAGTTTCTTGGGACTCGCTTGTTATTATAGGCAATTCATCCGGGATTTCTCCAGCATAGCAGCACCTCTTAATGCCATGACTAAGAAAGGTGTACAGATCATCTATTCATTAGCATGTGAACAGTCTATTTAGTCGTTTAAAGAAAGACGAACCACATCCACAATCATGATTTGGAATGAGATTGGTAATAGCTATAAAATATATTGTGATTCGTCAAGAATTCGACTGGGTGTAGTTTTGATGTAGGGTGATGGAGTCATGGATTATGGACCCCACCAGATGAGACCTCATTAGAGGAACTATCCTACACAAGAACTTGATTTGGAAGCCATGGTTCATGATCTACGCTGTTGGAGACACTATTCGTTGGGTGAGAGATTTGTTGTCTACAAAGATCATAAAAAATTAAAATATATATCAACTCAACGAGACATGAACTTAAGGCAACATAGGTGGGTTGAATACTTGTAGTCGTTCACCTATGAGCATGATTATACCCCTAGTAATTGTAATTCTATGGTGGATGCTTTAAGCCACAAGACACAGGCACATGCCGTGTAGGTAGACAATAGTGAGTGGTAGATGATGACCTTGTTTTCAGAGATGCATCTAGAGGTTTAGAAGCATAGTGGACAACCAGTTCTAGAAGCTCTTACAGTGACGTCCTCTCTTCTGGAGAAGTTCCACAGTCAATAGTTGACTGATCCTGAGGGTATTGTTTTGAGGGAAAGTGTTATAGGATAGAACCCACCTCCTTGTTGGTTTGTTGATGGTAGTGAAACTCTCCTTTACTATGGCCATGTATGGGTACATTCAAGTATACGAGATGAGATAATGAAGGAATCTCACACCTCTATTTGAGTAGTTTATCTGGGGATGCCTAATATGTATAGAGGCAAGTGTCAATTGTATTGGTGGCCTAGTACGAAAAAGCAGATATCTGGTCTCATCATTCTGTGCTGCACCTTCCAACAGGTGAAGGCAGAGCACGAGCGACCTTCTAGACTCTTACAGCCTCTATCCAATCCTGAATGGAAATGGAATGGCATGACCATGGATTTTTTTATAGTCCTTCCAAGATCTCCTCGAAGTAGAGATGCATTGTGGTTGGTTTTCAATAGGTTGACCAAGGTTGCACACTCTTGCTTATTCGAGAGTCCTTTACGATTGACGATTTGGGGAGGATGTATATCTAGGAAATTTTGTGACTTCCTGGTGTACCTTATTATATTGTCTTGTATAGGGATTCTCAATTTACTTCAAGGTTTTGGAAAGGGTAGAAAAAGGCATTGGGCTCATAGGTACTTCTGAGTGCTGTATATCACCCTTAGATCGATGGGCAGTCCAAGAGAACAATACTAGTGTTAGAGGATATGTTAAAGGCCTATATCCTTGATTTTGGAGGATCCTGGGAGAAGAATATACCTCTTGTTGAGTTTAGCTAAAATAAAAGATTCCCAGAGATAATCAAAATGGATTCATATGAGGCTCTCTATAGTAAACTAAGCCATTCACCTTTATACTAGCTTGAAGTAGGTTAGGCATCTTTGTTGGGTCCTCATCTTGTTCAGGATACATCTAAGAAAGTTCAGATTATTCAGAAGTGCATGACTACAACTCAGTCCAGGAAAAAGTCTTATACCGATCATTGCCAAAGACCTATGGAGTTTGAGGTGGGACATCAAGTCTTTCTGCATGTTTCTCCAAGGTTGGGTCACATGCGGATCAGGAGGAAGGGGATGCTATCAGCGAGATACATTAGGTCATTCGAGATAGTGGAGAGAGTTGTTCTGGTACCCTATTGGTTACTGCTACCTCATATTTACTTTACCATGCATGATGTTTTCCACGTATCTCAGCTTTGAGAATATCATTAAGATCCATCTCATTCTTTTGACCCTGACGACATTGAGCTTGACGTTGATGCATCCTTGACGGAGCATCCAAACTGTATCATAGATCGTAGCATGAAAGTACTTTGAGGGAAGTAAAACCCTCGTTACCGGGTATTGTGGCATCACATACGTGTTTAGGATGAGACCTGAGAGTGAGAGACGGATGTACGTGCACCGTAGCAAGAACTATTCTCTGTGGGTCCGGTGCAGCTTTTTATTTAATGTAAATAATTGAAGACATTTCATGAAAAATGTCACATCGTGCTTTGGAAGGGTGATTAGGTTTTAAATAATTAATTAAGTATGGGAAAAGAGTAATAAGAGATATATAGAATATTTAAATGAAATTAAGAACAGATAAAATGAAATTATGAAATAAAATAATGAGGGGGATATTGAAAAAATGTAAATAATTGAAATGGGGGATTCCTGTTTTTAATTATTTTTATTTTTTTCATTTCCATTAATTTGTTTTATTTTATCTTTATCTTTTATTTTCATTTTTCCTTTTCTTTTATTTTTCCCTTATTTTTCTTTTCTTTTCTTTTTATTTATTTTGTATCTTCTTTTTTCCCTCTCCTCTCTCCCTCTCCCACTCATCAAGTCACACCCCTCAATCCTATCACACCAACCAACATCCTATTTGGAAGGTCTCTTCTCCTTCGTCTGACGTCTAATTCATTCGCCACTAGGTGAGAAGTAAACCTTAGGTAAAGGCTAACATTGCGCAATTGGAAGTGTGCATTTTTGTTTAGTAATGTGTGCGCAGTTCGTTGCGAAAGATTGTTATCTTATTTTGGGTTTTTTCTAAAATCCTTCGTTTTCATCTGTTTTAGGTCAAATAAAAGTCTACTGTGGATCTTAGAGTCATATACTGCTACAAGGTAGGGTTCCTTCTCACTTTCCCTCTGCTTCGTTGTGATTTATAAAAATGCACCATTGTGTCGTTAGTCGGTGCCTACCAACTTTGTGCAATTTTACCAATTTTTATTAATTTAATGGTTATGTTTTACTATTGAAGCCTTAATCATCTTAAATTAATTTTTTTGAATGGTTGAAACAATATCAGACACCCCTTTGAGTGTGCCGACATAGTCGTCATATTTTTCCATAATCCAAGTTATTAATTAAATTAGCCGTGGGTATTTTGCCAACTCTTTTTATTCTTTTTAAATTAAATGAATAGTTGTATGAATTATTGAGAAAAAGTTAGATACCCCTCTGGGAATTCCGACTGGATCTGTGTATTCTTCCATTAGCTGAGTTTATTTTTTTAATTAATTGCATGTGTTTGGAAACAACTTTTAATTTTAGTTAGATTAAATAAATAGTTTCTTGAACATAAACTTCAATTGATGGATCATTGGAACTTGATTTGCTGAACTGTTTATTATTTTAAAATTCATTATCTGCTGAGGTTGATATGATATGTATATTTCCTTTCAATTTGTTGTGTTGTACTTTTAAATATATTCCTTGTGATGCACGAGTGTATCTGGTTAGTTTTCAAGCTACGACATTATATTCTGATTTTGTCATATATGATGCTCTGAAAACACTATTTAAATTCAGTTCAGGGAAAGGAGGTGGTTCCTATATTTAGGGCCACACTTAGATCATCCATTCCTTACAAATTACCTCTATGTGCTGGGGGTTTCATTGGATTTCATGGACAGATACTTCCCTGAGATTTCTTATACTTTTTAGTGATACTGCTTCCAAAAGGGCCCATTGGGATGGATCCGTTGGGAATGTGGCTAAGCCAGTATCAGATGAAACCCGAACCCTTTTTGCAAGATCTGGACAGATTCAGGGTGAATACATACCTCAACAGATACTTGTTCTTTCGAAATATTTCTTTGGATGGGCTCAGTGGTATTGGTTAAATTGACGGATGTTCCGCAGCGATACCATCAGGATGGGCTCAGACTCCAACTCTCAACTTGAACTGTAATAAATGATGCACTTAATGGATGATATTATTTTCATTTGATTGTTCTTGGGAATATAGATATCCTTCTGATATGAGAAAGTGCACCTGGTTGACACTGGAATTAGACCCCATGTCAAAGTAGAAGTTTGGGGTACACCTATTTCTAATTTACCTTGATTTTTTGGGTTTATATATATATATGTGTTCATGCATTCTTCTGACAGGTTCTCTTTCAGACTACCATCTTTGGCTGAAGTAGGTGATTAGGAATGGGTGTCGTTTGGCACCCAATCTGTCTTATTTATTTAATTGTGTTTAAATTAATTATATGAAATTATTATGTAATGACACACTGCATTTTTATTGTTTCATGAAATAAAAAGGTTTAAACATTGTGGGTGCCAGCCAACAGGGATTCTATCACACACATTACCCGGGTGTCGTCGATACCCTAGTATATTACATTCTCAAATGTATTGACAAGGGGAAGCATGCTTCTTCTGATTCATGACTATTCATTACTACTTAGGATGGAGACTGGGGCAGAGGACTGGGCCTGCTCGCGATGTAGTTTCTGCTTGTGTCTTTTCTTTTAGATGACTTTGTGTTTGAGTTCTCTTTTCCATACATTCATTTTAGACTCATATCATGGCATGAAACTCTTTTATGAGTTATTTCACTTGGTTTTTATATTTCTGTTGAATTTATTAATATTTCTTTTACTGTAGTTTATTCATTCATGTGCTTCCACTATTTATTAATTTTTTCTGTTTACTTTCGCTGTGACATTATATGTTTCCTTTGAGGGAGTAGTCTCCCCCACAGTCACAAAAATATACCTCGCTACATGTCGACAACCTCTGGAGTTCGGGGATATGCACTTGAGGTTATCTGAGCCACCTGTCCGACCACCATCTTAGAGGTGATCCAGGCGGGGAAGTTACACCTTTACGGTCCTCTCCTAGATTTTTTATATTTGATAATGAATATTCTTCAACTTTGAGGTCATAATAATGAATGTAACGTATGGTTATTTGTAGTTTCTATCATAGGAATGGTATAGTTAAGCTTCTGATACTAGGATAAGAAAAACATAGTAAGAATCCAAAGGATATGTCAAAGCAAATGTTAAAATACTAGTGTTGTAGAAATGGTCAGGAATAACGAAGCATATAACCTAAAATTTCATCAATTGAAATTTCATTTTGTTCATGTGGTTTATATATTATGATTACTTTTTATCACACAATGATTCTTGGTTTTAGTTCCTGGACAAAATCTAAAGTAATTGGGTTAATGTTCAATGCGATGAGAAATTAAATGATTGTATTCCTAAGAAACCTAATTTTATGGGAGCTAGAATGAAAAATCATGTAGCTATGATCAAACAACTTTCTCAAGATATTAATCATACATGACGTCCAAATGATAAAATGAGGGAACAAAATTTCTTTGAGTCCTTCATAAGGAAATGAACACCTTCTTTTAGTGGGTCTTTCGATCCATTAGTCACTGAAAAATGGATCAATACTGTTGATAATATATTTTCAGTTCTCCAATATTCAGAAATTTATAAATTCATATTATCAGTCTATATTTTGGAAGGTTAATCTAGTCAATGGTGGAACCTTATCAAGAATACGATGAAAAAAGATTACATTCAATCCAGGGAATGAGACGAGCTCATGAAATTAATTTTAAATAAGTTCATTTCTCGCATTCTTTGGAGAAATATGGTGAAAAAGATCCTTGAACATAAAAAATGATGATGAATCCATTGGTTCCTAGGATGAAAATATTACAATACGTTCATTTTTTGATTCTGGAATGATTATCCAACAGAAGATTAAAATTGACTGATTCATTAGTGGCACAAAACCAAGTCCATGAATGACATTATCTATAAGGTAATTTAACATCTACGAATAAATTTTTTGATGTGATCTCAAGTTTGGTATGGATATTGGAGTAACACATCAGTTCTATGGGTATGATAAGAAAATAAAAATAGAATTGATGGGAAAATCTAAAGGCAACAATGAAAAGATGACATGTTTTCCCATATTATTAATGTTTGGAAAGAAAAATGGTGTAGGTTTTCTTAAATTGCATAGTGAATGTTTTAATTGTGGGAAAGATGGTCACCAGGTAGTTGAATTCTGATGTGATGGGAAAAATATTTTTAAGGATGAAAATATAGAAATGGATGCACAAAATTCACATCCTACACTTCAATGTTACAAGTCAAAGTAAATGGTGCATAATTCCAATCAATTCCTAGTCCAAGGGCTATTGAGGATGATTGATATCAATAAACTCTTGAGGAAAAATGAAATGGAATGTCCCATGTGATCACTATTATTAATGTGAAGTATGATAATTAAGTGGTGAAAGGTACACTTACAATCCACTCTAAAGTATAAAATGGTTTATTTGTTTCTTGATCCACCGAATCTTTTGTTTCTGAATATTTTCATATGGTTATCACAATATTACCTTATCAATTATATATTGAGTTAGCTGTGACAACTCCTAATGACAAATTGGTCTCATAAAAATGATTACAATTTTTATCTGGTTGATTTTTTTGGGAATGTGATTCACAAAAATCCTATGATCATTCCTATAGTGGAATTTTATGCGATTATTGACATGGATTGGAATTCTATATATGGATATCATATTAATTACCAATTAAGTGAAGTCATATTTGATATTCCATATCTATCTATAATCATTTATCGACTAACTTATGATTATAACATTATAGTAGAAATTTCATCCATCTTATGCATGCTGATCCATATAAATAATGGTTCTCTATCTCAAATTGTTAGGGAGAAACTCATAAATAAAAATAAACCCATTGTACAAGAGTTCTCTGATGTATTTCTAGAATAATTACCAATTCTTCCTCCAAATACTGACATTATGTTTTCAATAGAACTCAGACTAGGTTCTATTCCTATTTCAAAGACACCTTATAGAATGAACCAAATTGATTTGCAAGAATTGAAGAAAAACACCATGGGAATCTTTACAAGTCATTCATATACCCTAGTTCATCACCGTGGGAGAACATGTTCTATTTTTTAAGAATAAAGATATATCAATGATACTTTGTATTGATTATCAGAAACATAATAAAATCACAATCAAAATAAAATATCATTTTCCATGCATTGATGACTTATTTTACCACCTCTATAGAGCTCAATAATTTTTCCCAGATAATTTCTTTTTAGTATATCATCATATAAGGGTCATAAATGATTATATACCAATAATGACATTCCATACATGGTATGAACACTAATAATTTATTATTTTCACTTTCGATCTTATTAATTCCCCCACTATCTTTATGGATCTAATGAATAGAGTCTCTAGTGAATATCTTAACCAGTTTATGGTTATCGTTATACATGATATTCTTATCTATTTAGAGATAATGTACGAACATTAAGATCACTTGATAATTTTATAAAAGACCCTACAAAAGGAGAAGATAATATAAAAATTACATAGTGTGATTTTTGGATTTATAATGTTACATTTTTGGGTCATGTAATCTCAAAATAGGGGATATCTTTGGATCTAGAAAAAATATTTGTTAATGAACATTAGTTAAGACCATCATAGGTAACTGAGATTCAATGTATTATTGTTTTTTCTTGATATTATAGAGGTTGTGGGAATTATTTTCATGATTATCTAATCTTCTAACCATGTTAACATGGAAAGGAGTTATGTTCCTATGGATAGAGGATTGTTAATAGAATTTAAAATTTCTAAAACTAATGTAAGAAAGTGAACTTGTTCTTTCACTTCCCTATAGTGGAGGATGTTTTGTGATCTATATTTATGCATCCACGAATCGGTAGTGGTGTGTTATCATGAAAAATGATATGGTGATAGCTGACATTTCACGAAAATTGAAAATCTAGAATAAAATTACCCAACTCTTGATTTTGAGTTAGCTAAGGTAATATTTCAACTAAATATGCAGATATATTATCCATATGGTGAAAGGTGTGATATTTATATTGATCATAAAATTTTAAAGAATATTTTCACACTAAAGGAGCTGAAAATTTATCAAATAAGATGGTTGGAGTTGATTAAAGATTACAAGTTCTTACTAAATAATCACCATGGGAAAGGGAATAGTGCGGAAGATGATTTGCGTCAAAAGGACTATAATACCCTATCAATGATTTGGATCATAAATGATTCAATATTTATGGATTTTCAAATGATGGATCTTGATGTTTTAATTGATGGGGATAAATTGTTTCATTTTCCAATTAATGTTCAACCATCTATATAAGTGATGATTAAGGAGGTGGAAAATAATGATGTGGAGCTACAAAAGAAGGTGAGAAATGTTCCTAAATTCAACCTTGATTAATATGGAATAATATGGTTTAGGAATCAGGTTTATATTCCTCTCATACTAGAATTTAAGAAGGATATATTAGATGAATCTCATAGTTCATCATTTTCCATTAAACCTTGATACAAAATGAAGTACATGGATCTGAAATAGTATTTCTAGTTTGATTTTTTGAATGGTATATTGTTAAATATGTCTCTCGGTTAATGGGTTTTCAGCATGTTAAGGTTGGGAGACAAAATTCTGATGGGATATTACAGACATTAAACATACTAGAATGGAAATGGGAATATATCCCAATGAACATTGTTGTCGGACATCCCGAAACATCTTAAGTCCATAATGGTATATGGTTTATAGATTATCTTCTTTCAATGTTAGTACACATTATTTCTATTAGAGAAGATTTATCTCTTGATCAAAATTTCCACGATATATGTAAAGGAAGTGGTAATATTTCATGGAGTACCACTTTCCATTATTTATAATTGGGATCTGAGTTTTAATTCGATGTTCTCATGAATTCATCATTAGGATCTAGAAAAATAGTTATGTTTTTTACAGTCCTTATCATCCTTAAATAGATGGTCACTTTTAGAGGACAATTCAAACTCTAGAATACATGTTGAAATATTTCTTTATAGATTTCAATGGTTTTTTGTATCAACACCTACCTTTGGTGTAATTTTCTTTATACAATAGCTTTCACTCCTGTATTTAAATGGCTCCTTATGAATCCCTTTATGGAATGACATTTTATAACTCCAACTTTCTTCGATGAAGTTTAGGAAAGAATTCCACTAGGACCTAATCTTCTCGATGAAATGGTAGAAAAGGCCAGATCTACTCAACATCACATATGAATACCCAGAGTCGAGAAATTTGTTTTTATGACAACGAATGAAAATTCCTAGAGAATGAAGTGGGAGAAAAATAATTTCTTTAAAGATCTCTATTTAATAGAGTAATGATTTTTGTAAAGAAAGTCTAGTTGGGCCCTTGGTATATCTGTCGTTTTGAAATTCTGGATCATGTTGGGAATGTTTCATATCGATTGCTACATCAACCGAATCTCTCTCATGTTTTTGATGTGTTCCATATATCTCTCATGATAAAGTATATACATGATTCTTCACATGTACCAAAATCAGAATTCATACCGCTGAAGCAAGACATTTCATATGAATAACAACCTATAGTGATTCTCGATTGTGGTGAAAAAGGTCAATGAAACAGGACCAATCGCATTGTTAATGTTTTGTGGAAGAACCACCAATTTTAGGAATCTATGTGGGGTCTTTAGTATATGATGAGGGATAGATATATTCATCTTATTTCATCAATGTGATAAATTTTGAGTGTAAAATTCATTTTAAGGTGGGTAGAATCTTACTCCCAGATGTTTTTATGACCTATTTTTTCTAAATGATTTTAATTATTCAATAGATTTAATTGCAGGAAATTGTGAGTTTAACTGAACAATGATATTCCCTTAGTATAAAATGACAATTTTAACCTAGCCATTATGTTAGCTGGAATAAATATAACAAACTCATAAAAATGTACGCTGATGTGTTTAACTACAAATTAATAATGAAAAATATAAATCAATTACATATTTGTATTTTTGTATTAATAAATTCGGTAAATTACAATTATTAAACAAAATAAATGAGCTATATGTTTTATATACTTAATAAACTATTTTAATATTCATCCCATATATTTTTCATATTGTATGATAAACCCTATTTGATGTATATAAACCTATATTTTCTAAAAGGGTAATTTTCAAAATTTTAATTGGGATCCCCTTTTAAATTATGATTTTGATACATTAATAATTTTTACCTGGGAACATATACATTTTATTTGGAAGTGGTACATATATATTTACTTTGGATGAAATTTTAATATTTTTCTGATAACCTTCAAATTTTTATGAACAATGAAAATAAAATAAATTTTAATTAAAAAAACTTCTTTCATCAAAAAAAATCAGAATGAAAAATTATTATACTTAATGGTTTTAAATTATAAATATATTATATTATTATCATTAAACAATATTTATGCCACTAGAATTAATTTTACATTTCATTCAGATGTAAAAACCTTTCAATCTTTCGCAATGTTTTAACTTCTAAACCCCAATCTAATTATCCAATAATGAGATTAATTTGGAATTAATTACTATAAATTATATGTTATGAATTTTAAAAAATGGATTACATATTTGGAATTATAAGGTCCAAATTATTTAAATAGATTTATTTTATTATTTGGCATTATGAATAGTAACTTCAGAATCTTTTACATATACTGTAAAATGGTAAATCATGTAATTAGGGGTAGGATTGCTATGATATAATTGCCCTAAATCATATGTTAATAACAATGGATGAGTGAGTTTCAACCTAAATCATCATTTGGTATAATTGAATCCTTTGTAAGACACTTGAATGAGATTTAGACACCTAATTTATTTTATTGACAGAAAAATTAAATATATCTTAATCAAAATTTTGAAATTATATAATTTCTAAAATAAGGTTATTCATATGATAAATTCTATTATAAATACCAAATTTAATGATACGTTTTTTTATTTATCAAGGTATTTTTTTTGTAATTTTAAGGAAAAAATAATTTCTTTAAAGACTTGTTCTTTGATAATGTAAAAATTAATCAGTTATTGACTAATATTTAAAATAATTTATATTAAAATTAAATAACCATGAAAACATTCAAAAACTTGAAAAAATATTATTTTAGAGTATATATCGACCTTATCCATTCAATGGTCTAGTTAGTGACTATTTTGAGCCTTTTAGAAGAGATTGTGGTAGTCATTTATTTTATTTAACTTGATTTTAAAGTTTTCACATTCATAATTTAATATGTATAAAATTTTAAATGTTATATTTTCCCAAAGATAAATTAGATTAACAATATTATTATGGGAACTTGTTGATTTATCTTCATCATGTTATTTTATTTTTATTTTTATTCATCATATATATATATAATAAATAATTACACAAAATTGATGTTGTAATTATTTTTCTAATGAAAATAAAAAATAAATTTTATTTAAAATATTAATATAAATATAATTTGGGCTCATTAACATGTATAATGAATTTTTTATATGACCTTGACATAATTTGAATATAATAAAATAGGTTTTTCTAAGTCATCTTGATATCATAATATTTTTAAAAATCAAATAATTGAATAGTGTCAAAATTGAAACTATTGATTATTTATCAAAATAATGTTTTATTTAATTATTTGAAAATAATTTAGTTTTTAAAATTAAAAATTTAATATTATTAACATGTTATTAGGTATTTATTTATAGTCTAATTGACATCAAATATGTAAATATTTCACCCTATTAATATTTAAATATTTCTAACCCTAGTTAAAAATATAATATAATATCTAAGTGTTAATGAAAATGATAAAGTTTAAATTAGAAGAAACAATTTCCAATAATCTATTAGTTTATGATATTACAACCCTATATCATATACAATTATAAATTCAAACATTTTTAGGGTTTTATGGGGTTTTATTTTATTATAAATTAGTATTTTTGGAGATCACGGAAGGGCCCCTCACCTTAGTTATAAAATTGCACCTCCTCCATCACATACTCACTTCAAATTTTTAATTCATGATCATCCATACCCAGACCTTTTACCTTATCAACTTCCAATGGTAACATTATAGAGGTTCTTTCATTCTGCAAAGACCAACTATAGTTCTCTGAGAAGTGATTTAGAGAAAGCATGCCGAAGAATAGGTAATATCATCTACTAATTCATTGAAACATATTTCATCTTAAACTTACCGTTAATGAGTTTTTAATTATAAAATAAAAACACAAGTATCACTTATATACTCAGGTTTTGTTATGATTATGTAAAAATAATATTCCACTTTTTATCAATCCTAATAAAACGAAATCACCACGTGTGTGTACGTACGACTTACTGTCTCCACACAGTGGGGTAATATTTTTTTCACCACCACTATAATTGGATGATTATAATGAGGGAAATAATAACTATATATGAATGTTATAAAATTATATTTAATCTGAAATATTATAGACCAATCACTTCAATAATATTCAACAATTATAGGAATTATATTTTCTCTAATGCGTACGTAAGACCTGCCGTCTCCAAAATGTGATTCATTATACATGATCTTCATTAATGCATGACTATATAAATGTATAGAAGTAATAAATATAAAATATATATAATTTTAATTTAATTTTTGAATGAATTAATTATGACTTATGAAGGAGAACTATAACTTATTCGACAAAACCTGCCTATGAAATTGAAGCATTTAATAACCGAATAACTAGTAATAATTAAATGTTATTAACAAAAAGATAATAATATGATCATATATGATATAATAATAATGACTATGATTCTGAAATAAGTCAGTGATATTATTCAAATCATTATAAAGGAGGTTCAGATACATATAAAAGAAATCAGACTAAAGGTAAGGGAAAATTTCATAATCTCATTATTATTTGAGATTGTTTATATGTAAATATTTAATAGAGTATATTTATCATCTAAATTCATGTTTCATAAATATGAAACATTATTTCTTTTTTTCTAAATAAATTTAAATTTAAAATTTCCCATTTTTGATATTTATTAAAAGGTAGTAAAAGAAATTTTTTTTCCTTACTCGATATGAGGTATTTTTTACTTTTTCACAAATAGTATGATGAGAATGTTTTTTTAACTAATATAACATGGGAAAATTTTTATGTATTAATAAAACCTTATTTTCAAGAATATACCTCTACATGATTTAATATTTATTTTCATGAAAATAATTTCGTATAAAATTTCATGGAATTTTGAGAAAAAACATTTTTGAAGATGAATGTATATTTTCATTAAGAATTAATTTCATGTGTTGTATCAAAATGATATTTCAATATGGGATTGAATTATTTAATAGAGTTTTATTTCAAGTATGATATTCTCATTGTTCCTATTATTTTATTGTGTTTATGATTATTTCTATTTATGAAATCCATTTGTTTTACATGGGTTATGTTATGATGTGATGATGTTTAAGAAACCCATTTTTTTCTTTGGGTTACTCTACGATGAATGATTTATGTTTTTGTGTAACATGTAATAATGATTTCATTATGAGATTAGTGGGACCTATATATCCCTACAATTAATTGGGTAAAAATTTATATCTCATGAGATAAACATGGATGGAATGATAGATGATCTTGGTTAAATATTACAGGATTAGAACGAGGAGTGAACTCAGTTCTATAATTGACATTATCCTCTATAATGGTCTTAGAAGTGAGTGTTCGCAAATATGAAATTATTTTCTATTCTTATTTGTATTCCACAAAACATTATGTCTTATTTTATTTTTATTATTATGTTCATTGATTTGTATGAACT
Organism: Viscum album; assembly: GCA_963277665.1. Classification (NCBI taxonomy): domain Eukaryota; kingdom Viridiplantae; phylum Streptophyta; class Magnoliopsida; order Santalales; family Viscaceae; genus Viscum; species Viscum album. The sequence continues at coordinate 2,121,868,662 of OY728140.1, forward strand.
TTCTTGATTTATCCCATGGAATTATATCACGATATTTTATATGCTTGATATAATTTTCAAGTGTTATGTTCTTTATTATTATTATTATGATATGGCTGATATCTCAATTTTTTATCATTAAAGAGCATGATATCTTGACCATTAATATGTTTATCTTCACTGGGTCATGAATATGGTTATTACGTAAGATATGTCAAAAGGGGTCTAGTTATGATGAAATAAGTTATATACTATGAATCTATATTATAAAAAAGTTATTTATTATTCCTAGTTTCTAAATACTATATAGTAATAAAGTACTATTATGGATTTGATTTATTATTTAATGAATATTTGTCAACATTATGTAATATAAATGTATGTATTGTATGGTTCATTATAATTTGTTATTTTATTCTAATGAAGCACTAAGGAACACAATCAATGTTGTAACTTCCAAAGGTTCCCATCCTTGACCTAGTTCATGCATAGTAGTTTGAATGAGGGTGTGTGTGATATTCATTATTACGGTTTATTTTCATGGATTTGATAGGGTTTATTTCTAAGGATTTCTAAATTGGAATTCACATTGATGTTTCATGGAGCATGAAGGTATTTGTCAAGGTTCTTGATGAATATATCCCTTGAAAAGTTTAAATATTTCCACCAAAATTGATCTTATTATCATTGAAATTATATTATTTCTAATAGTGACCCCATACTTGATGATTTAGTAAAATCAATTTTGAATAATTTTTCAAATATTCTCCTTGATATTTTGAAAAATATTTTATATAGTGCATATTTTTTTGGTAGGGAGTGATATGAATGTTTACAATTGTGTGAGATTCAAATTTCACCTCCCATTAGTGGTAGATATATTGATTCTTTTCAAGATTTAGTTATATTTGAGTATTATGTGCTACTCTTAGGATTGTGAAAAAATAAAAAAAATACTTTAATTACTAGGGACATATATCACTATTTAATGGTGAATTTCATTAGTGTATTTACTGACATAAATATATTTTTGTTTTATGAGTATATGAATAATGAAAAAAATGTAATTACAGTTTATATATGTTATTAAAAAATATCTCTTTTTTTAATGTTGGTAATGTGGTTTTCCCTCACTTAGTATCATTATGATAAGATGAATGTACAACACCATTTTCAAGTCATATTTTTAAATTCATTCTTGAATAGTCACATGTCATTGAATAAAACAATTTAGATGTGGAAATAGATTAATGATTCCTATGAATTATTGTTGGTGTGAGAGTGAAGACATGGGAGTATAAAATGAATTCTGAATATTATTTCTTCTCTTAATGAGTGTATTTTAAAGTTGGGACTGAAAATATTTAATATTGGGGAGTATGAGGTGCATCGAGTTTTGTTTTTGAATAACTAATGTTATATGTCTAATTTTGATCTTTTTTTGATACCATGGAATTTTTTAGTGATCATATCTATAAAATTGTTCTTCTATGTGATTTAATTAATAACTATGAGATATATGTGGGAATATTTTTATAAATAATTTGTTAATAATAAGACTCCTTGAGGGAAAAATGTTACTATCTTATAATAGAGGAATGATGTCAACATTTCATCTATACACTATAACACCAGGAACAGTGTTTCATCAAGTGGTTATTCTAACTAGCTATTGGATTTCAAGCCATTATAGATCTGATTTCCCAAAAAATAGTTCACTCCTTTCCACTCTAAATTATTATTACAAAATTATTCAAGGAGACAGATGGGTTGAGAATATCATGGATTCTATGGATAAAAAATTTAGATTATTGGGGAATTGTTATTTATCTTTATTTTTTATATTTTATATATATTAGAATATTAACATAAATAATGTTTATATATGAATTTATTTAAAATTATTATTATCAATGTATGATAAATAAATATATCTTTATTTATTTATTTAAATTTTTTGTAATAAAATAGAAAAATATTTAGACACAACCCATTGATACAATTTCCCATAACCAAACTATTACAAGGCCATGTTGCCATGTAATTCCATGAAATCATGTTATAAAATAAGATCTAATATCTTAGCGAACTTATTCTCATTCGCTTCTAATTACGTTCATTTTTTTGGTGTACACTAAGGGAAATAATATAATAGCCCAAAACTCATACTCAAAGATCCTATAATTAAATCCATAACATTACATTTCTGGAAATGATGATGTTAATAGTGATCCAAATTTTTCCATCAAAACCTTCTGACATAAAAGGGATAACTTGTATCACTTACATACTAGTTTACCTTATAATTAAATAATTTTATAGAATTACAAAAAACTCTTACAGAAAAAAAATCTTATCAAATTAGTTTAATAAATCATCGAATAACATTTCTCACATCTATATAGGCTTTTATTATTTCACAATAGGTCATCAAAATCATCCTTGCAAAATAATTTATAGACATAAATTGTTCATTATTATTTGTAATAAACTAGGGTCATGTAAACACATGAATAATGAGATCAAACGATAAATATAGGTAAAAATAAAAATTAACCATTAAATGGAATCAAAAAGAATATAAGTTTATAAGAGAATGATGAAATAATAAAAATAAATGATATAATATTAAACTAACTCATTACCATAAATACCTAGACCAAGAAATAAATACATGGAAAATGAATGAGTCATTAGAATCAATTATCAAAAAACATGTGATAATAATATAGATCTTCAGAAGAATTATAAAATCATATAAATAAAAAATAAAACATATGGGTATAATAGAATAACATATCATTGAACCCATATAGAACCCATATAGAACCCTTATAAATAGAATAACCAATATGCTCAACTTTTATCTCCAGAGTACCAAATGCAAGAAAAATCATTTTGGGTGCACCCATAGCATAAGCTATAATGGTATCACATAGTTCTATCTAGGTGAACCCATAATTTATAATTTCTAAAAATTTAATACTCAGAGAACTCATACAAACTCAATAAAAAAACATTAATCTTCTATGAACATTATTAAACCCTAGAAAGGAAATGGGTTCCACAAAAATAGCATAAAACATGATTAACTCATTGAGAAGGAATGTGATAATTTAAAATATCATTAAAACATGATTAACCCCTAGAAAATATATTTGTTAAATAAAAATCATTCAAAAAATATATATCCATTGAAAATAAATTAGCTAAATATCAATCATTATGAAACATGATTAACCCATGGGAATGAAATGGGTTATATAACAACCATTGAAACATGAATAACCTTTGATAAATAAATGGGATAGAATAAAAATATATTTAAAACATTATTAAATTAAGGATAGTAAATGGGTTCCATAAAAATATATTTAGGACATAATAAAACCATTTAAAATGAACGAGCTTAGTAACTATAACTTTTAAACTTGATTAACCCATGGAAAGGGAACACGTTCAATAAAAATATCTTTAAAAATAATTAATCTATCTAGAGAAAGATATACGATGTTTTCCATAAAAACATATCCCCATAAAAGGATAATTAATAACAATGGTTGTTGATTTTTATTAATTTAAATACCATTAGAAGATTATTGAATGTTTCTTAAGGAAAATAATATATAAACATTGCAAAGTGTCTCATAAAACATAGTAACATTTGAAAAATTAAACCCATGAATGGAATAATAAAAAATGAAACATAAAACATCATGATAATATGTTGATTCATGATATAACATGTTAGGTATGCAGTATATACACATTATAAAACAAGATATGTATATAAAAAATGAATGTCACAAAGAAGGAAAATTTTCACAACAATCCTTTACTTATTTGTTAAATTTGAAACCGTAATCGTAGGAAAGAACAATAATAAACTGAAAAATTTCGATACTATGAAGATAAATGATTTTATTATAAAATATATCAAATTTTTAGTATATACACCCCATAAAATAATCTAGGTGAAAAGAAATCAATATGCCTCAAAGAAATGAAATTGAGACGAAATCCATTATCTTGAGTATGATTTGTCATGATTTTCCTCCATTTTCATAAAAAATAAATTTATTTTAATTATAAAATTTATTCATAACCGTTTAAATGTTTATTATTACATTTAATTCACTTATAATAATGTTTTAAATAACTTCATAAACAATTATGTTTACATTGGGTGTTTGGACTATATTCGCATTATGAGTACAAAACAACTTTGGTAGGTCAACAATGGTTAAAGGGGTCATTATATAAACATATATAAAATATTAATAATGAAATATTTATCTTATTTATACATAAAATATAATTTCAAAAACAATTATTAATGATGATTATTAAAAATGAACCAATGATACAATCATGGAGATAGTATGTTGTAGTTATGCATGAGTAACATCATCATTTTTCTATAACAATTTTGGAAAAAAGGAATGTGTAATTTATTATATAATAGTGATATTTATATAAAAATTAAAATATTATTTAATCACATATACTTATATATATAATTATTTTGATAACAACAATAATCACATCCTGATGAGGAGGTGGTAGTCCACATGTCCATGAATGACATTATCACTTTTTCAGTGAGTGAAAGGAAAATAAATAAAATTATATATCACAGTTATATAATGTTAATTATGTTATTAATACCATATATATTTCATTTTTAAAATTTTTTTAATTAAAAACATTTTAAATACATCCCATGTAATGTGTAAAATATTACGTCTCTTTGTGGAGGCGTTAGTCCAAACATTCAAAACGATATTATATTTACACCGAATAGAATGTATAAATTTATGTGTTATAAATGAATTATATAAGCATAAAATAAAAATAAGTATCATATATAATATATATAAATTGTTTTTCAATCATAATTTCCACATTTATTGGTTTAAAAGGAAGAACCAATAATCATCATTTCATGAGGTGGTAGATTGTCACTCACCTAAACAGTATGTTTGTTACCCATTAGATGGAAGTGAGTGTAAGTTTAGTTATAATCCTCAACATTACAATATATTAGTATATTTATGATACTAATATCATTATATAATCATGTTATAATATTAAATTAATGGAGTGAATATGGAAACAAAGTAAAAAATGCATGTTGATGAATGTTACATCTTCTTGGGGTAACTACATTAGGATTGCACCAATAGACTTCCTGGTTGGATTTATACATAGGTTTAGGCTTTTAGGTATAGGGGAAGTATTTTATGAGACTATTTGGGAAAATATTTGATGATCTAATGAGTTTGGATAGGTTCAATGATGGGGAAGAGTGAATGCCTTTTTATAATAGAGGTGAGTGGAATTTTTGAAATTACTGACTGGTAACACGATTGGGAGGTCTCTATTACGTATCTGGATTCTAAAATGCACAAATAATAGATTAATTTAAATTTAGGGTCGATAAAAATATCCACCAAACAAAAATAAGTGCATTTTTATAATTTTTTTCCTTAGTCTTTATGTTTCCTTATATTTTTCATGTTGGTTTCTCATTTGCGTAACTAGCTTTTCAACTTAAGAAAATTTAATCATTATGAGTAAATGAATGTGATATTTATTATAATATATAGTCCAAATAAATTATAAATATTATTTATAATTTAAAATATAAAAATCCCATATATGATAGGAAATTTCTTTTAAAAAAAGTTTATATAATGCAAAAAAACTCTACTTTAGCCTGAACTGTGCTAACAATGTTTTTTCTATATATGGGTACAAAATGTTAATAATAAAAGATAAATTGGAGCATCAATGGAAGACATTTTATAATTATTAACACTTTAAATTCACTTTTCAGTTCATTGTATTTTTATGAATTTTATATAATTTAATAAAATATCATTTGTTATACAACAACTTTAATTTCATTTGTGACAATTTTTATTGAATTCAAATTTAAATAATGTAAAAAAATGTAATTAAAATAAATTTTTTTATTTTTTTAAAAAAATTATATATTATTCTACACAAATAATTTAATATAATAATTCATTAAATTTACTTTAATTTTAATGTTTTAACCATCATTTATTTTACTTAATTATTAACTAAACAATCCATGAGTTAGTGTTTGTCAAGAATTTAATGTAACTACATCATCTCTAAGAATAATAGTTAAATTTGCATGAAAATAAATGCATATAACTTTCAAAATAATTTTTATAACTGAAACAGTATATCATCTTCCATAATATAAATCATTATAAATGCTAAAAGTAAAGAAGGTTCATTTTTTTGTTGTTTTCATTACATAACTCTTTATGTGGTTCACTATCAGAAACATATCTCTTAATAACTCATAAAATAAGAAACAATAGAGTATATAATCGGAATATGGTTATTATATGGATTTTAGATATGTTTTACATTCATTTTTACCCTAATGATTGAGTTTTAGTCCCTTGTTAAGCATAATTTTATCTTAATCACTATAATTAATTATCATCACTTTAAAAAAAATTTGGTCAGAAAAATAACTTTTCCTTTTTGTAAAAAATATATCATACAAATTAAAACAATGTTTGTACATTTTTTAATATTTAATACAAATATGTGGAAAATTAAATTTAATGGTAATCTGATAGACGTGAGGAAAAAGCGTGTTTTTAAAGTGGAAAAGTGGAAAAGTTAATTATGTATTTATAAATAAATAAAATCTAAAAATTATAATAATGACATTAATTGGATTAATATATATATAATTGATATATATAGGTACATTAAAATGTATTTAAAATATAATCTAACATTAATATTTATTTAAAGAAAAGGTTGTTTTCAACAAAAAAGAAGCATTTTTTTACTATTCATAAAAAATGAATATTCTTAGAAAAATACCAAAAAATCTCCTAAAGTAAAATTTTATATTATGATTTTATAGAATATAGTCTATTTTACCATATAAAAATTATATAATTTTTAAAAATTAGATTCAAAATAGTTTCTCTATTAAAAGGTTGTAAAACTGCCAGATTAAATAAAAAGATTAAATGTATATTATTGTTTAGTATGACATTGACATGTTTGTAACAACAGTTTTCAAAGGGAATTAGTGTTTCATGAAATAAAATAAAAAATTTATGTATTTTGTTATGAAATATGAACTATGTATTATTTGTAATATAATCTATTAATAAATTGAAAAAATATATTTCAAAAAAATTTAGGATGTTATATCCTTCTCCCGTTTAAATGAATTTATACCTAAAATTCCATACTTAATATAAAATTATTAACATTTATAGAATTCTACTATATAAACCCACATAAATAAAAGAAAAATAAAACATTCCATTAAAAAGGTAAAGAACGAAACAAAACAGTCACCACATATTACCTATAACTATTATTCATTTAGTGATATATTTAGTGGAAAATTACAAGATTTATTAGTAAGGGAAAAAAATTCCAATGGAATAATATATTTTGATAAAGAACATGGTATAGAGTAATTAAATGAGGAAAAAATCCACAATCCAAATAGTTTTAGTAATATTCATTAACTTCATAGGAAATTTTGTTAATAGAGTAACATTTTATTTCATGATTCTTTTCCTATAGTTAAATAATTATATTACCCTATAGTACAAGAGAAGATATACTTACATGATTAGTATAATTTCATAACATAATAAATTCCCACAAAAATATAATCTTTTTCTCCAAATAATGAGTATTCGATACAATGTTTAAATTCCGAATGAACTAAAATCAAATTTTAGAGACCACCTATTCCTAGAAGGGATAGTCAAGATATTCAAAAACTCTTTATACGTTTACCATAACAAATATTGTTATCACTAGGTAAGATAATTCCAAAAAATATTAAACCATTAAAATTTAATTGAAATACACAAATTTCAAATAAAATTATACAATAAATAATAATCTTTAACATCTATCAAAAATTTCTTGACTAAGTTCAAAACCGAAATATTAGAAAGATTCGATCATATATTCTTCAAATATAAATTATAATTAATAAAATAATACAACATATGGTATCGAAATAAAAGTAATCATTAAGGTCATACTAACAAGGACATCATGTTGGCCCGTGTTAGTACGTGAAAACCAAATCATCCTTTGGTCATAAGTTCAAGACACACCTCATTGCTGGAGGAAATGGGTTGTAATAAAGAATAAGATTTTTCTATTTTATCTATAAAAATAAAGATAAATTCCTCCCTAAACCTATTCATATTGATCCTATGGTTTAGAAATATGTCATCCCAATGAAAATATCTACAAAAATCACTTTAAGATACCATCTCTTAAAAACTCAATGGGGTGTCTAATACATTGAACATATAATAATCCTTTATAGAGTTATGAAAATATTTATAAATATTAGGATAACCTTAAATTAAAACATCCTCATAATTCAATTTATCTATGATAAACTCGTACACTAACTATACCTTTTCAGAACCTATACTCCTATATCATATGGTGAAATTAGTAACATTACATTTCTAGCTATGATGCTAATAATTATGACCCAAAAATAATCATCGAAACTGTGCAATATAAAAATGAGAACATGAATCTCTTATATACTACAGTACCTTTTAGGTTTAGTGTTTTATAAAATTAGGTGAAACTCTTACATAGACAAATCATATCAACATGGACTATTTAGTTGACAAAAGAACCATTCTCCCATCAAAGACACATTTTATTATTTAATAATAGGTTATCAAAATCATCCTTGTGAAATAATTTATATGCATAATTAGTTCAAAATAATTATTTATAACCTACAGAAAATGAATCATAAAAAGGAGGAGCTCAGATTCAAAATAAGTATAAACATAATAATTTACTATTAAATATCATCAATAATAATAAGAGTGAATATGGAAATGATGACTTATTCAAAGTGTATGAGAAAATACAAATATAACTCATACCCATTAATACCTGGACAATCATATAGAAACACGAACAAGGAATGTTTCATCAGAATTGATAATCAAAATCCATGTGATAGAAATCACTATCATTAAAAGCATTATGAACTCATATAAATCATAAATAAAAAATATAGTTATCATGGAAAATTATATCATTAAGACCTTATAGAGACCTTATAAAACCCTTAAAAATGGAATAACCAATATGGATTACATCCATCACTAGAGTACCCAATGCATCAGAACACTATATGGGTGTTGGAATCATATTACTATAATTAGATCACCCGGAGCTATCTGATTGAACCCATTATATATAATTCCCAAGAACCAAATATATGGAAAACACATTATAACTCATTAAAAAACCCTTAATCATTTTAGAATAGGATTAATCTATGAAAATGATTCACGTTCCACAAAATAATCATTTACACATGATTAACTGAGGGAAATGAAATATGTTAATTAAAAATATTCTTGAAACATTTTTCAAACATAGAAATGAAATTGGTTAAATATAAATAATTGAAACATGATTCACCCAGGGAAATGAAATGGATTAAATTACAATCTCTTCAAAACATGATTAACCCATAAAGAAAATAGGTTAATTAAAAATATTTGAAACATGATTAAACCATTAATAATATATGGGATACATAAAAATAAATTTCAAAAATTATTAACAAGATGATTTGAATTTTGTTCCATAAATATATATTTAGGAAATACTATAATCTTTAAAAAGGAATTGGTCTAATAACAATTTCTTTTAAACATGATTCTCTATATAAATGATATAGGTTCAATGAAAATATATTGGAATTAATAATAATCAATATAAGGAAATATAGAGGATTGTGTTTAATACAAAATATCAATAGTTTAAGATAATAAAAAACATGGGTTTCAAAAGTTGATGAGTGGAAATACCATTAAAAGAACATAAAAAAATTCTTTGGGAAATGAATATTTAAACATTTCAAAGCATCCTATACCACATTAAAATATTTTAACCATTAACCCAATGAATGTAATTTCAATAAATTAAACATATAATATCATGAGAATAATTATATTAATTATATAACATTTCAATGATGTAGTACAAAGACCCTATAATAGAATATAGGTTTATAAAACAACAAATGCCATAATGAAGGAAAAGTTTGACAACAATCCATTTATTCTTTTGTAAAATTGAAACTATAAACCACATGAATGAATAATATTGAAATGAAACATTCAAAATACCCTGGTGAAAGAAAATAATGAAGTAATATATCAAAATGTCAGTATATACACCACATAAAAGAAACTATGTGCATTATAATATAATTTTCCTCAATAAAATTTAATGAAGACAAAATGAATTAATGTGAGTCTGATTTGTCATGTGTGTACTATATATTCCAAAATAATAAATTTATATTAATTATATAATTGATTAATAACCTTTTCAATGTGTTTTATTACATTTTTATTAATTATAACGATGTGTTAAATAATTACTTAATCAATTATGTTTTTGTCCGGTGTTTTGACAATATTCGCTTTATGTACCACAAACGTCTTTAGAAGGTCAAAAATGGTTCAAGAGGTCCTTATATAAACATAATAAAAATAATTTTAATTAAATTATTATAATATTTATACATAATTTGTATTTTTAAACCAATCATAAATTATGATTATGAAAAACGAACCAATGTTACAATCATTCAGACGGTAGGCTATACATACACAAGAGTAACATTCTAATTTTTCAATAATCATTATGTAAATATGGAAAGTAACATTTATCTTTATAGAATTATAACATTATCAGAAATAAAATATTATTTAGTCACATAAATTTATGTATATATTTCTTGTGTTATAAAATGAATCACATCGCGTTGAGAAGGTAGTAGTCTACAAATCCACAGACGACCTTCTCACTTTTTAGTTGGTGAAAGGGTAACAAATAAAATGATATATTATATTTACAGATAGGTATTTATTCCATTAATATTATATGGACTTTATATTTGGTACATATTTTTAATTAAACACATCCTTAAAATATCTCATTTAATTTGTGAACGTATCACATAACTTTGAGGAGCTGACAGTTCAGATGTCCACAAAGGATGTTATCATTTTTAACCAAAATGAAACACATAATAGTAAGTGTTATAAATAAAATTACAGAAGAAACATTTAATAAAAACTATCATATATATCATATATAAACATGTTTACATAATAAGTTTCACCATGAGAGGTGGTAAAGGAAGAAAATAAAATCATTATTTCATTAGGCGGAAGTTTTTCGTATAGATAAACGGTAAGTTAATTACACATTAGATTAATGTGTGGCCAAGTACAGGTTGAAACATTAACATAAAAATATATTATTATACTGAGGATAATATTTTTATTATATAAAAATTTTATAATATTAATATATGGTATTGAAGAAGGAAATAAAGTAAACATGCATGTTAATGAAAGTAGAATCTTCTTATGGTAACTCATTTTGGTTTTAATCAATGGCCTTCTTGAGTGGATTTAATACAAAGGATAGGATTCTAGGTTTAGGGTAGGGATATTGGGAGACTAGTTTTTAATATTTTTTACAATTCAATATGCCTTGAGAGGTGTGACTAAGGTGAAGAGTGAATGCCTTTTAATAATTGAGATGGAGTGGGATTCCTGTAATCACTGAAAGGTAAAGAATTAAGAGGTCTCCCTTACCTCATAGGATTCCAAAACGGAAAAATAATGGATTAATGTGAATTTATGGTCGATAAAAATATTCAACCCAAAAAAATATGTTTATTTATTTAAATTTTATTCCATAGTTTTTATGTTTTGTTTTATTTTTCAATTTGATTTTCCCTTTAGGTAATTTCTCTTCAAACCTAAGTACTTTAAACATTAATAATAATTAATGGTGATATTTATTAGAATATATATACCCATTTAATTATAAATATTATTTCTCAATAACAAAACATAAGTCACATATGTGTTGAAAATTAATTTCAAAACAGTCGCATGTAACATGCAAAACACTACTTTAAACCAAACATTTTTAACAATGATTTTTCTATCTATAGGTCAATATATTAATTATAAAAGATTAATTGGTACATTAATGGAACATATATTATATTTATTTACACTCAAAATTCACATTGAATATGATAAGTTTTTTATTAATTTTATATAACTTAGTAAAATATAATTTATTGTAAAATAACATTAATTTCAATTCTCACATTATCTGTTGAATTTTAATTAAAAAAATATCAAATAATTATAGGAATTAAAATACATTAAGTTTAAATCTCTATAACAATATATATTAATCTAAAATATATTATAATACAACAATTCATTAAATTTACTTTACATTCTATTTTTTATTATCATTTATTTTATTTTATTATTAACTAAATAATCAATGTGTTACCGTTTGTTAAGATAATAATGTAATTATATTATCTCTAAAAATAAAGGATTTAATAAAATGATAAAAAAACTCTTATACCTTTAAAAATAATTATAATAACCGAATCAATATAGCTTCTTCCATTCTCTATATATTTATAAATGTTAAAGGTATGGAAGTTTCATTTTTTTTCCATTTCCATTACCTGCCTTTTATATGGTTAACTTTAATTAACATGTGTCCCACTAACTCAAAAAATTAGAACCAAAAGAGGATATAATCAAAATATTAGAATTAAATGGATTTTTAACTAGTGTATAAGTAATTGTTTCCTGTATGTTTGAGGTTTAGTCCCTTGTTAATCTTAATTTTACCTTAATCATTGTAATTAATTTTAATCAATTTTACTAATATGTTTTAAAAAAAACTATGTTCATATTATTAGACAAAAAATTTCTTTTGATTATAACTATTTATATTTGTTTTATAAATACAATCCATAGAAGTGGAAGAATTAAATATAACACTAATCATGAAGATGTGGCGTGAAAGATGGTTTTAATAGTTGAAAAATTCAGAAGTTAATTAAATTTTTTTATTCAATTCAATATGAAAATATTTTAAATTATCTAAATTAGAATAAGTGATATATATTAAATATATTTTTAATTCGGAAATATTTTCAAATATAATTTAACATTTATAAATTTTTAAAAGAAATTGGTAGTTTTCAAGTAAAATGTAGAATCTTTCACTATACATTAATAAAATGAAATTTCTCATAAAAATTAAAAAATAATCTAATGAAAATATTGATATTAGATTTCAAAAAATAATGTTCATTTTTTCATATAAAAAATTATAAAAGTATCAAAAATTAATTTTAAAATAGGATCTCTATTGAAAGAAAAGAAAATTTAGATATTAAATAATAATATTAATAGTATATTATTGTTCAGAAAGACTCGGAATTTCATGTAACAAAATATATCAATGGGAATTGATGTTGTGTGAAACTAATGAAAATATTAGGGTTTTGGGTAATGAAAGATTAACTATTACATTTGTGCAACTAAATATATTAATGAATTAAAAGAATATATTTCATAAAATATTAGTATGTTACATCCTACCCGCCATAATATAAATTTCACTATCAAAATTCATATTGGTTATAATATGATTAATATTTATAAAATTAAATTATTTAAACCCATTTCCTTTAAAGGAAAAATAAAATATCCCATTAAAAGGGATGGTGGTAAACAAAAATTTAAACAAATGTAACGTATTACTAATATTAAACAAAGGGATATCTTTAGTGGAAAATTAAAAGATTAATTTGGAAGAAAATACTAATTCCATTTTACTAATAGAGAGTTATAGAGAACTTAGTAAAGAGGTAATCAATGCTGAAAAAACAATAATCCAAATAATTTTAGTAATGATCATTTATTTTATCAGAAAATATTGTAATAGAGTAAAATTTTATTTCAAGACCATTTCCCTCATGTAAAATATATAATTTATTATCTATTCCAACAAGAAATATAATTACATGATGAATAGAATTTCATCCTTCAATATATTTCCATAAAAAACACCTTTTTCAATAAATTATGAGTATTCAAGATGATGTTTCAATTTCTAAATAACTAAAATGAACTTTTAAAGAAAATATATCCATGAAAGGGATAGTAAAGTTATCAAAGAGTTCTTTATAAAGTAAAAAAACCAAATTTCATTTCACAAGGTATGATAATTCCCAAAATAAGTAAACCATAATAGATTAATAGTTATAAACAAAGTTCAAAAAAACTTATTCCATAAATATTTATATTTAAAATACTTAAATATTTCCAGACTATGTTGAAAATGTAAATATTAGAAGTATTTGATAAACATTATTTCAATATAAACCATTATTCCTCAAATAAATTAAAAAAAATTCGAAAAAATTTAATATTTATGTTAATACTAACCTAGAAACCACGTAGGTTAGTGGTAGTGCATGAAACCCTTATCATCCTTCAGTCTTGGGTTCAAGCCCCACCAACATGCTGGATAATATGGGTTATCGTCTAACATACTTTTTGTCCCTTTTTTCATTAAAAATGAAATGTAATTACTCCCTATAAAATCATCATTTTTATCGTATTGTTTAAAAATACTTTGTCTTAAAAAAACCTCCCCAAAAATAACCAAAATATCTAATTGCTTAAAACCTCAATAGGGTGTCTTATACTTTGAACTTATCATCATACATAATATTATAGTCCCAAGACTGTGTCCCTAACTCTTAGGGGAACCTCAGATGACAACATAATAATATCGAGAGTTATCTAAACTGACCATTGAGACCAACTATAACATCCTCAAACCCACACAACCAGATTATGTGCTGAAATATATAGCTTTACAATTTTGGCTATGATGCGTATAACTTTAAACTGAATTTTCCCATTGAAACCATTTAATATCAAAAGGATAATATGGACCATATAAATATTGGAGGATATATTTTGTATATTTTTTTATATAATAATGAAAAATCATGAATTAAAAACTCATACCAATGTGAACTCATTAGTCATGAAAAGAACATATCTCTCATCTAACTGAGCCTTTATTATTTCATAATAGGTCCTCAACAACATCCTTGTGAAATCCTTACAGACATAAATTATTCAACTTCATTCATTAAAAAATGTGGTAGAGGAAACATAATAAGAGTGAGCCTACATGATCATTAAGGGTAAACAAATGCATTAATAATAAAATGTCATCAATAATCATAATATTGTATAAGCGAACAATCACTTAATCTGTGTGAATGATATAGTCATAAAATAACTAATACACTTCAATACATGGACCATAAAATAAGAACATGACAATGAAAATAGTCATCAAAATGAATAATCTGAATCCATTTGATAAAAATATCTATCATGATATGTATTATGATCTCACAATAATAATAAAGCAAATACATTAGTTTCTCAGAACATTATCTCTTTGAATGCTTAATGAACCCCTAAAATGGAAAACCATAATGTTTTAATTTCATCTCTAGGGTATTTAATGCATTAGAGAGATATCTAGGGACACGCATAATATACACTAAAATGAGATCTCCCAGTGCTAACGGGGAGCACCCATAATTTAAAATGTCTAAGAACCAAATACCTAGAAAACTCATCAAAATGAATTGTAATAAAATTTAATCTTTTAGAGAATTATTATCCCAAGAAAAGGGAATAGGTTCCACCAGACCTGATTAACCCATGGAAAAATAATATGTTAAATAACAATCTATTTGAAACATGATTAACACATGGAAAATAAATGGGTTAAATAAAAATATTTGCAACATGATTGAACCATGTAAGTGAAATGGGTTAAGTAAAAATATCATTGAAACATGATTAACCCACGGGAATGAAATGGGTTAAATAAAAATATTTGAAATATTATTAACCCATGATAAATAATGGGTTAAATAAAAATATATTGGAAAAATTATTAACCCATGGAAAGGTAACAGGTTCTTTAAAAATATATTTAGGAGATAATCAACCAATGAAAAATGAACTGGCCCAATAAAAATCTATTTTCAACATGATTAACCCATGAAAACGAAATGGGTTCAATAACAATATATTTGATAAAATCTTAATTCATATAGAGAATAAGAGAGGATAGTTTCAATAAAATAATATTCCCAGTGTTGGATAGTCATGATCAAGTGTTTTTGATAATGATGATTGTAAATACTATTAAAATAATATTAAACTGTTCCAAAGAAAAATAATATTTTATCATTCCAAAGTGTCTTATACCACTTTGAAATATTTAAACCCTTAAAACCTGGAATAGAATAAAAATAAATAAAAATTAAAATATAATGAAAATAAAAATATTAATGATATAAAATGGAAAATATGATGTATATACACCTTATATTATCATATAGGTGTATAGCATGACAAACGGTAAAAAAGAGGAAAATTTTAATAACAATCCATTACAACTTTGGTAATTTTATAATCGTAAGCCCCATGATATAATAATAAATAAAGGAAAAATTTAAGTACAATGAATAAAAAATATATAATTATATAATATATAAAAAGGTAATTATACACACCACAATAAATAAAAAAGATTAATAACAATACAATATTCCTCAATGAAATGAAATTGAGATGAAATCCCTGACATTGAGTTTTATTTCTCATGCATGTACTATATCATCATAAATAATAATTTTATACTAATTATATAACTATGTAATGAACTTTTACATATTCATTGTTACTTTTATTTCACTTATAACAATTTCATAATTAACTACTTAAACAATTATGTTTATATAGCATATTTTGACCATATTCGTTTTATGTGTAGAAAATGCCTTTGGTTGGTCAACTATAGTCAAAAGGTTCAATATATAAACATACAATGAATAATTATCATGAAATAAATATAATATTAATATATAAATTATACTTTAGAAACCAATCCTAAATTATTGTTATGAAAAATTAACCAACATAACAATCATAGAGACTGTAGGATGTACTTACATGTGAGTAACATTCTCAATTTTCAGTGATCATTATGGAAAGAAGTATATTAATAATTATCATTATAGAATTATAATTATTTCATAAATAAACAATTATTTAATAATATATATTCATATATATAATTACTGTTATATAAAATGAATTACATCGCATCGATGAGGTAGTTGTCAACACATACACAAACGAAGCTATAACTTATTTTAGTGCGTGAAAAAGAAATGATGAAATTGATATAATACATTTAATGAATGGTATTTATTCCCTAAATGTCATATATATATATATCATTTAAGTCACATTTTTTTAATTAAACCTATCTTTAATACATCCCATGTAATGTGTGAATGTATCACATCACATTGAGCAGTCGGTAGTCCAGACACCCACAAACGATGTTATCATATGTACACCAAATCGAACACATACTGGTATGAATTTGAAAATAATACAATAAGAATAAAGGAATAATAATTAACATATATATAAAATATAAATTGTTTTTTCATCAAAATTCACACCATTAGAGGTGGTAATGGAAGAATGAGCAATCATCATTTTGGGAGCTGAAAGTTCATCATACACATAAATGGTAAGTTCATTACCCATTATATGGAAGTGTGAGTATGTGATAGTCTAAAAATTAACATAAATAACAGTAGTATATTTTTTGTACTATGTTTATTATATATTCATGTAATAATAATATATTATGGGAGTGAAGAAGGAAATAATGTAAAATTTCATATTGATGAAAGTTACCTCTTCTTCATGTAACACATTTTCGTTCCAACCAAAGGACACAATGGTTGTATTTATGCCAAATTTTATGCTTCTTTGTTTAGGGTAGGTATTTTGGGAGACTATTTGGTTATATTTCAAATGATTCATAGTTTCTTGAGATATGTGTGGAAGGGGAATATTGAATTCATTTTTATAACAGAGAAGGAGTGAAATTCTTGTAATTACAAAAAGGTGACACTATTGTGAGGTCTCTCTTACATAAATAGATCTAAAATGGATAAATAATTCAGAACAGTTAATATATGGTCATGAAAAATATCCACCACATAAAATATGTTCATTTTTATAATTTTGTTCCTTAGTCTTTAGGTTTCCTTATTTTTTTCTTTTTCACTTATCATTTAGGTAACTAGTTTTCCAGCCTATTTAATTTAAATAGTAAGAATAAATTTAGTTGATATATATTAGAATCAATTGAATAATTTAATTATGAATAATATTTATTTATTAAAGAATATAAATCCAATGTGTTTTGACTATTAATTACAAAACAAGTGTGTGTAACAAACAGAAACACACTTTAACCCAGACCGTGCTAAAATTTTCATTTTTGTCAATTGGTAAATATGTAAATTATAAAATAAATATTTGTCCTTGAATGGAAAATAACTGATATTTATTAACAAAGAAAAGTCATGTTTCATATGATAGTATTTTTATTAATTTTAAATAATTTAATAAAAATCATTTATTGTTCAATTTACATTAGTGATAATATTGAAATTATTTATTTATTTTTAATTTAAAATATATAAAAAAATTATTGAAATTAAAATAAATTGACTCAAAATCTATTTAACATTAAAATATTAATCTAATAATATAATGGAATACAATAATTCATCAAATTTAGAATACTCTTACTTTTTTTAGGGTAATTTATTTTTTTTAATTATTAGTTAAATAATACATGTGTTTGTGTCTGTTAAGAGTTTACTATAATTATATCATATCCAAAATTTAAATTTAATTTACCATGATAAAAAACTAAATTAAATTTCAAAATAATATTCTTTACAAAATCAATATATCTTCTTCAGTTCTATAAATCTTTATAACTGTAAATGTTTATGATGTTTTCTATTTTTATTTTTTTCATTACTAATCATTTTATATGGGTCACATTCATTAAAATGTGTCCCACTAACTCATAACATTCTAAATTAAAGAGGATATAGTCTAAATATGGTCATAAAATTGTTTTTTGACAAGTTTCTATGTCATTTCTGCACTTAGGGTTTAGTTTTAGTTTCATATTAAGCATAATTTTTACTTATTCATAGTAATTAATTTTAATAACATTCACTAATATATTTGGTAAAATTATTAGTTGAAATTATTAGACCAATAATTTCATACTCAGTGAAACAATGTATTCTTTTTTTTAAATTCAATACAGATAAGTGGAAAAATCAAATTTAATGCTAATCCCCCAAACATGATGAGAAAGAGGGGTTTAAAGTAGAGAAGTTAAAAAGATCTCTAATTATTCATATAAAAATTTAATATGAAAATGATTACAATGAACTAAAATTGAATAATATATACATAATCGAAATATTTTGAATTTAATAAATATTTTAAATTTAATTTATCATTAATAATTATTTAAATTAAAAGTCAATTTTCATTTAAAATGCATCATTTTTTATTATTCATCAAAAAATAAAATTTCTCATAAAAATACAAAACATTCACCTAAAGTAAATTATGATATTATGATTTCAAAAAATGAAGTTTATTTTTTCATATAGAAAGTATAAAATTGTAAAAAAAATAAAATTAAAAATAGGTTCCCCATTAAATAGAAGGAAAATTTCCATATTAAATAATAATATTAATAATATGTTATTTTTTAATAGGACTTGGACATCTGTGAAACACAATTTATCAATTGGAATCGATGATGGGTGAAACACATGATAAAAGTTGTATTTTTTATAATTCATTGTAAACTATGTATTTCTTATATCATAATATATTAATGAATTGAATGAATATATTTAATTAAATTTTAGGATGTTACAAATTACACCCCCATAGTTAGGTGTGATGGGAATATTATAAAATATAATCCACCAGATTATATCCTCTATAGGATTCAATGCATTGGAACAAAATGACCATGACTTATTTTACTAAAAATATTCCCTTGAGATTGATGTGCTATAAGATAAGAAGTTCTTCACACTCTACTCATCAAATAATGTTGTCCTCCTCACACACTCAAATCAAAACTATCACAAATAATTAAAATGTGATGATATTAAATTAATGAAGAAAATGATAACATTGATTTATAATGATTAAAGATGATTTATAGACCCACAAGACAACACTAGTATCATTTTCATTTCTATTGAAGGTTATAATTATTTACATGCACTATCAGTGGATAAAATTGATGAAAGAATAAATTTGTTTCCACATCACACAATAGAAGTATATGTTACACATCCTTAACTAAATACTGAGGCCTAAATGTTATTCTAGGTTTTATGGAATTAAATTCTTTTTTGGACATCCGTCCATTTAACTATAGTGACTACCAATCACTGATTGAAAATACACCCTTCCACTAACTCACATGGAATAGCTATAGTGTCACATGTTTAAAAATTCATGAATCATTCATTCAGACCTTTATCATTAAAACATAAGTAGTGATTCTAATATAAGTCCATAATAAGACCCTTATTCCTATTAATTATATTTTGTTTATCACATATAACACCACTAATACACCCATTAAAAGTGAACAATATCCAAAAAACATATATATGTAGAATAATTTCATTTTCATTGAATGAAACCAAAAAAATCCCTATATTTTTTATAATATCCCTTTTGGTAGAATACAATCATAATTGAAACAATCATTAAAATTCCTAAAAATCTCCCTCTTAAAAATACTTCAAGATAACCATGGAAGCACTCTATCAATAAGTAAAAAAACAATTCACTTCCAAAACATACAATGTATCTGTCTTCTACCATTAACCCAATTACAACTATGAAACAGTGTTTTATAAAAAATTCTTGGACTAATTCCTTGGTGAATATTTATACTATATAAATCTTCATAAATATAATTCATAACTACATTACCTTTTCCTTTAACATGATCGAGATAAAATGATATTTTTTATCATTATGTTTTTTCTTCATGTGAAACTCTTGATTCATTGAAATATATATTACACACTAATTTTCAAAAAATAACACTTAATACTTTGATTAATTATAAGATACATTAATTAGACAATTAATTGAACTAATTTCTTCCCTAAATTAATTTTCATCAACATATTCATCTTATAATATGGAAAATCTAACATCTAGCTATAATTGAAACATTCAAAAAACAATCTTTCCAAAATATGAGAATAAAAAACATGTTGTTCTCTTCTAAAAGTATACATATGTTACAAAGTTATCATTAATGTATCTAGGTAATTGATTATCTCTCTTAGAACAAATAGTAGTGTATTTTTATCCTCTAAGACATAATATTATTCACATTATACAGCCTTATATTTTCTTCTAGGGATTCTAAATGAAATAAATCACCACTATAACTATAAATGAAATGGTTTTTCATTTACATAGAATAGTGTACATTGAGCTTCCTACCACTGAGGAAGAAAATTCTTTCCATTTAATTAAACTCACCTTCCATTTTAGGTTCCCTCTCACTGGTAAATTTGAAATATTTGTCCAATAGTGGTGAGAATGGATTACATACTAAAATCTCCAAAAACTAAATAATAATTTGTATGTTTTCCAATTAAGATAAAATAAAAGTCCCAACGTTATTTAATATCTCAATATTAATTACTATGATTTTTTGGGATAGACCATGATATTTCAACTTGAACCTTATAATAAAATCACACTTCATCATCTAAATCCATTTCTATTTATAAACTACACATTAAAATTTTCTCTACATATAAAAAAATTTATAGAAGATTCCAACATCCCACACTTTTTGGTCACAATAGTTATCCACATTACACTAGTGAAACTGTCCTCATCCATTAAATCATTGTATTTATATTTCAACTAACATGGACCCTACATCAAGATATATATACTCATACTCATTATTCACACCATGTTGATTTTCTAATAATCCTCACAATCCACTGGAATCATTAGGTAAATATTTTACTCCATGTCCTATTGAATAATGGATATTATTAAGTCCACCATCTCGAAGTAAATATCATTAGTACTAATAATGATTAGAACTATCCATATAGTATAATAGTTAAATAATGTTGAGAAAATTTAAGGGAAGTTTATACCTTAATTAAACATAAATACCATTTCCACCTGTTGTGCCTTGTACCTATTTCTACAATGAGTATTTTCATTCAAATATAAACCCCACTTATTCTCAAGTTGTTTCTACCATTGTGGACATAAAGTAAACATCCACGTTCTATTAGAAACTGTTTAAATAATTTATTGTTTCATTATATACTTCAAATTTTTGGATTCAATAAGATTGGTTATATATTATGAGATTTTAGATTATCCTCAATCACTTAGTAATATGAAGATTTTTTTTATCTCCAAACATATTAATTTGTTTCTAAACTACAATATATCTCCATAATTAATCTTACAGATTAACTTCTTCTACTACTACATCTTATGTTGTAATTAATTCTAGAGCCCCATGTGTTGGATATTGGTTTTGAGTTAATTAAATAAGAGTGCATTCAACAATATATTCTACTGATCACCCAAAAAAAGTCAAATAGTTTATTAAAACAGTTAACAAATATTTTTCTTCTTGTACCTTCACATTGATTAATTTTTTTTCAATTTGTTATTTTTTAAGACATTATTACTCATCCATTTGGAAAATATTCCACATGTAATTATCATGGAATATAAAATCCCAACCCTTTCTTATCTTCTAATGATCATTACCCATTGGTGAGATCTATTTTTTGTTACAATGTCCCTTAAATAAACATATATTGTAATTTTCCTAGAGTTTCTCTTTGTCCATGGAATCAACATTAGCATATGTTATTAATTTGAAGAAAATTATGTGGATAAAATATTTTTGATTATAATAGTATAGATACACTTTAATATCTTATCCCAATAGAGTAGGAAAAATTCTTTTAACATATTATTTGACTTTTTTCACTTATCTCTCTCTAATTGCATTAGGAATTCCCGAGTGAACTATCATGATCCTTGCCATATATTTGAACACCCAATTCATTCTCTATAACCCATTCTTATAATATGATGTACTATGAATAATATTATATATCCTGATCCCATTCATTTAATATATTTTTTATAATTACATTATTTTTCACTCACCACCACTATTAGATAATGGGAATTTTAACTTCTAACAAGTTTTACATTTCACCATGGACATCCTTGAAAACAATATCTAAAGACACCATAATTGTTATTCATAATGTAAAAAAATAATTCCCATGTAAAATCAATAATTAGTATCTTGATGTACAGTAACCCACCCTGAGGAAGAACATGGTTTAGCCACCAGAAAATCCTAGCAAGCATGATGTAACTTACGAGCAATATGCTTAATAGAATTTGGTTTGAATGAATCACACCTATTATACCCAAGAACATAACTCTCATAAAATCCAAAATATGTTTTATAGAGATTAATAATTCCCTTTTTTCATTATTTGTTTTATTCTTATCATTGATATTTGTACATCAAAAAATTCAACTTTGGAATTTTTGAAGTTGTTTTATGAAATATAATCACTCCATCTGTTCTTGCGATCCAATATAGGGGTCATAATTTACTCATATTTCCACCTCAATAGATCCTTGTGTTATCTTAAAATATACGTTATTAAATCTTTTATCATACTCTACCTCAAAAGGATACAAAATAAAAATTATATTCTTCTATATCCTAGAAATGTGTGTCAATTATTTCAATATAATAAAGCAACCATTTTAAAAAAAATATTCAAATCACATTTATTCATGACATCATGACCTCATAATACAACAAATAAACTTTTCTATATCATGTAAATACTTAATTAACCATAAAATGTTGTGAACCATACTAAACATGCATGTTTCATAATAATTTTAATAATTAAAATCATTGAATTACATAAAAAACTAAACATATTAAGAATAAATATTTATAATATTTTGAGAGAATCTAGATAAGCTACTTATTTTATAAATCATGTGATTATTTTCCCATTATTTAAATATACTAGATCATATTATAAATATTTCCTAAATTAAAACCAGTCATTCACCATGTAAATGGAATCATAATATTGGGTTGAGTTGAAATTCTTAGTTAGGTAAAAATAAACATATTCGAAAGATGAAATAGTTTAAAAACCAGCATATAAAAAGGTATAAGTAGGATATAAATATATCATAGTATAATAAAAATTCATTATTTTAACAAATAATCCCATATGACAAATCATATAACATTATGCAAATACTCAGAAAAGATAAGACTTAAATCATGATTCAGGGTGCATTGAATCCTGGCATATCAAAGGATTTTGGCCCCAACATAATAAATGATTCATAAAACTATGCATTTAGAATCACTACCTATTTCCCATTTTGTATCAGTCATCATAACCAATTTCTCATAGTGGAACAAGAATTACATAAATTTTCCCATATTTAATCATGTATCACAACTTGTTTCCCATTTTGGATCGAGAAACACTACTCATTTAACCCTTCTCTTCTAAGAAATAAAGATTGAAAAAATAAATTTTTTTGTAATACAAGGCCTAACCATAACATAATTGTTAATTAGTCACATGTGTTCTAGAAGAAAACATTTATCCATCACATAATTAAAAACCATGAATAAGGATTGATTTTAGATTACATTTTAAAGGATATCACAAAAATAACAACATAAACCACAATAATTGCTAACAAATTAAATCACTCTATAGGGTCACTTCATCAAATCATTTTAAGGTTATTTTTTAAACATAACATCGTTAAAAATTGATCCATTTTTTGATAAATGATACAATGGAAGATGAAATTTAAAAGATACTAATAAATCTTATTGTTAAAAGAGAATCATAAAGACACATTAACTGATAAATAGTTATATAAAAAACTAAAAAGGTTTAAATTTTAGTTATATGGAAACATACACATTAAAAAAAGTGAAATTTAAGAGATAAAAATAGATAAGGTGATGAGAATTATTTAAAACAAAACATAAATTAAAAAAACTACAATGATAAATTGATGGAGTGATGAATTATGAACTCACATTCCGCCAAGAGATAAAATATGAAATCATATGTAAAAGTCAATAATTGAATATAGTAAAAAATTAAAGTAGAATTTCAAAATAAAGTGCACAACTCAAAGAAAGAAATTTTAGTTATAAAACATCATTGTGGCTCAAGGAACATTTGAATCAAAAAAATTATGCGTTAAAATTCTAAAAATAATCCTTCAAATCTCATGAAATGTATTTTTATTATCGCAAATGAATGAAATGGGATATATAATTCTCAATTATAATGAAAAAAATATGTATAATAAGATGTATGTCTCATGGAATTGAAAATTGAGACAATTAATCCATAGAATTGATCGAGTCTTCCCCAAATTCAATATATCCTGCAATCTAAAAAATTGATATCTTAATAGATGATATAAGAAAAATATTAATAACTAATTATACTTATAATTTTAATTTATATTAATAATCTAAATTTGAATTAGTTATTTTTTAAATATTTTCCCTACTTATTTGTTTCTAGTTATAACTGTATGTACTTGTTTCATATGAGTAGTATCAGTATTCATTATTATTGAATAATTTAACATTTAAATATCATTTAATTAGTTTAATGGATTTATTATAATGATGTTAAATGTTTTAATTTCCTTTCATGAGTGGTTTATTCTTTTTCCTTGAAGATAAAATTGACAATAAGTACACATCAATTATTTTATTATCTAATAAATGTTAATTTCATAATTATTTTTTAAAATATTGAATTATAGTTTAAAAAAATCGAATCAAGTCATTATTTAATTATTTATATCATATTATAAATAAATATTGTTTCCATATCCATCTATGATATAATTTTATAGAACAGTTCATGTGGGTGGTCAAACTGACCCAAACAAAAATAAAACATGATTAATGGATGATTATAAGGTCATTTAGTTCAAATTACATTTTTATGTAGAATAATGATGTAATTTAGTATTTATTGTAGTTTTATATTTTAATTATAAAGCATTAGGAGAAGTTATTGGAATAAAATATATATATTGTTTGAATAAATTATTTTTCCTTCTTAGTTTAGTTTTTTAAGACAACTAATATTATAATAAATGTTTTTCTTAAATATCATTAGTAGGTAATAATATTTCAGTTAAAACTGTTATTAATTTCCTAAAAATAATATTTATCTTTCAAGACCATTAATATACCTGGTTATGAAAGGCAGTACTGAAAAACAGTATACATCAATCCTTGAAGGATATAGTCTGTTCATACGCATGGATAATGATTTCATTTTCCGAGAATTGGAGAAAGGTTGTGTATTGTTATTTATTTAATACTATTAAACATGTCATTTATATTATTCCTATTTATTAAATATTCTTTTTTAACCACCCCTCTTGTGTTGTATAGTAAAATGAAACATGTGTATCCATGGAGGCGGTAGTCCTCACATACGCATGTTTGACATTTTTTTCTTAGTGAAAATGGTTTGTGTGTTTAGTTATTATACAATAATAATAATTAAATATAAATATACTATAGATACTAATGTTATAATTTTATGAAATATTAATAAAATTAGTTGAATGATAAATTCACATAGATATTCAAAAAGGGAATGGTGTGGTTAAAAATGTATATATCACTACTTTTTTTTTATATCCATTAAAAAGGTGTTAAACATCTGATAAACGGTATTTTGAGAAGAAAAAACCGATTTAATGTTCCTCGGTATTTTTGCGAGTGTTTTGTTATGATTTGGGGCAAAAAATTAGTTTTATGATTGACAGAAAGTGAGGAGAGGAGTGCCTAATTTATAAGTAGAACATAATGGCATTTTTTTCAAATACCAGTAACATGTTAATAATGTGATGTCACTCTCAATGAAATAGGCTCTAAAATTGAAAATTAATGCACATCAGATGTGATAAGTTCTTTTAAGGCAGCGAACACACATCTACACACTTCTTTAATCATGTGTGTGGATATTAATACTTGATTTTAAATTTTACCATTATAACTCTAATAGGGGTAATTGGGTTTTACAAATGTAACCTATATTATATTATTAAAAAATAAAAGGGTATTTTAATATAATATGGACCTTATAATTAAAAATTTGAAATGCAATTAAGTTGAGGAAATTTATAAAATATATAATTTAATTTTAAAATAATATTAATGTGACGTTTTAAAAATAATTTCATGAGAAACATATTACTTAAGTTTAGAAACATTAAATATTTGTTTCTTCACTATAATAAATATTTTTATTTTAATTATTTGTGTCATAAAATTTTTCTTGTATCTATAAAATGGTTTATTATTTTTTCAAATTATTAATGTAGACTAATAATGGTATAAATGCATGGTATTTTTAAAAATAGAATATTACACTATTTAACTAAAAATCAGTTCTCCTTTATATACATAAAAACAATTTTAAGCAAATAATTCTATGATAAATAAAAAAATAGGATTAATTGTTAAAATTTTACATCCTATTATTAGAAAAATTATTTTTTCATTAAAAACATAAAATATAGATAAAAATTTTATTGATAGGAAAATGACTTTTTGCTTGTTAATTCTTTTTCTTCTCATTTCCTATAAATTATTAATTAATCTAGTGTTAATAATTTATTAATAAGAAAATATGTTATACTTTAAAAAGAATTTTTTTAATGTAAAATGTTATTATTTTCTTAGAAACACAAATTTATTTGATATTTAAAGCGAAAATTATATTATATTGTCATTATATATATATATATATCATAATTCTATTACCACTATTTGTACCTTCCAATTATGCCTCATCCTTAAAATGATATGTAATTTTTTATGATATTGTGTGTGGATAAATATATAGAATATTAACTAAATTTGTGTTGTTGTTTCTTATAACATTGTCTCTCCAATCCATGATTTCAATAGGTTATTTTTCATATCAGATACCAAGCTCAAGTTTTACAGCTTTTTAGATTAGTACATGTGATGTATCTAGAATTCAATTTTTCAAGGGAGATATGTGGTACACATCTGTAACTTTATTTTGTTGTGTTGGTAGTTCTTTGTGATACCCTATGATCTCAACATGATAAAAAGTCTTGAAGTGTCCAATTTATCTAGGAATCAACTACCCTTCACAAATATCAAAAACATCTTCTTTAAAAAAAATTGAAGGAAAATTTTTTCACTAACATCAACATATAGATATCATTAATGATTTTATACATCACACCATGATAAACATTGTGCCACTTTAAAATTATTTTAAATCATTTGAAAATAATCTATTATTTATTGGAAAAATTTATGACATATGATCTTCCTCTCTATGACTTTATTTGAGCATGTTGGAGTCATACATCCCTTCCCATAAATATTTTTATATGGTGCCATATCAATTATAGAATGGGAAATGTTGTTATATGAGAACTCTAATGAGGACAGGAGTTGATCACAATATCCTAGGATATCCATCGAATAAGATCGAAACACATCCTCTAGGGATCAAATGGTCCTTTCAGTCTGACAATATATTGAATCCAAATCTAAATATATATTTATTTTACATCAATTAAAGAATCTAAACATTACATATCATGATCCCTAAAACAAAATTTTTTGTTTCCTTGAGGACCAATTACATCGAAAACTTATTTCACACAAATTTTGATCATTTAGCCCTAATTTAACCACATTTTATCCCTTATATAATTTTCAAATGTTACACTTGTATTCATATCCTTGGGATGGGAAAATAATAATAGGTTGAGATTAGATTCTCAGAAATGTTAAACAAAAATAATAATAATCTATGTGTATAAGTGAGAATCATATGATTTGTATGGTTATAATAAGGATACATAAAAAATGATACCCAACTAATAGTTGAACATAAATCATTAGGTATCGAATAAGGCTTAGAATAACATAAGATATGAATAAAAATATATGGAAACATTAGTAAATAAAAATAAATCATGAGATCAAAACATAAACATAAGAATATTCATATGAGTGTTACACAATCCTAGGTATAATAAAATATATCATTTCTTACATAGGTTAATAATCATTATTTCCATTCAAGGACTAGTAATCATAAATTAACCACAATTATACTCATTCATAACCTTGATAATATAGATTAACCACAATTATTCCCAAAACCATCCTTTTGAGCATGCATTAATGATAATTGTACCCACACACACCATTTTGATAATATCATAACCCCAATTACAACCATTCACAACATTGTGAACATAGATAAATGATAATTACAAAGGTGATGAATTTCCCTCTATTCCACCAAGGAGGAGACCTCACAAGGTTTTTTCCAATCTTCCGAAGATCGAGTCGACTAGATTATCTTCAAAGGTGTAAAAAAATGGATGCAAATCTTCTTATGATATTCATCCAGGAGAAGTCCCAATCGGTGTGGGGGTCTTCTGGTGAATCTGATTACGGAAATGACATGTCATATTATGATTGTTAGTCCTGATTAAGGGCAATTCTGTTTGTTTGACCCCTTTCGCCACTCTTTATGTTCTTTTGAATAATAATTGGCCAAAATATTTTCTTCTGGATGACCTTTTAAAAAAAATCATAGCAAAAGAACAATTATAACCATTCACATCCATGTGGGTTTAGCTAAACAATAATTATACCCACCAACATCTTTTTGATCATGGATTAACTGTAATTATAGAAATTCACAATCATGTAAAAACATGTTAATAATAATTATACCCATACACAACCATATGATCATATCTAAATTGAAATTATGCCCACACATAACCTGATAACCATATAAAAACAGAAATTATACCCATACACAACCTTGAAATCATAGTTAAACATTAATTATACCCACACAGATCCTTGAGATCCTAGATAAAACCTAATTATAATCATTTTAAAAATAATTATTTCATGAAATTTAAAACCTCAAAAAATGAATTGGATGGAAATATAGGACCCCACCAATCATTCATCTACATATACACGTGCCTTATGAAAAT
This sequence comes from Viscum album, assembly GCA_963277665.1. Classification (NCBI taxonomy): domain Eukaryota; kingdom Viridiplantae; phylum Streptophyta; class Magnoliopsida; order Santalales; family Viscaceae; genus Viscum; species Viscum album. Next base: position 2,121,898,745 of record OY728140.1, read on the forward strand.
TATTAACAAATCAAAACATAACGGACCAACTAGATGAAAATGGGTTTTATATCCTTTTAAAATGGATTCATAAAGGAATTATCAATAATAATTCCATCAATAAGAATACCATGATATAACCATGGAAAATAAATCGGTATCCAAAAACATGAAGTACAATGTTAGGTAATAAACATTCAGTCCAGATAATAAATGATATGAAATATAAACCATAAGGAAAATGTGTATATGGTTAAGATAATAATTTCCCCTAAAATTTAATTCCGAAACCTTGTGGAAACCTTAAATAAATGGAATAAAAATATGGTATTCATAGTATGAATGAATTTTAAAAATAAATAGGTTTATAAACATTCAATAAATAATAATGAAAAACACAGTGAAGTATCATTTACATTATATAAAAAACATTTCATAATATATTCATTGAAATGATGTGGATGGTGTCATTTGAATAATATCCTTGATCATACATAAAATATGTTTAAATGGATTGGCATAAGTGAAAAATAATTTATTTTATGTTTTATAAAAAACACTTTGTAAATAAGAAATATCATTTTACACATGAAATTATTTTAAGAGAAATATTTTATAAAACTAGGAGAAAAATAATTACTTTTAGAAACCCTTAAAATATAGATAGATAGTTTCATATAAAAATCAATGGTTGTGGAAGTATATTCTATATAAAAAAGTTCTATGGTGATTCATTTCACACATTATCAAAAAATACCCATATAAAAATGTCAATTATTTAAATGTTTTTTTAAATATAGCCACATATTAGAGAATGACATTACAATTTATTAATTCATAGATAAGGAAATTATAAAATTAATCTACAGAATACAAATATGAATAAAGATAGGTATATGATATTTAAGAAGAGTTAGATTCAGTTTGATTTAGAAGAAACCGTTTAAGAAACATATGAGTCAATATGAAAATTAAATTTTGAGGGGATATGAAAAATCACATAGATATCAGAAGAATATTATGAAAGGTTTTATAAAGAATAAAACTTACATTAATATAATATCTGTGAAAAACAATATTTATTTTAAAATAATATTATAAAGTAATCCTTTATTTTTTTACATTCTAAACAAAAAATAATTTTGGATTTTGGATTTTTTTAATCAAAAGGCACATAGAATAAAAAATTATATGGATCTAAAAGTCTAATTTAATATAGTGAAGGAAATTAATTAGGTATTGATAATACCATATTAAAGGAATCATGGGGAACATTATAAAATTAGTCTCAGGAAATAGAATTTGTGACAATAATCCCTTACCCTAATTTATACTCCTTCGAAATTCTCTCTAGTCTACTCCCTTCATAGATTAACACATTTAAGAAGGTTGTGGGTGCTTTCTGGAAGATATACTTTCATGAAGGCCAAAAAGTATTTAAGGTGGATTAAAATTTTGAGGAGAGTATTATTTATTGTTGTGTATGAACTATGTTTTTTGTCTTGTTATAGTATGTGAAGTGAGAAATTCCCATTTTATATGTGAAAAGGGATGTAATTTTCATAAATACCAGTAAACATTTAATAATTGGATGTCAATATCAAAGAAATTATCACAAGAAATGATAAATCATGGATATATGAATGGATAATGTCGATATAGGAATTTTCCATAAATTCCCATAAATGTTTTAAACATAAATTCAACTCATTAATATTATATTCTTCACTTTTACAATTATAGATTTTACCATTTTATGTAGTGTTTACCTAAGGTAACTTATCCTTTATGTCCATGAAAAAAATATATAATATTATATATTTTGGACCTACTAAAATTAAATTATAAATCCATTTTATTTGATTCAATTTATAATAGTGATAAGAATTACTTTCAAAATACTAAATGTTTTATGTATTAAAACAATTATTTTAGTCAAAGAATTGTCATGTTCTGAAATTTTAATTATTTGTTTGTATACCAAAATAGATATTTTTTAAATTCATTATTTCAAAATATAATAGAAATAGTTTTTTTTATGAAAATGGGTTTCCTAAATTATAAAATCTTACTTATAAAATAGTTATTTCATAAGGGAATGATATTTGTGAAATGGTATATTTCACAATTCACCGTAAAATCAGTCTTTTGAGAAGAAAACTAATAAATTATTCTAAGTTAAAATTAATATGATGAATAAAAAAATTTCTATTTATCAATTTAATATTCTAAAATAAATAAATTTTAATTTAGATAAAATTATAAATCTTAGTGAAAAAAAGTTTTTATATGAAAATAATATTTCAAAATACAAGTTGTTCTTATTATTACTTTCTATAAAACAAATATAAAGACATAATTAATAATGAAATATTATATTTTATTAAAATCAATATTTTACAAATATATATTTGGTTTTCCTTAAAAAAACATGTTGTGCACAAATCCATATTTTTAAAATATTATAATGAAATATGTAAATTTTTGTAACATAAAATTTACAATATATATAAATATATATATTCCAAAATTTGGTAACTCCTATTGATACAAAAAAATCAATGCCATGTTTTAGTTGCAATATTTAATATTTATAATATATATATAATATTAATTTTATTTTGGTGTTGTGTGTGAATAATGATATAAAAAAATACATAATTAGAAAAAATTATATATTAAAATATTATGTCATTACATTCTATCTCCTTTAAATAAATTACATCATAAAGACATTAATTATTTCAAACCAATGAATGTAGGTGATGATATTCTTAACAAATTCATAATTTTGGATATAATAGCTAATAAGAAATATTCCATACACTTTAAAGCTATATCAAGTTTCTTATATCATATCAAATAACCTTAACCATTCATAAAATTATGATCCACACTATATATATACCATAATCATATATTATCTATAACATACGTCTCCCAAAATCCATTTGAACCTCTATGATATTAAACCATAATGTGATTTTATAATCCTTCAAAAATGAACATTATATTTAATCCATAAATATATCATTTAGTAATTCATTAAGTTAGAAACTAATGAATATATTTCATAATCCCTAAAATTGTATAATTATTTCAAAAATATCATTGGTCACTTTTTAATTATATAAGTAATCAATTATGAGGATATCAATATTATCTACTTAGATTTTCTAAAAATAAGTCATCCTTTTATTACCTCAAGGTCATGCATATATTAAAATTGGGAGTTTTATATACCTCAATCATGTTTTTCCCTACAATGATAAAAAATTTATCCTTATCATAAAATCACTTTTCAATTTTATAGATAGACATTAATATATATTTCCAATTCTTTAATGATAAAAAATTGTTGGAAAATATTCCTTATAGCCTTCACGTAATTGATTTTTTTTAATACACTATTATATAATCCAAGATATGATTTTTTTCGAAAAATAGGGAGAGTTTCCTAATTAATTTTTTTATCCGGTAATCCTAAATTCCATTGGTAATACTAAGAAAATAACATTTTATTTCATAATTATAATATAAAATTATTCTAAAATATTTAAGTATGCTCCATTATTTGTATTTAGGTCATAGTGGTTTCAAGATACATACATTTCTTATGTTCATTATTGCGATTCTATTTCACCCAAATAGTAAAAATGTAAAACTTTTATCAATAAAATTATAGAAAATGTCCAAATAAAGATGAAAAATAAATCCTTACATGTACTCTTCATTAAATACATTTTTTTAATCTATGATAATTTAAGTTCAACTATGTCGTACTTGGATCATCTTAAAATGCTATTAATTTACATTTTGTTAGCTTAAGTACAATTATCTCACACATATCAATACAGTCCCACAAAGATGCTAGGAAATCAGTCATTCATAGAAATTTATTAATTGTATTTGATCAACCAAATGATATCCCTCCAGAGTGTAAAACCAGTTGTGCAGTTATGCATCTTTTTCTTTCAATAGGTGATAATTGATTTTATACCCCACCTACCTTTTTCATGGTTAATACCCATGGGTGCATCTATTAGAAAGACTAAAACCACTTATAGTATCCAGTCACGGATTTATATCTTGGAAAACAACCTAGGAAGCACATTACCAAAATTTCAGGACATCAACCTATACTTAGATTCATCTCTAGTGTTTTTTCTATGGTTTCCTAACATTAACTAAAAAAGATAACTAGAATAATATCTAAAAATAACTAAATCAAAACACAATGGACACCTTCTATAATTCTTATAAGTTACAGTAATCATCAAAACCTAGGTGATAGATATGATATCCCATAACATTAATACACCTACATTAACTATTTATTAAATTAAGTTAGACATATTACAATCCCAAAAGGTTAAATACCTGAATTATTTGTGTAATTAGACAAATATATCAATAAATTAAAATTGTGATACAAATCATTTTTTTAGAAAGTCCCTGATATGGATTTTACATTGATTGATCTTACATTACATCATGGGTAACATTTGGGACATACGTAAAAATCGGTGAGATATAAATACCATTAAGGGATTAGTAAAAGACTATAATAAGGTAATATAGTATATGTGAGTCAATAGTTATTCCATATTTACCTATAAAGGTGATAATCATAATCATGAACATTGAATCATGGTATAAGATGATAACATCATGGAAACATATGAAATGTGGAAACAACATAAAACATGAAATCATTTGCATTAGCCATGTCTAACCAAAAATAAATCATAACATTGTGTGAATTAGATAACATTACATTCATACTAAATAATATCTATTGAGGTAAAAAAATTAAAAAATATATAGGAGGAATATATAATTATGGCCCCACACATCATATTCATATCACATATAAGAATTTTTGTGCCACAGAGAACATATTATAAAATAGTGAATCTCATCACTTTTAATCCCATAATTATGGGTTGTGAGTCACTTGCATCAATGTACCCAATAGATGAATTTTATTTCCATCTACATGAATACCCTAGAGTGGAAATTCATATGGGAATTCGTAGTACACTATTTTGGGAGGTAAAATCATAGGATATGTTCGACAATATAACAGGTGTATATAAACGATTAGTGATGATATTAATTATTGATAAAGTTTATCTATAAACAAATAGGAATCATAAATAGTATAAAATGTATGTGTCAAAAAGATAGTACAAAAAGAAAAATTCAAAATAAAAAGGCTTAGTACAAATAAAGTGCATGAAATAAAAAGGAAGATGAGAGGATCCCGTACCTTGAGAGGTTGGTTTTAAAAGATTAATATGATCTTCTTATGTTTTAAGAACACATTGGGATGTGTTTAAAAAGGAATAAGGGGAAATCAAGATCAATGTATTTCTAGTGAAGTGGAGTGGGTGGTTTTGTGGTATTTATATAAAAATTAAGAGGAATTATTTATTGGTTTCTAAATATAGGTTGTGGAGTTTGCATGATAAAATACTCAAAACCTCAACCTTCCCATGGTTTTTCCAGTAATTTCTTCCAAAGAGGACTTATTAAAAATTAAATATAATGAAAAGAACATAAAATATTAATATAGTACCATCAATGATATTGAAGTGAGACATGTTGAAAAATAATTATTTTAAAACCGTAAAACATAATATATATTTTTTAGGATTCATTAATGGATTAAAATATTATTAAAACAACTTACAAAAACTAATTACACTAAAGGGGAACATAATGTTGGTAAGGGGTAATCTCTAAATTAATTATTTCATCACATTTGGGTTATTATGATGTCATAAGAAAATATATATATCTATATAGTACATAATTTTTTTAACCGAAAATTCTATTGTCTCATTAAATTCTAAATTAATCCCAATTGGATAATATTAAATTGATGATTTAAAAAATAATATTTCTACATCAAATTAATTTCCTAAGTATGATAACAATTTTGTCTAAATAATAATCCTTACGCACTGGAAAATATTATTTTTAGTGACAATAAAAAAATTCTAACCGTTATAAAAATTACAATGAAATTAATTAAATAATATAATAATTTATATTTAAATTAATTTTATATTATAAATTTTTTTAATGAAACAAAATTTATTTTAAAAATTATAGAAATTATCAACAGAGTGACTTAATTGAACATAAATATATCCCAAAAATAAATTTTTTATTTCATCGTATTGAAATATAATTTTTAAAAAACTCATTATATGATCATTTATAGGGTAATAACAAAAAATGTACAAATATAATCAATATTCCATTAAAAATAAAAATATAAAAATTTATATTATTATGATCAAGAGAAATAACCCCTTTTTCCACCAGAGTATTCCCTAAGGGAATGTTGTGTGATGGTGGTTCATTCATGGGGTGGTTTAGTGAACAAGTTTTGGATCATGATCTAAATAACCTTGAACTTCTTTTGTAAATTTTGTAACTCGATCATTAGTTTTTTGATCTCATAATTGGATTAGTCAAGGTCAAAGCCCAAAGATTTGATCTCTACTTGAATCTCTGATAAATGGGCTTCACAAGGTACAATTCTACTATTACAGACCATCTAATATTTAATTTGAGTAAATTTGATTTATTCATAAGACTTAATATATACTAATGATATTTTTAATAGTAAAACAGTTATATTATCAAATTTTAAGATTCTTAATGATATTTTCAAAAAGACATGTCTTATTTTATAAAGGTATAAAATATAAAAATTAGTGAATTTTTTCTTATAAATACATTACTTAGTAAAAAATTCATTCATTTAAAAGAAAAATTCAATTATAATAGTTTTGGTCATTACATCCCCCCTTAATAAAACTGTATCCTCAAATTTCTTTTTCATATACTAATATAGATGAGGGTATCTCATTTTTATAACCACTTTATCATGACACAGCCCACCAAATCCTGAATGGTTTTTGGAAATCCAAATGTTACACCCAAAGACCCCCTCTAATAGTCTAGGGGTTGTCGACCAATGTCATGTAGTAATAAAACACACATAGGAGGCCTTATCCTAAGGAACTTATACACAAACACCCATACCAAAAATCACAAATAGTTTTTAAATGGAAGAAATACATCTTATACCATAATTCATGCATACATATGAATCCCACAATCAGAATTTAAAAAACATATTTCATCATAAGGACCAAATACAATCCCATCAAAATGATAAAGAGTCAAATCTAATCATAATAAGTGAAATGTTATCATGTGTATGTCCTGGTAAAAACTTGGTCAATCTGCCTCAAAATTCCAGACCTCATCTCGTACCTTATAGAACAAAATAAAAAATTTATGTCACCAGTATAAGAAATTACATGTGCATGAAGAGCCCATGCAGGGGGAGAACAAAAATACCCATTATAATACCCCAAAATAAAAAAAAATTAAAAATCCAGAATCTAGTCATCTCATCGCAAGGTATTTCAATAGGATATGATAAATAATAACAAAAAAGATAAAAATGAAGATATATTAATACTAGAATCTAGGTATTAAAACGGTTAGAACCATACTACTAGCTATAGGATTATTCTTGGGGCTTCATGATTGTGATCGTCGTGGATAATCCCCTACAAGATGCATACTATCAGTGATGTTTCTGGTTTTAGGGTTAATAATCCTAGGGCCTTATAAAGAAGTACTCATTGGTTCTTTTGGGATCTCAATACACATATGGTTATCATATCCAGGACCTTTGGGGGATACCACAAACCCAATATGGAATAAGTTATAAGTAGGGGATCCAAACCCATGTAATTTGGTCACACTGATTCCATAAACCCCACATTAGGAAATATAACTAATGATAGAGTATCCCATACCATTCTAAAAAATGGATACCACAAACTTTATCCATGACTTACCCAAAGAGGGGATAAAAATAGTATACTACGGATGTAATTATACACTATTCACTCATATGGATTGATCATTGGGTAAAAGTAAACAAACACTACTCAAAAACTGAAGATATGGAGGGACCCAACCTGCACTGAAAATGTAGGATACATGTACTGGGGGTACAAATTGTCTTTTTTTACTTTCATATGTTTGTATGTGTCACATCACCTCATAGATCACGTTTTTCATCATCTACATGGTGTGTTATCTTGGAATACACAGTGTTTGGATATCATTCTAGAACTAGGTTTTATTTCAAAAAATTCCAATTTACATCTCTCTATGCTAATATAATTTGGGTCATGCCTATGATATAGAAGTGTCCATGTACCGGGTCTTGCCTATGTAATCAAGTCATGCCATCATGCATGGACGTGTCCATTCCCATTTACCCTAGGGTACATGTTGAGCAACCATCAATAGGTCACATGTAATGGGACATGTGTCCCATGACATGTGATATTTATCACTATGTGAATACCCTAGCACCATATAAATGGAACTATAGGGTGTGTATTTCTAGAATTATACACAATGTAGTTGTTAATTTTCTAAAAAAAATAAAAATCACTTCACATGTTATCATGGTTCTCTTTCAATTCAATATCCATTTATAATCTAACTAATCATAATAGATATTGTTCATAAAGTTCCATTCCATATCCAATGATGATATTTAATCAACCCAATCTTCTAAAAAACCATCAATCGTTGAATTGTGCCACTATCACATGAAAAATTGGGAAATGTGGAATGAGTATCTAAACTCAATTCACCTCTAATAATCCAACATCATCATTTCACATAAATTTATCCCTTTGTTGTGAAACGAAACACACAACATTGATCCACTTCATTGATAAATAATTCCACAATGAAATAATACATGGTATTTTTTAAACTATCGGCCAGATGAATTTTCAATGAAGAACATGTGAAGAAATAGTAAAGAAGCTCAGAAATCCCAAATAAGAAACAAACCTCAGGAATTTTTCAAGTCATCATTGAATCATTTCAATTAGAATAAATAATTATCATCCATGAATAATAAAAGAAATAAATTAATAAACTATAGGAATATAACTCATCAACTAAAATCAATAGTCAACCTGGGAACCAATTTTTTAGGTGAATTGGTTTGCATTCAATCTGGGATAATAAAACAGGATAAATGAAAATAAATAAAATGTCCTACATTAGGTTTAGGTTGATCATGAAGAAGAATGAGTCTAATTTGAGCATCATTTGGGAGATCCACGTGCTCTATTGGGAAAACAAGCATTAGGAAATTAATCATGATTCTTCATCTATTTTCGTTCACCAAGATATCCCCTAATGACTACCATTTTAATCCTAGGGTTATGAGGATAACTTTACTAATTGTTTACTATCATTTATTTTGAGAGGATACATAGTTTAGGATTTTAGTTCAGAAATTAAATATTCATTTTTAAATTATTTAACTATTTTATGTGTGGTGTCTCTTAAGAAAAATGAATGATGATGATAAAAATTATATCACACCTATTGTAAATAAAAAACTACAGGTTCAATGGAGGTATAAATTTCTAACATGTGACTCTCTATTGGATATTTTTATTTATTCCTAAAAAAATGTGTGTGTGATATAATATTTAATAAAAAATATATCAAATCTATTGCTCATTAGGCTTGAGAATCGTATACTATTTCCGCCATGGATCTGAAAATATTTCACAATAAATTTCAATGTATTACAATGAAAACATAGGGTTTTTACATTCTCCCCAACTTATGTACATTCATCCAAAAAATTAAAAATTTCACTCAAAAAAAATTGGGTACTGATATTTTATCAAGATCTACCACTCCCAAAATCTCAACACCATAATTTTATGTTTCCATTAGACACCTCCATGGAAATAACTTCACCCATAGAGAATTTTATCCAATAAATCGTTGATCTTTTTCGTGAACCTTGTAAATGTTGCTCCATAATCAATGTCCATCTTACATCATTTGATAACATTCAATGGTTCATGAACATATCTCCTTAGCATCGACACATTGAAGGCATTGTGTACCCAGTCTAACTGTAGTGGTAGGACCATGTGGTACACTATATCACTGAATGTACACATTATATGTAATGGTCCAATGATTCATTGAGATAACATGAACTCCTCAAAATCTCCATAATACATATTTTGGTAAGACCCTCAATTATACATTATCTCATATGTCTAATTCCAAATGACTCAATCATCAGTTTGAAAATGATTTATGATGGATCAGGGTAGTCCTCATTTTCTAATAGATGATCTGAACCATCTATGTCGTTGGTCACAACAACATTGGATCCATGAGTAATGAATAACTATGATCATTCCAAAATAGGGGTTACATTGAGAGTCTCCCAAACAAGTCCTAAAATCGTATAATTTTGATGGATTATTAGTTTTTTTATTCTGACTCCACTGAGGGTGGGTGATCCTTTCACCTATATCCAAGGTCCAACATGAATGACTATAATGTTTCCTCCAAAAACTGAATGGTTTTCTCAGTATGGCAATCAGTATTAGGGTAAAATGATATTAAAAAACTCAACTGAGTCCTAAGGGCCTCCTATAATACTCTCCATATTCATGACATGAATCATGAATCATGGTCTAAAATGATCATCAAGGTAACTCCCTGATGTTGTCATATCGCATGCAGGTAAAGGCATCCCATTCTCTCTATTGAACACTTCTCTGGGATATCTAGGAAGTGGGCCAACATAGTGATTCAGTATTTGATCATAAATATTAAATTGTGTCCACTATAAGAACATAGAATCCCTATCCTAAATTATGTATATATACCATCAAACATCCACTATAGATCCTCAATTAGATGAGATAAACCCACTAGAACCTATTTCATAGCCTTCCCTTACAGATAAATGAGGCATCAAGAGACAATATCTTTCGTACAATTCTACATCTCATTCCACTATAATTAACACCAAATGTCTTGGTACAAATTTACCACACTTGGATGTACCACCAAGGGGGATATATGAAACTCCCTCAACACCACCTCATGCAACTTCATTGGTACCATCATCCATCATATATAAATGATGATGTTCTCCTCACCAATATAGAATCCTTTAAGATCATGTCTAGTGTATGTCTACGTATGAATGTTATCATAGAAGATATATCCTTTTTGATCCATTATAATACAATATATAAGTGATAGGTAAAAAACCATAAACTACAAATATGATACACCATCATTGTCCACTAAGGATAACATTAACGAGGATAACTACTTGGATTCCTCATCCAGTAATTGCAAACAATATCTCTTCCTCAAAAAATCTACCACCACATTCTCCTTCCCATGAGTATTAACTATATATAATTCATAAACCTATAAGAGATATAAGAGTCACCACTATATAAATTTAATATCCTTCTATGAGAATATATTATTGAGACTCATGTGTTCATAATGGACGATAAACTGCTCATCCATAAGGTAGGGTTGCCACATCATCAAGGAAAGAACTATCACTGCCATCTCTAGATCTTGGTTATTGTAGTTCTAATCATGTGGTATCAACTATTAGAACTCATAGGCAATCACCACATAACCTTATATTATAACAAAACAAATTTTGGTCGATGATGCATCATAGAACAACACGTAATCGACACCCTTCTCTAGAATTATCAATAGGGGTTATCGTTAACCTCTATTGTTTCTCTTGAAAATCCATTTTGAACCATTATGTCTGTAGAAAAGGCTTCCACTATAGGTTCAATGAATCCAAATTTTCCAATATCCTAGAGAAATTTCAAAAGAATATTTTATTGTAACCTCATAACATAAGGAATCTATGCACTTTAGTATTTCACATAGGTGACCCCGAGCTAGAACAACCTCAATATTCACTAGGACCACTACTAAACCCATTATTGAGATGAAATATCACATAATGTGGACCTCTAAAATCTGGATCCAACACTTCTAGATCTTTCAATAGACATGGTTCTCTTAGAGTACTTACAGGACCATCCTCAAGTGTCTCGCATGGTCCACTTTGGACAACTAGTACACTAGGATATCATATACAGGGAGCGTAAAAATAGGGCTAAGAATTGTCGAACAATCCATTTCATTATTCCCATACACAATAATAGAGAGTTTATGATAATTGATGTCATCAAAATGTACTCATAATGATTATAGCAGAATCTTAGTGTCATTTTTTATATATCCACATATCATACTTGATGGTGGAGATAACTTGATCTGAGGGAAATCTTCATGAACCAGCTCACCACTCACAATAGAAATATGAGGTCATTGGTCCATGATAGAAGATTCTTAATCTTCATGATGACCTTATTATGGTTTCTATAATCCATACAAAACCATAATCTTAAATTCTCTTTGTTGATGATCAACACTAACGGTACCTAGGGTTACATAGTAGGTCAAATAAATCCCTTCTTTTACAAGTCCTCCAACTGTACCTTCATCTCATGAATCTCTAGGGGAGACATCTGATATGATTTCATAGATATCATGTAATTACCTGAGTGAATGAATGTGAATATTTCTATGTCTTTGTAGGGAGGTAATACCAACACATCATCTATAATTATTTCCTTATACCCCACCACTACTGTAGTGAACTAAAAGGACATATAATCTTCTACTCTAAGGGTAATAATAGAAAATCAGTGATTAATCTCTTGTTCCTTTTATGTATGATGTTTTCCTAAACTGATTGGGTTTCCTTATCTACAAAAAAAATTAAATATTTATCCCATCATCATAGATATACTACATCCTCTACTGAAATGGTAAATCTAGCCATGATGTGTATATATATTCCATACCTAAGATCATATCATAAGGCATCATCATTAATATAATTTTACCACATATGTATCTCTATCCTCTAAGATTTATCTCACTATTTACATTAGTGTGTGATTTTCAAATCTCATTGGGTAGAAGTCTTCATGTGTAAGGGTCAATCTAATGGATCATCTAAAGTATTTATGACTTGAATAAGAGATATTGAAATAAAAGACAGGCTTGATCCATTTTCTATTAGTACTACATCTAAAGTGGAAAATAAACTAACTATATCTCAAATCATTCAGGGATATGCTATTTTAATGACCTCAATAGAATATATTTTCATTCATCCCTAACCACAATATCCATAAGGTTGGGATGTAATACCTAGTGGTGTTGGTGGAAATACGTCAAAATACCTTCATCCTCTCGCTACTCTCCTAGCTCCTCTTCTATGTTCACCACTATGAAATACTCCATGATTTTACATCACCTATACCTAGGAAGTTCATCAAACGTCTCCGTATTATATCTATAATTGATTGGATAATCCCATCTATGATATCCTTGATCTTAATAATAGAAATAACCCTTCTCCCCGGGATGACTCGATCATACCAGAGAGACCTGTGATGTAGAACCTCTAACATAGAATTGACACTTAATACACTCTTCTATCAATATGACCATTTATTTCATCATATTCCCACTACCAATTTTACATCACATGTGTGAAAACTTCTTACACAAATAATCATTTTCTTCTTAAAAAAATACTTATTCTATTAATTCCCGCTCAAGAACACTAGTATAAGATAGAATGTAAAGTGATTTCAATGTTTCCCAGATATATCAATATAACCCCTACTCAAATGTTCGTTATTGTAAACTAGATGATTAAACATATCCATAGGGTATATTGAGAGGTTATTACACCCTGATGAATCTACATCCATGGTCGTACTGCCTTGATAATGCAGAAGGATATCCTAGATGTGCTCTACTATAAACAGGGTTGGATAGAGCTCCTCTATAAAAATACACTCGAAATAAGAATAGGATAGAGCTATCTCATTGTGAGTAAGAGTCACCAGACGCCACCACCTACCATCACATTCCTAAAGGATACTCACCACTAGTACCACCATCTAAAATGTATGTTTCCTCACAAGGAGAAAAAATAAGGTAATTTACTCTATCTAGACCTCAGCTTCCTAGGAGTATAAATCACCCTAAAACCATGGTGGTCACTATATAATAAATTCATAGAGTTCAGTAATATTACACCCATCTTTATTTTGTATTTCTAGTGAAAACAACTACCCAACGGGTGGTGGAAAAACTGGAAAACCACCAAAAGGTGCCACCTTTTATGTATAGCCCTGTACTAAAACCTAATCACTTAGAGTATAATCATTATGATCCCACTATTGAATCTCGGTTGGTTATCTTGGTAGTGGTATCAAAAAATAAAATCAAGACATAGCACGATAAAAGCTTATATATGGGGAGCTAACTCAAGAAGTTAGTGAAAACCACTAACTCATTATTTTATGATTCACATACAAATATTTTCAACATAACAACTGTCTACGTATACTAATTCATTAAGAAGGTTTTTAGAGTATTGATTAATGGATACGTCAGACACCAAACCAACACTGTATTATCCATCATGAAATAAAAACTCAAAACACTTTAACATGAGCCCCATAAACCCCAGCCCAACCCTCTGTCATTCTGTGAATTTGATATTTCCATTTTCTTGTACATTTTTAGGTCTTGGGTTTTCACATGATTTCTATGTGTGACAGGGTTTAAAAAACTAAGTGTTTGATTTGATTATCGTTGACCAAATGGTTGTTCCTTATTATTACTATGATTTTTTGGAGAAAAATTGAGTCTTGGAGCTTTGGAGTAGCCTATGCATGGTTGGCGCACAGTTAGGGAAACTGTGCCGCATTCTCCAGACCAATATGTTCCTTAGTTGTCGGTGGAAGAGGCTTGGTGCAAGGCTTTCACACATTTTATTAAATCCTTTGATAAGAATATGGAATGTTATTTATTTAAATAGCGGTGTTTCACATAGTCGGTGCATGGTTAGGAAACAATCCTTCTTCTCCAAGCCTCCTCTTTCCTCCCTTAGTGTGGATCTAGGGTTTCTTCAAGGTTTAGGGAAATATTTCTCAATGAAACCCCGTCTTCTCTTCTTCCACTTCCATTTTACTTCATTTCCCCTTGATTTCTTCATCACATATGGTCTCTTGTACCAAGGGTTCATGTTTCTACTTATTAATATTGGGGGGTTTTTCTTCATAAGGTACCTCTTGATAGATCTCATATTTTTGAACCATTGTGGGGTGTTATTGAGTGTGTGTTGTTGAAGACCCATAAGATTGAGGTGGTTTTCCCTATGAACATTCATTATTAAGATATAATTCATTAGTTTTATTCTTTTAAAACCATAATTGATATGAATTATAGATGTGTGATACTTGGGAAAAAATTTGTATGAAAAGTGTTGATTTATTCGTTATTTTATGATAAATGGAATTTGTTTTCTAAATGTTAGACACCAGGTGCTTAATTAAATAACTAGTTGGATTTTGCAAACTATTTGTCATTTTTTAATAATTTTTTGGGTATTTAAATATATTTGTGACATGTAAAATGATGACATCATTTTTATGAAATCATTTTCAAAGTGGTTTTGGATTTATGGGAAGTGTGTAATTAACTCTTAAAAATTGGTTGGCATGTGGTCATAGACAATGGCCCTTTTCAATTTTTTATGAAAATAGAATTGTATTTAAAACGTGATGTGAGTGTTTATGATTAATTGTTTTCATTAATTATTTTTTAAAATTTTAATTTTTTATTTTATCATTTGGGAATGATGAATGTTGTTATTTTAAAATGATGAATTGTGAAAGACTACTTGAGGCCCATTAAGAACTTTTATGAAAATGGTAAAGGTTTTTATTATGAAAACACTCATTAGACAATCATATTTACATGATTATATAAATATATATATTAAATGGGTTTGATGTCCTTTATATGGAATCATCATGACCCATTTACCATTTCTGGAATGGGAGTACCTCGGTGTTGACTCCATTGTTATCTATGAATTGTATGGCAAGGGATAGATCCTTGGAGTGACTTGGGTGATTCATATTGTCTGAATTTATATATATGTGTATGTTATTAGATACACAGTTGGAATTGGTTTGATCACACTCTTCTATAATCATGTCATGGTGTACCTTTCATAGCTATTGATTTAGCTATGAACAACTGTTTCACTAGTTAGGTTACACACTATTTAATGGAACGTATAAGTGAGATGTATTTGTTAAGATTTATATGGGATAATACCCCTTGGTCTTTACCATGTGGGGTGTGGATGAGCATATTAGGTGATATTTATTTCATCTAGTGAGTCATGATTTTTGGGATAAGTTAATTTTAATTAGTATGTTATATATTATTCATGATCTCCTAGGTTCACCCATGTATATTGGCACCTAGTTGTCTATGGAGATTGATCGTGATGTATTGTCGATAAGATAAATTTGGGTGATTATTTCCTTTATCCCAATTTATGTGATCTTTTTTGGTGATATCATGTGTGTATATTTATTTGGAGTAATGAGTTAGATTTCAAGGATTTATAAAAAATATTATTTTTGGAAAATATTTTGGACATCGTTACTCTTCTCTTTAAATAGAATATTAGCTTTCTTCATGAAATGGAAAATGTTTCATTCTAGTAATGAATCTAAATTTGAATGAAAAAGAGGGAATAAAAAATGATTTATCTCAAAATAGAATTATTTTTTTAAAATCATTCTTTAATATATTTTATTTGAAATTTTATGTTTATATTTTTTTTATATAAATGATGTTCATTAAGAATAGATTGTTCTGGAAATTGACAGAGTTTTAATACTGACGCCTATAGTGATATCTTTTTTATAGAAATTGTTGAATGTTCCATTTTGGTTTTGATCGTTGTGGAAAATGGATGGTTTTGGTATTAGAGAGTGACCCTCAGGGTAACATGGCGATAATTTGGTTGTTGGGTTTTTAGATTGGGTTATTCTATAGTTTTGTTTTATTTTCAGTTTATTTAAAATGATGTTAAGTTTGAATATTTATTTATTATTATTTGGATTATCTATTTCATTCATCTGATTTATTTATTAATATTGGTTGAAATCATTCCTTCTTGTTTCTCTATTGATTCCCATGACAAGTTGGCAACCCATGCAGATCAGATATATCCTTTGGGCCTTGTCTGAGAACAACTCGAGAGACCATTTCTTGGCTGACCTGGGTTGGTTCATGAAAAAATAGTATCATACCAGTTTTCCTTTAGATGACCTTGATTATATAGTGCACTATGTAATTTTTGATTTCAAGGTAGATATAGTAGGGTTTTTGTAACTTCATTTTTAGGTGTGGCGGAGTGTTTCGCCAACACTTTTTGAATTGAAACCTTGGGTTTCCCTGGGAAGTCTAGTTGTAATGCCCTGACCCTAGTTACCCAGAAATGTTGCATTACTACACAACATTGGCATGATCACATGTGATCATTTCTCGAAAGACTTATGAGTTTAGTATCCTTTGAAGTACTAAATACATACATAAGTTTTACATTACATCATGAAATTAAAAAACAAAAATATTGTTTCCCCTATGAACACACTCATATCCCTTATTCTATCCCTGTAGGATAATCGTAATAATCTTCTTTGCATCCTGGAAAAAATAAATCAAAAGAAAGGGGTGGTCTCAGATTCTCAGAAAGGATAACAAATATAGAGGAAACTATCACAAATAGGAATAAAAATTTAAGAAAATGGATAAAACTAAAATCTAATCCATTTAAATATAAACATCATCATAATATGGAAATGATTAATAAAATAATTCCATTTATTTATTCACATGGATATTCTACTAGTCGAATAATCAAATGTAATATCAATATCAAATTTCATAATGATGGAATGCATAATACCAGACATCATAACCACATAGTCAAGTCCTTGTACTAAGAATACAAATATGATTTTTTTCAAGGCATTGTGCCAAGACACTAGTTTGTTTTATGATACCTAACGATGTGTCGAGGAGCTATAGTGGGCTCCACTGGTCACGTACTAAGTCTAATGCATTCCTCATATGAAAAGGTTGAAACATAACTTAAAATTTCAAATTAAAACTAGAATAATAAATTTTAATACTTAAACCATAAACCATAAAAGGTATAAAAACCACAAATCCATAGTCAAACATATCAGATAACCTTTAAATCAAAATGGAAGATTTTATCATATTAAATCAACTTCAAACAAGTGTAAAATTTATCAAAGGATGTTGACATAGATTAAAAACTATTTGAGATAAATAAATCTTTATATTTTGAAATCATTTAAAAGACATGTAATTATAAAATAATTTTTTTTGGTCATTCTTATAAGCTTTTAAGGGAAGCATCAAAGATTTTATAATGGTGGAAAATAACCACACCATCCATATAAGTTAAAAAAACATTCATTACATAATTTGTCAAAATTATCATAAAGTACCTTATTTGGAAAATGGTGGAATGATTTCATTCAAAAAAATTTATAAAATTAAAAAAAGGTATAAATGACTTCAATCCATACTCTAGGAAATAGTAAAAATGTTTTTGAAATACATTTTTAGGAAACACAGATGTGGATCATAAAGATGTCGTAGTAGATACCTATGTGTAAAAAACCTCATATAAATATAGAGATTGTAAAATTAACACTTACATTGTATTGTTAAATAGTATATGGTTCATTAAATTTTTATATAATGGTAAAATAATTTTTTTTTAATTATAAAATAATTTACATACATAAATATGATATCATATATGATCCTCTAATATTTCTTTGTTAAAAATATTTCTATTGTATCATTGTTTCAGGTGTTATCTATTTCATTTTCCATTATATGTTTATTTTCATAGGTCGTGTTTTTTATATATAGGATTTATTTTATTCATATACAAAATGATATTACTTTCTTAAAAAATATTTTTAATCTTAAAAATAAAATTATTCTTGAATGGTTAAGATGGGGAACAAAATCTCATCGCCTCGAGGAGATGGTAATTCATACGTGCACACGAGTGACAATATCATTCTATTGATGGTAAAATAATATGTAGTTGGATGGTATATTATATATAAATAGTCATTATCTTGTTAAATTTATTATTAAATCAATTATACTTATTATTATACCCATCCAAATAATGAATTGTTGAAAAACAAACTACACCACGACATAGAGATGGTAAGCCATATGTACAGACATTTTGTTACATTTCCATTCATAAGATGGATAGAATAATTAATAAAGTTGTAAAATATTAATAATCATATCTCATTATGTAGATTTTAGTGGATTTATTTTTTCAGTATTGAAACAACAAAGAAAGAGGAAGTGGATGAAGAAAATAACATGAAAGAGGCGACGAAATAATTACCTCTTCTTCAGGTTCTTCCATTTGATTTTATCAAAATTTCTACTTAATATGGCTTTATGATCAAATTATGGACTCTAGGATTAAATTATGGTAGTTCGGAAGATATTTTAGTAGGGTTTTGGCTGATCCAAATGGAATTGGAGGTGTGATTTTGAGATAAGGGGAAGTACCTTTGTATAAGAGAGGTGAGGGTCACTTTCAGAAAATCTTCAAATATTATTTTATTATAAAAACAATATTGGGTTCTAATGTTTCCAAATGGATTTATTTCTATGATATGGTGTGTATGGGTTTAAATACTCTCAATAAAAAGGTTTTAGGTAAGTTTAAGTCATAATATTAACCTTATCTAATAGATATAACTCTTAGTTAAATAGTTTATCTTTCACCACATCTTCTTGTATTATTATAATACATGGATATTAAACATTCTATAAAATAACAATAAAAACTAAAGTGGTTCATTAAAAAAATCTATAATTATATATGTCCTTTTTAGTATCCTTTTATTTTTAGGACAAAAAAAATAATTTAATAAAATATTATTTTTTTAAAAACTCATTTATGTCAATTTCGAAAATATTTTGTATTTGGTTTTAATGGAGTCATAACAACTTGATTACTCCGAGAAAATACATTGACTTAACCATACCATGTAATATTATCCTAGAACATTTTTGGATGGAATAATAACATTTAAATTATATTTATTTTGATATATATAACATCATTTATTTGATTCTTTCTTTAATAAATAAAACATTGCACCATTATTATGTCAAAAATAAATATATTTATTTAATGTATAAAAATTATAAATAAATTATAATGATTTTGGAAATATTTTTTTATTCCTAATGAATATTTATTGTCGATTTGATAAATTATATAACCCCATATAAATTGTTTTTTAAAAAAAGATACATGCTTATGTTATTTTTGTCTTTACTTTAAATTAATTTATATAAACTGTCATTATCACTCCAAACTGCCACTATGGAGTACCAAAATTGACCCATGTATGCCCATGGTTTGGAATTTATCATCCAATAGGGTTAGGACACATGTTAGGATAATGGTTATATTATTATAATACTATTTTTTTATTTACAGGATTTACACTTTAACCATGGTAAATTAAATATTTACTAAAGTAATATTCATATTGTCTAAAAATAAAAGTTAAATATTTAAAAAAATTAACCTACTAATTAAAAATATGGGATCCATTTTTTCAAATTCAAAACACCAAATTTTCATAAATTACTTAAAAATTAATTCCCATTGTTAAAACAAAAAAGCGGACTTTTAAGAAATATAAACTATCAAATGATTGACACGTGTTTATGTAAAATTTAAATGTGAAATTACATAAAATGATCTAAATTATTTTAAATGATAAAAATATAATCTAATGTTTTTTTACAACCACACAAATTTATAATTTATCACTATAATTTATTTCGATTAAAAAGGTTGTTTTTAATTAAAATTTAGTATTTTCACTATTCATAAAAATATGAAAGTTATCATAAAATTACCAAATATTTATCCAAAATAAAATATTATGTCTCTCATAAAAATAATGATTTAAGTTCATCATATTTAATATATAAAAGTTTCAAATATTCGATTTAAAAGGGTTCGTTAATAAAAGTTGGAAAAACTGCATTTTTGAGAACAAAATATTTCTTTTATCAAAAAAATGGAATTTTTTCTTATATTATGTCAAAGAAACACAAAATAATAATGTTAAAATTATATAAGATATATATAAAATTCAGAATGTGGTTATTACTATTCATAACCACTTTTTTAAATAGGTAGTTTAATAGGCCGTGTTGCGATTGAACTCGGTGTTGCGTATATCACACACTATTTTATCATTCAAGGAGAAACGTACCATGAAAGTTTTCTTGTTGAATTCCCCCATCATTAAATAAATTGTTTACTATCAATTTTAAATTTTTCTTTAAGAATAAAATGTTAAAAATAGAAAATACCTTTGTGGAAAACCCATATTGGAAATAAGGTTACTAAAATTTAGTCTTTATAAGAGGGAAAAAGAAAAGAAAAAGTCACACCAAATTTGAATTTATAATAAGAGAAAATTGGTGGTAATTATAGACACATAATTATAGGAAAAACGTCGATATTTAGAGCGATCTATTGCGGTCACCAGTCACTAACAAGTGAAGAAAAATGGAATATTGAGGGCCTTAAATCCATAAATATATGATGATTTATATATCATCGGATTAACAAAACATAATATATTATGATAACAAATTTTTGTTTTTAATATCCCTTCCATAAATATTAAGAATTAATTTAATCATAGAATAAGATAAAAATATATATGAACTGTAGAGTTCCATCTTTCAGCTAATTTCAACCACAAATTCATCTTCCACTCCAAAAGATAATAGAACTCAAAAATATTCAATTTATCTTAATCGTATAGGGTTCCAAAAAAATGAATATATAATTCATCTGTGATCCCATTTTAAAAAACTATATTATATATACAGGGACATCATTTAGGCTTGTGTAATGTGATGCACCCTTGACATACTATGGTTGTGGGTTCGATTCCTTCACCTTTTTCCGACGCGACAGGTTATCACCTGACATACAGTTATTTATTTTTCTAAATCTATAGTATTATAATATTCCAAAAATAATATTATGAAAGGTTTTAAACGTAAACAATACAATCAAAAGTTCAACATAATCTATTCCATACATTAGTCTTATCAAAAATATTTCTGTCCAAACTAACGATCCAAAATTTTTACGGAAGGTAGATATCATTAAGATCTATTTTTTCGAAAAAATAACATTTCAATACCTTAATCATTTATTTTCTTAAAAAACGATAACACCGTGAATTACTATAAAACCTTATTGATTACATTCATGCACTCGTATTCCTTATAGAATACTGGATTTACTCCTTATATCCGAACTTTTTTTGAACTCCAACAATTATGGAATAAAAAAACAATTATTTAGTTTCAAGGTAGTCAATAATATCCAATATAATTTATAAAAATCAATAATATCTTATTCTGAATTCACTTCCTCAGTACCAAGACCATATTAAGGTTTATCTTTTCCTCAGCCATGTATTTTCAAAAAGGATCAACTTAATATTGAGTCACTTTTCATAGTACCATACAATCTCGAATAATCAATGAAATAGTACTATAGTACAATAATTATATACTAATTATTTTTTATAACTTGTATATAATTTATATAATAATCAAATGACACTATTATTTAATAACATCTTATGATCACTAATCATTCCTCTTAATCTATGGGAGTATCATTACTCTATTTTTACCCAAAAACATCATTTGGGGTATACTCTGATGAGGGACATTGATCTGCATAGTGTCACATATCCCGGAAGATGAAGCATTTTACTTTTAAAACCGTTTTCTTACACTTACTATCACAAACATGGGGTCCTTTTTATCCAAACATATAACAAACTCCCATTCCTTTTATGATCTTCCTAGTGTGATTATTTCCCCAGTTATCACATATGGTAAAATAATTCATTCCCTTCTTAAATTTATCCATATTTCTCTATACCATCCTCTTCTTCTCTAGAATCCCTTGAAATCCATATGACTAATAGAAATATTTAATTATCTTATTAACACATGATATTATTACTTAATATGATGCAGAAACATGGGAGACTATTTCCCTTCTAAATATTAGCCTAAAACCATGAAATATATGGTCCTCCTTACTCTTTGGATCATGTGTGTTGGTGGAGTTTTCATTCCTACTACTGGGAGCCATTTCTAAATGATGAAATACACAAGGCTAGATCATAACATAATGTGCAATCCAAAAACTAGAAAAATTCACAACATTAATTGAACATTTACACACATCTAGTCTCATAATCATAAAAATTATTTTGTTACTCTCATATTTACTCATAAATCCTTCATAATGGGTTGAAAAGAAAATGTGAAATATCTTAAACATATCCCCTAGGAGAGTTGTAACCAAGAGTGCATCAAGGCCCATTATCATGCACCAGTTCCAGTTTGAGTCTAACACAAAGTAGTGTTTTTGGGTTTTACCCCTAGATACATGTGTACTAGAGTTGCATCTACCTGCCCATATTCAGAGAGGGATGTATTTCTTGGAAAATTTAAAAAATATCTACATTACCAAAATCAAGGATGTTTATCTATACTAATACTCAATTTTTATATTAGGGTAATGTTCTCTAATCAGACTTTTTCCAAATCTAGTTTTCATGGTTTATACTAAACTTCCTCTGATACCAATTATAACTCCTAGACCAGAGTTACCCAATGTTGGCGCATTATTACATAAAATTAGCACCATCACAAGAGTTCAAGTCTCAAAAGGTAGATTATTTTAGTATCCTAGGAAGTACTAGATACATACATAAGTTTTACATTACGTCATGAAATGGAAAAACATCTACATTGTGTCCCATTTGGACACAATCATGAACCTTATCCTATTCTTTCAGGTTCATCATAACAAACTTATTCACATCCTAGGAAAAATAAAACCTATGAAACGTGTGATCTCAGATGCTCAGTAAGGAATATAATAAAATGGAAACTATCATAAATAAGAATAAACATTTAAGAAAATGTATAAGACTAAAAAATCATATTAAACATAAACATCAACATAATATGGAAAACATAAATAAAATTATTCCATTTATATATTCACATGGATATTCTACTAGTTGAATAATTACATCTAATATCAATAGCTAATTTCATAATGATGGAATACATAATGTCGGACATCATAACCACATAGTTAAGGCCTCTGGTCATGAAGAAAAATAAGATTTTTTTAAGCCCTTGTTCCAAGTCACTAGTTTGTTTCATAAGACCTATTGATGCATCGAGGAGCTGTAGAGGGACCCACCCATCACTTACTATGTCCATTGCATTCCTCATATGAAAAGGTTTAAACATAAGATAAACATTCATATTAAAACAATCATACTAAATGTTAATAATTTAACTATAAACCATGAATGATATAAAAACAACACATCCACGGTCAAACATATCAAAAAAACCTTCAAAAAATATGTAATATTTTATTATATAAAATCAACATCAAACAAATTTAAAATCAATCAAAGGATGTTGACATAGATGAAATCAAAACTATTTGAGAGAAATATCTATTTTTATTTTGAAATCATTTAAATTTCATGTACTTATAAATGATTTTTTTGGAAATATTCTTACAATATTTTAAGGTAAGCATCAAAGATGTCATGATGGTGTAAAATAGATGCACCCTCTGTATAAGTTAAAAACATTATGTCCTTAATTTGTCGAAATGTTTATAAAGTACCTTGTTAGGAAAACGATGGAAATATTCCTTTCAATACATTTTTTAAAAGTAAAAGAAGGGTATAAATGAATTTAACCCATAGTCTAGGAAATATAATTTTTTTTTGAAATACATGATTAAGAAAAATAGATATGGATGATAAATAAGTTTTAGTAGATACTTACGTATAAACAACCTCAGATAAATAAAGGGATTGTTAAATCAACTCCTACCTTGTATTATTCCTTAGTTAAGGGTACATTAACCTCCTGAATAATGGTTAAATAATTGTTATTAAATTATACAAGAATCCACATACATATATATGATATCACATATGTCCCTCTAATATTTCTTTGTTAATAATATTTCAGTAATATCATTGTTTCGGGTGTTAACTGATTCATTTTCCTTTATATGTTTTTTTACATAGGTAATGTTTTTTATATATAGGATGTATTTTATTCATATATATAATTATATTATGTTAATAAAAATTAATTTTAATCATAAAATAAAAATTACACTGGAATGGTTATGATGGTGAATGAAATTTTATCGCGTCTTGGAGATATTAAGTCGTACGTACGCACGAGCAATAATATCATTCTATTGATGTTAAAATCATATGTAGTTAGATGTTATATTTTATAAACAGAGTAATTAAAATGTTACATTTATTATTTATATCAATTATACTCATTATTATACCCATCAAAATAATGAAGTGTTGAATAAAAAACAACACCACAATGTGGAGATGATAAGTCATACGTATGCACGAATGGTGACATTGTCATTAATAAGATGGATATAATAATGAATATTGTTGAACCATATATATAATATCATATAATTATTTAGAATTTACTAAATATATCATTTTATAATGGATAGAAAAAAGAAAGATGAAATGGAAAAAGAAAAGAATTTGAAAGAGGTGATGAAATAATTACCTCTTCTTTGTGTGCTTCCTTTTGATTTGATCAAAAGTTATCCATAGGATATATTTATGAAAAATTAAGGCCTCTATGATAAATTTGGGGATTTTTGGAAGATATTTGAGTAGTTTTTGTCCAATCCCAATGGAATTGGAGGTTTGGTTTTGAGAGAAGTAGAAGTACACTTTTAGAAGACACGTGTGGGTCAAATTTGAAAAAGCCTGAAATATTATTTTATTATCAAATAATTTTAGGTTTATAATGTATAAAAATGGATTTATTTATATTATCAGGTGTTTATGGGTCGGAATAATCTCAACCAATAGGATTTAGACAAGTTTAGGTCATAATATTATCCAGATCTTTTAGATCTAACTATTAGTTAATTAGTTTATCTTTTATCATGTATTCATGTATTATTATAATACATGGTTAATAAATATATTATAAAATTACATGAGAACTTAAAGTGGTTAAGTAATGAAATATGTATATTTATATAAGCCTTTTGGACAAATGATATATTTTTAGGACTAATATATAATTTAATAAAATAGTATTTTTTAGAAACTTATTTATGTCAATTTTAAAACTATTTTGTATTTGGTTTTTGTGAGTCATAATAACCTGATTACTTAAAAAATAAATTTAATAAACCCTAAAATTTAATATTCACCTATAAAATTTATGTATGGAATAAAAACATTTAAATTATATTTTTTTATATTTATAATATCATTTATTTGATTATTTATTAATAAGGAAAATACTCCACCATTATTGTGTCATAAATAAATATATTTATTTATTTAATATCTAAATATTATAAATAAAATAATATGATCTAGGAAATAATTTTATCTTTTAAATTAATATTTATAGTTTAAGATATAAATTATTTAACCTTATATAAAAATTGTTTTACTAAAAGATACATGCTTATGTTATTTTGGTCATTACTCTAAAATAATTAATATAAAATGTAATTATCACTACCATGTGGCTCCATGGGGTCCCAAAATTGACCCATGGATTTTCATGGTCAGTAATTAATCACCTAATAGGGTTAGGAAACATTTTAGGGTAATTTTAATATTTTTATAATACTATTTTTTATTCTTATTTATCAGATTTTCCCTTTATCCATGGTAAATAAATTTTTTACTGAAGTAACTATTAATAATTTCTAAAAATAATAGATATCTATTTACAAAATATATAAATCCTAATTCAAAATATTGAATCAAATTTTCCACATTCAAAACATATAAGTTGCAAAAACTATTTTAAAATTATTTCCCGTTGTTAAAACCAAAAAAAGGGTTGTTATGAAGTAAAAACAATCAAATGGATGACATGAGTATACATAAAATTTAAATGTGTAAAAACATAAAATGAACTAAATAATATTAAATTATAAAAATATAATTTTATCATACATAATATCCACTGAAATTTATAATTTAAAACTACAAATTATTTTGATTAAAAAAGTGGTTTTTAATTAAAATTTAGTATTTTCACTATTCATAAAAATATAAAAGTTATCAAAATAGAACCAAGAATTTATCCAAACTAAATTTTTTTGTCTCTATTCTAAATAAGAATTTAATTTCATCAAATTTAATATATAAAAATGTTAAATATTGGATTTAAAAGGGGTTCATATTTAAAAGTTGGAAAAAGATCCTTTTTGAAAAAAATTACTTCTTTTATCTGAAAAATTGATTTTGATCATATTTTGTTTATAATAAACACAAAATATGAATTTTAAAATTATTTAGGATATATATAAAATTTATAATGTGGTTATTAAAATTCGTAACTACTTTTAAAATGGAAAATTTGATAGGTCGTGGTGCACTTGAACTATGTGTTGCATACATCGCACGCTATTGTATTGTTTAAGGAGAAACATACCATGGATTATTGGGGTGTAAAACTGGTTGTGTTGGTTCCTTTAGTTATTGTAGTTTTTTTTTGATATTTATAAGAAGAAATTAGTGTTATCATAATGTTCTCTAAGAGATCACAAATCTTGTAAATCTCTACAGAGCTGGGGACATCATCTTAGAAGACTATCTCTGATTGTGGAATGATTAGTGTATGTTCTCTAACCATATGGCCAAGTCACCCATTGACACTAGTTTTCCATTGTGAGTTTCTTTGAGTTCATTATGAGTTCAGAATTTTTTTGGAAACTCTTTCTTCTTAATTATGAAAACTGTATTTTTAAGTGTAAATGGTTTGGTTTTGGAAAAATAGAAAGTTATGTTTCTATGATATTTTGAATAAAGCATTATAATGTTTACTTTTGTAAAATTATTCTGATGGAATGGAATTTTTGAGCTGCTGAACAATTACTTAAATCGGATAAAATTTATTTTTCTATATAAATTCCATGGTTTTGTGAGTATGTTGTTATGGTTTGAGAAATTTAATTTTAAAATGGTTTTTGACTTATTAATAAATGATATTTTGGAAATGTTTTATGAATTTTTAAATAAATGGTTGATTGTGAATGTGAAATGTGGGTTGAATGACTCATTTTTGGAAAGTGGAAATGTCTTCTTTTGAACATTGGTATTTCCGTGGGTGCTCACATGTATGGATATGTGTAGACCATGGTTGGATGATGATGTGGGAAGATGAGTGCCTAGTAAGGTATGAGTTGACAGGTGCCCGAAGTGTCATGAGATTGTGAATGTCTGAGTGGCTCATGGAATAATATTGGTATGTGTGAAACCCACCAAGTCTATTTTTGTTCAAAACTGTTTTCAAGAGGAAAATTATGATATTTTTAAAGATAATGGTTGTGTATCTTACTTTTCTATGGTCTATATGTGATTTTACTATTATGTTTTGAGGTTGACATCTTCTTGGTGATTCGGTTTTGAAGTGATGTTTCATGGATTTCTAGAAATATTTTTGGAATCATTGAGATGAGTTACCCTTTTTTGGTATCTATTTGATATGAGTTATATATAATGAGATGGTTTTTATTATGCTCTTATATTTATTATTTCACAGTGCTCCCCCCCATATAGATTTTATTGATGTTTGTGGTAAAGGTACAAGTGGTTTCCCATTACTATGAATTTTAGTTGATAAAACTAAGTATTTATTTCTTGAGATTATAAAGTTAAATCCACCATTATTTTTTGGTTCAGTTGATCCTCTGAAAGTGGAAGAGTGGATGATGATGATAGAATGAAAAATCCAACTCATTGAGTTTCCCCAGAAATTGAAGGTTATGTTTTCAAAATTTATGATAGATGGAATGACCTATTAGTGGTATAAGTATTTCTCTCAAAACAAGACTTCTCATTGTCTTACATGGGAGTTCATCAAGCTATTTTTCATCCAAATTTATTTCTAAAAAATAATGAAGGTGAGAAAGGAAATAGAGATGTGATGTTTGTAGTAGGGTGATGGGAAAATGTTGGATTACTTTTATAATTTTATATATATCGATTCTTTAACTCCAGTGTTGGCCACAAAAGATTCATCAAAGGATTGATGTTTGAGTTTGGGCTTCATTATGATCTGCAGTTAAAGGTTTCATAGTTCAATCTAATTTTTATCAACATTGTGAGGAAAGATATTCATGTTGAAGCTGTGATGGTGTAATTTCTTGATGTAGTCACCCCTAACTCAAGAAATGTAAGTAGTGAGTAAAATTCCAATGAATAATTGGGGATGCAAATAGAAGCTATTAGAGCTAGTCATGAAATTAAAATACCTCGAGGTCATTCATTATCTTTTACTGGGCATGGAATCCTGGTGTTTCATCAGGGTGGAAAGCCAAATCATAAGAGTTCTTCATTCGTGATCCCACCAAACACCTATTAAACTTATGGGTTCATGGAACACTTGCAATAGTTTAGTTGGGTTGTTACAAGGAAGAGATTTGGATATGGTTTTTGGGAGTACATTTTTGTTTGGGACTAGTTTTAAATATCTTTCTCTTCTAGTAGTTCTTTTGGTTATAATGGTTATTCCCATGGGTGTTATCATTTGTTTGAGGTGTATGGGGATGTAGTTGAATCTCATAATAACTCATATTTTGATGAAATAATGTTTTCATTTTGGAAATTTAGGATCATTCACTTCCATGTGGTGGTGTGTTTAGTGTATTCATCTAATAAGTATCTATTTTGGTGAAGGTTCCTCATTGAATGATGTGAGATTTGTGTGGTGTTTTGATCTTATAATTTTTCCTAATTTTTTGTGTGTATATTTATGGAACTGAATGATTTAGTTCCAATAGGTAATCATTAGTTCCTGAATATCAATCAAAATATTGTTCATGCATCAGATCTTGATCATTAGGTCTCATAGTGAATCTTTTCACCCAATGTAAATTTTTTTTGACAGTGTGGGGAACTCTAGTTCTGCTCTTGTCACCCTTGTTGTGGTGAGATAATATTATTGATCATTTTGAAGTTCTCTGTATTATTTTGAGTTACCCCTTGTTGTATACTGCATGGTGGTCTAATCGTCGTGCAATATAGGCAGTTGTGCTTTTCAGAATCTAAGACTCTAATTTCTTCCTCTTGTGAGGTTAGGCATTTGGGGTGGTATGCTTTCATTAACCTAACCATTTTATCCTTAAGGAGGAGATTTTTTTTCCAATTATGGGGGGCGGGGTCTAGTTGGTTCTCAATTCTAGGGAGGCCCACAATGGGTATTGTTGAATTTATCCAATAATAAATCAGTGCTAGTTTTTTTATGGTGGGGAGTCTACTCTGGCCTCCCATATTGAGAATATCGGATAGTTTGGTGTTTTTATCCTAGAAATTAGTTATTATATTTGGGATCTTTGTCTCCTATGGTTTTCCACTCAAAGTAAACGTTGTTATCTAGGGAGTATTCCCAACGGTTTTTTGGTTCCAGGTTGTAGAGGTGTAGTTATAATTTCTTGTTGTTTTTCAGAAGTGCCTTTGGTTTGTTGATTTTTAGGGAATGAGATGTATGTTCTATTTTGATTTTGGTGAAATGTTCATAGATTAGGATGCCGAATCATGTAGTTAGAGAAATCCTTAGTCATTGATCAATCAAATAAATGTTTTTTTGGATTTATGGGCATTAAAAAAATTAATTTTGTGGAGAATCGACAAACCCAGATTATTATTATTATTATTTTTTCCAGTTCATTTTTAGACCTTGTTTTTTCTATTGTGTTTTGGGTGGGAAGAGGATTAAAATTTGAGATGTTTATTTGTTTATTTTTTACCTCATGGTTATTCCTTAGTTTTCTTGTGAGTTTTTCTAGAAAATTGAGTTTTGAGCTTGGAAGTAGCATGTGCACAACTAGTGCTCGATTAGGAAAACTATTTGTCTTTATACATGTAACCACATGGCTTAGATTTTGGAGGAATAGTCATGGTACATGTATTATGAACGATTCATTAAATTGTGTAAAAATCATTTTGTATGTTTTTGTATCCAGATAGTAGTGTTTCGTATTGTTAGCACATATTTTGGAAACCTTGTAGCCAGGCTGTTTGAGTTCCCAAGTCTATCAAGTCTAAGGTGCACATTTGAGTAATGGTTTGGTAAACCATGTTGCCAATCTATGTATGCTTACCATATCTTAAAAATTATGAAATTATTAAACTAAAATAACCATATTTTAAACCAAAACTCCCAATTTTTCCTCCATCTGGAACTTCTAACCCTCCATATGGTTCCCCTTATTTTCCAAGAATCAGCATTCTTCTCCTTGTGTGGATTTGGGGTTTGGTCGTGGTTTTTGGATAGATTTATCAAGTTATCCCTCTCTTCTCTTCTCCTTCTTACCCTTTATTCCATTTTAGCTTTTTTTATTATACTCTTATGGACTGTTGGACCTATGGTTCATGAATCTCATTGGTTTTTGTAGAGAGTTTTATCTTTTTAGGGTTCCTCTTATTATATCATTTCTTTTAAAACCATTGTGGTGTTTTTAGGTGTTTTTAGGTGTTTTTGTTGAATATGTGTGGCAATGAGGTAAGTTTCCAATTTAATTTTTTTTTAATTTAAGATATATTGGTTTCATGTTTTTCCCACTTTCCATTGATATGAAATGGTGATGTGTGATCCTTGGATTTATATTATAAAAGTGGTGTTCTCTCTCTGGTTTTTTGATAAATGGAATTGTTTTGTAAAATATTATAGACCATATGTTTGCTGAAATTACTAGTTGAATTTTGTTAATGACTTTTCATATTTAAAGCACTGTTTTACTTCGTAAATTTATTTGTGACATGTGAAAAGGTGACTTGGAATTCCTAAAAGCGTTTTCAAAGTGGATTTGGATTTAAGGGAAGTGTGTAATTGATTCAAAAAAATGGTTTGTCATGTGGTGGGGGAAATGACCCTTTTTTTAATTTTGATTAAAATGGAATTGGATAGAAAATGTGATTTGAGTATTTACTTGGAATTTTTTTATAAATGCTAGTGAAATTTTGAATGGTATATTGTACCTTCTTGGAAATGTGTATTTAGTTGTTTTAAAACGGTCGGTCGATGAAATAATACTTGAGGAGTGTTTGTAACTTTTTTGAAGATGTTAAATGTGTTTATTATGAAAAAAATACTTGGAAAATCATGTTTAATTATATATATATTTATAAATTTAATAGGTGGGACGTACTCATTGTAAAATCATCGTGACCCATTTACCATGTCTATAATAGCAGGTCCTTGGTGTGGAATCAGTTGTGATCTTGGAATTTTATTGCAAGTAATTGATCCTTGAAGTCACTTGAGTGATGCCTATTGTGTGAATTATTATATATTTTTATGTTACTATATTCTTGGTTTTAATTGGTTGGGTGAACCTCTTCTATACTCTTGACATTGAAAACATGACATAACCATTGAATTTTCATGAGAATGATTGTTGAACTAGTTTGGTTACAAACTAGATGGTGTCCCATAATTGGGGAATATATTTTTTAATTATAGATATGAGATAGTTTCCTTAGGTATATAGAATGTGTGGTGTGGAAAAACATATTATTTGTAATATAAGTCATTTAGTGAGGCATGCTATCTAAGATGTGACTACATGTATTAGTTGGTTTTGTATTATTCACAATCTCCAAGGTTCACCCATGTCTATTGAAACATAGTTGTCTCTGCTAAATGATCATGATGCATTGTGGGTTAGATCATCTTTTGTGCTTATTTATATTTCCCTTATTTAAGTGGTCAATATTGGTCCTCCCATTTTTGTATATTTCTTTATAGATTAATGAGTTGGTTTTCAAGGCATTATAAAAAACTGTTTATGGAAAATGATTTTCACATCATTACTCTCTAAAATTTAATTTTATATTTGTTCATTAAAAATATAAGGTTCATTTTATAGTTAAGAACGTGAATTGGAATGAAAAAGGGGGAATGGATGGTGTTTGGTTTTAAAATGTAAAATTTGTTGATAATCCTAATTTTATATATTTTATTTCAAACATGAAGTTGATTTTTATTTTATTAAATGGATGTTCCTTGGGAATAGATAGTTCAGGAATGCTTTCTATGTTCTAATACTCACATCTATAGTTCATTCATATTTTTATCCTTTCATATAGTTTCCATTTTTTTTCAATCACTATGGGCGATGGTCATTTTGGTGTTAGAGATTTACCCTTTGAATCACATGGAGATGATTTAGTCGTCATGGGTTTAGTTTGCGTTGTCTTATGGGTTTTTTGTATTTTCATCTTATGTAAAATGATATTCAGTTTGGATATTTTGTTATTATTATTGGGATACTTTGTTTGTTTTCACTATTGTATTTATTTATATTTGGTGAAATAATTCCTTCTTGTTTCTTAGTTGATTCCTGACACTAGTTTCCATCTTGTATGGATTCGAAACTCCCTTAGATCCTTGACTATGACCGCTCAGGTGATGGGATCAGGGTCAACCAAGGATGGTTCATGACAATTTCATAACTGGACAATATCTAAGCCTTAGTCCTAATATGTAACCCTATGATATAACTCTATCATGAACTGAACCATCGAGACCTATCTGGCCTGAAACAAGCCCAAGGTGACACTACATACTTTCCAACAATACTCTAGTGGAAGGTTACCATTGCAGATTAAGAATATCACACACATGGAAGGTGTTATCCTGTGATATAAATACATATGCACACATATCTAGAATCAAATTCAATGATGAAAGGTAAAATAATACATCTGATACCATTATATTTGGATACATCTAAATCACACAATAAGAGTATGATAAAATTATTGAATAATAAGGTTGAAATAAAATCACACCAAAACTGTAAAGAGTCTTTTGTACATAGATGGTGGGAACTTATGTCAAGTATAAATCCTCATATAACCATGATCCATATTGATCATAATACTCAACCAACTTATAATCTTCTTAAGAAACATCCAAATTGATTTCTTTTAAAAAAGTCATAACTTGTTTAGGTAGAGCCTCTGTAGGGGTGGGACTAACAGTACCAAATAGGAAACCCCAAAATAACCAAACACACGCATTAAAAAAATCATATCATCACCGAGTATGTCAATAGAATATAAGGCATTGTATATAGAAAGATAAAAGCACAGATATAATCTTAAAAACTCATTTTAAAAATATGTACCAACCATGCTACTTGTAATATGATTCTTCTTGAGGCCTCAAGGTAATGCTCATTAGGGATAATTCACATCAAGAGCCATGATATCACTAATGGATCACATCTGACAGGTCATGTTCATTGGGACTTACCAAGTATGTACTCATTAGATCTACAAGGTTCTCAATAACCTAATGTGGATCATACATTAAATCTTTTTGGGATAAAAAAAACAAATATAGAATATACCACTATGTAGTGCTTTAAAACCAATATATGATTATTATACCAATCCCAAAAACCCCACATATGGAAACATAATGAATGATAGGGGATCCCACCATATCTCATGAAAGGTTTTGAAGAACTCTATATGAGAATAACATATATAAATAATAATAATCATTTTCTATTGATATAATTACTCACTATAACTTCATATTTATTGACCAAGGGATCAAACTCATCTAATAATTTTACAAACTTAATAGAATGAGGGCCTTAACATACCCTAGAAAATGTACATGGTATTTAATTGGGATACACTGTTTACTATACTTGGTCTTCCTATATATTAATGTCCCACATGGTATATATTCCTCTATATACATGTCATGTTCACTAGGTATACATATTGTTCAGAGGTTACATAGACATTGGGCATGCCTCCATCCTAGACTTCTATACATCTAGTCATACCTATGTGTCCGGTCATGTTAGTATCTATGTACCCTAAGGGTATATTCTAAGACACCAACACCGAGTCACATGGTGTGTGAAATATTTCACATGGGTTATGAAACAATTCACATAGTGTTTTATTTTTATCACATTGTGGAAACTCTATCTCCATATAAGGGGAACTATATGGTGTTTCCTCTAAATTATACAAAGCATGTGGTTGAGAAATTTGAAGAATTTATGAAAATGTTAATGCATTCATCTATACCTCCTTCACCCTCAGATATCCTACTAATATCAGTAATTATCAGGTATCTTTGTCCAGCCCATCCTTTTATTATTAATGACTACATTTTATATACCCAATAAAATGATAAATAATTTTGCATCGTATTATTTGGTCAATTCAGTACAAACTACAAAACATAGAATAATTATTAGATATTTGTTCACCTCTCATCATCAACCATTATAATAACATCTTGATCACTCCCTCAATTGAAAACCTAAAAGCATGATAACTTTTTGTTTCATAAAAGAACTATTAGGAAATGATCAAATATAGATTATTTTTCCAACTATTGGCTAAAATATTTATTAGTGATAAATGTGAGAAGAAACGGTGAATAAATTCCCAAATAAAAAATTAGGAATGAACATAGGCCATTAAAATAGTTGGACTTAATTAATTTTCATTAGAATAATGAATGAGTTAGAAAAAATAAAAATAAAAAACATTTCTTAATTTAATGGGGGATAAATTATCAACTAATTAAAATCTACCATCTACCCATGACAAAATATTGTTTAGAGAACTACTTCCTATTCAATATGTGATCAAATAATGGGATAAGTCTAATTAAATTGAAAAACCCCACACTAGTATTAAATTGATCACTAAAAAATAATCAATATTTGTTTCGTTTTTTTGTGATATCCTTGAGCTCTATTGAAGGAATATATTTTTAGGTACATGATCTCGATCCATGATCTATTGTCATTCTCAATGATCTCCTCTATCATATCCTCTTACTATCCCAGGGTTATGAATGTAACCTAATGAATCAGATATATATTTTTATTTATGACTTATAATAAAGATATATTTTTAATTAAACAGTTAAATAAATATTTTTAATTTATTTAATTAGTTCACCCATGCTAGTTACCAATCAAAACACCTAACACCAACAATGATTCTATCACGGTTGTGGTAAAAAAATGTTTTAGATTCAACAACGATCTCATATTTCTAATATAACAATTTTTTGGTAATTTATTTCATTATTAAAAAACAACTATGCACATGTGATATAACATGTTTAACATTTTTGTTATATCAATATCGAGGCTCACTTGGCCTTTAATTTTTTTTCATCTCAGCAAATGGAAATACAAACAATTATAAATATATTTGAAAATTTAAAATGTAAAAAATAGGGATGTTACAATCATATAGTTCCCATGTTTCCTCCATAAAAATAACAGTTCAAATATAACACATTGATCGGGTGAGTTGCCTTGTTTAAATGAACTTTTTCTCCGTGATAAAATATCTTTACTGGATGCTCCTCACATGGATGATCATATTCCATGGGTGAAACCACTGGATTTAGTACATCAAAGGGTTTTGTAATGTAATTAATTAAAAGTAATATGTGGAACACATAATTTTATTGAGATGGGTTATTTGGGAGTGCATGTTGATAGGCCACAACTCCCATGTGATAAAGTATCTAAAAGGGGTTGATGTATCTTGGATTCTGATCTCTATTATTTCCAAACCACATGACATTCTTACATGGTGATATAAAATAGAAAACTTTATCTCTAACCTAAAACACAACATGTCATTGAAATTTATATCCAAATATTTTCTGTCATATTTGTGTTGATTTCATTTAAATTTGAATGGTTTGAAAATTATCTACCATCTCTTGGATATGATCAATCCTCATAAACTTCCACTCCCTTAATTCATCCCAATATGTAGTAGTCCAACACATCTTCCCAGTGATAGTCTTATAAAGAGAAAATTGTATTCTATAATGGATACTATTGTTATATTATAACTATACTAAGTGTATTTGATTATCCCAACGTCCTTGGAATTCCATTTAACAATATATATAAATATCATATTAGAGTTTGAATGGTTATTTTAGATAGTATGTTCAACTGATGGTGTTAAGAAGTACTAAAAATAATTTCATTATCCAATGATTTATGAAGGCATCTATAGAACCCTGACGTAAACCATAGATCTTGATTATATATAATAGTGAGTGGAACTCCATGAATCCTTATCACTTTCTTTATTTATATATTGGTAATTTTTTTAAGAGACAGATCCTCCTTGATAGAATTGAAATGAGCAGACATTATAATAAGATTGACTATAAACCAAATGGTGTTTTTTTATTATGTTTATAGGGTAGTATTATTATGAAATCCATGGTTATTATTTTATATTTCCATAATTATATGAAAGATGGTTACATTTTACCCTTTATCGTCAATTGTTTGGCCTTGAAATGTTGGTATACGAAGCATCAGGATACAAATTCCATAATATCCTTCTTTTTCACTCCAACTATAGTTTCCTCAATTATCAATAAATCTTTCCTTTTTATAGATGGATACAGAAGTTTGATCTATGTGCATCATCTATAAGATCCCTCTAATGATATGGAATTTATTAGACGCATATCTGGGTTCCAAACCTTATAACTCCATCTTTGAAAAAATTTAATTTTAGAATATTTTCTACCCTTTTTTATAGAAAATAATTATCTTTTGGGGCCTCTTTAATCCAATCATGAATATAGGGTTGATCAGTTATTTGAGTATGGTGTGATGATAATAATTTTATCATGTCCATGTCCATCTATGTCATGTCCAAATAGATTGGTTCCATATCAATCCTAACCAAGGATAAAATTATATGATCCTTTCTACTTAGAGTATCTACAAATCTATTCACAATTATATAATGGAAATTAATTGAAATTTCATAATAAATTATCATATCTAACAACCTTATTGGGTGCATATTAATCACATTTGGGTTAAATATGTACATGATGATTTTATTAAATATATATATGTCTTACTATTATGCATAATGATAATTCCACCAAATCATTAATGTGGTGATCCATGTATCCAATTTTGTTTAATGATTTTGGTAGTTCTTCTCATGTATCATTAGTTGGTGGGAGGAATAGGATATCTTGATATCATCATTCATGATTACAAAACGAAATCCTTTTATGGATGCATTCTTATATACAAAAAATCATTCACCGTCTTTGGTTAATGTGAGGATACGTTTAGTGATTAGACTATTATATAACTATTTAAAAAGAATCTCATATTCATCGTTCTAGACAAATTGATTATAACCCTTGTCTAATGAAAGGAAACTATATATCTCTTTTAGATATTTTGTTATGGGTCATCCCTTAATTTCATTTTCGTAAAAGGATCCATAGATATCATTTTTCTAGTCATAACATTCCCTACTAAAGTATAATTCTTCATCCAAAAGTCAAATTTAATATATTTCACAAATAAATTTTCCTTTCACAAGATTTTAACTGTAGCATTGAAATACTCCTCAAGATCCTCCATTATTTTAGAGTATATATGAATATTTTAAATAAAAAAACCCAAAAAATTATTGAGGTGATCTTTAATGACTATATTAATTTTTTCTCTGAAGATACATAGTTTCTAAGAGAGTATAAATTGCATCCTAGTAAATTAATTGTGCCCATATATTCTATGAAAAATGGTATTGGGGATATACTTTTTCTTCACCGTTTCATGATTATATCTCAATGGAAGATCTATCTTAAAGATATATGGGGCTATGAATAGCTGATCAAACAAGCCATCAATCCAGGGAAGATGATACTAGTTCTTTATTAGGATATTTTTGAGATCATGATAATCAAAATGGAGGTTCATTGAACTATCCTTGATTATGATGAAGATGAACAATAAAGTCCATTATAAAACACTTGTGTATATAAACACTTTTTTATATATTCTTCTATAATTGATTATGTATACCTTCATGTTTAATATAATACATTATATAAAGAGCCATGGATATTGAGATATCTCATGGTATAATGCTATAATAATTATTGAAAACCCAATGTCATATCTTGGAGAAAGACAATGAAATTTTTTCAGAAATACATTATCATATTCCCTTACAATGGGTATATTATTAAGGTTGGAATTATCATTAGTATCAACCTTGTGATAAAGAGATTATTTTTCACAAGGAAATAATATCAATTATTTATATAAATATACTAAAGTAGATTCATCCTGCCTCTTGAACTTTTATAGAATCATAGGGATATTTTTAATACGGAGGGTGATTTCCTTCTCTCGAAAATTTATGTTTTCTATATATAAAGAATGTCAATACATACCTAGATATCCATTAAATTAAACTAAAAGGAGACTTGAACATATTAATGGGATGTTTATAGTTTGAATATAGGAAAAGGAAGAGAAATGTTTTTGGGATACAAGAATTGACCCATTTTTCATCTTCACCAATAACTCAACTTCCTTGTTTCTGGGTGGTGTTTTGATCATTATACTAAGCATGTTTCATATGAAATAATTAATATAACTATAATCAGATATTTTTTTACCTATCCTTGAATGAATTACTAGAGTACCTACCACCAACTCATTATTGGGATCCTGTTCAACAGTTTTTTTGGAACAATTTTTCATTTTTCCTTTAATCCATAGATGTTGTTATGGTCAATTATAATCAACAAAACTTTTCTTAGTGAATTTATTAATATTGATTATGTATATTTGAATTATTGGATATAAGGTTTAGTGTTTTCTGGATCATTCCATTATTCCATCACATCGATGGATTTCTCATATTGTAATTAACTTTGTAGGTTCCCTTTCATCCCACCCATAACGAATTTTCATGTCCCATTCATTCTAAACATCTTATATTTAGACTCATTAGAATAGAGAGATTCAAAATTAATTTTTTTTGGACTTTTCAGGGGTCATTAAAAAATTTATTCTTATATTATAAAAAATAAAATCATTAAATACTTCCATATATTCATATTTTTGACACTAAATAATATATCAACTCTACTTTTAGGGTCAATGAAAATATCGAAGGTGAATTGTGAAATTATTATGAAGTTCTCCTTTTATGCCTCGATGGATTCATCATATGTTATTTTATGTCAAAAAAAATTCCTCTCCATTTTTTTATATATAACATGAAGAAAATATTTACTGGAAACCATTTTCTAGAATTAATTCCACTATAAATTTTGAATCACTTCTATGGGTTTCAGATTTTTTTATCAACATACACCATTGATCATATCCTCACACCATATTATAATCATCTAACAGGACCTTATCGTAATTAGAGAATTAAATGATGAAAAAGAAATTTTAATGTATTTTAACCATTCTTACAAGATTAAGGGATTGAAATTCCCATTATATATTCAAGGACTTTTACATAGAATGGTCTGAATTTTAAATTGACATATATTCCGTGGTGTGGGTGATCCTCTAGATTAAATGTTTTATTTAAAAAATTATTCAATTGGTTAATTGTCATCATGAAGTGCCCGATTTATTCTTCCATTAGGTTGGGATTCCCATTTGGGAATTCATTACATTGATCATCACATTTTTGGTTGTCTTTGATCCTCCTATTTCCATAAAATAACAAGAATTATGGGAAAAGTAGTGATGGGAATTTTCAAATACTTATATATTTAAAAGAGAAACTATAAACATTTAAGGGTTAACAAACAAATGGAATAAATTCCTCAACTACTGAATTTCTGTGCCAAAATATATGTTATCCATGTTTTTTCCTAATATAAAAAGTTTATACAAATTTTTATTCATTTCACATTAGTT
The DNA here is from genome assembly GCA_963277665.1 of Viscum album. Taxonomy (NCBI): domain Eukaryota; kingdom Viridiplantae; phylum Streptophyta; class Magnoliopsida; order Santalales; family Viscaceae; genus Viscum; species Viscum album. The sequence goes on from OY728140.1 coordinate 2,121,939,564, forward strand.
TGTAAATAGATTTTGAATTTACAAAATTATAACTTCTTTGAGTGTCAAAGTAGGTGTATTATACATAAATTTTGGTATGAACTTGGTGATGATCGACTCAATACCCATGACACCCTTTTTGGGTTGTTACCACTAGGTATAACTATTCCAGAGCTACATCCACATGTAGTATATAAAAATGAATATTATTTATTAGAAATCACTTAATCTATACTATACTATAAATTAGAATTTTTTATAGTTTTAATCTTATCACTTAGGATTTCACTAAAGGTTTATAATTGTAATTCAAAAAAAGAATTTACATTGATACAGTCTAGGAAAACACATCTAATAAATAAGCATTAAGTTATGACTGCTTACATAAAAATAAAAAATTAAAGTATTTAAAAATTAAGTTGTATATTGTATTTTTGTATTTATATATATATATATAATTTAATATGGATACAATTACATGATCATAAAACACAAATGCATTCCCCTAAAATCTAGTTATCTTGTAATACTACCTGGGATACCCTATGGGAATACATAAGAAAATGGTGAGCTGTAAAGCATGGTAAGAGAATAATAAAAACATAGAAAAAGGTAAATCAACATATGTTATTCACGGGGCATGAAAAGATGAAATAGGGAGTTCAGAATCATAATCCTGAACATCAAATCATTGTATAAGATAATAACATTAAGGGAGCATATGAAATGTGGAACCTACATAAAACATGACATCATATGAAAATTTCAAGGATAACCACTATGTTAGAATGAAATAGTGTTCTTAGGATTACCTCTAATGCACAATAAATGGTATCTGAATAGATAAAAACATTACCCAATGCATTTAGGGATACATAATTCAAATTCTAACTGTCATGTTCATAGCAGGAATAAGTATCATTGTTCTATATAGATCATAGAACAAAATAACTTATTTTATCACTTTTATTCAGTTGATAATATATTTTCGGTTACATATATGCATGTACAAATTAAATTATTAATATTTCCATCTATTTGAATACTATATATTGGGAATGAGATTGGATATTCACAATACAAATGTTTTCTATAGCAAATCATGGGATAATTTCAGCAGCATAATAGGTGTACATAAAGGTTCATGAATGTGATTAATGATATTTAGAGGTATTCTATAATTACATGGGAATTATAAGTATAGAAAAATGCATATTTAAAAAATACATCAGAACATGAAAAATTGGAAATAAAAAAGATTAGTATAATGAATGTATATGAAATAAAAAATTAATATGAGAGTATCCCTTACCTTGATAGGGTGATTCTAAATTATTGAGAGGTTATTATTAAGAGTATAATATAAAATATGTAGTTATTTATAGAGTTTTATGGAGAGATAAGTTTTTCTCAATGGTTTTCTTAAATTATTTTGGTGCTTGGTTAGGTATTTGCAGCAAAAGAGAAGGTAATTATTTATTGATTTATAAATATAGGTTTTAGAGTCTATATGATAAAATAATCAAAACCGTGAAACATTCAATGGTTTTTCCCATGGTTTCTTCCAAATAAGATTTTGTTGAAATATTTTATAATCCCAAGTACATAAAATATTAAAATAAATCAATTCGTGATGTGTAAGAGAGTTATATTTAAAAACAATTGATTTTCAAACCATAAAATATAATATACATTTTTACGGATCATTAATGGATTAAAAAGTTTATAAAAAACATCAAAAACATTTTATTTAAAAGGTGGAACATAATTTGGGTCAATTATAATTGTTATATAATTTATTTCATCACTTTTTTCAATTATGATGTCATAGTAGTTACCGTATATTTATATAGTATATATTTTTTACCTAAAAATTCATCTATTTAATAAAATTATGAAAAAACCACAATTAGGTAATTACAACATGATTATTTTACACATAATATATATTTTATCAAAATAATTTCAGAAATTTAATAATTTTAAATTTTAAACAAAAAAAATATTTATTGAAAAAAATTGATTTCTATGACACTAACAACATTTTTACCCGAATTAAAATTAAATTAGAATTCACTAAATTAAATTTCAATTTATATTTAATCCAATATTTTTTAATAATAATATTTTATAGAAATAAATTTTATTTCAAAAATTCTACAAATTATTAGAGTGTCATAATGCATGGTATATATTTCCCAAAATTAAAATTTCGATTTATTTCTCTGAAAATATACTTTTTATCAAGCTCATTATATATTTACTTATAAATTATTTTAAAAAATGTATAAATATAATAATTAATTAATTAAAAATAAAATATACAAATTTATAATACTATTGTATAGAGACTAAACCCCTTATTACACCATCGTACTATTTAAGGGAAAGGTGTTTAATGGTGGTGATTTATTAAGGCGGTTTAGTGAACATTGATTGAGTTGTGATCATGATAAGAATTAAATTGTCCCATAAAGAATTAAATTTGAGCTTTAGTTACATTATCAATATTTGGTACTCATTAGGGTAAATCCTAAGGATGTCATCTCCCTTGGGAGCTATAATAAATATCATCCATTTGGTATGATAAAATTAGACCATCACTTCTTTTTCGAGTTTCATTTTTATTTTATCAAAACCCTTACTATATAGTAATTATAATGGTCACTATAAAAGGACTATATTATCAATGGTAAATATTATTAATGGCCTTTTAAATATAAACATTTTTATTTTATAAAGTTCCAAAATAGAAAAAGTATTACATGTGTTTTATTTAACTTCATTAATTAATAATTAATTTATTAATTTTAAAATGTATTTTATATATAACAGTTTGGGTCGTTGAAATAGAAACATAATAAAGAGGGTTATCTCAAATACTCAGTAAGGGTATCCATATGGAATAATAATCAAAGACCATAAATGGGAATAAAATGAGAAAATGGAAATAATCAATATATATAATAAAATCATACCCAACAAATTAATGAATAGAAATGCAGAGTCATGGAATAAGGCTTATAATAACATAAGTCACGAATCAAAAGAGTAAATTTATTTTAAAATAAAATGATACATGAGAGTATAAAAAATGCATAAGAATATAAATAAGAGTTTATATTAAACAAAATAATAATAAATATATCATTTTTAAAATAACTTGACCATAATTATGCACACAAACAGACATGTGACAATAAAATAAATATAATTATACTTGTATAAAACATTGTGAGCATAACATAACTATAATTAAACCCAACGAAAACATTGTGAGAATAGATAAACCATGATTATACTGATTCACAAAATTTTTATCATATCTTATCCAAAAGTATACACTTTAACAACTTTACAATTATTGATAAAATTAAATTATACATACACATAACATTTTGATAATAGATAATCTGTAATTATACCCAAACAAAAGTTTTTGAGAAAATCCAAATAAAAATTATACCCACGAACAAAATTGTGAGAATACATTTGTATCAATTATATCGAATAAAAATTTTTTTATTACATATTAAAAATAAATAAACCTATTCATAGCCTTATTATAATATCTGAACCACAATTATGATCACGCACACCCTTACGAGCATATCTAAATAGACATTATTCCATTGAACAAAATCATGATCATAGATAAAACTAAATTTTACTCACATACAAATTTATGATAATAGTTGAACTCAAATTTTACCAAATTAAAAGTCATTGTCTTATGATATATAATTCCTAAAAAAGTTAATTTGAGGGTGATATAGGATCCCACCCATCATTCAACCCTACAAAATTGTGGTACATGAAAATTATTCAAATATCACATCAATAAAGACCCATGGATATAAAATGGGTATAATATATTTTTCAAATGTATTCAAATAAGGAATATCATTACTAATTTTAATAATAATAAAAACAAGATAAAAACCAGGAAAATAAATTGGTATCCAATGACAACATGGAACTTTCTAAGTAAATACCGTTCAATTAATATAAAAAATCATAATTTATTTACACAATATAGATAAATGACATAAGGTTAATATTATAATTTCTATGATAATATAGTGTATGAAATCTAGGAAAAAACCCTTTGATCAATGGAATCTAAAATAGTCTATTCACAGAAGGAATTCATTAGATTAGAAACTTGTTTCATGGACTTTTAATTAATAGGAAATAAAATGGAATTGATGCATTATTTTCATGGAAAAAAATAATATTTTATAATAAAAATTGATAAATAAGATGGACTTTAACATTTTAAAAATATCATTCATATAGGGTAAGATATTTTAAAATATAATGACATAAGTGAAAAACACATTTTTTGCATTTTAAGAAAAATCTCTTGAGAAAAAAAAATATCATTGATACTTTGAAAAAATTTCAGAATAAATATGTTAGAAAAATATAATACAAAAATATTTTATAAAACATGAAAATTGAGGGTATAAAATTTCATATAAAATTAATAAGGTGGATTAAATATATTTTTACATCAAAAATGATAAAAATAGATTCATTTTGTAAATTCATAAAAATGAATCATAAGAAAAATGATAAAAATGTATATAAACTCTTTAATAATATGATGTAGTTGAAAAATTACCTCAATAAATTAGTGTGATATATATAAATAAATTTTAAAATCAATTCAATTAATACTGACATTGATAAATTGATATTCTAATCTATGAATAAGAGATGGGGTTAATTTCATTTACAAGAAACACATATGAAAAAATATGAGAAAAGAAAGAAATAATATTTTGAGGGGACATATAAAACTACAATGAATATCTTAATAAAATTGTGTATGGTTTTAGAAATAATAATTCCCCATATGTATTATCATTCAAAGAAAATATTGAATTTAAATAAATATTTTAAATGAAACCAATATGGTTTGACTAATGCTATAATAAAAAAATTTCAACATTGGCCTATTTTTAGTCAAAATAAATTTAATAGTGAACCTGATATATATCGTTTAAACCCCATGAATAAGTTTAAATATAATCATTATGCAGTAATCACATAATATTTTATTTTCCATAGTGAAAAAAATAAATATATCTCATGAAAATAAATATGAAACAATAACCCATTACCTTAATTCATTCTAAGTTGAAATGAATTTTAAAATCCTTAATTATTGTAACATATCCATCAAAAAAGGGGTTATGTATTTTTATAGATTCTCTTTTTAGGAGACTAATCCCTCTATAAGATGTATAAGAATGCTGAGGATTTGTTTTGATAGAGTTAAAGTCTAACTAAGTGGGTTTTTGTTTGAGGTAATGCTAAGAGAGGAGATTCCCTATTATAAGTTAAACAGGATGAGATTTTTTAAAATACCAAAAAAAAATTAATGATGGAAGTAACTCTCATGGAATTTTGGTCCACAATTTGTAAATAACTGATAGGGAAGTGGTAACTTTTAGCAAGGCCTCAACTATTAATTTCAATGCATGTTTTTAATATGCTTTAAATTCATTAAGATTAGATTTTTCATGTTTATTTCTTTAGATTTTACAATGTTAACTAGTATTTAGCAAATTTAACATTTCCTTTATACCCAAAAATAACATTCCTCTATTAGATAATTTTTACATACTGATAAAGTTTTTAATCTATTTTATTTAATGCGCTATCTAAATGTAATAAAAATTTATTTGAAAATACAAAATATATCATGTATTAAAAAATTATAAAATTATCACTCATTATATTAAATATTATTTGATTTTTTATAATAATATTTATATTTCAATAGTTATAATTTCTCACATAATATACATATTTTTTCAATAATTTTTTTCATAATTTTCCAAATCATATCGATATACTAATTATTCGATAAAAGTCCTAGAATTCATGGAACCAGTATAAATATAAAATCCAAATATCTAAAAAATAATACTAAGATAATATGGTTATGATGAATTAAGAAATGATGTTTAATTTTTAATTTATTATTCTAAAATATATAAATTTACCTTTCAAATAAAATTATACAGCATAGTGAATTTTTTTAGCATAAAATGGATTTTTAAAATAATATTTATTCTTATTATTAGTTTATATAAAATATTATTAAATATATAATTAATAATAAATATTATATTTTACTAAAATCTTGATTTTAAATTAGTATTCTACGATTAATTAATTAATTTTAAATCACATAAAAAGATAGATTCTTAATCGCAATAAATAAAAAAGTAAATTTGTATAAAATAGCCACTATATATATATTAATATATTTATTTATTCGATTTCTCTTATATATACCTAATAAATACACAACTAGTTATAGTAGAAATATTTAATATATATATATATATATATATCAGGTTTTTTTTAGTTCAGTGTTCTGTTTTTTGTAATATTTGAAAAAAATTACATAATTAAAGTAAAACAAATATTCAAATATTGGTTCATCATACCATTTTAATGAGGATAATAACCATTATTGAAACTCAGTTTTCTATTCAACTCACTCAAAATACTTCTCTGGAATATCAGGTAAACATCAGAACCCCAAAAAATATAGTGGATAATTGTACTCCATACTCCATCACCACTTCAATTTTATATATGATGTTAAGTTGGTCGATGGAGAAATATTCGTTAAATAATTAAAATGAACTGAATTCATAATGTGGTCTACTACAACAGAAATCTTATTATGTAATTTAAATGTTTTAGGGAGTCATATGATGAAATACATGGTTATTTTTCCCATATCCATAATGATATGGGTAATGGTTGAAAATAACATTAATTTTTTTAGTTCTTCCATAACCTTCTTGCATTAAAAGCACACATATACCTTTTTTAAATTTCTATATTCCTTATAACCCATAATAGTTTTTTATGTATCTTTACATCATCACACTTACTTTATCTATAGAGAATGATGATTTATATTTATCATCTGAAAGTTCTTTCTTCCTATATGGTTTTGATTGAATGTGTACATATATTTCAATCCTTATAACTGCATCTTGGTCAAAGTTATACTCCAGATTATTTGCGATTTTTTGTCGATCTAAATAATATTTTAGGATTCATTGATCTATACGTGAATATATGGTTGATAATTCATTTGGGAAATATTGGACTTCTCACATACCCATACGACTTCATGATTCAACCTTTTCGAGTCCACCGGTACTAGTTATATTCTATCCTCATCATGTATAAGGTAGAATTATCTATCAACCTCAGAGAATCAACAACCTTATTTTCCTTCCATTAGTTGTAATGTGTTGAGAATTCATAAAATTATATCAATTCCAACAATCACTTTTGGATCATATTTGACTTCTATGTGAATATATATTTCATGATATTGTGATTATTATATATGTCAAAAATTCCTCCTTACAGACAATGCTTCCAAATATATAATGAAATGATCACTACCACCAGGTAAATTCATGTGTTTGGTATTTTTTGGGAAATTATTAAATTGTAATGAGGTATATTAAATTATCTTATCATTCTACATTAGGATGCAACCCAAAACACTTTTATGAAGAATCACTATATGTTAAAAACCCTTCCCTACTATAAGGTAATGTAAGTATTGGAATAGTGAATAGCCTCTTTATATTTCCATGAAACCTTGTTCAAATTTTATTGTCTTAAGTAGATTTACTCCTTTCAATGTTAACATGGTTAATAGATTCTATAGCTTAGAGAAATTCTATTGAAATAATATATAACACCCTAATTATAGAAAAATCATTGATTCCTAGTTATAGATATCAGAATGGGCCATTACCTTATAAATTCTATCTCAATCATATCATCCAATATTCCCTTTCTTGTGATTACATAACCTAGTAATCATGCATTCCATAGAGAGAATTCAACATTTCTAAATTTTTAAAATAGATATTTTTTCTCAAATTATTGTACAGAAACCTAAAATTATATTCATTCCCATTGATTCTCAATAAGAATATAAGAATTTCATTGATAATGATAACCAAGGATTGATAAATTTAATCTCTCAATAATTTTTTCATTAGACCCATGAATTGGGAAGGAACAATAATGATTCTATATGGAATAATTATAAATTAATAATTTTTATATCTCATTTTGAAATATGTTTGTGAAATATAATCCCTTTTGACCATTAATATTTGATATCCAGATCAAAGTTTAATACACTATGACTACCAAGATCCTATAATTTGATCAAATAGTTCAGATAAATAGTGTAATGTATATTTATTATTAATTTTTATCCTTGTAAGATCATGATAGTCAATTAAAATATCCAATGATATGTGTTTCTTCTTAACATAGACGATAAGTGTTCACCATGGTGTCACATTGGGGAATTGAAAACCCTTATATAAATTATCCTTTAGTTTCTTATATTACTCTTCAAATTCAATAGAATCCATACTACATTATCTATTTGATATGGGAATAGATTCTGGTATAATTTCAATCAAGAACACAACCTCATGCTCCTGGGGAAGACCATGATGTTCATATAAGAATACATTAGTATATTCCTATATAATATGCATGTAATCAGTGTAGAATTTTTACATGATAACATTATAAATACATTTCTCGTTGTTCGGTATCAAAAATCATATTATAATATTTTCGTACAAGGTGATATCATTATCGTTTTGAAATGTCAGAATAAGATTATATGTCATATGAAATGAGATCTCATTCTCTTAAAAATTGATAGGGTATATTTGTGGGGATTTCCAATCAATACACAATATTATTTAAAATTTAACTATGTGTGAATAATTTTATATATATAATGTATATTCAGTGAAATTTTGATCAGATAGGATTAACATGTCTTATATAAGATCATCGTACCGCTAAGTCTTTTCACATATAGTTCAATCGCAAAATCTTATGGTGATGGTTTCATATTCATAGAGATCATGTATGATATAAAAAAATTAGAATATCCAGAAAACAAAATATCGAATTAAAGATCCAAAATAATGGATTAGTGTACCTCACATCACATATATGGGGATTACCATAATTAATAACATAAAATGGATACAACCATAAAACCATTTTCCATTTTACATAATTAAATTAGAATATAATTCCATTAGTTTAACCTATATCAGTATTACATGAAACTATGATACATTATGGTGGGTTATCAAATACTTATCACCCTATTCCCTCAATGTAAATTAGAAATCAAGGCTTCAAAAAAATAATGTGTATTTGATCAACCAAATCATATCCCTTAAGAGTCTATAGCTAGGTGTATAGTATTAGGTCTACTCAACATGAATCATAGTGATGATCGATTAAATGATAAACCAACCATTTTAGGTTTGATTTCCACATGGTAAATCTAAAACAAAGATGTATCCACAAGACTTTAACCAAACATGGATGTATTTCTAGGAAAATCAACAGCTTAAGTCAATATCATTATTTCAAGATAACTTCCAATAAGTAAAGTAAATCCTATGGATTTTACTAATGTTATCTAACCCTAACATCATTGGTAAAAATAATAATCTACCAAAAATAACTAAACTTTATCTTTGTCACTAACTAAGGTGAATTAGAGTAAAAATTACTTTTTTATACATCATTTCCATTAATAAAAATACTACATTACATAATTAAATCAATAACCTAAAAATAGAGAGGTTTAATGTCTCTGGAGACTTGTTAAGAATGTTTATTATTTTATATTACTTTAGAACAATTTCCCCACATTTTTTTCTTATTATATATTATACTAAACATATCCCATGATAAACTTATCCTTGTCCTCTAGTAAATGGGTACAAAAAAATGTTTTGAGCATAAATCCCGTATAATGGAGAAATAAAAACATAAACATTTTACCAGGAATGATATCGTATTTATATGTTAAAAAATAATCAGGGGAGAAAAATCATAGGAAATTTTAAAAATGGTTCAAATATAAATATTAAAGAAAAAATAATCCCATTTGATTAAGAATATAACAGGATGTAAAAACATGGAAAATGTGATAGTTAAATCATGATCTTATGATATTTTAACTGTCACATATCAAAGGATTATTGAACAGTTATATGAATAAATATATAATAATTTGTATCCAGCACCACTATTTTTTCTCATATCAGAAAAAGTACCGAAAATAATTTCCCGTAGCGAATCAAGAATCCTAATTTGATCCCCATAATAGAATATGCATCACAACGTATATACCAATTCAGAGTGAGCATAAGTATTCATTTTACCATTATCTAATTACATTTAAAGCTATAACCAATGCTTTATAGGGATCTATAAGTCCCACAAATCACTTAATGTTTAACCATACGCATGTGTTCCATAAGAAAACATTTAACCATCAAATCATAAAAACATAGGAATAAGACTGAATTTCACATTAAATTTCAAATGATTAAAAATAAATAACTATATAGACCTGATTAATTGATTCCAAACTCAATCACCCAAAATAGGAACGTCATGAAATATATTATATGGTGATTTATAAAATATAACATCATAGAAAATAGACCTCATTTTAGAGGAACAGGAAAACAAAATCTATGACAAAGATAAGAGTATGAAATAAAATCATTAAAAAAATATGAAAATATAATAAAAAAACATAATTATATTTCAAAATAATAAAGATAACATTTTCAGTAAGTAAAACATAATCTTTGAAGAAAGATCAATTCAATAGAAATTAATTCATAAAAAATCAGAATTATTAAAGACATATATTAAATTTATGGGGAAAAAAATCCAAAATAGATGGTGATTTTAATTAAGGACTCATTTTCCATAGAGAGATAAAATTTGAAATAATATATAAAAATATACCAATTAATATTTGGGACACATAATGTCATATAAAAAAATACATAACTCATACAACTATATTTGAGTTACCAATGTCCCTTGGGTTTAAGGAATGTTTGAATTAGATTAATATGAAAGAGAGTTCAAAAAATGATCCTTCCAATATAATGAAATGTGTGTTTATTATCCCACATGAAATAATATGGTAGTGAATAGAAAATAATAATGAAAAAAAGAGTATAATAAATTTTATTTCCCATGTAATTGAAAATTGAGAAAAGTTACTTGTGACTTTAATCCTATCTTCCACAGATGCAGAAAAACATCATGTATAACAAGAATACTATTGTAATATGTAATTTTATTACTATATTAATAAATAAAAATATAAATAATTTAACTTTATAATCATTATCTACATGTATATTAGATATTTTTTATATATTATTCGACATCGAGTGTTTACTTTTTTGACTGTATGTATTAGTTTTGTTGAAGTGGTGTAAGTATTAATTATTCATCAAAATTTCATTAATATAATATTGTTTTATTAATGTTTAGGCGTGGATACCTATTTATTAAAAAAACAAATAAAAGTACAAGAGACAACATAACATAACAAAACAATAAGGGTAAACCGAGAAACAAAAAACGAGACACATCTTCCCACATGGGAGCATATGTTCATTCTATGTTGTGAGAGGCGACCACCCCTACCAAGAGGGTTATGGCCCCTCCTCCATGTCTTGACCTACATCCATGGACCATAGTCATCATCTGAGAGCACCATAAGAAATATCGTTTTCCTATTTACAACATTAGATGCTCCATCACAATTTTTCACATCATCTTGACTACTGGACGAACCAAGCAAGCCAAAAGAGATGTTACTACTAAGATTTCTATTACCCTAACCAGTTATAGGCTGAGTAGAGACATTACTTATTGAAGACACACATTTTGGGATTTCATTAATTCTTAATTTCATATTTGAAGGAGGATGATAATATAATCTTTCTAAATGTATGACCATATACACATGTCGAGGAATAAAAAAGGCCTCACTACTAGCAGTAGAAGAGACCTTCTTTCCCTACCCAGAACCAGGACGCACATTAGCCTCGTGTTCAATAGGAGAAGTGGGCCGCATGCCCTCCCCTGAACCTGAAGGTGCAACACCATGTCTGGTAGGATAATCATGAAAACCAAACACTTCTTGACCATTTCTAGAAATATTAGATTCCTCATGACCATCATCCTACTAGAACATTCCATGTCTAGTACTCATAGAGTTCATCTGATCTGTAGGTGGAGGCATTATTTCATTGGGAGACAGGAATCCAACACTTGTTGATGTGATATACTTATTTTGATCATTTTCAATATTAAAATTAGTTATTAGTTGATTTCTCCCATCAACAGAGGCAAAATCATCACATAAGTCAATGTTTGGTAAAACTGAAACAATATACAAATTATTAGAAGAAGATGAAGTATATTTTCATGTCTTTTCCACATAGCCATGGTAGCTAGAATAGTGCTCAATTGTAATATAGTGTAACACATAAACATTCATAGGGGATTATAAGCAGTGTGATTAATGAGTCATATTATACGTGGACTTCTTTGATACTGCAACATATATCTTATCTTTTACTATTCTACTCCTACCATTTTCCATGATCTGTTCCTTCCAAAAACTGTAATCAGCTTCAATATAAGAAGATACCTCTTTTATCTCTTGGATATCAACTGAATCCCCTTCATCTTCACCTTCTATGCCCATAGATAAGAAATCATTAAAATAGGATCCATTTATTTCATCCTTTTAAGTAGTACCATCAGTAACCAATTGATTGTATTCAATAAGATCATCCCAATATAAGTAGATTTTTTGTCATTTTAATAGAATAAACTAAACCAGAGACCTCATAAGCATTGAATTCATCCCTTGGGGGAGGATCTATAATTATAGTCTTATAGAAGGGATGATAAGGACCAAAATTAGTTGCTTTAATCTGACCTAAAGATGTGTTGACATCTTGAAAGATAGTACTATCATTTCCAGTAGGCATCTCTTTTCTAGGCCTCTTTTAACAATGATTCATTTCATGACCTGGATCCTAAAAGTTAGAGCATACAATTTATCTTCTAAAAAACTCATTTGAATGTCCAATAAGTTTATAGATAACACAAAAGGGTGTAATTTTTTCCAATTCTATCCTAACACTTCTAAAGACCCAGAAATTCCCTTTATTTTTTTTAATATATGGGAATTTTATGAGTCTGAAAAAATTGACGGCATGTGATTCCGAGTACTGGTGTGCCCAAAAATTCATTTCTGATCTTTGTTTTCAGGTACGTTGAGTAAACATGCGAGTGGGTTTTTATAAATTTTGAACCGGTTGTCGAAATTGAAATATGAGGACAACGTTGAAATCGTAGTGCCGGTTTTTTCATAAGTAGACCTTAACCTCGACTGTAGTAAATCGAGGGTGAATGCTAATTTTTCACTTTTTTTGGAAATAAAAATAAATAAAAATAAACTTTTATTATATTTTTTTGTCAAAACCTCCCATGTGATGTTATGGAGGTGGGTACCACCGAACCTAAAACCCCCAATTTAAATTCTAGCTGTGGGGACCACCTAACCCCCCCCCCCCCCTTTAAGGGGAGATAACTCTTGGGCTTTATCCCATCTATTAATTATGCCAACATAATATAATTAATTGTACCAACGATTAATTGTGTCAACATAAATTAAATTGGTGAACCTATTTTAATTTATGATGGTTCCTCAATTGATTGTTGGAAAAATCATTGGAAAGAGAGACAGATTGTAAGGGAGAACCTTGGGAGGAACCCATCCACCAATGAAGAACTTCTCCTCCAAACGAAAAAAGTTCATCGGAGCCAAGGAAGAGGATGATTAACGAGCCCAACATCGGAATCTTGTTGTGGAGGCCACAAACATTGGATCACTCTTCGCCATCACCATTTTCATCTCGCGACACATCAAGAAACCTTCAGGGTATGGGTTTTGTTATTGTTCTTGGTTTAAGATGAATTTATCCTCTTCATTCGCGTACTACCAAACTAATGCAGAGGAAGATGGACAAACAAACACGGCCCGATTCCTTTGTAGTTCTTCTTGGTTGGTGTGTTCTTTGCAATGGAGAAGGAAAAAGACCGATTCTAGCTATTGGAACCAGTGAAACTTGAGAGTGGCGGCCACCACCATGGCTGACCGCGACGAAGGCGACAACGTGACCAAGCCATTAGAGAAGGACCACGGCCCATCGGCCACGGAAGATGCACGATTCCACGTCTCCCAGTGGAGGAGGGCCGTAGCTTGTGCCGTGACGGTGAAAGAAGGTCAGCCAACTTCATGTCGACTGCAGAGGAGAAGTTCACGGCATGCCGCTGAGGAGACATGGGGCCGGCTGTTTCGACTGGCTGAGGGGGATGGAGTGGGGCCTGCTCGTGTCCTGTATGCTGATGGAAACCGAATGGCCGAAGCACGATTAGTGATTCGGGAGGGGGGAGGGGAGATCCCCCCCTCTGGTGGGCAGGCTGGGCCCAGTGGGCCGAGTCGGACCGGAACCAGACCAACTTCAACTCATAATTGGTCTTTTGGGAATAACTTTGGCACCATGCGTCCGTTTGACGAATTGTCTATGGTGCCGAAAACCATAGAGTGAGATGGGCATTTTAGTATAACCCACTTGAAATTTGGATAATGTTGGGGTACAGTCATGTTGGATCGTGCACGAATCCAACCGGGCCCTCACAACTAAAAGTCCAATAACATACAGACAGGGCATCCGATTAACGTACCGTCTATTGTGTTGATACCCCTATTATGTGGCTTTACATTGCGATACTTCTTCGTGAGACTTGGTGTAAGTTGGAGTATTGACCAGTAGCTTGAGGAGTGGACTCTCTTGGAGAAGAGAAAGATTAGTGCGGGTACCCTATAGCTGGCTCTGACGAGGTACTAGGATCCTGTGTTGGTCTGCAGATGTATGAGGATCCTGTGTGGGTCTGACAAGGTACTAAGTTCCTATGTGGGTCTGACGATGTACTAGGATCATGTGTGGGTCTGACGAGGTACTAGGATCTTGTGTGTTTCTGACAATGTACTAGGATCATGTGTCGGTCTGATGAGGTACTAGGATCTTGTGTGGGTCTAACGATGTACCAGGATTTTGTGTGGGTCTGATGAGGTACTAGGATCTTATGTGGGTCGGATGATGTACTACGATCCTCTGTGGGTTTGATGATTATTTAGTGTCTTCCTCTTAATAGAGTAAGATGAATTAGTAGTTACATCTAATCATCTCTACAATTTTACCTATGTTATATCCAGTGTGAGTTGTGTCTGTACCTGTGAGGTATGTTCCATTGTGGAAATACCTTGGTGGTATTATTTTGTGTGACGTACCTGTGAGGTACTTACCTTCATGTTATTTCTTCCTTTGTGAACAGATTATCTGTTGTCTTTTTAGTTGGACTCTGTGTTTCCTCATGATTGAGATGGGTATATTTGATAACTTAGGTATATGGAGGTGGAACTTAGACGAGGATACTACAGAGAAGACCGTTCAAGAGCTGTACCTACCGTTCAGGTAGGATCCTTGGTAGGTGTTCACATGAGTTGTTCCCGTTTATTTGTACTTTTTACATTCTGTTACTTTCCAGTTGGGCTAGTATTCTATACCTTTTACTTGTTGTACTCACTATTTTTAATATTTAGTTTACTCGGGTTTGTATCTTGTCGTGTGCTTGGTTGCGTGTGTTTATAGGATATAATGGAAATTCCTTCCTAGTTTTAGGGAATATGACATTATGTGCTAGTCGCCAGCCCCAGGCCTAAGGAAGGCGGGCTTGGGGTTGTCATGACATTGGCCACGAGGGACAAGTCATGATAAATTGGTATAAGAGGAGTCAGTTATACCATAGAACATAGTACATTGATCTTTTTTATGGCAATAGTGTCAACTTTAGTGAGCGTGGTTATCAGTTTATGGAATCCAGTGTTGGTTTGGCGGCCGACGTAACCATACACCTAGACCCTAACATCTGATTTGCGACTCAGTGCATCAAAACACTGATTGCATGTGTGTTTTAAAGGGTTTTCTTGGTGATCTTTTTATGTCAGCTCGCTAGGTATAACTTGTTGACCATGGAATGCCTGTTTCTTTTCAGGATTCCTCCACAATGATAGCTATATAGGGTTCCTGGTATAGTATGCACTGATAGCCCACTGAGGGACAAGGACTCAGTGCATGGACTTCTTTAAATAGACACACCAGAGGAAGCACCGGCGGTACCATTACTCATTGGGACACCGATGCCACAAGCCCCAATAGCAGAGAGTGCACGTCTCATGAGCACATTGCATGAGTTCCAGTGCCAGAGCCCACACAGGTTCATGGGAGAGATGGACCCACAGGTGGATGAGGATTGGTTGGAGGCTATGGTGAGAGTATTCTGACTAGTAGGGACACTAGCTTAACACATGGTTATCCTTGTCACTAGTCCTCTACAAGCATCAGCAGGAAGATGGTAGAGATTGTTACTCCAGGTTCACAAAGAGGTGTCACTTTTATGGTTAGACTTTGAGAGCCTGTTTCGTTTAGATTTTTTCCCAAAGACTCTTTGCGCAATGAGCATACATGAGCTTCTTCATCTGTAGGAGGGTAGCATGACTGTAACTCAGTATTTAGCGAGGTTCACTGACTTCTCACACTACTCCACTGATATGGTGAGGGACCCATTCTTTATGACTCAGACCATTGATTAGGGACTCAGGTGGGAGATCATGGTTTCAATGATTTCCCTTAGCGTCCCGATGCAGTCGGGGGATGTTAGAGCGAGCCCTCTCAGTGTAGAGTTTATTTTATGAGTATTCACCAGCACAGAGACCCACCACCAGACATCACAAAGCAGAGTCTTTGGAAGCCGGTGGAAAGGGGCGAGCTCAGCTCCAGGAAACTAAGGCCTATGACCATGGTGCTCCGAAGATGATATGATGCATGATCTATGTGTATTCCACCTTAACTGTAGTACTTATAGACATAGGTGCTAGTATTTCTTTTATTTCTACTACCGTCGTTCATTGTTCGAAGATTCTGACGGATCCATTGGCATGATACATACGGATAGAGACTCCAATGGGAGAGGATTCGATGATTATGCACTAGTACCAGCAGTGTGAACATACTCTAGGATGTGAGATCTTCAGCTGGGATCTAATAGTAGCAGCGTCGAGACCTTACGACATCTTCTTGGGTATGCTCGGGTTATCTATAGTCCATGGTCAGATTTACTGTATTAGGCACAAATTGTGGTGTTCCCACACAGATGGGACTAGGTTTAACTTCATCGACAAGAAGGGAGTCTTTGCAGCATAGGATGGACTTACTATGATGAGAGTGAAACCGATCACTCATCAGTTGGCTAGACTTACCCTCAAAGCAGTTGATGTGAAGATTCTGAGCTATCCTGGAGTGGTGGAAGAGTACATGCATGTTTTCCATGATTATGTTTTGGGTTTACCTCATCACAGAGATGTAAAATCTTACATTGAATTGTACCCCGGGACAACACCGATATCTACATCAGCATATCAGCTCGTTCTCGCAGAGCTTCGTGATTTATGGGTATAGCTAGAGGACTTACATGGAATGAGGTTCATTCAGCTCAGTGTTTCTCCTTGGGCAGCCATGATTTTATTCTCCAATAATGCATATGGGAGCTTCTGACTTTGTGTTGACTATCAGCACCTGAATCAGGTGACCATGAAGAACATGTACCGACTCCCTTGGATTGAAGACGTATTTGATCAGTTGAAAGGATCACAGTGGTTCTCAAAGGTAGACCTCAGGTCAGGTTATCACCGGTTAAGTGTATGGGTCGGGGATGTGTAGAAGATAGCTTTTAGATGTCGGTACGGATATTACGAGTTATTGGTTATGCCATTCGTGGTAACTAAAACTCCAGTAGTGTTAATGGGACTCATGAACCGAATGATTTAGCCATACCATGATCACTTTGTAGTAGTCTTCGCTGATGAAATTTTTATCTAATCGGATACTGAGAAGGAGCATGCCTACCAGTTTCAAATAGTTTTTGACACAATCCAAGAGCACCATCATTATGGTAAGCTCTCAAAGTTCCAGTTTTGGATCATAGAAGTTCACTTTCTATAGAATGTTATATCAGTGGATGGACTTGCGGTGGATCTAGTGAAGATCGAGGCAGTAAATTCTTGGGAGCCACCTAGGAGTGTGACTGAGGTACGAAGTTCCCTGGGATTGTCTAGTTACTACTGGAGGTTTGTGCCAGATTTCTCTAGAGTTTCATCACCTTTATCAGTGTTGACAATGAAGGGGAGACCCTTCGTTTGGTCAGAGAGATACAAGTGGGGTTTTTAGGAGCTGTGGAAGAGGCTGACTAGTTCCCCCATCATGAGGCTACTGAAGGAGGGCGTAGGGTACATAGTCTAGTGCGACACATCAGTGACCGACCTCGGATGTGTCCTGATGCAGGAGTGAGCAATGATCGCATATGGTTCTCGACAGCTGAGACAACATGATCAGAACTATGAAACATAGGACCAAGAGTTAGCAGTAGTGGTCTTCGCCTTGAAGATGTGGTGACATTACATGATGGGAGATCATTTTATAGTCTACTAAGATCAAAAGAGTCTTAGGTATATTTTCACTCAGAATGAACTGAACCTGAGACAACAACATTGGCATTAGATCCTCCAAGACTATGACTTCGATATAGTTCAAACTCATGGGAACGGGAACGTTTTAGCAGATTCCCTCAGCAAGAGATCTATTATATATCTTCTAGGCGAGGAAAAAAATCAGTTGGATACTTTGAAGATATCCTATGTGGATCATGATGGAGATGCTTTTATTCAGTATCTTACAGTCACTCCCCCACATCTTTAATGATTCTGGGAGGAATTGTGTGAGGACACTGACTGCGAGACTCAATGTGCTCAGATATCCACATGATAGGCACATAATGGATTTTCAAAAGGTGGGAAGAATGACATCCACTTAAAAGGATGTACTATGGTACCAGTGTTTCTTGGAGGGGAGTTGTTGAGGGAGTTCCACACGTCCCCTCTAGCGGTACATCCAAGAGTGGAGATGGTGTACCAGGACCTCTGACAACAGCACTGGTGGATGGGAATGAAGAAATCAATAGAAGAGTTTTTCTCTCGGTGCCTCACTTGTCAACAAATAAAGGTGGAGCATCATGTACCAGAAGCATTGGTTCAGAATTTAGAGGTCCCAGAGTGGAAGTGGGATGTGATATCCATGGACATCGTGACAGAACATCCATATACATCCAATGGTCATGATTTCTATCAGGTTGATCATCGACCGACTCACCATGTCAACCAACTTCTTACTGATCAGAGAACAGGGTTTAGCAGTGAGCTTGGGATGCCTCTATATGCATGATATTGTGATGATACATGGATTACCCTCGACGATTGTCACTTATCATGATACAAATTTCACTTCCCAGCTATGTAAGGGGTTGTAGGGGGTTTTCAAGATGCATTTTTGTTTGAGCACCACCTTCCATCCTCTGACGAATGGCTAGACTGAGCAGACTATTCAGACCATTGAGGAAATGCTACGTGCTTGCATCATCGACTTCGGTCTTTACTGGGAGTATCACTTGACTTTGGTGGAGTTTTTATACAACAATAGTTATCACTCCATGATTGGGATGAAACCATTCTTGGCATTGTACGTTTGTCCTTATATATCACCTTTTTGCTGGAATGAACTAGGGGAGTCAGCACTCATGGGACCAGAGATGGTATGGGGTACCACTGAGAAATTATAGATCATCCAGGGGCAGATAAAGACATCACAGAGTAGGAAAAAGTCTTATGCTGACCGGAGACAGAGACATCAGGAGTTCGAGGATGGTGACATCTTCTTTCTACGGGTCTCACCCATATGGGGTATTTTGAGATTTGGAAGGGGCTGCAAGTTATCTCCGAGGATCATCAGACCCTTCAGGTCCTTAGTAGAGTTGGTGGGGTAGCTTACCTCCTAGAACATCCCCCTCAGTTGCACTGGGTGCACAATGTCTTCCACGCATCCTAGATGAGGAGATACATGCACGATCCTACCCACGTCATCGACCATGGTGAGCTGAACATCGATGATGGTGCAACATTTTCGGAGGTTCTGTTAGAGATTGAGGATCAACAAGAGCAGGTACTTCATGGGCGGTCGATACCATTGGTGTGTGATTGCTGGAAGAATGAGAACCTCTAGGAGAGAACATGGGAGTGAGAGGCTCTGATACGTGCTCCGTACCCAACCTGTTCCTTTAGTTTGAGTTGTGGCTTCTGGGGACGGAAAGGCCTGAGGTGGGGATAATGTAAAGACTCCGAAATTCCTTGTATTGTTTTAATTATATGGAAATTTTTTGAGTCCTTAAAAATTAACGGTGAGTGATCTAGAGGCTCGATGTTCCCAGAATTAATTTCTAAACTTTTTTAGGTACGTATAGTAAGCGTGCATGTGGGTTTTTGTAACATTTGAACCGGTTCTCAAAATTGAAATTCGAGGACATCGTTGAACTTGCAGTGCCGATATTCGCTTAAGGAGACTTTCACCTCGACCGCAGTAGGTTGAGGGTGAATGTTAATTTTTATCTTTTTCAATGAAATAAAAATAAAATAAAAAAACATATATTTTATTTTTTGTTGAAAATTCCCATGTGAATGTTATGGAGGTGGGGACCACCGATCCTAAAACCTCAATTTAAATTCTAGTAGTTGAGGCCACCCAAAGCCCCCTTTAATTAGAGATAACTCTTGGAATTCCTCCCATCAATTAATTATGCCAATGTGATACAATTAATTGTGAAAAAAATTAGTTTTGTCAACATAAATTTAATTGGTGAACATATGTTAATTTTTGTTGGCTCCTCAATTGATTTCTAGGAAGATCATTGTAAAGGGAGAGGGGTTTTAATGGATAACATTGGGAGGAACTCATCCACCAATGAAGAAATTGTTCTCCAAACGAAGAACGTTCTTCGGAGCCACGGAAGAGGAATATGCACGAGCCCGAATACGGAATCGTGTTGCAGAGGCGACATACATTGGCACTGATGCACGCCTGTTGCCGAGCGTGGAAAAAAGAAATTATATTTTTTTCCTAGTGCAGCACTATTACTGAAAAAGGTCGTCTTTCTTGATGAGCCTTTCAATTTAGTTTACATAATTTATTCTAATTCACCTAATATATATCTTTTTGATATTTTATTATTTAATGAACGGAATTTCAATCCTTTTGGGTTTTTTATAATTAATTACAATCACTTGTAAAATGATAATTTAAACAATCATGAAAATATAAACAAAATGAGTTAATAAGAAAGAACATGGTATTGGGGTTCAATATTGAATTGAATCATTATTTTTCTCCATGTGATTGATTTTGTTTGATAATTAAAACATTAAATCTCATGTTTGAATCATTATTCTGTTTCAGAATAGAAGTATTTTAAGTCGCATGTCATTGGGGACCATCACCCGATCGGGAAAAGTTTTCTCACCAAATAATGCAACTCAAATCTCCTACAAACTCAATTATACATTAATGAAAAATTCAGAAAACCGTGACCTCAACCCGAGCCATGTCTCGTGATTAGACTATCATTTCTAAGAGTATGAGATTACATGGTGGAGTGGGTGAAGTAAGAGATAGAGAGATGGAGATAAAGAGGGAGAGAGAGAATGAAATGATGAAAATGGATGGAGAAACACAAATTCATGGATTAATAAAAATAAAATTAGAATTACAATTGAAAATAAAACTAAAAGAAATCTAAAATAAAAATAAAATAAAATGAAGAAATGAGGGGTGAAGAGAGGGGTAGCAGTGGCCCGTTCCCCGGTGGGATCTCTACATGGCATTGGGTGTCGAGCTGATGATTTTATGAGGATGTGGCCTCCTTTTATATGAATATTTTGTTCTCTGAATGATTTCACGTGGATGGACCCATAAATAACTTTGTTTCATTTTTCCTCCTTCATAAAAGATATTCATAATTGTAATGGATGTCTCCCCTTAATGGATGAAAAACTCCATGGAATTAAATGGGTGAGCGCTCCAATGAGTCCTCTTCGATATCCAAGTATAATCACCTAAATTGTAGCTGGGGAGGCCGAAATGTGAATCCTTTATGGTGGTGGGGTCCACAGTCTCTGCCCAAACAAATTTACAACATCAAGGAATTTTTAGGCCCTTTAGATAGCTGAATCAGCTCCTAGTCTAGAATACAGACTTGGAGGAAATAAAATCAGGATTCTAAAAAAATTTAATCACAAAGATTGGACATATATTTTATGAGAAATGAAAATAACACCCCTGCAGTAAAAATATGTCCAATATCCATAATTATGCGCTTTTCTCAATTATGTTAATTTTCATTATAAAATTTATATTACCCATTATTTTAATAAAAAATATAAATACATAGGGTTTATCATTGAAAAAAAGTAAAAAATACTTATTATTTGATAAAAAATATGCACGTAAATTTGCTTTGTCAAATACCCTCATAGTTAAACTATGCTTATCCTCATGCATAAAACCTCAACATGGATATCAGAGCACACAAATGTTACTAATATTCAAAATTCGATGCCATAGAATCTAAAAATTTTCAATGTGAAATAAAACTTTCAAAAACAAGCATAAAATATCAATTTAACTTCCCATTTTTAAAATAATGATATAATTCACATATTTTACTTTTCCCCATTGAAAATTGATGGAACTTATCATTTCATTCATTCTAGCTCCATTATTCATCATCATTAACCATTCTATGTCATGATTTAACTCACTTTGGATTTTTTCTCTCATCACTCATGATACAATTCAATTAGAGTTATGCTCATATCATGAAAACATGCTACATATACATAGGTTAATAAATGAAATACATTCTCCACATTGTAAGGAAAATGACACATAAAATCATGAGGACATGCAATAAAGGTTCAAATGAATATGAGGCTTAATGTTGGTAAAATTTTATGCTTTAAAAATTAAGGCTCAAGGAGGAGGATAATCTCTAATGTACAATGCATGATATTAAAAATAAAAGTGTAATAGAATTCTACCCTTCAAATTAGCAACACCAACATCCAAAAACTCAATGAAAATGTTATTATCAAGTAAGCATAATGAATGATTTTCACACCCTCTTGATTTTTTTATTTTATACTTATTTTATTTTTTGAATTTTATGATAATATAAAACCACACATCCATCACCTAAATATATAAGATCATAAGATCGTCATTCTGGAAAATGGTGAATTTTTTTCTCCCAAATCACAATCCATTTTTCTATTTTTTCTTTCATTTTTTTCATTTTTTTTTCAATTCAAGAGGGGAAAACAATAGATTATAATGAATTATTTCCACAACCTTTTATAATTCCCACAATAAAACCCCCACAATTCTTCCTTAAAATTTGTATCATCTTGTCTACCATGATTTGATTTACCCGTACACTTCAACTATACAATATCATGCAAAGACCCAGAGTATGATAGGAATGGATAAAAATGGCTGGAAACATGGATCATCCCTATAAAGGTAATTCATGGTCCTTATGGGTTAAAATAATGATTGATGTATAGGTGGTCTTTTAAGGATAAGATTCTTTTCAAAGGATACCTCAATCATTTTAATTGTGTTTTTGTAAATTCATAGCTTTGACAAGTTTTAATACAAGTTCTGGTCAGTTACATGTCCCAAGATCACTCAAGAAATATGTTCAAGAATAATTAGGATGTACTTGTTCTAGAAATCCTCTCGGGAATGAGACATATGGTATTGGACAATCACTCAAAGCATGATCAATAACAACAAATTAATTCACATGAATTTCAAAAATTAAATGTATGATAAATGCTAGGGAAATTTCATTTACATAAATCAACTAATTCCCTTAAATTATGAGTTATCATTTCAATATCCATGCTTCAATTTAAAAACTCAATTATTCATTTCAATAATTTAATAATATCAAAATTAAAATCTAAAACATGGCATCACATGATTTCTATGAAACTAATGTCTCCTAGATATGTTGAGTAAAACATGAATTCAAGTCTTGGAATGGAATTTTATCATTATACCTCAAAACATGTTGTGGAATAAAATGTGGAGAATCTAAAAGATAAAACACTAATATTGAACTCCATTTTCTCTATGAAACTAGGTCATTCCCGTTCAATGTCTAGGGCTTCATTCTACCATCATGATCTTATAGAAGAAAACAACTAAATGTATCACAAGTATTATTTCATTTAAGATCAATAAAAAGAAGAGAGTGGGCTGCATGATAGACGACTTCCTAAAAAATGAAAATGAAATCTAAATTCCAAGAATGCATGTAAACATAAATCTTTGTATGATCTCCCAAGTGGGACCTAAATTTTTACTACCTCTAGAGGTAAGTACCAGTTGTTATCCAAAGTCTGATGCAGGATGAAGCTTCTTTGATTTGAACTACCACATATTGATTTTCCCAACTTGTGCTTCATCCTTGTTCTTAAGGGATGATCCATGGATAGAGTATACCATATACTCCCCCTTCACAATGAGGTATAGCTTGAATAGTGGGGGTAGGATGAAGTATGGACCATCCTCTTCCTTGGTTTCTACTTGTGAAACCTTCTTAACTTCCTATGCTGACGTCATGGGGGCTGCATGAAGAGAAGCCTCTTGTCTGATTTCATTAGGCTCACCTACTTGGATCTCATCATGGGGCTCCTCCAATACATGTTCATTGAAATCAGGGAGCTCTATGTGTTCCTCAACAGGTGTGTGTCCACTGTATTCTTCATCTTTCTCCAAGGCATAACAATGAATGTCTAATTCTATATAATCAAAACAAGAGTTAGTGATATACAAATCGGTTTCAATAAAATCATAAGAGAAGGGGTCAATGAAAAATTCCCTCCCTGAGTTGGTACAACTTCAATCCCTACCTCAGTGGTATGTTCCTCTTGGATTATGATGGTGGAAGGTGAAGGCAGTTATTCGGGCTCCTCCACCTAAAATTTGTCCTCAAGCTCATATATGTCTTCTATGAAATTCGGGAAGACTATGTGGTACTTTCTTCTTTTCCTCATATAGTTTTAAGTCGGTTTGGAGTTCATCAACCATCACCATTAAATATTTCGGTGAGATACATGTTTTAATGCCTCTTTTCCCTTTCTTGGCCATTATCATCAGTGCATTAGCTCTTTGTTGGAGGGAATCCTCAGTTTAGTCACGTTCTTCCACCTATGAGTAATTTTCATCCATTTAGAATAATAATCATTTGAATTCATCATGAAAAGAATTTTTTTTGTTTTATATAAGAAATAAAATCTAACTATGATGTGAAAATAGAAAAAGTAAATGAATAACTAATTGGATCCCCGACAACGATGCCAGTTTTGACACACACTTGTCATGGGGCATGGAAAAAAACAATTATATTGTTTTCCTAGTGCAACACAGTGGATGACCAGGGTGGTATCTCTTGAGGAGCCTTTATATTTTTTTACTTAAATTATTCTAATTCTCCTAATATATAACATTTTTATATTTAATATTTTAACGAATGAAATTACAATATTTTTGGGTATTTGATAATTAATTATAATCACACGTAAAATGTTAATTTAAACTATCATGAAAATCTTACCAGAACGAGTTAATAATAATGAAATTGGTTTTGGGGTTCAGTCTTGGAGTCAATTATTATTTTCCTATAAGTTTTTCATTAAGATTGATAATTAAAACATTAAATCTCATGTTTTAATCACTATTCTTTTTCAAGAATAGAATTAGTTTTAGTCGCATGTCATTTGGGACCGTCACCCAATCAGGTACACTCGCCACACTAATGAATGTTACTCAAATCTACCACAAAATTATTTAAATTTTAATGAAAAAATCATGAATGCCTTGACCTTACCCCGAGCAATGTCTTGTGATTAGCCTCTCATTTTCAAGAGTATGAGATTACTTGGTGGAGTGGGTGAAAGTGGAGAGAGAGAGAGAGAGAGAGAGAGAAATAAATGAAGAAAAATGGATAGAGAAACACAAATTCATGTATTGATAAAACTAATATTTGAATTATAATTGATAATAAAACTAGAAGAAAACTAAAATAAAAATAAAATTAAAAGATTAAATGCGGGGGTAAGAGAGGAGTAGCAGTGGACCGTTCCCCAGTGGGATCTCTCCTTAGATTTGGGTGTCGAGATTATGATTTTAGAAGGAGGAGAGGGCCACCTATTATAGGATGATTTTTTCTTCGATTGTTCATGCAAGGATGGACCCATAAATGACTTTGTTTCATGTTTTTTCTTTCATAAAAGATGTTCATAAATGTTTGTGATGTCTCCCCTTAATTGAAGAAAAACACCATGGAATTAAATGGGTGAGCATGCCTCTGAGTCCTCTTCCATATCGAAGTGGAATTACAGAAATTGTAGCTGTGGAGACCAAAATGGGCATATGTTACAGTGGTGGGGTCCATGTTGTCCACCCGATCAAATTTCCAACTTCAATGGATTTTTAGGCCTATTAGATGGATGAATAAGCTTCTGGTCTATAAGAAAAAATTAGAAGAAATAATATCAGGATTCTAACAAAATATTAATAAAAACATTGGACATAAATTTTATGAGAAAAGACATAAATACCCTTCTGGTCAAAATCTTTCTGAAATCCAGAATTATGCACTTTTCTCAATTATGCTCATTTTCATTATAAAATTCAAATTACCAATTATTTTAATAAGAAATATAAATACATGGGGTTTATCATTGAAAAAAGTAAAAAATATTCATTATTTGATCATTAATATGCGTGTAAATTTGCTCTGTCAGGCACCTTTTCACCTTCACCATTTTTATCTCGCGACACATCAACGAACCTTCAAGGTTGGGGTTTTGTTATTGTTCATGTTTTACATAGAATTAAACCACTTGATATGCCTCATACTGAACATATGCGGAGGGAGCGAGCCAAACAATCACGACCCAATTCCTTTGACGTTCTTCATGGTTGTTGTGTTCCTCGCGAAGGAGGGGTTCGACAACTAGTGGTGGCGATTGGAACCACTGAAACAAGAGAGGGTGGACGACCCCATGTCCAGCCATGAAGAAGGTGGTGGCATGTCCATACCAGTAGAGAAGGATTGTGGCCCGTCGGCCTCGACGGAACAATGGCGGCGACCAGCGGAGGTCGACCGTGCGGAGGGGGGTGGTGTGCTTCTGCGCTGCCCGGTGGAGGAGGGCTGCGGATTGTGCCATGGCGAAAAACTGAGGTCGGCCAGAATCTGGTCGGCCACAGAGGGGCGGGGAACAATTGGCCACTGAGGAGACGAGGGGCTGGCCATTTTTGTTGGCCGAGTTGGACCGAGCGGGACCCTCTAGGGGGCCGCGTGTTGCTGGAGACCGAACAGACGAAGGCTGTTTGGTGGTTGGGGTGGGGGCGCACGACTCCCTCCTGCTCGCAGCCAAGGAGCCCAACACAGACCTGGATACCTAGCATGGGCTGGGCCGGGCCCTGCGGGTAGGTCGAGCTGAACCAGGTCGGGTCGACCCAGGCCGGGTCGGGCAGGGCTAGAGTGGACCCGGACCAACTTCGACCCATAATCACTCTTTTGGACATAAAATTAGAATCAGGCATCTGAAAAACCATCTGAAGAACAAGAAAACTTGGAGAGAGAAGGTCCTTTTGGTAAACCCCAATTTAAATTTGGATAAATTTGAGGTATAGTCGGGTTGGATTGAGCACGAATCCAACCGGGCCCTCGGAACTAAAAGGCCAATAACTTACAGACCGGGCGTCCATTTGACACACCGTCTATAGCGTTGAGACCATTTTTACATGGAAGTAATTTGGGATACATCTTCATGGGACTTGGTGGTAGTTGGAGTATCAAATAGTTTCTTGAGGAGCAGACTCTCATAGAGACAAGCAAGATTAGAGTAGGTACCTTGTAGCTAGCTCTGATGAGGTACTAGGATCATGTGTGGGTCTAACAATGTACAAGGATCCAGTGTGGGTCTAACGAGTTACTAGGATATTGTGTGGTTCTGACGATGTACTAGGATCCTGTGTGGGTCTGACGAGGTACTAAGATCCTGTGGGTCGGACAACATACTAGGATCCTGTGTGGGTCTGACGAGGTACTAGGATCCTCTATCAGTCTGACAATATACTAGGATCTTGTGTTGGTCTGATAAGGTACTAGGATCCTATCATATGCCTTGAACATCCACTGTCAAAGTACCACATGTTTTTCCAGGAGCTCTTTAAGCAGCTTTCCTATAACATAATCAAGAAAAGACAGATTTTGGTACCCATACTTGTTTGGGTCTTGTAACATTTGTAATAAGTGATTTAGGAACCCATATTTTTCTCATAGGTATCCAATAAGAATTATGTAAAGTATTGGAAAAATAAACTGTATTTGGTCCACAGAAACATGAAACAGTAGAATATGTATCATGACTTGAGCTGGTTGAGTTATGTACAGAATTGGGAATAAAATTATACGTCATAGAATTTGAAACAAAATTCATTCTACCAAGGATTCTTTTACCAAGTTGATAACCAATTCAAGTATTGAATTTGGGGGAAATTTGTTTTCATTGCATTTGGTAAGGGTAGTTTTCCCATTAGTAAACTATTCTATGTCACTTTTCAATTGATCATTAGACATTTTTAAGTCATTTCTTTCTTTGATTAGTTGAGAATTTTTCTCCTTTTCCATAGTAAGTTCAGATTTAACATTTAGAGTGAGAGAATGTTGTTTCTTCCATGATTTATATATATCTTTTAATTCATTGCATGTCTCTTCAAGAATATTACAGTATTCAAAAATGTATTCATTAGTCATATTTTTTGAGTCACTTTCTTCATCAGAGTAGTATGAATTATGTATAGAAGAGTTCAGTGTCACCTCATATGTGTTTTTCATAAAACAAATATTGGATTTATTATCCTGTTCATCATGTGATGTCTCTGAGTCGCTTGAACTATCCTCAGAGGCACTCTAGATTTCCTTCATTTCCTTTTTTTACTTCTTATGCTTGTCCTCATATTTCTTCTTATACATGAGATTTTGAATGTCATCTGTTATATGTCCTTTGTGTTTACATTTATAGCATACAATTTCATCAAGTTTGTCACTTCTTTTCCAGTCCTTTTTCCAGTTTCCATTTAGATCATACTTTCCAATGATGTTAGGATTTCTGAAAAAGTTCTTCTTTTTGTAAAATCGTTTGAATCTTATGGCCAGTTGAGACATCTCTTCATCACTGTTAAGTGATGATTGTTCATTGGTGGAGCTTTCTATAAAATCTTCCAGTTTCCCATTGTCTTTGTGCTTCGAGAAGGTGGTATTTAATGCTACAGATTTCCATTTTGGTTTATCCTCTCCTTTGTTTACTTCCATCTCTTCCTCATACATCATCAGTTTCCCAATGAGTACTTTTAAAGGTAGGGTGCTGATGTCGCATGATTCTCTAATAGAGATAGTGGTTTCCCTCCATATTCCAGGTAGACATCTAAGGATTCTCATGATCTGTTCTTTGGCAGTGACTTCTCTTCATAGAGAAATCATTGTGTTGACAATCTCCTTGAACCTGAGATACATGTCAGAAATAGGTTCATCAGGTTTCATTTTAAAACTATCATATTTTATAGTATAAGTATTAAGTCTCATTTCCTTTACACTAGATGTGCCTTCATTTGAGACAGACAAGGTATCCCAGATTTCATGGTCATTTTTACAAGTAGAAATCCTATTAAATTATTCATCTCCTAAGGAATAGTACAAAGTATTCAAGCCTTTAAAATTATTATTTTAAAAAAGGTTGGTAGGATCATCCCATTCAATTCTATCGGTCATAGGAAGTTTTTATTCATCTATAATGGATCACTAAATTTCAATGCTTATACTCTCTAGATTCACTATCATTTTAATTTTCCATCGCGAATAATTGGTTCCATTAAAGAATGTTGGTCTGTTGGTTACAACACCTTCAAATATATTATTTATACTAATGAATTACTTTAAAAGAGCTAGAAATTTAGAATTAAAAGAAATTTACAGATCTTTATAGTATACATACAATCACAGTTGAGTTAGATTACACAATGTCTTAATAAAGCATCCTTTCATACCAAATGTTGTTCGGAGTAGTTCACTAAAAAGGGGAGGGTTGAATTGAGTAACTATAAAAATCTCTGTCAAAATAATTTTATTTTAAATGAAATGGTTTACCAAAAAAATAGATACATCCGAGTTAATCAATGATATACTATTATAAGAGTTTGACTATTAAAACAACTTATTAAAAGATTGAATAATTCTCATTAATCTTAATTATGTATTATTAATATAAATTTTGAATATATCCTACTAATAAAAATCAGTTATAACTTCTTTCCAAGACTAACAGTCAAAGTGAAATTAGTGTTTTATGGATTATGCAATAAAGAAGTAAAACAGAGAAGACGAAATTGAAACAGCACAACGGATATGAAAAAAGTGGTCCAGTCTCAAGCTGAGACCTAATCCACTCCACTTAGTGATCACCTGACACCAAGCAGTTTATATAAATAAACATTGATCCACACCATGGATCGGGGTTAACAATAGTACACAGACTGTCCAGGTCACACAGGGACCTCTTCCATAGTTTTTTTGGGTAAACAAAATAATAACCAGGCCACACAGGTACCTCTTCAACAATATTCATGGGTACACAAAAATATAAAGAGATTGGTGTAATGATTTAGTAATCCTCATGATTAGAATAGGATTTAGTGTGTATATGGAATATACAGAGTACACACACTTCTCAAAAAGTAAGTAAAATAATCATTTAGGGAGAGTAGAAATGATTTTAGAATTCTCTAGTGATTTGACGTGTAGCTCTGGATTACTTTTATTAAAGAGAATTGCTTCTAAGTCCTTCTCTAGTTTTTCTCTTGAAAAATAGAGTGTCGCAATTCAGCTTGTGTTCATTACGATTTTTGATAATATGAAGATGTTATGTGGATTCCAGTGTACTGTGTATGTTCTTCAATAGAGTCGTATTTCCTGCATGAGATAATTCTTTCTTTAGAAATGTTGTAGTGTTTTCTTTGTGTTCATGCTCACAGGCTTGTTTTTCGTTCAGTATCATGATCACTTGTTCTTGGGCACTTTTCACTCTTTATCTTAGAATGCATGAGTTTAGCTGACATGTTCCATATGTTTCGTACCTCGTACCTCGTAATATGTCTAGAAAGAAACATTAATTATGTCAGTGCATTAAATGCATCAAATGTGACCGTTAAAAATTAAATTGAAAGATGACAAAATATTTTAAGAAACAGTGTCACAATATGTTATGAAAATGGTTTATCCTTCACACGGTGTCTGAGTGTCATAGTATGAGTGTCACAGTGTCTTGTTCTCGGTGTCTGAGTGACATGGTATCCTCTTCATAGTGTCTTGCTTCCCGGTGTCTTGCTTAAGGTTTCTGGCTTACGGTGTCTGGCTTACTGTGTTTGGGTTATTGTGCCTATCCTACGGTGTCTGGCTTATGGTGTCTGGATTCATGGTGTCGGGCTTCACGGTGTCTAGCTTCATGGTGTCTGGATTCACGGTGTCTGGCTTACCGTGTCAGGCTTCACGGTGTCTTGTACTTAGGAAAATAACTGTATTAAGAATTAAACAGTAATATGTGTGAAATGGATTGATCATAACCATTATAAAGCATGAGAGAACTTGAAACATAAATACACATGATTGGATATAATTTATAGGAGTTCACTAGGCTGAATAAGATTTGCGATCATTTTAACATGATTAATACATGAGGATTCCAACAATATCCCCCTTTTTTATGATCACATATCATGCACGGTTAATGTGTAAATTAGATTCAACTATAGAGAGAATAGCATATAGAAACTTCTCCTCCTTTTAGAATTATGAAAAAGTGGAAATTAGAGAGGGTAGACAGTGCAAATTCCATTTAGAGTAAGCAGAGTTTAGTTCAAAATAAGGAGAGATACTAAAATAACTATATCCCTATAAAAAAGGAGTAAGTACTGGTCTTCTTCAAGGATTTGAATTTTCTTTTCCTTTATCAGCAGCAGAAGAGGAAGTCATAGGGGTATTGGTTGATGTAGAAGAAGTAAGAGAGGTGGTAGATAGAGAGGGTAAAGGGAGACCTTAAAAGACTGAGGGAGCCAAGTTAGGAGCAGTAGAATATATGGGCAGTCACTGATCAAGAATCACAGGCCTGATCTGACTGAGATGTTGGCCAAAAGACATGGTAGTTGAGGCTAAGGCAGAGATGAATATAGGCAGCCCATGTCTGAGAGGTGCAGCTACTGGAGTAACAATTGATGTACTCTGGACATGAAGATAAGGTCTCAAGAGTATTATGTAATCTGAAGTAATCTCTCCACTACATTCATGGCTTTTTCAATGTCATATTTGTTTTCCATAAACTTGTCCAACAATCGGTTAAACTCGGTTAGATTCTGGAATTGGTTTTTGAAGGCTTGACTTATAGGAGGAATTCGAAGATTCTATACAAGGAATTTGATGTGGTTGGTCATATCACTTTTGGAGAAAATTTGGGTGAAATAGAAATCCACTTTCATAAAAATATCCTACTGGGCATCATTTTCAATCTTGATGTGAATTTGTACAAGGTCAAGAACTCTATCACTGTTCCTGATAAATTCAGATAAATAAGTCACATTAAAGCCACTGAAAGCATTCTAAAGCTCTTCTTTGTGTATATATCTGAGAAAAGTACTTTCCAAAGAAGGTGTAGAGGATTGAAAAGAGGTATTAGAAACTTTGACAACTATTGTCAGATATTTGAGCTGATTTAGTACCTTTGAAGACAACCAGTGTAATCATCAGTGAGTTTATTAAGGTTCAACACAATCTCTCTCATGTCCTTAAACAGTTTTTTTTCTTTTTCACCATCTGTTCATCCACGTATAATAGATAAGGGTGAATCTTAGACACAAAATCTCGAGGGATTTGAGAAACAGTGGGTTCTAGAGGAGTAGTAGTAGGCTCTGATCATGAATGCATCTCTTTCTGCATGTGTTAATCCATTCTTCTAAGGGTCGTGACTTCATTACAAAGCAAATTATCTTCAACTCATACTTCTTGAATTTCATGGGGCATATTAGGTTATATTTTCCAAATTATCTTTTACAAAAGTATTGAGGCATCTCTCTCACTCAAATTTGAAACTGGACGAGGTTGGGAGTTCATAAGCTTCTCAACTCCATATAAGATAGTATCTCCAAAATCCATTAAATCATCCTTACTGACAGAGGGAAGCTGTTCAGATAAAGGATGAAGTGTTGGAATTGGTACAATGATAGGTTCAGGTTCATGTTTCTTCTCAGGTACAATGTTTGAAACTGACTTCAGCTGAAACAGGGAAGAGATATCAAGACCGATTTTAGTAACCGGATGAGATTCACTCAAATCATAAAAACTAGGAAATTTGTACTGAGTGACCACAGTACATGACTCTGTTGGATGTGAGGCATCATCATACATAAGATTTAGGGTTTTCTACCCCTCAATAGGTGCCTCCTGATTAGTACTGAGAGACTTAGGAGCTTGGTCTAAATCCACAGTTTCACGTCTATGTTCCTCATTCATTTGTTTTCTATACTACTGAAAGGCTATCTCTATCCTCTCATCAACAGAGGGTATTATTTCAGGAAAATATTGTTCCACATGGAGTTATTCTAGATATTCTTCTTGCACACTAGGAAGTTCTTCCAGATTTGCTTCTTTTGTAATAGGGAGTTCTTGTAGATTTGATTCTTGCGTAACTAGGAGTTCTTTAAGATTTGCTTCTTGCATGGCTTGATGCTCAGATTATGTCTCCACTGATTCTTTTTTAGCCTCGAGTTGGATTTCCAGATTGAAATCTTCACTAGGGGTTAGAACTTCTTCTTCAAGAATAATAGGAGGAACAATAGTCCTTTCTTTCTCAACAATAACTTCTTCCCTCTGAGGTACTTCGACCTCTTCTTCAGTTTATTTTGAATACTCAACAAGTTCATCTGGTTCCAAACCAGGATCAGAAATGTATTTCGGCCTTGATGGATAATCCACAGGATTAAACTTCTCATAAACTTTATCATTGACTTCCAACCACTCCTTTTTCCAAGGGTTCCAATTTATCTTCATTCTCCTGATAGTGGCGTTAGAGAGACAATATTCACAGTCCATAAGCTCTTCTTCATTAGGTCCAACTACGCCTTTTGCAATAAGCATGGATGATATCAGCAGAGAGTAGAACCAAGAGGTGGACTTGGATTTAACCTTGATCAACTCACACATATGATGAATGATGTACTTTCATAGGTTTATCTTGTGTCCTCTCTTTATAAGGTGAATCAAAAAACACATCTTGATACTTTAATATAGAAAAATATCCTTTTCATCAACTAACCAGATTTTGAACAAACTTAAATAGTAGCCTTGTTTCTCTATCATGTTCAGCAGCGATGGCCCTTCTCTTGGTGCCATTTCATGTTAGGGTTTTCAGAGCATCTTCAAGATCAATGAAATTAGTTAAAGGAGGAGGTTCTCTTTGATAATCCTCAAATATACCTTCATGAGGTATCCTAAGAGATGCAACCCATAACCTCGATGAGAAGGAGAATCTTTGGTTATTAACCCATCTCCTCACAACATAAAATTCACCAGAATAAAAACATAAATGCACTTACTAGTAGAACTGAGCCACTAACCTATGATAGATGGGTCTATTCTCCCTTGAGAACCATTCTAACTGACATTGTTATTTAACCACTTTCAATACTAGATATTTTCTAGAAAAAATCCAATCGGTGAAAATTTATTTCTCAGGAACAACACATCGATTTAACAGATTCAGTTTCAAAGGTCCTTCAAGTGTGAGCTTATAAGAAATCTTCTTCTTCTTCAGGAAGTGCTTCTCAGGTGTGGATGGTGATGGACATTTCATTCCTGGTATCCACCAAGGGTTCAAGAGAGAGAGAGAGAGAAGGGGTTGCAAGGTTGAAAGGGTTTGAAACGAGAGAAAGTCGATGTGAATAACTGAGTAAAATGTTTTTGTTTTATCATTTGGGAATGCCAATCATCACAAAAATAAAAACATGGGAAAGTAAAATAGGTGAAATAAAAATTATTGTGATACGAGTTTATAGAAAATCATAAATAATTTTCATGGTGAGACAGTAAGTAGTCATCACACTGATAAAGTGAGTGAATGTCACAGTGAGACAGTAAGTAGTCGTCACAGTGTGACAGTAAGTGAACTTTTCATTGTGCATTACGGTGAGTTAGTAAGTGTCAAATGTAAGTACAAAGTGCTAACTGTGAGACCGTAAACATGAGAGATAGTAACTGAGAAACTGTAATCATGAAACAGTTATGTAAAACATAATAAAATATTGAACAGTAAGACATGTAATATATCTATTTGAGATTTATCATGCCAAGATCATGTATGATATATTCTATTCTCTCAGAATATAATGGTTTAGTGAATATATCAGCAAGTTGATATTCACTTCCAATGACTTCCAAGGTGATATCACCTTTTTTATAATTATCTCTCAATAAGTGATGTCTTACATCATTATGTTTTTTCCTATAATGTGAAACATGATTTTTTGAGAATTTAATAGCACTTGTGTTGTCACAATTTATTGGTACATGTCTGAATTGATATCTATAATCTAGTCATGTGTGTTTCATCCACAAAATTTGTGCAAAAAAACTTCCAACAGCATTGTGTTCATCTTCTGCAGTAGATAATGCAACAAAATTTTGTTTCTTACTAAACCATGATACTAGTGACTTTTCTAAAAGGTGACATGTTCCATAGGTGTTATTTCTATCGAACTTACAGCCACCGAAGTCAACATCAAAATAAATAACATGTTCAAACAATTGTCCTTTAGTATAGAACAGACCTAGATTTGGTGTATGCTTGAGGTATTTGAAAATTCTCTTTACAGTATTTAAATGAGATTCTTTAAGATTTTCTTGAAAACGAGCACACAAACACATGCTAAACATAATGTATAGACAGCTATTAGTTAAGTAGAGTAAACTTCCAATCATTCCTCTATAAGTGGATTGATCAACAGATTTTCCATCATCACCAAGATCTGACTTACATGTGGTACTCATGGGAGTTTCACTACTTTTAGTGATATCCAATCCAACACGTTTTAGATGATATCTTCTGTATTTAAATAGATTTAAAATAATTCCGTTATTATATTGAAATATTTGAAATCGAAGAAATAATTTTAGTTCTCCCATTAAACTCATTTCAAATTCTTTTTGCATTATTTTAAAAAAATAAATACATAATGAATTTTTTAAAGATCCAAAAATAATATAATCTACATTGATTTGAAGAACTAAAAAATCATTAGAAATTAATTTTATGAAGAGGGTACGATCAGATATTTCTTTTGTAAAACCTTTTGAAATTAGAAATGTACGCAATCTATCATACCAAGATCTTGGAGCTTGCTTTAAACCATATAAATCTTTTGATAGTTTGAAAACATGATTGGGAAAATGTGGATTTGTAAATCTAGGGTGTTGTTCAACAAAGACATCCTCAGGTATATACCCATTTAAGAATGCACTCTTAACATCCATTTGATATAGTTTGGAATTCAGATGTGCATCATAGGCAAGTAGGATTTTGATGGCTTCAAGTCTTGCTATTTTAGCAAAGGTCTCCTCATATTCAATTCTTTCTTCTTGAATATAGCCTTGGGAAAATAATATATCTTTTTTCCTAACTATATTTCAAGATTCATCTACCTTATTTATAAACACCCATTTAGTGCCTATGATGAATCAGTCCTTGGGTCTTTCAACCAGTTTCCAACCATTGATTCATTCAAACAGATTATGTTCTTCTTGTATATCCATTGAACAAAATTCCTTGATGATGGAATCATCAATGTTTTTAGGTTCAAATTATGACAAGAAGGCTTGATGTTCAACCTGATTTCTAATAGAAGCTCTAGTTTGTGTTCATTTCTCTAAGTATCCTACAACAGCATCTAAGGGATGATTTTAAAGGGTTCCAATCTTTCTAGAAAAATAGGGACTAGTGATTTCAGTTTCATCAATAGATTCTGGTTCATTACGACTCGATTGTATAGAATTTTCAGAATTGGAAGTTTTCACAGATTCATTCATAGAATAATTTGACTATTTTCAGTTGATGTTCATATTTGATACATCATCCTCCATATTTTCTAAGATGGTTCTAGGCTCATGTGGATCTGTTTCATCAAACTTGATATGAATAGATTCTTCCACACATTTAGTTCTCTTATTGAATACTCTATAGGCATTACTTAATATTGAGTACCCTAGGAAAATTCCTTCATAACTTTTGGATCCAAATATGTCAAGATTTTCCTTAGTGTTGAGAATAAAGACTTTGAAACCAATAACTCTCAAGAAATTAACCTAATGATTCGTATTTATCTAGAGTTCATATGAGTTATTTTTGAGAATTGGTCTAATCAAGACTCTATTGATTGTGTAGCATGCTGTGTTTACAGCTTCATCCCAAAAGTAAATATGTATGTAATATTCACTAAGAATTTCTCTACCAATTTCTTGCAGTTTTCTACTTTTTCATTCTATAAAACCATTCTTCTGAGGTGTTCTAGGGGTAGAGTAATTGTGACTATAACCATTTTGTGAGAAAAAGGATTCAAACTCTAGATTTTCAAACTCACCACAATGATCACTTCTTAATGATTAAATTTTAAGGCCACTATGATTTTCTACAGACTTGGAATTCATTGTAAAATAAGAGTAGGGTTCACTTTTGCCAGCCATGAAGAAGTTCTAGGTATATATTGAAAAAACACTTACCAAAACATAAACATAGTACTTCTCATTTAAACTAGAAACTCTAGATGGTCCAAACAAATCCATGTGAACCAATTCGATGGGTTAAGATGTAGAAACTTATTTCTATGTTTTGAATGTCAATTTGTGTTGTTTTCCCTTTTGATAATGATTACATACTTTCTAATGTGGAAACTCAAGTTTGGGTAAGTCTATAACTAGGACTTTTCTAGTTAGATTTCAAAGGGAGTGAACATTACAGTGTCCTAGTCTTCTATGCCAGAGCCAATATTCATTATGAAATACACTTAAGAATGAATAATTTTGAGAATATTAGGAATCTAAATTTACAGAATAATCTTTATCATTTCTTAATGTAGAAAATACCAATTCATCTTAGAATTAAAGACATTACATGCATAATTTTCAAATTTAACATGATATCCATTATCATATAATTGTGACATACTAAGCAGATTATATTTTATGCCATTAACAAATAGTACATTAGAAATTAAAATCGAATCTGAGTTAACAATCATGCCTAAGGCAATGATATACCCTTTGGCATTGTCACCAAATGTGACATGTCCTCCATCTACTTTTATCAGGTTCTTGAAGCAAGAGTAGTATTTTTTCATCTTCCTTGAACATCAACTATCCATGTACCAAATATTTTTATAGGAGCTCTTTAAGAATCTTTCCTATAACATGATCAAGCAAAGAAAAATTTTGGTACCCACACATTTTTTAGTCCATTAACATTAGTAATATGTTCTTTAGAAACAAATATTTTTCTCATCGGTTTCCTATAACCATTTTGTAATGTATTTTAAAAATAAAATATATTTGGTCCAAAAAAACCTGAAATAATAGAATATGTATCAGGACATGAGCTAGTTGAGTTATGTCTAGAACTAAGAACTAAATTATATGTCCTAGACTTTGAAACAAAATTCGTTCTACTAAGGATTCTTTTACTAGGTTGATAAACAATGCTTGTATTGTATATGGGGGAAATTTTTTTTCCTAGAATTTTGGTAAGGGTATTTTTCCCATTGGTAAAATTTTCTAATTAACTTTTCAATAGTTAATTATACATTTTTAATTAATTTTTTTCTTTTAGTAGTTGAGCATTTTTCTACTTTTTTGTTAGTAAGTTCAGATGTAACATTTACAGTGACTGTATGTTGTTTCATCAATGATATATATTTATCTTTTAATTCATTGCATGTCTATTCAATCATTTTACAGTATTCAAAAATTTCTTTTTTAGTCATATTTTCAGCGTCATTTTATTCATCTTAATAGTATGAATTATGTAGATAAGATTTTAGTGTCACCTAATAAGTGTTTTTTATAAAACACATATTGTCTTTGTTATCATGTTCATCATGTGATGTCTCTGAGTAGCTTGAACAATATTCAGAGGTACTCCAGGTTGCCTTTATTGCGTTTTTGAACATTTTATCCTTGTCCTCATATTTGTTCATATACTTGAGATTTTGACAGTTATCCATTATATATTCATTGAGTTTACATTTGTAGCATAAAATTTCATTAGGTTTTTCACATCTATTCCATTCCGTTTTCGAGTTTCATTTTAGATTATACTTTCCCTTGTCGTTTGGATTTCTAAAAAATCTTCTTTTTGTAAAATCATTTTAATTTTCTAGCCAGTTGATCCATCTCCTCATAATTGTCAAATGATGATTGTTCAGTGTTGGATATTTCTACTGAAGCTTCCAGTTTCCCTTTGTCTTTGTGCTTCGATAAGGTGGTATTAAATGCTACAGATTTCTTCTTTGGTTCATCCTCCTCTTCTTTATGGACTTTCAGCTCTTCCTCATACATCATCAGTTTCCCAAGTAGTTCATTTACCGGTAGCCTGCTATTTTCACATGATTCTCTAATAGAGATAGAGGTTCCCCTACATATTTCAGGTAGAAATTTAATGATTCTCATGATCTGATCTTTGGCAGTGACTTCTTTTCCTAGAGGAATCATTGTGTTGACAATCTTATTGAACCTGGGATACAGGTCAGAAATAGGTTCATCAAGTTTCATTTTAAAATTATAATATTTTATAGTATAAGTATTAATTATCATTTCCTTTAAACTAGATGTGTCTTCATGTGAGACAGACAAGGTATCCCAAATATCATGGGTAGTTTTACAAGATGAAATCCTATTACATTCTTCATCTCCTATGGAATACCAAAAAGCATTCATGGACTTACAATTGTTATTGTAAGCATGGTTGTTTGTTTCATCCCATGTAATTATATCAGGCGCAGGAATTTTTTATTCATCTATAATGGATGACCAAATTTCAAAGCTCATAATATCTAGATGCATTTTCATTTTAATTTCCAATTGAGCATAATTGGTTCCATTAAAGAATGGGGGTCTGTTGGTTACAACACCTTCAAATATATTATCCATACTAATGAATTAATTTAAAAGACCTATAAATTTAGAATTAACAGAAATTCACAGATGTTTAAAGTAAAACTACAATCATAGTTGACTAAGATTACACAGAGTCCTAATAAAGAAACATTTGATACCAAATGTTGGTCGGAGTAGTTCACTCAAGAGGGGAGGGGTGAATTGAGTGACTATGAAAATTTCTGTTAAAAGAATATTATTTTAAATGAAATGGTTTCCCCAAAAAATAGATACAGCTTAGTTAATCAGGGTTATACTTCTATACAATTTTTATTTTTTAAACAACTTCTTAAAATATTTATTAATTCTCAATAATCTTAATTATGTATTATTAATATTACATTTGAAGTTATCCTACTAAGAAATATTAGTTATAAATTCTTTCCAAGACTATCTATTAAAGTGAAATTAGTGTTTTATGGATTATGAAATAAAGAAGTAAAACAGAGAACACTAAATTGAAACAACATAGGGGATATGAAACAAGTGGTTCAGTCTCAAGCCGAGTCCTAATCCAATCCACTTGGTGATCACCTGACACCAAGTAGTTTATATAAATAAAAATTTATCCACACCCTAGAACGGGGTTAAAAATATTTCACAGACTGTCCAAGTCACACAGAGACCACTTCCAACAATTTCATGTGTAAAAAAAATAATAACCAGGCCACACAGGGACCTCTTCCATAGTTGTCGTGGCAAAAAATATATAAAGATATTGGTGTAAGGATTTAGGAGTCGTCCTGTTTAGCTCAAGAGTCACTATGTGTATGGAATATACAGAGTACACACATAGCTCAAAATGTAAGTAAAAGAGTCACTAAGAGAGAGTAGATATGATCTTAGAATGCTCTTGTTATTTGAAGTGCATCTATGGACTCCTTGGATTAAACATAATTGCTTCTGAGTCCTTCTCTGGTTTTTGTCTTGATGAATAGTGTGTCCCAATTAATATTGTTTTCTTCACGAGTGTTGATAATGTAAAGATGTTATGTGGATTCTAGTGTACTTCATATGTTCTTTATCAGAGTTGGATTGCATGCATGAGACAATGCTTTCTTTGAAAATCTTGCAGTGTGTTATTCGTGGGTGTGCTTGAAGGCTTGTTTTTTGATCAGTATCGTGCTCACTTGTTCTCGGGCACTCTTCACTCTTTATCTTTGAATGAATGAGTTATAGTAGACATGTTCCATGTGTTTTTTACCTCTTACCATATACTATTTCTACAAAGAAACATTAATTATTTAAGTGCATTAAAAGTATAAAATATGACTGTTAAAATTTATTTTGAAACATGACAAAATAGTTTACGAAACAGTGTCACAGAATGTTATGAAAATAGTGTCTCCTTTACACAGTGTCTAGGTGTCACAGTCTGAGTGTCATGGTGTCCTTTTCATGGTGTCTGAGTGTCATAGTGTCTTCTTCACAGTGTATTGCTTCACGGTCTCTTGCTTACGGTGTCTAGCATACAGTGTATGGATTATGGTTTCTGGATTAGGATGTTTGGCTTAGGGTGTCTGGCTTATGGTGTCTGGCTTCACGGTGTCTGGCTTCACGGTGTCTAGCTTCACGGTGTCTGGCTTACTGTGTCAGGCTTCACTATGTCTTGTACTTAGGCAAATAACTTTAATCAGAATCAAACAGTAATATGCATGAAATGGATTGATCTTAACCATTATAAAGCATGAGGGAACTTGAAACATAAATACACATGATTTGATATAATTTATAGGAGTTAACTAGGTTGAATAAATTTTTGATCATTAAAACATGATTAATACATGAGGAGTCCAAAAATATTAACCCTTTAAAGCTATTATCAATCACAACCATGAACGACATGAGTGGAAAAGGGAATACAATGATCCCTGGAGGTCATGGTCCACATATACGTGTAGATGGTGATTTCATTTTCATAGAATGTGAGAATGGATAAATATTATTATTTATGTAATAATATTAAAAATTTCACACATAACATTATTTTTTAATAAATTATCCTTTTATACTATCTATGTTTGTTAGTGATATAAAACGAAACACCTTTATTAGTAGAGGTGGTAGTCTTCAAAAAAGCATTCTTCGCATTTTCATGTTTGGTAATTTAAAAGGGAGGGGAGGATAATTATTACAACCAAATATTAATAAAATATAATTATTATATTTTTTATTTTAAAATTTTATGTTGGATTAATTTAATATTAAGAAAAATTAGTGTAGATAAGAAATTATAAAAAACATAATGAAATGGTTTGAGTGTTATACCTCGCTAATTGTATTATATATATTTTTGATATGGATAAACCCTTTAGTGATGGCCATTCCAGAACTCCAATACCTTTATATGGTTTCTATGTGTGTTTTAAGGATATTTTTATAGGTTTATTTCAAAACATAGGGGGTACGTGATTTTAAGTGAGGAGAGGAGATCCTTTTTTTATGGGAAAAAGGTTGAAATATTGTTAATATCAAAAACTTTTTTATAATGGGAAGTCATTGTCTAGAAATGTGGCATAAAAATCAAGAAATAATGAGGTGGATATGTTATAATATTGATAAATTCATTAATCACACATTTACACATAAGATTTAATTGTTTTTTTATTACATTTACCTTAGATTCTTTATTTTAATATTTTATCATTTTCTATATTAACTAGTTTCTAATTGAGAAACAAATAATTTACACATACAAAATAAAATTATACATTTTATATAATTTATATGTAATGATTCCAAATATTAAATACATAAAATTTCTTTCAATTTCTAAAATTTTTAAAATTTTATTTTTATATAATTATTATAAACTATCTTAAAAATAAATAATCGAGAAGAATATTACTTAATTTATAATAAATTAAATATATGTTTTTAAACTACATTACATATTTATAAATTTATAAAATAACTTATAAAATTGATATTTTATCTTGAAAATGGTTTCATATATTTCCAAATTAATCTTATAAACTATTTATTCTGTAAAATGAATAGTATTTATAAAAAAAGTGTATTACACTATTCATATAACAATCCTAAAACAATACTTCCAAATACTGAGCTAAAAATATAATGATTGAATTTATGTATTTTACACTAATAATAATTACCCAATTTTAACCATATAAAACAGAAAATATCATTATAATATATTAAATCACTTATAAACCCAAGAACATTTTAAGATTACAGTTTTAGAGAATTAAGAAGAAATAATTACATAAAAAATTCCCAGGATTTCCAGTTAGAATTCATACCACTATGCCCATCATTTCATATTCAATATTAAATCTTTAAAATCTCGGATAATATTATTTACATGTGAAAAATTCATAGAAATAAATCATTTAACATCGTTCTTTATAGCCTGGGGAAAATGAAATATAATAAGGGTGATATTATGTTCACATTATGTGTAAATATAAACATTAAGAATTCAATGTCATCATATATAAAAAATGAGAATAAAGGAATGGTAACATAATCAATTTGAAAGAAAATATAATAAAAGAAATATTACCTAAAAGTCATATATCATGGAACATTTTCCTTGGCATAAATTTATAACAAAATAAAGAGTCGTAAGAACAAATAATCTTGATCTATGCGATCTCAATAATGATCATATAATATTTTACAAACCAATATAAATCATAAAGAACACATGTTGTAATCATGAAACATTATCAAAATCACCTATGTTAGAAATAAATATATACTAGATTAATATATATAAGCGAAACAACCTAGTTAAACTCCATTATCCTTTCTG
Source organism: Viscum album (assembly GCA_963277665.1). NCBI lineage: Eukaryota > Viridiplantae > Streptophyta > Magnoliopsida > Santalales > Viscaceae > Viscum > Viscum album. Next base: position 2,121,983,647 of record OY728140.1, read on the forward strand.
ACAAATACAAGTATCATTACCCAATGCATTGGATTTATTTGTCTGGCTCACCCATTTGTATAACCTATATCGGGATCACATACTTGTATAATATGTATTGGTCTCACCCACTCATTTACATTGTATTGTAATATATGTTCACCATAAATAGTTTCCGTGTATCATTCATGAATGAAATAATTTAAATCTTTCACTTTTCAAAAAAACGCCCAAGAAAATAATCCTCATTATTTTATAGTTTGGTTAGCCTATGGAAAAGAAACACCTTTCATAAAAATATCTTTAAAATAATCATTTTTGTAAATTCAGAGAAGGAAGATGGATTGTATCTTAATATAATAATACTTGTGAGGTAGAAAAATCATTAAACAATCATGATATATGGGAAAATACATTCTAAATAAAATTTAACCAATTTCATGGAAAATAAGTGAAAACACTATTTCATTGAGTAATATTTTAATTTTTTTTAAATAATGGGAAAATATTTTATTTGAAAATTTTAATGGAAACATATATTTATTTATTTTAAACAAAAAAATTTCATGGTGGTGGGAATATCCTTTTATTTTGAGTATGTTAGAAACAAAAATTCTTTTCAAACATTTATAAAAAGTTTCAAAATGTTAATCACATAGAAAATGATAAGAAATATTACTCCAATTACTTTTAAAAGAAGGTAAATGATGAATTTAAAAAAATTAAAAATTATTAATTCATATATATGATAATTCATGAAAATAAATTAGGAAACAAGGATATGTAATAAAAATATTATGAATCTAAATTAAGATAGAAGATCAATATCACTGAAAAACAACATTCTTTATTTTTTTTAAATAAATATGAGAAGAAATTTAAACTAAATATTTAAAATAAATTTAATAATAAAGAATATTAAATTATATTTTTTTAAAGAATATTATATAAAAATTATTTCCCATAAGGGAAATGTGGACTACAAAAATCTCAAAAAAGTAAGGATATTGTAAAATTAATCCTTCAAAGTTTTGGAAACTTTTTAATCCAAAATCATTGAATATAAGAGTACGATATGCATATGAAAATCCCATGAATTTCATGAAGTGATATTTCAAAATTAATTCACGAGGTAGTAATTTCACAATACAATTAAATCATGGTTCCTAGCATGAATCATGATCCAGGAAAATGATATTAAGGCGATGAAAACCATTTCCAAGATCATAACATTTAGAGTGATAATTAATCCATGAAAAGTTTATTTGTACAAATTCAAATAAAAATAAAAAATCATATATATATATAATAAAAAATTTATATATAAATTCATAGATAATCATGTTGTAATATTGTCAATGAAGAATACCTATAACCTTATCAAAAGAATTTGAGTTTAGAAACCCCTTACCACTTGGAAAAATTCATTTCAAATACCTTTAAATAACAAAATTTGATGTGAGACATAAAATACCATGATATATGTTGTATTCATGATGGAACATCAAAAATTGAAATTTTATACACCATTTAATATAAATAAGTATCGTAACATTGAAATTTTCCTCAATAAAGGTGAATTGAGACGAAATAACGTACCTCGAGTCGATAAAAAGCATGTATTTCGTTTTATAGCTGTATGATAAACTTATATCATTTATCTTATTTTATAAGAAATTTTTTCAAGTTTCATTACATCTATTTAAAATTGTTTCTTTCATCTATGATAATTTCATACATCATTACATAATATTCAAAGTCTACATCTAGTGTTTTGAGGACGTTCAATCCATAATTTCAAAATGAATTTAGTGTGGTGATTGTGACTTAAGGTATTATTCTTCTTACATCTCCAGAATAATAATCAAAAAATTATTATAATTATTATAAATTAATTATAATATTAAATAAAATAATTAAATATACTTATAAATAATTAATGATGTTATAATCATGGAGATGTTAGGTCATACGTGCATATGACCAACGTTTTAATTTCTAAACAATATTGATGGAACGAATGAAAGTATGATTTAATAATTATATAATATTTATAGTATCGTATAAATCATATTAACTCATTAAAAACATTATATATACCATCCATTTGATGTAGTGACTACAAAATAATCACATCTATTCATGGGGGTGGTAATAAATATGTATGCACAAACAACATTATCATTTTCATTTGATGGTAATGTAATAAAATAGATAATGTATTATATTTGTAAAATTATATTTATGACATAAAGATAATATATTTTCATTAATTCTATAATTATAACCATCGATTATTGGTTCTAAAATAAAATGAAATACATTGGTTCTTGAGTTAGTAGTGCACCGTACATATGAATAATGGTTTCATTTCCCCTATTATCGAAGAGGAGTTGGATATATGATATGAAATTAACAGAATAAAATATTATTATATTATTTTTATGAATTTTTTAATTTTATCATGGTCGAATAAAATATGAAAGTGGTATAAGAAGAAATAAAACTAAAACTTTCTGTTAAATATTATACCTCTTCTTCAGACAACCTCCTTTTATTTACACCTTAAGCCCCTTGATCTTAGTATTATACCAAAAATAAGACCAATAGAACTTGGGTATGGATGTTTAGAATATATTTGGGTAGGAATTGGCTGACCTAAATAGTTTTTTATGTTTGGAGAGGTCATTATATGGGGTTCCTATTTAAATGTGAGTGGAGGGGAACTCATGGAATTAGTTCAGGTATTAAATTAATATAAATTAATTTTGATTTTCATGTTACTTAAAATGAAAATAATTATAATATATAATGTGTTTATTTTTAAATGACTTTAAAAATATATTTTTTACTTGTTTAGGTTATGTTATCCCAATTATCTCATTGTTTTAACACTATACTAACCCTATAGATGATTACTATGGTATCATTGATTGTTACACTATTTGATACATGAACGTTTGTATAGAAGAAAAATGAACAATAAATGGAAAAAAATTATATTTTAATACATTACGCATTAACTGGGATGAATATATTTTTTTATGACTTTTAAGTCATTTATTAAAATATCATTTATTATAACATACCATTAGTGTCATTTTTAGAAATACATGACATATCAAAACATAGTATGTGTGTAACTCATGTAAAATGTATCCATAATGAAATTTATTAGAATATATGAGGAATGTGGTCATTAAATAATCATAAAGATATATTTTGGTTGGTTTGGATATCATTTAAAACACTATCTATTAATTTTACCCCTTGATTAATAAATTTTAACATTAAACAGGGTAATGAATTTTTCTATATTGAAGGGGTATAAATTTTATTGTATGTTGAAAAATAGGTAATAAATGGTCATGGAATTAATTATTTTACCATTAATCATTATCAGTTACAACCATCAATGTTCTTATGGTTTTTATGTAATATAAAAAAAATATTATTGAACAAAAAATACCATTAATGTCATTTTTGAAATTATTCATTTAGTTTCAAATTATAGATAAAAATATAGTAATGAAATTTTAATTAAATACATTAAAAAAACAGTAGTATTTTAGATTTATCTATTAAAATAATGTTATAGATAAAATCAATCAAAAAATAACATTTACTGTTTTTAAAACCATTTAATTGATTTTTCTAATATTTTCACAAACACAGTGTCAGAGTTGCGAAAGTATATTAAGAAATTATTTCATCACTAACAATTCAAAATAAATTATAAGTATAAATTAACTTATCATCTTTGAATCATCATTTTAAAATTTATTCAAAATTGATGTCACGATTGTGTCATTTTAGAATTTTATTTATGAATATAATATAAATGTAATTATCAATATAAGGAGGAAAACTATTATATTTAAAAAAATTATATTGTTAAGGTCTAACTGGTCTAATAAAATGAAATAATTTACTTTAATTTTGGTTTTTTAGACTTTATTCGATGATTTTAACTCTACTATAATCATTTTACCCATAACGAGGTGACATATATTTACCACTGTTTTTATTAATAATGTAAAAAATTAAAAGTGTTCTATTTTACAAATGTGGACATAATAATTCCAAATATGGTATCAATATTGATTGATTCATTTTTCTTATGTAGTATAAATCTATGTTATAATTAATCATGATATGTAGAATGAAAACCATTTAAAAATAAATTCATTTTGTTTATTAAAATATTTTTATACCAAATTCTACTAAAATATTGATTCTAATAACATTATTTGGATTAATCTTTTTAAAATAAAATAATTTAATTTGAGAACTAATCCCAAATAGAATGAACCATTCAAAATAAATGAAAAGAAAATATGGTTTCTAAAAATATCTTAGTCTTCTCCCTTGATTGAGAAAAATAAAACTATTCATAAATTTATAGAAAATATATCATAAAATAATATTGGAATTCTAAAGTAAAAAATGATATCACTTTTATCATACACTATTTCTAAAATTTCAATAAATTAATTATGATACTATTTTATAACAATATGTAAACCTATTTTTGAATAAAACATATTTTTTTAGCATAAAATGAAATTACTAAAAAATATAGTGTTTTTCCAAAGAATTAATAAAGACATTTTAATTAATTAGGCCATTTAGATATATTTTAAATTTTTTTTATTCCTAATAATACCTTCCAGTTTTATCGATAGGTTAAAACTATAATATTTGAATATTAATATTTCAAGGTTCATTTATGCTTGTTGTTTCATATTGTATATGTTATCGAACTTATTTTTTTTAATATAATAATTGTATATTACATTCTCCACGGCCCCTCAAATACATGTTTTCCTCAAAATTTGAACATTATATTCATAATCAAGGGTATGAAATTTGAAAATACCTTTGTTGAATATGCATATCATAAAAAGGGTAACTAAAATTCCACTTAAAAATAGAGAAGGTAAATATATATATCACTAAGAATAACATTCAACAATGTTTCTGAATAGGGGAACATTAGTTGGTGGTTGAAATATGGGCATGAAGAAAAATTAGTAATAAAATATTTATATATATTGATATATATAATTCTTCATAGGAACTTTTATTATCATGAGAAATTAAATGAGAATAAAACCATTAATCAATGAGGTGTGATAAATTCCATCAATTCATTAGAAATAAAGTTAATAGGATATCATTTTTTAGTGTACCTTTTTCTAAATTTTTTGAATTAATTTACCATTTATAACATAAAAAAAGAAAATATATATAGATAATTGAATTTATCCCTTAATAAAAGTCAACTAACTTATCCACTTTGGATAAAACGGTTAGTATTTGAGATGAATTGGTCATCCCAAAGAAATAAAATCAACTTTTCATGGCTAACATAATCCACATCAGGATAAAAATAAATTCTTTTTATTTTTTTATATTATAAATGAATAATTTTTTATCATATGGTATAAAAATATTCATAATTTTTAATCCATTATAAGAAATAATAATTCATTTAAATCCAAAATTCAATAATCACACTAATGGTTCAACATAGATCATTCCATAAATAAATAACCCAATATCCATGTTATCCTTAATAACATCAAAAATAAAGATTGTTGTTTCTATGAATGTTGTCTCATTATTTTCATCTCAAATCCCAAATATGATATATTATTATCATAAAATAGTACTTTACATTATTCCTAAGAGTTACGTATTCCTCAACCCAAGAAAACTCACCCAAAAATATTATTAATCGCCTTAAAATTCCATCAATTAAAATATAAAATGTGGTGTATTATAATTTGAACATATGATTTTCATTAAAAAATATACAACCATGATATAATTAATAACAATTAATTTAACCAAATAGGAAATGTTTATATTCAATAAATTTATCTAAATGTATCCTCTAATACCAATTATAATAATCCAAATCCAATAATTCTAGATCTACAACCAAATAATAATTTTTACATATCAATATTTGTTACCCATAAATGTGAACTAATTATAACCATAAAAAATGGAAAACATTAATCTAAAATTTTGGAATATATATAGACTGATGGTCCTTTAAGGGGTATAGATTTTGGTAGTTATGTGAAAATCACACATAAACAATACACATGAATTGAAGTGAGTATTTTTCTAATTATACTCATATTTTCATTTTTTATATTAAGTTTATAAAATCACAAATACAATTCTTCACACCTGAAACCTTTATAAAAAAAATATTTAACATAATTCTTCATACCCATGGGAAAAAAGAAACAAATTAATGGTGAGCTAAAATTCCCAATGAATGTAATCATAACCATTAAAAATCAAAATTCTATTAGTGATCATAAGATATAAATAATAGTATGATAACATAATCAAAGTTCCCAAGAATAACATAAATGGAATCCTACCCATAAAATCATGTATCATTAAACATGTGATGTGAAATTAATTTAAAACTATGGAAAGAGTCAAAGGAATCAATAATCATGATCTATGTGTTATGAATCTTGATTTTAGGGAATATTAAAAACCCATATAAAATTTAAAGTCAATAGATTCATCATGAAACATTATCTTCATAACCCATAAAAATAATAATAGTATACCAATTATATGAATTGAATAAACAAAATTGGTTAACTTTATCCTTCTATCATTTTCAAATAAGTAATATTCCCCAATAAATTGGATATCTATATTAGGCCCATCGGTTTGTATATGATGCATCAGTCTCACAAACACATATAAGATATATTAGGATCACCCAATCATATAAGATATATCTATCTCACCCATCGTCATAAATAATATCCATTTAAATTTCTTGAATAAAAAATTTATAATATTCCACTTTTCAACATAAAACCCTTGAAAACAACCATTATTCTTTTATAGCTACGTAGTTCTGTGGAAAAGAAACATGTTCCATGATAATCAATTAAAAAAATCATTATATGAAATTAATTGAAATAATATATATGGAATCATATGATCATAATACCTATGAAGAATAGGTATCAATAAATGATCATTACATAGTGAGAAAATATTTTAAAAGATAATTTATAATTTTTCATTGAAAACAAGAGAAAATATATTATTTGTTTGGTAATATTTTATAAAAATTTACAAATTATTGGGGAAATAATTTTCAAGGAAATAACCAATTTAAAATATAAAATCTTCAAAAAAAATCATTGGTGTTTTAAACACTATCCATTCCATATATGTTAGAAATAGAAATTATTTTAAAACAATTATAAAGGGTGTCAATATTAACTCATGTGGAAAACGTTAAGAAATTTAGATTTAATGAAATTATAAATAATTTAAAATATAAGGTAAAATTAAAATATAAAATAATATAACAATTATTAAGAGAATTATTTAAATCATTTCAAAAAAATATGGATATAAAATAGGAAGAATCATGATCTAAAATAAAATACAGTATCGGTATCACTGATGAACAACTTTTTTTCCTTCAATCAAAAAATGAGGAAATGGAAATTAAAAATTTAAAAAACATTCATAACAAAATTAGAATAAAATAAATATATGTTTCAAGAAAATAAAACAATTATTTCCCATAAATTATCCTTTAACATAATCAGTCATGAAATAAAAGAATACTATATCATAAAGGCTTTTCCATTACAGAAAATTTCTAATGAAATTTCATTAATAAGAAGAATATGATATGGATCTTTAAATAGAATGAACTTCATAAATTAATATTTAAAAATAAATTAATGGGTTATTAATTATACCATATATATAAATCAAGGTGCATAATATAAAACAAGAATCAATAATATGAGATTGAGGAAAAGAAATCATTTATAATGGTCATAGGGTTCGAAGTGATTATTAATTCATGAAGTGATAATGTGAAAAGGTAAATAAAAAAAATGTAAATATATTATAAAAAAATTTATAATTATTTCACACATATTCATGTTATATAAAAGTCAATGAAGATGATTTATAATCCAATGAAAGAAAATTGAATTATGAAACCCCCCAAAACATGGTAACATTTGTGTCAAATCCCAATATATAAAAAAATTATATATAATATAAAATTACATTAAGTGTTAAGGATTTATTATATAAAATATAAAATCGGTATTATATACAAAATAATAAATAAATTTGGTTCATAACATTAAAATATGCCACAATGAAGGGAAATTGAGATGTAATCCCTTACCTCGAGTCCATACATTCCATGCATGTATTTTAACGCTTTTATAATAAAATTATATATAATTTGTTTTGTTTATTAATAAAATTATATAATTTTAATACCTTATTTAAAACCCATTTATTTCCTCCATTTTAATTAAATACTTATTTACATAGTCATCCAATTCACGGATAAGTGTTTTAGGAAGTTTGACTCATAATTTCAAAATGGCTTCAAGGTGCTGGTCATTATGATATGATTCATTTTTACATAATATATATTAATAATTATTGAATAATTATAATAATTATAAATTAATTATACATTTACAATAATCCATTAAATATTTTTCTGAACAAATAATTATGTTAGAATCATAAAGATAGTTAGTCATATGTATGCATGAGTAACATTTCAATTTTTTAACAAACTTCATTAAAATAAAAAAAATTATTTTAGAATTATAATAATAATTATTACCTCATATATATCACATTATATTTTTAAATACTCTCTATATATGATACATGTAATGTAGTGATGAAAAAATCATATCACTTTATGGAGGTGGTAATCCACACGTATGTACGAACGACGTTCTAATTTTTTAATAGATGGAAATTTAATAAAATATTTTTTATATTATATTTGTGAAATGAAATTAATATTTATATATATTAAATCCATCATTATAACCAACCATGGGTGGTGTTGATGGAAATCGAATTACATCGGTTCGCGAGGCGGTAGTCCATCATAGAGACAAATGATGGTTTAATTTCTCATTAACGAAAGAGGAGATAGATATAGGTTAATCAATAAATTTAATAACATATAAATATATTTAATATAATTATTTTATTACTTAGTTATGGTAGAATAATAATTTAATGAGGTAGAATAATAAATAAAAAAATCTGTAAAAATATATAACTCTTCTTTGGAAAACCTCATTTTATTTACTCTTTAATACCTCTATGGATAGTTTTATTTACAAAATAATTCCTTTAGAACTTTTTTAGTGGTATTATTGAGATATTTGGGTTGGTATTGGTCCATATAAAAGTTTATTAAAGTGTGTATAACATAGAATAATCGGTACCCTTTTATATGTGGGGGGAGGGGTACTCTAGGAATTACTTAATGTATTAAATTAATATTATTTAATATTCAATTTCATGTGAAAAAATGGAAATAATTTGAATATAGGATTATTATGAGTCTAAATTATCTCATAAAATTAAATTTTCACAATTTTAGGTGATGATATAACCCTTATCCCTTTATTTTAACCTCTTCTTTCCTTCCCATTAACCATTTTGATGATTAATGGGGTATAATATGTTTTTACACTATAGGATCCAATAATGATTATCTGAAATAAAAATTTAACTGTAATTGGATAAAGGATTAAATTTGATGTCATATCATATTCACTTGTACAAATATAATATTTTTATGAATTTTAATAGATTTAATAATACATTGTTTATTATAAATTATTATTAATGTTATTTTTAAAATACAATATACATTTTATTATAGTTTTTATATAAATAATATAATTTTTTCCAAAATTATATGGTTTATAGGATAAGGTGGGTATGTAATCTATATCATCATACAATAAAATTTAGATATTTTTAGATATCATTTAAACATTATCGTTAGAGTTGACCGCATGGTTTACCAATCATAACATTAACTCGGTTAATGAATTTTTAAATATAAAAGGATGTAATTTTAATTAGAAGTTTAAAATAAGAACTTAAATATAAAAGGGATAAATTTTTATAACATTTATCACAGAAATTTCCATCGTGAAATATTATTTTTATTTTTAAATAATTTATAAAGAATTTATTTAACATAAAATATCCTCAATGTCATTTTTATATTATAAGTATTGTTTGATGTTAATTAGAATAATATATTAATTTAATTTGAATATAATCCATTAAAACATTCATAATATCTTATATTAATGTATTAAATATGTGTGAAACTTTTACTCACTCAACAAATATTATTATTTTATTTTTTAAGATCATTTAATTGATTTTTCTACCACATGCACAAACATTGTGTCGATGTTGCATATGAATTTATGGTAAGTATATAATAATTATTTCTTCTCAAAAATAATCTATATTATATATTTATTCTTAATTAAATTTCGTATTTATAACATAATTTTTCCACTTTTCATCCATATGCAAAAATGTTAAAGATATTAATGTCCATAGAGTTTCATTTTGTAATTTTCTTTACTTCATCTAATATAAATGTGATTATCAATGTGATATGAAAAAAATATATATATTCCAATTTTATTTGGTTATGGTCAAATTTACATAATAAAATTGGATAAATACATGTGTTGAGTTGATTTTGAGACATTATTTCATATTTTTAATCCTATTTTACACATCTTACCCTTACCAAGGTGAAAATTATTTACTTGAGTATCTTTTCACAATGACAAAAATTGAAATATATATATTTACCGAGTTTAATCATATGTATTCTAAATATTGTATCCATTCATTTAGAGTCTATTTATAAAAGTGTAAAAAATAATAATTTAAAATTCAACCAAACAGACGTGATGGAGAACTGTTTTTCAGAAAAATGAATTTTAAATATACAAATTTCTTATACAAAATTAATTATAATGTTTATTCAAAAAAAAATTTGGATTTTGTTTAATCAAAAATAACTAACAAAATTTTAAAACTAATCCAAAATAAAATTTACATTTCTAAATACTTGAAAATAAAATATATTTATCAATAAAAAATGAATTTGACACTATTCATTTACTAAAATGAAACTCTGCAAAAAACAATCACCATAAGATAATTTTGAAATTAATAAAATAAAATATGGTTATAAAATAAAAATTAATACATTCAGAAGTTAATTATAATATTCACCAAAAAAATCTATTTTTTATGTAAATATATTTTTGAATAAGAAAATGAATTTATAGAAAAATTGAATATTGATTTCATAATAATTAATCAATAAATTTGTACATAGTAAAACCATTATTTTTATTTTTTTTATGTAGTTAATATTATTGATAACCTCTAATTTTAATACCAGTTTCTAAATATAACATTTAAATAATAATATTCCTTGGTTCGTTTATGATCAATGTTGACTGTTGTTTATGCTATCAAATATAATGTTATTTTAACATCCTTGGATATTAAAATAATTCTAAAAATATAATTTATTAAGACAAAATCACAAAAATTCATCGTAATGTATTATTAGCAAGATAAATCTACAGGTTATATCATTTATTAAAATTAACATCTTAAACTCTATAAATATTATTTTTATATATATATAAAATATAATGAAAATTTATTTTTATAGGAAAATAAATTTTGGTAAGTTATCTATTATTATTCCAATTTCCAATAGATTACTATTTAAAAAAATATTATTATTTTATTGAAAACAAGATATATTAAACGAGAAAAAATAAATTCTATAATGTTATGATTTATTATTTTTATATTAGTGATTTTCAAGTCAATATTTAATGTGAACTTATATATATATATATATCAAAAAATTTCTTCCCCATTTTATAGATTATAATTATAAGGCTACCAAACAACAGTAAATATTATAGTATTTTTTATATTTTGTGATGAGTAACCTATTGTATATAATTTTTTAAAAGGAGTAATATTTTTCTAAATATCCAGTAACCACATGCACCGATGATCTATCTTTGTGTTAAATAATGATCTTGGGATCATCACCCATGACTCTATAATAGTGTTGAAAAAGAATATAAGACTAATTTTCCCATTAAAAAATTCATGGAATGTGAAATAAAAAAATCATCCCATCTAGAAATTTATTTTGGACACCTCTAGTAATTTTTGATAAATCATCTATTTCAATACTAAAAAAATGTATGGTTACATCTATTTGATTTACCTTGTATTATCTATCATGAATCATCATCCAATTTCCCCTCACTTCTCCATTGAGATAACTGTCCACTTCCATCATCATTTATCTCATTTCATAATTTTTTTACATATATATGTATAATTTTATAATGTTGGATTATGAACCTAACATAATGAATCAACATGTAAGACTTCCCGTAAGAATTCTTTACAGTTGTTACCATTACATACCATGATTATCATAAAAATGATAGTAAAATAAGACCTATTAAATCTTCATAAATCTTTACTTTTACTAATTATAGAAACTCTAGAATGTTTTTTATATCATTCACTTTATCATTCATTTTTCTACCTTTTAATAGTCACATGATGAAAAATGTTTCATTAGAAACACATTTGTAAGTGTTATTATATACTCATATAAGTATATCAGGGAATTAAACATCTAAACTATGTTATGTACTTATAAGAAGTAGAAGGATACAATTAGAGTCAATGTAATCCATATAAAACCAAGTTCATTTATGTAGAATAATTATCATTAATCCTTTTACATTTTATTTTTCATAAATCTACCAAACATAACATTAAAATTCTTTTGAATAAGATTATCATCCATTTTAATTCACCCAAACCCAATTTTTTCTATAAAACTCATATACAAGGGCCGTACAATCTTTTGATGAAAACGATTCAATTAATAGAAAATTATATAAAAATATAAATAAATTCAAGGTAAGTGAGTGTTACCTTATAATTTTGAGTTTATTTTTGAGTAGTCATTAATTATAATCTTTAATGCGACTTATATGGAATTATTCAAACATTGATCTAGTTGAATAAGACATATTAAAGTTTCACCATAGAAAAATAAAATAACATTATCTTATTTGAATAGAAGGACTCCATATTGATTAATTTAAGAATTTATTGGTTGTTCATCAAATCCAATTGAGCACACCAAGATGAAATCCTCATGCACATACATAATAAAACTCTTCGAAAAAACTAAATAAGAAAATTATCAGAAATATTTAAAAGTCTTATACTTGATTCCAAAACTCCTAAGGGAAAATTGTTCCCATTTTCAATATTATCACAAGTTAAATATATTTACATGAGCATTCAGTAGATACAATTGATGTCATAATACTTTATTTTACCCAAAAAAAATATGTTTATAGGTGGTCCCTCCAACCAAAATAGTGGTTCCTAGATGATAATTTAGGTTTCACTAACTTTCAATCCTTATGGATATCCAACCACTGAAACATGGTACTATCAAAAACCTATAAAAGAGAATCATACTATTGATTTATACTGAAAAATTAATGTAATTATTATATAACAAGACGTTCACCTTTCATTCAACCATTTTCCACAAAAATGAAGAATTTATTCTAATTCAAGAACATCAAAATATCATTACATACAAATATTCCATTTTTTTACTAAGATAACTACCAATACACGAATCAAAAGTTGAAAATTTATGAATTATCCTCCCTCTAATAAAAATTTTGATAACGATTCACAAAACCCCAAGGTCGATCCATCTATAAGAGCTTCATATTTTCATAAAACTTCATCAATACATATGTAGGACTCACTATTCCAAATAAAAGGATCCTAATTTATTTCTTGAAAATGAAGGGTTTGATATTGGTATGGTGGTTGATGATCTAGGAAATGGAATTGTTCTATAACGAGGACTTGGTGTGGAAGGAGATATTTTTTATTGGAGGCTAGAGATAAGGGTTACGAGTGGAGAGGGAATTCTGTATGATGTAGGATTCCATTTCAATTCACACGGATTTGTTCCCCTTATGAACCCATTTTGATCAGAGTCCCCCAAATAGAGTTCAATGGTATTTATGGAACCTATAAAAATAAAATATCATCATTTATATATTTTGGGTCATCTATAGGGCCAATATGTGGGTGGGGGTACATATACAATAGTTTTAATCCAAAGATAGGTTTCCTAATACCACATAATCTTAATATATGGTGTCTTGTGGTACCAACATCTAGGGGTGTAATTATCCCTTATACCTCTATTTCAAGTCCAAAAATATATGAAATATTAATCATTAGTCAAGAATTTTAAAAATAATTTTATAGTCCATTTTATCAATGTTTCCATAGAGATCATGATAGTAATGTTTTTAGTTTTGTTTGATATTCTTTTAAAGACACTTTTAGAGTTATAAATATTTGAACTAAATTTGATGATGACATATAAAGAGAAAATTTTGAGAGTATTATTTTGTTCATTTTCATAAGTTGATTAAAATAGTTTCTTCAGTTATCTAAATATAACCATTAGTATATCATTTTACCTAAGCATATTTTATACATTTGAATGTAAGAGAAAAAAATAGAAATAATTTTTGAGTCAGTGAGGAAAGTATAGCTCTCAATGGGAACCATGATCTTGGGTAATTATATGATTACACATTGATAAGTACAATTCAATACAATATACATTTCTTCTAATGTTATTTGTGGAGAAATATTGAGTTGGTTCTTCAATTAATTAATTAATAAATAAATGTTTTGTTAGTGTAATATATTTTGATTTTTTTATGTAAAGCTATGAAATGTAACTGATTTGACTTGATATTTAGTGTTATGATACTTGTACCATTCTCATTCATTATTATTTTTAGAAATAAAAATAGAATAATTCTATGATTCGTGGGGATTCTACAATGACTGACTAAAAAATACGATAGGATAATTTCATGTTAAATGATCGTAGTTAAATTTTTCATTTACCATATTGACTAAATATATAGTATTTACATATATATTTATTATCCAAGGAAATTTTCATAATGATGTTGAATTTTCTTTTTATATACATCTTATTTACATTATTGGCATTCAATATAATAGTTCTTATAGTTATGATATTATCATAACTATTAGTATCAATTTATAAAATCCTAAAACCACTCGAGTAGTAGAATGTAATGAAATTATTCTTTTATCTATCATGAAATTCGACACCACTTTATACAACACATAAAAAATCATCCAAAGAAACATTAAAATAACTCATATAATAAATAACAACAAGATTATCTATGATGAGATAAATATGTTTATCAACATCATTATTCTTATTCTTTTTACTCACTTTCATTATATATTCTATTTTATGCTACTTAAAAGATAATATTCCTTTTAAAACACAATTATTATATTTAAAATGTTTTTATAAAAGTTTTTATTTTATCATGCCCCAAATTCTCCCTATAATACTTTATCTGTGATTCATCTGTTTGATTATCGCACATTCTATATGATCAAAATTTAGTAATATGATATCTCTTAATATTTATTTCTATATAATTAATTAAAAATGATTATTTTAACAAAATTACTAATCACAACACTGTTTGGAGTAGAATATTTCAATGTTACATTGAAATTTTCACATGAATTAGGTAACGTATCAAAAAACTATTAAATTACAAATTGTAACACCATGACCCCAGTTACATAGAGTCAGTGCTCTATTAAATAACATTTCCATGATACAAGGAATAATTTCTCAAAATACCGATCAGTTAATTATTATTGGAAACAAGATATGTTCATAAGTTCAACATTACAACATGAAAAGAAATACAAGACTAATGTATTCCATTAGAAACCTACAAGCCTCTTAGATTATGGCTAAAAGTCACTCATAACGAATTTCTTCATATCTTGTGAAGATTAAACATAAGAGGAAGGGGTGGGGTAAAACACAATGTAAGGGAAAGAAATATAAAGGATGATAACATAAATATTAGGAATGGTAAATAATTTAAAAAACACTCCTTTACAAATAAGAAACCTGAAATATTTATGGCAGGAATATGAGAAGAGTAATAATTCCATAATAAAACATATTCTTGGGTATTCTACTAGTCAAATTTCCACAAGAACCATCAAATATATTTTCATAATGAGGGACATTCTGAAACATTTTGTCATGGCCTTGGCCAAGACATCTAAAAATGAATAAGGCCTCGGCCAAAACCATATATCAAAATTGGGAATGTTCATGGCCAATTCCATATATAATTGTCTCATGAGACCTACTGATGCTCCGAGGAGCTATAGCGGGCTCCACCCATCACATTCTATATCCAATAATTTCCTCGTATGAAAAGGTTGAAATATAACATAAACATTTATATTAAAACTAACATAAAAATGTCAATAATTTAAATATAAACCTTGAATGGTATAAAAATAACGCATCCATAGTAAAAATATAACAAACCATAACTAAAATATGGATGATTTTTATCATAATAAATCAACTTCAAAGAAGTTTAAAATCCATAAAGGATGTTGACATAGATGAAATAAATTTTTTTGAGAGATATATCTCTATCTATTTTGAAATAACATAGAAGTCATGTAATTATAAAAGAAAACATTTATATTCTTATAATATTGTAAGGGATTCTTCGAAGGTTTTATAATGGCGTAAAATAGCCGCACCCTCTATATAAGATAAAAAACATTATATCTTTAATTTTTTCAAAAAGGATGTAAATGTCCTTGTTTGGAAAAAAATGGAAATATTCCTTTATAAAATGTCATACAAGGGTATAAATGACTTTAACTCATATTCTAGTAAATATTAAATATGTTTTGAAATATATTTTTATTAAACACAGATGTGGATGATAAAGAGGTCGCAGTAGATACTCATGTATGAACAACCTCGGATAATGAAGAGATTATTAAACTAACCCTTAACTTCTACTTTTCCTCAGTGGATGGTCTGTTAAAATCCTATATAATAGTTAAAATATTGTTATTTAATTTTAAAATAACTATATACATAAATATGATATCATATATGAATTTTCAATATTGCGTTGTTAATAATATTTCAGTAGTATCATTTTTTCGGGTGTTAAGTGATTCATTTTCCATTATATTCTTGGTTACGTAATCCATTTTTGTTATGGATATAATGTATTTGATTCATATACCTAATTATATTTTCTTCATAAACATTATTTTCAATCATAAAATGAAAATTATTCTTGAATGATTATGATGGGGAATGAATCTCATAGCGTTCGTGCAGACGATAATCCGTACGTAGGAACAAGCGAAAATATAATTATATTAATGTTGAAATTGTATGTAATTGGATGGTATATCATATATAAATCATAGTTAACATTTTATATTTATTATTTATATCAATTATACTTATTATTATACCCATCTGAATAATGAAGTGTTTGAATAACAAGCTACACCATGATGTGGAGACTGTAAGCCGTACGTACGCACATACGGTGACCTTGTCATTCATGAGATAGACATAATAATGAATATAGTTGTTCCATATTTATAATAAAATCAATTTATGTAGAAGTTACTGGAGTAATTATTTTGGTATGGATACGACAAATAAAGAAGATATGTAAGAAGAAAAGAACATGAAAGAGTGTGGTGAAATTATTACCTCTACTTTTGGTGTTTCTTTTTGAGTTGATCAAAAAGGATCTTTAAGATTTATTTATGAAAAAATAAAGTCCTCTAGGACGAAGGTAGGATACTTGAAGGGATATTTGGGTAGGGGTTGGACGAACTAAATGGCTTTGGAGGTGTCAAATTAAGAGGAGGGGAAGTATCCTTTTATAAGAGTGGCAAGGGTCGCTTTAGGATAAGCTTGAAATAGTATAATATAATAAAATAATTTTTGGTTTTCTAATGGATTTAAATGATTTATTTCAAGGATAAGGTAGGGATGGGTCGAAAAACAATAAATCAATAGGTTTTACACAGGTTTTGGTTACCATATTAACCATATCATTTAGATTTAAGTCTTAGTTAAATAGTTTGACATTTACCATGTCTCATTGTTTTTTTATATTATATGGTTAATAAACATACTATAATAATAAAAAAAACACTAGGTGGTTCATTTTTAATAAATATAACCTTATCTATGTCCTTTTTTAAATCCCTAGATTTTTATGAATATTATATAAATTATTAATATAGTATTTGTTAAAAAAACACATTAATGTCAATTTTGACACTATTCAACATTTGATTTTTTTGAAAGCCATAAAAACTTTATCACTTTGATTAAAATTTATTTAATCTACCCTATCATGTCATATTGACCTATAAAATTATCTTAATTCATCATAAGTCTCAATTTACATTTATTTGGATATTTATATTTTCAATTATTTTAATCTTTCATTAATAAGTAAATTAATGCATCATCATTGTGTCATAAATAAATATAATTATTTAATGTCTAAAAATTATAAAAAAAAATACAATTATGTATTAAATATTTTTATATTTCTAATGAATAGTTATAGTTTAACTTATCTTATGAATAACCCTATATTAAAATGGTTTAGTTATTAAATTTTGAATTTAACACTTTTAACTCTCCTTTAAATAAAATAATAAAAATTATCCCAATCTAATCCAAGTGGACAAAAAGGGATAATATTTTATTCCTAAGGTTTTTTTGGTGAAATTACACTTATCCAGTAGAATTAAGACATGCGTTATTATAATTATGATATCATCTTTACCCTTAATTACCCAATTTACTTTTAACTATGGTAAATAAAGCCAAAAGTTACAATTCACCAATAATTATTTTCATCTTATTGAACCAAATTTTACTCATTGATTTCAACTTTGTCTCTTGGAATTTAAAAAAAAACTTACAGAAGATGTAAAATTATGTTTTATGCAAATTATCAAATGCTCTTTGAAGGTCGGTAAAAGAAAATAAAAATTTCAATAAATTTATATATTTCTAAACTTATTATCAAATGAATCCAATGAATTAAATTGAACATATGTAGATATTGTTTATCTATTTTCACATAATATAAAATAAAATAATATAACTAATTATTTAAATAAAAATTCTTTTTTAAATAATAACATAGTGTTTTTCACTATTCATCAAAAATTGAAAGTTTTCAGAAAAATACAAAAAAATTACCCTTAGATAACTTTGATATTTAGAATCAATAAATGAAGTCTAGTTTTAAAATTAAAATTAATAAAATTTCAAAAAGTGGGTATTACTATTCATAACGGCTAGTTTGATTGGTCATGGTGTGTTAAAACTCCATGTTGCATAAAACACAAGCAACTACATTATAAAAAGGGAAAAGTACAGTGGAAGCATGGGGTGATACAATCCCCCCTTCGTAAAATAATTTATTCCTCAAAATTTATAGATTATTA
This sequence comes from Viscum album, assembly GCA_963277665.1. NCBI lineage: Eukaryota > Viridiplantae > Streptophyta > Magnoliopsida > Santalales > Viscaceae > Viscum > Viscum album. Next base: position 2,122,003,009 of record OY728140.1, read on the forward strand.
CTGAATTAAAAAATTTGGTTGGTTCTTCATCATAAGTTTCTTGGGTTCCTACTTTCCCTCTTCCACCATATGGTTTCTCCATAAAACATTCACCAGACAAGTCATCTGGTTTCTTTACACTTGTTCTCCTGTATCAAGAATCTGGACATGCTCTTCACAATTAGACAAATCATGTTCCAGTTCAATTTCCTCATATGTGAGTACATGCGTTGGGTCATGCATGTATTTTTTCAACAGTTATATATGGAACACATAAGGAAATTTTGAGAGAATTGGAGGCATTTCCAAATGATAATCTACAAGTCCAATTCGTTCTAGAATTTCTAAATGTCTGATGTACCTCAGACTCAATTTACCCTTCTTAATAAAACGAACAAAACCCTTCCATTGAGATACATTCAAGAAAACATGGTTTCCAACATGAAATTTCAAATCCTTCCTTTGGTTATCTGAATAGCTTTTTTGCCTACTTAGGGCTGCTTTGATGTGGGTTTGTATAATCATAACTTTTTTCCATTGTTTCCTCAAAAAGATCTAGGCCTATGATTTTTCTTTCACCAACATCATCCAAAAAATATGGTGTGCCACATCTCTTTCCATATAACTCTTCATATGGTTCCCTATGAATACTTCAATGGAAGATATTGTTATATGAAAATTCTAACAGAGGTAAATACTGGTTCCACATACCTATAAAGACAAGTTAGTGAGATATAAACAATTCTTTTAAGGTTTGAATAGTCCGTTTTGATTGTCCATCAGTATGAGGGTGGTAGGCATTGCTAAAACGAAGTTTAGTATCCAAGGATTTCTGAAGACGTTTTCAGAATCATGATGTAAAACTGGGATCACGATAGGAAACAATCCATAGGGGTACACCATTGAGTCATATAACAACATTAATTTATAGTCTTTCTAGACATTCATGTGGTAAATCTTCTCTTATAGCAAGAAAATGTGTTGACTTGGTAAGATGATCTATAATGAAACATATTTCATCATTCCTTATAGGAGTCTCTAAAATCCAGAAGACAAAGTCTATCATAATATTTTCCCATTTCCACTTTGGTATTAGTATAGGTTTCACAACTCCTCCATGTTGTCTCCTTGCATTTCTCACTTGCTGACAAACCATACATCTGGAAAAAAATCAGCAATCTCCTTCTTCATGTTGTCCCACAAAAAATGCTCCTTCAAATATCTATACATCATGGATCACCGAAGGTGTATATAGAAATTGGAGCTATGAGCATCACCCAAAAATTCCCTTTTTAGATTAGTTATGTTAGGAACACAAAGCCTCTTCCAAAATTTCAAAATTCTATTTTCATATATGAAGGCACTAATTCTCCCATATTTCATAGCTTTAATCTTCTTTGGAAACTCCTCACCATCGGTCTAAGAACTCATTATCCTTTTTAGTAAATATGCTTTTTCAACCATTTGAAAATGTTTTGTTTTTTCTCCTTCCATGGTTATACCCATATAGATCATTACTAGATCCATGAACATTGGATTCCATTCAACTCTCATCTTGATCAAAACTCAATGATCTATTCTTCTCAAAGAATCTGCCACCTGATTTTCCTTCATAGGGTGGTAGTGTATAGTGCAATCATAATTTTTGAGTAGTTCAAGCCATAGTCTTTGCCTTATATTGAGTTATTTCTGTGAGAAAATATTCTTCAAACTCTTGTGATAACTATATATCTCACTTTGTCCACCATAGTGATAGTGTCTCCATGTCTTCAAAGTAAAGATTATAGTTTCTAACTCAAGATCATGAATGTTATAGTTTTTTTCCTGAATGTTTTGCTTTCGTGATGTATAGGAAATAACTCTATCATTAAGCATAAAGACACAACCAATTCATTTCTTGGAAGCATCACTATAAATAACAAAACCATCATTCCCTGATGGTAGTGTCAATATAGTAGCATTAAGGTATATTCTTTTCAGTTCATCAAAACATTCTTTACACTCTTTTCTTGAAACAAATTTAACACATTTAAGTGTGAGATTGGTTAATGGGTTATCCAACCGGGTAAATTCTGGACAAAATGTTGATAATAACCTGCTAAACCAAAACAATTGTGTACCTCAGTTATACTCGTCGGTGCTGGCCATTCTTGGGTTGCTTTTGTCATTGATGGATCAAAAAAGATTCTATCCATAGAGACAATATGGCCACAAAAAAAATCTCCTGAAGCCATAATTCACACTTTATAGTCATCCCATATAATTCATTTTTTCTATTGGTTTTCAGAATAGTGCGCAATCAATTTTCATGATCATTGCAGTTTTTTGAGTATACCAAATTATTATTAACAAATACCACTACAATGTCATCAAGATATTACTTGAAATCTGTATTCATTAGATCAATGAAGACATAGGGTGCATTAGTTAATCCAAAAGGAATTTATGTAAACTCGAAATTCCCATACTTGGTTCGAAATGCAGTTTTCGAAATGTCTTCCTTATTCACACAAAACTGATGATATTCAAATCGAAGGTCAATATTTGAAAAATATTGAGCTCTAAGAAGTTGGTCGAATAAAATCTTCAATTATATGTAAGAGATACATGTCCTTTATTTTTATAGCATTAATCTACCAGTAGTCAATGAACAACCTCATAGATTCTTCTTTCTTCTTAACAAAAAGGACAAGGAATATCCATCGAGAAACACTAGGGATAATAAATCCATTATTATTCAATTCCTATATTGTTTCTTTTGTTCCAAGAATTCCACAGTGGCCATACTATAAGGGGTATTATATATGGGCCTTGAAACATGAATTAAGTTAATGGAAACTCAATTTTTTGTTCTAGATGATGTCTAGGTAAATCCTCCAGAAACACATCAACATATTATTGCACAATATTTACATCCTCTATTTGAACATAACATTCCTCACCCACAGTTTTTTCTTTCTATTCCTCCCCAATAATTGAATTTACTATAGCTTTTGTGGGTGGATCTAGATAATAATTATATGGAGACATATCTACTCTAAAGATAATGTACCCTTTATCATCATTAGAAATTGTAACATCTTTCTACTTACAATATAATATTGCATCAGGGTCCGGAATTCAATCCATACCGAGGATTATATAAAATTCAATCATGGGTATAACAATGAGATTAGCAGATAAAAAACATTTATATGCTCTAATGGGAACTAATTCACAAAACATTGATGCAATTATACAACCCTTATGAGTTTTTACCGATAACTCCTTTGTTAAATCAAATTGGAAATATCTAATTTTATTAAAAAAATGTGAAGATATGAAATAATGTGATGATCCAGAATTAAATAAATCATTGGATAAACATGAGGAAACGATTAAATTTTCTGCAACCACGTCTTATGGAGATTGAACCTTAGTAGTAGTGATTAAATAAGCTTGGCATTTCTCCCTTGGCCTTTTCTGAGGTAACTTTCCTTGGAGCTTAGGGAATTCATGTTCATAATGTCCCATATCCCTTCAATTGTATCATTAAACGTTTGTAGCTTCTTTCTTCCCTTTAGAATCACCATAAAGATGGAATTTATGTCTACATTCATAGAATACTTCTTTTCCTTATAAAAAGGCACTAGGGTGATTCCTTCCACAAATATCACAAGGTGAAAATTCAAATATTCCCTTCTTCCTTGTTTCCTTATTTCATTTCCGAGAGTGTTCAATAGATCTCTTCATCTATTTTTTTAGATTCGTAAGACATAGAGAAATCATTTTCTTTCTTGATAGAACATGAGACAATATCTTTGTACAATGAGAAGAATTACAATACTAATTCTCGAAAAATACTTCGTTTTAATACATCAAATAAACAATCAATATTACTTCATGGGTTACATATATAATCTTCCACATGCCTTGCTATCTTTGTAATGTTATCTTTATACTTTGTGACATTCTCATCTAATTTTTTCCTCAGACTCAAAAAATTTCATTCTATATCCTCTCAATGGTCAAAAAAAGTATTTTTCTATTAAAATATCATTAATATCCCTCTATTCAATACGTGATACTTCTTCATCATCCTTTGTGTTTTGAATGAATGACCACTATTGATCTGAATCTCTCGTGAGGAGATAGACTACCATGACAACTTTTTTCCATTCGCTACTCCCCGAAGCATGAAATATTTTCTCTAATGAACTTATCCACTTCTCAAATACAAATGGATTTATGAAAACATTTAATATTGGTGGTTGTTGCCTCATTAATCGGTCAAACAGTGATTCTCCACATTGGGGATCAGGGTGCTCCACATGGGGAAGGTTATTATTTATAACCTGCGCGAGTTGTCCCAATATGGTGATAAGGTGATCAATAACAGTTTCATTAGCAGCTCCACTATAATTATCTGGAGTAGAAGGGATATCCCTACATGGATTATTTTTGTTGATACGGTTTCCATTATATCCACTAGGCACCATTTCTAAACAATGACATGCACTAGATTAGTTTTTCAATCGCAATACTTAATTCAAAACATGTAAAACACTTAACATAAAATGAAATGTTTATGCATATAATCCATATTCTTAAAAAATGTTTCCTTTGAAGAGGTATATACTAATAAATACTTTATAATGGTTTGTAATGAAAATGAAAATTATTCTAAGAATATCCCCCGAGATTGTCGTAACCAAGAGTAAAGAAAGGCCCATTGTTGTCTACCAGGATACCCCGGGTTAAGCCCAAAACTCTTTGTCAAAGATTTCACTCCTAGGTATATCTGTTCCAGAGCCACCTCTACCTTCTAAAATCCAGACAATGATGTATTTCTTGGAAAACTCACAAAATATCTACATTACAAAAATTCTAGGAAGTTCCTCTATACTAATCCTGAAATTCAATCTTAGGGAAATTTTCTTTAATCTATGATTATCTAAATCTAGATTCCATGGTTTGAACTAAACGTTTTCTGATACCAACTATAATGACCCGACCCCAGTTACCTAGAGTTGGTGCTTTATTACATAACATTATCATAATACATGGAATCATGTCCCGAAAGACCGATCAATTTAATATTATTGGAAACAATATACATAAATATGTTCAACCTTAAAACATGAATAGAAATACAACACTAATTTATTCCATTAGAAATATCCAATCCTCCTCCATGATTCATGCATTTCACTCATAACTAACTTTTTCATATCCTGGGAAAATGAAACATAAGAAAGGGGATAGCTCAAATGCTCAGTAAGGTTAAGAAATACATCGTATGATAACATAAACATTAGGCATGGTGACTAATTGAAAACACATGCCATTAAAAATAATAAACATGAACACATTATGGAAGGAATATGAGACGAGTAAATAATTCAATAATATAAAATAGTCATGGGTATTCTACTAGTCAAATATCCACAAGAACCATTATTAATATTTTCAAAATGAGGGAATGTATAATGTGGGATATTCTAAAACATTTTGACAAGGCCTTAGCCAAGATGTCTAAAAATGATTAAGGCCTCGGCCAAAACTATATATCATAACATGGAAATGCCATATCTAATTCCATGTCTAATTTTCTCATGAGACCTATCGATGCACCGAGAAGCTATAGTGGGATCCATCCATCACTTACTATGTCTAATACATTCCTCATACAAAAAGGTAGAAGCATAATATAAACATTCGTATTAAAACTAGCAAACAAAATGTCAATACCTTAACTATAAAATATTAATGGAATAAATATAACACATCAACAGTCAAAAATATCACAAAACCTTAAATACAACATGGAATACTTGTATCCCAATAAATCTACTTCAAACAATTTAAAAATTCATCATAGGATGTTGACATTGATGAAATCAAAACTTTTTTAGTGAGATATATCTCTCTATTTTGAAATCATTTATAATCTATGTAATTAAAAATAAAACATTTATATTATTATAATATTTTAAGGTAATCTTTAATGGTTTTATAATGGCCAAAAATATCCACACCCTCCGTATAAGTTAAAAAACATTCTTTCCTTAATTATTTTGAAAAGGTCATAAAGGTCCTTGTTTGGAAAAATATGGAAAGATACCTTTATAAAAATTTAAACAAGGGTATAAATGACATTAACTAGTAGTCTAGAAAATAGTAAAAAAATTGAAATATTTTTTATGAAGCACGGATGTGGATGATAAAGAGGTCCCAATATATACACACATATAAACAACCTCGAATAATGAAGATATTGTAGAAATTAACCCTTACCTTGTAATTTTCCTTAGTCGATGGAATGTTATCCTTCTGTATAATAGAAAAAAAATTATTAAATTATTCAATAAATATATAAATTAATATGGATTTGATGTATTTTATTCATATAAAGAATAAAATTCTGTTCATAAAAATTATTTTTAATCATAATATGAAAATTAATCTTGAATAATTACGATGGGGAATGAATCTCATCGCGTTCATGGAGACGGTGATCCGTACGTATGCACGAGCAACAATATCATTATATTGATGGTGAAATTGTATGTAATTGGATGGTATATCATATATAAATAATAATTAACATGTTATATTTCTTATTTACATCAATTATACTCATTATTATAAACATCCAAATAAAAAATTATTTTAATAAAAAGCTACACCACGAGGTGGAGATGGTAAGCCGTACGTACACACGTATGGTGACCTTATAATTCATAAGAGGGATTGTATAATGAATAAAGTTGTATGAATTTATAATAACATAACAGTATGTATAAGATACTGTTGTTATTATTTTGGTATGGAAATTACAAAGAAAGAAGATGTGGACGAAGACAAGAACTTGAAAGAGAGTGATGAAATTATTATCTCCTTTTCAGGTTTTTCCTTTTGAGTTGATTAAAAGGGATTCTTAGGTTGGAATTCAGATCAAAGTGAGGCCTATAGGTTGAAAGGAGGATAATTGAGAGGATATTTGGGAAGGGGTTGGAAAAGACAAATGGATTTGGAGGTGTGAAATTAAGAGAAGGGGAAGTACTCGTTTATAAGAGTGGTGAGGGTCACTTTAGGAAACACTTGAAATATTATTTTATAATAAAGTAAATTTAGATTTATAATTGCTCCAAAATGATCTATTTTTAGAATGAGGTGGGGATAAGTCTAAAACCTTTCAAAAAATAGTTTTTATACATGTTTAGGTCAACATATTATCCTTATCTTTTAGATTAAACTCTTAGTTAAATAGTTTGAAATTTACCATATCTCTTTGTATTTTTATATTATATGGTTAATGAACATACTATACCAATCCAAATGAACCCCATGTGTTTCATTATTAATATATATAACATTATACAAGTCCATTGTATGAACCGTATATTTTTTTGTATATTATATCAATTAATAATATAGTATTTATTTTAAAAACTCAATTATGTCAATTTGGACACAATTTACTATTTTATTTTTTTAAAAGCCATAACAACTTTATAACTCCGAATAATATTTTTTAAATAAACTATAACATGTCATATTAACCTATAAAATTAGTTTAATTCATCAAGAGTCTAAATTTACATTTATTTGGATATTTATATTACCAATTATTTTAATATTTCATTAATAAGGTAATTATGGCATCATCATTGTTTCATAAATAAATTTACATATTTAATATCTAAAAATTATAAATAAAATACCATTTTCTAGGAAATATATTTTTATTTATAATCAATATTTATATTCTATTTTATCTAATGTATAAACCAATATTTTATTTTATTAGTTATATAACATTGAATTTAATACTTTAAACTCTTCCTTAAATAAAATAATAATAAATGTACTAATCTATCCCAAGTGATGAAAACATGATAATGTTGAATTTATAATGTTTTTTGGTCGAATTTAACTTATAAAATAGAATTAAGACATGTGTTAGGGTAATTATGATATAATTTTTACCATTAATTACCCTATTTACTTTTACCCGTGGTAAATAAAAATCAGAAGTTACTATTCAAACAAAATTATTATCATCTTATTCAACCATAGTTTACTTACGGATTTCAACCGTGTCTCTCGGTGTTTTGAAGTTCAACTCATAGAAGTAGTAAAATTATGTTTTATGTAAATTTCAAAATTCTCCAAGAATGTGGGTAAAAGACGGTAAAAAGTTCAATAAAAGTTTATATATCTAAACTTATTATAAAATGACTCCAATTAATTATATTGAACATATATAGTTAATTTGTCTCTATTTTGACCTAAAATAAATTAAAATAAAATATAAATTTATATAAATAAAAAGTTTTTTTTAAACAATACGTAGTGTTTTTCACTATTCATCAAAAAATGAATGTTTTCAAAAAATAACAAAAATTCACCCTAAATTGATTTTGATATTCCGAATGCAAAAATAAATTCCATTTTGAAAAATAAAATGTATAAATTTTCAAAAAGTGTGTATTACTATTTATAATGGCTAGTTTGATTGATCTTGGTGTGTTAAAACTGCATGTTTCATACAACGCAAAGTACTAAATTATTCAAAGGGTTTCATACTATAGAAGATTTGGGTGTTACACAAATCAATACTAAAATTATGAATCCTGATTTAATATTAATCAAATAACAGTTAAATCTCATGCAATTAATCATAAATATGAGTAGCTATTTGTAAATCTATTTCATGTGATAATAAATAAAAATATTATAGTTTTATACTATATTCGAATCAATTGTCGTTTAAATATTATTCAAAAAAATTAGAGTAATATATTTTAAGTATATAATTCTTGTGTTTATAATTAACTAATGAAAATATAAATCTATATGATATTTTTTACTAAAACACTTAAAATTATTTTGGTAATTATTATAAATTATAATTAAAAAACATTATCAAGTACATACACTTGATAAATAATGAATCTTTCATCATTAATCATCAACTGATATCATTTTTATTATTAAATAGTATCATACACCAATAATTAATCTCTATGAATATTAAATTATATATCAAATCCCTGATATGAGATTTTGATAAAATGTGGCAAATAAATATAGTGAAATAGAACCATTTCCTACTATGTGTGTTTGAAATATACATTAGTTGTATAGACAATATTTTTTTAGATACTATCATTTATTTTTTTTATTTTCAAAGTTTTGTGGTGGATTATATTTATTGTGATATTTTTTTGATGTATATATGGTTGATATATGGAGGCCTACTGACAGTGACTGTGGTGGTCTAGTTTGGAATAATTAGTGGAATGTTGTGTTCGATGGAATTTATGGTATGAGATTTTTACATGAAAGTATTATCTCCTCTATCATCTGATGATTAACTCTAGTTAAGATGATATGATGGAATATTGTTTTACTTGTTGGTCAAGTTGTCTCAAAAGGATCTAAACATCCATACTCTTAAGAAACACACAAGTCATCACTGGACTGGTCTATCATGATGTTGTAGTGCAGTTTCTAAATTTATATTTTTTTATTTATTTAGATATTAATATATTTTCCCTCTTTTAAAAGAAATTGTATTGATTGTAGTTGAGGTCATAGAAATTATTGAAACTATTGTGTGCCCCTACTTGATTGTGTCTCTTATCTCAACTAGCTTTTTATGAATACGATGAAATGATATTAGTGAAAAATGGTAGAGACTACTACAATGAATATTTATCATAATAAATACCCTTTTCTATAATGGGTCACCACTAAAAATAGATCTTATAGAAAAAATTATATAAATAAATAACAAATTAGATATTTATCTATTCATATAGGATGAGAATATCTAATTGATAAAATTAATGTAAAATCTCTAAAATCATTTATGAATTATAATTTTAGAAATAAATTAAAAATTAAAAAATATATCATTATCATATAATAGAAATTTTCCTAAAAATCTTATATATTCAATAAAATATAAATTTTTCTACCAGTTATTCAAAAATGAAGTGAGTAGATCAACCACTGAGAATGTACCAAGTTGTTTTGATATAAAATTCATCACATAATTTTATGTTCTATGGAACAGTATGATTAATTGTTAAAAAATCACATTTCATTAAAGATAAACAATAATCATTTTCACACATTAGCATAATTGAGAAGCCATAAAAATTAGTTCACTCCATATCCAAAAATATATGTAGGAATATGAAATCATTTTACTTTCATACTAAGATACTAAATGTTTATGGGTTTCCAAAATTGAGAAAGTAATAGTATTTTTTCAATAATATTCATAAGAACATCCCATCAATTAATTGAAATACTTATCACATCAATTAATTAAATGAAAAAAATATGTAATATATTAATTATATATTATCACTGTTACAAGATAGACTGTTCTCGTGTATAAAAATAGGATTATCATAGTGCATTTAATTTGACCATATTGTACGCACTAAAAAAAGGTGAATATTTTTATCAATGATAAAGAAATAATTGATGCTTTTTTCTATAATATTGGTTATAAAATAAATTACTATGAATTACCAATTTTAGTTATTATAGTATCAAACTACATTGAATCCTACTACAACATCTAAACTCTCTATTATGGTCTTTTATAGTAGAAAATAAGTTCCTTTTAAAAAATTAAACATAATATATTTAAAAAATAATAATTTCAGAGTATCAAATGATGTTACATGAATTAAATACAACATAGTAATAACTATTATAAAAAAAATACATTTTAGGTAATATTTTGGAAAATATAAACAACAGAAAAAGGTTTAAATAATTGAAGTAAGACCATTTAATTATGAAAAAACTATTTATTCAATTTATTCATTCCAATGTATGTATGTAATTGATACTAAATTTAGATACAATTAATAATAAACAGTGTTTGTTTTATTAATTCAATATAAAAAATGGAAACTAACTAATACTGAAAAATAAAATAGAGATCATTCTGGGATAATTTAATAGCAGAAAAATGATAAGTTTTATTTCAATGGTCACAAATGAATTAAAAATTTATTTGATAAATTTTTAATAAATTATAATAATATTTTATCAGAATTAATTATTTTATTTATGTCTGTAGAACAGAAGAGGGATTTAATTTTAAAGATTAAATTTTTATTCTTACAATGATATCACATTTGGAATATAGGTGGATTATTCTTATATGTCATAAATGAATAAAATTTTACTGTACTAAATTCTTATGATAATATAATATAATATTTTGATATTTTATTGTTTAAACATGTATATACTCCATAAAAATTACATATAATTATTAACGGCACTTTTGATTGTTCAAGTAAAATCATATCTCAAATTTATGTTTTGTACAATCCTATAGAACAAGGATGAATTGAATACCATTATTATAAAAATATACCCCAGTCAAAACATGTTTACATATTTATGATATTTTGATTTATTTTTTTGATTTTAGATACTCTTAAATGTAAATATATACCTCGAATGATTCTATGTACATCACATGTCATAGTGATGTGTTCTTTTCTCTTAAAATCCATAAATGAATCAAAGATAATATAGTTACATTTTTATATCAATCAATGCATTTTTTTCTCACTTTTCATAATTTGATACACATCTGTATAACATAAAATATATTTATGTGTATTATTGTATATTTAATCAATTTGGACACATATCATGTAAAATTTATGGTGTGTATGTTATTAAATTTAAAACATAAATCAAATATCATTTTTATAAATTTCCATGATAAATTAAGATTAGTTTCAAAAAAATTATAATTTTATATATATTTAATGAAGATAAAACCATTTAGAATTATTAAAATGAAATTTGAATAATTATATTAAAACATAACATCATATTGAAATAATATTTACATTTATATTTAACAAATTAAATCAATTTATACCTTCCAAATATTCTATAATAATCCATTATCTCTTTCTTGATTTGGTTCGTTTGAACCAAATATTTATAACATAAAATAAAATAAATTTTAAAAATTCAATTCAAATTTATTTTTTACATTATCTGTAAAATTGATGTTGGATTTATTCTTATTAATCAAAAAATGAATCAATATAATTCTCTTGTTTAATAAATATAATATGAGTTATTTTCCATTATTTTGATAATCTTCCATATGTTTATGGAACTTATAATAAATTCAACTAAAAAATTGTGTTTCAAATTATTCTTGTCACATAGTATATTATATTTATATTTTATTTTTTACAAATAAGTCACAAATGAATAAAGTGAAATTGTCATAAAATTCACTTATAATAGGAGCCCATTTATTTGAATTTAATTATTTTAGAAATTATTATAGAAATAAAAACAATTATAGTTTTAAATAGAAATTTTAGATAATTTCGATAAATCACATCCCAAATTGACATGAAATTTTTTCGTATATACAGAATTTGAATCATTAATCATTTTCTGAAATTTTGTGATAACATAAGAATGTTTATAGATTTAAATATTTAAAACACATTTGATGAATGAAAAATACATCTAGTTTATATTAATGATCTGGGAATCATTCAATCGATATTTTACATCATATTGATTTATTATTTATTCACATATATTGTAAATTATTTTATGGTTATTACTCTAAATTTTATCAATAAAATGTGAATATTTTTTTGTTACACTTTTTTTTTGAAAAATTTAAATTTTGTATATCTATATAATAGATTCAAGAACCTCTATAAGGAACTACAAAAATTAGGAAAAAAAATATCAACAAAAACATGCCACCTATCTCTACCAACTAATCCACATTCTATAAAAATAAAATATTGTGTGAGGAAAACTGAGTTTTTCATCAACAAAGACAAGATTTTTAGGAAACAATTTTAAAAAACCCTCTTAATAACACTACACTAACCATTATAGTAAAATAGAAAAAAAATTCAAACTAAATGGAACAATAAAAACACATTAATAATAATACACTAGAACAGAAATGATCCTAATGTGATACCATATTTGAGATGAAACCGATTCAACCATAAAATGTATCAATTACTTCTGGATACTGATGAATTTTGAATCAATTCATTCACAAAACTAATATAAAAACATTTGGAAACATCCACATTAGGATTCTATTATATATTAGGGAGAATGATAATCATAGACCAAAATAGACAACATCTTAATAACTTTACAATACATCGCGTCATTATATAAGAACCTGGATCTTCTTTTCAGGTATGTTTTTATTTACTAGTTGTTTTTGAGAAAAATAACAGTTTTTTGAATTTTCAATAGTACATGCCGTGTAATTTTAGTTACCCAATATGTACCCGGTTACTGCTGGTGACCTTGTCGTGGTCGTGTAACGGCCGAGTACATAGCTGTGTGTGGTGACCTAGAGACCGCCTAAAGAGGATCCTGGAAAAGGAAATTACATGATGTGTACGGTAAAAATACACGATGTTTACTTTCTTTTTATATTCATTAAATGTACTAGGGTCGTTTCTAATTTATATAATCCTTCTTACCTTTTTTGGTTTCGTCCAGGAGCCTCTATATGGCCAGAGATCTTCTCTGAACCCCATACCAGTCATCTGTTCTCCGAATAGACTGCCAGTGATTGTGTTGGAATCACATCGTTGAGTTCTCATTTCTTCTTGAACATAATCTCTTGATTTATCCTCTCTTGCAATTTGTCATTGGTTTAAAAATTTTAATGTTTTATTGGATCTATGGCATTCTAGGGAGATATAAGTCCTGAATTACACGTATATTGATCTCATGACAACGAGGTAGGTGGTTTTTTTCCTTTTGTATATAGTCTTTGATTTTTTTTTTGAAAAAGTACACAATACCCTTGTTCTGGGTATTGTGTTTTTATGGTTTTATCCTAGTTATTACATGTTATGCCACGTTTGTTTATATAGAGGATAATTTTTGTAAATAGGGTTATCTTTGTCTTGTTATGGATGTTTTTCCCATGTTTTCTTGTTTTTTAACATTTGGTCCAGCTTTGCCTGTTGGGATGCTGCTTTGATTCCCATTCCTTGTATAGTTATGATGGAGTGATAATTATCTGACATGCTATGATATGCTATAGATTTTTCAGCCTTGTATTGCTTGAGGATTACATTGGCTACCATGTATTGTTTGGTCAAGACCTACTTACACATGGTCGTGAGAACCTGGTGTACTAGACCATTGGGAGAATGTATTTTTTGGGCTTCTCTAGAGTGTTTGATTACTATTATTATGAAAGACAATAAGGGGGATGGAAATTGTTCTCCCTTAGAGTGTATATAGTTTCCTCGATATGGGTCACAGGGGGAATTGGATGTTGAGCACTTCCTCAAAGTTCATATTAATTACCGATACGAGACAACATGGGAAATTGGCGATGAGTGCTTCCTCAGAGTGTCTTTTCTAATGTTGAAAATAGGAGTTATACTGAGTTTACATTATAGAGGTTTTTTTGTGTTTATTCTGGCTTAACCATATGGGTTAGGCTTTGAGTACTTCTTTGATGGTTACCTACTTTTTATTAGCTACTTACTTGATATATGGAAATGAATGCAGTTGAATCTATAGGATTGTTACTATGTGTACTTCCTTGTTTACTGCTTCATTTTAATTATTGCCTACCATATATATTCACTGACTGTTAGGAACAGATCTTTGTGTCATTTCCTAATAGGATTAGTCTCACAGACTATTTGGGTCATAATTTTGGGCCCAAATAGATTATATTTCTGCAGAGATAGATAAGGTAAATTGACATTCTACTTTAGGTACTTCATTGATGTGGAGCTGGGGAGCATGGGACCAAACTAAGGCTTGAGAGGATGTGGGGCTGATTACGTTCTTTCCTTTTGTACTTGGGTTTAGTACTGTATTCCATCATCGTGATTTTTTGACTCCTTTCCTAGACATATGGATCATGCATCATTTATATATTTTTTCTCTAGTTATTACTTCCAGTCTTCTGCTGATTACTATTGTATGGTGTTATTACTACATCATCTATTGTTATCTATTTTACTTCCTCTATGTTACTCTAACAATTAGGGCATAGTTTCCACACTATCAAACCCATGTCCCTCATTGCTAGTCGGAAGCCTTTGATGTTTGGGGAAATGTGCTTGAGGCCATGTGAAAAACTGGGTACGGGGTGCCTCTGGCTGACTTCTTGAATCAGGATGTTACAAAGTGGTTTAAGTGGGATCATTTTATTTTTTACATACGGTTTGGAGCCTATATATAGGGATAGGAAGGAATAAGTACTTGGAAGTAAGTTGTGCTATGGAGTAGCTAACCTATGCACAGGGAAAAGCCAATTTACCTCTTATTTCATTTTTTGGTTTTACAATTATTGCAGTTCATTTGATTACACTATTGGGCAATTCACATGATTTGTTTTGTTATCATTGATATTATGAAGGTTTTATTTCTGTTCCAACCCAATGAGATGAGTGTATTCCATCTCATGCATCATATAGGCAATTGTTAGAAATCACATGTCATGCATTCTTGTCAAGCCTTTTAGGGTGCATTAGTGACTGCATGTTGTTGTGATAGATGTTGTCCTAGATATGCATGTTGTTGTTATAGATTCATTGATAAGAATACCTACTATTTAATAGGGTATTGAACTATGTAAATATTTAGTTTGAATCAAAGACAAAAATTGGTTCTTGAGGTTTTATGGCTCTTCATGGACCAGAATTTGGTGGATCATTACTCTGTTATGTTTATATATAACATGTAATTGATTCCATTCTTTGATTACAAGGGAGTATGGGCCTTCAGAGATCATAATTTAGAACATCAATGTTGTTTTAGTGTTTTTTTGGGTTCGAAAGTAGTTTTTGAGGATTACTGTCCAGAAGAACCTAGAATACACGGCGTGTAATGATAAATACTTTTCATGTGTCCTTGTGTTCGAGGTGAAATATTTTTTCTTAATTACACACCGTGTACTATATGTACACTCCGTGTAGTATCTAACTGTGTCAATGGATATGTTGGCAGTGACATGGGGTTGTGAAATCATTGGGGGAACACGTCGTGTACCAGCTGGTCACGCCATGTTATATAGACCATGTGTCCACCCGTGTGACTAATGACACAGATGGACAAAACATAAGCTATACACACTGTGTCAATATTCAACATGTTGTGTAGTGTAACCCATGTATCCGGCTGGGTAGTAAACCACATGGGTCGGTGAAATATCTCTTTTACACACAATGTCTGGAATAAACATTCCAGGTAGAGTCAACCCTGTATATGGCCCTATAACTAACAACATGGGTTAGTGAAGTTCATCTAGTACACATTGTTTCTAGAACTAACAAAACATGTAGTCTAGTTTTATGTGAATGGTGTGGCTTATCTATATATAATAACTCATAGAGGGGTGGAGGATTCAAGTACATGTCATGTGTTAGGACAACGTGTCGAGTTTATGGGGTGTTACATGACCTGAGTTGGCATAAGTACACACCCTTGTGAATGCTTAAGGGAACATTCCATGTAGTGGATATACAGTCCATGTATCCTTGTTTAGAATAACATGAATTATTCTTTTCTCATGTTCCTTTCATATGCTTCTATGTTTTAGTCCCTATTAATCTTGATCTAAGGTTTGTGCTTGACCTTACAGAGTCATGCCACCGAGAAATCCTCCGGTTGTTCACCAGTTATAGGGCAATGATTAGACACCAGATATGGCTAATACAGGAAAACCAGTAGATCATCTAGTTGTTCGATTCTTGCCACCAGTAATCATTCTATACATAGGTTCTGACACATAGTTTCGAGACGGCTTTATGAGGTTTATGAAGACTTTATGTAAAGTACCATATCTTGCCCTATCTACGGTAGAGTTGATGTTGGTTTTCTAGCAGTAGCATCCTCCCACCATCATAGGGGAAAGAGGACCTTAGGATACATAGTCATGTTTCAAAGATATGATTTATTTCTTTGAGAAACAGAAGACGCCTCCTGAGAGGAGGGTGAATCTCGCTGATTATATGCTTTAAGACTCCTCAATGAGATGATGGGAAGTGATATCAAAGGTGGGATGCCATTATGTTATGGCGTGGGAAGAGTTTCAGCATGCCTTTTATGACTAATTCTACCCAGAGACATTGAGGGTCGATCGGGTCTGAGAGTTCATGAGTTTAGAGTAGGGTACCCTCCCAGTTAGGGGGTACTCTTCTCGTTTCCTTGAGCTACAACTCTTCATGCCTATCCCAGTAGGTGATGAATAATTTCTTGCAGGGATGTTTGAGGATGGTCTCAAGCACAACATCCAATATCATAAGAATATATTCAGGTTGACTTCCATCAATTCTATATTCAACCAAGTGCTGATTACGGAGTGCAATATGAGGGATTATAGGGTGGTGAGCCAGGGCGGTTTGACCTCTGGAGTTGGTGTCCCTCCTTCTGACAGCAGGAAGCGCCACAAGGAGTCTACACACATAGATCGTAATAAGGAAAAGACATTTTCTGGTATCCATGTGGTGTGCTACCAGTTTGGGAAGATAAGGAATACAAGGCCACATTGCCTGAGGGACCCATTAGAGTGCCAATAATGTGTCATGATGGGACATCTTCAGCACTTCTGTTAGATCTTCTCACCAGCAGCTAGTGACATGGGTTTTTCTATGACTCCTCGTTCAGTAGCAGCACCACCTGTTTCCTATCAGTTAAGGAACTGGAGTTCTTCAGGATGTTTAGGATGAGGTGGAGGTCACTTCCATGGTGGTCAGTCACCAGGATTTCATCGACAATAGGGTGGATCAACTTAGAGTGGTCATACAGGGTCATAGGGCCGCAATGCAGGTTAGACTTTTTCAGTGGAGCAAAACCAGTAGGGGAAGGATATCAGACCCTCTACAATTCGAGGTAAGTTCCTAATTGCATCATTTTTAGCTTATGCCCTTTTCAATTTTGGGGAATCCCATAGCTTTTTATCTGTCACTGTTGTGGATAGGCTTGGGCTCTGTACCTTTTCTTCTAATGATATCTTGATGCTAGACAATCTGTTGGGATGTAGAACAACTATTGTATTTCATAGAAAGGAGTTCTCTCTAGAGGCTGGTGGGTGTCACTTATTTTTGGATGTCTATGTCATAGAGATGACGGGTTATTATTTAATTCTTGGAATGAACTGGTTAATTCCTTTCCAGGATGTTGTCAATTTCTATCATCAGAGGGTGAGTTTCTCATCACCAAAGGGTAGATCGTTTCTTCATAAGGGAGAATGGGATGTCCAGGTGAGTAGAACGGGACACTAGTATCATAGGATGGGTGGAGTTACAGCACGGATTTCTAGTCAAAATTTGATGACCAGGGGACTTTACAGATGAACATACCTCCAATGGTGTATTGTTTCAGGTATTCCTTTCCAGATTATTTTCAGGTTTTCCTCCAGAGCGTGAGGTAAAATTTTCTATTGAACTCATGATAGGGATGACAGCGATGTCCATTCCTTCTAATAGGATGGATACACCTGAGTTGCAGGAGCTCAAGAAGTAGTTGGAGGGGTTGCAGGAAAAGGGTTTCATCTGACCAACTACTTCTTCTTGGGGTTCACCTATCAAATTTGCGAATAATGAGGATCATACCATCAATATTTTTGTGTATTTTCATATGTTGAACCAATTGACCATCAAAAACCAATATCCCTTACTAAGGATTGATGATCTCTTTGATCAGCTTTGGGGAGACCTGATTTTCTCAAAGATTGACTTGAGTTCTCGTTACCATCATATATTTGTTAGACCATTATATGAACCTCCGATTTCTTTTTGAAGTAGGTATGGTCTATATGAGTATTTGGTTATTTCATTTGGTCTCAAGAACGCACCTGCAGTTCTCATGGTGCTAATGAACCGAGTGATCCATCCATTCTTGGATTCATTCATGGTAGTATTCATGGATTATATCTTAGTGTACTCTTACACTCTACGTGACTATGCCACACATCTTGAGATCATTTTGAGCACACTGAGAGAGCATTATTTTTATTCTAAGCTCTCAAAATGCCACTTGTAGAGGGCCCAGATTCACTTATTGGGTCATGTTATCTCAGAGACATGTGTATCAGTAGACCTAGAGAATGTGAGAGAAGTAGTTTCCTGAGAGTATCCAAATAACATCTTCGAGGTATGAAGTTTTCTAGGGGTCCGGTTACTACAGAAATTTCATACGGAACTTTTCACGTATAGTAGCTCCACAGAAGGTCTAGACTAATAATGGTGTGAAGTACTTGTGGTGATATTCTTGTGAGTTAGCCTTTCAGTTTCTATAATGGAGGTTGAATTTAGCACCGATACTAGTATTTCCAGAGCTGGAAAAGAGATATAATTTATATTGTGATGCATCAGGAATTGAGCTTGGAGTAGTGCTTATTCAGGGAGAAGGATTCTTTGTGTAAGGGTCTTAGCAGTTGAGGCCACATGAGAGGAACTACACGACACAAAATCTCGAGCTGGCTACAATTGTTCATGCTTTACGCTGTTGGGGACACTACCTATTGGGATATCATCTTGTTGTTTTCATAGATCACAAAAGTCTAAAGTATATCTTCACTCATCAGGATCATAATTTGAGATAGTGAGGGTGGGATGAGTACCTTCAGTCTTTTGACATTGAGATTACCTACACACCTGGGAAAGGAAACGTTGTGGCTGATGCGTTGAGTAGGAGGACTTAGATACTAGTAGTTCAAGAGGCTTGCAGTGAGTGGTAGCTTATGGATCTATTCTTGAAATGAATTTGGATGTGCATGATAGAGAGGGACACAAGTTTAACTTATCGGGTCTGGTAGGGACATTAGAGGGCTTTGGGAACATAGGTACTTTTGAGTACAGCTAACATCCCTAGACAGATGGCCAGTCTGAGCATACGATTCTAGTGCTTCAGGACATGCTTCGAGCATGCAACTTGGATTTTAGAGGTTCATGGGAGAAGCATATACGTTTTGTGGACAATTCCAACAATAATAGTTTTCAAAAAACTATCCAGATGGAACCTTTTGAGGCTTTTTACGGTAGGCCATGCTGATCACCCTTTTTTTATTGAGGATGTAAAGGCATCTATGTTTGAACCTCGTCTTTTCTAGGAGACTCCATAGTAGATATAGTTGATTCAGAAGAGGATGTCTACTATACAATGATGATAGAAGTCTTATGATGATCGATGGAGATGAACTTTGGAGTTTTAGGTCAGAGATCATGTTTTTCTTCTTGTCACACCATGGTTGGGACACAAGAGGATAAAGAGATAGGTTAAGCTTTTATCGAGACACGTCAGGCCATTTGAGATTTTGGAGAGAGTTGAACGGGTTTCCTATCAGCTGTAGTAACCTCAGAGGTACTGGGTTAGGCATGATTTCTTCGATGTTTCTCAACTCCATGGTTACTTCTCAGACCCGTCTAAGGTTTTCCATCCCGAGGAGCTTTAACTCAGGCTGGATACCTCATTTGGGAAGTGGGCAATCTGGATTGTTGATCGAAGTGTGAATGTTCTCTGGGGTCAGTTTGTTCCTCTATTATAATAGCTATGGTAGCAGAGGCAAGTACCGAACAAGACCTAAGAGAGGGAGGCAGATGTACAATTACAGTGGACAGAGGTATTCGAGGTTTCTTCTTCTACGCAGCCTTGTTAGGGAAATTCATGGATTAATTTCATTATGGGGGGGGGGAGTTTGAACGAACCATCATCTTTTTTCTATGTATGTTTTTCTTTTTTGGTTGTTTTTGAGAAAAAGAGGAGTTTATGGAAATTTCAGGAGTACACATTATGTACTTTTAAGTATAGGTTGTTTACCCAGTTGCTGCTGGTGATCATGTTTTGGTCGTGTAATGGATGTGTACATGGCCGTGGGTGGTTACCTAGAGACCTCCTAAATCGAGAGCCAGAGAAGGAATGTACACACCGTGTACTGTTAAATTACACATTGTGTACTTTTTTTCATTAAACGGACCGGGGTCACATCTAATCGACAGACCTTTTCACTTCTTCTGTTTCATTGAAGAGCGTCAATACTACTGAAGATCTTCTTCAAGCCCCCAAATTTATGTCCATTCTTGGAATTTACATATGTCTATTCTATTGGAATCGCATCAGTTAGTTCTAATTTCTTCCTGAAAATCATCTCTTGATTTCTTCTCTCTCACGAGTTATCCTCAGTAGAACTTGTTTAATGTTTTTGTAGATCTACAGTGTTCTAGGGCGATTCAAGACCAGAAGATCATGTATATCAATCTCATGATGCAGAGGTAGGTGGTTTGTGTCTTTCATTGGATAGCCTTTGAATTTTATTTGAAAAAGTTCCCAATACCCTCATTCGGGGTATTCTGTATTTATAGTTTTATCCATATTAATAATCATTATGCCTTGTTTGATTGGATAGAGGTTAATTGTTTTGAGTAGGGTTCACTTTGTCATTCTAGGAGATTCTTTTACAATATATTGTTTTTTTAGACCATTTGGTCTAGATTTTCTTGTAAGTCTGTTACTTTGACTTCCATTCCTAGTACTATTATGATGGAGTTATTATTATCTGACATGTTATGATAAGTTGTAGTTTGTTTAGCCAAATAGTTCTTGAGGTTTACTTTTTCTACCATGTATTGTTTGTGCATGAATGACTTACACATGTCCATGAGAACCCAGTGTAATAGACCGTAGGGATAATGGACGTTGAGGGCATCTCCGGAGTGTCTGTTTACTGTTAGGAGGCAACACCATAAGGGTATAGACTTTGTGCTCCCTCAGAGAGTTTCTAGTTTCCTCAATATCGGCCATAGGGGATTTTTGACATTGAATGCTTCCTCAGAGTGCCTATTATAAACTGATATGAGGCCACATGGGGAATTAATGATGAGTGCTTCTTCAATGTGTCTTTTCTAAAGTTGAACCAGAGAGGTTAGACTCTATGTACTTCCCAGAGGATTTCTTGTGTTTTTTTTGGTTGAACCAGAGGGGTTAGGCTGTGAGTACTTCCCAGAGGGTTACCTTCTTTTGACTTTCTACATACTTCATATATGAAAATTAATGCATTTGTAATTGTAGGATTATTACTATGTGTACTTCCTTATTTACTGATTCATTTTTTTTATTGCCTGCCATATATATTCACTGACTATTAGGCATAGATCATTGGGTGGTTGCCTGCTGGGATTAGACTCACACCCTATTTTGGTCATGCTTTTGGGCCCAAATGGAATATATTTCTATTAGTATAGATAAGGGAAACCAACATTCTACTTCAGGTACTTGATTTTTGTGGAGCTACGGAGTATGGGACAAAGCTGAGGCTTGTGAGGCTGTGGAGCTGTTTACATTATTTTCATTTGTACTGGGGTTTAGTACTATATTCCAGAATTTTTATTTGTTTTTCTTCTTTTCTAGACATATGTATCATGCATGATTTATATATTTGTGATCTAGTTATTACTTATAGTCTTCCACTAATTACTGTTGAATGTTGTTATTAGTACTTCCGTTATTGCTATCTGTTTTAATTACTCTGTGTTACTCTGCCAAAGAGGGAATATTTTCCCACTATCACACCCAAGGCCCTCACTAATAGTCGGCAGCCTATGGCGTTCAGGGAAATTCACTTGAGGCTATATGACCAACCGGGTACGGGGAGCCTCTGGGTGGCATCTGAAACCAGGACATTACACATTATGAAAGAGTAAAGACAAAATACACTAACATATCTATTATTGGAAAACAATTTAGTTGATTAGATAAATGATTTATAGGAAACTGGATTCATAAATTTAACAATAAGGATCTATATTTACAAAAAACAAAATTGTTTTTAAAATAAAAAAATAGAAGAATATAAATTACTATTTTAAAATTTATGTTTCTTATCTTTAAATTAATTCTAAAACTGATCGATAAATGATGAACCACAAATCCATTCATTATTATTTATATTTATTGATTGGGAATCAAAAAAAGACATATTGTCTCCTTGTTTTTAGTTTCACTGAATCATAGTTTTGTGTTTTTCACCCAAACTAGAGGACAACACAAACAAATAACTCTATTTGATGAAAAAATCACTAATCATAGCACCCATATATAAATAAAGGATGTGAAAATTAATTGATGGATGAAATTGAAGAACCAAAAAATAGAATATAACCAAAAATACACTAATATAGAATAGAAACATGAAAAAACTAACAAAAATAATCATAAAAATATATTCAAAACATCATATGTTATTTCTTTTACTGTGAAAAAATGAATTTCTTATCCCTAAAAATGAGTAGCATGTTTAAACCTATTATAATAAATTTATTAATGGTTACTAAATCTACTATTACATATAAAAACCACTAATCTCAAATATAGATGATTATAGTGGTGAACATCAAGAGGATGAACCTAAGCATAGCCCTCATTGATCGCTTCTTGGCTTGGAATCATACATAAGTCATGTAAAAGGCCTAAACATTTAAACCTTCTTAAAATCAACATTTTAATAGTACAATTTCATTGGGAGTCCAATTAGATTCCATTGTATAAGATATTATTTCCATGATGAAATCAAAACATCGAAAACTAATTACCCAAAATAGTGAAAAAGTGTATATCCTTAGCTTGAGAACATAATATATCTATGACCACACCATTAACTGATTTAAAATCCATATTTGAAACTACGATGTAGTATATATAGTTAACTAACATCCATTGTGATGAAATACTTCTTTGATACCAAATTTCACAATCTTGGCATCAAATGCAAAGGGAAAGCTCTTTATATAAAAGGCAGGAGACATTATACCATCACTAGTATAATAAAACCATAATAAACCTCAAGAAAATGAATTTTATATTCAAACAAAATCATGACTCTCCTAAAAAATAATTAATCATTTTTCCCTAAATAGTTATAGCAGGTGTACTTCTCTTGGTTGCTATGATGTGATGGAAGTGAATATGTCACTACATCATTCTGTCTTCCTCAACTATAATATATGTTGTTCAAGTGATAGATCAATGTTATTTGTTTCATAATTATTAATTCTAATTTATTTAATAGAACATATTTTTTATTAATAAAATTCAATGTTTAAAAATTAGGATCACATGGAATGTTGGATTGATGTCTAAATTGTTTTTTATAATTCAAAAATCAAATCAATGAAAATATCCTTAATTTTAAAAATAATATGACATTGTTTTAAGGGTTATTATTATTTAAAGTGTATTTTTATATATTAGAACACATATATTATTTTATAAAGACTATTTGTATCATTTTAGTTAAATAACATGCATTTTTATGTATTTATTTCCAACCTATCATAAATTAGTGGACTATTATATTGAAAATGTTTTCTAACAATACTATATCATTTTCTAAATTAGGATAATTTGATTCATTTGTATAGATTAAAAAATAATTTTAATTAAAATAAAATTTATTTTAACCATTTTTTTCATATCATAATTTTTAATCAATTGTAGTTTTGTTAATAATAAATATTAATCAATGATCATTGTTATAAATTTATTTGTCTATATAATCCCATTTTTCCAATTTTTATCATTTTGAAACACGTTTATAATCATAATAATGAACTAATAAAGTAATTATTTAACAAAAATAAATACATAAAAATTAATTTATTGTATCAATTTTTGTTTTTATCATAGATTTAAAAAAACTAATCAACAGTCACTATGTTAAATTTTTAGAACTACATGAGCTTAATTTCATTATATTGATAATGTAATGTGTGTATATGGTATATAAAAATTACATATATGTGTGAAAAAAATATTTAATTAGGATGATTAAATCATATATTAAAAAATTATATTTTTTTCAAATAGATCAAAAATTAATCAATTTTCATTCTTCAAATGTTTTACAATAATATCAACTCATCATCTTAGTTTTTTCATTTTATGATAATCATACAAAAAAATAGATCATAAATTAGAAAATATAACTTTGAATAAATATATTCTAATATCGTATCAAATTAAATTTTAATATTTTAATACATATTAAAAATGAATCTGTGATCTTGACAAAATTTCTATCCATAATTTGATCTCATATTTATTGTTCTGATCATTTAATTCATTTTTACAGATCATAAAAACACATAAATTTATATGAATATATAATTATGATCATTATGGGAATATTTCATATTTAAATAATTTCTCACCAACTTTTAAAAAATTATCTGTTGATAATGTTTATAAATTTTAATGATATTTCTAGCCCAATTTCTAAATTTTGAACATTTTATGCATGTTTTTGAAATATTAAAGACACCTATATATTTAAAAATAAAATTTGGATTAAAAAAACATCTATGATTAACTATGATATTTTAATTCACAAAAAATTAAATGACATAATTTATTATGTAATTGATAGAAAACCCTTATTCGTGTTTTTTGGAAATTACAACATCAATGTTTTCAACTAATATCTAAAAAAAATTAATATAAATATAGAAATGTGATTTATCACATGTATTTTCATAACAATAAATTTATTGACATAAATAAGTGATTCATATATGTATTAACTGAAAATATATCATAACGAATTGGCACTACAAAAAAATTATTTTCATGTATTTCATTTTTAAGATGGAATGTGTAACTCCCCACATACATCAAAGTGAATTTTTAATCTAATATATCCAAATAAATTGAATTTCATTCAAGTGTGTATTTTTGAGAAATTAGTATGGTATTTTGGGTATTTTTCATAAAAATATGTTGGGTTTGAAGACCTATTTTATATTGAAAAATTCCATCAGCTACATGAGTTATTAGAATCAAGTGCTTGGTGAGCCTATAATTGGAGTATATAGCTCAAGGTAGGTCATTAGGTGGATTGTGGCCTTAGAATAGGTACAAGGTAGGTCGTCGGGTACACGGTGTAGGGTTCCTGGGTACCTACTGGATTAGGGTGGTTTTGTTTTTTATTTAATAATTAATTATTTTATATTGTTATGA
The DNA here is from genome assembly GCA_963277665.1 of Viscum album. NCBI lineage: Eukaryota > Viridiplantae > Streptophyta > Magnoliopsida > Santalales > Viscaceae > Viscum > Viscum album. The sequence continues at coordinate 2,122,029,013 of OY728140.1, forward strand.
AATGAATAATTATACATTATTTATCCCTAAAAACCTATTAATCTCCTTTAAATTACCACTTATATTCCCTTCAATGTCATATTATTCATATTATTTCATGTATTTGAATGGTGTTCACCTTGAGTGGTCGTTAGGGGTAATTCAAACATTTTTATACAATATATTCCCTAATTCTTTTTATTGATTGATAATTTTTAATTTTTAATGACATAATTTAGGCTTTTTATTTATTTTTGAGGAATAATTTGACTATTTATAAATGTTTATGTGATATTAAACAAGTGATATTCCCTTGGATCATGGTTGATAGTCTATAAACATTTCTAATGGTTTATGCAATATTCATATGAAATGTGATGTACGGTCTCATTGCCCATGTGTGATTGACCTATATCTAAATTAAATTGATTTCCCTTAACTGGTTTGATATGTTTAAGGAAATATAGGGAAATTATGGACCTTAATATAATTATTCGTTTAATCCATAGCCACTAAAGACAATTAAAAGTATTTAATTAATGTTTAACATTATATATATATGATATTGTGGGGTTCCCTTATGTTATTCTATAATTCATGTGACATTTATTAGGTTCCTTTTAGTATCCCTGAACATAATATAGATTTGGAATCTTGATATCCCAACAACATTATTGATTTATGTAGGACATTTGACTCACATTAATTTATATTTTTATTATTTAGATTCCATATCTTTTAATTTTACTTTATACATCTAATTTTTTTAACTGAGTAGTTGTTAAGTTGAGTTTGAAAATAAAAGTATGTTGGGAACATGGGGACCAAAGTATCCAAAGTATCTATTATTTTGGATTCTTTTCCAACAATTATTAAGTTAGAACATAATTATTATTTAATCCATTTATTATGTTATATGGTGCTTTTTGTTGTGTATATTTAATGATATAAACTTACTGGTAATGATTGATACAGTTTGGATGGCATCACCACTTATAATTTGTTATTCATGACAAGGTATCTTATGAAAATTATTTGGTATGTTTATAATCTAGACTCCATAACTATTTTTGTAGGATGAAATGGAAATTATAATATCTTATTTAATTGCAACATTTCATTGTATGTTATTAGGGTGGGACACTATTACCAATTATTTTATATTACCGTGGAACAAGGATGTACATTCCATGGTGTGATGTTTTTAAATAAAATTATGATATTTTTGGGTGAATATCATTTTTATGGGATAATATTCCCCCTATTAATATATTTCATAGATGTATGGATACTATCCTTTTATAGTTAAATTCATGGTTTGGGATTTTATTAACTATTTTCCAAAGGTTTCAAGACATGATTCCAAAAAAAATTTTATTTCTCAGGTATGTTAACCCAACATTTAGTCTTTGTTACCAAGAAAAAATTACCATTATTATGAATTAGATATCTATATATACTCTCTCATTTTGATTACTATGATATCATGGGAATCTATGCCCACAACATGGATATGAGTATTGGGAATTACTTCCCATTAGTTTTATTATATAGTATTTCAGGACAATATGCACATTCATGTTACTTAGGATTTGATTCCCAATGGGTATTCTTATGTAATGTTCATATACCCCTTCACTTAGGATAATGCATGTGTTACCACACCTGAATGGATGAGTAATACTCATGTTTGTAACATATATATTAGTTTTTCTATTTTATGTATTTATGTATGAAAACATCAAGAAATATATGTACTTATTTTGTCTAGATGTATTTAAGGACACCATCTGTGATATCCTATTATGTTTTACTCAAACACTCATTGGGAACCCAGACCCTATTAATACTTTATGGTTCATGATATATGTATGGTAATGGTGTTTTTATTGATTTAAGTGTTTTAGAGCTTGGTGGGAGCCAATAAATGTGATCTGTAATAGAATCAAGATTGTTTTTATATTATCTCTATTTTTTTTCATATTTAATGGACATATGGTATATAAATTTTCCATTTAACATATTTTTTATATGTGTATGACTATGAGAAACTATTTTCACTCAATTTTTTAAATCAAGGGGCTATTATCAAATTTCTGATAAAATATAGTTGTAACATTCACTTTTGTCTTATCTGTATTTTGATGAAATATTATAATAATTTATTACACTATGATATATGGATATTTATACCATGAATGGTATAGTATACTCACTCTATATATAGACCCTAACTATAAGTTATCACCTTCCAGTATACGACATGATTTCTTTCAGGTATGTCATGACCATTTCGCTCCTAGTGGTGGTGAATTGGATCACGGATTCTATAAAATGATAATAGAGCCTTGATTTTTGTTGTAATATTATTTGGGATATGTATAACTATATATAGGATGTAATTATATATTTTGATAAAAATTATTCATAGGAATAAATTACCTATGTATTGGGAAATTACAGGTAACAAAGGACATGATTGTCGTTCTTGGTTTTTTATATTTTTTTATATATTTTCAAGAGTTATGTATTGCGTCATTAATTTATCGTATTTTACTTTGACAATTTGGATTGATAACATGTGTTTTTAAAAATTATTGCAACATTTTATTAACTTGGTAGTTATATTCTTGTCTATGAATGAGAACCCTGATTATTTAATGGGGTTATGTTATTTAAATAATTATCAGAAACTTATACTTTATTTTACTATTTTATATGATGTTAAAATTATAATAAACTGATCCATGATTTTTTTTTCACGTATTAATTAAATAAATTTAATCCAAAATTTATATATCTGTAAACCATAATGAGTGTTTAATCATGGCTATATATAGTACAAGAGGTTATATGAGACCCTTAGTATACAAGGGTTTGTGTATAGTGTAGCATGATAAGTTTCTGGTTATTTTGTATCCTTTATGTTATATTAATAACTATTATACACAAGATTATGATTCATGTGTTTTTAATTATGGGGATATTCCAACACAAAAATCACATAGCGAGATCTAGGAGTGTGGAGATGAGCACATCAAACTGATTTTTAGTTGGAGGACCCAATTATTCTTATACATACTATTGATTAATGTATTGTTGATAGCATGTAAAATGTGATTCTCATCGTGGGATGTGGTGGTATAGGTGGTGATCCTTCTATGTTATATTTGACCATTGAGTTTTAGATTTAGCATCCACCTTTTTGTTCTATAGAATGTGGATCCCAAGCTGCAATGTTCTTAGTTGAGACATTGCATAATATCATTAAATTTATTAATACACCACATATGATTCATGTAAATATTTTTTTTATATATACTTCAGAGATTAGTAAATAACTGGTTTCATTTATTATTCTAGGATAATCACCATGTTGTTCTATCTTATAAGATTATTTATTCTCATTTAAATTAGTATTTCTTTCCTAACACACCAAAATTAGATTGGTCTAGGGGGTTCATATATCATGTTTTGGGGATCATGTTAATAATGGAATATGTGTCCCGATTTGCTGAGTTTCTTCTATTTTTTCCTTACTATAATGTGATAAAAAAACAATAGTTATCCCTTAAGAGGATTGGTTGAAGAAATTGATTCATTATTATGTGAAATTCTTCTAGATTCCTTAAATTTCTGATTCTATGATTCATACCCATAATACTATAATAAATATGGATAAGGATATAATCTATAGTTAGTATACATCTTATACTTGTACTAGGAGGGGGTATTTATGTAGACTAAAGTGGTGTCTTAGTGATTATCATCAGAGTAACAAAGGTAAGGCTAGTTAGAGACATAGTTTTTATTTTTTCCAACACTGTAGGGCACCACTAGATTGTTATCAGTTTTGTGGGATATGTTATATAAGAAAAATTTTCAATAATCCCTTAGTGGAGTGACTTTCATTCATATATATGTGGAATATTAAGTATTTTTTAAAGCTATTCTCATCTATCTAGTGTCCATTTTGATGGCCAGATAAAGAGATTACTTACTAGATGTGGTCCTCTACTATAGAGTAGTATTGTTCTTATTTTCAGTTGAGGTGTGTTGGTGGTATAGGTAATCATGATTAGTAAAGGAAAAAAAGAAACAGAGTATCTCTCCTCAGGGTAGTGAAGGGTCACGAGGCTATGGAATAGTTTAATGGTAAAAAATTATTAGTTAATCAAGTCAATCCCTACAAATAATGATGAATTCTCTTTAACTATGTTATGTATAATATTAGAATCATATTCCCATTGATATTTTTAATATTATACAATTGTATAATATTCATTTACCTTTTTTTATCATGATAATGATATAGTTATAAGCATCTTGGGCGAATATTTAGTGATTTATGTTGATAATATCATAGGGTTGTGATTTAATATTTTTAGGGTTCTCTCTAAAGTAGTGGGTATCAAAATATCTGTGATTTCTTCATGTCAGATGATCAGTTTTGTGATGATATTATGTATGTATTTATTGAATTTTTATTGAGCACATAGCGAGTTTGATTGTTATTGGATATATTTGATGTAAATTTAGGGATGTTGTAATATACTTTTGGTGAGTGATATTTCTAGGTAGTTAATTCGAGACCTGGTCATTGGAAGATAGGTATTCTTGCACCCCAATTTTACAATGTTATTATAGATTATAAAAAGATATGTTGAATGTTATTTAATATTTTTTCTAGTTCAATGAAATATTTCCAGATAAATTCTTCGGCTTCCACATGAGATAGAGGTCATATTTAGGGTCAATATTATTCATTGTCTGGTGTGGAAATCCATTATTCCTTATTTTATGTTTTTTATATATCATTGATTAATGAAGGCTAAACTAGACGGTCTTGCAGTGAAAGAGTATCTTTTTACTTATCATGAATATTATGATTATCCTATTTGGTTACGAAGAAAGAAGATATAACATTACATTAATATATGCACTAATATATATTGAACAAGGTCACGGTCCAGATCAAACTCCCTCTTCCTCATTTCGATGTATTGTTCAGCCATATAAAGTTATAAAAGTGATTTTCCCGGATTCTATTGAAGTTATATTATCAATGGATACATGTGATCTTATTTCTTCCTTTAGATATTATATGTGGGATAATTTAAATCCTTTATGAATATATTTTTATTAAATTAGGATTTAAAAATGTTATATATGTTTTTTGTTCGTGGTGAATCATATCTTCCATCGATACTTTGATAGATTTGTAGTCATCTAATTCAGTATCATTTTGGTGTACTCCATGTTAATGTATGAATATGATTAATATTTGGAAATAATTTTTTACACACAAAGAAAAAATCAACATTTTTTCAAACTTTCATAGATTCATTTATAGATATATGAGCATTTATTCTTAGGGTACATGATATAAGAAGTGATTTTATCATTAGAACATTATAATATTAAGGTCAAGGTTTATTAAGAGTGTAAGAAGAATGATTTTTATTTCTATATCCTACATATATTGGAAGGATGTTATATGATAATCAATCGAGAACATTCCAACTTGATAGTGATAATGGTGAACCTAACCAATATGGGAGAGATGTTCTAGTTGTCCAACGCTTATGAGAGAACATAATAGGAGTTAATGGGAAGATTGAAATTTTCAGAATTATTAACCTTACCTAAGATGAGTAAGTAGTAAACATCATATTATAATTTATCATGGGTTATTATAGTTACTATTTTTATGTAATATGTGAATAACATTGGTTTTTGGTAGTTGAGGACACCTGAGAGGAATTACATGACTTGTGACTTGGAGAATACAATTATAGTGTATGTGTTGAAATATTGGCAACACTACATTTTAAATTAATGGTTTTTGGATTATATTAACTATATGAACCATTCAAATATGTTTTCCCAATGTGACATGAGCATTTTGTAGTGAAGGTGGGTTGATTACCTTCAATTCATTTACATTTATATGGAATATTCATCATGAAAGGGGGAATGTTGTGGGTGTTTTATTGAGGAAAATAATGATATATAGATGGTTCAATAAGTAAGTAGAAAGAGATAGTTTATAGGACTATACACAAAGATGAATCATTTTTTTCAAGAGTATCAGTGTAGAGAGACCCTTGTGTCTATATATTTTACCTCATCACTCTTCAATGGGTTGAAGTAGAGTCATTTTTCTGACTCTTACTACATAATTATAAGAAAAATTATATATAGTGGGGATCCACCACTAGATATCTTATCAGATGATTGTAGAATTTTTTATCTATGATGGAATCTGTTAGTCTTTAATAGTGGGAGTAATGAGATATTATTTAATTCGCATGCCTTTAGATGGGTTGTTCACCCTGGGGAAACAAATATTTTCAATGAGATATATAAACAATACTAGTGGATATGGATGAATAAGAATATATCTAGTTATTTTGTTACTCTGTTCCTATCAGATATAAAATCATATGAACTAGTGACCTGCAATACTTCTGTAGTTGTTAACCATTCCTATGTTGAAATGGGATGATGTGATGATGGATTCATAAAAAGGGATGTGAAGGTCACCTCATGGCAGTGATGCAATATGGGTGGTTATTATATAGTTTAATTAGGATACACATTACCTACTAGTTACAGAGACCAACTTAGTTAATGATATAATTTTGTTCTATTTTTAAGAGTTATTATATATTCAAAGTGTGATAGGAAGAATCATTTTTTATCAAAATTATTTATTCATGTCTATCTTTTAAAATCGATTGTAAAATGAACATGACAATAAAGTTATTATTATAAAAACCTAACAACCTCTGACCAATAGGATTTCATAGTGTACAATGAATATGATAGAAAACATTTTTTAATAAAGTTTCCTTGATTATAGTAGTTTCTGGGAGTGTCATCTTTCCTTAGATAATATTACCCATAACAACTGTTATTATATTTTGATTCGAATGGAACCTTTGAAGGTCTTAGGTGGTAGTCTATAACGTTCATATATATATTGGTTAGAGTAAGGGTAATTATCTATTTTTGGAAAAAGTCTCTTCCCTGAGACATAGGGACATATTCTATGGTTTTTAATGAGTTTGGTGATAACTCAAAGTAGGTAGCGTTGATATATTGACTTATGATTTCACACTATAATTATAATGGTTGGTGAATATATTTTATTATGAGTTTCCACATGTTTAGGAATTTAACATATTAAATAGAAGGAAAATTTATAACCTATATCTGGGGGTCCTTTTTTATATTCAAGATTGTTAGTACCCTGACATACTGATTAGTTCTTACTCAGAGTTATCTTGTTATGCTGGATGTATTATTTTTATATTAGCTCATGGGATACAACCCAAATCATTCTTATATGACCTCTTTCAATTAATTTAAACTCCATGTTAATGAATCATTTAATGAATGATCCATTTTTATTTTCAATAGGAATGAGATGACTCCTCAATGGTTAACTATCCCTCTAGATGTTGTGTAGTGGAATCAATGTGTATTTCAGTGGATCCATGAGAGTGGGAGTCTAATATGTTGGAAAAATAGTCATAGTTCATTTTCATTATTTCTTAATGATTCTATATGACACATATCGCATATGAGGTGCCCAATAGTGTAGATGTTATATCATTTCATGTATTTTAAGTGGTTATTTATATCAAATTTTCACTAAAACTCCTGTATTTTTTAAATTTTTGATGCAAGTGGTTTTTTAAGTGGCGAAGTGGGTTTATTTTAGAGTTCCCAGTATTTTTTTGGGACATTGAACATGTTAAAATAATAAACTAAGTACCTAGTTTATTTTTACACAGTAGTATGTAGTGTTGAAAATGGGGGATTAATTCTTCATTGGTCACTATGTGACAAGTGACCCAAGAGATGGTACATGGTGAGAGCTGAACAGGTACTTAGTGGATTCAAGTTTTAATATTCATTAGATTTATTTAGTTATTTATTTATATTTTAGTTTTATTAGATGATGCATTCTCCCTTATTTGTGCATAGAAATAGCCACCACCCATTTCCATATTCTATCATTTCCTATCAATCATTATGAATATTTTCCATTCTTTTATAAATATTATTTTCATTTAGCATGGGTGGTATTTAAATGTATGTTTAATACTATTCTTTGATTTATTCCATATTTCTTTAAAATTTTCTATATGATCTATCTTTCATGCCCAATTATTTGTATTTTTTTCATTTTCTGTAAACCACTAACTAGGATCGATTTATCATGTTATATTCAGTGTAGGATCATTGATTGTATTATTTTAGCAGGCCTCTAACCTCTCATGATGATTAATCTGTGATCTATTTGTTGTGTGATATGTGTTGTCATTGACCATGTGAGATTTACTTAAAACTAAATTTATTTTCATTCTCTGACCAATTTATATTTCTGAGGACATCTAGGGCCATGATGGACAAATAGAATGCGATGAAATTATGACACCACTAATAACATCCTTGGTATAGAATAAAATAATATTTAACATTATACTTGAGAATCAATGGGGAATATATTAAGATAGGTTATGGTTTCAATTATGATGATAAGGTTCCTTTTAGTCTAATTGAATATAGGATATGTGAGGAATTGTGAGACATCATTGTTTGTATTTATTGTTGAGGGAGTTTTAAGTTACCCTAAAGTTATATTGGATTCTATATATGATTAGTGTTATTTTTCTCACTAATTTTTGAAAACAAATAAGGAATTACATTTTTATAAGATCTATACAGGTCAATCCTATGGGGACCATCAAATATTAGGCTTCTTGTGTGATGGAGGATTTTAGAGCATTAAAATAAATTTTTTATATATTATAGATTGATCTATTTATTTCTTCATGTAATGATTTTGGTTTTGTTTATGAAACAATATTCCCCTACAGACATTCATGGATATAGTTGGGATAACACGACCACCTATAATATGTTATTCATCTTTTGGGATTCAGTGAACATTTTTTGTTATTATTATGAATGAGATTCTTTCTCATTTTTATGGGATGAAATTCCCATCAAATAATTTGATGTAATATCCATGTTAACTCTATAATGGTGAAGGTGTTATATTATTCTCATTTTCTTTATGTTACCCTTTGATGTGGCTCATACCACCCACTGTGTAATGTTTCCATGGAAGTAGATATAAGAACCATGTGAAAATCACTATGGTAAGATGTGATATCTCTCTTACAATGTGTCTTGGGACTATGTATGTTATGAAATTACTGTTACTCCCATGACAATGGATGATATTCCATATTTTTCTATGGAATTGGGATATGATTACTCTTGTTATGTTATTTCTTATGGATCTTATTCTTGGTTTTTAATTATGATATGGATATTTTATTCCAAGTATTATGACATAGATATTGGGATGTGCTTACCATATAGTGATTACTATTATATCATGAGAATTTAGGCCCACCCATTGTGATCTTATTAATGAGATGCAAATCCAATGAGTATCCTTTTATATTATGATGGGATGTTATTCACATTAAAATGTATAATGTGGTGATTCTTAGTAAGTATTCTAGTTATATGTTTAGAGAGACTTTAGAATTGGTCAAACCAGTTATTGTCTCACTCATTTTTTTGAGTAGTGGCTTTGGTTGTGGACTTTTTTATTATTTTTGTAGTTTATATTTTATTTACGGTAATTTCACATTGTATAAGTATATTTATTTAATGAATGAATTTAGGGAAGTTATTGGTTGTGGCCTCTTGAGTTGTACTTGAACCCACCTCATGCAATATATAACCTGATCATAATTCATCATTCATGATCCAAAAATGGAAAATGGGTTAATAATTTATGGATGGGTTGTGGAGGTTTGTAAGAGTTGGGATATTGTACTAGGGATGGACTCAAGAACAATTTTCTTGTTATATCTAATATTTGTCTAATTGTTTGGACATGTGTTATATAATCTTCCCATGAAAGATCCTATTTATACCGACATGGTTGTGTGGAATTATTTCTACTAATTTAATTATAGAATGGGAGTTTATTTACATACTTATGTCATGTTACTATGATATTCACTTTTAACTACTTGATATTATGATAATAGTTTTCTTTATTTCTTCTACTGTGATTTATCGATATCTATACTATTCATTATATAGTCTCCACAATTTACATATAGACCCAAATTAATGATAAGTATTATATTGTATACATGGATGAATTACTGAGGTAAATGGAACCATGATTTATCATATTGGAGGTTAATTAGAGATGAAATGAAATAGTGTAAAGCATCTTTTAAAAAATTAAATGTTTTAGCGACAATCATGACCATTTATTTGTTTCAAACATTGTTAAAACAATTAAAATATAATTTTATTAATAGTTTTTTTAATAGTGATATGTAACTTTATTTACCTTAACAAGTCTCTATCTATAAAAATATATCAACTTCTTTTTTGATGAAAATATCATTTTATCATTTATTGATCGATAAACCAGCATCATACGAAAAAATAAAAAATTATATTTAAAAATTATTAAAAATTTACGATTTATAATAATTGATTTCCAATGCTTCCTACAAAATTATAATTAATATGTAATTATTTTTAAAAAACAGAATTATCATATCTATAATTAAAATATATAGTTTTTCCATTATAATAGAGGTAATAAAAATAGCCATTCATTTTGTACTATTTATTGTAAGACATTTATAACTTCTCATGAACTTCTTAAAATTTCCTTTGAGCTCATCACTTCATCATGTGTTAATGTAATACGAGGACATAAAAATATAAAGTGATTATCAACATGTAATGGGATTAGATGACGGTAATATAAATATCGACTACAAAATTAACACTATGAAATTATAGTAAAAAAATATTATAATGATTAGAAATATGAATTATTAATAAAAAATTTATGTATACACCGATGAAAGATGTGTATAAGCATTCATGTTTAACAAAATCATTTTCACTCTCAATATTGATAATTTTTTGAGTTTATATGTCATATATGTGTCTTTTAAATACAATTTATATTGAATAAATATCCTTTAATAATATATCCATAATAAATATTATACCACTAAATGTGTCATATTTATTTTCTAGGAAAATTTTGTGTTGTGACTAGGTATCTATGATATTGAAATTGAACAATTAAATTATCCTGACCTATTTTTTATTTCCCCTCCTATCATTTCCTATCATAGGATTGAATTTTTTTTATTCATTTTAGGTGATATAGAATAGAATATAATAATGAAATGACTTACCCCAATATTATCAAGTGTATTTATAAGATATATTCTTCATGATATATAATTTTTATTATAATGTTATAAAATTTAAATTCCAACATAATGACTTGAAAATAATTACTCCACTCCCGACTTAATATCATTATGAATCCCAACTCTCGCATTATCTAATAATAATGGATTATCTAGAATGGTATCACCTCTAATGTTATGAAATATCTCTCATTCAATAGTTAATTGTGTGTGTTTTAAATTTATATAAACCATTCAATTTATCGAAACATTATATTATGAAATAACAAAAAATAATTAGTTTTTTCATTTAAAAATAAAATATTTTTTTGGTAAATGAATACCATAGGTAAGTTAGTCATTTATGGGAATGACTACCCTCAAAATTAATGGTTTGAGGGTGTATGTAATGTGGCTTTTGGTGTGTTTATTTTTTTATTGATCCTTTTGAAGGATAATTTATAATAATTATTTTTTCTATTTGGGTATTTAGTTTGTACTTTAATGTCAAAAAATCAATATTTAATTCATTGAATTCAATATTATAATTTTTATGGGTTTTCCACGATTTATTGAATTATTCCCTCAATGAAAATCCAAAAACCCACACCCACAGAATGTCATGGTGGAAGAAAAATATTTATAATTATTAAATCTATATATTTAAAGTAAATCTTGAATAAAATATAGTGTTTAATTGAAATGAAAAATTAGGAACTATTTTTTCATGAAGAGGGGAGGGGTGAATCATTTATCTTTCCTTTTTAAAATTTTCATTATTTTTAAATTACTTTCACCTCATGTTACATATATGAAAATTTTATAAAAATATGCACACCAGATTGAACATAAGAAAATAAATATTTAAAAGGTTCAGTACTCAATAATAGTATTCTATCCTTGAAATATTTTTGAAATATTCCAAGAACCCCAAATGAACATGAAAACAATACATGTATGTGGTTAAAGTAAGAAGCTATGATCCTTTCACATCCAATACACTATAGTCAATTAAAAATGAATTTGTTCTCTACATTGATAAAATATTTAACATATATTTGTATCAATTGTAAGAAAACATCACCAATAGGATTCAATATGTTTTCAAAATGATTCGTTTAACATTAAAAAATATAACTTCTTTCAAGAACTTTGTATTTACATTCTTTCCCAATAGAAGGAATGAACTTCTGCAGTCAGTTTTATGTTTGTTTAATAATTCTTATGGTATAAACATGGATTTTTTTTTGATATAATGAATTTACTGCCTCCTTATAGAGTAAAACAACCACTATGATTTTTTATTCCAATTAGAACTTCAAAATGCCTATCTGATACCACCTTTTAGAAATAATATTCGGGTATCTTTTTATGGATCCCTCACCTTCCAAGTCTTCTGATCATTTCAATAAATTATTTTTTAGATATGAAATAATAGAAATACTCCATCTCATATTATTATACATGTTTTATCTTTGAAAATTATTTCTGGTAAACCTTACAATTCATCATCATCTTAGCTAACTTCCACATATATAAACAAAGTACATTTTTAATTACCTGAACAACAATTTATATAAGAACATTATAGGGAGGAATGGTTGGAATCCATATTAATATTCATACTTAATAAAAAATAAAATTTCAAAACACCAACATAATTGAAATTCCCTATATTCTAGTAAATACTTACAGAATATTCTGGAACCATCATGAAAAATATATAATTTGAAATCTTCTTTAAATTTAATTAAACCTCGAATAATGTAATCCATTAAATCTTACTAAAGACTCACCTTGAATTTTAATATTCAGCCATAGTTTTAGATACATTGATTTACTAACTCAATATCCTCACATTGATATAATTATGAATTCTTTAACAAGATATTCAAATAAGAAAAACCTTATACCACACATTCTACTTGTAAGAATCCATAACATGACTTCTATCCGATGAACCTAATTACTTTAACTAGAATTAGAACTCTTCATCCATTTCATTCTCGTGAAAACCTCTGACTGATGAAAATAATATTGAAAAATATATTTCATGAATCAGGGAACCCCTTCCAATCCTCCTATGAAAACGTCACATCTATTATTCAAAGATGTCCAACAAATTATCATTTTACATAGGCAAACATATTTTCTTCTAACAACAACATGATCACTCTATAGAATTATACTGATGGAATAATCTGATTAACATCATTTTATTTAATTCTTAAAAAAAATACCATTTTACATAATGAAAAATTCTCAAATGTATAATATTCATATAAAATTTATCGATAGCATATCAAACCATTATAACTCTAAATCATCACAACATTAAAAATTTTGAAGATGAAAAAAATAACTTATAGAAACAAAGCCTGTAATACCAATTATTTTTTCCAATAACATTAGGTTAGTGAACTAACCTTTATATAAAGATTATATTTACCCTTACGTGGGTTAATTTGGAATCATCCTTTATATGGTTAAATTAATATATATTTATTGAATAAAATCATACTATACAATCAATTTTCTCTACCTTAATTTTGATAGATTCATGATATTTTTAGAACTCATTATATTAAAAACTACTAATCATAAATGAAATAATGGAATATATTTATTAAAAATATTACTTATAGAAATTTTAATAACGGTAAGATAAACATTTATCATAACTCTTATACTGATAACCTTTGACCGATAATGTTTTTCTTATGGAATCGTTATATTAAAACTGTTAACTATGTCATTGTTATCACTATCATTGGATAGATTAAAAAATATTTGTTATTCTGTTTTGTAAAACAAAAAAAATATTTCTTCATTCATAACCATCATTATAGACATCTTCTTACCATACTCCATCTTCCTCACCAAATTTTTTTTGTCTCAATATTATTCCCTTTTGACTGTTTTTTCATATAAGGAACAAAAATTACTGATAAATTTTCACTCACGAAATGGATTTTTTATAAAATAATTATAATCCTATATGAATGAACATGATTTAGTAAACAAGAATAATTGATCTAAAATTACATGTTGAACATAAGTAGTGATTTAATAATCTATTATTACACAACATAATTAATATTTACCATAATCTTTGATATTGAATTATAAAAAAAATCATCCATAATCAACTTCAACAGAATATTAAAACTATTTTCACATACTAAAATCACATCTTACACATTTCAAAGTCACCCCTTACATATATTCTATTTATTAAAAGTCTGAACTTAAACCAATGGATAGATTTATTGTACACAATTTATATCCCACCTTGACAACAATATCTAAAAAAAATATGGTTTAGGGGATGGATATCACATACCATTTATTTGATGTGAGGGAGGTTGAACACCCATTATCAACCCCAATATATGAAATGATTCCATCAAAAATGGGTTAGTGAATATATAAAAAACATTATCTATTGTAGTAATAGTATTATTCATCATATCATTTTTCACTTAATCTTCATTGATGATGTGATATTTTATATCAATCAACTTTTAATGAAAATTTTAAAATTTATGTTTACTGAGATTTAGAGAAATTTTATTTTCACAATCCAAGAGGATGGGAAGCATCACATTTACTAAAAAATATCCTACTATGTTTTCTTCCACAGAAGATTCATTATAGCTTGAGTGGCAGTTACATACTCGTCATTAGTAATGTTGATAGTATCTAAAAAATTTCTTCTTTCTATACTAACCCACACTACTTTCTCCCAAAAATAATACTCTTCTAGATTTTCATCTTCTTTTATCAATAAAACCTAACCAATTTCGTAATGTATTGTCACGACCCGTCCTCGGGGCTCGTGCCGTGACTACCCCAAGCCCACCTTCCATAGGCCAGGGGCTGGCGACTAGCAGCAAGGCGTAAATCCCGGTAAAAAGGGAAGGCATTGCCTTTGTAAAGTAAACAATCACACAGAGTACAAGTGGAAGAAGTGAATACTAAGTAAAAACTGAGTACAACAGTAAGTGCGGAAAGTATAATGGGGCCGGAAATACAAGCCCAACTGTAAAGTACAACTCGAAAGGGAAAACAACAACTGAAAAGTAAAGCTGCTACGCCGAGCTGTCCACTGGAAATCCCACCTGAAGGGTGGGTATAGATAGCTCCTATGCTCCTTGGGTCCTGTCGTCCGCTTCGAGTATCTCCCGCCCCGTGGTCCACCTCCGGGTACCGCCTCATCATCACGTCCACCTCTGGGTACCGTCTCATCGTGAGGTCCTCCTCCGGGTACCATCTCGTCGTATAGTCCACCTCCAGGTACAGTCCAGTCCTCGAACACTCGGCCTCTGTCAGCACTGCCCGTCGTCTGCAACCAACACAACAAGGTGCGGGCATAGCCCGTGCAGGGGTGAGTATAACGATACTCAGTAGGGACCCCGATACCCTCAAGGTCTCATTAAAACCAACAAGGATAACCACATAGAAGATCTCAACAGATAACCTCTACTTAGGTATATGCCCATACATATACCAAAGTTATCAAGTAACCCATCTCAATCATGAGGAAACACAAGGATTGTGAAATCAACGGATAACTACTACCCAGGTATATGCCCATACATATACCTAAGTTATCAAGTGACCCATCTCAATCATGAGATAAAAACAAAGGTCAAAAGTCTCAGATCAAACCAGGATTTTCATTATCGAAACCGTAACTGCTGAAGAGCTCCGTCTCTGGAGTGTATAGTGGTCCTGTCACGACTCCGAGGTACTGTTCACTAACCCAGGACGTGTGAAGAACTCCACCCTTCGAGTACTGCGGGCCAGCTGCTACAACCAAGCGCTCCCATGTGCCGCTACAACCAAGCGCACCTCTGTCGTGGGTCTGCCGCTATAACCAAGCGCTCCCATGTGCCGCTACAACCAAACGCACCTCAATCGTGGGTCTGCTGCTACAACCAAGCGCTCCCATGTGCCGCTACAACCAAGAGCACATCTGTCGTGGGTCAGCCGCTACAACCAAGCGCTCCCATGTGCCGCTACAACCAAGTGCACCTCTGTCGTGGGTCTGCCACTACAACCAAGCACTCCCATGTGCCGCTACAACCAAGCACACCTCTGTAACACACCGAGTCATTCGATCAGCAGTCATCGGGTCTCAGCCAGCTACACGGTCTCCGTACTCCGCACGCTCGTCACTGGGAGGGTCTGCTCCACGAGCTACAGGTCGATACTGCAAGTATCTCAATGTCCCACGAATAAGTATCTCAAAGGACTGCCTCGTTATAGGGGTCTCAACGCAACAGACGGCGCGTCAATCGGACGCCCGGTCTGTGAGTTATTAGCCTTTTCGTCCCAGGGGCCCGGTTGGTTTCGTGTGCGAACCAACCCGGCTGTATCTCAACTGCACCCCAAACTCTCATAGGGTATACTCATAGGAACTGTTTCTCAACGTGATCACCAACGCCGCTGACGGTTCGTCAAACGGACATTCTGTCAGAAAGGTATCAGCTTTTCCGTTCTAGGGGCCCGGTTGGATTTCGGTGCGATCCAACCCGGAAACTATCCATTTGCATCCAAATCTCGGGCGGAGGATGCCCAAAGTTCCGTATTGTCAACCGGAACTCAACGCAACAGACGGTGCGTCAATCGGACGCCCGGTCTGAGAGTTATTGGCTTTTTCGTCTCACACCCACCCTGGGAAACTTCTCAGAAGGTCACCCATCCTGATCACTACTCGAGGCCAAGCACGCTTAACTATGAAGTTTTTACCACGTAGTCTCCCGAAAAAGAAGGTGCACCTTGAGTATAGTATACCGAAACGACCGTCTCGATCCAAGGATCGCTACGCAACTGACGGTTCGTCGATCGGATGTCTGCAGCCCAAGTTATGAGCATTTGAACCAATCATGTCCGAAGACGGGGGGTCTGGGACCGGTCCGACCCGGCCCGTTACCCCCTGGGCCGGCCCGAACCGGGTCGACCCGGCCCGAGTGGCGGCCCGACCCGGCGGCTCGTCCCGGCCAGCGGCGCGGTGGCGCGACGGCTCGGCGGCTCGGCGGCGCGGCGGCTCGACGGCACGGCGGCTCGGCAAGCGCGGCGCGCTAAAGGGAGGGTCATTGCCCCCTTTAATTTTTATAACGGCGGCCCCTTTAAGGGGCCGCACCATGTGTATTGCCGGGGGGGTTACACCCTCGGGCTCCCCCCCCCCTGTAATGGCCGGCCAGGGCGGGGCCGGCCGGGATCTCGCCGCGGGACCCCGCGGTCCCGCTCCTTCCGGCGGCAGCGGCTGGATTTCCAGCCGCCTCCTTCGAGTTCTACGGCGGCCGGTTTTTCCGGCCGCCACATCCAAGATGAACGTGAATCCATTCGACGCGGCGTGACAACGCCGCGTCCTTCCACCGCGGTCCGACTCCGGCCGCGACCTCGTTTGAAACCTACAGCGCGACACGATGGCGCCACATTCCTTCGTCGCAGCCCGCTCCGGCCGTGTTTTCTTTTGTTCCTGCGCGGTGCGACGACACCGCGTTGTCTTCGCTAAATCAACACCAAGGATTAGAAGGGGGAGGAGAATCGGCCGTGTTCGTGCGGTCCGGTCTCCTCCCGTTATAACGATAACAGTCGGCCAATCGTAAAAACACAATGATGAACTTTTCACAATTTTTAATAAAATTTGGTACAACGTCCAACAGATTATTCTTTCATGTTTGAGGGGAAGAAACACGTAATTTGAAAAAAAAGACAAAACCCCTACCTCGGATTCGAAGTTCATTCGTCGCCGATGCGGAAATTGGTGTCGCGGAAGACATCCTCGCAGAACGTGCCTCTGTAATCGTCATTGACGAAGTCACGGATCTAAGCGGTGCCGGTTCGTTGACGTCGGGAAACGTTCAAAGATAAAGAGTCATCGATGTTCCTTGCAGACGACGCCCATTCATTCAACACGGAAGGAGGCCGTGGAAAGGAAGAAGATGTGTCATCTTTCTACTTTGGAAAAAGGTGTTCTTCGTTGGAGAACTCTAATTCTCCCAAGTGTTGGGTGTCGCGGTACTTTACCAGTGTTCCGTCTCTTGGTGAAGCTGTCCCCCAAACCCTCTCCCAAGATCCCTATATATAGGTGAGGGGGAGAGGTATGTAACCATCGTGGTTACATAATTTATTTTTAAAAAAGGGGGGTCGGGTGAAATAAATTGTGTTGACGCAATTAAAGAGGTCTGTTGGTACCACTTAAGAGGGGAGGGTGCCAAGGAGTTTCTCCCCATTTAATGGGGAGTTGAGGAATTAAGAGGCTCTCCCTCAATAATGAGGGAGAGTTGGGAGGTTTCCTCTCCTCCCATTAATTGGGGGGTTATGCCCCGTGTGGTCCCCACCACAATAAACCACCCATGGGAGGTTTAGTTTGGGTGCGCCCCCCCACCATAACCTCTCAAGGGAGGTTAAGGTGTGGTGGCCCCACCTCGAACCTCCAGGAGGATGTTTCAACCACCTCAATCCCAATGGCGGCTGAAATAAAATAAAGTGCAACATGGCACGTTATTTTATTATTACACTTTTAAAGAAAACCCAAAAAAAACAAACCTCCGCTCTCGATAAAACGCAACTACGGAAAAAGAGTTCCTAAGAAATTACTGGCGCTGCAGTTCCATTGGTGCCCTCAGAATTCGATTCCGGGCACCGGTTCAAAAGTTAGAAATTCCCGCTCGTTCGTTCACTGAACGCACCTGAGCTAAACTTCGAAAATTAATTCCGGGCACACCGGGCCTCGGAATCAGGCGCCGTCAGAAACTGCGTTCTTGTTAAATTTCAAAAAAAATTAAGAAAAAAATTTCCTTGAAATTTCCGGGTCTTTACATGTATAACAAAATTGATCAATATTTCTTTGGATATCATATTTTATTCAAAACATTATATTTCCTTATATATATATATATATGAATTATTTAACCTTCCATAAGATGAAATTGCTTTAGATCAATTTGATACCCACATACTATTATAACATTCAGAATATTTTTTTCTTGAATACTCTTGAAACATGATCCTTCTAGACAATTTCCTAAAAGCTTTATGATCAACCTATTAGCCTTCTCCATATTTTGATAATGTATATCCAACTACGATTGGTGTGGAAAATCTCTATTAATTTTCAAATAAAATATTCATCATTATTTCCTTATAAAAATTCTCTTGGGATAGTAAAATATTTTTCTATGTTTGTGATATTTTTATGATAATAAATTGTTTCATTTGTCTCAGTATGGACATTTAAAAATACCTTCTTCATATCATTATCATACTTTTCACATGTTTCTACATCATTCCTTACAAAAATTATAGAACCTAAATAAATAATAACAATGAGGGAAATGTATTTTATATATAGATATTACTAGTAACACTTCCTTTATTTAATCTAAACATCCTTAAAAAAGTATCTAATTTAGAATAAGAAGCTCTTAGAGCCTTATATAACCAACAAAATTAAATCTTCAACTTTGACACATAGAATTAATCATTAATACGAATTAATCCACATGTTTATTTAATAATAAATTATTCATCAAGATCTCTTTTATAAAAAAATGAGTTAACAACCACTTGAAAAATTTTATAACTTCTTCATGTAGAGATTGAAAAATGATTATGATAATTTCTAACCAAGAAACTAGAAAAAAGACTCATCAAAGTAAATTAAATCACGTTTTGAATAAAAATTACATACCATTTGTGATTAGTTTGTAATCACTTCACTTATTCAATTTAACTTGTTTCAAGAAAACCGTATGTCCTGATCAAATTATTATATTTTGGTTAGGGTACTAATTACAATGTATAATTATCTTAAATTTAATCCAACTCTTTATGACCTAATTATTCATTAACATATCTTGGATTAGCCTAGGGACATAAATATGTATGTAAAACTAACGTTAATGTTATTTTGGGTTGAGATTATATGCAATGATCTACAATGATTCTTTAGAAATCCCATTTCAACTTCATCCTAGTATGTGATTAATGTAATGGTTATTCATCATGTGGGATATAGGCGTAAGAATCCTAATCTCAAGTTGGTCTAACATTATTATTCACTACCCCTCACTAAAATGTTTACCCCTCCTTGGCCAAAAATGTTAGAAGAGGGATAATGACCCCTATGTCCTACATCATGTAGGGCTCAGGTTGGCGACTAGCTTTGAGGGTATAGTAAACACATCGATAGGAGGCATTACAATATATGAGAACACATGTGAAAGAGATAGATAAAATAGAAACCAACCAACTCCTTCTTAGACTACAATATAAAATAAACCCCTCTATGCATATGTAATTTCATTTAATGTATACTATAACTGAATGGGAAAAACTACATGTACCAAAAGAAAGTAAACAACAGTGACCATGAAGCTCGAATAGATCATGAAAACCCCACTAGCTTGTAGTAACCAGCCTAATCTCCAACCTACTCCTAGTGACCAAAAAAATTTTAAATCACATATGGTGAGTATAATAGTATAATCTTTAGGATCGTCACCAGAGCCTCTCATGAAAATATAAAGAAATCATGCTAACGAATAGTGAACAACAAGTGAAACTAACTCATCCCCTAAACATGTAAAATATGTTCCTATCCTCACCATTTATACTCTCACAAAGTATCATATATATGATTATATTATATAATAAAGAATATCAAGGGAACCCCTCTACCACTAACCCACTGGTTTTCTACTTTTCCCTAACATCACATGTCGTAAAAATCTCTCTCTAAAAAGGATAGCATGAAGACACCTAGGTGTGGAAAAAAACATGCAACTCTTGTAACAACCACCACAACCACATAACCAAAATTAGCTAAGTGGTTCCTAGGAGCCACAACATCCCGCATAACAAGTATCATATACCATGTATTATAACCTAAGCCACTACAGCCCTTACACCGAGTAAGGATCATCAAGCCATCACATCCTATACACAATATACCTATAGTAGCACATATGAAACAATATCTAGAATATATGAGTGTGAAATAACCTCAAGCCATTACAACCCTCTACACACATATATGGGGGAAACTTATCATTGTGCATTTTAGAACATGTAACTACCAAGAGAAGCGAGCTTGGTTGAAAGGGGTAGTTGTCCATCCATCCTCTCATAGAGATATTGTAAAAATCACCCATAGGGCTCAAAATCCACATGGTGTTAGTCTCCATAAATAATAGGGTGGATTAGATTATAAAAACCCAACATTTAAATTATATGATATATCTCACAACCACACTATGTGAAAAACCTAGTCTTAGACTCAACATTAGATCACATCTCTCAGACTCTTGACTACCACTACTAAGACTAGATATCCTATATGAAAACAATCATTTAAAGAGCCACATTAAATTAGATTATCTCATTTTATCAGTTACACATTATGTTAATTAATTATTTAACCATCATTTTACCATTATCAAACCCACATCACATTAAATTAGAATTCCATCCAAGATCTATTCCCTCTATGAATAACCCAATAGAGTCCATGGATTATAAGAATCACAACCTCAGTATTTCTCCCTAGAATGTTGCTACCCCATGAGCTAAAAATTTACTCAACCATTTATTTAATATCACTACCCCTTTCCATATTTCTTGGTATTCTATGAAATCATTCCAATATATCAAAAATTAGGGGATCAACATGGTGAGTAGGTGAGATACCCATCAATTAATTTCCACTGATGGAAGGAACATAAAACCATCCCTCATCAAGAATATAAACACCAAAATCATGTGGCATGCCCCATGAGAAATCCTATCTTTTGGAAGAAGAGTATGTAAAAACATGTGCCTCGAGAAGTGGGGAATGTAATGAAGATAAAAAACAACAGATTCAACAACAACCACTTTCAAATTAATGGGTAAGCAAAACATCAACCAGTTCCACCATCCATGGTGTCCTCCCCGACCCCAACATGCATAAAATGATGCATCTCACAACTCTAGGCATCAACCACGACCACAACCACTGGGTGACCGTACCCCAACATTCCACAAAAGCCCTCTAGAATCAGCTATCCCAAGATCATGCCACATCAATGCCTCCATTCCATATGACCACAAGTCCTCTATCAAGAGCACATCACAAGTAGCAAGAACAAATAACAATGAGATACCGACCCCAAAACAAGGGATCTAGACTTCACATATAATGTGTTACCATGGCACTAATGCACAAGGCACTAAATATTTACATTAAAGAAGGAAACTCAGGCCCGATAAAGGTATTCAACTTATCACGCAACCAGTTATTGTTACATCATGAATTAACTAATTCACTATTCATAGGTTTCAACTACAAGAATCATAAGACACAATCTATCACAATCTATCATCAAATTAATTAAAAAATTAATTATTCATGTTTTTAACTCTTCTATCAACATAAATCAACATGATTCATGTTCATCAATAAATTCAATTAAACATTCTCACTTGCATAAATTTTATTATCATCAAAATACAACAAACACCACAACATGTTTCACTAAACATGCCTCTTTATTTTTTATACAATTAATTATCAATTAAATTCGGCTTTATGTTATTTTCCAATTTTCATCAAGAACATCATGATAAATCAAGTAAAGAATATATATATATCAAACTATCTATAAAATAAAGAATCAATCCTTTATCACCATATGAAGAAACAATATATGACCGATACAAATTTCTGTAATCCACTTCATATAATTATTAGGTCAATTTCATTATGATCCGAAGGGATAAATCATGATAGATTTATGATTTATAGTATGTAAATAGAGAATCATTTAATCCCTTAAATCAAAATTTCATTGACATTCTTCACACAACAATGGATCAATGAAATAGATTGTGATCACCTCTACTGCAAGAAACATCATCCACCTGTGGGTGTTGCGTCACAACTACATCAACCAACCACCATGAAACCTCCATTAGAAACAAAGACATTATGCCCCATATCATGGATAGGATAAATGGGAGTAAGAAGATCAATGAAACAACAATAATGGAGTTATATCATACCTTAGATGGAAGAGGGATCAATAAAAATCAATGGAGGGGGCGAGGGATCATCAATTAATGAAGGAATCCTAAATATGCTAATGAAAGGGTCATCAGGTCTCTTGGGGTTGAGGGAGATCTATCGCATTTGTTGGTTTGAACATACCTGATCAGATGAAAAACACATAAAACATACAACATCAGTGCATTTCATGAGGTCAATTCCCCTTTCACATCATGAAATTATTTGATGTTGAGTTCTATTTCAAAATGAATCTCCTCAATGATTTATTTTACTTTTCAAACCCTAAAGTATTTCATTTTGAAAATACCTCTTTCACACCATGTTATGGTCTGTGCATTGTGAATATTTCTAGGAAAAAACTTGAAATAGGATGTCACGTCATGTAATACTGTTTCACAACATGTAATCCCCTTATCCCAGATTTTAATTAAATAAAATTATCAAAATATATTTAGAGCCACCTCAGAGCACTTTGATCATTGAAAATAAAAAAAGGGTCAATCGACACGAATCTAGACCATTACATAAGATACATTTCAAAAAATCCAAATTCTCAAGAATCCAAAATAAACCAAAAGAGTATACATAAAATAGTGATTTGAAGATGCACTGAATGAAATACCTCATAATGAATTATCCATCACTAGAGAAAACCAACTCACTAGAGGAACAAACGCAAAACTCGGAAACAAAAAAAAATCTCCAAAACACTATCTCTTAGGAGATGCCTCTATATAGAGAGGAAGCCACAATATGAAACCATATTAATCCATCTCATAACATAAAGGGTCAATAAAAACTTATGGAACAACATTTCAAAATAATATGTAAACATAAAATACCTTAGGGTACCGAGCACATATCTACGACTCACGTTCCCATGTTCTCTCTTTCACGCCACAATGAAAAAATAGAAATTAACTAAGGATTTAGCATCCTTGCACAACATCTTATCCTGGAATTATTGGGTCTATATTGTCTGCTCCTCGAAGGGTGCATCATCTTCAAAATCGATTTCTCCCCAATCGATCATGTCAGACTCATCATGAAGATAATGAAGGAGATACAACAACGGATAAACATCATGTACCAATATTATCTTAGGGGGACTTTCTATCTTACCCCCTATTGCTCCAACACTACTCAACACCTCGAAAGGGAAAACCTACTAGGGATAAAGATTACTCTGACGACCAAACCCTTGCTTCCCATGAATGGGAGTCACCATAAAAAACATGTGATCCCCAAAATAAAACTATAAAGGTCTCCTCCATTGATCATAATTGGATTTATGATGGTATAGTGATGCCTTCATATTTTCTTGAATCAACTAAACAATCTATATCGTATTATGTTCTAGTTTTGGATTGAGAATGACTAAGTCTCCCACCCTAGTCTAGGAGAACAAAAGATAGAAAGGTATTCTATACAAGGCATAAAACAAAGTCATGCTGATGGAGGAGTGAGAACCATTGTTATAATCTAACGCTAAGAAAGTCCGATTACTTATACACGAAGCTCCAAAATCAAAAACATAAGAGTGAAACATGTCTTCATGAGTCTAGATAGTCCATTATATTTCATCATCCATATGTAGGAAGAAATTTGGACTAAGACAAAGTTGAGAACCAAAATTAGGTCGGAGTCCACTCCACACACTAGAGGTAAAACAACGATCTAGATTGAAAATGATTATCTTCAAAACTATATAGAGTCCCATCACATCATCTAGATACTACCTCATAAAACCCTCCACTGAGATCGATGCCTTGATCGCTGTGAAGTTGGATAATTTTTTCAAATGACCCATTACAACCCATAAATCATCTCGGATTCCCTGAGCATGAGGTAAACTGGGAAAAAAGTCTATTGAGGTGTCTTCCCACTTCCAATGAGGAGCATCTAATAGATAGGAAAATCCACTTGAAACATGGTTCCCGACCATCACCTTCTGGCAGACCAAACATCAAGACACCAACTTCACAACTGCATGCTTTAACCCATGAATCCAAAATTGACTCCTCAAGAACCAGTAAATTTTGTTCATGATAGGATGTACTACTAAAGGAGAACTATGAAACTATCTGAGAACCATATCATGTGATTCCAATGGAAAAAACATGCTCCCATAAAACAACAATCATTGTTGTTTATCCTCAGACCATCCATTAGCGGCCTCACCAAAACAACTTGGTCCCTCTAGACCACCACCTCAAGATCCCACAACTACAAATATTCCACCTATTGCACCAAAGATGACTGCACCATCATCAAAAAATAAAATGTAGTCCCCTAACATCTACCATATTCTTATGTAATGCCCAATGTTCCTATATTACTCTCCAAAAATCACCTGATTCATGTACTACATCAATACATGACTTCCTGCGCATTTCATTAGCTAAAATATTTCCATTATCAGGTGTATTTGAGATGTTGATGTCGTAATCTTATAGGGGCTACATCCATCGGCATTGTCTCATATTCAAGACATGTTGGGAGAAAACATACCTCATAAGATTATAATCAGTGAAGACCACAAAGAGCTATCCAAAGAGTTAATGTCTCCACATCATTAGGGAAAAAAAATGCTTCCATATCAATATCGTTGGTGGAATAGTTATGCTCATGGTTATAGAAATAACCAGACCCATTAGAATTGACTGATCTCTACTACATCAGAACATATCCTTACTCCATATGTGATGCATAACAAAAAAAACTCAAACTTGACTCCTATTGGAATACAATGAACTAAAACAAAGACTAAATTCTCCATCAGATACTCGAATGCATCCAATCAATAACCAGTCCACAAGAACACCTAGTCCTTTATGTTCAGTATTGATAGGGGATTCACAACCCGAGATAAATCAGCTACAAACCTCATGTAATTTCCTGCAAGACCAAGGAATCATTTCGCTTTTTCCACTATATTTGTGGCTACACAAGACATAACAACTTATATCATTAAAGAATACACAGGTACTCTCAATTGGGATTCAATATTCCTCAAGAAATAGACATCTATATCCCAAAACATTCCCTTCAACAACATCCCAAACATCTGCTAAAAATGAAGAACTCCAGAAAACACCCAAAGATGCTATAAATTCTCCTCCTTATATGTAGAGTGCATAAGGACGACGTAAATGAAAACCCCCAAGAACTCATATAGGAGCGCACAAAACAAAACGTTCATCAACCCCATAAACACAGAGTGAAAATTCATCATAGTGAACAACATCCCAGAAAAAGCATAATGCCCATGAAGACAACAGAATGCAGTCTTTGGGATATCATGATCTATCACACGCATCTGATGATGTACTAT
Organism: Viscum album; assembly: GCA_963277665.1. Taxonomy (NCBI): domain Eukaryota; kingdom Viridiplantae; phylum Streptophyta; class Magnoliopsida; order Santalales; family Viscaceae; genus Viscum; species Viscum album. The sequence continues at coordinate 2,122,055,651 of OY728140.1, forward strand.
CTTCAAGTCATTCTTCAAGAATCAAATTTCACCCTTCAGTTGATCTAATAAATCATCAATAAACAATAGAGGATATTTGTTATCTACTTTTAAATGGTTCAAGAGATGATAATCGACACACAACCACAAACATCCCTTATCCTTCTTTGGGAAAAAAAGTAGTTCACCCCACAGTGACATGCTCATCTAAACAAAACCAAATTGTAACAGACCATTAAGTTGTACATGCAACTACCACAACTCATATGGAACCATAATATAAGGATAAATCGAGTTATTAGTCATGATTGGATATTTTATGATCACGAACATGGTCTCTCATTATTTGGCTAATGGTACGAACTCATCAAGAAAGAAATCAGTGTACTATTCGATGAATCTAGAAAATGCGTACTGCTAAGCCACCAAAAAACTCAACATCAACTTATCTATCAAGGATGATGAGGAGGAAACAATCCTCTTACCCATATGAGGGACTCGCTCGCCAACAAACACCACTAACTCTCTATCTGCATCAATGAGCACCACCTACCTCCTTAAAAAATCCATGATAGATAGTACTGAATATAACCCATCCATGCCAAGGATAACATCCTATGGATATATTCATAAACATGGTAAATCTCCTAAATAGTAGTGCTTCCCCAACACTAGCTCATAGTCCAAACAAGTCATATTGACCTCGAACTGGCATAGTCAATATCGAAGGAACTAGATTCCTCTCTAACTCAATTCCCATAGCATGGATACGGGTTGGTGATATGATAAAGTGTGTCACTCCTGAATCAAAAAAGAAATACACCCAAATATATACCAAGCAAAGGGTAACCTAAATGACGTCTATCATGCCTGGTGTTGGCAACAATATTGCATAAAGTGACCAAGGCCTACTCCATGGTCTATCTGACCCAACTGATAACCACATCCATGGTCGTGCTCAACACTTTGAGAATGGGGAGCATCATGAGGTTGTCCTTTTCCCACCCCATCTAATCTATGCTGATCCAAAACTAGTGCTACCTATTGCTATTTCCTCAGCTATAACATCCTCAACAGAGTAACCTGTAGTGGAACACTTGACACATGCTGATTTCTAAAAATGGTCGGGCACCCTCGTTTTTGATGACCTCTTTCTCCGTAAAATAAATAGCGCATAATCCATTTTCAATGGTCTAAGAGCTACTTCCCCTAGAGAAGCGAGATACTGAGGGATGGGACCTTCTCCCTACCGGATGGGAACTCCAATACCCTAAAAACTAGGAACCCAGAACCACATCTTTACTTTATGAGGAATTTTAACGACTCCCCTCTTTTGACACTCCGGTTCTAGATAATGTCCCCTTGATGGCCTCTATAATTTCTAGAAACTCATGTTTTTCCTTGAACATAAATGGGGTGACCTGGTAATAGATCTCATGATGAAATATATCATCAAAAGGCTTCCCTATGGCCTCTTAATCTAGCCGTAGGTCTGAAGAATATCATATATGGTTCTTGAAATAGATTACAAACTCTAGCAGATTAGATCTCCCCTATCAAAGGGTAAGAAGATCCTCAAAACTATTCACCTTTTATTTCAAATAAAGAAACTATACTCTGAACTACTATCGTATCTTCTCACACGATATTTTCGACTCCTCAACATTAATAAGGAACCAGAACCACCACGACCTCACTTCCCCACACATCATTGTCACAACCAATGCTAACTAGTGATCCTTCTAAGAACTTTTTTGAAATGGAATATATATTAACCTCCTCCAACTACTCTTCATTGAATCTACCCCGTGGTGATTTTCTAGCAGAACATACTGAACATCATCTGCAGGAACCAAATGATGACGTTGACCTAGATCCATACCTGCGAAAAAAGGCATTAATAGATACTAAGCCTATAATATGTAAGACATTAACATTATTTAATTGTTTTCATTTATTCATATTAAGTTAACCTATCCCAAGTCCTACCCTTTCAAACAAAGGAGAAAAAACTAATGATGCATGATCCTTTCCTAGATATCTACACTGAAACATGTATCACCACATTTAAAAGCCACTGTAAACATAATGGAATGTGCATCCGATCTCAAGGGTCCTTGAATACCTATGTCACATGCGGTCACTAGTGTTTACGGTGCATGATGAAAATGACTACCACCATTTCCATACCAACCCATGATCCCAAACTTGTACCTAACTCCAACACCATCCTATCCCTAAAACATACCTCTAATACCACTCTATCAAAACCCCCTCCCCACACAGTGTAACCCTCATGGGCCATCAAGGTGAGGAGATAGTTAATAACCCCCGAGTCCCGCTTCTAGTAAGCCTTGGGTTGGCAACTTCCACTAAGGGTATAATAATCACACCTAATGGAGGCATAACCCTCTAATACAATACATGAAAAAGAGAGAGATAAGACCGAATCCAACCAAATCTTGGTCATACTACAATATAAAAGATTCCCATGTAAATTTATGTAATTTATTTTAAAGAAAACTATAACTGAAAGGGAAAAACTGGTTGTAACAAAATAAAGTAAACAACAACGACTGTGAATCCCAAACAACTCATGGACACCCCACAAGCTAGTAGTAACCAGCTTGATCTCGAACCTCCTCCAAGAGAAATGAAAAAATATTATATGAAATAGGGTAATTATAACAGTATACTGATTAGGATACTCCTCACAGCCTCTAAAAAAACTAATGAAATCATGCTAAATAACAGATAACAACAGGTGAAACTAACTCATCACCTAAATAGGTAAAATAATTTAATAAACAAACCATGGAAACTCTCACTAAGTATCCCATAAAAGTGAATATAACATAATAATGAATATTAAGAGTACCCCACATCCACCTCCCCTCTAGTTTTATGGTTTTCCCTAATGTTGCATGTCCTAACAATTTCTCTCAAAAAATGCTTGCCCAATGACACCTAAGCATAACACCACAACGTCCACCTCATACAACAGACCACCACATCCACACAACCAAAAGTAACAAGTAGTTTTTGAGTGCCACCACAAACCTCATAAAATGTATCATACATCATGTATTATACATTAATGTATTACATCCCATACACTGAGTAAGGATCCTCAAGCCATCATAACCTATACACATTATACATATAGTAGCAATTCAAAAACTATATCTGGAATATATGTGTTCCAAATAATCGAAATCCATTACATCCCTCTACACACATATATAGGGAAAACTAACCATCGTTCATACCAACACAAGTGAAAATGCAGGGAAGAGAAAAAGGACAAAGGGGTAGTGAGGCATCCATCCTACAATAAGGATGTTGAGGAAAACACCCCCTAAGGATTAGAATCCCCAAGGTGTGAGTTTCTTTAACAGACAAGGTAGAGTAGCATAACCAAACGCAAAAAAGTAAAGGATATTATATATCTCACAAGCATACTCTGTGAAAAATATAGTCTTGCAACCAATTACAGCTAACATGTATTTGACTCCCAAATTCCACTGGTAAGATTAGATATATTTTATGAACTTACACCATTTAAAGAGCTACATTAAATTAATTTATCCCATTTTATCAGTTTAAATTTATTTTAATAAATTATTTAACCATTAATTAATAATTATCAAATCTACATCACATTCCATTAGAATTATAACCAGGATCCACACACTCCAGACATAACCCAACATAGTTCATAGCCTCTAAGAATCAAAACCTCATTATTTTACCCCATCAAGCTCCAACCCCTTGGATTAAACGTCTATTCAATCATTTATTTAACATAATTACCACATTACATATTTCTAGGTATTTTAATAATGAATTCTAGGATACCAATCACAAGGATCTCAAAATGGTCAATAGGTGAGGTACCCATTGAGTCTCTTCCACCTATGGTAGGAGCATATAACCATCATTCCTCGAGAATATAAACCCAAAAATCATGTGGAATACCCCATGAATCTTCAACTATTTCTGAAGGATAGTAAGAATAATCATCTCTCTCAAGTAGTGGGGGATGTAGAGATGGTAAAAAGCAACAGATTCAATAGAAACCACTTTCACATCAACGTGTAAGCACAACTTCAACATGTTCCGTCATCCCCAGTGTCCTCCCCAACCATCACATGTTTAAACTAGTGAATCTTGCCACCCTAAAAATCAAATTATACCACATAAAATAGCCCTCAAATCCCCCACAAACCACAATAGACCTCTAGGCTCAAACATCCCAGGTTCACATTATATTCAGTCCTCCATTCCCCCAAAACGACAAGTCTCATATCCAGAGAACACCAAATGAAGTGGGAACAATCAAAAATGGGATATCGGCCCAAAACAAGGCATCCAGCCTTCATGAAAAACAATGTATCATTACTACAATGCAGAAGGCAGTCGACCTTTAAAAGGTAGTGGAAACTCAGGCCTAATAAAGGCATTAACTTTATTTCACAATAGGTTCTTATTCCATCTTAAATTAACTGATTCATTTTTCATAGGTTCCAACTATGGGAATCCTAAGCAACAAGTTATAACTAGATATAATCAAATTAATTAAATAATTAATTTATCAAATCTTTAACCCTTTTATCAACATGAATCAACATGCTTCAGGTTTATCAACTAGTTCAATTAAACATGCTCACGTTCATCAATTTGATTATCCTAAAATTATAACAACAAACAATTGGATTAATTATATATGCCTCATTTTATATTATCCAATTTATTATCAATTAATTTTGGCAATAATTTGTTAAGAAATTTCCATCAAGAATGAAATTCTAAATAATGTGACGCATAAATATCACAATATTTAGAAAATCATGTGGAAAACAATTATCATGGTATAAAGCTAAAAAATATGATTAATACTAATTTCATTAATTCTATACTTATCATTATTATATTGATTTCATTATGATTAAAATGGGTTAATCATGCTATATATTTGATTGAATGTAATTAAATAGAGAACCACCAAATCCCCTACCTGAAAATGTCATTGACGTTCTTCGAATGAGAACTGATCATGATCACCTCTCCCAAAACAACTACATCAACCATTGGATGAGGTGGCACAATCACACCAACCAACCACAATGAAAACTATATTAGAATCATGTAGATCACACACCATCACATATAAAGGAGGAAAATGGGGAAATATATCACATAATCCACAAGAACAAAGTTAGATCATACCGTTTATGGAATACGGGTCAATATGGATCGAAGGAGGGATCAAGGGATCGTTCCAAGATGATGGAATCCAAAAACCACTGAAGGTAGGGTCGTTGGGTCACCTAGGCTCGAGGGAGAGACACTACAACCATAGGATTGACAAAACCCGATTGATTGGGATTCATAGAAAACATACAATGTTAGGGTATTAAACGATGTGTAATCCCATTTCATGTTGTTAATTCCTTGAGGTTGAGTTCTGCTAAAAAAACTTCCTCAACACTTTATTTTATTTTTGAAACCCTAAAATAATTCACTCCATGAAACCTTGTTTCACCTCGTGTAAAAGTCCTCAGATCATGATTCTTTCTAAGACAACCTGTGAAGTATGTTGTCAGGTCATGAATTTCTGTTGCATGAGGTGTAATCCACTCCATCCATATTTTACTTAAAATAACTTTCCCCAATATTCCTCTAAGCCACCTTCAATCACTCCAATCATCGAAAACATGAAAATGGTCGATCCACTTGGATCTGGGACATTGCGTTGAAACTATCATTAAGAGATATTTCTTATTTTCCATCTTTAATGACCTCATATTCCCTTTCATTAATGACATCATCTATCCATGAAACTTTATTATCAAACTATTAAAAAAATTCACATCTAATGATTTAATAATTATTATTATTTTTATTATAAATATTGTATCCTCTACCATTTTTAGGGTTGTTTAAAAAATATTCCATCTACATCCCTCTAACCAAACATACCAAGATTATCACCGATGACTTTTATAATGTAAGTACTCTTGAACAAAATTTGATATTTCAAACAGACTGATTCTTTATAATAAATCATATAATGAGTCATATCATGTTCATCATTTGGGAATATAAATTCATTTTATAAATATATTCATATAAATATTTCTTCAAAAATAATATAGATGTTTCATGTTTGATCAAATCATCAAATTTCCATAAAAAATCATTTATTACTTCCTTTAATAGTACGATTTTATTTTCTTGTATATGATGTACTAAATTCATGAAAAAATCCACTATTTTAATGATATTATAAAAATGTAAAATTCTTATATTAACCACCATTATTAGTTTAGATATTCATTACATAAATCCATTTTTTTTCTGAACATCATCTACTGAATTTAAACATTTTGAGACCCTATGGTAAATTCTTTATGAACATAATATATGTAATGAATGTAAAATCATAATTAAAAAACAATGATGTTATCTTATTTTATTTATTACGTAATCATTTTCCCATAAATAGAAAAATATTTAAACTCCAAGGCATGAGTTGACTGTATGTTAAATTTATTACAAGTTGATTTTGTAATCTTCCCTTTCTGATAAATCGATCAGAACTATTTTGTTCTTATTTTCATATCTAGAATATCATGGTTATTGTCACCATTTTTTTGCATTCTCATTTAATTCTAACACATATGCCTCAACCTTTTATTCCTTAGTTGATTTTATTCCACCATTCTTAGATTGCATGAACTCTTAACATTACCAACTTGAAACAAGTTTTCCTCTATTCATTGTCCTCTCACTAAAATTGTCCCATATTCTATCCACTTAACAAAACCCAACTTTTCAAAAATAACTCTCATAACATAATCAAAATGTTGTGAAAACATGAAAAATTATGTTTCATCCCATCTGCTAACAAGTATCTTTTAGATTTTTACATTTATTTCCCAATGATTGAAGATCTAATGCCTTTGAATCCATGTCACTCTTAGTTTCAAAACTCACTAATACTTCTATAAAATAATTCATATTTATTCAATATATTTCAATCACCTAACATAGGTAAATGAAACCCACTATTTATTAACAATGGTCATTATCCTTTAGTATATTTGGGAGAATTTTGAATAACTATGAATTCTCCTTGCTACTTTTCGTTCTTCTCATTGTATTTTTGAGATTTTTTGTATACACATTATTACGCCGATAAAATTTAAAAAGAAAATTTTTCTATATTTTCATGTTGATCGCATATTTTAGGGATAGTTTCTATGGGATGGAATATATTTTAAATTTTCACTGTGGGTTTGTCAGGTTATCTTCATTGATTTGGTTTATTTGTCCTAAAACATTGCCTCCAGGTTCTCCTGGATTCACTATAACATTGATTAATAAACTAACACATATTCATTGTATTCATAAACCCTACACAATAATTATAGTAACCATGTAAAATATCATTCCCTATGTATTATTAATTCTAACCGAAATTACATTCCTTCTTACTATAAACATTCTTATCATGAAATTTAGAACATTATTGTATACCAATGTTTTCATAACCTCTTGATATTTTATTTTTAAGATAATATTTATTTTTTTCCATCACTGAATCACTAGTAATATTAGCTTTTTTATAGACATGGAAATATTAGAAACCATGGGTTTTTAAACTCTACATGATTTTTCTATGTACATGGTTTTTTTCACATTATTTTTCTTTTAGTACATCATAATCATTGTAATTCAACATTGAGGATAATTATTGTTGATTATATTGGGATTTATACATCTTAAATATTACACCAAAATCAATAACTTATTTTTGGTATTTTTTTCATTTCTCGGATTTAGAATGTTTTTTTGAAGAAACTGTAAATAATTTTCTTTATCTTTAATAATTATTAAACATGAAATTAAGGATTAATCTTTCATCAAGAAACCTCTTCAGACCTGTAATATTTTTTAAAAACATGAAATTTTGTTTAATATATAAATCTTGGTTATATTATGAAATATTTTATTTATCCATCTTCATTTTCTCCCGTGAATTTATTAAAATAATTGCAAGATAATATTCCCACACTCTATTCAATATAAACTCTATATAAGTTTCTTTATCATCAAAGTTAGGGATTTAATCACTTTTGAAAATTTCATCATTCATTTTTTCAATAAGTAATTTTTCTACAACATTATAACTAGATATTTCATATTATTTTTCACTGTTATAATATTCCTCACTATAATAAAAACAAATTCTCTTTTTTATTTGGAGTAATTATTATCATTTCCCTTAAATGAGAATTAGATGTTTCTACCTTCTTCTTAGGTGATCTTTTAGTATTTCAATCATCTCTATCACCTATTTAATCTTCCTTTCACTAAGGAAAATTTATAATAAAATCACTTATAGATCTATATCCAATTAATTTCAGCTGTAACATTCCCCTAAATATCTAATGTCCTCTTATTACCATTTTAGAAAAAAAAAATTCATCAAAAAATTTACTAATTTCATCTTTAGTGTCAGAGTCACTAGGTTATTCCATGATAAAGTTCATAGGATTTCTAATCATGGAATATTTGAAATTAATTTATCAATGAATTTTATATATTATTCTATATAACTTTTTATCTTCTCATTTTTGAATTCTTAAAGTGGTATTTATTTTTATTAAGACATAGTTATTGTATATTTTTATTCAAAAATGATTCCATGTCATCAAAATTGATAGGAGGAATGAATTGTATTATTTTAGAAATGATTGAATCTTCTAAATTCTTAAAGGATTTGGGAGCAACTTAGGTTTATAGTTTGAGAATGAATAATTAAAAGTCTTTTTATTTTTAATTTCAATGTTTTCCAATAGAGGATATTAAATGATATATTTATAATTAATGTTTTTAAAATAGTAGAAAGTATCAGACATTCCTTTTTTTATTACTCCATATTTTATTTTTACCATCCAAAAAGTCCCTTTCTGATTTCCATCATTGGGATTGTTTGGATGCAAGTGTAGAATCCCTCAAGCGATGATCTAAACATGGTCCAAGTCATCTCTGATCAATGCCAACAATTCTTTGGGTGGTAGAATAGGGAATTGAATATCTTTTGTTGATCATTATTGATTTATCGTTCTTCAAACATGATGAAATATATATTTTGTTCTCATTCTTGAGAGGGATAGAAAAGGAGGAGTTGAAAGATAAATCATTGTTGGAAAAAATTATAACTTTTTGATTGCCTACACAATAGCCATAACATGATATTTATATCGGTTTCATTTAGCTTAGAATATTGATTAATTTAATTACAGACCTTAAAAATATTAAAACATTAAAATACTACATGACAGGAATAATAATATCATTATTTTTGTTGAGTTAGTTATATTTCAAAAATGATAAATAAAATTTACCATTTTCTAAATGATTATTTATGGTTGGATGAAATCAATGTCCTATATAACACTTTTATATTTATAAAATACTCAAGTAAAAATTTTATTCAGAAATTAATAATTCCTTAACATACATTTGAATAAATATTAACATAATATTAAATAAAATAAAAAATATATATTTTTATAAACATATTAGGATATAATTATTATTTTTATTTATGTAATTAATATAACATGAATAATATTATTCAAAATTCTTGAGAATAATATTTATTCCATTAATTAACTACAAATACAATTTAATCAACATCAATTAAAACACATATAATGTGACTGTCCAAAATTATTTCTCATTGGTATTAGGTGAGCTTGCCAAAATTCTAAGATTACACTCTAGAAATATGTTAATGAACCCAAGAGAATGAAATTAATTTCACAACATCAACATCCACATACGAATTCTTATGGTGTAACAAAATTCATTTATCATAATATATCTTTAATAAGGTTGAACAGTGGGGTCATCAACCTATATTCTTGATATGTATTACATTGAATTTATGAAATAAACACATTATTACACCAAGGAAGTGGAATTCATCCAATAAGTATATTACATTCAAAGGGATGAGATATCAACTCCCATTAAGATATAAGGGACCAATCTATATTTGACTTATCTATTAATGACATGTCAATATTGACACACCTTATGTTCTCTACTTCCCACCATCATTTGGTTTGATTGATTTTTCAATAAAATTAAAAACACCTTTCATGACATTCATTAATGATAATATTAATGTATATATACCATTAAAAACCATCACCTATAGGAATATCTGGTTACCCCAAAACATGAGGAGTTCCTACTGGTGGGTATGTTCTCGTAATATCGTGTCTTAGAGATTTACAATTGTAAACATCATGAGAAGAAGGCTGATATAGTTATGATTACTTCCACCTAACATTTTATATACTATGTTTCCCATCATAGTATTTTTATTTAATCATAGAACTATATTAAAGATATTATCATATAACTTCAATTTTCTAATAATAGTTAGGAACTTCTATGACATTTTCAATGCTAAACAATAATGATATTATTTCATTATATTCTTGTAGAATAATTAATAGTGTGTAACTAAATGAATAATTAATATTAAATACATCGAATATACATGAAATTTTTGTGAAATAAGATTTACTAGTAAATAAATGAAAATAACTTCCACTTGTACTAAAGAAAACTACTAATGAATTTTAGTCTAATAGACGAGACAAGATAATCATATTTCTATTAAGACAAGTCCTTACTCAGGGGATCCACCATATTATCATTCATGGAAGTACTTCTCTCTATAACCTTACCGCTAATCCAATATACCCTCAAGATATGATACTTATGATGTATTTGCTTCATCAACTGATGTGACCTCAGATCTAATGAGAGAGACAGCACTACAGTATTATCACAATAGATTGTGAATGGACATTTACTTCTAGGTATCACATCATTCTCTTGGAAGAAGTTTTATTTTCATAATGATTTATTATCATTTTAAAAAATCCACAATATTCTAAGACGCCACTATAGAAAATATGACCATATCCTACTTTGGGCTATTCCAGCTCACAACACCCCAATTTAGATTAATGATGTATCCAATTTTTAACTTCATTTCATCTTGATTTTTTTTGAAGACATGTGTATTCATATCCTCGGATGACTAGTTTCTCATCTCCATTATAATCCATGAACATATCCCTAGTATGCCTTAGATAAATAAAGATAGAACTGACTTCCATCCAATGGTGTTCACCTAAATCATCATGTTATCTTCCTATCGAACTAAATGTGTAGGAAAAGTCATGCCTAGTAAATAGGATATCATATTTTATTATCCAAATCATTGAAACATATGGAATTCTTTCCACATTTTTTTCTTCCTCATCAGTTTGAGGAAACAATTTCCTTGTAGATTTTTAAATATTGAAGCTCTTATGTATCGTGTAAATATATGAACCTTGACGTAGGTGATGTTTCCTATTAGATACATCACAATGTATCCTAATCTCGAAAATATATTTTACCTTTTATAATTCTTTAATTGAGAATATTTTATTCAAGCATGCCTTAACAAATTCTAATACTAATATATCATTTAAAATAAGTAATATGTCATATGTATATAATATTAATTAAATGACCACACTCCCACAAATCCATTTATAGTAACATGGATGACATTAATTATTTAAAAAAAAATCTATTATCTATTCATCAAAATGAATGTTCCATGACCTGGACTCATGGTTTAATCAATAAATGGATATTTATAAATTGCATTCCTTGTTGAAACCCATTGGAGTCACAAACTCTTTGGGTTATTTCATATCAAAATCATCCTGAAGGTTCCCAATAAAGAAGGATGTTTTGACATACATTATAGAAATCTCCTAATCATGGAAGGAAAAAATTGAAATTATAAATTTTCTAGATTTCAGCATTCAAACTCGTGAAATTTATTTTCCAAATTAAATAAATTGATGTTGTTTAAACCCTTTTGAAACTAGTCACAACATATAGGTACTTAAATATATTTTCATGTGTTGTATCTTCTGGAATACCCATTTGAAAATAGAGGGCTTTATATATATTAGGGGTTCTACCAAAATCGAAACATGGTTTTGGTACATGGAATCCATTTTAGAATTCCTTGATTCTTTCCACTGACAATAATTTTCTACTAACTGATTCCTTTTACATTAGGGGATCATTATTATCAAAAAATAATGGGTCCCCATTATCAGTGACTAGAGAACAATAACATTCTAGCTCTATAAACACTCTTGTACTCCAATTTAGTACATGTTCCTTTAAAATAGATTCTTCTTCCATGAGGATTTGTGTAATCTTATCTTGTACCAAATCTTTTGTGCCTTAACCTCGAATTCATAAAAGTCTATCTATCCCCAACTATATATTTTAGATATGTTATTCCTCTCAAGTAATACAGAAAATATTCCCACTATATCATTTTTAAGGGTCTTATATGTAATATTACTTTACTTCCTTGGGGTATATTATAATGGTACACTTTGTGAAACGTGATGTATGTTTTTTACATGAAATGTAATTAATAGATGCATTGCCTCCCCAAAAATGTGAATTTGATAAAATGTTTTTTATTCAATTAAAAAATTCATGTAGAATTCCATTAATCAATTTACATAGTACTTGGATTAATATATGTGCTTTTATTTGTAATGTGTATCCCCAAAATGACAATATAATACACTCATGAATCAGCATTGATCCTAAAATGTACAGTAAGGTGCAGTTCACAATTTCAGGTATACCATTCCATTGAGGTGTATAAGGGGGGTTGAGTTGAGATAAAATATAAAAATCCCATAAATAACAAATTAATTATTAATTGAGATATTCTCCACCATAGTCTGAGTAGAGTTTATTAATCTTCTATCGAAGCAGGTTCTCAACATCATTCTTCTATTCATTAAATTTTCAAAAGGTGTTCGACTTATAACTCATTAAGTACATATAATCATATCTACAAAAATAATAAATAAATGTTATTAAGTATGAGTACCTACAAATAAAATTAATAAAAAATGGTCCACATATGTATTTATGAAAAAATTCTAAATGATATTGTGCACTTTGACCTTACCTAATAAATGGGGATTTTGTTATTTTATTCATATAAACATGCATGAAATATGTTTAATGGTTTATTTAAAAAGAATAGAAATATATATCTTTATGTAATTTCATCAATATTTTTTCAATTACATGACCCAGACATTAATGCAAAATTAGGTTGTGGTATGATCCAACTAAGGGGTTTTTTATTATCGATTTCCTTTACATAGGTTGTGTAGTCCAACACAAAAAAGATATTATTTAAATTTTCCTTAACACAAATTTTTTATCTCCATAAAAGATGAAAATTTTATTTCTAAAATTTAAAATAAACCCATCTATATCTACTCTGGATAATAAAATAATGTGTTCGGTAGTATATGAAATATAATAAAAACCTTTCAAAAAAAAGATAATTCCAGTCGGTAATGTGAGGTGGTTGTCTGAAATTACAACATTAGAAAATTTACCTCTATTAGATGCCCCAAGATCTACCTACACTCAGTCAATTATTATGAATCTACTTAGTTTATTTTTTTGAATACATATTTGGGAACTAAAACATGTATCCAATATCAAATATTTATAAATTGATTAATATTAATTGATTAAAAACACATATTAATCCTCACCCTGATTCTTAGAAACTATGTGATTTTTCTTCTAATGCCCCCTATAGCCACATGAGAAACAAATAACATCGTATTCCCCGGATTTTCTATTGATCATACAATTCATGTAAGGGTGTTTTAAAATATCTTTAGAGTTTTCACTTGTTCACAATAAAATACTGATTTATTTTCATGCTTCTTGTTATCCACATAGAGAATAATATTAGGAAGGTATAGAGGATACATATCAAGTATTTGCATATATAAATTCACAAAAAAATTAGAGAATATCTGAGGGAGGGATGAAATAATGAGATCAGTTTCCAAATATTTATTGAGATTAAACAATAAAACCTCTAGGCACTCAATGTTTCCAATTAGGTTTAGTACATGTGGTCATGTTGGGGCTCCTTCCATAAGCTTACTCTAAAAGTGTTCTTTATAAATGTCAAACATCTCATATCTAGGTCTTTCCTAATATATGACGTATAGATTCTCGAGCAAGCTATAATCATATTTCTTTTTATAAGACATCTTGATATAAATATACAAATTTAAAATCATCTAATATTTAACATCTAATTTGTATTTCATATATTTCGCATCGACATTGATCTATTCGTTACAAGCCTTCCTGGAAGGCAGATTAGGAAGTGGGGATTCTATAATTATGTTCTTTATTTGTGGTGAAAAACACCTAAAGGATATTGTTCCATTTCTAGAATTCATTGCTAGTTATGAGATGTAATATCTCTAATATGGATCATTGGAATATTGTAGATACAAATATTCCAATTTGTAAATAAATTTTGGTTGTTTTTTAGTACTTCTCCGGATTAAAAATTATGTGATATAAAAAAATAAATTGTATTATTAAATCTCCAAGTATATTATCAAGTCCCAATTACTATCACCATTGTACTTAGAATGTATATATTCTAGTAGATTATAGTGTAAAGGATCTATATTCCTAGTGACATTACACCAATATGGTTAGTTTAGGCTACTTGAAGTTATTTTGGTTTGAAGGTCTTTCCCAAATATAGGCTTTGATCTCCATGATCTATTCAGTGGACTCCCCAATCATAAAATACTAATGTAGATTAGTTCAACACATTCCTCCAAATTATAGAAATTTAATCATGGGGTGCAATTGTTGATGTGAAATGGTAAATTAAACCTGAAACCTTCATTATAACTCCACATATAAAAGTAACTATCCCGAAAAGGGTAACTCAAACACTTAGTTATAATGGTTTCATTCATAATCATGTAATGGATATATGTGTATGAAGTATTATTAATTTTAGGGATTTTTATTTATTATGATTTTATTATATTATAATTTATTATTAAAATGTATTTGTTATATAAATATGATTTTATTTAACTAATTAACCACACCTGATAATACTTTTATGCATAATCCATTTGTTTAACTTTTTTCATTTCACATTAATTCATTTATAAATATGAATTCAGTGTTGAATAAATAAAATTAATGAATAATCTAAATAAATGAATAATGGAAATGACAAGATAATATTCTTATCTAACAGTTAATTTAATGAGTCTACATTGAATAAAATTAGGACCTAAGAGAATAACTTTGTTTTATAGTTTTGGTGTGAGTAATAGTATTCCACCTGTACACTTTTGTATTCCTGATTTTGAATCATCATGGTTCTTTATTTAAATTCCTCCATGGTCCTTCAGATTCTCTATTCATGATAAGTATTCATTACTCACAGGAATGTGAGGGGAAACAAAGGATTGATTAAAGGGGATTACATAAATATCATTTTACATGTAGGTCATAAATATAAAGGTGTGAGGGGTGACTCAAAGATCATAATATAATTCAAAATTAAATAATTTTAAAACCATAAAATATATTAATGTCATCCCTCTACATAATACATTAAGTAGTTCCCCATGACATTAAGCTACATGACCTCAAATGCGCCTCCCTGTATGGCAGAGGCTGCCGATGAGTAGCGAGAGTATATGATGGTACTATGGAGGGAATATACCATTGGCAATTGGAGTATGACACAATGGTACATAATAAATGTGAAATAGAGGAACAAATAATAATCATGAATTGGAGGAATAAGAATATTAAATCATTCAGTATAAATGAAAATGTTAAAAATGAATCATAAGTAGATTCTAAATGATATGGATGATGTAATGTAACTATAAAAATGTGGTAGATGGTATATAGGGGAAAAAAGAATATACCACACTACATAAAAAAATATAAAAAGGCCAAAAAATACCACGACTATCATAAAAATAATTTGATCCATCATTTTCTACCATACACTATCCTAATACATCAAAACATACATCTGAAGATAGACACTTCCCTTTAACTTCACCTAAAATCAAGAAATATCCTTGGGTACCAATGGAGGCTTGAGTAGGGTGTGATATATACACAATAAGACACAACCAATAGTGTCTATAATAATATTGCCTTTTATATAAAATAATCATTGTTTAAATAAAACTAGAAGTGAAGTAATACATAAATAAATAAATCCCTTCGGGCTGGGTTATTTAAGAATACTCAACCAACACTTCCTTCTTCGACCCAATCTAGATATATTTGAATAGAATAAAACCTGTATAGAGATAATATATTTATATAAAGGTTCTCTAGAATACCTTCATGGATGAATAATTGATCTTATGCAAAGGAATGTATAAATTACGTATGAAACTAAAGTATCTTATTTGTCTTTATAGATTCATCCTCTGATTAATAGATTAGAATTTATAGAATTTTATATAACGAATAGCAATAATTTAATAAGTATACATCCTTAGCTCATCCAATGTGAACTATATATATAAAAACATGCATCATACTAGGAGCACTACAATTACAAAACATCATAAGAGTACATGTATGTTGATCCATATAGGCATCCCAAGAACCACTATCTATGTGTTGTCATGCATGACACTCTAAACCTATACTAGGTGTACCACATATGCGACTAATTATTTACTATGGCTGGTGTAACCATATATCCCACTAATCTCATCCAAGGTCTCTTCTCTAAGAAACCTATATCAATCATGGGTAAGTAATTAATCCCCCGAGTGAGCCTGTCTATGGAATTCTATAAAAAAATCCATGTATCTCTTCTGGTGTAAAGGTAATAATTCTCCTTTCTAATTATGAAGAATGATTAGCATGTCCAAGGAATACTTATGGTGTATCCCTTGTATCCCTCTTCTATTAATGGTAAGGGCAGGTTATGGTTATCACTTAATCATACCATACCCATATGCACTGTTAAGATGTATTTTAAGTCAGTTAATTAACTTAATTAAAACAATAGGACAAAGAATAGGGGCCTATATCATGGTCAAAAATATTCAATTAAATAATTTCACATTATAAAACATATATTAAAAGGAAATTAATACATATAAATTAATATTTGATAATAACTCTATCCAATCATAGTTATAATATTCCTTTAAAGAGGCGAACAACAAATGGGGTAGATCATGATGAGGTAAACACCCCAGGGCATGGATTCCAAGGTAGATTGGGTAACATTATAAATAAGAATAAAATTTAATTTAATTAATTAAATAATATAGACTCTACACTTCGATATTTTGTACATGGAATTATGGTGCATGATAAAATACAACTAGACTCTAAGATAAAATAACTAGACCAGCTAACATAAGCTTGTATTAATCTTGTAATGACCTGAACTATAATAAATAAAATTCTATTATAGATTTAATTAAATTAATTATTATGTAATATGATTATAGAAAACGCGTGCTATTTTTTTATTTCCAATGGGATGTAAAAGAAAATTTAATATAATAACCTTTGATAATATAGATGTTGAATGATGATCACACGATTAATATAAAAATTGGGTTTTAACAAATCCAATTGACAGAGACAAATCATGTGATTGCCTTAACTAGTAGGATCATACTCTATAAATACCATTTATTGGAGCTTGCAAGGGATATAGAATCACTAGGTTTTTCCAATGACTAATTCCACGTTGAGATCTGAATACATAAGAATGGGTGAAACCACTACAAGAGAAGTTCAAGCTCATCATGGAACAAACAATGTACACCGAACAACCTTATAAAAGACACATCGTAACACACCATACTATTTAAGTGTTTTTTGGTGTATTAAATGTATGTGTATCATAAACATGGAAATATAATTATTTAAATTGTTTTTATATACTATTCAATATATTTTCATCCAAAAAATGTTACTTTATAAATGTTTTTTTATATAATAAAACATTCATAGTGTTTTTGGGTAATATTCAAATTTAATTAAGGAATTTTTTTGATGAGTCAATATACTTTTTAAATAAATAATATATAAGTAAAATATTATTATTAAATAATTTTTATTAAATATAAATCATTATCTCAATTTAATGATGCAAAATTTAATTTTTATAAGGGTTCCAAAAATGATATTGTCAAAAAAACCCCTCATTTATAAATAAATTTAGTTAATATTTAAATAATTAAAATTCACATATTAATATAAGTATTAAGAAAAAAATTGAATTTTTTTGATTCTGAATGTCAAGATTATCCAATAGTGAATTTTTCATATTTTTCTTAGACAGTAAAATTTTTAGGTAAAAATTAAATACTGAATAAATATGATTTATGTATTATGACATCATAATGACCCAGAAGTGTTTTAATAAATACAATAATGGTTATGCATGACCAAATATATTTTTAACATTTAATATAACATGATTTTACATAAAATTTGTAAAGCCATTGTAAATACTCCATGCCAATTAATATATTTTTAAGGTTTTTAAACAAATTCCTTATGTGTATGATTCTCCTCCACAATATAAAGGTATTAATTTATCATGTTTAGACCTAGAAATTATATAATATTTATAACCACTCCCATTTGATAGAAATCATTGTAAAAACCCATTATATGGTTTTTATATTTGGTTATTTTATTATGTAGAGTCCAAAACCTAAATAATAATGAAATCCCCCGTATTTCCTATATTATCCCACCCTATCTCTCAATTCTCTTCACTTAAAATACTTTTATAACATCCATAATATTCTATAAAATCTATATATTCCTCCCAATTCACTACTAATATATCATGAATCCCCTCGCAATCATTTGGAGTCACACTATAATGTAAGGGATCCTCAACTTTAGTTCTTTATTTGAGATTATTTATTATCTTATGCCTTCTATTTCCAATCCCTAATGTTGGGATACATATTTATATGTCCATATTACTCTAAATTTTATGTAAAAATAATGATAGACCCATTTATCTCTCATCAAACGATTTTATTAATTTTTATGTGACATCCTCATGCTGCCGAAATGTCACAGTGATTTTCTAGGCCAAAATAATTTTATAGTGAATACCATACCCATTTTCTATCAAGTTTATTAACCTTTGTAAACCTATATATCTTATATTTTTTTACTTAAATGAATTTATTCCACAATAAATAATCATGTAATAAAATATTATGTTCAGTGAATCAATTTTTATGATCTATTTGGCACACTTAAGCATGAGAATGATATCAAAGTGATGGGTGCGCCAATAATTTTATGGTGATCCGATGCATTGGGTAATATTTAGCCTCATGAGTCATCATATTGTGATAGTATGTAAAAAATATTACATTATAGGACATTTTCCACCACGATTCCTTGGATATTTATCCTTCACATATGTTTATGACACAATGATTTAAGTTGCTTCCACATTTCCCATGTTATGAATATCATGATATATCATGTATCATTTTTCATGTTTATGATTATTAATCATTGTATTCCCCTTTGATATGACTATTTTATAACATTAATGTCATTAGGACATTTTTATTCCCTTACTGGGCATCATAGCTCACCCCTTTGGTATGTATGTCTATAGGTTATCCAATGTAGTTTTCAGTACCATCTTGTAAAGGATGTTTTTAATAAAGATGATGTAATTCTTATTTTAGGATGTCATGTAATGTACCTATTTCCCAAGGATAGTTTTCTTATCAATCATTTGGGTTGTATTTTAGGTAATCTTATTTAATAAATCAACTATTAATGTGTAATAAATACAAGGGTTGTTATTGTTGTTATCAAAGGAAATGTTTTGTTATTTTTTGTATTAGGATTAGAAAACTCTAGTGAAAGACATACAGATAATAATATGTATAAGTAAACTTCCCCAAATATTGGTACGTATATATAAAGTGGTTTATCATGATAATACATCCATATCATGATATTATAAGTGCACATGGTTATGGAAATCATGTACCAAGGGGTAACAACTCTAACAAGGCATGTGAGGCCTGACTTAGTGTAACCTAGTAAACATAAATAGGCATTAATACACACATGGTTTGACACAGTATGGATATATCATTTGGTAAATTAATAAAATCTCTATGAAATATTATTATGGGGAAAAACAATTCCTATAACAATATATGTTAGGAAATTGATCAAGGATAACCTCGATTGAGGCTAGTAAATTCATAAGTTATAGAAAAAATTGAAGTTATTAGTTACCTTATTAATGTCCTTGAATTCAAATTTATGTGCTTAATAGTTTCCCAATTTTCATCAATAATTTTCCTTTTATTCAAAAAAAATGAATGAAATAGGATGAATCTGGTAATTAGTAAAAGTGAATGGAAATGTGGTGGCTTCTACAATGATATGTCCAACCCGATGGAAACAATAGTCAAAAAATTCATAACAATAATATCTATGTTGACTCAAGATCTTAATGGAAACCTATATTAGGAGATGTTTCCAAATCCTCTTAAGAGTAAACATGATCTGATTGAGTCCTTTATGCATGAAATGCCTTTTTATTTTAATAGATCATTTGATCCCTTAATCACTGAACAATGTATAGACTCCATTGAGAAGATCATATCCATCCTTCATTATTCTATGAAAGAGAGGGATCATCTATTTTTTATTCTATAATGGGATAATATGATCTATGGTTGATATTGATCATGAATAAAAAAGTCTTAGAAAGAGATCAAAGTGATTGGGATGATGGAATTCATGAATTTTTTTTATAAATATTTTACTTGGACACTCCATCATAAAATGTAAAGGGATTTCTTTTCCCACAAGAAGATAATTGATTAAAATATCATGATATTCAAGGAAAACATCACAAGAATTCCTTGATATGCCTCAAACTTATTTTTTACCCCCGAATGAATTTTTGACTACATCCTTAGTTGGATAAAACCTATTATATGAAAATACATGGTGATTCATGACTTTGATATATATGAGGAAATTGTCTGATATTCCCTCAATGTCAAAATGGAGCTCAATGAATCTTAAGGGTATCATGTGGATTTGAATTGGAAATATGATTTCAATTCTGGTGGTTTTATGGATAAATCTATGTGTTCCATGATATGTCAACATGCCACTTGTCAAAGGTGAGGAAAGAAGAACCTAAAATATTCCATAAGGGGGATGAAGAAATTATTTATTTATGGGAAGGGAGGGAACTAATATAGAAATTTATGATAGTAGAATCCCTCTTATGTGGTGGAGGAATGTAATTTTCTAGTTAACCCTCAATGTATAGTTCATTTTTTTCAACTTCCATGATCTAGGGTGTTTTTCAAATACATTCACTGAGATAAGGGTTTTAAGAGACAACCATCAACTACCAAGGTAATAATGGTTATATATTTCCATTAATAACACTATGTTTGATGTTGAATCATCCTATATAGATCCATCATAATTTTCCACGATAAGAAAATCATTCATTGTTTTACAATTAAACCCACGATTTAATACAAGTGCAATGAGGATGAAGAATCTTATTTAGTGCCCAAATCTCAAGAATGGATATTATTACCCTATGAGAAAGATTATGTATCCCAAATTATATAGTATAAATAAATAACCATCCTCAAATAAATTCATATTTTGAGGAAATACACTTTTGTGTTTCTTGAGAGATTTTCTAGTCTTCCTCCTAGTTGAGAGGTTAAATTTTCAATTGAGATTATTCCTAGGGATTTTCTGTTATCCAATAATATATATGGAATGTATTTTGTAGAATATGAGGAGATGATGAAAAAACTACATGATAAATTTAATAAAGGGTTCATACACCCATGTGCTTCTCCCTGGGGTGGATTAGTTCTCTTTGTCAATAAGAAGGATGGGTCAATTTTCCTTTACATTTATTTTCATGAGCTCAAAATGATCACAATATAGAAAAAGTATCATATACCCTAGATTAATGACTTGTTTGATAAAAAATATAGAGAATAATAATTATCCATGGTGGATCTTTGATCAGGATATTATAATGTAAGGTTGAAGAAGGAAGATGTCCCTAGGATTGCTTTTTGTATATGTTATGGGCATTTTGAGTTCACAGTAACGCTATTTAGACTCACTAATGATCCTAAAATATTCCTGAACCTGATGAATATAGTCATAAGCGATGACCTCAAAAAATATTTGGTATTATTTGGAGATGGTTTTCTAATATACTCCAAAACCAAGGAGGACCGGGAGGAGTATCCGATTATTTTTCGAAAGACCTTGTGAAAGGAAAATATTTATTCAAAGTATAGAAAATGTGATTTATGTTTTAAGGAAGTTTCATTAGTGGGAAATATCATCATATGTAATCGGATATATATGGACCCTTCAAAAATATAATACATTTAATGATGGATGATTCCCACGAATATGAAAGATATACATAGTTTCCCAGGATACGCAGGGTATTATCAAGGATTTGTGATAAATTTCTCATGATTTTCACACCTTGTAACTAAGATAACATAGAAGGGAATCATGATTCCAAGGAATGACGAATGTGAAGAGAATTTAAAGGATTTAAAAAGGTGGCTAATCAATGCAACTATTCTCAAACTACCCAAAGTGGAGAGATTTTCATGGTATTCAGAGATAATTATACAAAGTATTTGGGTTGCGTGTTAATGAAAAATGAAAAATTCATAGCATATTCTTCAAATAAGTTGAATATTCACAATAAAAACTACCCAAACCATGATTTGGAGTTGGTTGTAGTTATCTTCACATGTAGAGGTATTACCTCTGTATGGATAAGTGGTAAATATATATAGATCAAGAATTGTTAAATATAAATTCTCACAGAAAGTGATGAATATAAGGAATCAAATATTGTTATAAGTAATCAAGGGAAATTACTACTTATTTCACTACCATTATGGGAATATGAATAAATAGTAAGACTCTTTATGTTTAAATGATCCATAAATATTATCATTGATATCAATTTTAAAATATATGTCCTTCTTAGACTTGAAGAGGATGGAAATGATAATCATAAATAATGGAATGACATCAATCCTATCAAAAAGTATTTCTCAACCCTCTATTTTGTAAAATATAATGGAATCTCAAAGGGATGGTATGGGAATTTTGAAAAAAGTGGAAACTATAATAAAAGGAAAAGAATCTTAGTTTAGTGTTAATGAAGGAGTTGGGTGATTTGGTTCACGACTACATGTACCATCAAATCCTGAGATAGAGAAGGAATAATTATATGATTAAAATAGTTTAACCTTCTCCATTCACCTAGTAAGAGAAAATATGTATCAATATCTCTAAAAACTCTATCCCTGGTAAAATATGGAGAAGGTGATTAACATATAAAGAATGAAGATGTATCGACATCTCCAAGAGCTCTATTTGTGGGAAAATATGAATAAAGATATCACTAAATATAAATGATAGTGCCAGGTATGTCAGCAAGTGATAGATTAAATGTATATTTCCAAGGTGATGATGCGACCATTACTCATACCAATATGGAAATGGTAAAATTTCACCATGAACATTATGACCTGAAATCCAAATAAATCTTGAGTAAACAATTATATCTAGGTTGTGGTTGATCATCATACCTGGATTACACACTTCATTGGAATTCTAGATGATTTCTTACTGAAAAAACTTGTAGGGATATACTTGATAGAGGTTGTAAGGCTACATGGAGCACCACTGTCGATTATATCCGAATGAGATGCTATATTTAATTCCATGTTTTGGAAAAATAACCAACATTCTGTAATTTTTATTGAACTTTATCATGTATTATCACCCTGAAGATGATGGTCCATATGATTGGACTATCCAATACCTTGAGAAGATGTTGAGAATATGCTCAATTTTTTATAATGGAATATGGGATGACCATATCCATTTGGTTCCGTTATCTTATAATAAATAATGGTACACAATAATCAAAATGGATCTTTTAAATCCCTTTATAATATAATGTTTATAATACATTCATGTTGGGATGACGTTATGGAATTCAAACTGATAGGCCCTGAAATGGTGGAAAATGATAAGACTATTTAAGCACACATCATGGATTTTTAGAGTCGACCGAAAAGCAATGTTGAAAATCATAGATTATACCAAGTGTCTGATGTTGGATACATGGTATTACCCCAAACATCTTAATGGAATAATGTGATGATTTTTGTGAAGAAGGAAAAGATTATTCCAAGATACATCAGTCCCCTTGTAATTCTTGATTTCATCAGCGCAGTGGATTACCGACTTTCACTCTCACCAAAACTATCTCAAGTAATGTATTCTATATATTAATATTGAGAGAGTAAATATGAAAACTCTTACATTTACTATATCCATAGGTGGTACTATTGGATAATGATATCTCAAATGAGGAGTAATAAGTAAAGATTATAGATTGCAGAGACAATGTTCTACGAAATAAGATGGCGCACTTAGTAAAAGTGTTGTGGTGAAACCTATAGTTTTAAGAAGAAATTTAGTAACTGGAGGAAGTGATAAAAGAGAGTTAACCTATCGTATTTTAATGTAGGAAATGAATAATTTTATGTTTCAAATTTCATAACATGATGTGGGAAGATTGTAATGACACGAACTGTTATAAATAGAGTTCTACTTCAGATATCATTAAATGAATTATTAAGTAATATGGTCATAGAAAACAAATGAATTTAATTTTTTTACTTATATACAATTGTATTTAAAAATAATTAAGTATTGTTTCATTTGATAATATAATCATTGAATAGTGATTACATGATTTGTATAAATAGACGGTTTTAATAAATCCATTTAACATAGACAATGAATTTGATGGCCTCAAACTTGTAGGATCGAGCCCAGCAAATACCATTTATAAGATCTTCTGAGGTACATAAAATCAGTGGGATTTTTCCTTGACCAAACCCAATCTTAGATCCAAAAACATAACAATGAGCCAAATTGTTAATGAGAGACGTTCAAGATCATAACAGCCCAAAATTTTTTACAGTGAACCCCCCATGAAAGTATCACTATTGAAAACCTTACTATTCAAGTGTTTTTTGGTTTATTAAAGTGTTATGTATAAATACACTAAAAATATGATTATGGAAATTATTTTTCCTAGAATAATTAATATATTTCCATTAAATTACTATATCTTTATAAATAATATGTATTTTTACTCAATAAGACAAAAATAGTATTTTCGGGTAATATTCCAAGTCAATTAAGTAATTTAATTTGATGAATGAATAATTTTTTAAAAGAATTAAAAATTTATTAAAATATAATTATTTAATTATTTTTATTTAATATAATTGATCATATAATTTTTAATCATCCACATGTAATTTTTATAAGTGGTTAAAAACTGTTATCATCAAAAAACCTCAGCACTTTTCAATAAATGTACATTTCTATTTAAAAGTAAAAATTCACATATTTAGAAAATTATTTAGGAAAATGAATATTAATTTTTTAATTATAATTTCGAATTTATCCAAGTGTGATTTCTCAAAATTTTCATAGTCAGATGAATTTTAGGGTAAAAATTAAATATTGAATAAATATATATAGCAACTTATGACATTATAATGTCCCAAAAGTTTTGTAATAAATATTATAATGATTATCCATGAATAAATATATGATTTACATTTAAAATAAGGTGAATTTATGTTAATTTTATATATCCATTATCAATCCTCCAAACCCATTCATATATTTTAATGTTTTAAAACCATTTATTTAAGAGCATCACTGACCTCCAGATAAAAAAGGTTATTGTTTTATTAATTTCAGTCCTTAGACTTATAAAATAACTATATTCACTCTCATTTTGAAGAAACCATGGGAAAAAACCTGGCATGGTTTTTGGTTCTGGTTATTTTGTTATATATATTCCAAAACCAAAATAATAAAAAAAACCCCATCAATTCCTTTGTAAACCCACCCATGATCCAATTTCTTATCACTCAAACCCCTCAGATAATTCCCATTATCTTCCCTATACTCTCTATTGTTCTACCAAGGTGACACAAATCACTCAAGAATCCCCTCCCAAGTATTTGGAGTCACACACTAAAGTAACGGATCTTCACATTCTCTTTTTTATTATAATTTATTTATTATATTATTCCATATATTTACTATTCCAAATGTTGGGATAAATCATTCCATCTCTGAATTACATCCCATTTTATGTAAAAATTATGATAGTCCCTTTCTATCTCATAAACCCATTTTATGAATTTTTATGTGACGTCGTTATATTACCATAATTTCACTATGACATTCCATGCCAAAACAATTTTTTAGTGAATACCATTCCCATTTACTATTAAAATTTTTAACCTTTAAAATTATAATTATTTGAAATTGGACTTACATATATTTATTCAACAATCCTTTTTCATGGAATTAAATATTATATTTAATCAATAAATGTTTTAAGATCTATGTGGACGAATTATTCATGAGCATGAAATTAATGTGATGGGGGGTCCAGAATTATATAGAATTACAATTTATTGGGTAATGTTTAATCTCATGATATGTCATGATTGGATTGGGAGTTAACCTGATTCCTTTATTGGAATTTTTCCACCATGGTTTCTTGGCTGTTTATCCAAGACCTATTTTTATGATATAGTGATTTATGTTGTTTTCACATTTCTCATATCATGATTGTCATTGATATATCATGTCTCATTGTTCATGTTTATGATTCCGAATATTGTTATTACCCATTGAGATTTCTATTTTTTAACATGTATAACCCTATTCAATTTTTATTCCCTTACTATGATTTATATCTCACCCTTTTTTATGTATGTCCCCATGTTATCCCATGCACTTTTAAGTACCAACATGTTAAGTATATTTTCAATAAATATGATTTATTTCCAATTTTAAGATGTTATGTTATGTACCTAGTTATTAATGACACTACACTTATCAATATTCTAGGTTTTATAAAATGTAATCTTATGTAATAAATAAATTATAAATTGGTAATAAATATATGGGTTGTTATAACTCTCTTCATCCTGTATTGGTCCTTGAATCAATCTAAAATGGGATAAATCAGTTGAATAGATGAAAACCCTGATAATAAGGAATATGATCTCACAAAAAAATATCAAAAAATTTGAGAAGAAACATTATTTGAGGATGTAATATGTGGGTTGAAGACACTGAGGGGAATCTAGTGAGATGAATGGTGGTTGATTCCGAGATCTGATGGAGGGGAAAATACAACTCTTAGCATAGTATTTAGAGAGGGATTCATTTAAGATAGGGGTTTCTACTAGATATGGAAATATGGGGTTAGAGTTATCATCATTTTAAGGTAAAATGATAATTTAATATTAATTATAGGGTCTCATGGTTTGGCCCTAGGGTTGTCCAAATTGTTTTCCAACTATATGGAAGCTATTGCCCAATGAACCAACTTGTATGGGCTAACTGCACAGTCTGACTAACCCTACATTGCCTATAAAAATACCCTCTGTTTAGATGTATATAGCACTTTCTTTATTACACAACATATGTATCATGGTTAGGTATAGCACTGTGGGCCTAAAATGTGCATTGAAATACCGTGCACAGTTTAATGAAACAGTGAAGCATGGGTGGCATGTCTTCTATTAACCATGTGGTATAGATGTTTTGTCCAAAAGGTGTATATTTTGATTCTGTAGATGACATTGACACCCTCATAACATTTTTCCACATAAGTTACTCATACTAGGTCCATAAAAAATAATTAAGTTGAAAAATAAATGTTTTTTACGTCGAGGAAAAGTAAAAGCGTTACAACCTCCCATTCGTAGCACAAATAGTCCCCATGATTTCCTTAAGAGGGTGGTAAAGAATCATAAAATAAGAGTTTGGTCCACTTAGCATATATGTTGGCCTCCCACTCCAATGTCTCATTCTTTAAATTAACTTTCTCCCTTAAAACCTATACTAATGTAACTAAACATCCTCCGAGATCCTTCATTCTCTGATCAAATATACATATCAGATGCTCCTCAAAAGGCATATCTACTTCCCTCTCAATATTATAATGATCAAAAAAATAATATGGGTCATAATTACAATAGGAAATATGTGATATGTGGAAGATTGCGTACATGTCCAGGTAACTTTTAGTTAAATCCAACTGATAGACTACATGCCCGACTCTCTTGATAATATAAAAGGCCTAATTTAATGAAAAGATATATTTCCTTATATCTTTATCCTTCTATAAATTGATTATAGGGAAACTCTCATAAATACCCAATGTCCCACAAGGAAATACATAGGTCATCAGCGATGATTAGTATCAGAATCATTTATTGAGAGAGTTTTATCCATATATTTCATGAATAAGTTATGCTTGCTTTGAATTGTACGGAATGAGACTATAACCCAATAGTGTTTCCTCACCTACCTTTAACGACATATAGGTGAACAAAATGATCTACCAAAAATGGCCTCATGGGGATCCATCTGAATTATTTCATAAAATATTTAATTTTAGGAAGACATGATGGGGGTGGTTTTTATCTTAGAAACATAAAAATGAGGTAATTATTACTGGATCATGTCCTCTAATACCAATATCTTACGCGCTGACTGTCCTTTTTTATGGGTGATATGTTGTACTCAAGATCACTTAGGAACCCATTTCTTTTTTAAACCACATCCAAAATAGTTAGATAAACTGAGTGTCTGGATCAAATAAAATATAATTGAGAACACCATGAAGGCATAAAATCTCTTAAATTTAAATCCTCTAGAGATCATTAACTGATAAGGTATCCAAGATTGGTAGAAACTATGTGACATTAGTCAGCCTGCCAAAAATAACCCATACATCCTCACATACATGAAGTGGTCTTTTCAAACCCATCATAAAATCCATAGTCACGTCCTACCATTTCAACTAACGAATGGACAGTGGCTATAAAAGTCAAGAAGGTCTCTGGTAGTCATCCATCTCCCCTTGAGATGTGTAACAACTCATTATAAAAACATAAATATTACTATACATACATTTACTAAAATATTGATGAAGTATGTATTGGTACATCATGGTATGATTAAGGTGAACAAAAAAAAGAAAAGGCATGAAATTTCCCATCATATCTTCTTGTATATCCAAAAAACCCATATATTTCAATAAATGTGCATGAGATCTTCCGCATTAATAACCCAACATTGAGGTGGGTCCTCACATAAGTCATTATCCATTAGGATTAAACCCTCAAGATCATAATTATTTCATTATCCTTACCAATTCAGGATTGTAAGATATCACTACTAGAGACTATAAAATAGGATTCTCATTTATTTTGAACACAATTGTATATCCAGGAAAATAAAGTCATCAATTACAACTCACGACTAGCCTCCTGGATGGATTGGGTATGAGTACACTATCATAATGTCTCAACTACTCCATTACCCTTTTCGGGTGTGTATGTAAGAAAAAAATCATATGACTATAGGTATTATATCCACATGCACATCCTATGATCCAAATCCTGTTGTGTGTAAATGTATTTGAGACTTCGATAATCCATGTAAACAATGAATTGTTAATCCAAAAAAAAATTCATTAAATAGAAAAAATCATGAACAACAAGTACCAGAATGAAGTTGTGAATATGGTATTTTCGTTCATGAGATCTCAACCAGTGTGACCCGTATTTTACAACCTAATATCCCTATATCAAAATTTTTCCCAACCTAATTCTTGAAGCATCACAATAGACTATAACACTAAAATAATCATGATTTTCATTGAATTAAGTATACCTTTCAACTCTTACAAGTCTATCCCATTTGTGTCGAATCATAAAAAGGTCATGTTTATTATTTTAAATCCCTTTAGATGTGCTTCCATGCATGATATGTATTGGATGAAACAATAATAATATCAATCCAGCCCCTATAAATTTCATTCATTAATGAAATTCATGGGCTATTCAAAAGAAACCATTGTTTTCACCTTCTCAGAGTCAACTAAAACAAATATATCTAAAATTATTTGACCATATTAGTGATTACTTTTAATCCAAATGTAGAATTTAGTGAGATTATCATACCTTTTGTGCTCTATTAGTGCAGTTAACATGTTATCAATGGGTTTTTAACAGTCCTATAAATTAAGTGAATATACAATGGTTTTGTTCCATAAACAATATTACAAAAGAATATTGATATGCGAGGAAACCTGATCTATCAAGGCCATGAAAATGGAGGGTGTGTTAATAATTCTAAAAGAAATCACTTGATACTCAAACAAGTTTTCTTTACTGTATAATTTTTTATGCAATATATATAATGGTCAAACATGCACTTGATGGTATACCAAACTCAAATCAATGTTATAGTAAGATTTTATTCCATGTAACTCGTTGAAGATTTCTTTTATATGATTCAATGGATACATATTATTTACCATAAGAAAGATAATACAATGGTAATCCACACACAACCTGAGGGTACTTTCTTAATTTCCTAGACACCCCATTCACACTTTTATGTGAAGGAATACCCCTTAGGTGTTGAATTTGACACCCTTCAGTGATATCAATCAATTTGATCATGATAAGGTACTAGCTATTATACCCTGATAATGACATCAAACCATATCATCTTGAGGAAAAATAATTCAACTAAAATATTACCCACCTATTTCAAGGGGTAGTATGTGAACTGCAAAACACTCCCTAATCAAACCCCTATTGCTGTGTTGAGAGTCATCACACCAAAACTGTACTATAATTATTGTTATATAATTTCGATATTTTCCAAATATATAAAAGTGTATAAATCACTGATATCAGATAAAAAGAAAATGATTGTAGAGGATACTAAAATAGTAACTCATAATGAAGAAGGTGCTAGTCACTTCTCATTAGGTGTAGGTAGAACTATATAAATATGGAAATATCTATGTCCTTGAGATGCAATCTAACTACCTTAATAATGTCCGCTCTACTCTCCCTGAACCTCTGAATCTAGACTACTTTGACGAAAACCACATCCTTTACTTGATCATCTAGTAGTAGAATAAATCCTGCCCTAACAAGGGGTTACAGATCCTATACATGTATGTGGTGTTTGTAGAGATCCCATATCACTATGTACTAGAGGTAAATTTTAGAAAAACTACTAATAGTGAACCATCATGTCACAATCATGAAACATGGTCAGGTCCCTCATAAAATGTTCCTTCTTATGATCAATCCCATCACACTAGTATCCCACCACATAATTGTCAGTGCATTTACTCTGACTGGAATTTCCCTTTTGATCAACCATGAAATGTAAATTTTCATTTCT
Source organism: Viscum album (assembly GCA_963277665.1). Classification (NCBI taxonomy): domain Eukaryota; kingdom Viridiplantae; phylum Streptophyta; class Magnoliopsida; order Santalales; family Viscaceae; genus Viscum; species Viscum album. The sequence continues at coordinate 2,122,087,043 of OY728140.1, forward strand.
AGAGAAATGTAATCACATCCTAGATAATAAACTTCACTAACACACAACTCAAAAATACCTTATATAATATGTAATTAGATATAATAATGAACAACAACTAAAATGGGCGTGTATAAATCCTTCCAATAAGTGAACCACCTCTCTATATCTACTCATAATGATAGCTCTAGGCGATAAGAAAATGCCACATATGTGACAAGTAAAACTACCTAAAACCAACTAATATGGACAGTTTAGGTTCAAGGTCACATATCCATACAAATGTTCTGATATAGAGAGATTCAATTGTATGTTTTAGAGTACAATAGCCATTAAATTCTAGTTGGGAACCATATTTAGCGGTAACCATTTCCTTTAAAAGATTAAATTTATTTATTTTCAAATTTATTTATCTGAATATGTGTGTGTGTGTGTGTGTGTGTGTGTGTGTCTATCACTGTTAATTTAGATGAATCTCCTTTTCTAATTTACAAAATCTCATACTCTTTATAAATTTCAATTGGTTTTTCATGTAACTACGACCTAACCTTTACATCTGTCAATAAGATGTAACATGTCGCATAAAATGATTTCTGTAAATGAATCATTATTCCCAAATTATAGAAGTACATTCTTCTAAAATTATAATTGGAATTCAAGAAATCAAATTAACTAACATTTCAATACATAGAACCAATGGTTCAAGTATCTAACATGGAATAATTTTTAATTATTGTCCCATCATTAATCAATACGGGAAAATGAAATTTATATTCATGAAAAAAACATAATTAATCAAATTATTTAATCCCTACACGAAATTTTATAACATTTACATATATATTAATCTAGATAATATCTATATGAATTAGGAAATAAACACGCAAAACAAACATTTCATGAAAAAATGTACGGTATATAATTCCTAATTTGCATATGATGCATGTGATGATAGCTCGTTTTCATAGAATCTTATGGATGAAGTAAATCCATAATTAATATATCAGGAATAATAAAATCACAAAACATGTTTTTCTCCCATTGATGAAATTAGTAAAACTATTACATGATAAAACCAAAATAGCAATAACCCATAATGAGTAAATATATATTACCCAGTAAATCTATTAGCTAATCCCAAGAAAAAGAGCATACATAATTCTAAAACATTCCTACTATTTTGTCTAGTAATAGAAAAGTATGAAAAAAGAAGAAAGAGGGAGGTATCTGATACAAATTTTTAGTGTCCCACTGCATAATATAATAAGTTGTTCCCTGTGATTATTGACAATGTGAACTCAAGTGAACTTTCTCATATTCTAGAGGCTACTGAGTTATAGTAAGGGTCTATGATTATATGATGGTGATACTACACCCTCAAAATTATTGTAGTCCACGTTAGTACATATTAAATGGGAAATAGTGTAATAATTAAAAAAGCATGCATCATCAGAATATGAATAACAAATCATCCAATATAAATAGATAACATATTGATGAATCATATATAGAAACCAAACAATTATGATGATGATTTCATATAGATATAACGAAAATGGGGTATATATGTTATATAGAAAATAGGGATATACAACATTCTATTACAATAATAAAAAAATACCCAATGGTTTCTCTACTAGCATCACAATCATAGACTATGTCCTCTTCTGTCATACTCCATCCCAATACTCAGAATCAAACATCAGAATTTGGATGCTTCTATTTATCTACACTTAAAATCATAATGTCATCTTAGGTACCAAGGGTGGCCTGAGTAGTGTGTGAGATGTACCCAGTGGGACACCATATAATGTGTGTGGTGAAATCTATCATGTGCTTATAAAATAACCAATGTGTTGAAAATAATTTAAATTAACTAATAAATAATTAATTTAATCATTTGGGATTGGGTTATGTTGGGATACACAACCAACCTTACCTTCTTCGCCACAATCTAGATATCTATAAATAGAAGAAAACCTATATAGATATAATATAAGAATATAATTTTTCTCTGGAATACATGAATGTATGAGTAAATGATCCTATAATAAGGAAACTATCAATTATATACCAAACCCAAGAATGTTTATTTGGATTCACAAATGTAGCCTATGATTATTTGATTGTAATTTCTTATATTTTATATAAGGGACCTATATAATTTAATAACTTTTCATAATTTGTCTGCCTAAGGAGAAACTTATAGAGGAACCCTAGAATCGCACCAGGATCCCTATAAATACCCAACAATGTATGAGTCCATAAATATTTATCCATAATTGGATTTCAACTATCCCTCTCAGTGTGGTGTAAAAAATTTCCCAATAATACTAAAATTGTTATACCATATTTGGGACTATGTATTACTCATGGATGGTGTAACCATATCACCCACTAATCCCATCCAAAGTATCTCTCCTCGGGAACCTGTATTTCTCATTATTATGTAAGTAATCTTCCCAGTGAGAAAATCCAAGGCATTCTATAAATAATACAAGTATCAATCATGAAATAAATGTAATTTTCCCATTTATATTTTTGAATCATTATGAGATTATCCAAATCATCCTTAAGTTAGGACCCATATATCTATCACGTTTTTATGTAATTGGAAGGATATGGTTATTACTAACCCATACAATACCCCCATATAATTGTTAAAATGTTTTGCTATTTATTTAATTCAACAGAATTCAAATTATGGAATAAATAATGTTGTCTAAAATAATCTTCCTTTATATTCAATTATATTATTTCACATTACAATAATTTTATTAAAAGGAAATTTATAGACACTAGTTAATATTTAATTATCTCATTTCAAAATCATCAATATTTTAATACTTACAAAATGGGAACACCTATAGGGGTTGCACATGTAAATGAAAATTCCCTATGGCATGGATTTCTGGGTATCTATGGTCCTGTTACACATAATAGAAACCTATAATTTAATTAATTTATCAATTTGCAGGTGATTTTGGGAATTATAGTGTGTGACACAATGGTGTAAAATATAACAAAAATAGACATTGAGGTATAAAAAATAGACCACCATCCTTTATACATTACTAATACCCCCTGCCAGTATGAGGCCATGAATCCAGCAATAATGAATGAAACTAGAAGAATGAAAGAAAACATTGAAAATAGGTCGTATGATCTTTCTTCAAAAATTTTCATAAGATGGGATGATAAAAAATTGGTAGAAGGTATAGTAGTGAAATTTTTACCAAGAAGAATTTAATTAGATGAATGATGGTTGATTCCATGGTCAGATGACCAAGAAATGGAAAATCCAAGATTATGCACAGGAGAGGGAGTCGTGAGAGAGAATGGTTTCCAACTATAGAAGAAAATAAATATGTGATGTTCTATAATATTTTATGTTCAAAAAGGAAATTTAACCAAAATTAAGGGATTTCATTGATTGGCCACATAGTTGGCCAAACTGTGAGCTAACCATGTGGTATTTACTAGAATAGAAACCCCCTTGCATAGTCTAGTAGCATGGTTTTCCTAAGAATTTACATACCATGAGAATCCCCTCTCTTAATATTTCTATATCAAATATATGGGTGTGTTTCCTAGGTTATTCAGTTTTGGAAAAGTGTGCGTCCCTCTGCTTTGCATTGAAACACCCATGATAGTTTAACCGAACTATATGGTTTGTGTAGAACCAAATATACTAACTATGCGACTGAACTGTATTCTCCAAAATGAGGATATCAATGATCCAGACAAGCCTCATAAACCCTTGTAACATCCTTTTACTCATTAGTCACCCCAACATGATATATGATAGTGTAATTGAGATGAATTCTATAGGTTCTTAGCCACCTGGAAATTAATGTCCATTAAAATCATAAATTAACTAAATTTCAACACATATATATTTGTTAGTGAAGCTCATGATTTTTCATAGACGCAAAAAAAAAACACAAAAGAAACTTCCTAGATTTTAGTTTTTTTATTTTTTATTTTTTATTAAAAATAATATCCTTTTATATATTAATAAATGAATAAATTAATTCTCATTCATCATGATGTTCATCCAATCATAACTTTAGATACCCATCATTTATCGAAGTCATAGAAAATAAATGGATGACCAAATAATTAAAAATTTATTACAATAAATTAATTGAGAATTTAAATATCATTAAAATTATTAGTAAATTATCAAACACAAAATGATGTTCCAATAAATAAAATAAAGTTTCAATGCTGTAATTTTTCATTCTAATGAGATTTTTAAATCTTCCCTTAAATAGGAGACTAAATGATACGTATGGACCATAAAATCACTATGTATTTTTGTTTCTATGTATCTAAGTTACAATACAAGATCTATGATGTATACCTTTATTGGACTACACTGTGTGTACGGACCACCTACATTCCATGTTTTCCACATTCCATGTTCCCAAGATGCACTCTTAGGTATTTGGAATGTATTTTAGATGCAGTAAATAATGAAAAACTCATGTTATACACCACATACAGGTTGTGTATGTTGTAAATGATCCAAGTTTTCAGTATCATATGGTTTTGACTGAGTATAATAAACACATGGACTGTGAGACTTATGTCACAGAACTGTGTAGATTACATAGTGTGTACACTAATACATGTCATGAAATCTAACAACCCCTGTGATTTCCTAGCCTAATCTACACATGGTATGAAATAAATACTCTCTATGTAGTAATTCCATGTTGCGTTATGTGTCCCTTGGCACATCCATATGTGCTGTACAAGGGTATGTGGCTGAACTTCCACAAACACGTCATGAAACCCTTTCTTACTGACCAAATATTTTGTAGTTCTCATTGGAATATCTTATCACTATTCCTATATTCTTACACAATTACAAAAATGAAAACGCAAACGAATATGTTTAATATTTAAATGAATGTTAATTTATGTTGGATTATTTAATTAATAAAATGAAATGAAAATACAACAAAATTTTTTAATAGATCAATAATAAAATAAATAATGATTAATTTAAATGTGACCAGTCGGATACCACATGGAGGTTCCAGGAAGAGTAGAAGCATATGATGGGTGATACGATAAATAAAACTTATTTTTATTTCTGTTTGACTAAAACCCAATAGAGGATCTTCTATATAATAGTTATAATAATTTTTTTAAATTGGAATAATGAGATTTACTCTTCCTATGTTTCTTTCTTTGTAGTCGATGTTGATTATCCCAAAATAACAATTCATATTGCCTTTATTTGTCTTGTGAGGAATGAAGGGTATAATTCATGTAGTGGTGATTCACACATTCTCCTAATTTTCTTAGAGGATCTCTACTTGATCTGGGGTTCTAGTATGTTGAAATAAGTGTCTTTTGTTGTTCATTCTTGATATCTTGTTGTTTGCTCCTCGAGAAATATATCTTAAGTTATTTATCATTATAGATATATACATTAAGTAGTTGAAATAGAATTAATAGTACACAATGATTTTTATATGTGATTTCCAACACAACATCCATAACTAGGTATCTATTGATATAGATTTTAGGCTAGAATATTGTATAATTACATTTCATACCATAAACAATGTTTAAACAATTAATCATCCTCAGTGAACAAACTAATAATATAATTATTATTTTATGGAATCTTCCATTTTCATAAATTATAAATAATGTTTTCCATATTGTAAACAATTATTTATTACCGGATGTGGTCATGGACCATTCAAACTCATAGGTATTTAGGGAATACATGAATAAATATCTTATTAATAAATAAGAATTTCATCCACATACCGGTGAACAAATAATTATTATATATTAAATGAAATAAATAAATATATTTTTACTGACATTCCCATAAACATGTATTTATTTATTTTATAAGATCAATATCACTAGAATAAAATTATTCTTCCATCTATAGAATAGTATTTATTTGATTAATTAAATTAACATATAATTTAATCAAGATCAATGCAAACACATAGTGTGTGACAACCTAGGATTATTTTTCATTGGAATTAGGTATGATAGCCTAAATTCCAGGATTTCTATCTAGAAATGGATCATTAAGCCAAATAAATAGAACTTAATTTTATAACTTCGACAACCACTTATGAACACACACTATGTAATATAAATCCTTTTCATAATACATCATCATACAGGTTTCACGACGTTGTCATCAACCAATATGCTCAATAATTATTTCACTGTCAATCTGAAATAAAAACAAAAATACATCACAAAAATGAAATTTAGATGATGGTTTTATTCTAATTAAATAACTAAGATATCAACACTCAAAAAGATTGAACATAAAAATCCTTCTTCGACTTATCTTACAATGATATATCAATCGTGGTTCATTCAACATCCCTACTTCCTAACAACATATTGTGCAATAACTTTTTCGTGATAATATAAGTGAGTGAGTCATGAAATAAACCTATGAAAATCATAAATTATATGTTCCATTACAAACACTTTCATATAGGAATAAATTATGACACCAAAACATGCATAATTTCTAATGGTGGGTATGTTATCAAAATATCCCATTTAAGAGATTACCATGTGTGGACTTTGGGAGAAGAACCCTCATCCACTTATGAGTACTATCACCTAAAAATATATATACTATGTGTCACAACATAGTTTTTTATCTGACCATATATCTATATTAGGAATAATTTTATGGGACTTCATTGTTCTCATCCTAGTACGGAACTTTTATAACATTATCAATTAGATAAATAATCAAAAACATTATTAAATTAATGTCATACAGATTAATAAAAAATATCTCTTAATATTTTCAATTAATATATAACTCATATAATACATTTGTAATCAATTTAAAATCCATTGATCCTATGATACCAACTTCATCAATTCTCACCATGAAATATTATGGTCCTTACAATGTTTTATCCTTTTAAAGAAGTCAACAAGTGATTCATAATCAGTTGCAATAAGATCATCATATTTCAATCTTATGATTTATATCTACTTGTTATTTACATTAATATTTCATTCAGATATGTACTTCAACTATTCCTATATTCATTTAGGTGTTACAAATCCTTTAATACTGTGAAACTCAATTTCCGAGAGTAATAAAGTATATATCATTGGAATCTCCTGTCATTCTCTAAATTTTTCTTATAAATACTTGTAAGGGGAACATGCTTGGAATGAGGTTGAAATCCATTTATAGTATCCTCAAGAACATCATAACTGAGGGACATAATATAGGGTAACATTTTATACATTTATATATGATTTTTCATACAATAATAAAATGAATCCCATTAATATTCAATGAATTCTAAACAACCATGGAAGTATCTTTTTTGTTCAATATTTATTAAAGAGTCAATGAAGGAAACCTTTCGAATGATAGTACATGAAAATACTAATAAAGACCTATGTTTTCATAGAGAGAGGCAGAGGATGAATATGTGATGTTTTATTTGTATTTTTTTCATTCATATATAAAAACCATTTCTTTCGATTACATTTTATGACTTTGCTGAAAACAAGCTCACAATCAAAACCATTAGAAAAAAACTTACATGGTTCACTACTCAATATCTCTACCTAGTCCATGGAATTTTTTTAAATAATCCAATAATAAAAATTCAATATAAAAAATCCATTGTATATGGTTAAAAAATTATGAAATTTCCATACACTTTTACTTTACTATAGAAAAATGACATCCTAAGTGATCTCTACACATACCAATGATGTTATAAGGTTTTATAACAACAATAAGAAACATTCACCCAAAGGATTTGGTATGATATCACTGTACTATTTATACATTCACTCCACTTTCTCTTATTTTTTGTAGTTCATCTTAACATTCTTACCCATCAACTAGAAAGAACATTCTTTATAATGATGGTTATCCATTTTATAGTTAATTAGGTATACTATATCCAATTTAAATCTAATATAATACTATTAGTTCCTATTTCTAGACTGAAATAACCACAATCACATTATCCATGTGATTACCTTTGTATAATATATATTATATACCACCTATTAGAAAACATTTTATTCAATATTTCTACCAAGTGTCCTACTTTTTGTTTGATAGATCATTTTAGAACATCTTCTAACTAATACCTAATGATGGGAAGGCTTTTTTCAGTATTCATATATCTGATGTATCTACACAATGTATGGTCGATTTACATTACTATTATTAAATGATTCAGAATAATTCTTCACATGCGAATATTGTATATTTTGGGGTTGTAAGAAAATCCCTTTCTATAGGTTCGATAGAGGAAGGAATTATCAAAATAGAAATTCATTTTCCTGCTTAATGAAATCTCAAATATCAAAACTCCCTCATAATTGAAATTATTTTTATGGTTCTAAATCCCTCTACAATATTATTATATCATCATAAAAAACCTAACATCTGTAACCTAATTAAAACATCCTCAAACTCAGCATTATGAAATTCATTTAGACATCCTTATGTATTAGATAAAATCATGATCTTCATACATTATTTAAAGAATTTTGATCATCAATCTCAGTATCATCACATTTTATATCTTTAAAAAATCATTCTAAGTATATTTGAATTAGTAAAACATTATAGATGATATTAATCGGGTATAACATCATATCATGACATTTATCTAATACATCTTCTTCTGTTAACATAAATAAGAAATCATCAATAGTTTTCTTCTCATTCTAACTTATGACAGATAATCTCTATAGAAAAACAAATTTCCCCTGACATAGGGATCTCCATAACATCAACCTGTAAAAACATCGATTCTTAACTTCATACATGTCCAAAAAATTGAAATTGTGCATAAGAAAACTTCCTTATTTTTTAAAACATCATGAATGGATCATTAGATGGGTTTTTTCCGATGACATCATCTAACAATATTTTTTTGATTTCATTACAAAAAACACATTTTTTACATTGAATATATTTATCTAAAATTAAATATTCATATAAAACATATTGGTAATGTATTAGGACATAATAAATCCAAAACATCACAACTGTCAATCATTAGAATGACTATCATTACAAAAAATGGAAATATATCTCATATTACAACTCTTTTTTCTAGGAATATTAAGCTAGTGGGATGAACCATAAATAAAGATTCTCGTTACCCATATGTGGGTTCCTTGATGACACTTATTTAATAATGGGATGATCCTTACGTTAAACCTCTATTTTCCATTACACGAGTTCCAGTGGATGATACACACTCACCATTAAACTACACCGATCATTATATAATAAATCATTTCCATATAAAAGTTTTTATCCACCATTATAATTAATCTATAATCATGCTATATTTAATAATAGGAACTTATGATTATCAATTCATAAATAGATTACATTTACTGAACACTCTTTCTAGTCCAACATTTAATCATATTAAGATATTTATCCAAAAAAACTATAATGTTGACATCCTAATACCCATAACCATTTTCCTATGGACCTGGTTAGGGATAATTTCAAACCATCCTTATCGTATCACCATTATGGGAGAGAATATAAAAGTTATGTTAAATTATATTGGGAGAAAATAAAATACTTTTCCATTTAAAATGAGTCTTAAAAACATATTTTTATCACTCTCTAGCTTCTTCAAAAAAACATGGAACTAATATATATCACAAAAAATAATATAAATTCAGAATATATAATTGTTGTTTCTAAAGTACAAAACACATCTTCCTCAATTTATTATAGGAGTTTAGTGCTTCTATTAACCACTATTTATTATTTTATCTACTTTTCATTTTAAAAAATTAATATTTATGTAGTTGAAAATTTAATATATTTAATGATTATAAATTACTTTTTTTATAGTTTACCTTAAATGAATCCTCTTCAATATGGGAATTGAAAGTTTCCTAGTTTCATTGTTATTGATGACTTCATATATTGTTAGTGGGTGAGGATTTATTCCCTATAATCATTTCGAATATATTTTAATGAAAATATCATTTGATATTTTATTTGAATATTTTATTCTATTTGAATATTTTATTCGACTCTAAATATGTAATTTACTGAATAGTGATCAATTATAATGGTAATATTCATTAAAAAGTTAAAAATTACTTCATGATTTAATATTTTGGATTAATATCAAATAGTAATAAATTGTTTTCTTAATTTCCCAACAAATGATTTACTTCATTTATGTAAAAACATTATATAAAATTGCAATATTAATTGTTACATTAATTAAAGTACTAATAATAATATAACTAATATGAATGTATTTTTTAGGTTAATATGGTGAACACATGCATTTTATCCATCCTTGAATTATTTTCCTCTATATATAACATGAGAAAATTTCTTAACATCATTTTAATTCCAAATCCCAAACCACTGGGCCTGAGAAATATAGTTACATGACCTCATTCCTACATCCTCAATCAGAATAGGTTTCCAAAAACCATCAATGGTCTTTGTTTTTAAGTTGGGAGACTCTACCATTGTTTCATGATATAGAAAAGTTAATGAATAATTTAATTATATAATAAAAATAATATTATCTATAAAATTAAAATAATACCCAAAACACATTGTTATAAAATTTTATACCAGATATATATGAACCAAAAATAAAAAAAGGATCTAAGGTAGTGGTACAACTGGTAAATAAATATAGTACAAGATATCCCACTCGAACAACATCCATCAATTTATGTCTCCCCCTGCTCCACATACTCATCCATCCACCGTAGGTCCCTTTCGCTTCACCAGATCCCTAGTCAGGAAATCTAAAATTCTATTAAAATATCCATGTAGAGTGTCATTACAAGATTCCATATGAATCCACTAATGGACCTTAACATCATTAAATAATATATACAATCAAGATCCCTGAAAGAAAATATGGCACATATATATAAAAATTAAATCACGCAAGTAAAAAACATAATGTATTTCCTCAAAGACCATCTGTACTTTATTTATGAAAATACCAAAACAAACTCTACATACTTCATTACAATGCCAGAAGAAACATTGACTTCCAACTTGAGACATCCCCTTCGATAGGATAACCTCAAAAATTTATGAAACATCCATCTATCCTAGATAGAACAAATATATGATGATCGATGTATAAATAATCCCACTCAATGGATAACCCCAATGAATTTGAAAAATCTTATCAGTAGGGATAGCCTAAATAAATAATAGCCAAATTTTAAACAACCCTCTGAAAGGATAGTTCAAATATGATCCACTTGGGTTCTCAATAGATGAACATAGAATGAACGATACATGTGACACCCAATATATATTCCAGATTATTTATCACATAAATCATGAAACATCATAACCATCATAATCTATATGCAAGAAAAAAAATTACATATTAAAAGAAACACATTCACACCACTAGTGATCAATCCGTCATACATATGTTATTTAGATATATTCACATACACTAACAAATCATGAAAAAAACCCATATACAATAGGAGATAAAGTCAAAAAAAATTCCTAAAATATGATTTTCATTATCAAATCCAAGGATTAACCACCCTGTGTGGTTCAAAATTTATATATGAAAGATCAGCATCCATGAAAACCACACTTACCTATTATAATATTTTTTTACATGGCAACATTCAAGGTTCATTAAAAGTTCGGGGAACCAATTCTATCATATTATTTAGAAAATAATAAAACCTTTCAAGTGATAATATCATATTATTAGGAACATAATTTGGCATAATTATGATAATTTAATATTATCCATCTTGATAATTTCATATATGTTCCCGGAGAATAATTAAAATTCTAGATAAGATAATAATATCTCTCTAAAACATTCTATGATAAACATTCATATTATTAAAATTTTATGATTATATAGGATTCAAATTATTTTATCATTTATGATAATTTATATATTATAATCATTTATAGAAACATTATTGAATATTCATGTAGCACTAAAAGAACTAGATTTACAACAAAAATAAAAGAGTAAAAGGGAGTATAAATTCCTTCCATGGTTTTCTTACTCTCTTTAAAACATCTCAGAAAATAGATGAGAAGAACAATAGTCATTGATATGCATAAAAACTATAAGAAAACATGGATTTCATGAAGGATACTTCTCCAATATCAAATAAATAACTCTTGGGCTCCTCAAACACAATATGTTAGTTTCAAATGAAGGTTGTAAGTATTTCTGTATTATAATAAAATACCATTGTTCTCTAGTTCACAGCACATGGAAACTCTAATATATAACTATAATATTTATTCTTCGTGTTAATTTTGGAATCTTTAGTGATTTATATACTTCATAAAAGAATCAAAAACTGTATGTGAGTAAAAATAATCAATTACCATTATTTAAGTCATTTTAAATCATAAAAAAATCAATTACGGGTTGAAGAAGATCATATTCAAGGAATCTATATAAAAAGACACCCCTTATGAAGGAAAGGGTCTGTGTGCCCTTTCATACTTCCTCACATATGAGAATACGCATACATGAGGCAATAGAGACCCTTACATAACCTTTAAAATGCTAGAGCTACCCTTACGCTAACTATGGTTTATCTTTACACAAGTATAATTTACCCATATAAATCCTTTGAAAAGACCCACATACCTTAACATAGATCTCTAGTTACATTTACACAATTAAACGTACCGTACATAGATCTTTTATTCTCTTATGTAGCACCTTAATACCCTTACGTAGCACATATTACCTTATATTTCACTTTAGTACCACTAAAAATTGTATCATCACCTTATATAGCATATTGTTACCCCTTTTCAACCCTTATAAAAGTGATATGCTATTACAAAGACTATGGAAACAACCCATTACCATTATTCAACTTAAAGAAACCCCATTTGACATTACATAAACATTTTAAATATGGGGTTTACCTAACATATCCCACTAAAAAATGTCTCTACCATTAGGTGGTCTATAGAGAACAATCATGGACCTTACACAACTTATGGGATTAAAGACTTACCTTAGCACTATAATATCTCATCCAGTATGAAGAAAAACCATTGCTCTGAGATGGTTCTCCACAAAGCATTAAGAAGTCCTTTCCATAGCCCAGAGGATTCCAACTAGAAAGGGTGTCCAAGGTTGTGTCCATGGAGAGACTATGTTATCATATCATAATAAAAAACAGGGAAAATAAAAATATATCATCAAAGAAATAAATAAATATGTAGACTATGAAATAAATAAATAAACTAAAATAGAAACATGTTGAAATAATAAATGAAATTTTATAAAATATCGAATATCCATTTCATACTTATAGTTTTGTTCACCCACCCATCTAACCATATATACAGGAGAACCTAAAATAAACCGAAATAAATTTTCACTGTTATACTACAAAATCTGATCCAATCCACATGCCCAGTCTCCAAACACTATCAAAATAAGTCTGGCTGATCACAAGAATCCACATGAGTATCTCTAATCAATCATGCAACACTAGTCCTCATCCATGTCTATAATATAATCTATGAAGAACTTAAAAATTAGTCATAAGATCTCCTTGCCCATCTTGATGTACATACATGGGTGATAATATAATCACAGTTGGACTCCTCTATGTTAAACCAATAAATATGTTTTCATAAGCACATTCTCATGAAATATGCTAAGCATATCAAAAACACAAAAAATAGTGTAAATCAAATAAATATTTTGAATCTATATTCAATCCCTAGGTCCATAATCAAGGTCAACTAGGGAAGTACTGTCATGTATAATAATATTTATATGAATATATAAAAATATATTCCCTTAGATATATATATATATATATATATTTAAATACATGATTAATGTCACGAAATGGAATTAAACATCAAAATAGGATCATGGAGTCTGTAATCCCAATCATATAGAAATCTGAGGAAATGGGAATTGAGATGCATGTCTTCTCCCTCATATCTTATATCATTAAGACAATCTTTCTGTCTTAAAACCAAATTTACAATACTTTATTTTTCTAGTGAAAAAATTAATCTAATAATGTTATGTTAATATAGGGGTATAGACATACTAACCCAAGGCTCACCTATACCAACCTCCAATTACAATAGTGATTTATTCCTTGGAATACATCTAGGAATCCTATAAATGGCCAATAGATGGATGCCTTTCTAATCATTCCATGTAAATCGAGTCCAGTTTATTATCACTAGGTCTTGGGTTATAGGTGGTCACAACACTATGACTCAAATAATATCAAAGGATATAACCATTAGGCAATCTATAAGAATATATCACCAGTGAGATGTATTTCTCACCCCTTACGGTCTCGGGTCAGGGAGAACAAAATGATCCTTATAAGAAAGTAGAAAATAATCATTCTGGGTTATATAATGATGTGAAACACCATGTCCAAAACTCAGATCTAGTAATTGATCATGGAGATTGTAATCATCCCCATAACTCAAAAAAGGATGATCATCCATGAGTATCATCATTAGATACATTGTCCTATATCAAGGAGAGAATTACCATTATACATAAAACACAATTAGAACCTCTAGTTATAAAAATAATTATAAGAATAACAAGGATAAAAATATTTATCCCATGAAATATGTAACAAAATACTATTAAAGAACAAGATAGATCGTAGAAAGAATTTATAGGAATTCAAATGGTAAGAAATACATATCCCATCAGGATAATCAGCCACCAAAGTATGAATAAAATTTGGTTATCAGTATGCATCATTATTAAACAGGTGAATAAAAAACATTAAAGAGTAATGTTGGGCTAATGCCTATGCACAACAATACTTACATAGGCCATTGTTTTTATATGTTTAGTAATGGTTTTATGGTGATACCCACTACCATTTCTACCAAAATTAGATGTACTATATAACAGTTGGTCCAACATCAGTGATCCCATTGGACGTTGATTCAACAAGGTTTCTTTATGAATTTTCCATTTCTCTATGTTTTAAAAATAAAAAACACTCTATCATTAGGGAAATTATATTTTCCAAAATAATTATTGTAATAAAGAAAATTTTCATTCTCTATGAAAATTTTTATTCTTACAATGTTTTCATTGTTCTTTTTATAGTATCCATAAATCTAAATCATTTTATTAATAAGGAAAATTTTGGTTTCTAATATAAAACCTCATAATCATATAAATCGCTGAATATAGACTATTCAGTTGTCAGGTTCTGAATTCTCAAAAATTCTTGTTCCAAATTTTCTAAAATTTAGGTTCTGAATTATCTAAAATTCAGATTCTAAAATCTCTGAAATTTAGATTCTGAATTCTCTAAAATTCAGGTTCCAAATTCATTGAAATTCAGATTCTGAGTTCTTTGAAATTTAGGTTCTGATTTCTCTAAAATTTAGATTCCAAATTATCTGAAATTCAGGTTTTGAATAACTCAAAATTCAGACTCTGAATTACTCCGAATCATGACTCTGAAATTCAAGGAATTCGGACTCTATATTCCTCATAATTCAGACTCCTAATTCCTTAGAATTTAGACTCTGAGTTCCTTAGAAATCCGACTCTGAAATTTTCAGAATTCAGATTCTGAATTCATTAGAATTTAGACTCTAAAATCTATATAATTTAGATTCTAGATTCTATTTAAAACATAATTAGAATATCAATATCTTATAAACTCTGAATATTCATTTTTTTAGATTCTGATATATATATTTTTTAATATTTTGAAAAATAGATTTGTTTAAGAAACACTATTGTTCATACAGATTTTATTTTTATGAAATGATGGTTTACAATCTATTTCTAAATAACTTTTGTTTGAGTGACACGTGTATAGGTCCCTCCGATATTCAAGGATAAGTATGACTATTGGAGGAGGGAGTTGACTATTGGAGAAGTTCCTATAAATAAGAGCTTCTTTGAACGAGCTTAAAACTGAAAAAACTATTCCATCACATTAGAGATTATATTATGTTGATGTTATTTGAATAGAGGGATAATCTCATGCTTTGTGTGGTTCTCAACATCTTGTTCAGATTGCATCGTGGGACTCTGATTGTCACTGAGTTCAATCGATGGCTAATGGGGATAGGAAGACAGAGGTACAAGCTACCTTAAATTTTGAGGACTTCTAGGGATATGAAGACAAAGGTTCTGAATACCTTAAAAAATGAAGGCTTTCCAGGATAGAAATATAGATTCCAATATTCTATTGAGGTCTTACCCTGGTGTGGGTAATACACACATTCCTGAATGTATAAATCAAGGGACCTTTATCCGAGTTTGATGGATACCATACACTTTGGGTTAAAATATTATATACTTGTCACTTGTTTTGTTTCATGTTTATTTCCATTGTATTTTGATAAAGTAAGAATGTATAATATTCTTATACTTTCTTATACTTTTGTATACACTGATAAGTAAGATTCTATACAATTTATGTTAGAATCTATTCATTGAAAAAAATACTTACGTTTCAATTACGGAACCATATTTCCATAAGCATGAAAACATATCTTAAGTTTCATTTCTGGAACCATAAGTCTTGAATCCAGAAAGTTTTTTTAGTAAAACTAAAAGAGGTCCTTTGAATTTACCTTATTTAATCTTGTTAAACATTGTTTAATAAAGTTAAAAATGAAAGTTTTAAAATTAAAATTCAACCCTATAATGGATAATCTACATCATTTTTTCAATCCTACAATTAGTATCAGAGGAGGTAACTGAAATACATATATTCACATATATGTTTACTTTCTTATGTTTTCATTATTCTAAATATTTTCTTCACATAGGTATTTTTGTCTTTGTTTACAAACATTAACTATTTAAAAATATTTGTGGAAAAATATTTTCTTATAGAATGGCAGGAATGAATGTTGTTTCGATTGAAAATATAAATCCAATTAGACTGCCTATATTTGTTGGGAATGATTTGAGTATTGGATATATTATATGAAAACTTTTGTTATTAATACTAGAGTTGACAACATTGTTATGTTTATTAGAGATTGAAAGATTCCTAATAAGGATGTTAGAATGATTTCCAATCATGAAAATTCATAATATCAATTAAAAAATAGGGTACATAATACTTTGTTGTGTTCCATGAACAGGAATATATATAGTCATTTTTCTTCATGTAAATAAGCTAACTATATTTTGAAGAAATTAGATGTTACACATTTTGGTACATCCAATGTTATTGAAACTAGAAGAGCAATGCTTAGAGTGGAATATTATGAATTTCTAGTTATTTATAGAGAACCATTATGCAATGTACAATAATGGTTTATGACTATTGTTAACATCTTACAATATATGGTTGAGAATGGTTTAGATTATGAATCTCTTGTGGACATGATTATTGATATCATACAAAATGTGTGGGAATCTTAGAGAAGAGTTATTGATGAAAATAAGAATGTATCACAAATTACTCTTGATGAACTTTTTCGAACCATTCTTCAATATGAGACATCACTGAAAAGGGATTCTCATATGAAATAGAAGAAAAATTGCAATGGACTTAGATACTTTACTACTAATAAATTCAATACATCTTAAAAGTTTACAAGATCCTAGTTAAGGAAATTTATTGTTTTAACTGAATCTAGTGAAAGTAAACATTCTAAGAATGAGCTAGCTAATCTTACTATAAGGATGAATAATATAGTTATAAAAATAGACATTTAGTATAGATATAAGAAAAAATAAAGAAAAGACAATATTGATTTGGAAGTTACTCTCTATGAACGCAAAAGAGAAGGGTATATCAGGTCGGATTATCTTATGCTTAAGAAAAATGATATAATGGAAAATAATTCAGAGAGGAATAAAAATAAGTATTAAAATGTTAAAGCTAATTATGTGTTGAAATCCAACGACACCTGGAGTTCTAGTGGTGGTGACTCTTAAGATGAATCCTCAAAGTATAAATCTTCTCGTGATGAGAATCTTGGTCAACAGGCCTAACTACCCACAGAAAATCATTGTCTTATGGCCATGTTACACATTTAAGAATCTATTATAAATATATATTTGAATGAAATTTATACTAATGATTAATATTATAATTATTTTGATGAAGAGTCTTCTTCTGATGAAGATTATACTTTACCTTCTTGTTAATAAGTGTCTAGGATTGATAAAATTCTTGAGAATGATAATTCTAAACTCAAGAAAAAACATGATATCGATAATTCTAGAATTTATACTCTAACTAAAGAAGTATCAGTTATTTCTAAAGTCCGTGATAAGAAAACTTTTTATTTCAAAAATCATTCTAAAAACCTTGAGGAGGTTAATTCTAAGAAGGAAAAACATTCTAAGGATCTTATAATTTTAATTTATAAGAAAAATATTTTAAAGACTAACTATAGATCCCAAACAAATGTTTTTTCGATAAAAACATGGTTATAAACCTAAAATTAGAAATATTTTCCTTGAGAAGTATTTTGTAATACTTTACCATTGGTAATAAATTTTTTGACAAGATGTACTCCCAAATTCGACCTCTAAGGAATTGTTTTGGATTTGGGTGTACTCATTTTAAACAAGTAATCAGTAATAACTATTTTGTTCCTCAAATTGATCCATTTTCACTAAATGTTAGTGTATAGAACATTAGGTGAAACATATTTCATTAAACAAATCCCAGTCTTCAGGTTTTCATAATGCTTATTTTTCTATGAAACTCTGGATACCTGAAATCACATTTATTAAAATTTTTGGATGCAAGAATTGATGGATTCAGAATGTATAACACTCTTATTTTTAGGTAAATAATGATAATACCAGCAGAAATCCATGGTACATGGATAGTGGACATTATAGGCATATTACTGGTAAAAATCATCTTTGAAATGATTATCAAGATGAGATGATGAAAAGTAACTTTTAGAGATAATGCTTAATGAGAAAATATTAGTATAGTTAACATTGTTATTCATGGAAAAACATTGAATTGTAAGGGTTTATTTATTAAAGGTATTAATCACAATCACATTATCATATGTCAATTATGTGATAATAGTTTCCTTGTAAATTTTAGGAATGATATGTGTTTAGTACACAATTTCATGGAAGATTTTATTCTATCTTACCACAAGAAAGGGAATGTATACACACTAAACATAGAAGAACTTAGGATCCCAGATATAACATTACTTTTTTCAATGGAAGATAAATATTTTTTATGTCATAGAAGGTTAGAAAATTGTAACCATAGGTACCAATGAAAACACTCTATGAAAAGACTTGTTAAGGATCTATTGAAGCATATATTTGATTCTTCAAAAGTCTATGATCCTTGTCAATTTGGCAGGCAACATAAATCAAGATTTAAATAAATCGGTGAAGTCTCAAATTCTAATGAATTACAGTTAGTGCATACGTATCTTTTTGTTCCAACACAAACAGAAAGTATTTGTGGGAAATATGATGCATTTTTCATAATTGATGATTACACTAGTTTCACATATGTCTATTTCTAGTAAATAAATATGAATATTTTTCCTATTTCAAAATCATTAGATCCCAAAATAAAAATGTGAAAAACCTTCAATTGATAAGTATTCATAGTGATCATGGAGGAGAATTTCAGAATTCATATTTTGAATCTTTTTTTAGTAGAAAAGGCATTACTCATAACATTTCAGCTCCAAGAACTTCTAAAAAATGGTGTTATTTAAAGAAGAAATCAAATTCTTTAAGAGATAATAGGATCCTTGTAGAGTGAATATTATATATCAAATCACTTTTGGGATGAAGCTGTATGTATTGCTTATTATACTGTAAATTGAGTTTTGATTATGCCTTTTCATAATAAAAATCATTTGGTATTGTGGAATGGTAGAAAACCTATACTTTCTTACATCAATGTATTTGGTTGCAGAGTATTCATTCTAAATACTAAAGATAATTTCAAAAATTCAAACCCAAATCTGATGAAGTAATTTTTCTAGGATACTCCCAAATTCAATGGTTTATAGAGTTTTTAAAAATAATACTTGTACTATTGAAGAAACAATTCATGTTCAATTTGATGAAACTGATCCTTTTGTTTTTAAACAACCACAACCTATATCCTTATATTTTTTTTCAAAAACTAATTTTTAACACATGATAGAATATCTTTATAATAATGAAAATGTACAATAATGTATTTCTAAATAATTTACCCAAAAATATATCATACCATATGTTGATGAACATGTTTTACAAAACCCAAATCTATTGTTTCTTAAGAATCATCCCAGTGATAGTATCCCTGGGGATGAAAATATACCTATGAGGACTAGATGTTTCTTATGAAATGTATTAGAACATCTAGAAATTCTTTTCCAATTAGAAAAAGGCATTAATGATGCTTTAGGTGTTAATGAATGGTTTATTGCCATGTATGATGAAAAAAATTAATTCAAAAAGAATAATGTCTAGACCATGGTTGAAAGACCTAATGAATCATTTGTTACTGGAGTAAATGGATCTTCAGAAATAAGTGTGATGAAAATGGAATCATTTTGAGAAATAATTCTAGATTTGTTGCTAAAGGCTATAATAATCAAGATGCAATAGACTATGACAAAACATTTTCTCTTGTATCATGACTTAAATCTATTCATATTGATGCTGCATTTGCAGCATTATATAATTTCATAAATTTTAAAATTGATGATAAATGTACATTCCATAATGGATATGTTCAAAAGGATGTTTTTTGTTGAAAAAAATCTTTCTTTTGAAGACACAAAACATACTTAACATTTTTTTAACATAACAAAGAATTATATTGACATAAAATAGACAATAGATCCTGGTATGATAGAATTACAGGATTTATGTAAAAGAAAATTATGTTAGGGGAAATGTTGAGCTAACCCCTTTTATAAATAAAGATAATAAAAATGATTTGATTAATTAAATATTTGTTGATGGCATTATATTGGGTTCAACTCAGCAATCTTGGACTGATTCCATTGAAAATCTAATGATATCTGAGTTTGAAATGAGTATGATGGATGAGTTAACATTTTTCCTAGGTTTTCTAATTTCTCAAAAACCAGAAGGAACGTATATATATTAACAAAATTATATTAAAGATGTTCCTAAAATGAATGGATATGAAAACACTAGAAGTGTATGTACTCCTATTGGAACCTAAAACTCACTTGATCACGATGAAGCTGGGAAACTAGTAGATCAAACATCATTTAGATGTATACTAGGTTGTTTACTATACTTGATACCTTGTCATCCATAATTAATGATTTAATTATTCTTATGTGTAAGATATAAATCCAATCCTACGGAATATCATTTAAAACCACTAAATTTTTTTCGCTATTTAAAGGGAACCATTAATTTAGAACTATTTTATACTTATGGAAATGATTGTGTATTAAAATGTTTTTCAGATGCTGATTTAAGTTGATGTAGAATGGATAGGAAATGTACATCTGGAACTTTTAATTTCATAGAAGATTCATCAGTTTCATGGTCATGCAAAAATGAACACTCAGTATCAATTTCTACTACTGAAGTAGAATGTCTAACATTCGGAAGTTTTTGTTCACATGTATTGTGGATGCAACACACTGACAAACTATTGTATGAGTTTTACCAAAACACATATATTTCATCTCAATTATAGAAGGCGCCCATAGGCACTCTATACCTAGTAGGTCACATGGCCCAAAGCTTATTTCCTCAAAATCTAAAGGCTGCCGACTAGCAGAGAGGGCCATGGGTGTGATAGTGGAGAAACTATGCCCTCATTGGTAGAGTAACACAGAAAAGGTAAAACCATTAGCAATAAAAAAGCAGTAAAACATGAAATAAGTAAATATCTAAAGTAATAAAGAATTGGAGAATTCATATATAAATGATTCATGAAACATATGTTTAGGAAAGCATCCAAACAAATCACAATGAAAGAATACAATACTAAACCAATGTACCAAATAAAATAATGTAAACAGTTCCACTGCATCGCCAACCTCAGCTTTCTCCCATGCTCCCCACCTCCCCAGCAATCATGTACCCAAAGTAGAAGGGTTTTCCCCCTTATATATACATGCCACAATATAATCTATTTGGGCCCAAAAGAATGACCCAAACAGCGTGTGAGACTAATCCGAGTAGGAAACCACCAAACGATTTGTGCTTAACAGTCAGCTAATATATATGGAAGGCAATAAAAAATATGAAGTAGTAAATAAGGAAGTACACATTGTAACAATCCTACAAATTCATTTGAATTCATTTACATATATCAAGTAAGAAGCTAATCAAATGCTGGTAACCCTTTGGGAAGCACTCATAGCCTAACACCTATAGTTCAACCAAAACTAACACAAACCACCCTCTGGGATGTACTGAAGGTTTAACCCCTATTGTTAAGCATTAGCAAAGACTCTCTAAGGAATAACTCACCATCAATTCTCCACGTAATCTTGTATCAGTAACTAAGAGGCACTATGAGGAAGCACTCAATGTCCAATTCCCCATGTGGCCCGTATCAAAGAAACTACATACACTCTAAGGGAGGACTTATGTCTATCACCCCAACGCAACCGATAATGTTTGAATTGGAGAATGAATGAAAAGTCGAGGGCTCGGTGAAGATTTGGCTGTCTCAATCGCTCATGGAAAAGTCCGACCAAGATGAAGTGTGTTCTGCCTATTTGACGTGACCCCAGTCTATCTAATAAAATATAAATAAAGTACACGATGTTTACTTTAATAGTACATTGTGTGTAGTTTCATTTATCAAGTCCCGATTTAGGCGGCCTCCTGTTCACCCCATACGTCCTTGTACTCGGCCATTATCCAGCTAGTACATTGTCACCCGCGAAGACAAGGTACACGGTGTGTACATATAAGTACAAGGCGTGTACTCATGAAATTTATAGATACTCGTCTTTTTCTCAAAAACATTCATAAATCATGATTCATACATGAAAACAAGATCAAGGTTCTTACGAACATACACCATTAATGAAATTCATCCTCAAATTTCCCTAGAAAGGCGGCAAAGAAGAAGAATCATCGAACAACATTGGCCACTGTTATCGTACATCAGCCTCCCTCTCTTAAGTCTCATCCTGTACTCACCCGTGATGCCATATCACTCTTACTAGAGAAACATACCATTCATGGAAATCCTTTTTATTTCGATCAACTATCTGGACACGACAGTCCTCGAATGTGGCTTCCACCACGAGCTCAACCTCCTCGGGTTAAAAAACAAGAGATAGGTTTGAGAAGTAATATCAGAGCTGAGAAACATGGAATACATCATGCATATCTCAATACCTCTAAGGTAACCGCAACCGATAGGCAACTGGCCTGACTCTCTCCAAATCTTCATACGGCATGACTTACCTCGGTTAAAGCTTAACCTATCTCCAAATCCTCCTATGTCCCAACCTCGGTGTGACCCACAGGAAAACCTGATAACTGACATCAAACTCTAGAGGTCATCTCCGTTGATTAGCATAAGACTTCTGAAGTGATAGTGCAGTAGTCAAACTTTTATGAATCTACTCTATCTCATCTTTGGTCTCTTGTACAAGACAAGGTCCCAACATAGATTCCCCTCCTACCTCTAGCCAGTATAAGGGAGATCAGCATGGCCTACCATAGAAGGCCTCATAAGGTTCCATATTTATAGTTTCCTGAAAACTATTCAGGTATGAAAACTCCACTAGAGGTATGTGTTTCTCCCAAGAACCTCCAAAATCTAGGATTCATGTTCGAAGCATGTCCTCAAGCACATAAATTGTACGAGTGAACTAGACATCTATATGGGATGGTATGCAGTACTCAGAAGTATCTGTGTACCCAAATCCCTATGATGTCCCTTCCAGACCAGAGAAGTAAAACATGAGTCCCTGTCTGAAATAATGGAGTGTGTAAATCCATGTAGATATACAATCTCTTGGATGTAAAACTTTCCCATATCATCAACATTAAATGCCTCCTTGATTGGCAAGAATTGGGAATCCTTCGTGAGTCTGTCGATGAAAACCCATACTACATCATTCCCTTGAGGCGACCTCGTCAAACCTTTCATGATGACCATTGCGACATCATTCCACTTCCACTCAAGAATGGGTAACCGCTGCAAAATCCATGCTAGTTTCTGATGCTTCGTCTTCATCTATTGACAGGTGGAACACCTAATGATGAAACAAGAAACCTATTTCTTCATACATTTCCACCAATATTGATGGTGAAAATATTGATACATCTTGGTGACACCAGGATTAACAGCCCAAACTATGGAATGAATTTCATGGACCACCTCATTGCATATGTCTACTGGCACTCACATGTTCACATGAAAATGCAATATCTCATCCTCACCAACTTTACATCTAGGAATGGGGTCCTCTCTTGACACACTCTCCCATAGGACTAGGCATTCACAATATGATAGCTACCTCATTCACACTCAATCAAGTAGAGTGGAGGTAATAGTCACAGATGAAAGAAACGTCTTCTGATGTCTATCATGCACCTCCAAATTCATCTCAAAGAACTGATCCATAAGCTACCACTCACTACTGGCACCATGAACCGTCTATATCTTATTCCTCCTGATCAACACATCAGCCACTATGTTGCCTTTACCAGTCATGTAGGCAAGATCAAAGGAAAAGGATTGAAGGTACTCAAACCTCCATCATTGTCTCAAATTTAGTTCACACATATTGAGGATATACTTGTAATTTTTGTGGTTGGTGGAAACCTCCAAATGATCTCCCAGAAGATAATGTCTCCAACAACATAAATCATGGACAACTGTAGCCAATTCGAGATCATGAACTGGGTAGTTCCTCTCATGTGGCCTCAACTGTCGAGACCCGTATGCAAGGACTCCTTCCCCCTACATAAGCACTTCTCCCATCTTGATTCATGATGCATCACATTACACAGTATAGCTCTTGCTAGGATCTGTAAATATTAGTATCGGTGATGAAGAAAACCATCCTTTCATCTCTTAAAAGGAATACTCACATGAATATGACCACAAGTACATCACACCCTTCTTAGACAGACTCGTTAGTGGTTCTTCTAAGTGTGAAAAGTCATGTATGAAACATATGTAGTAACCAAAAAACCATAAAAAACTATGTACCTCAAAGATGTTCTTTGGATTCTCCCAAGAAACTAATGCTCTCACTTTTTTCTGGGACTACGGATACTCTTATCTCTGAGATAACATGACCCGTGAAGTGAATTTTTTCAATCAAAAAGTTTCATTTTGAGATCGTAGCATATAACGGATGCTCTATCAGTGTACTCAAAAAGATCTCAACATGGGTAGCATGGTCATGTCGAGTGTGATAGTATTCCAAGATATCATTCATGATGACCACCTAGAAATATTCCAAGTATTTATGGAACTCTCGGTTCATCAGTTCCATGAAACCTTCAGGAACGTTCATGAGACTGAACAACATAATCACATACTCGTATAAACCATACATGATCCTAAGGGTTGTAAGAGGCACATATTATGGTCTAACACACAACTGATGGAACTAGACCTCAAGGTAATATCTGAGAACACATGGTCTCCTCAATCCTGTTCATAGAGATAATCAATCCTTGGCAAGGGATATCAGTTCCTGACTGTCAACTGGTTCATCTTCTGATAATCCACACAATGCTTGAGGGTACCATCCGCCTTCTTCGCAAATAGGGCAGGAGAAACCCATGGAGAAGTACTGGGCCAGATTAATGCCTTTTCCTATAACTCCACCAATAGCTTCTTGAGCTCCCGCATCTCTTGTGTATCCATCCTATATGAAGGAATAGAAAACAGTGCCATTCATGGAATAAGATCAATAGAAAATTCCACCTCTCACTCGAGAGGCAAACCTGAAATGTCCTCTGGAAGGAAATCCCTCAAATGATCCACCACTAGAAGAAATTCCATCTGTGAAGTCCCATGTTCATCCAGATATAGACTATTAATATGGTCTATAAGTCCTCTAAACCCATGATTATTGGGTCCCGCTATCCTCACTTGGACATCCCATTCTCGCTTATGAAGAAACGATCTGCCCTCTAGTTATGTAAAACTCACCCTACAACGATTGAAATTGACAAATGCTTGGAAGGGAACTAACTAATCCATTCTGAAAATGAAATCATACCTAGTCATCTCAAAGACATAGAGTTACCTAAAGTAGTGAAAACCACCAAACTCAAGAGGTAACTCCTTGAACTGACGTACACTGGCTGCGCTAGCCCCCAACATAGTATCTAACGTCAAGATATTAGCATAAGAAAAGATATAGACCCCATGATCTTCCACACTAGAAATACATATAAATCTATCGGATGCTCCTGTATCGAAACGAGAAGAAGATAAAAATGAGGTAACTAGGATTGTACCTCATTCTATAGAGGTTTCAGGATCCTTCTCTAGTTGGGTCTGCTCTATTGGAAATGTCTTACCTTCACAATAGCCCTATGACCTTTCCGGACCACCCTGAGCTGATCCACCATGTTGTCACTGAAAAACTGGAAACTAGCTACCACGACCATGACCTCCACCTCGTCCTGAATGGTAAGATGAACTCCAGGTCCTTGACTGATGATAAACTAGTTGTGCAGCTCCTGAAGGAAGAGTCATAGATGAACCCATATCACCAGCTGTTGGTGAGAATAACTGACAGAGGCGATGTATATATCCCATCTTTCCTCATGATTGGCACTCCACTGGGCCTCTAGGGCAATGTGGCCTTGTATGCCCACTCTTTCCGCACTGGTATCACACCACTTGGATACCATAAGTGGTGTATCATCTCCTAAGATATCCGCCCAAAGACTTCCAGTGGCGCTTCATGCTGTTAGTGGGAGGGATACCAACACTGGATGTCGAACAGCTCTGGCTCACCACTCCAGTGTCCCTTAGTTTTTTCTCCATAATAAGCACCCAGTTGACTATAGAAATGATAAAAGTCAAGCTGATGATGTTCACCTGAGATCGGAAGACATACTTGAGACCATCCTCAAAACATCCTTTCCAGAAATAACTCTTTAGATATTAGAATGGTTTTGAAGTGCTGCAACTCTGTGAAGCTAGAAGAGTACTTCATAACTGAAAGAGTACTATTCTATAGACTCATGAACTTCTGGGCTTGATCGACCATCAATGTCTCCAGGTAGATGTAGTTATAGAAGGTGAACTATAATTTATTCCACACCTTTAGTACTAGCATCCCACCAATGAGATCACATCCCACCATCACTTGGTAGAGTCCCAAAGAATATAAGTAGCAAGATTCAACCTCCTCTCTAAAGGATTCTCCAGATGCTCGAATATAGATATCATGGCTTCTAACCATGACTCTACAGCCTATAGTCCTCTGTCTCCTATGAAGGTGAGAGGATGCTATTTCTGGAGAACCAGTGTCAATTCTGTCATAGAAGAGGTAGGAGGCGATACTCCTTGGAAGTTCTGGATGAACCTCATAAATCCCTCTCGGAACTGTGCGTCAGCACCTGTATCTAGAATAATGGTTTATCCCAAGATTGGAACAACTGGAGGATCTGTTGGCAGTACTTGAAAATCAATATCCATTTTCAGGCTACCCTATAATTGGTGTACAAACAGAGGATGTCTCGATGGCATAACACTACATGGTCACCCACACACCTTAGATCAAGATTATCATGCACTAAAACATAGAAGTGTAAGAATATAACAAGAGAAATAAATCATTGAATTTTTTCCAAAACATGGGTATATGGCTTGGATAATTCTTGCACGACATGTTCAATTAACCCTTCACATGGGCATGTACTTTCTTAAACCTAGGTTGTGTAACACCACATACATAGGGCTTGTATTCCTAACACATGACATGTACATTAATCCTCTTCCCCTGACCAAGTTCTTTTACATGGCTAAGCCCCATTGTTTCCCTAAAACAATACTACATGGCATGTTAGTGCTAGACATGGAGTGTACTGGAAGAAATTTATAGACTTGTGTTGTTAGTCACACAGTCGGTTTCATGGATCACTCTACACGACATGTTCTAGATAGACATGGTGTGTACTTGAAGGATTTCTCTGACCCATGTTGTTAGTTACATGGCCAGATTCAAGGGGTTACAAAACATGGTATGTTCAAGATTTCCACGGTCTGTATAACCTATGTTTCATTCATCTGTGTCATTAGTCACACTGGTGGAAAGACAGTCTATACGACACAGCGTGTACATCCAGTACACGGCGTGTGATGCAAATGTTTTCCCAAACCTCGTTTCTCTTCCCACACATCTAGTGAAACAGTTAGAGACTACATGGAATTTATATACAGTCCATGGCATGTACATAAGAATGAAATCCCAAACAGAAGAATACATGTCTTGTATTAATCATTACACATTGTGTATTATAGGTTTTCCCGGACAGTAGGCCTTAGAAACTACTCCGGAACCTACAAAACAATGAAAAAAACATTAAAGTTCCAAATTCTGATCTGCGAGGGCCCATAATCCCCATGAATCAAATCTTTGAATCTTATACATGTCATATACAAGCATAACAATGTAATGATCCACCAAATTCTGATCCATTAGGGCCCATAAAACCTCAATAACTATAGTTTGGTGTTCATTCAGACTAAACCTTACACAATTTAATACTCTATCAAACAATTGATATCCTATCAAGGTATCTATCACAACAGAATGCATATCTAACAAAACATCTATCACAACAACCTGTAATCGGTAATTCTCCTTAAATAGCATGGAATGGATGCATGACATGTGATCTCTAGAAAGTGAATATTTGATTCATTAGATGGCATACCCTCATCTCATTAGTCTGAAATAGAAATATAACCTCAATAATATAAATTATATCTGAAAAAATATGTGAATCACCCAATAGATAAATCAAATTATTTGTAATAACTGCAGAACTAGAAAATTTTCAATAACGAGGTAAATTGGCCTTTCCCTGTATAGGTTAATTGTGCACAAACAATACATGGCCGCCAACGTAAACGTCAAGAAATACTTGGATAAAAAATCTATAACATTTCATTGCATTTCAGATAATAATCACTCCATCCTAACAACAATAGGCATTGAGAACAACACATCCAATCATGAGAAGCTATACCTAATGGTCAAAATAATCAAACATGCGAAAAAACCCCATATCATGGAAAATTTAATCTTATTCATAAATAATTAACCTCTATCCAGAAAAACATGGCATAACACGAAATAACAGGGCTAAGAACCATAAACACACAATACCCCCCCGTTCATGGGTATTGGGAACATTGGAACAAAAATTTCCAAGACTATCTATGGAAGGGAACAAACCACATACCTCTACGTTGTGAGATAGATATATGCAAATCTCAGGCCCTGAATCATCCTAGAATTCCTTAGATCTAGAAAAATGATAAAACCATTCATCTTAGAATAACTCGTGAAAGGGGAAAAACAAGAGATTATGGTCAATAATAAATAAGAACTAACTGATGAGATTCCAATGCAACAAACAGAGTTCGAATCGGATAACGGATGGTGATTTAGGGGCTCGGTGAAGATTTGGTGATCTTAGACACTCATGGATGTGTTTGGCCTAGATGAAGTGTTTTATAACGAATAGATGCAACCCCAATCCTTTTAATGAAATAAAATAAAGTAAATGGTGTGTATTTTAAAAGTACATGATGTGTACATGCCATTACTAGTTCCCACTTTAGGCGGCCTCTATGTCACCCCACACAACCATGTACTCGGCCATTACCCGGCCAGTACATTGTCACCTACGGAAACCAGGTACACGACGTCTGCATATAAGTATAAGGCATGTTCTCCTGAAATGTATAGAAACTCATCTATTACTGAAAAACAACCAGAATGCAAGATTCATATCTGAAAAGAAGATATGGGTTCTTACAAACATCCCCCATTAATGAAATTTGACCCATAATTTCCCTAGAAATGCATCATAAAAGAAAAATCTTCGAATAGATCTGACCACTATTATTGTACATCGGCCTCCATATCTCATGACTCGTCCTATAATCTCATGTTCTTCCATAATACTCAAACCAAAGGAATACACCATCCATAGAGAACCTTCACATTTCGATCAATAATCCAAACATGACGCTCCTCGAATGTGGCGTCCACCTCAAGCTCAACCTCCTCAGGTTGAAAAACTTGAGATAGGTTTGATAAGTAATGTCGGAGCTTGGAAACATGGAAGAAATAATACATAGCCCGATACCAATGAGGTAACTGTAGTTGATAGGCAACCGGCCTGACTCTCTCCCAAACTTCAAACGGCCTGACGTACCTCGGTGAAAGCTTATCCTTTCACAGAATCCTCTTGTGTCCCAACCTCGGTGTGACACGTAGGAAAACCTAATATCGGACCTCGAACTCTAGTGGTTGTCCCTGTCGATCGGCATAAGACTTATGACGTGACTGTGTAACAACCATCCTCTTCTGAATCAAATCTATCTCCTCTTTGGTCTCCTTAACAAGATGGGGTCCCATCATAGCTACCTCTCCTACCTCCATCCAACATAAGAGTGATTGGCATGGCCTACAATACAAGGCCACACAAGGTTCCACCTGAATAATTTATTGAAAACTATGATTGTAGTCATACTCCATAAGCGGTATGTTCTTCTCCCATGAAACTATAAAATCATTGACGCATGCTCGAAGCATGTCCACAAGTACCAAAATTCTATGTTCGAACTGTCTATCTGTCTGGGAAAGGTATGATGTACTAAGAAGTACATGTCTACCCAAAACCCTCTAAAGTCCCTGCCAGACCAGAGAATTAAACAATGCATCCTTGTCGGAACAATGGAGTGTGGAACCCCATGTATATGTACAATACCTTATATGTACAACCTTCCCAGCTCATCAACACTGATGCAATCCTTGATCAGTAAGAATTGTGAATCCTTCATGAGTCTGTTGATGAAAATCCAAACTGCATCATTCCCTCAAGGTGACCTTAGCTGACCTTTCACGATGTCCATTACAACATCGTTCCACTTCCACTAATGAATGAGTAACCACTAAAAATCTATGCTCATCGCTGATGCTCTACCTTCATATGATGACTAGTGGAACACCTCATAAAAAACCAGCAACATCTCCCTTCATACCTGGCCACCAACAATGATGGTGAAAATCATGATACATCTTGGTGACACCATGATGAACTACGCTAAATGAGGAATGAATGTACCCCATCAGCTCCTCGTGTATGTCTTATGGCACCCACACACACCCATGAAAACACAATATCTCATCGTCACCTACTTCCCATCTAGGAATGGGGTCCTCTCTTGACACACTCTCTCGTAAGACTAGGCTTTCATTATCCAATAGTTGTATCATTCACACTCAATCAAGTATAGTAGAGTTAATATCCATAAGAGAAAGAATCGGCATCCCCTGTCTGCCATGCACCTCCAAATGTATCTCATAGAATAGAGCCAAAAGTTTCCATTCACTACTGAAATCCTAAACCTCATGTATTTGATTCCTCATGCTCAGCGCATCAGCCACTACGTTGCCTTTACTAGCCATATAGGCAAGCTCAATGTCAAAGGACTGAAGTTACTTAACCCACCTTTGTGGTCTCAAATTCAGGTCACACTTAGTAAATATATATTTGAGACTCTTTTGGTTGGTAAAAACCAAAAATGATCTCCCAGAAGATAACGTCTCCAACAACATAAATCATGGAAAACTACATCCAACTCGAGATTGTGCATTTGGTAGTTTCTCCCATGCGGCCTCAACTGACGAGACCCGTACATAATGACTCCATCCCCTTGCATAATTACTTCTCCCAGCCCAATACATGATGCATCTCATAACACCATATAGCTCTTCCTTGGTTCTATAAATACTAGTATCATTGTTGAAATCAACCTTCCTTTGAGCTCCTGAAAGGATGACACACATAAATCTGACTACAATTACATCACACACTTCTTAGTTAGACTCATCAGTGGTGCTTCTAAATGTGAAAACTCATTTATGAAATTTCTATTATAACTGGCCACCACTAGAAAACTCTTCACCACAAAGATGTTCATCCGCTACTCCCAGGAAACTACTTATCTCACTCTCTCCGGGTCTACTGATACTCTTGTATTTGAGATAACAAGATCCCAGAAGCGAATTTTTCCCATCCAAAGGTGTCATTTTGAGTGCTTAGAAAATAACTGATTCTCTCTGAGTTTACTCAAAACTATCTCACGATGGGTATCATAGTTGTGTCGAGTGTGAGAGTACACAAAGATATTATCCATGAATACTACCAAAAAATAATCCATG
The DNA here is from genome assembly GCA_963277665.1 of Viscum album. Classification (NCBI taxonomy): domain Eukaryota; kingdom Viridiplantae; phylum Streptophyta; class Magnoliopsida; order Santalales; family Viscaceae; genus Viscum; species Viscum album. The sequence continues at coordinate 2,122,119,423 of OY728140.1, forward strand.
TATTAATGGAACACTTGGTTCATCAGTTCCATGAAAACTGTTGGTGTGTTTGTGAGATCAAACGGCATAACCACATAGTTTTATATACCATAAATGCTCTGAAGGATGCAAGAGGTATATCTTATGGTCTAACGTGAAACTAATGGTACCAGGACCAAAAGTAAATCTTTAAGAACACTCAGGCTCCTTGAAGCTGATCAAAGAGATAATCAATCCTTGGAAATGGATATTGGTTATTGACCATCAACTGGTTCAACTTATGATAATCAACACAAATCCTGAGGGTACCATCTGCCTTCTTCGCAAACAGGATAGGCAAGACCCAAGGAGAAGTACTGGGTTTGACAAACCCCTTTGCTTGCAACTCCACTAACTAATTCTTTTTCTCCTACCACTCTATTGTCGCCATCATACAAAGAGGAATAGACACCGGTTCCTCTATTAGAACATGTTCAATAGAAAATTCCACCTATATATCCAGAGGAAAACATGTAAAGTCATCTAGAAATACATCCCTAAAATGATTCAATAATGGAGGAATGTCATCTGTGATGTCCCATGGTCATCCAGATATAGACTTGAAATATGGGCTATAACTCCTCCCAAACCAGGATGATAGGGTCTCACTATGCTCGCTTGGACATCCCATTCACCCTTATGAAGAAACAATCCACCCTCTAGTGATGTAAAAATCATCTTATAATGATAGAAATCGACAACTTCTTGGAAAGTAACTAACCATTACATTCCATGAATGAAATCATAGTATGTCATCTCTATGACATAGAGGTCCCAAAATAAGTGACACTCATAACCTCAATTTATAACTCCTTGAACTAACGTACACTGGATGTTATAGTCCCCAATGATGTTTCTAAAGTCAAGATATCTGAAGAATAAAAGATACAAAGCCCAAGAATATCCAAAACAACTAAACATAAAATGATAATGGAAGACCCTGTATTGAAAATATCAGAAGCTAAAACTGTGGAAACAAGGATGGTACATCGTACTATAGATGGTCTAGAATCATGCTCCTACTTTGTCTGATCCACTAAAAAATTCTGACCTGCACCGTGGCCCTATGAACTTGTCCGACCACCCTAAGCTGATCCACCCTATTGTTACTGAATGGCTAACGACTGGCTACCATGTCCATGACCTCCACCTCAGCCTGAACAGTTGGAATAACTCCAGTTCCAAAAATGATCAGAAAATGGTGGTGCTGCTCCGGAATGCAGAGTCACAGAAGAACCCCTATCAACAGCTTCTGGTGTGAAGAACTAACAGAAGCACTAAATATGGCACATCTTTCCTCATGATCGGTACTCCAATGGGTCTCATGGGGAATGTGGGCTCATATTAATGCTCTTCCGGCACTGGTAGCACACCACAAGGATACCAGAAGAGGTGTCTCAACTCCTTAGATCTCTGCGTGAAGACTCTGTGCGGTGATTCATACTATTAGTAAGAGGGATACCAACTTTAGATATCGTACCTCCCTTTCTCACCTCTATATAATACCTCAAATTGAACTCTATGATTAGCACCTGGTTGACTATTGATGTGATGGAAGTCAACATGAAGATGTTCATCTGAGATCAGATGTCGTTCCTGAGACCATCCTCAAACGTCCTTCACAGAAATAAATCATCACCTCATGGAAAGGGTGTTAAGTGATACAACTCTGTGAAGTGAGAAGAGTACTCCATAACTGAAAGAGTACCCTACATCAGACTCATAAACTATCGTGATCGATCAACCCTCAATGTCTCTTGGAATAAGTAGTCAAAGAAGGCACACTGTAACTCATCCTATGTAATAATTGTTGGCATCCAGCCTATGATATCACACCCCACCATCTATGGGAAGAGTCCCGAAGCATATAAGTAGTAAGATTCACCCTCCTCTTTCGAAAGCATCTCCAGATGATCGAAAATAGATATCATGGATTCTAACCATGAATCTGTAGCCTGAGGTCCTTCGTCCCCTGTGAAGGTGGGAGGATGCTGTTGCTGGAGAACCAATGTCAATTCTCACATCGATGGTACAGGAGGAGTAACTCCTCAGAAGGTTTGCATGAACCTCATAATGCCTTATTGGAACTGTGTGTCACCTCTTGTGTCCGGAATAATGGTTGGTTCCATGACTGGCACAACTAGAGGATCTGCTAGTAATCCCTGATCAGCTATATCCAGTGTCTGGTCACTTCCCAGTAAATGGAGTACAACCGGAGGATGTCTTAGTGGCATAACTCTGCAAGGTCAAGCACACACCGTATTTCAAGATTATCAAGGACTAAATCTTATAATTTTTATAAGGGAAAAAGGGAAATAAAGCATTCAAGGTTTTTTTTCAAAACATGGGTACACGGAATGTATAATGCCTACATGGCGTGATCCCTTAAGCCTTCACATGGGTATGTACTTTCACCAACCGAGGACGTGTAACACCCTATACACATAGCATGTTTTCCTAAAAAAATGGCATGTATTTGAATCCTCTACCCCTACCCAAGTTCATTTACACTTCAAAGCCACACAATTTCCCTATAATAGGACTACACAACATGTTAGTTCCAGATACAGTGTGTACTAAACAAACATCACCGGCCCATGTTGTTAGTCACAAGGACGGTTACACGGCTCACTCTACATGACATGTTCTAGATAGACATGGTGTATACTTGAAGGATTTCTTTGACCCATGTTGTTAGTTACATGGTTGAATTAAAGGGTTACAAAACATGGCGTGTTCAAGCATGACCCAACATATATTACCTAAGTTTCATCCATCTATGCCGTTAGTCACATCACGTCCTATATGACATAGTGTGTACCTCCAATACATGACACGTTCTACCATAGATTTTCCGAACCCCATGTTTCTACCCACAAAGCTAGTGACACAATTAGAGACTACACGGCGTGTACATACATTACACAATGTGTACATACATTACATGATGTGTACATACAGTACACGACCTGTACATAAGAAAATTAGTTCCTTCCCAAACAGAAGGATACATGGAATGCATTAATCATTACACGTCATTTATTCTGGGTTTTTCTAGACAGTATGCCTCAGAAACTACTAAGGAACCCGGAAAACACTGAAACAAACATTAAAGTTCTAAATTATGAACCGTGAGGTACCATACTCCTTGTGAATCAAAGCATAGCAACTTAAACATGTCATATTCAAGCATAACAATGCAATGATTTACTAAATTCTGCTCAATGAGGGCCCATAACAAATCAAGAACCAATGTTTTGAATTCATTCAAAGAAAATGATAAACAATTTAATACTCTATCAAACAATAGACATCCTATCAAGGTATCTACCACAACATCATATATATCTAAAACATCATTCACAACAACATGAAATTTGTAATTCACCCTAAATGGAATTGAAAGAATGCATGACATGTAATCTCTAGAAAGTGCCTATATGATGCATGAGATGGAATACCATAATCTCATAATTTTTCAATTGAAATATAACCTCAATAATATCAATGATAACAAAACAAAACATGTGAATCACCCTACGGTGAAATCAAATCAACTTTAATAATTTAAAAAATTGAAAAATTACAATAATGAGGTAAATTGGATTTTTAAAATACATAGGTTAGCTACTCCCAGGAACAGCTTCTTACCATGTACCTATTCTTCCTTTCATGGGATAAAGGATCCAAATACTAATTCATGAATACAATAATCCCTCTGATACAAATTTGTATCATCCCCGTTCCAGAATCCGCCATGAGGCACCTTGTACCCAGTTGGTCAAATGTCCTCAAGTGCATTTCCCCAAATTCCAGAGGCTACCAACTAGTAGCGAGGGCCATGCGTGTCATAGTGGGGAAACTATTCCCACATTAGAAGAGTAACACAACGAAACTAAAACCAATAGCAATAGATGAAGCAGTTAAACATTCAATAAGTAAAAAAGTGGAAGTAATAAAAAACCAGAGAGCAAATATATAAATTATTCATGATACATATGTCTTTGTATGAAGCCAAACAAATCACACTACTGGAATACCATACTAAACCAAAGAACAAATGAAAAGAAATTAAACAGCACCACAACATCACAAGCCTCATCGTGGTCTCATTCTCCCCAGCTCCACAACAATTAGGTACCTGATGTTGAAGGGTGCTTTCCCTTATCTATACCTACATCAATATAATCTGTTTGGCCCTAATAGGATGACCCAAACAGGGTGTGAGACTTATCCCAGTAGACAACCACCCAAATATCTGTTCCTAGTAGATAGTTAATATATATGGAAAGAAATAAAAAAAATGAAGTAGTAATCAAGGAAGTACACATTGTAACAATCCAAAAAATTCATATGCATTCATTTTCATATATCAAGTAAGCAGATAATCAAAATCTGGTAACCTTATGGGAAGCACCCATAGCCTAACCCCTATGATTCAACAAAATAAGCACAAGAAACCCTTTGGGTAGTACTCATAGTATAACACCTCTGGTTTAGTTATAGCAAAGACTCTCTGAGGAATCACTAATCATCAATTCCTCATGTGTTCTTGTATTAGTAACTAATTGGCACTCTGATGAAGCACACAAAGTCCAATTCCTCCTATAGCCCATATCGAGGAAACTAAAGACACTCTGATGGAGCACACACATCCACCCCCTACGGTCTCACAATGTATAAGTAAACATATACTCTGGAGAAGCCCTCAACATCAATTATCTCTATGGTCTACTACACGAGGTTCCCATACCGTGTGTAAGTCAATCATGCTCAAAAGATACATGGATTCCAAAGTAAACCTAAATAACTACATGGATAATCTATCTATAGTATATCATAGCATGTCATAAAATAATCACTCCATCATAACAACACTAGGAATGGAAAAAAAATCAACCTAAATGGAATAACAATACCTAACGGTCAAAATAAAAAAAACATGGGAAAAACCCCATAACATGGAATAGTTAACCACATTCATAAAAAATTAACATCTATCCAAAAAACAAAGTATAAAAGGAAATAATAGGGCTAAAAACTATAAACACATAATACCCCCTGTTCTTGGGTATTGGGATCTTTTGCACACAAACTTCAATGACTATCTACGGAAGGGAACAACCCACCTTCCTCAGTATTGTGAGATCGATATACATGAATCTTAAGCCTTGAATCTCCCTATAATTTCGTATATATACAAAAATGTTAAAAATGTACAACTGATATGAACTCGTGAATGAGGAGAAAACAAGAGATGATGTTTCAGAATAAAGAAGAACTCACTGATGTTATTACAATGCAACTGATGGACTTAGAATCGAAGAACGGACGATGAGTTGGGGGCTCAGAGAAGAATTAGTGGTCTTGGATGCTCCTATATGATTCCAACCTAGAATAAGTGAGTTATGAAAATTATACATGACCCCATTCCATTTAATGAAATAAAATGAAAGTACACGACATGTATTTTAAAAGTACACTATGTGTACTTCCCTTTACTGGGCCCTGCTTTAGGTGGCCTCCAGGTCACCCCACACATCCATGTACTTGACTGTTACCCGATAATTACATGGTCACCCGTGGAAACTAGGTAAATGGAATATACATATAAGTACATGGAATGTACATATAAGTACATGGAATGTACATATAAGTACATGGAATGTACATATAAGTACATGGAATGTACTCCTGAAATTTCTATAAACTCATCTTTTTCTCAAAAACAACCAGCAAGCAAGATTCATACCTGAAAAGAATAATCGGGTTCTTAAAATAGATATTGTGTGATAACACTATTTCCATTTCCCTAATAAAAAATCCAACACATCACCCTCGTGCAAAACACATATATATTAGGCATAAATTTCTTACACATCACACAGAAAAATGATATATTAATATTCATCTTATCAGAACGCAATATCAACTTGCAGATATTTTCACAAAATCTTTACTGTCTGATAGATTTGAATACATTAAACATAATTTAAGATTTATTAAAAAACACAAAGTAGGAACTGAAAAAATGAATCCAAAAATGGAAACTAGGATTTATGTAAATGAAAATCACAACCCGAAAAAATTGACCATTCCAATGCCAAGGGAGAATGCTCATTTAATGTTAGCGATTTATAAAAATCATTCTGTTTTGGAGCATATCTGACTTGCATGTGAAAGGTGTTTTCAATGAAACCAATATTAATGGGGACTCTAGAATGATCCAAATAATGATGAATTCGGTTTTATGCAACATTAGTGTAATGCATACAAACCTATAATTCAGACTCAAACCTTTTCACTAGAAAGGTATCACTAAACTTTTTCCTTATGCAACCTTCCACCAACAGTAAAAACATGAGGAGTGTGAAACTACTTTGGGAGACACATGAGTGTTTTTATGTATGAAGACAGTAATTTTAGATACAAATAGTGCATAACCCCCACCCATATTCAGAAACATACCTCTATAAGTTCAGACATCAATTCTCATTCATAAGACCCAACCCAAAACAATAACATGAAACACGAGATCTACATGGATCATCAAATGTAGAGAAACTGTGAAAATGACCTCAAATGGTCCCCAACATGTCTTTTCTCATGTTTTTTATATCCTCATGAACCATACCCTAAAAACATGGTGGGTGCATTTAGGATGAGTTCCCATATTGTGACACCAATCATCATGCGACTCTAAAAGTAGGAGGCACCTATGACCCCAATACCCATTGCATGTACTTATGTTAAATCATATGGTTCATGAAAACCTACTTGTATACATAACTAAAGAGTCTTTTCACAAAAATATCTGATTCGATAGCCTTATAATGTGTTCATCTAAGTACAATTGCGAGGAATTTGAGTGTTCAAGTTCCTCACACATACTCCAACTGGGTTCTCCCATGCCTTTATCATCAGTGTGACCCATATCATCAAAAAAAATTTATGAAATATATTCCTCAGACATGATTTTTTGTAGTTATATCACTAATTTATAATAATAATAGTCACAATATTGTTGAGATCCTCATTTTTCACTCCACCATGAAACATTATTTGATATGCTCCAACCATAGGTGCATGCACAATATACACATAATCTCTAAAGGTGTAATTATCATTGGAATCATACCATATATATTTTTTATTATAGATAGTGTTTCTTCCACTTTCATGCTCTGAAATTGTTTCATAAGGAATATCCCCCCCCATGTTTGAGTTTCATGACATATAATTGAATATCCAATCAGCCTTGTCCTAAGAAATTAAATTTAAAGATAATTTCATCAATATAAGATGTTAAATAGAATCCCTATTTAGTGATGTGAATAGAGGATTCCCCATGTATGACTATAATTGAATGACACCACACCTACTTACCTTGGTGATGATAAAATGATTCCCCATGTATGATCATCATGGAATGACACCTATTCCCCACTATGGTATGAGAAACCTACAACATGAAGCACACATGCATAGACCCCACCCCATATGTAACCGTTATGGGATGGGTTACCTACATCTGGAAACCACTACGCATAATCCAGACACTATCCCTTGTTCTATCTCATTCCATAATGTGAGAATCCATAATACATGATGTTAAACTTCATGGACAAAACATGCCACATGAACTTAAACTATGCACTTTAATAATGTTTGTTTTGATCCTTATCTTCTAATTTTGTATGTAGGATACCTCCTTGAGATTAAATAATTAAATACCTGGGATAAATCCTAGGGGTTCAATCCCATCATAACTATCAAATAGACATGTCTTTCCCCTAGAAGGAGGAAACCCCACATTGTGATATTATTCCATATTGGAACTCACTCAACGACCATCATATCTCCACATGTTGTTACATATTTGAAAAAAATTGCCTCTATATGATATCAAATCTTCAACCAACCTATCCAAACATGATGTTAAATATGTCTCAAGAATGTCTTCATAAGATGTTAAACATGTGGCCTACCAATCACCACATTATGTAAAATATGTGATAATACTATATCCACAAGGCATTAAATCTGTGACCAACCTTTATCTATAAGACATTAAACCTATGACATATAATTTCCCCACAAGAACCTAAACCTATAACATCCACCAGGTTTTCCATAATCTATACCTCATGCTATGAACATGGGATGACCTAGGTAAAATTTCATAGAAGCATTCTGGACCTCAGAATGTTACCAAAGTATGGGAATGGGATGCCTTAGGTTTATTAATTAATATTCATCACGTATATGATTCCATAAAATATTAAAGAGGAATAATTTATAGGTTTCTAACACCCCAACATCCACAATTATCCAGATGTTTCTATTGTCACCATGTTCTCTGGCTGTAGGTAGTATCCCTATCATGTCATATGTAGTGTAATTAGCTGGTTCCCACCTTGAGATGGTATTAGGGATGAGAATCATGAACAATAAATTAATATATGAGATAAAATAAGATAATGATCGATATATAAGGAATAATTCATTGAAGCAGTATAAAATATCCCAACATCTCATTTTGATCAAGGAGCCAACATCCCCAACATTAATTTTAGTGGGTATCCTCCTTTGGAAAGCTGGAATAAAGGGCTACCAATTTCCACCCTTGAGAGTTCGTGACAAATCCCTAGTAGATAATCACTCTTGGGTGTATGGAAGGATCAATATGGCACCTCATCATAGTACACGTCCCTGGGAGAATGTTCTATAAAAAATGCCTAGAAGACACATAAATTATTAGACAAAATGGGTTTAAGGAATATTTAAAAATTAAGGATGTTATAATTATCCCAATATAATGACTTCTCATCCTTGAAAAGTGTATCTAGCGGCCTTGGTAAAAAGAATCAAGACATAAATCTCAACGATCAAACATAATATCAATAATTTTCCCCCATATCAATATATTCTTTTTGATATAACATGTTGTAATTAATTTGAAGAAAATTTTCATACTATTATGATTATATATATATATTATTGTGACAAACTTATAGGGATGATTCAATGGTTAGTCCTATAAGAGATGCACATAGGGATGTGATTAGAACCATATGATAACATTATATTATCATAGAGTAATGTTATTATATTTTTATTCTTATTAATTTAATAGAATATACTTCCATATAAAAAATTGTGGGAGCACCTACTATGCATAGTATTTCTAAGGATCACTTCCCTGATACTAATCTAGTAGTTAAGATAGAAAGACCACATTGGACAATAGTTTTCTTCCTAGTTCATGTTCAATGTCGCGCAATCCCCAAAGATATGGTTGACTATGATAGATATTTTCATCTCCATCATCATAGTTGTCACATTGGTATCAATTGTGGGATCCAACCTGTAGTGTGTTTGTTCTACTTTGGTTGAAATGTAGGGTATACAATATAGAAGTTGTGCTATAAATTGGAGGTCAATATAACACCATATAAGTATAAGGGTTTAAAAATGTATATGTTACCACCCATGTAAATATGGTTCACCATTATTTTAGGACCCAACATAATTAGATCTATACAATTAAAGACGCTAATCCTGGAGTACTGACTGATATTGGTGACTTCATAGGAATTTCAAATGGTGCGAGTGAGGGGAATAAAACTATAACTAATATGATAACGCATAAGGGGAAATTAATTTTTCTTATGACTCATTCAAGAACATGTTTGGTCCATATTAAGGGAGAAAAACTTGTGTATGGGGATACTAGTATGCTTGTGTGACCCAGTTATTACATCATCATTTCAAAAATATCCCATTCTTCTTTAATTCATTAATAATTATCCTATTAAATATATTTTTGTTCATTTTTATACTTCTCCTCGGTATTAGTTATATTAGTAGATAGAGAAAACATTATCCTTCAAAAAAAATTAAAATGATAACAAGTTACATTTATATTAATTATATTGTATATTGGTCAGATTCATGATAAATATAAAATATATTTGAGATATAAAATATTCTTATTATAAATTATTTTTGTTCTTTAATGATTGAAGGGGTTTCCCCCTTCATCAAGTATCCAAATCCCCTCACTATGGTGGCATCTACTACACAATAAACTATCTCCACTAAGGAATCAATGTAACAATTATGAAATCACAAGTAAAAGATCATTCTCATGTAATTATCATTCAATTATATAGTTGTTTTAGTAATCAATATATCAATGTAGTAGTTTTTTCTTATAAAATTTGGGGCATAAAATACATTTCATGTTTATGATGTAATTATAAAGGACTAATCATTGTATCCTTTATTAAAATTCAAATTTATGAATTATAATTCTTTCTGTTTAACAAAAATATTGTTATCAATAAATTTTTACTAAAAAACTTGCACTTGAAATTTCCTATAATCTTTATCCCATCATTATTTAAGTCCCCAATGAAATTTATATATAGTTAAATTGTATTTCAATTCCTAAAACAAGATACATGAATCATTAGAGCCATAAGGGGGACTTCTATTTATTATATCATACAATTTTCATCATGTTACTGTATATATAACAGAGGAAAGATATTTAACTAACCATTTTATGAAAGCACATTCACACTTAGTCCTTTAGCTCACCATCATACTCTTTCAAAAATTGATTATGTATTTATTTATAAATCCTTAAAAAAAATTTCTTGAAACAAGCTAATAAAATATTGATTATCTTTATTTAATGTGTATCTTCATACCCCTGTTAAATTATAATTTCTAGGAAAAACCTTATGAGTTTCATTGTATAGAAAAACTCATATAGAATCATATTAAACATACAATGGATATTATAACAAGACAATGAGGGGTATTTCAACAATATCATTTCTTAATATTCATTCACCCGTAATAGGATTTGTGTGACAAGATTTTGGGATCCTAATGTTATCCATGTATTCATGTTATTCATATGAAGGATTTGGTCATTATGGCCGTAATGACTTTCTCAAAGGGTTCCATTCCATTTTTCTAGATATTGATCATCAATTTCATGTAATTTATTCTAATTCCATGGAGAAAGAGTCATATAGGATCATAAAATAAATATATCAATAGTATCATTAAATATTATTGAATTTACTAATGTGGAGAAATATTATTCAATGTTGTTAGAATTATATTTATTAGTGAATTTTTTATTGAAAATTTTTCAGTCACTATATATTTTAATTTTTTATATGTGACTGGAATTTTATCTTTTATATGTTATTCAGAAGGTAATAAATACATAATTACTTATACTCCAATTTAAAAAATATACCATTATATAAATATATACTTAGTTTCATGATTATTAAAATAAATATTTAATCATGGGTTTAGTGAATATATATTTTATCTAATTATATGAAGAAAAAAAGATATTTGAATAAATATTTAATAATTATTCATGGTTTGATAAATTACATGGAAGGATAAACGATCCATGTTATTTTTATGATGGTTATGAAATATACAATTTCATTTCATTCAAATAATTATTTATTTATTTATTTATTTAATGTTATTTTAATAAATATATTTCTTAAAAACAATAATATTATCGTTATTTTTCAGGGGGACTTATTGGTATAATGTTATTTTAATGGTCCATTTTCTAATCATTTATTTTTTAACACTAAGCATAAAATCACTATTATATCATTTTTGGAAAATGAATAATCTTTTGGTGCACAATAAATTTATCAAGAATTCTCTTAATCCCATAGATAAAATCCACTCATCCACCCTCTCACAAATGTAAAGAGAAATAGATAATTTCTTTTATGATTAATGTATAATGATGCAACGAACTAGTTGTATTTGTCAAAGTACTACTAATTCTAATTATGTCATTTAAAGATAAATGGATCACATATAGATACACCTAAGGAAATCCTCACTTGGGATCTCCATCACATCTAAAACACGTCATGATTTGAAATAAAAATTAATAGAAAGGATTATCATATTTGAGGAATGTTATATTATAAAATAATTATAAAATAAATTTCAATGATACACTCTAAGACATTTCAATGTTATGTTCATTATGTTATATGGATGTTTTTATAAAATCAAATAGAAATCCCAAATTGGGAACCCTCACAATGCATCTATTGTTCACCAAAAAATTTAAGTAGGTTTTGATCCATCAAAATATTATTTATATTTATTCGTAAAAATTATTATAAATTTCATGACTTTGTTTTTATGTTTTTAATTTCTAGAATTTGTTTCTTTATACAATAGTTTAGATGTACAATGTTGAACTCACATGCTGTTTAGTTGTACATTCTTCATTATTAATGACGTAAATATGTGATGGGAAAGAATGTTATACAAAATTGTGGTTACGAATAGAATTTTAAAATATATGGTGATGTTGAGTGGTGTTGAAGTTGAGTATATGAGAGAATAATATGAATATTGATGTTGGATGTTACCCATATTTGATTAATTCTAAAGTATTATTTAAATAAAGGGTAATAATAAATTATGGTTCAACCATTAGATATTGTATTAGATACCTATTTACATATGAAAAAGGGATTTATTTTTTATGAACATTTCATGTAGATTTATTTTTTACTTTTTGTAAAATATCATTAAACTATGAAGTTGTTTCTATAATTTTCATGTGTGGAATTTGTTTAAGCTAATTTGTTAAATATGATGAAGATGAGTTCCATGGAGTATAGTTTTTGATTGATATTATATCTCTAAGATGAATTTAAGAATGCTAGATTTGAATATCCATAATAAGTATTACAATATGGAGAATAATGAATTTATAGGAAAAAGATACTTGGGTGTTGTTTGAAGAAATGATTATGTTGTATAGTCTAGTGTAAAATCCATTGAAACACTATATGGAGTATTTCAATAGATCATAAAATTTTAAATTATTATTTTAATAATTTAAGATAATTTGAAATTATTCCAATGTGAATTGAAATGTTTGACATGTGTTGAAATTATTTGGAGAAGACTATAGAATTATTTTTTTTGGGTAACCAAAAATTGGAAAAATGACTTCATGCATAAGTGATAAACTATAATATTTAATGATAAACAAGTGTATTTATAAAACAAAAATTTATATAAAAAATAAAAATTGAAAACAATTAATGGGTTATCTAATGAATATGTTAATGTTGAGTTGTAATGGTCATCAAAGGAAAGATTGGGATTTTTTATATGTATGTACCTAAACAGTGAAACATAAAGGCCATTAATTCATGGTAAATGTATAAATCTCAATATGTATTGTTTTACCATATCTTGATAATTAAAAATATAAATGTATTCAGATGCACTATCATATACAAGCACCTATTTTTTTAATACATAAGTCTTTTCTAGAAAATAAATAATAGTAATTTTCTCACAAGTAAGACTCACCAAAAAAATGTAAGAGTTAATAGGTTTTCTTATAACATATATATGAGTTTTCTATAAAGATAATTAAAAATTAGGATTTAATTTAGATGTCATTTTCTAATAATATAAAGATAAATAACATAATTCTTTTAGAATGATCATGATACTATATGAGATGTAAGGAATAATGTTACACTGTGAGAAAGAATATTTTTATATAATGAATACAAAATGAAGTTAAATCCAATGGATAGAGATAAAGGAAAGAGCCATGAAGATATCCTTAACATGAAATCTATGTCAGTAAATATTATTTAAAAGATGTGGTATTAATGGATTGTTGTTGTGGTGTATGTCTAAAAGAATTTCAATATGATAATGGTGGGAGATCAGGAAGAATAATAGTTTTATTTTATTAGGAATCCAAGGTTATAGAATTTATTAAATATTTTTTATTATTCTATTACTATTATTCAATATAAAATGGTTGAATATCGTAAAAAAATCCTGTAAACATCACATCCCATTAATCATGGGTTTAATATTGAGAATAATTTTGGAAATATTGGATTGAGAATTATAGACAATTAAGTGTTCATACCATGATGTTGGGATGTAAGGACATCCATATTAGAAATATGGAAGTAACATACTTGTGATATAATATGTATATAAAAGTGAAGAGAGTGATAAGAGGAAAAGTATATGGAAACTAAATAAATTTGTATCTTTAAGATCTTGTGTGTGAAATACGTAAAAAAGATCTAGTGTTTTTAAGAAAGATTTAACATTTATTCATTGAATAAGATGAAAAAGAGATGGGAGAGATAATCCATTTTTGTTCTTATAGAATATATCAATAATCATATAGTACCATGAAAATTATCCTAAGACATCTAAAAATATTATGGAATTAAGAATATATGGTTTCATTTTTATTATTAAATATTGGGAAAGGGGATAAGATTCACACTATATAAGAGAACCATGATTATACACTACGGATCATACATTTAGAGGAGCAAAATGAATCTAATTATTGGTAGAGGAAGGAACAGCTGGTGTTAGAGTTTCAAATAGAAATTTGGTTATTGAATTATACCGTGATTGTTCTAGGATACTAAGTAGAAATATATAATCATTATTGAGATTAATCATGACAATAAAAGAAACATTTTATGTGAGTGGGATAACAATAACCATAGACTGGGGATATGGTCAAACATCTTAGAGGTGAGAAATGTAAAAGGGACATATTTAAAATTTTAAAATAACTAATAAAATTCACCCCTGATGGGGTTTCATATAACTTGTTCGATAAATAATTGGTATTAGAGATATAGTTCCACATTTAATATAAATATAAATAATATAAAAATTTAAAATAATGAATTTTCTATAATATTTAATATTTCAATATGCAGTGAAGAATTGTGAAATATGATTCAACTTTAAATGTACAATCTATCTATTCAACAGATATGAATAATAGAAGAAGGAAATAGATAGAGAAAATATAAAAGGAATCACCCAAAAACATAGAGGAATAAAATAGAGTTTTTAAATCAAAAAATCATAGAGATATGAAATTTAGAATGGATGTAAAATATATAATAGTTAAATCCACTATTATGAATATAGATAATACGTCAACCACGTATTGTTCATGGTCTACATTAGATGAAGGGGTACCCGAAATCCCTACCATAATTTCCTTTTAGACAATCCATGTAAATGTTGGGATGACCAATTATCAAATTGATTGAATGATTTTTCATATTTTATATAGATAAAGACCTTAAAAATTAAACATGTGTAAATTTTATTTTCTAATTTTGTATCATTCAATGACATGAAAAGGGTAATACCCCACCTAGATGAAGTATCTAAGAAAAAGAAGAATGTACTAGCACAAAAATGTGATGATGATAATAAATATCATAATTTAATGTAATTCTAAGAGTAATGTATTTATAAATTAATTAATAAATTAGATTCAATGATTGTAATAATTGGTTTAGTTAGATCCTGAAGAAATATTTTTTCATAGAATTTCCTGAGGAAAATTTCAATGTTTTTGAAGAAAATTCAAAATCTATAATTTATTTCGTGAATTCTCAATTGAATATAAAATATAATAACATAAAATTGTTTGAAAAAAATTACAATAGAAGAAAAAAATCCAACAAGAAAATGTTTATATGATTGGGAAATTTTTATTAACTATTGAAAAAATTTATAATGGAAGATAAAATTATCATCAATATAAATTGTTATAAATAAGAGGTAAAACTGAAAATTTTGGAATTCAAACATGGTGAATCTTTCTAAATAACATTAGATATGCTACCACAAATTATTCTAAGGATTGTATTTCAACCAAATATAACAATATAATATAAAATAATATGTTATGTTCAACCAATTTAAAATCTCTTTCAAGAAAAAAACATGAGGGCTCTATTATCTTGAAAATATTATTTTAATTAAATTTATAATCATGCACCATACATGATTTCATTAAAATTAATTATAAATATGGATTTTGATAAAAAAAAATTAGGAAGCTGCCACTACATATATTGTGTATTTGAAAATGTATAAGGGAAATTTCAACCCAAAAAAAGTCCAACCAACATAGCCAAATGAAACAATGTAGATAAATATTAATCTCAGACAAAATGCTATTCATTAAAAAATATTTTGGTTTTTCAGATACAAATTGTATTATTGAATGTCAAAGAATATCACTATGGATTGTGGGTCTGATATATTAATTTATGTAAGAAACTATAATCCAAAATACAAGTAGAAAAAACTAACATTATGTAACGTACATATAAGAATGGTGGAAATATATTAACATCTGACAGATTTAGAGTCATACCCAATATTTGTGAAGATTCCAATAGTATTTTTCATAGTTATTAAGCATTATTTTATATCAGAAAAGAATGAACCAAAAAATTTGAAATTAGAATAAAAAAATTCTAAGGGTGAAAAAAGATGAGGATAAAAAAGAGTTTCCATTAGGAAAAGAAACAAAATAATAGTTCCATATCAAATAGAATCTTCTAATTCTATTGTTGGAAATGTGAAAAAATGATATACATTAACAACCAATTGATGAATGGTAATTTTGATTGAGTAAAGATATTGAAAAAGGAAGAGTAAATATATGAAAGAAACAATGTTGTGGGTTTGGTATATTACATTCCACAAAAACAAAGTGAATGATCCATATATGTTAGGAATATTCTCATTGAATGTAAAGTAACAACCCATTATTTTAGTAAATACAATTCATTAATTAAATACCATTCAAGAATCATGTATTTCTACAACACTGAACTAAAATGAATCTATATTTACCTTAATAAAATTATTAAATATTACAATTATATTATATATGTCATATTAAAAGGTATAAATATAAGTCACCACTTTAAAAAAATATATAATTTTTTTAATAAGGAAAATGTCACTCTACTCTTTGAAGATATATGTTTCATAAAAAGTTGTGGTATGTGTGGTTGTATTCAATTTTTTTTTAACTTTTATAGATTGAATTAGGAATAAATATTTGAATATTTTTAAGCATAATTTTAAAATTTGGTAAATGGGTCTATTTTATTTTTAGGCATAAAACTAAGTTATAAAGGTAAATATTAGTTACCGACAAAAATTGATAATTTTTAATGAATGATGTTTTCATAAATATTATGTATTTATAAATTTAATTGTTATATTTTAAATTAAGAATTTAATTATATCTTTAATCATATATAAATATAAATTAACACTCATTTAACCAGTAATAAATGTTAAATCAGATTAAGAACAATTAATAATCAAAAAGACATTTTTTATGTAAATAATGTTTTCCAAAAAATTATAATATTTTATTTAAAAGTTAGTATGATTATATTTGGAAAATTAATGCAATTAAATGGAGCCCCATTTCAGATTTAGCACATTTAAGTTTGTTAAAATCATTTATCTTATATGTTAAGTTGAAAAATAATAGAAATGATTAAAATTTAATAAGGATTAATAAGTATTAAAATAGGTAATCCAATAGCGATAAAATTATACTAAATAATTTTGAAACATAAACCTTATAGTATAACTTTTTTGGCTTGAAATTTATAACAAAATCTCTCACTATCATTTCCCCCACCTAACTCACAACACTCTAATACAATTTCATTCTTAATCTTTACACAACATTCTTTATAAAATATGTGTCCCTCTTTTCCAACCACAAAAGAAGTTTTCTTCCACACTTTCCATTTCACAAATCTTTTCACAAATTAAAATTAATTGATACTCAATTTTATTTATCTTGATCTCCTATACATATTTTTCATCCTCTATCAACATAATAGTTCTTCGAGTACATTATTTTTAGAGGATACATCAAGTTGAGTCCAAATTATCAATGTATATATTATATACCCTTTAACATAAATTCATTATAATTTTCATCCACCATCCAATAAAAATATTATAGAAATATTTATAAAGTTAAATAATAAAAAATAATATTCTAAAATGATATTATATTTTTTATGTAACCATTATATATTCCCCCATAATTTAATAGAAGAATGAAAATGCTACTAATGTGCAATTGTGGACTACCACTTCCATTAATTATTTGATTCATTTTATATCACCACATTTTTGAGAAAATTCAATAAATGGTTTTATTGTAACACTCTGATATTTTTATAAAATATTAATCCTTAATGAACTTAATTTCTTCCAAACTTTTCATTACACATAACACCAATTTTAGATTAACTCTATAAAATTTGTAAAATATTATGTGCCTATTATCACAAATTCATTAGATTGGAGGGTATGAATAGGACCTACTAAATTATAAAATAATTAAGATTATATATGAATAAAATTAATTAATGTGTTATAAACAAATAATAAGTGACAATAAATTTCAACTGGATAAAAAATAAATATTTTTCGAAAAGTCATTTTTGATTCTTCAAATGTATTTTTATATTAAAAAATTAATTTATATATATTGGTGAAAATTTTTAATGAAATAATTATATTATTTACTAGAAATAAATTTTTGTAAAAAAATATAATATTTTTTCTAGGAATTTGATAAAAATAAATCATGTTTGAAAATTAAAAATGTGTTTTAAACAATAGTGTTTATCTTATTTTTCACACATAATTTATAATTAATTTCTAAAATTTATATTTATTTAGTTAGATAAAATCATAAAAATATTTAG
Source organism: Viscum album (assembly GCA_963277665.1). NCBI lineage: Eukaryota > Viridiplantae > Streptophyta > Magnoliopsida > Santalales > Viscaceae > Viscum > Viscum album. The sequence continues at coordinate 2,122,138,091 of OY728140.1, forward strand.
TAAAATGTTTTTTAAAAATTTCAATTATTCCCGTATTATTTTTTGTAATCATGAAATGTTACCGCGATAAAATTTATCACCACGGTAATGGGTAAATCAGGTTAATCTTGATTAAAAATTTGTGATAAGGCCAGTTTTTTAATAATAATGATTATTTGATTATTTTAATTCAACCAATAATACTTTAGGTTCTAAATCGGTATTTATAATGTAAATTTATCCTCGAAAATGAATTGTATATTATTTAAATCAAATAAAGTTATATAATGTCACTATATTTGTTTTTGTATGTCTAATCCATCAACATAGGGACAAAATTTTGTTATGAATGAATATATGAGTTCATTTTTAGATTAATAAATTTATTTGAATGATGGAAATGTATATTTTTAATTTTAAATAATTATATAATAACCTTAATTCATTATCCTATATTGATGCATTATTTATCCATTTAATAAAAAATATAACAAATGGTTTTTAAAACATTAAAAGTGATATAATTTGAAATATTTAATGTGACCCAAAAATTTTAAGAGACCTATAAGAGATATTATAGAGGTTTAAAATCTTAGGTTATAATTTACATTTTTTCTATATTTTTTAATGATAAATTAATTGAATAGTTCCAAAATTGAAAATGATGAGATTCTATCAAAATAATATTTTATTAAATAATTTAATTTATTTTAAAAACTACAAATAATAATGTATGGAATTTATATGGCATAAAATGTCAATAATTGATAATTTATGTGGAAAATTTTACCTTATAAGTAAAATTAAAACCATTTAATATTAAAAAATAAGTTACCATAGTTTAAAATTAAAATTGATTAATATAGGGATAATCAAAATGACAGGTTTAAAATGATATAAAAAATTTACAATTTCAATTATAGGATTATATTAAAACCCTATCCAAGCTTATATTTTAATATTTATAAATTTTTATTAATATGGATTGAAATTGAATTTTTTATAATTTATTCTTTTTGAAATTACAAAAGTTCCCCTCATCTATATTATAAAAGGAACCCTCTTCTTCCCTTATTCACATCACTTAAAGTATTCTTGGCCAAAAAAATCCATATATTTCTTTCATAATATTTAATATAAACATAATAAGTGACTTATTAATCCTAAAATAATTACCCTATATCCCTTTAGATGAGATCTAAAGGAATCGTTTCAAAAGGAGGTTATCCAACTTATCCTACTACTTTCTATTCTACTATTATTTAATTCAAATAAATATATTAAATTTATTATAAAATAGTAAATTAGGTATCATAAATATATTAGTATGTTATTATGATTATGCATCCTAAATTATAGACACTTTTCCCATTAAATGATAATTGAAAGTATCGAACGTGGTTGTGGCTTACTTTCTCCACATAGAGATACATTTCATTTTTCATCTACATATTTTAAATATGGGTATTATGTAGGCTTTAATCTATATATACTATATTTATGAAACATTTATAATTATTTAATGATAATAGCATATCTACCTTCTTCACATTAAAAAAATTCAAAAATTATAATGTCACCCATCTATACCTATGGACTATCAGCTCCATGAAGTGGTGTAATTCATTTTTAGTTTATATTTTACAAGGATGGTGATGAGGAAAATTTTGAAAAATATATATTATATATATGATATTATAATTATCCTATAAATTTTAATTAATATTTAACTTTTCTTTTTTTTCTATCCATCAAAAAATGAAAACATTGTTCATGTGTACGTTTGTCCTTTAATCTCCATGAATAGTGTAATTCATTTTTCTATCACTAACATTTATGGATAAATATAAACATGTATATAGATAATAAATATTATATATTTAACATTATTAATATTATAGAGGTTATATAATGAAGGTTGATTTACAAGTACTGGAACTACATAATCGTAATACTCATGATAAAAAAATAGTTAACACAATAAAATGACAACTTTAATAAAGAATAATTGATAAATAGAGGTGTTGGAATGTTATAAAGGGATAATATATGATAATATATGTATTATAATTACACTATTATACAATTATAATATCTCTAAATTTTTTATATAGGAGGTTATAACGATTTCTACGCAAGTAGAACTTCAGGTATGGGTTTTATGACATAATTTCATTGTTTGTCGAGATCAATTTTGACTATACATCAAACGATGATATATTATGGTCTATCTCGTAGAAAGATTATGATTATCTTCCCCTATATTTATTTATTTAATATATATATATATTAATTTATTTCCTTCACTTTATGCCCTGAGGATGCCAAAAATATATTTTTAATGAAAATAAACTTCATTTCTCTCTTCACTCAAAAAACATTTTATTTCTATATCAATGATTTCTATAAAAGTTATAAAGGGTTTTTAATGTTCTTAAATAATTGTTTAAATTAATTTTCTTCCATGTTTTAATATTAAAAATGGATTTATGAGATTATTTTTATAATTTTAAAAATGAGGTATATTGTGAATTTTCTAAACAAGGTATGGAATGTATGTTTTTTAGCTTATATGGAATGAATGGGTTTTCACACCATCGTTATGTTTTAAGGAAGAATTGATTCCATTACAGGTTTAGAAGATTCTTTTCAAATAACGTTTATTCGTTATTACGATAATGTGTTTTAGTTTTTTTAATAATTTTTAATTCTTAAACCCTATTTTCATGGGGAAATGTTCCATGTGATCATTCAAATCAATTTCCATAAAATATACCATCATTTTATGTGACCTACGATTTCATGGGGAAATGATTAAATGATTATGATGAAATGATTTCAATGAATCCCATTTTCATTACATAGGTTATAATTTGATAAAATGATCATGAAACCATTTATTTTTATGGGTTCTAATATGATTAAATGTTTATGAAACCCATTTAATTTCATGTGTTTTTATATGATTAATTTTTAATGATCTTGAAGAAGTAATATGTATTATTTTAATTATCTTATGGGTTGGACCTTTATCTACCTCTAATGAATTAGTTAATTTTTTATATCTCATATGATAAATGGTATTGTAATTGGGAGTGAACCTAGTTTTGTAATGTATTTTTAAACAATGATTGTCTTGGGATTGAAAAATGATTACTATGATGGTTTGGGGAGTAAGATCAATCCATTATGATAGTCTTGGTAGTGAGACTTTACTACAACGGTAATTTTTTTATATGATTATGTGTGTGCCACAATTCCATGTCTTATTACAACATTATTCTCTCATGTCTTACTATTTTTTAATGATTCATGTCTTCCATACTGCAATGATTTATGACATGATTCCAGATTCTGAACTATGATATTAAAATTATTCTTTTCAAATTTTATGATCATGTTATCATAAACGTTTTCTCATTTTTCTTCTATATACTATCCTTGATATATCCCTTTTTAACGTTAATTAGAATCATACATCACATATTTCTTATGATTAATTTCCCCAGGTTATGAATAAAGGTTTTAAGTAGGATATATATAATAATCATGTAAATTATAATGATATAATTGGTAGACAATGAGGATATATTATAAACCAGTTGATTATTTTTTTATGTTTCTAAAGATCCTAGAACAATAACATTTTGGAATGTATCAAAATATTATGTAATGAATATTATTATATTAAGATTTAATATCTTTGTATGAAACATATGAGTCTCTATAGTTTGTATCATATAATATTTTAGTTATGATTTGGATATTAGTATGAGAAAACAATAGTGATATCCCTAAGGATTGGCCTAAGAATAATTCTATGTAAAAGTTAATCTCCTAATGTTGTGGTAATGATTATGAATTACCTAGGTTAAATATATGGTTTCATAGATGAAAGATTCAGGATTTAGATATCCTATAAATTATATTTCATGATTACATTATTTCCCAGCATGATTATTATTCCTCACAGGATTCTTTTTGTTTTTATTAAATGGTTATAATTCAAAGTAATCTTGTTAATGCAAATTGTGGTAGAAATTCAATGATTTTACAACATAGAAACCTATTTTTTTGGATTTGGAATGAAAAATAATGTTTCTATATTAATAAAACACTTTCATACTATGAACAATATTGAGATTCAAAATTCTATATGGAGGAAAAAACATGTTGTTGCGTCCTTTATGATGAAATTCCCACCTTATTTTTGTGGCTCTAATGATCCCCTAGATATTGTACAAAGTATCAGTACCCCTGATGATGTAATTTCCATTATTTAGTGTTCATAACATGATAAATATATTCATGTGTTTTATCATATTGTAAGGCAATGCAGAACACTGGTGGGAAGTTATCAAAAACATTATAGAACAAAAAGAAATTGAATCTATGGAGTGGGGTGAATTTTAAGTATTATTATTTTATAAGTACATTACTCATATTGTTCATATGAAAATGGATAAGTAATTAATTTATTTTTATTTGAATGATGATTAATCTATTGGTACATAAGGGGAAAATTTCACATGAATTATGTGGTATGGTTATTGTATTATTATAAAACATAAAAGTAAAGTTCAAAAAATCATCAATAGATTAAAACCAATTTAAAAAGTGTCCTTATAAATAATTTACATTAATATTTATGATTAAATATTATGATGTTCTCTCAAGGGGGAGATGGGGATTGGAGTTACACATTAACATCATTGTTTTGATAGGAAGAGAAAAATGGAATTCGAAGGAATTATAAAATCCACAGATAAAAGAAGACAAGATTCACATTATACACAATGTGTAGAAGGAAAAATGGGGGAAATTTTCTTAAGTGTACTTGTAAATTTTTCATGTGTGGAAAGGATGGTCATTGGGTAATCCAATTCCAAAATTATTGTAAGAAGATAGATAATGAGACAAATTGAGTGAAATATCTAGAGAATGCACCACACAAACTCAAGTGTTTAAAATAAAAGGAGTATTGGAATTATACTAACCAGTTCCCATAACATAATGTTAATGATGATAATTGACATCTACTATTAGTACCCACCCTTATAACATTAAAAAATCTTGAAATAAATGAATATTTCACATTGAGGATCTTTTCAGGTTTAGAGTTTTAGAGTATTAGGACATAACTCTTACATCTCAAAGATTACAAAGTAGACAAATCTACCAAGTTTCCATTTTTTTACAAAATAAAAACACTTGAACAAAAGAGTCATGTCATGTTCTATGTTTTAGATAGCATGAAATTTCCTAGATCCCATCCTTGACCCTATTCCACTTTTTGTCCTGGGAAAAACATTTCAAAAAGCATGGGATGAGCATAAAAAGACCACTAAGGGATATAAAAATACAGAAATAAAACATTAGTCCATTTACACATAAGATTCAATGAAATATTTATTTAATCATAAATCATAAGCACTTTAACATACCTCCTGAAATCATATGATTTGTGAAATATACAAAGAAATCACAAGGCATAATGTTATAATGAGGCATTCATAACATTATTACGTAGGGAGTAACCATCATGGTTATGTTTGGAATACCCATCATAGTATATTCCCTATATCTCTTCACAGAAACTTTATCTTTTAACTCCTTCGCATTACCCAATGCATTGGAGAGCTATCTCAGTATCAACCACCCTTATTTTATCATCGAATCACCCGACTTCATAAACAATTCCCGATCATAATAACATAATCGTATCACATAAAACATCTATAAAGGAAACATAAAATTTCCACATTTCAATCACAAGATATCAATACAACACATTTATATAATCAAAAAATTATCAAAACCATTTTCAATACCAAAATAAAAGTAAAACATGGTATTTATTTTTCATTTAAAAAAATTCATGGCTTGTAGTGGAATCTGAAACTCAAATAATGGTCATGGCGGCAGAGAAGTCATTGTCCCTGCATACGAAAGACAAAAACCATCCATTTTTCATTTGGTAAAATTCTTCGTGTAAAAATATTACTTTTGAATGAAATTAGAACTCAAAAGGGTTTTATACACCATATCAAAATTAAGTCATGTAGAAATCAAAATATGCCTCAATGAATGAATATTGAGACGAAGTCCCGTACAAAGTAGATATCCTTAGATTAAGGATAAATAAACTACATAATTATGTGTGAAAAATAAAAATACACTAAATATAAGTGAATAATAAGTGTAAAACAATCATATTTCAATTATACATATTCATACCTCGACATAATCAAGAAGTTTAGGTTTAACCCACAGAATTGAAATTGGGTTAAGAAGTTCCCTTACAGAAATTCGACAACCTAACAACGTCACATTAAAATTCAGAAATTAGTTGATGAGAGGTAAAAAGGGAATATAATCACTTGGACATAAAATTTATAGCAATATGGAAATATAATAACATTTCCAAACATAACAATATGTAAATTAAAATACTTAACAAAAATAAGTCTTTTAAAAAGAGGAGGGTGAAAGGTTCCCTTACAGATTGGGGTTACTTTTGAAACGTACACCCCATAAAATAATGACTATACAATGTTGATATAAATACGCCTGACCAAAATTATATTACACAAAGAGTAGAATAATGGGAAGTACATACACCACTCAATGGAGATAGTGGAATATGTAGCATGAATCTCACGGGAATAAAAAGTGAGCTAAAAACCCCTTACCTCATTGTAATAAATTGAGTCGTATGACCAAAAGATAATAAAAACTAAATGAATTACATAATACCTTGAATATAAGTAGAATAATGATAATATATGTTAAATTTCATTACAAAATACACCACATGCATCAAATAAGTGGGGAACAAGGGAAATCTCACGGAATTAAAAGTGAGATAAGAAATCCCCTTACCTCAAGTCCGGCTTGTCTTGTTCGTTTCTTTATATTATTGAATAATATACTTTGGTCAATTTATAATTTCTTAAGGAAATCCTTTAAATTTTTTTATTCAATTAATATCATGTATTATCATGTTATAATTATTAGTTAATTTTTTGAGTTCATATCATATGTTTTGTCGATGTTCGGTACATGAGTCAACAATGAACATGTTTGAAGTGAATTGTACATGTAGTTATAAGTAAATAATCTCTGGAATGGTGTTCATGATTTAAATATCATATATATCTAGTATATATGTATTTCATAATATTCCGTAATGTTTCGAGATAAGAAATGAAATGTACCATTCATTGAGACAGTAAGCCGTACGTACACATTAACTCTACTTTCATTTTTATGTCATATTAATGGACATTAAAACTAAATTAGAAATATATATATTTTAATTACAGTTTAATATATATTTTATATTGGTAACATAATTTCTTAATTACATTCTTTATAAATTCCATGTTTGGTATGAACGAGTCACCTCACTTTAGGGGGCGGTTGTCCACACTTCTTCATATAAAATTATCACATTTGAAAAACATGAAAAGTATAAAGGTATTTTTTAAATATAAAATACAAAATCATAGATAAGACATAAATATAATATATATCATATATAAATATAGTTCAATAATAATGGCCACCATGAGACGTGTTCAAAAAAGATTGAACAATCATCGTTTCGTGATGCAATAATTCGCAACCCACAGAAACAGTATGTTCTTTAACCATTAGAAAGATGTGTGGGTATGTGTAGGTATAATCCTTATCATAAAAAAATCCTAGTATATTTAATATACTAGTGTTATTATGCGATCAAATAATAAGAATATAGTGGTGAGTGAAGAAGGAAAAAAAAGAAAGAAACTCGAGAGAAGACATTACCTCTAAATCGGGTAACTCTTTTTCATTTGAGCCAAAGGCTTCCATAGAAAGACTTATGCCCAAAGTGAGGCTTCTAGGAGTAAGAGAGGGATTTGGAAAGATAATATGAGTTATGGGTACTTGTTCCAAGGTCTTTAGAGGTGTCGTTAAGGGGTTAGAGGTGGGGGCCTTTTATTAGAGGGAGGAGGCTCTCTTTTGGAAAGTCTTGAAATTATAATTTATTATAAATTTTTTTCGAATTTTGAGGGTCCCAAAATTATATATTTCTAGGATAAGGTGATAATGGTTCTAAATCCACCAATAATATAGGTTTTAGATAAGTTTATGTCTTATATTTTACCTTATCTTTTCATTTTATTTGACTCGTTCATTAATGAGGTAACCACTGCACCATCATTGTGTCATAAATAAATTTATTTATTTAATGTCTAAAAATTATAAAAAAATACTCATGATTTATGAAATATATTTATATTTCCAATGAATATTTATATATTAAGATATAATTTATGTAAACAAAATTACAATTGTTTTACATAGTATATACAAACCTTTGTTATATTTTTCTTCTTTTTTAAAAATAATGTCATAAATGTCACTATCACACCCATGTGACTCCATGGGCCCTAGTGTTTGGTAAAAATCATCCCATGGTCGACCAAGAATCCAAAAATATGTTTTGGACACATTTTTGGGTCATTTTATTTTACTATGATATTATATTATTACCCTTAACTACCCAATTACTAATTCATTATAATAATTAAAGATATTTACCGTCGTTACAATTTATAATGTCCAAAAACAAAAGAGTCTTAATTAAAAAATTTGGACCTTCTGATTCCAAATATGTAATCCATTTTACAAAATTTCAAATATAGAAATTTCATTAATTAATTTAAAAATAATTCATGTTGTCACAACCAAAGACGAGTTTTTAAGAAGTAGATCTTATCAAAATATTCACTTGTTTTTACATCCAATTGAAATGTGAAATTATATACAATGAATAACATTGTATTAAGTGATAAAAACATAATTCAATTACACTTTAAACCCAATTAAATGTAAAATCTAACTATATAATTAAATTACATGAAAAAACAGTTTTGAAGTAAAATGCAGTATTTTTTACTATTCATTAAAATACCAAAAATTTATCCAAAGTAATTTTGATATTCAAAATTAAAAAATGGTGTCCATTTTAACAAAATAAATCATATAAGTTTCATTAATTAATTTTATATTTAATTCATGTTGTCAAAACAAATAGGGTGTTTTTAAGAAAAATATCTATCAAAAGATTGACAGTTGTTTATGTCCAATTTCAAAGTGAAATTAATTTCAATGACCGTAATTGAATTAAATGTAAAAAATATATTTAAATTACACGTTAAAACCAATTAAAAAGATAATATAATCATATAAAAAAATTATATTAAATGGAGGTTTTCAATTAAATTATAGAATTTTTCACTATTCATTAAAAAATGAAATTTATCGGGAAAAAAAAATTTACACAAAGTAAATTTTGATGTCCCGATTCAAAAGAAGAATTTTATTTTTTCAAATATAACAGATAAAGTTTTCAAAAATTGGATTTAAAAAGGGTTCTTCATCAATAGGCTGTTAATCGACCTTTTAATGAATATTAGAATATTAATGCTTAAAATTGGATTCATTCGAATTTTAAGCCTCTAATATTTATTGAATAAATGTATAAATATTTAACAAACATATATAAACATTTTTTCGGTAGATCTGTTCATTTCCACCATTACAACGTCTAGGCATTAACTACCATTTAAAATAATATTATTATATTATTAGTGTGTAATGTAAGATTTCAAAGAAACTCGTTGTTGCGTATTGGGTACGCCATTGAACATAGCATTCCCTTTAAAGTAATATTAACATTTTATTGTCAAATATTAATAAATATTAAAATTACATATTCATTATTTACCTAGTATGTTACATCCTTCCCCACTTTTGGGAATTGTGTCCTCACAATTTTAAAATTGGGTTTGGAAACATCATTGAAAGCCCCACATCAAAAGAGGTGTCAATTAAACTATGACATTAAAAGAAATAAAGAAAAGTACAAGGGTCGCCTGAGACAACAAATACAAGGATTCCATGAAATCATGGATATGGAGGAGAAAAAAACAATCATGTTCTGATGGAGAGTGATATAAAATATGTCTAGGAGAAAGTAAACCACAAGAAAATCACAAACTTGTGATGGGTTAAACTGTATTTGATTCCCCAGTAGGAAAAGTTAACAGACAAAATTTATTTAATTTAGATTTCATTGAAGAATTTATTTATGATCTTAACTAAAACATCAATAAACATACTTACTTGTCATGTAGAATTTCATCTCCTAATAGATTTCTAACAGAAACTCATATTTTCTCTAAAAGATGAGTATTTAGGATGACTTCTTCACATTAAGAGCGTTATAATCAACTTCTTGAAAAATCACATAATCCACAAAAGATGAACTATATATTTCCCATTTCATTAGACCTTTACCAAAACCAAAATTGTTAGTACATGATCAGATAATCTCTAATAGGATAATCCTTTATAATAATAAATACTACTCTTAATCTGCAAAATTCTAAAAAAAGAACCCAAGGTTCAAGAAAGACCATTAAATAAACAGTTATCCATAAAATTCTTCAAAGTAATCCAAACTAATATTGAAACGGAAATATCTAAAGAATTTAATCACATAGTCTTCCAAAGTAAATCTTAACATTTATCTCCAAATAACATCAGTTACTCTTAAAGTCACATACTGAAAAGTAATTAACCTAATCAGATATCCTCCATGATAGGTTAATCATTTCAAAAAATTAACTTATTCTTGATTCATAAGATCATCTATCTAAAAATAATTAGTCATACTAACTAATGACTCCATGTAGTCTAGTGGTAGGTGATAAATACCAATCACACTTTGTTTGTTGGTTCAATTCCAGCCGCATCGACTGACGCGATGGGTTGTCACACGATTTGTGTGTTGTCCCTTTTAAAAAACTATATAATTTTATAACAATCCCCAAAAAGAGATAAATTCATCAAAATAACAATAACATATTTTAACCACAATGGTTATCTAATAACTTTCGTTTTGCATCCCAAAATGAATTAACCAGTAATTGACTCAAATTCAAGGATCATATAAACCCAAATGGTTATTTATAACTATATTCACAAAAGAAAAGATAATTATTCCTTGAATAAAATTTTCATATATCAAACATCAGGGTAACACATATATAAAAAGTATTCTAATGTAACATCATCATCAAAAGAGGCTTAATAATTTTATGAATTTCACCAACCTAAAATCTACCATTACTCTTGAATCCACTATATGTTGACTTCTTACTCATTCAACATTCTTCATGATCCATTAAACATTCCATTACAACTTATTCTAAAATAATTATTTCCTAGAAACAAAATCATGAATCATATCATAATAATTCATTAATAGGATAACATATGTTTGGAAATAATCCATACCTTTATTTGGTCATTGTCAGTTTCATCATCCTCAATCAGAACGACCTTAGGTATTGGTAACCAAATATTTGTATGATCATAGTGATCCCATTCCCGAAATTTCATTGTAGGAAATTTTTTTGTATAATGACAATGCCCACCACATTTAAAACATTAAATTGATCCTTCATAAAGAACTTCTTTCCCTTTCCTTGAGTCAACTAGACGCTTTTTTTCATGGAAGGTTCTTGCTTTATGACATTCATTTCAACAACAATAGCATCTTTCTGTCCCTTTGAAACATTTTCCTATGTGTTTCTTTCCACATATTTGACACAGAGGTTTTTGAACATTCTTACCTTTATGATTATTACTTGAACTTCTATATGGATTTGTTTCTCTCATATATGATGCCTTATAAAAATCAAGAAGGTTCTGGTTGTCAATCATGGCTCCAGATAGTTTCTTGAGAATAACCAGAAGAGTTCTCCTTGCAGCTCCCATATCATTCAGTTGCTTGTTCAGAAAACTATCAAAGTTTCCTTCACATCCACTGTTACATTAGTGCCTACTAGATACAACCATTTACTAAAACCAAAATGGTTTCTGTGAGTATATTAGTAAAATCATAATATAATATCTAATGAGGAGGGTAAATACTAAGATATACTTATTCATGTTATATTAAACTCATTCACTATATAAAAACAACTATAACTCTTTCTAAAATTATAACAGTTATGGTAATGTCACTTGTGCTTAAAAAATACCCTAACCTCTAATGTTATCTAAACTAACCTTTGATACCAACTATAAGGACCCGCCCTTATAACATTACATAATCATAAATTAAATGTATAATTAATATTGAGGATATTTTCATGTTTGAGAATTAGGACATAACTATTATATCTCAAAGAATAAAAAGTAGACACATCTACTCAGTTTCCATTTTTTGCACAAAATAAAAACTGTTGAACAAAAGAGTCTTGTCTAGTTACATGTTTTAGACAACATGCCATTTCTTTGAACCCATCCTTGATCCTATTTCACTTTATGTCCTGTGAAAGCATTTGAAAAACATGGGATGAGCATAAAAAGATCAGTAAGGGATATATAAATACAGAAAGAAAACATTATTCCATGTATACATAAGAATCAATGAAATAATAATTTACTCATAAAACAGACGAACTTTAACATACATCATGAAATCATAAGATTTGGGAGATACACATAGAAATCCTAATACATAAAGGTAACTTTAGGCATTCATAACATTCTTACATATAGAGTAACCCACATGGTTACATTTGGAATACCCATCACAGTATATTCCCTAAATCTCTTTGGAGAAACCTAATCATTTAACTCCTTCGCATTACCCAATGAGTTGGATAGAAATCTCGGGCTCACTCACCCTTAGTTTATCATGGAACCATCCGACATCATAATCAATTCCAATGAACCATAACAAAATAGTATCGCATAAAACATGTATAAAGGGAACAAAAAATTTATACATTTCAATCAAAGGATATAAATAGAACACAATTATATAATGAAAACATTATCATAACCATTTTCAATACCAAAATAAAAGTAAAACATGGTATTAACTTTTCATTTAAAAAAGTTATGGCTTATAGAGGAAGCTGAAACTCAAATAATGGTCATGGCGGTGGAGAAGTCGTTGTCACTTCAAACGTAAGAAAATAACATTATTTTTTCTTTTAGTAAAATGATTCATGTAAAAAATATTCCTTTTTAATGAAATTAAATTTCAAAAGGGTTTTATACACCATATAATATAATGTCGTGTAGACATCAAAATATGCCTCAATGAAAGGAGATGGAGACGAAGTCCCATACAAAGACAATATCCTTAGATTAAGAATAAATCAATTACATAATTATGTGTGACAAATATAAATACACACAATATAAGTGGATATTTAGTGTAAAATAATAATAGTAAATCCACAAATATTCATAGCACGACATAATCAGGAAGTATAGTTTTAACCAAAAGAATTTAAATTGGGATAAGAAGTTCCCTTACATAAATTCGACAGCCTAACGACGTCAATTTAAAATTCATAAAATCAGTTTATGAGAGATAGAAAGAGTAACTAATCACTTGGAAATAAAATTTACTGCAATATGGATATATAAGAACATATCCCAACATAATAATATGTAAATTAAAAGACCTAACAAAAATAATTCATTTAAAAAGGGGAGGGTGAATGGTTTCCTTACAGCTTTGGGTAACATTCGAAACATACACCCCATGAAAGAAGGACTATAAAATGTTGATGTAAATACCCATGAATGAAATTATATTGCACATAGAGTATAGTATTTTGAAGTACATACAACATAAAAATGAGATAGTGGAAAATAAATCATGAATCTCACAGGAATAAAAAGTGAGATAAAAACCCCTTGCCTCGTTGTAATAAATAGAGTCATATGACCAAAATATAATAAACACCAAATTAATAACATAATACCATGAAATTAAATAGAATAATTATAATATTTATGAAATGGAAGTGCACAATACACCACATGCAAAAAATAAGTGGCGAACAATGGAAATCTCGCGGAATTAAAAGTGAGATAAGAAATCCCCTTAACTAAAGTCTGACTTATCTTTTTCGTTTCCTTATATTCCTGAATAATAAACTTTACTCAATTTATAATTTCATAAGGAATTAATTTAAAGTTTATTAATCAATTAATATAACATATTATCATGTTATAATAATTAGTTAATTATGTGATTTCATATCATACGTTTTGTTGATTTTTGGTACATGAGTCAACAATGAACTTGTTTGAAAATAATTGTACAAATAGTTATAATTACATCATCTATGTAATGTTTTTCATGATTTAACTATCATATATATCTAGTATATATGTATTAAATAATTTTCCATAATGTTTGGAGATACGAAATGAAATGTACTGTTCATGGAGACGGTAAGCCGTACGTACGCAAGAACGCTACTTTAACTTTTTTGTCATATTAATGGACTTAAAAAATAAATTATACCTAGATATATTATAATTAAATTATCATATATATTTTATATAGGTAAAATATGTTTATTAATTATATTCTTTATAAATTCAATGTTTGGAATGAACGAGTCACATCACTTGATTGGGCGGTTTCCCACACTTCCTCATATGAAATTATCACATTTGCACAACATGAAAAGTATAAAGTTATGTTTTAAATATAAAATAGAGAAGCATAGAGAGGACTTTAATATAATATATATCATATATAAATATAGTTCCATCATAATGGCCACCATGATAGTTTTAGAAAGAAGATCGAAGAATCATTGTTTCTTGGGGCAGTAATTCAACACCCACAAAAATAGTATGTTATTTAACTATTAGACGGAGGTGTGTGTAAGTGTAGGTATAATAAATATCATAGAAACATCCTAGTATATTTAGGATACTGGTGTTATTATGGGATCAAATAACAAGAAAACTGTGGTGATTGAAGATGGAAAATAAAAGAAAGAAATATGGGAGAATAAATTACCTTTAAATCGGGTAACGCTTTTGGATTCAAGCCAAAGGCATCCTTGGAAAGACTTCTGCCCAATGCGAGTATTCTAGGAGTAAGAGAGGTATGTGGATAGATAATATGAGCAGAGGTTATACTAGCCAAGGGCTTGAGAGGTTTGGGTAAGTGGCTAGAGTTGGGGGCCTTTTATAAGATGGAGGAGTGTCACTTTTAAAAAGTCTTGAAATGTAACTTTATTATAAATTAGTTTTCCGATTTTAAAGGTACCACAATTATAACATTCTAGGATAATGTTATAATGGTTATAAATCCACCCAACCAAGAGGATTTATACAAGTGTAAGTCTTATATTTTACTTTATCTGTTCATTTTATTTGAATCGTTTATTAATGAGGTAATCACTACATCTTTATGGTGTCATAAATAAATTTTTGTATATAATTTCTAATAATTATATGAAAACTATCTTGATGTAGTAATTCTTTTTATCATTCCAATTAATATTTATAGTGTAAGGGATAATTTATTCAGACAAAATTTAAATTGTTTTACTTAGGATATACAAACCTTCGTTATATTTCTCTTCTTTTTTAAAAATAATGTAATAAATGTCACTATCACACCCATGTGACTCCACGGGCCCTCAAGATTGGTAAAAATATTTCCATGGTTGGACATGACTCAAACAAGAGGATTTGGAAACATGTTGGTGTCATTTTATATTATTATTTTATTATTTTATTACCCTTGACTACCCGATTACTAAATAATCACGATAATTAAAGACGATTACCATCGTTACTATTCATAATATCCAAAAACAAAATAGTCTTAATTACCTAATTTTTACCTTCTGATTCCTAATATGGAATATGTTTTACCATATTCAAAACATAGAAATTTCAGTAATCAAATTAAAAATAATTTTTTTTGTCACAACCTAAGACGAGTTTTTTAGAAGTAAAATTTATCAAAAGATTGACTTGTTTTTAAATACAATTGAAAATAGAAATTACTTCCAATGAACAACATTGAATTAATTGATAAAAACATAATTAAA
Source organism: Viscum album (assembly GCA_963277665.1). Lineage (NCBI taxonomy): Eukaryota > Viridiplantae > Streptophyta > Magnoliopsida > Santalales > Viscaceae > Viscum > Viscum album. The sequence continues at coordinate 2,122,154,014 of OY728140.1, forward strand.
TTAAAATTTAAAAGAAATTAAATGGACACTATAACTAAATAATTAAATTATATGAAAAAGTTGTTTTGAAGTCAAATGTAGTATTTATCACAATTAATTAAAAATGAACATTTTCTAGAAAAATACCAAAAATTTATCCAAAGTAAATTTGATATTCCAAATTAAAAAATAGTGTCAATTTTACCAAATTCAAAACATAGACGTTTCATTAATTATTTTTATAATTAATTATTGCTATAAAAAAATAGCGTGTTTTTATGAAACAATATTTATCAAAAGATTGACACTTTATTATGTCCAATTTCAATGTGAAATTAATTCTGATGACAACCATTGAATTCTATGGTAAAAATAAATGATAATTATAAACCAATTAAAAATATAATCTAACCGTATAAATATATTAGATTAAAAGGAGGTTTTGAATTAAAATACATCATTTTGCACTATTCTTAAAAAAATTAACTTTATCAGAAAAATAACAAAAATTTACACAAAGTAAATTTTGATGTCCCAATTCTAAATAAGGACTATATTTTTTCAAAGATAACATATAAAATTGTCAAAAATGGTATTTAAAAAGGGCTATCCATCAAAAGGTGGTTAATCAACCTTTTAAAAAATATTAGAATATTTATGCTTAAAAGTGGATTAATTCGCATTTTAAGCCACTAACATTTATTCGATAAATGTAAAAATATTTAACAAACATATATAATCATTTTATAGTTAGTTCTTTTCATTCCCTCCATTACAACAGTTAGGCATTAACTACCATTTTAAAAAATATTATTATATTATTAGTGTGCAACATAAGATTTCAAAAAAACTCGTTGTTGCGTATTGGGTACACCATCGAACATAACATTCCCATTAAAGTAATATTTTCATTTTATTCAAAAATATTAATAAATATGAAAATTTCATATTCTTTATTTACCTGGGATGTTACATCTACAGCAAATTAATCCAAGGGAAAAAGTTAAATCTCATGCGATCACTATTTTTGATGTGGGTACGAAAAGGATGTGGTGAAAGGAACACTTTCCATCCACTCTAGAACTCATAATTTATTATTTTCTTGAGGATCATTCTAATATTTTATAAGTAAAGACTTTTCTGATGGTATTATATAACCAAGTCAAAAAAAATATTTACATGGTTGTAACAAACCCTAATGGTAAAATGAACACCTCCATAGTCTATGATTCTTCATCAGCTGAACTTTGTGGGAATTTATTTATAAAAATTTTATAATTATTTTTATAGTAATATTTGATGATACTATGGAAATGTAATGTATTTATTTACTTAAATCCTTCATCAATTTCGAAGGAAGGGATTTTATAACTGATATTTTTTATCATCCTTTGATATCTTATCGTTGTAATGAAATAATGAACTTCTAATGGAAATTATATCTATCTTATGGGTCCTAATTCTTATTCAAAAGGGGTTCTTATCTCAGATGTATGGGAAGAAACTCAACATAGAAGATAATCCAAATGTTCATGAGTTTATTAATTACATTAGGGAATTTTTTTTTGGTTTTCCACTGAATCAGGAAGACTAGGTTTCAATAAAACTCTTACCTAGTGATACACCCATTTCTAGGAATCAATATTGAATTACACTAATTGATTTGAAATAATTTAAGAAGAATATCCTTGAGAAACATGATAGGGGATTAGTTTGTATTTGTTTGTCCACTTGAGGTGATCATAATCTTTTGAAGATGAATTATGGATCAATGTGAATCGAAATTAAATATTGAGAAATTAACAAGATCACTATCAAGAAAACTTATCTTCCACCTTATATTGACGACTTGTTCAATGAATTGTATGGAGATAAACAATTTTAAAATATTGATCTTTATTATGGATATCCTCAATTGTTGTTAAAATAGTATATAGCCAATACAACATTCCATATAAGGGATGTACATTATGAAATTATAGTGAATCCATTTTTTCGAACTAATTACCCTTGAAAATTCTGGGATATAATGAATATAATCTTTAGGGATTACCTTGATAATGTTTTCATAGTCATTATAGATGATATTTCTATTTATTAAAAGAAAAAGTAAAAGTCGGAAGATCATTTAATTGTTTTTATGAAGACCCTATGGAAGGATATAGTTTATGAAAAATTATCCAATGGTGAAATTTCTCTTTGGAATGTTTCATTCCTAGGTCATATAATATAAAGTGAGGTTATATCAGTGGACCCCTAAAGGTGTAAATTATTAATCATTTGACCATGCCAACCAATATGAAATAGATGCATATATATATATATATATTCCTAGATAGTATCGTCACTTTGTGGTGAATATTTCACATCTATTTAATTCACTCACTATGTTAACTCTAAAGGGATCCATGTTCCACTGGATAGACGGATGTGAGGGATGTTCTATGAAACTGAAGATAATCTTAGTCATCACAGATGTGCTTACTCTTCCATAGAGTGGATAAGGGTTTGTAATATATAATTATTCATTAAATAAGGGATTGAGAATCATCCTAATTTGTAATAATATGGTTATAGGTAATGTGTCATGACAATTTAATTTCGTGAGAAAAATTACCCAAATCATGATTTTGAGTTTCCCTGAGTGAAACATGCATTAAATATATAGAGGAATTATATCTATGGATAATTGATTGAATTATATACTAATCAAAATATTGTAAAGTCTATCTTCATACAAAAAGAGTGGAATATGTACCATAATAGATGGTAAGAGCTGATTAGATTTTATTACTACTCAATACATTACCAACATGGGAATGAGAATAAGGTGGAGGATTGATTGAGTTTAAATGATCATGCTAGCATATATTTGATGAGGATTACAAAATAACCTATATTTTTAGAAATGAAAAGTATTAATTTTGAAATAGTTTATGTTATAAATAATATAATTCTCAAATGATTGATTATTCGTCCATCCAAGTAAATATTAAAGAGGCATATAAGGAAGATGTGGAGATACCAAATAATGTGGAAAACTTTCATGAGTTAGATATTTATTTTGATGGAATAATAAGGATTGAGAACCTTTTATGTGTCCCTACGATACCAAAATCAATGATGTAGCACAATAAAATACAAAGGGGATAGTGGTGGTATTTTTTAATTTAGTGTCAATTTAATCCACCACCAAATGTTTTGAAGATGGTTTTTAAAAATTTCTTCTAAATTTGGTGTTGGAATAAAACATGTGTTGGTTTCGTACATTTAGTGTAGTTGTATGGGATATGTTCAAAAAATATTGTTTTATTGATTATTATTTATTTTTTAGTAGTGGATTCCCATGTAAAAACTATAAATGAGATAAAAACAATTTAAACAACATATAAAAATAATAATATATTGATTTGGTTTAAAATGTATAATATTTTTTAATATATATAGAATCAGTTTAAAATGATGCTATATATATCTTTACAAAATACAAAATAAAAAGATAAAACCCAAGAAATGCCATAAAAATACGAGTTTTGAATTATACAAGAAATAAACAAACTATTCTAGTATATTAAAAACATAATCATAAGTTCTCATGTTCAAAATATACAAATCTAGAATACAAGATTTCCTTAATATAAGAATACTAACAACAAAAAATTAACATTCAAAAGAAATAATAGAAATAAGAACAGATCAAAACATAAAAATAAACTTCTTTTACGTCAACAAACAAATTCTAGAAAGGTTCACATTATTTCAAGAAGAAGCATTCAATAATTAACAAGGTTTAATAAAGAATAAAGTTGAAAGTAGTAAAAAAAATATATTTATATACCTTAACTCGTTGGTCTATGTTCACAGGGCGTGATTATCCCAAGAATCCAATATAAAATAGTAAAAGGAGTACAAGAATCAATGAGATGGTAATAAAACTAGAAAAACACACATATATATTATACACATGATAATATAACTATAAAACACATGTAATAAAAAAAATTGACAACGAAAATGGTAGATTAGTTTCTACATTCATGGTCAAAGGGTGAATAAATAAGAGAAACCAAATTAAATTATAAATTTATTTCAACACTCAAAAATAATGAGAAAATTTTAAATTTTATATATCATGGTAAATACCATAGGTTCTAGTGAGACAATCCAATTCATACTCCCATGGATGTATTTTACTGTTGATGAAGTTCTTAATAAATAACCCCATGGATTCCTAACACCCACATTTAATAGGTATCACCCCCCATTTTCTAATCCTTTCATTCACAATAGTTTATTAGTTAGAGTATGATCACTACTAGCATAATTTCTATTTTTTATCTCCCACCTAGATATATCCATTCTCTTAATTAATGTGTTTGTGCATGTGAGTGTGACCATGGGATTTTTATTCCATATAGTAAGAAATGGGAATAATGTTTGTTTAATGTTTTCTTACATTGAACATATCTATGGCTTATATTAAAAATGATTTTGTATCTCTATCCTGTCATCTATCATTCATGGACATGGTGTTGACACCATTGTATTTCCAACAACTTGGATTGGATGTGAAATACAAAATATTTATTTAATTTTTACCCATCCTTTTTTAAGATATTACAAGATCATGGGGTATTATTTTGCAACAAAAATAATATGAAAATGGGTGAATTAGAATTTGAAATCATCATAATCATATGAAATTTTTTTACTAAAATTATTTGTGATTACCATGAAACACCATAATTATATTATGGTCTTGGTTTTTTAAATTAGGAATATACACACTTAGATCTTGTATAATTATTTGTAATAGGCCCAAAATCTGGTCATATTGTTTTTTATATCATATGAGGTTATAAAACCTAGTATTTTCATTACAAATATGGAAATACACCTTGTAATTGATATAATTTTAAAATATTAATATATATGATATATTTTTATTAGTCACATTGTATGAATTAATTCCCTTTGTTATTGGTGAACATTCCCTTAATCAGAAGAACAACATTTTAAATATCCTCTCCAAAATATTTTATTTCATTCTATTTGTCTCATAAAGATACCCTTTGATTAAGATTAATGAAAATGAGGATATAGAGAATGAAATGATTTTTTAATTTCGAATTGTTATTTGATGATTAAAATAGCTTTTTAATTTATTTACTAATTAGAATTCAGAACTAAATGAAGTGTAGAAATGGTTAAAATATACTAGGGGATTAGTAAAGAACATTAAGATGTAGAATTTTAAACAGGATTAATAAAACAAAAAATATATAAAGTGACTAATAATGATCAGTATATGTTAAACATCATAAATAAAACATAGTAAATAAACTAAGAATATAGATATCCTGAAATATAATATAAATACATATATCCCCTACCTCAAACCACAACATGGTTTCTTAGTCACTATATTAGTTTTAGTTTGTCATGAGTTTAGTTACAAATCACCATCACTGAATCCATAGTCAACCCTAATCACTACCTAAAAAACATATATCAACACCATATATGTCTCTCTCTACACTCCCAATAACTATAACCTATATAAAGACTTTATTTAAAATTAAAAGTGTTGTATATTTAAATATAAACTTATAACCAATGATTTTTTTGTGATAAATTATTATGATGTTGTGTGATTTAACTAATCACTCAAACTATCCATCATTGCAATATCAGTGGGGACACATCCATTCATCTTCTAACATAATTCAAATAATCCTTTAGGCGTAGCAATGATCTTTGCATCTTTCATCTTCGTATGAGCCCCATGTTCTAGGATTATGCACACCTACTGTTGAATTGGTATTTTCAATCCCAAACACTAACTCTAATTATATCTAGTTGGGGAGTAACTAAACAAACAAGTAGATTATAATTCAATCCTCAATAAATTACCAAACACATTATATGTTAATGGTATCAATCCCATCCCAAAAATGTAACCTATATTCTCTTTCAAAAGGACTTCACCAACTGAATCACCTAGGTTGACCGAAAGTAATACATGTGATTATCATCCTTTAGTTCTTTTATTTTAACCTAAATTTCAAATAGTATTAATATTTTAGGAAATAAATTTTAAAAAAGTGAAAACTAACAATAAGTTATTACAATTAAAATTAAATTCATCCCAAACATCATTTGGAGGATAATTTATACAACACCCATTGGATATTGTATGAACATCAATAAAGTGTTTTATTTGGTAGATATTTTTTCTCTAAATTCATTCAAAAAATAACAAAAAGATAAATAAAAAAATTAATATATGAAAGAGATAATTTATCTAATACATTTTTAAACGAATAAAATTATTAGTATAATAGATTTGTTTTTGAAAGAACTCATCAAATCAATGTTGTGGGGTCGATTTTTTTAGCTCGAGTAGATTTATTTTTCCTTGAAAAATCATTAAATACATAACCTATATTTTAATAGTAATTTATACAATATCATCTCCCTATCATATTAATGTATATATGTAAAATGAGATTAATATATTAATATATTTTCCAATACCAGATGCTTCTCATGGTGATTTCTTTAGCAGACACATTCCACTACTCTCTAGGTACCCCTTTAGGTACCTTGTCACATTACTACTAATAGTTAAATAATTTATTGTTCAATTCATTCCATAATACCCATTTAAAATATTTATATTTATTACCCAAATTTTTTAACATATACTTTCGTGTAATAAGTTCATGCATTGTAATGTGTAATGACATCTATATGGGGAGATTAATTTTTAAAATATTAGTACTTAATTACATAATAACATTCAATTATGCTACAATTTACAAAATTATAGTTATCAAGTAATAAAATAGTTCATTTTTCTAGGATTGGGGCATATTCCTCGAATTAGAATTGTTAATCTTAAGGGTTATCAGCTTCACATCAAACTAGCATAGAATCTAGCCAAATAATCTCATGGTATCATCTATGGGGACCCCATGGTAGTTAATGGGGAAAAATATCCTTAATATATGCATATTAAAAACATATGAAGTATTCATATTTTTTATCAGTGACATTATTAAAATATTTAATATAGTAAAAAAGTTAGTATAGAAATGTATAATAACATTATCCACATTAAATATTTTACCTATAACTGTCACCCTCTAATATTCTCCTGATGAAATAGGATTAAAAACCTGTTACCTCACTAATAATATTTCTAGATGGTGAGAAATAAGCCATATATTGATGGGAATGGGAAGGAAGTTGTGTAAGATGTTGGTTTAAGGGATGAGGAGGGTTTATGGGATGTTAATAGGGGTAGACAGAGGGTATCCCTAATGATGTTGGGAGGGAGCCGGTGGATCATCACGTGTCTACTTCATTGAGAGGAATTTCAATTGGTAATCAACTGGGATTATTAAAATGCTTCTTCCATTGCATTTATATCATTTAAAAAGTTAAAATAACTATAGAACAAATATTTCAAAAAATTATTGCATGAATATTTGTTGAACAGATTATATATGTATAGTACTAGTAAAAAAATATACAAATCTATGATAAAGAATGATTACACATAGAAAATAAGTGTTTAAGAAGTTAACATTGGACTACACAGACAATCATTTTATCGTCCAATCATATCATTATCCTTCTCCATCATTACTTCATATATAACATCATCCCTTTCATGGATAATAATTTCAATATCATGATCAAAAAATATTGTTGATTATTTAAACTGATTAGATTCTATATCTATTGTAGAATCATTTACATCATCACCTATATAAATATGGACTATTTTTTATTTGAAAAACTAAACTACACCGTTTATCCTTGTGATATTATATATAATATACCAATTTCTAATTTTCTTATAAGATGTATAGATCATGTAATTCACAATCAATCATATCCATCAGGAGAGATAAGTTCACAATAGTAAATTGCAAGGACACTATTTTAACATCCCAAGCAGTATCAACCAAATTGAATTTTTAGATAATAACAAAAAAATTCACATGGTAAATTAATTTTATTATATCTATAAACATTCTATAGTACCCCAATTCGGTTACTATAAATATACCAGTATTTTGTGTTTTCAAACCCTCTTTTTGGTTGAGTATGAAATTTAAATCCATTCACATTGTAAGAATTTAACATTCAATCCCATTTTAGTGGACCTTGAGATAAAAACATATAATATTCTAAACACTTAGTTTGAGTATTACTATTTATGATCTATTAAAGTTAATATACATTATTAAATTTTCAATATATGTCCCTCAACCTAATATCTGCAATTATTATAATATTCATGACCATGCATGACTTGGAAACCATTCTATAATATTATTATGAACATCAATTATTTTATAATTCTAATTTCATGTTTTAATTTTCATTTTTCTCTTTGTCTATATCCTAATATATTTAATAAATAGATCTATAGTTATACTATTCATTACCACATATCTATGTGGATATAATAATTCTATTTCAATCAGTATAATATTTTAGACTCTCCCAACTGATCGGACAATAGTAGTAAAGATTATTTATATCCCATGTAGTTGAGATTGATTTGTTGTTTCATCAACATGCTTAAATAAATTTCATCTCGAACCAATATCATCTGTGTATTTTTAAAAAATGTTGGTAAATTCCACTTTTAAATAGCCTTTGGAAATAAATCCTTCAGGTTGAGTTTTTTTCATATATGGTTTCAAATTAAAAATATATATCTCAAATTTAATAAATGAAACTTAATTATGTAATTAATAAAGGTTTAATAATTGTTTACATAAGATTAAAAATAAATAAATAAAGTACCTCTCAATTGGATACATCAGTCTATAATATATGGAGCCTAATAATTTATATTCCTTTAACAAATTTATAGATAAATGCATCATGAAAGTAAAAAAATGATGGAGGGAATGTCATCTTCATTCCAAAAAGTGCGAGTTTAAATATTTCTTAATGGTTTCAAAGATCAAAAAGTTGTAGAGTTTTCTCATATTTTTTCTGAAGAATGTTAAAAATTGTAGTAAAACTACAGTAACCTTTTCATGTAACAAATATCCAATGACAATGTTTGTAACCACTATAAAAAAAATTAATCATGAATTTTCAATACATGTTAAATATATTTCGTTAAGATGAAACAACCTGATTTATTACTCAAATACTCATCATATACTTTAAAATATTTTAAAATTTAATGTATTCAGTATTTATAACTATTTTTCATTGAAAAAATTATTGGAGCATATTTTCTATTCTCACACTGAATTAGATCATGCTTTATATTCATTTTTTTCTATACTTATGATCATTGAGATGGTCCTTTTATTTTAATGTTAATTAATATATAAGAAGATCGAAATTTTTTACACATTATTAAAAATTAAATAAAAAAATATTATGGCACAATAACATAAACTCCCAATTTAAAAGTTGCAATAACATAATTATGTCTTATATTGTTGCATTCTGATTTGAATTTATAATTCTATTCAAACACATTTACCAAAATTACTAAAATGATGCAACTTCATAAATTTAGTTTCTTCTTTTACATGTTTTTCAAATATTTTAAAACTTATCAACTTCTTTTGAGATTGTCAACAATCAATAGAAAAATTGAATTTGGACTTTTTTAACTAAAATATTTGAGATGCATTGTGATCTTTGTGATGAAACAAGACGAAAATTGTTTTAATGTATCAAAAAAATCATGCTCAAAATAGAAGTTACAAATAAGAAAAAACTATTCCCATGTATATTTTCTAACTAGATAAGTTCCAATGTTGAAGGAAGTCACAAATAGATGAAATTATAGAAGTATTCATTGCGAGTATTGTTCTAAAATATGCATCATATGTCACAACACAATTTATTCTAAACTCGTATAATTATTCAATTATAGCCAATAGGTATACATCAATACAATTTCAGAGAAATTCATTTCTATGAATAATCATTGTAATGATAAAAGGAGTTTGTTTCATATGAAACCCAATAAATAGATTGTAATGGATCAAAACAACGGACCAAATGATATAACTTGTACTCAAATTCCAAAAACTGTTGAATCCATCATCAACCAATCTCAATCACACATTCCTTGGATCTAATCATAAATCTAGATGTAATTAATTAATTTTCTTTCAGGATTTTGAATCTCATGGATGTCACATTAAACCATCATTTTTATTTTCTATAGAATTCCAGTTCATGTGATTAGTATTTTTCAATGACATAAATAATATTTGTAGTTTCGGTTTTAAAGATGTGTAATGTTAACCCTTTTTAGGTGTGTTCTTTTACTTTATATTCATATTAATATGCTGATTCATCCTTACAATATCAAACATTGACTATCAGTTAGAAGGCTTTCATTTTTTCAATCTTCTATACATTAATCATCTCTCTAAAAGGCATAAAATTATTACGAAAAACATGTATTTTTTTATAATATATACAATGATTAGTAAAAAAATTTCTCATATCATAAAAAGAATAATAATTCTTAGATTCATGAAAGGTATAATAAAAAATCCAATATCATTGACTTCACCTTATTTTTAATTCTTCAGAGGAATTTGATATGGAATAAATTCAGATGAATAGAATGTTTTAAATATTTCCAACGTCCCCCTATATCACTTAATTTCCATCATAAAATAAGACATTAAACACATTATTCTATTTAAATAAGTTCCCTCTTAAATTTTTCTCTATATAATTAAGTGGAGGATCTAATGATATGTCATGATCTAAATATGGTTGACGTATAGTCCCAAAAACATCATTTTTCAAGTTACAATTTATAAAACCCTCAACTAGTTGTTCTGATGTGTTTTAATGTTGATAATATTTCCTTGAAATGTGCCAAGAAATTTTTATAAGGGTTTTCATTCCATTTTCCATTTTTATGAAGTTGGGATCCCATTCTATTGAAAAATGTTGGCGATGAAACATTCTTTAAAATGTTATTCTCCTTGAGAAATCAATCTAAAATATTGAGAAGGGAATTGCATCAATATCCGTTGTTTTAAAACATTGGGTCTCTTCCACCATATTCATAATTTAAATTTATTTAATGAAAATATTATTATCCCATCAAAGGATTGATTAAAAATTTAAAGATCCAAAAACTTCTCTAAACCCTTCTAATATTGAGGTGTCTTCCTCATTAATGAGATATATTTTTTTATCCATATATCACAATGTTCATACACATCATTAAGTAAAATTAAAACACATAAAAATATTATTTCTTTTAAAAATAATTAGTTCTTTATTTGAAATAATAAATATAAAAACATTTATTTTATTTCTAATTTCATTAAAGTTTTTAAAAACATCATTATTTATAATAGAATTAAAATATAAATAATCCATCACATAGCGTAGGAAGATATGATCTAAACATTATATTTTTTAGTAGTAGAAATCAACCCATGAAAGAGAAACAAAAACTTTGAGTCCAAAAATCATATAGGAATCGTAAAGTAATGAGACTCAACAAAAATAAATACTTACCCAATCACTATTATACCTAAAAAATTTATAGACAAGATAGAAACAACATGAAACACACAAATAATTTCATTTAAAAATGAATTTCAATGAACATTAATTTTAACTCCAAAACATCACTTAATGTATTAAATATATCAATTAATGTTAATTAGGGTGTTTATGAAATAACGAGTATTAAAAATAAATTAAAACAAATTTTTAAAAAACAATTAATTTTGTTATATACTTTAAATTGAAGTAGATATCAAATGAAACATGATTTGTTATTGAAAATTCCATTAAAAATAATTATTATAATAAAATTATATCTAAATAAATGACTAAAAATTGAAATAGGGCAGGGTTCTAAAATTATATGACCTAAAATAAGGGAACCTGCCGAAAACACGTTTCCCTTGAAAATAACGATGAAATTACACCTCAGAAGAGCCAATGACGCCCTATAAAATTAAGTGCAACCTAAAATTCAAAAAATACCAAATTCAATTTGATCCAAAATGGAAGAACAAGATAAAATCATACCATAAAATAGGTGTCAACCATATCTCTCAATGAATGTCACTAGAATGAGCCACAAATCTCTCCTCACACACCTTAATAACTAAAAAATCAACAAAATAAACAACCTAATTTTTTTGGTTCAACCATGAGTTGTGTTGAAACAAAAAAATGCGAGAGAGGGAGAGGGAGAGGGAATAAGGGATAAATACATCATGGAATAAGGGTGATGGGGAGTGTGGAATGATGGTGAGGGGGAATGGGGTTAGTGGTGAGGGGGTTAGGGAGCGGCGAAAATTGTTAAGGATGGGGTCTCGGTCTCATGGTTAGGTAGAGGGGGTCTAGGGGAGAAACAAATGAGAGATGAAAGATGTGATTTTTTAAAATATGTTCAAAATATTTAGTAGTATTTTTTTATAAATCACCATCAATAAACCTCTATGATTAATGTGTTTTGTTGTAGTGGTGCAGAGGAATAAAGATCATATATCTTAATTCTCTATTCATCCTAGAAGTAAAAATATTTATAGTGATTTTAATTAGTATTTCTTGATAGATGTATTGAAGAGAGATATTGCAACATCTATATCAAGAACCATGGTATGTATATAAGTTATGGCTGAGAGATTGAATTCTAAGTGGATGTTACAATCATTACCCACAGTTAAATAGTAATGGGAAAAAATCACCAAGGATGTTTTTATCAAAATCCCCAAAGCATCTAAAGAGAGTAATTCTATATCGGTTATTTTTTATCATTTTATGATATCACCACACATCTTTAATATTATATGACATTTTCACTTGATAAAATTACCATATTATATCTTAAGTATGTAGTAAGATTTTATTATGTAACAATATCAATTGTATTTCATCAGGATCGGAGTTATACCCTAATGTATTAAAGAAGTTGTCAGTAGACTCTGGATACATAGTTAGGTTTCAGTAATGTATATCACACCTAGACATATGGTTTGCTAGATATGACAATTAAATATCTATAAGACATGTTGATAGCTTACTCTATGTATTTCAAATGTTTTTTGTATAAAACCATCCCTTGGTGATATTTTATTACAAAAATAGATTTCACTAAATCGTTTAGTTGGATCCTTATGATTCCCAATACGGTGGGAAGTGGATAACAACAATATAAAAGAATTACATTAGATATTGAATTATATTTTGAAATCATTTAGCTAACGGAATTGCATAGAAGGCTTGATCTATTCAATATCACATAAAAGTATCTCAGATTCAGAAAAACAAAATTATGGTGACAATCATCATAATGATATACAGTTTGAAGATTCTGACATGGGATTCTTATAAATGACACTTTTTAAGAGGGATATGTAGTTTTGAAATGAATGGATTTCTAATACCTTGTTATATCTATCATTTTGAAATTCATGGTCATATTGGGATGGTATCTTATCGATTGGAGCTCCACTAAATCTCTCTCAAGTTCTTTAGGTGTTCCATGTATCTCTTATGAGGAAGTACATGAATGATCCTTCACACATACTAAATTTAGAGGTATTATAGTGGGAGGAAGATCTTTATTATGAATAAAAACTGGTAGGGATTATATTTCGTAGTGATAAATTCATACAAAACATGACAAGTCAACTGGTCATTATTTTTTGGGTGAACCCCCACATTTGGGTAAGCTGCGTGGGAACCTAGGGATGTCATGAGGTAGATGCATCATCATATTTTTATTATTACAATATAGAATTTTTAGGAAAAAATACTCTTAACGAGGGTATAGTGTAACACCATGATATTTTTATGAAATATTCATCTTTAAATAATTTAATTTCTTTAGTATCATGTGTTACATGCAGAACCGGGATTAGAAAAACCTCATAAAATTTTTAAAATATTGTGTGTCTGTTATCACCATGTTATTGGATTGAAATGTATGAATAATTATAACTAAATTGGGAAAAATTTATTATTTTATATGTATAAAATTAAATCATTTAATATTAATTTCTTATAAATTAAAATAAATTAAATTTGAAAGAAAAAAATATTTAAACGAAAACAAGTATGCATTAAATATATTTATATATTAATAGATTAAATTAATCACTAATTAGGAATTATTTTTATGATACTTATATATTATTTAGTTTATAAATTGTTTAATACAGGGAAAAAATATTTTTCGAGGCAAATGTTGATAATAAATCCATTTCTATGCTTAAAAATATATTAATCTAAAAAAAGTTATTGTCTTATTTTATGCATATAATTTAAAATCGAATTCTGTGATTTATAGGTATTGAATCAGATAAAATTAATTATATATTCATATTTATGATATTCAAATTTTGTAATTAGTCCCATTTTATTTTTTCAACAAGAATAGTAACCGTTGTAAAAAATTTCACCAAGGTAAAGGGTAAATCTATTTAATCTAGATTAAAAAATATGATAAGGAAATAATTATTAATCATAATTATTTATGGATGAAGGTAATTATACCCTTAACACCTTAGGATCTAAATAGCGTTATTTAATACACACATATCTAAGAAAATGACTTATATACTATTTAAATCAATTAAGGTTATAATATGTCACTCTTTTTTAAATTTGTCTTATGCATCCGCAAAAGGATATAAGTAAGTTATGAATGGATATTTATTTTGAGATTAATAAAATTATTTTCATTATTGAAGTTTATTTTCTAATTATATTTAATTATATAATGACCTTAATTGCACATGAAAAAGAGATGACATATTTATCAGGAAAATAAAAAAAATATAATAAATGATTTTCAAAAAAATAAAATTCGTATAATTTGAAAGATTTAATTTTAAATGTACATTTTTAAATGTATAGGAAATATTAAGGTGTTTTTAGTCATTATGTTCTAATTTATCGTTTGGATTAATGTATTTAATGTTATTTTAATTGAATAATGAAAAAATTGAAAATATTTTAATAAATAAAAATGTTATTCTATAAAATTATTTAAAAATTAAAATTATATAAAAATAATATAATGTGGATATGACATGGTATAATGTTTTTTGAATTCTCCAATTGTAAATAATGTTTCACCTTATATGTATAATAAAAACCCATTGTTATTAAAAATGTTGTTATCAGAGTTTAAAAATAAATTTCATTAACTAAGTTTTAATCAGAATGATAATGAATAAAATAAAAAAATATCTAAATTGAATTGGATGAATGTATTAAAATCCTATCCAATATTATCACATAATAACTACCTGTTTTAGAGATATATTTATTAGTAATTAATTTTTTATAGTTTATTCTTTTGTAAAGTTTGAAAAGTTCGCCTCCTCTCTATTATAAAGGGTCACCTCATCCCACACTTCATAACATAATGTTGAGCCTTATAAATCAATTAAAATTTAAAAATTTTGTTTTTAATCATCTATAAACACATCCTGTATGTTTTAGTTTCACAAAATACGAAACCTAGATCCCTTTATTGGAGATCTAAATGAATAATTTCAATGAAGTAGAAATTGAATTAACCGATCATTTTTTATACTCTTCTTTTTCTCCTCTAAATATTTTGTATTTATCATAAAATAATATTTATGTTATCTGATATATACTAAAATGTTATTATGATTACTCAAAAACCATTATAAACCTTATACCCTATCAAATGAGAAGGGAAAACATTGGTTGTGGGTATATACATCTTACCGTCTCCACATTGCAATACATTTCAATTTTCATCACCATATTTTTGGTATGGATATTATTATGAGTTTAATTTTTCTATATTAAATTTTTGATAAAATTATAATTATATAATTATAAAATCATTTTTATCTCTTTACCAACCAATCCTTTTAGAAATTATAACATTGCTCGTGCGTACGTGTGGACAACAACCTCCACAAAGTGGCGTGATTCGTATTTAATTAATATTTTATTTATATGTTAATAAGGGAACATTTGATGAATCTATATAATTTCTAAGATATTATAATGATATTATAAATGTAAATTAATATTTACCTAGTAATTACCTATCTATATCTATTTACCAAAGATGTCACAGGGGTTATCAGGGTATTTTGGGCAAGCTCTTGCCCTAGAACCACAGATTTTAGACAAATAACTTGGTTACATAGTTTGTAAGGACCATGCATGTAGAAATAGACTTGGAGAAGGAGCTTCACCTATTTTTAAAATTATGTGACTCAATGCACATGACCATGAGAAAAAACTAAAAATATTTTGCAATGATATTTTCATTGTGTACCCACTGTTTGGGAAATAAACACCTTAACCAAGTGGGGTCTCTCCATGGACAGTGTATTGAGCAAGAATTTTGAACAATTTTGTAAAATCATGATAAAAAACAACGAACCACCTAATTTGAGGGTGAAATATATAAAATAACCTTAATAAACATTTTAACTCATTATTTCATTCCTCCCTCCTCATTCTAGGAGATCAATTGGGGTCTCTCCAAACATATATTCTTTTAATCCCTATACAAGGGATTAAGATATATACCACACCCAGTGTGGGATTCAAGATCTGAAGGAAGCTTTATATAGATATATGAATTCTCTCAGGTCCTCTTCATTTGTATTTTAGTTTTTAATTTGATCCATTAATCTATTTAGATGAAGGATCTTATTCCCAATTTTAAGGGCCTTGGTCATTTAATTTTTTTATTCGAACCTAAATCAAATATGCGGCCTACATTAATGGAGGAGTCATTAATGGCCCTAAGGTAGGTGGTATCATTTTTTCCCATGATTTTTGGTGTTCTTTTTCTTTTAAATGGTGTTTCACACCATCATTTTCTTCCCATTTCCATTTAATTTAGTTATTCATGTAAAATTTACCCAAACCCCACTATTTATGCATGTTGATCTTTTTTAGTAAATTAGACGATGTTGAACTCGGGTATGGACACCCCTTTGGTGTTCAAACATAAATTCTAGTTTATAGTTAATCATTAAAATTCTTCAGAATTCCTGCTAAGCATTTCTCTTGGTCTATAAATGTAATTTCCCTCTATTATGTTAAAAATAAATGAACCCAGGAAACTCCTAAGTTCATGAATTGTCTTATAATGGTAATGTTCCATGTAGGTAATTTCCACCATTAATATTATATCCATATAAATGTCTTATTAGGACCTATAAATATTAATTTCATGAATTAGTAAATTTAAGGGATTGATTTAAATGGAATGAGTTATAAATGGTGGTATGGCCACACCATTTTTTATGCTTTATTAAATGATATTTCTAAATATTAATTCCTTATTATAATATGACTTGAATTATGTGATACATGAGAGGTAATTAATTTTGTATTATATTATGAATATGGTTAATACTTGATATATGTTGTGGTACAATGGTAAGGGTTATTTCAGGCATGACCATTTGATGCAACCTTGTAGCGATTGTAGAGCATGAAATCTTACACCCGTGATACTATTTGGACGATTGGTATGACACAATGTATCCCTTTATTTGGATGTTGACATGATGGAAAACTCACTATCACGAGTTTCAAGCATGACCATTCCCACTAATTATGAAAAGTAGTTCATGTACAATTTTCAGGTGTTTATAAGCTCATTTAGACTGGTAATGGATGAATGAGTTATTCCTCGATCCAGCCATCACCTAGTATTCCTCATATATGGCCAATTTTGTTTGACTGTAATTGTTCAATACTAATGGATGAAATATATGACTATAATATATATATATATACTAATCAAACACTCATTCTGGCCATTAGCCAAAGGAGGAAGTGCATCCATGTTTAAATAGGATCGTAAGCAAGATAGTTAATTATTTAAAATTATTTCTTACTCTATATATACTGACACATTGTTTATCTATGAGATCTACTTGGACTAATTATATGAACCATTGGTGTTCGTCTATAGATATTTTATGTCACACCTTACTTATGACACATTTGGTATTATAGTTGATTATTTTACTATAGGTAGGGATAAGGGAAAGTACACTACTATGATGTCTTGATATGATTCACCTTCATGAGGAGAATTGTAGTAGATGATCGAGCATATGATTGAGATTATAGTGGATCATAATTTTGTTATTTTTTTGTTTTTTTTAATAATTATATATTCTACCTATCCCTTGTCCCCTATTGTATATCGGCATGCCTTGCATCTATGTATACGATACATCCATGTGGCTTTTGATTTATT
Source organism: Viscum album (assembly GCA_963277665.1). NCBI lineage: Eukaryota > Viridiplantae > Streptophyta > Magnoliopsida > Santalales > Viscaceae > Viscum > Viscum album. The sequence continues at coordinate 2,122,172,258 of OY728140.1, forward strand.
ATTTTGTTTTGTGGTTATTTATTCTATTACTATTTTTTATTTTATATGTTTATTTATATTCTTATTTTATTGTATCATTATGATTATGTCTCATGTGAGACTCTGATAATAGGGTACTTTCACACCCCGACCACCGGTACTTTTATTTTTACTTCTTTCTTGGTCCCGATTTAAAATTTTCGAGGTTTAATCATGTTAGTGGTTTCGCGCCGGTGCGCGGTCATCGCATCGCTAGCGGTGACCGTGCGTTCAGCCCAGGTGGCTATGTGTTCCCCAGGCGTTTTAAATATTAAAGTTTTTATGTTGACATTTAATTATTTTCACTAATTAAGTTGTGTTATCATTATTGTAGTTATCTTTTATTGTATATATGTTTATATATGTGTATATGTATGTATATATATACATATGTCTATATAGGTATATATATATATATATGCTTATATGTGTTATGTCTATATAAGTATACATACATATATATGTTTATCGTATCTATGTTTATGTGTTTATATATAGGTATATATATATATATATAGGTATATATATATATATATCTATATATCTATATATAGATATATATGTATATATGTATATACTTGTGTGTGTTATTTTTAAATGGTTTTATTATTTTTAATATTTTGGTTATAATAATTATTATTATAATTATCTAATTTGTATTTTATTATTATCATTATAAAGTTTTACTATTTATATAAAGTTTTATTATTACCATTAAGATTTGATTTGATTTATTTAATTAATTTATCATATTACTATTATTAACATTATTTCCTTTTTAATTTTATTATTATTATTATATACAAATATATATATTATAGACCTAAAACTAAACCCCCCCTCCCTAACCCTAATCTCGTCCCCCCCCCACATGTGGCGCTCTCTCTCTATCCCCTCTCTCTCTCTCTTCCCCGTTTCTTTTTTTTCTTCTTTCTTCGTTTTCTTCTTATTTCCCCCCTGCTAGTTCGGCAAACCAGGAGCGCCGCCGCTGCACCCTCCCCACCTCCGTCCGGCTCCCTTCGGCACGTCCCGCTCACCGCCGACCCCTTCCCCTTCATCGCCGCACCCGCCGGTGCCACAGCCTCATCCCGGTCTCGTCCTGGCTCCCCCACGCAACCCCCCCTTCCAGCGTCCTCCTCTCCGGCCGGTGCCTACCCGCCGCCTGTCCACCGACCTCCTCTCTCTCAGTCTGGTGTCTGCCCGCCACCTGCATCCCGACCACCGCGCCACCCTCCTTGCTCCATGTCGCCGTCGTCCCGGCTCCCTCTTCCCCCTGTCCCGGCGCTCCGCCCCGCTCCCCACCTCCTTCCGGCGACCCCTCCCCGGCGCGCGACCCCCCTGTCCGGCTCGCCGCCGCGCCCCAGTCCCGGGATCCCGCCTCCTGTCCGGCGACCCCCTCCACTGTGAGTCTTTTTTTTTCTTTCTTTTCATTTTATTTTTATTACGTTTTGTTTTTTTTATCATATTAATAATATTAATATTATTAATATTATAATATTAATATTTTTCCATTTCTAATATTATTATCATTATTACATTATGTTATTAATATTAGTATTATATTATTATTATTATTGTAATTATTATTGTCATTGTTACTATTATTATTATAATTATTGCCATATTATTATTATTATCATTATTATAACCATATTATATTTCTTCTTATTATTATCACTAAAATATTAATAATAATAATATTATTATTATTGTAATGATTATTATTATAATCATTATTTTTATGATTATTATTATTATTATTATAATTATTATCATATTATTATTATTAATATATTATTATTATTATTATGATAATTATTATTAAATTCTTTATGCGAATAATAATAATAATATTGTTACTATTATTATTATCATTATTGTTATAATTATTATTATTATTATTATTTTAATTATCATATTATTATTGTTATTGTTATTATATTGTTACGTTATGTTATTATCATTATTATATTATTTTATTCTTATTATTATTGTTACATTATGTTATTCTTAATATTATTATTATATTATTATTATTTTTATGCTATTGTCATTATTAATCTTGTTATTATTATTATTATTTTATCACTATCGTTATTATTATTATTATTATGATTATTATTATTACTATTATTATCATTATTATTACTCTGGCTTTCACCTTTGCTTTTTTAGGGGTTTCTCATCAACTTATATTTGTTTTGATAGGTGTAGGATTTTTTTTAGGACCCGCGCAGGGCATTTGTGAGAGAGCGCCATCGCTGCGCCTTGTTTCCGAGGTTCTGCCGTCTTCGCGCATTGGTGCCAAGGTCGTTTTACCGTCGCACTTTGATCTTGAGGTAGGTCTCCCATTGCACTCGCCTTTAAATTAAGAATTTATTTATTCCTTGTCTTTTTATTGAATTTCAGTAAATTTAATAGTAATATTATGTAGTTTTTATAATGTGGTGATCTGCTGATGATAAAAGCTATTTTTAATTCTAGCGTTTCATTGAAAGTGTTCTTCTTGGATTTAGTTGTGTGCTTCCTTGTTAGTATTGCTAAATGGTTCTTCCTGAAAAATGAAAGTCGTGTTAAATTTTGTTTTGAAATGTTTTTAGCGTGTGTAAATTAGTAGATGTATTGTTAATGAAAAAGGTGTTTCTTAGAACCTGGATTAGAGAAAATGATCGTATGACCTTTAAACTTCATTTTGGAAACTTAAAGTGTGGTTATTGGTTGACGAGAAATGTTTTTCTTTGTCGCGTGAACAAAAGTTTGGATTTTCATTTGAGAAATGGTGTTCCTTCAAAAATAATTCAAGGCCTGTTTGGCTCTTGATAAAAGTGGGGTGCGTTTGGATATTGGAAAGTGATTCTACTTGTGGAACCAGTGTGTTTCGGGTTTAATATGCTGATTTGAGTTTCTTAAATAATGTTCTAAGTGTGTTTCTGGTTTTCAATGGTATGGCGTGTGTCATATCCCTTTGGAAATATTTTAGTGTTAAATGTTAAAAATGTAAAAGATATGACGGCCCAGTTGGCACTTTATTAAATGTGAAGTGATTATACATGTATATCTATATATATACGTTCTTATGAGGGAATCTCTACAGGGGGACTTCCCTTCGAGGGTTTTCGTGTGGCGATGTCCATGTAAGGGGTTGGCAAGTGCGGTGAGATGAGTCACGCATGCGAGGGTCTCCCACTTACACAGTGTTACTAAAACCACCATGGGTTCCTGGGCGTCTTGTAGATTATCGAGTGACGGTTGCTTGCTAACCCTGATTAGACGGGTTAGTACCCCCTGGAGTTGTGGACAGGCAAGGAGGGATGTGCCACTGGTTGGCTATTAGGGCGGCCAGTTGGTTATTGACTATGGAGTACCATGCCGGTAGGTAGTCTGAACCCGAGTACGTCCAGGGGTTTTCTAGGGATGTTCAGGATCTATCATGGATATTGCTGATAACTTCTGGTTTATTTTTTTTTACTTGCACTTGGTTTTCCTTGCTTGTTTACCTTTACTTGCACTTGCTTTCCCTGCTTGTTTACTTTCAGTCATCCTTCACAGCCTATTCTGTTAGACTTTGGGAAAATGGTTTTCAAATGAAAATACTTTACTCTCTTTGTGTAAAACATGAAAATGTAGCACTTTGTTTTTTTAGAATGAGTTTAAAACTAATGGCAGGGAACCAAATTTTGAAAAAGAATAAGGGAAAAGTCTTGTGTTTTTATTTTCAAGTAAAACACTATGAAATCATACTTTTATACATTTGAGTTCAAACCTGGAATTTGTAGATTCATTATTTACTGGCAGTGCATTGGGATTTGTTGTTGGGCTCACCTACTGTGTACTTTTGTGCTCACGCCTATCTTTTACCATTTCAGTTGCAGGTTCCTTGTGTTCAGGTTTTCCTGGCTTGAGTCGCTCAGTGAGGGAGCGACGTTGGTTGTAGTTGGGTGGTGACCCGCGAGGTCACATGGAGGTATGTCGTGGTGTAGTTTTGTTTATGTCTTTAGTGTTAGTATGTTTGGTTAGTTTGTATTCCTTCTTTCGATCCTGTTTTTAGTTTGGGCTGAAATCATTCCCAACGTTTTAAAATTTTAATGCCCGTCACTTGTTGCCATCCCGGGGGGATCGGGAATGCCCCTTGGGACTTGCCGCGGACTGGCTCGGGTGACCGGTTCAGGGTCAACCTGGGCTAGTTCGTGACAAAATGGTATCAGAGCTGGTTCTTGTTATGTGGGTTGTCTGGTAGGTGGAGATTAGCACTGTCGGGACTCGAGAGGTAGGTACAGGAAGGACGTCATGAACCCTCTCCCATTCTGCACCTCGAGTCGACAGGGGTAGTTCGGGAATTGTGTCCTTGTCTTTTCTGGTTTGTCTTGGATTGAGAGATGACAACGGAGTCAAACCGACGTTACGTCATGATTTCACATGGAGTAGTGACCCATGTGGAGTCTAAGTACACGATTTGAATTCCTCCTAGTGGTCGACGATGACTTGGGACATGGCACACTACCATGTCGCTAGGTTGAGCGTGACTACTCATCCCTCACTCCAGTGGTTAATGCAATTTTGGATGCTACTTTCGTTTTGGTCGGTGTAAGTGCGTAGTTGGAAATGAAAAAGGGTTTTTAAAAATTGGACTGGTTTCTTTTAAAGGAATTTAAATGTATAAAATGGGTTTTTAAACTGAAATCTCTTGATTTGAAAATATTTTGTTTGCTTGGAGTTGGTTCAGAATGGTTTGGGGTGAAACCTCAGGTCCTCCTTATGAACGTTTTCACATGTGTGAGAATTCATGGAAAATGCGCGTTGGTATGAGTATTAATGGATAGTTGATAAAGACATGTGCAACGGGTCATGGGAGTACCTGGGTGTGTTTGAAGTTAAAGGCTTAACTTTGTTTTCTAAATTGGTTTTAAAGGGGGAGTGGTTTTTGAAAGTTTTGATTTGAAAGGGGTTTGGTATTTTGAAAGTGGTCTTGAAAAAGGGTGGTTTTGAAATCTAAAATGAAAAGGGAATTTTAAAGGGGAGATTTTATTTTTAGGTTGTGTTGTATTTGTTTGATCCTTATGCTGATTGTTTTGATGAAGGCGCTTTTATTGACGTCGCTTCGGTTTGATGTTGGTTTTGGAAATTATGTTTTATATATCTCTTAGGAAATGCCGCCCAAAAAAGTCTCTAAGGATTCAGACAAGTCATGCCAGTTTTTGGTCCACCTTGGACTTTTCCCATTCTCCAAGGTAATCAGGGTCCGTTAGAAGAAGTGAAATGGCTCGAGGAAGTGGTGCGTGTCTTTAGAATGTTGGGAACTCCCGATAATGTTAAGGTTCGTGCAATTATGGAGTTGTTTGAGGGTCCAGATCTGGACCAGTGGAAGAGGGTTACCCCATCATCAATGCAAGTTGAAATGACGTGCGATGTCTTTAAAACCGTTTTCATCCAATGGTTTGTACCTGAGGAAGTGAAGCTGGGGAAAAAGAGAGATCTTGTGCATATTCATCAAGGCCAACGGACAGTGAAGGCGTATGTTGACCATTTCAAGGAACTGATATCCTTTTCTCCAGAGGTAGCATCTCATGAACTCATTAAAGTCTCTCTTTTCACTGGGGGTCTTCGTCCAGAGATCAAGGAGCGAGTCCTCCCTTCTAAAGACCTTTGTTTCGAGAAGATGGTGGAGGAAGCATTCATGGCTGAGTTGGTTTCCGGTGTGCGGGTGGTTAATACTTCAGGATCCCTAGTTGTTCATAAGAGTTCCCCCTCTGGTGAGGAGAAGGCACCCGCGATACCTGTTCCTAAGGATTTATCCTCTTTTGTCCCAGCTTCCAGTTCAACAGATCGTTCGATGGTATTCTTTCAGTGTGGTCATTTTGGGCATTTAAATCCGTCTTTCCGCAACCCTCCGAAGAGGTGTCATCGATACGGTTGTCTGGGTCATCTGGAGAAGTTGTGCAGGAAGTGTCACATAAAGAGGACATCGTGATGGGAGAACGTCAGTACCTAACTGTGAGGCAGACGATGCTTCATCCATCAGAGCCCCAACCACAGGTCCTGGGGTGAAGCTCGCGCACAGTCAGGAGTTCCCAGGGCAGTGAAGCTCTGGTCCAGGTTTTGTGTTCCATGTTGGCGGTGGAACAATTAGAAATCATTTCATGTTTGACTTTCTGCTACTAATGTTTCAAAGTCGTTGTAAGTACATTGTTTCACTATGAAGTAATGATGAACTTGTTCAATTATAGTCCAAGAAATTTTTTCTGTGTGGATGTGATCTTGTAAATCATGTGTCTTTCGAAAGGTGTGTTTGACCCTCGTGTGGGTTGACCTCGTTTTCGTTATGTTGTCGATGTGGTTATGTTTTGTGGACTTCAATGGATCATGTCTCCAATTTGATGTTGGTTAAATATTCCTTCTGTGGGTTCTCCCTGGTGTTGAAGTTGTTGACTCTAGTCGTGGGTTCAAGGTTTCGATGGAGGTGTAAATCTGATCATGTTATAGGAGTCGGTTTGGATTGGTTGGGAGTTCCCGCGTCGACCCCCCTTTTTCCTAGGGTTGTCTATTTAGATGGTAAATTTTTCTGCACAAGTTGATCTCCTGTGGTGGGGAGAACCCCTTCGTGTTCTCCCCTCATCCTTGGACTCCAATTTTCTCTTGGATGGGTCGGGTGTGACCTGTGTGGGGTAAGGATATCCTGAGAATCTCAGTTCTCTTCAGTTCCTTTAGTTCTGTTTGGGCATAGACTTGAATTTTGGCTGACTTGTGGCTTGGTGACTTTCTGGGGACAGAAAGTGTCTGTGGTGGGGAGAATTGTCACACCCTAACCACCGGTACTTTTATTTTTACTTCTTTCTTGGTCCGGATTTAAATTTTCGAGGTTTAATGGTGTTGGCGGTTTCGCGCCGGTGCGCGGTCATCGCATCGCTAGTGGTGACCGTGCGTTCGTCCTGGGTGGCTATGTGTTCACTAGGCGTTTTAAATATTAAAGTTTTTATGTTGACATTTTATTATTTTCACTAGTTAAGTTGTGTTATCATTATTGTAGTTATCTTTTATTGTATATATGTTTATATATGTGTATATGTATGTATATATATACATATGTCTATATAGGTATATATATATATGCTTATATGTGTTATGTCTAAATAAGTATACATACATATATATGTTTATCGTATCTATGTTTATGTGTTTATATATAGGTATATATATATATATATATCTATATATCTATATATAGATATATATGTATATATGTATATACTTCTGTGTGTTATTTTTAAATGGTTTTATTAATTTAAATATTTTGGTTATAATAATTATTTTTATAATTATCTAATTTGTATTTTATTATTATCATTATAAAGTTTTACTATTTTTATAAAGTTTTATTATTGCCATTAAGACTTGATTTGATTTATTTAATTAATTTATCATATTACTATTATTAACATTATTTCCTTTTTTTATTTTATTATTATTATTATTATATATATATATATATATTATAGACCTAAAACTAAACCCCCTCCCTAACCCTAATCCCGTCCCCCCCCCCCACATGCGGCGCTCTATCCCTCTCCCCTCTCTCTATCTCTTCCCCGTTTCTTTTTCTTCTTCTTTCTTCGTTATCTTCTTCTTTCCCCCCTGCTGGTTCGGTCAACCAGGCGCGCCACCGCTGCACCCTCCCCACCTCCGTCCGGCTCCCGCTCAGCCCCAGGCGCGCCGCGCGGCTCCCTTCGGCACCTCCCGCTCACCACCGACCCCTTCCCCTTCATCGCCGCACCCGCCGGCGCCCCAGCCTCATCCCGGCGTCGTCCTGGATCCCCCGCGCAACCCCCCCTTCCGGCGTCCTCCTCTCCGGCCAGCGCCTGCCCGCCGCCTGTCCGCCAGCCTCCTCTCTCTCCGTCCGGCGCCTGCCCGCCGCCTTCATCCCGACCACCGCGCCGCCCTCCTTGCTCCCTATCGCCGCCATCCCGGCTCCCTCTTCCCCCTGTCCCGGTGCTCCACCCCACTCCCCACCTCCTTCCGGTGCCCCCTCCCCTGCGCGCGACCGCCCTGTCCGGCTCGCCGTCGCGCCCCAGTCCCGGGCTCCCGCCTCCTGTCCGGCGACCCCCTCCGCTGTCAGTCTTTTTTTTCTTTCTATTCATTTTATTTTTATTAAGTTTTGTTTTTTTGTTATCATATTAATAATAATATTATTATTAATATTATAATATTAATATTTTTCCATTTCAAATATTATTATCATTATTACATTATGTTATTATGATTATTATTATTATATTATAATTATTCTAATTATTATTGTCATTGTTACTATTATTATTATAATTATTGTCATATTATTATTATTATCATTATTATAACCATATTATCTTTCTTATTATTATTATTTTTTTTATTATTATTATTACTATTATTACTAACATATTAATAATAATATTATTATTATTATTGTTATGATTATTATTATAATCATTATTGTTATGATTATTATGATTATTATTATTATTATCATATTATTATTATTATTATTATATTATTATTATTATGATAATTATTATTAATATCGTTATGCGAATAATAATAATATTATTATTACTATTATTATTATCATTATTATTATACTTATTAGTATTATTATTTTAATTATCATATTATTATTGTTATTGTTATAATATTGTTACGTTATGTTATTATCATTATTATATTATGTTATTCTTATTATTGTTGTTACATTATGTTATTCTTAATATTATTATTATTTTTATGCTATTGTCATTATTAATCTTGTTATTATTATTATTATTTTATCACTATCGTTATTATTATTATTATTATTATTATAATTATTACTATTATTATCATTATTATTACTCTGGCTTTCACCTTTGCTTTGTTAGGGGTTTCTCATCAACTTATATTTGTTTTGACAGGTTTACGATTTTTTTTAGGACCCGCGCAGGGCATTTCTGAGAGAGCGCCATCGCTGCGCCTTGTTTCCGAGGTTCTACCGTCTTCGCGCCTTGGTGCCAAGGTCGTTTTACCGTCGCGCTTTGATCTTGAGGTAGGTCTCCCATTTCACTCACCTTTAAATTAAGAATTTATTTATTCCTTGTCTTTTTATTGAATTTCATTAAATTTAAAGTAATATTAAGTAGTCTTTATAGTGTGGTGATCTGCTGATGATAAAAGCTGTTTTTAATTCTAGCGTTTCATTGAAAGTGTTCTTCTTGGATTTAGTTGTGTGCTTCCTTGTTAGTATTGCTAAATGGTTCTTCCTGAATAATGAAAGTCATGTTAAATTGTGTTTTGAAATGTTTTTAGCGTGTGTAAATTAGTAGATGTATTGTTAATGAAAAAGGTGTTTCTTAGAACCTGGATTAGAGAAAATGATCGTATGACCTTTAAACTTGATTTTGGAAACTTAAAGTGTGGTTCTTGGTTGACGAGAAATGTTTTCCATTGTCGCATGAACAAAATTTTGGATTTTCATTTGAGAAATGGTGTTCCTTCAAAAATGATTTAAGGCCCGTTTGGGTCTTGATAAAAGTGGGGTGCGTTTGGATAATGGAAAGTGATTCTACTTGTGGAACCAGTGTATTTCGGGTTTAATATGCTGATTTGAGTTTCTTAAATAATGTTCTAAGTGTGTTTCTGGTTTTCAATGGTATGGCGTGTGTCATATCCCTTTGGAAATATTTTAGTGTTAAATGTTAAAAATGTAAATGATATGACGGCCCAGTTGGCACTTTATTAAATGTGAAGTGATTATACATGTATATCTATATATATACGTACTTATGAGGGAATCTCTAAAGGGGGACTTCCCTTCAAGGGTTGTCGTGTAGCGATGTACGTGTAAGGGGTTGGCAAGTGCGGTGAGATGAGTCACGCGTGTGAGGGTCTCCCACTTACACAGTGTTACTAAACCCACCATGGGTTCCTGGACGTCTTGTAGATTATCGAGTGACGGTTGCTTGCTAACCCTGATTAGACAGGTTAGTACCCCCTGGAGTTGTGGACAGGCTAGGAGGGATGTGCCACTGGTTGGCTATTAGGGAGGCCAGTTGGTTATTGACTATGGAGTACCACGCCGGCAGGTAGTCTGAACCCGAGTACGTCCAGGGGTTTTCTAGGGATGTTCAGGATCGCCCATGGTTATTGCTGATAACTTCTGGTTTATTTTTTTTACTTGCACTTGGTTTTCCTTGCTTGTTTGCCTTTACTTGCACTTGCTTTCCCTGCTTGTTTACTTTCAGTCATCCTTCACAGCCTATACTGTTAGACTTTGGGAAAATGGTTTTCAAATGAAAATACTTTACTCTCTTTGTGTAAAACTTGAAAATGTAGCACTTTGTTTTTTTTTAGAATGAGTTTAAAACTAATGGCAGGGAACCAACTTTCGAAAAAGAATAAGGGAAAAGTCTTGTGTTTTTATTATCAAGTAAAACACTATGAAAGCATACTTTTATACATTGGAGTTCAAACCTGGAATTTTTAGATTCATTATTTACTGGAAGTGCTTTGGGATTTGTCATTGGGCTCACCTACTGAGTACTTTTGTGCTCACGCCTATCTTTTACCATTTTAGTTGCAGGTTCCTTGTGTTCAGGTTTTCCTGGCTTGAGTCGCTCATTGAGAGAGCGACGTTGGTTGTAGTTGTGTGGTGACCCGCGAGGTCACATGGAGGTATGTCGTGGTGTAGTTTTGTTTATGTCTTTAGTGTTTGTATGTTTGGTTAGTTTGTATTCTTTCTTTCAATCCTGTTTTTAGTTTGGGCTCAAATCGTTCCCAACATTTGAAAATTTTAATGCCTGGCACTTGTTGTCATCCCGGGGGGATCGGGAACGCCCCTCGGGACTTGCCGCGGACCGGCTCGGGTGACCGGTTCAGGGTCGACCCGAGCTGGTTCGTGACAGGTACAATGTCCCACTATAACATATTCACACCCTCACTACTAGTCGGTTTCCTCTAGCTTATATGGAGGCATGCTTGAGGCATGTGGACCACCACCTTAGGACATGGGGGAAGTGGATCCTAGGATGGGATGTTTCTAAGTTTCATCAGAGTAATATTTTCCTTTAAAATATTGTTTTGTAATTAGATAGGATGCTAGGAGTTAAATGAATTTGGAAATGAGACATTCCTTTGACATTGCTGACCCATGTATAGGGGAATACCAAATTACATGCGGTGGGTAATTATTATTATCGATTATAACATTTATGGTTGATATGATTTTACCTTTGGATGATGAACATATTTGTGATGTTATTGACATTTGTATTATTTAAATAGTTATTTATTTTACCTAGGCCTAATTAAATGATGGGTTTTAATTACATTAATCATTATAGGCCCAATAGGAATAATATCCAAATAATTTGTCCATGACACGACAATTTTATGAGTGCATTTTCCTATTTCATATTATTAGTGATTTGATTATGTATTGAAATTTTCTGAGATTCCTATCATGTATTGGAAAACAAAATTGATCCTTGAATTGATTTATTTATCCAAATATTATCTTCCTATATATGTTAAACCAAACACCATAAGTAGTCCATTATGGTAAAATGAGCCACAGTAAATTGCTCAGATGGTCTGAAACATGTTATTGTATGGGTTAAGTGGACAAAATATTTTGGTGCATAATGAGTATCAGCCCTTATTGTTCATAAATTTTAATTCAACTAATAAAACACTTCAATTTAATTTACAAATTTTAGCAATCACATATAAAAAATTAATATGGCGTTAAAAGTGAAATTATTTATCATATATGTGTGAAACCAATACTCATACCTGAAACCAGACTTAGTAGTGGGTATATTGGTGTTTCATACATTCTTATAGCCTATTATGGTATTTATATGCTACCCATCCCTATCATTAAGAGTATATAAAGGGGTATAATCAATCTATATTATGGTTTACACATATCCTAGTCTTCTATATGTAATATGCTAAACTATTAAAATCTCTTATGAGGCAGGTGTTTTGAATTGTATTATCATGCCCCTACAATTTCCTCCAGTTGTATTCCCCTAAATTAGATGAGGCCCATGCACATGACATGGTGGGCCTTTATCTTCTATTTATTCTTTATATAATGACACATGTGGAACCTATTCATGTTATTTATATGGGCATTGAATCCCAGTTTTGATTGGGATTTCTTCACATGTTGTAGAATTATCAAGATGTTTCTCAACCTTCCCCAAGTATAGTTCTGTTGACTCAGTAATTCTACCAGAAGAATATTCCACCTTGTTAGGGGATGGAAGACCACACACTATTGAGTATTTCTATGAATCCATTCTCTCTATATTAATGAATTGGGATATGCATCCATATAAGAGGGTCAACCTTACAGTATTTATGCAACATGGTTCTACCATGTGGTAGGATGTTGTTACCCAGGAAGATCATCATCATAATGTGGTCTGGTTATATTTTCAAATGATTTTCAATTAATATTTATTTCCCCCGACTCTAAGGGAAGATATAGGTAGATAATTCATAAACTTATGGCATGGAAGTATGTCTATTGTGGAATAAAATTTTTATTTAACTAAGCTATAATGGTTCTCTCCTACATTAGTTGGTGATGATCTTATTCCCTCTAGTTGATTTGAGGATACGCTGGTTTATGAAATCTAGTCATAGGGTAATTTATTTTGGTTGAATAATATATATGAAATCATCAAACATGCCTTTATTTCAGAGTTCAATTTTATGGAAGCTGATGGTATGAGTTAGGGAAGTTCGGTATATAGAGCTATTAGTGTTCCTTATTCAGGGTGAAAGAGAAGTTTTTATTTTTATCATGGAGGTAATAGAATTCAGGATCCTCATGTTGTGAAGTTTATAATATTTCTCTGATTTAGGAATATGGGTTTCTTGAAGACATTGTGCTTTAGAGATATTTATTTATGTTGAGGTTGTTGTGGGATGTCCTATATCCAGGGTTTGTTAAGGATATTCCCTTTAGTTTCTAGTGAGAGAGGTTCTAACCCTACCCCACATTAGGGAGTGGGTCTAGTATGATCATGATATAAAGGTATTAGGAACACCCTCTTTCATTCGGGGTGAGGTGGAGGTCAAGGAAGAGGTTGTAAGACTCATGATTTTCATTGACAGTAGATCATGCTTTATCTGGGCAGTCATGAAGTGAATCAAGGCCATGTTACATGCCAGTTACATGCATTTCAACCTATGCCAGAGGATTAAGGAACCAAACCCTATATTGTGAATGATACTATTTTTTTAGCATCAGCATCCATGTATTCTTTATTTTACATGGGAACACCTCACTCCATTATATCTGATGCAATCATAGAGAGTTTGTGCCTTAACATCATACACTTATATGGTGTTATGATTCTAGTTACACTATTAGGTATCAATTCAAGATCTCCTCACCATTGTAAGGATTTCCCCCTTAACATATAACTACTACATAATCTGTGTTTAATAGCACTAACATTTATCAGCAGTAGAAAAATCTGCTGATAAATTTCATCTTTATCAGCCCTAAACAAAGCGTTGATAATAGAATCCCTTTATCAGCACTATAAAAATATCAGATAAAGGGAAATATTTATCATCTCTTTTTTAGCATTTATAAAGTAAAACCATTATCAGTGCTGATAAAGGAATCTTTTATCAGCAATGATAAAAGTTTCCATTAATCAGATCTTTTTTAAAATTGATAAATGTTTAGAATAAATTAATAATTTAAACAAATAAAAATAAAAAGAGTAAACTAAGAAAAATATAATATGTTATATTATTTAAATAAATAATTTTAAAAATTTTTAAATTTAATATACATATATATATACTATAAATATTAACAATTTATATATATTAAATTTAGATATATGAAATAAATAATTATAATATATATATAATTTTATTTAAAAAAATACTAATGTATTATTAATTTTTATTTGTGTTTTATTTTTCAATTACCATATATCAAACATTGTGTGTTTGATTTATTCCAGGTATATATATATATGTATGTTAATGTATTCATATATAAACGCACACACAAATATATTTATGCCACATATAGAAACACGTACACCTAATATTTATGTAATTTATTAAAATTTATGTGTATTTTTGAATTTCATTGTAACATGATATATTTAGTATATAATATTTTTTTAATCAGTCAATTGTATTAATTTGTTTCGAATACTATAATTTCATTTCTAATGTTTTTTATTTTTTGATTTATTTATGAATTTGATCATTTTTTATTATTTATATTTAGTTATTTATTTTCGTTTTTTAGTATTTTCAATATGTATTCATTCACATCAATATATATATATATATCCATATTTTTTTAATATCTTATAATTAATTAATAAAACATATCCATATTAGGAATATTTTTAAATTATACCCATTTTGAATTATTCAATTTCACTCAATTATAAAATTCATATATTTAAAATTATATATCGATTAATAACCTTAAAAATATATTTTTAAATAAATATTAGTAAATAAATATATCTTAAAATTTATATTTTGTATATTTATAATTATTATAAAAAAATGATTATAATAATGAAATAATTATTCCTTTTTAAATAAGTACTTATATGATTATAAATAAAAAATAATACAAATTTAAATAATTATAAAATTATAATACATTTATATAAATAATTATAAAATTATTATAATGTTATTTATATTAACATAATGTAAAAAATTTATTTTCGGTTTTTACCACTATTAAAGTTAAATCTTTATTATCACTAAAAATCATTGTTATAAGAGATATTTATGATCGTTAAAATGGTAGTGATGATAAATAATACTTTTATTAGCGATTTTTAAACACTGCTAAAGCTAGATATGTATCATCACAAAAATGCATTGATAATCACTTTTTTTATTAGTTCTTTCAAATTTTGTACTAATAAAAGTGATATTTATCAGAACTTTTCTGAAAGCACTGTTTAAAAAGTCCCTAATCTATTTAAAAAAACCCTGACCATGACTCAATTTCTCGCGATTCTGATGCTCTTGAAGAAACTCCACTGCTGCGAACAAAAATCTTCTAAATTCCCTTAGATTAATCAATGAATGAATCCATAATATATTATTTTCTACTCTTCCACAATTGTTGATTTATGTTTTGGGTTCCACAATTTGCATTTTTATGATGTTATTAAATATGACAATCCCAACATCTCTTATTGTAAATATTGAAATACAATGTGTGTGGTTATATTTTTTTCTCCTATTATATGTATTTCACTCTCCAGCCCATTTTTTCCTAGAGAGACACATATATGGTTTACTATACTCTCGACATTAACAAGTATAACTCTCTTCCCCCTCTGTTTTATCTTCATTTTATGATATAGTGTTCCAAAATCCTGGTAGTTTGTCAAATTTAATTCATCTTATATACTAGATTATATATTCAAAATGCTTAATAACACATATTTTTTAAGGATTTTGGGACATCATGTTGTGGCCCTCAATTATGGGTGATTAAAATATAGGGACCTAGGTAAGTGTAAAAATCCCTAAAACTTGTTTTTTTAATTTTGTTATTCATGTAAATTGTTAAACCATGAAATGGGTTATTTATATTTATGATTTTTATGAATAATGTTTTATTGAATTAATAATTCATAAATTTATTATTCAAGTTCCAAAAATTATTTTATTGATGCATGTTTTGAGAGTATTTTTTTTAATTAATTAATGATTATTATTGATCATTAACCTTCAGTAAAAAAGTGTTATGGGTAATTTAAATTGTTAGTAATTCATAGTCAATTTTTTTTAAAATTTCATAGATTGGATAGAGTATAGAAATCATTGGGTAAATAGCTATAGAAATACAGAACAACATATAACGAGTGTAAATATCCATTTGTTTCATTCCATATCCAAACATCTCTTCTTTTTTTATCATTCTTTATCAATATTATAAGGCCACAACACCCCATCAGTGATTATAGGATGATACCCCAAAACTGAAAAGTCGTAACAGATACTTTTTATTAAAGGGAAAAAAGTATTAATTTATTAGTTTTTTTAATAAATAAATGTTATATTGTATTATTTCAATATCATATATTATGTTATGAATTATTTAATTGTTCACACATAACATACAACTGTTATATATCATACTGTATGACATATAGAAGATCAAAGTATTTAAACAATGTTTTATCATACAATTTATGATATCATTAAATATGACTCTATCCAATGTTTTTTTAATGGAGGATAAATTCACAAATAAAATATCACCTCGATTATTAAATATGATATCTCCTATCATATTTTGTGAGAGAATACATGGAATATGATAAAAGTTTCATCGTAGAATATTATAGAGTTGTCAGAATTTCTCTCTCTAATATTATATTTTAAAACTAATAATATCATTATCAGTCGTAAATTTGGACATTCTTAGAGGTGATTGTAGATCTACTTTAATATATTCTATAAAATTTTCAATGATGGGAAGTATCTACGGTTCTTATTGGTTTTTATTGTAAAATATCATAACACTATATTTATAATTTCATTGAATAAATTAACTTAATTTATAAGAGTTTTAAAATTCTAGATCAATACTGAGAATAAATTATAAAAGTCACCCTTTAAAAGAAGGTATTTTGTTGGAGGTATGTAATAGTGGGTTAAAAAATATCCAAAATTGGAAGGTGAGGAATCCATGAGTAGAAAAACGTGATGTCCAGTGTAGGTGGGGTGTGATTCATTTCGCAAATAGCATTAGAGTAGAGGTATTCCAATTCCTCTTCTATTGAAGAGAATTTTTTAGATGTACAATTAATGTAGGTTCCCTGGACACTTTAATCCTTAGATAATAGATTGTCTTTTATATCATCATGATGGATTAGAATCCATATTCTAAACTAGCCTTCATCAAATTATCAAGATATGAATCATGCATTTTATGACATATTGAATAAATGTAATGAAAGTCAGTTGAACTCTAGTATTGAAGTATTATATATATGATCTAGTCAATAATAATTTCTTGTAAGATGGATTAAATTATGGACTTTAATGCATGGAGTTTATTATGTTATTCTTATTGAGGAAAAATTATTTATTTGACTACTGATGCTTAAAATTCCCTCTAAACATGAGGATATTTCCTATCCCGAGAAACAATAGACTGTTGATGGTGAAACTGCAGAATTATTAGGGGATCAACAACATGTCAATGAAAAAATGAAAAAAACAAGAATGACACAACTTCATAGATTTGAATAAAATTATCAAGGAAATATGGTAGTTTATAAAATTTGAGATTGGTTGGAATCCACCTGAACAACCTATTGACCCCAAAAATTCATCATACATTCATTATCATAGGGTCAAAATGAGGATGAAGGTCCCAATTGATATTTACTCATGGTGCTGCATGTCACAATTGGTATTTTTTTCATGTCATTGTTTTGATTCCGTTCATTAATAATACTAAACATTTATGTGGATTTTGGGTGAGATTAATATGGATTTTATAGCTACCATCTATGTATAATAACCCTACCATTGGAGACCCATATCCTTTTCAGAGTTTTTTGAGAAAAGGGACATTACTTCAAGATTTTGTCCAACCCCAAGACCAATTCATGATTTAAAAACATTTATTTTATAAATTCTTAGTTTTTTAACATTTTTCACTCATTCCACTTTGCAATGGCCTCACCTAACCTATTCAAACCACCATATCCTTTTTTTACCCACATTGTAATTTATAGTCATGGTGGATTTGCATTATTTATTTAGGTATTGGGCTAGCCCATGATCCCACATCCTATTTTTTAACAACTAAATTGTTTCCTTTAAATAATATTCATTTTTTATTATATTTAATTATTAAAACTCTCACTCAATCCCAAAAATCCTAGGCTCACCCCCATGTTCCATTTTCCCTCTTTGGAGCTCATATTAGTTGCAAATTAGGGAGATATTTATGAAAGCTTCTCAAATCGTCCAGATTTGTTAAGGTAAAATATTTCTTTCATAAATCATAATTTTTTATATTATCCCTAAAAATATTATTTCCATTTTTATTACCAAACAAAAGATCCTCCCCAAAAATTTCCAAGACATTATCTTTCCTATAATAGTGTAGATTTATAAGAAGATGAAGAGTTCTCTAGTGTCCATGGAGAGATTCATTCTCCTTTCTCCTCCACCTTCACTCTCCTTCCACTTTATTTTGGATTCCTCTTCATCCCAAGTAATTCAAGACCTATTTTTATGTTATCCCATAATTTTTATGTGGTTTTGTTTTGTTTGTGGCTGGTCATCATAGATATAGAGTGATGGGAACCGTGGCGGGTAATTTCCATTGTGTGGTTCCATTCCACTATGGTTTTGACATAGGATATCCCTCAAACATGAATTTATAATTTATGTTTCATAATATTTTTACACATGATATATATTTTTTTCATCCTTTGGATAATTTTATGGGTGTGAAAAGCGTTTTTTATGCCTAGTTTTGTGAAAAAAGTTTTTTAGGTTATAAACGTTTCACCGCTTGCTCATATGAATGTTCTCTTATCTTATGAAAATTTTTAATTCTATTTGTAACATGTTTCAGTATACTGAATGACATTATGTTATTAAAAAGGTATTTTATCCATTTTCTAGTGCATAAAATAATTTTTCTGTTTAAAAATGCATTCCATATGTTCGTTAAATTACACAGTTGGTTTTTATGTGCTTAATGTGATTTAAAATATTTTATTGGATTTATAAATACAGTTTCCACATGAAATATTGTATATTGTTGTCTTTCATGTATTTCTTATGTTTTTTTTAGTTTTATAAACAAATGGGGTTTTGGTGGTCAACAAGTTTTGGCCTGAGTGAACGAAAAATGGTCTGTTTGGCATCCTTATATAAATGACCGTGCTATGGATGTGTATCCTGAATGATTTAAAGGATTTATGAAATTAATTTACTTATATTAATTATGTGTATAAAAATCTTTTTTAAAAGTGAAATTTTTAAATTTGGAAAATGTTAGTTTTATGAAATTATTAATGGTTCGTTTAACATTTTTCATGAAATTTTTTTCCCATTTGAAATTCATGTTGTAGCATTTGGGTTCATTTTATAGTCCATGAAATTTATTTATTAAAAGGTTATGGTGATGCCAAATATGTTTTGATTTTTTATTGGTGAGTTTTTGGCATTGAAAGGGAATTTATGGATGGATTTTATTTCCAAGCCCTCATTATAATTTATGAAAATTTTTTATGAAAATTTAGGTGGTTTATAGTCCCATCAATGGAATATGAGACATGTGAGTCATATGTTTGATGAGATCATGATTTTAAAATTAAATCATCATGATAAAATGGTATTTAATATATTTTTTTATTTTTTGACCACCAAAAGGGAAAACTCGTGTATCTATGTGGGCAGACGTGAAGTAGTATGCTAGTGATCTGGAGGGGTTTTGTCCCTCTTTCACATAGCAAGTTTGAAATGATAAAAATTACAAAACTATGATGATGATGATTTTTTGGACCTATAGGGTATTGATTAATCTCCTACTATTTAATTTTTCGGAGGATAATAGATAATTTTTAGGGTTACATTTACCATGAGATATGCTGAACATGTTACCCACAAAAAACTAGTACCTAGGGGTGTTCCCGTGACATGTGATCATTTCCTCTAATGTACTCACCATCGGAATTTGGTGTGTTCAGTTTTTAAATTAATAATATTGTATGTTTTATTTAAATTTATAAATTCTTTAAAGCATCCATTATGAAAATAATTTTTATTCTGAAGTTGCATCTCTATAAAAAATTGTAACTAGCATTCATGTTTTAAAAACATGGAAGTGTGTTATGGTAAGTTTTATAGCATGGAACCTCATTTGGAAAACATATTTATATATATTATATCTTCATTATGAAATTTGTGTTTATTTTTTTTAATGATGTGCAATTGGAATAGAATATCAGGCCAACATACTGAGTTTCAATACTCACACCTATAGTTATCTTTATTGACCTAGTGTAGGTTTTTGTATGATTTTGGTATCTTTGGGTGATGAGTATTCATTGTGTTGGAGAGTGACCAGTGGGTCACATGGTGTTAGACTGGTTTTCGTGTTTAGTCAGATGCTTTTATTGCATAGTTTTACTATCAGTTTCATTTATAAATAATGATCAGTTCAATTTTATATAAATATATGTTGGTATTTCCATTACATTTTCTTTTATAGTTCATGATTATATTTGGTTTAAATCAGTCCTTTGAGTACTATATTTATTCATGGAACTAGTTTGGAGTCTATGGGGATTGGGAACACCCTTCATGCCATGCCAAATATCAATTCTGGTGCTTGGTTTGGGGTCAAACTGAGCTACTTCGTGACAAAATGGTATCAACGGGAGGATGGATCCTAGCATACCATTCTTTTTAGAGCACCCTTTATTATTTATGGATTTGAAGGTAGGTGTAGCATGATTTTCAGGACATGTCGGGTAGTTTTGGGAAGAGCATAGTGAACTCTTGCTCGTTATGACCCTTGAGTGTCCATGGGATGACTGATTTTTGTAGAGTCTTTGGTTCTTATTGATTTTTGGGTTTTTTTATATAACAAGGGGAGTTAGAATAAAAGTCTAATCAATCTCACAGGGCTTGGAATTCCATGAAGGTCTAGGGAATGGTCTTAAGAAGGATCTCTGCATTTGTCGTGTGTTTGACATTTGGCCACCAACCATATGGTCACGTCACCCACTGACATTAGTTCCCTTTTGTGGGTCTAATGGATTTTTCTTGAATTGAAAATTTTGTTTTGAAAATTCTTATGATAGAATTGAGAAAATGGGTTTTAATGGAATGGTTTGTTATTGAATAGTGAAAAATGGGTTTTCAAAATTTAATATGTGAAGGGTTTTTGAATGTTGGGTTTTGGTGGGTATAGAGGAAATGATTTCATAGGATTGAATTTCCTTAATCTAAACAAATATGGTTTCATGAAATGAAATGTTTCGAAATATTGGATTATTTTACAAGGATCTAGAAAATTATTTTAAATGAGGAGTTTTGGGTTGTTGAAAACTGTTTGAATATGATTAATTGGATTTAGAAATTTGGTTTTGAGGGAATTGTGTTTTTCAGAAAATGGGTTTTGGCCTTTGAAGTTGTGGTATATTGAAAAGATACCTTACTAAATTTTTCAATATGGGAAATGGATATTTTGAATAAGAGGGTTGTTATTGGAAGTTATATTAACTGAAAAAGATTTGGTTTTTAATTAAATAGTTCTTGATGAAGAGTGTTTTGTTTTGAGAAATTTGGAAATGGTATTTTATTTGGTGGTTAATGTGCCTTTGGATGGTACATGATTCTTTATGGAGTGATTATTGTTTTATTTTAGCCATGTTGTTTTTTTGGTTACTCACGGTTATGATTTTACAGATATATTGATGAATGGCACGTATGGAATGGTGGCCACGTTATCAGGGTGGCACGGAAATGTGCATATAAGTGAGATGTGATAAAACACCATTTGTTATTGAAAAAATCCTTGAAGATGGTTTGTTTTTAAAAAATAATTGATCTAAATAATTGTTTTGATTATTATAAACTGATGGTAATGTAGTAGGTTTTTCTTAAATCATAGAAGTATTTTTTATTCTGTATGCTTCAGTATTATATGAAATCATACTCTTTTTGTGTCTGGATATGTGATATCGTTGGTAGCTTGGTTTTGGATAAATTTTCAGTGGATTTATAAAGACGTATTGGATGTTGTGATGTGTCCACTAATGGTTCTTCATTGGTAATATTTCCAGGAGATAAAATTAAGGATTAATTCCAAGTGTTCAATCCATCTCTTCGAATTATACCTCAGTCTGTTTGATGAAATTGAGAGAATTTTTAAATTTTATTTAATGTCCCTTTCTAGTTTGGTGTCCCTCTTGATGGGGGTAGTTATGATCAGTGATGTTGATGTGTTTCTATATGTACCTGGACCATTATTCTCCTCATTCAAAGTGAGAGAAAATTGTGTTTTGTATCTCTAAGTATTTTTTTGTGTAAAAGTGTTTTGTCTGAAGAAGATAGTTTCATGGTGTCCCTTGATCTCTTGTTTCATCCTGGGAGTGTTATGTGTCACGGTATGGAACTAATGGGAAGAGTAAAAGTTTGGGATTATCAAATCCTTACTATGAGTAAGGAGATGCTTCATCCATCAGAGATCTAGCCACAGGTCTCGAAGTGACGATGTAATATAGTTAGGAGTCCTAGGACTATGGGTAATATTTCTATGCCAGATCCATTACCACTATAGTGATGTAGTTCCATTATTGTTTTGTGGTTTTAGGGACCCAATGATTAGTTCCCCTTCGTTCGCCACTCGATGGGGTGGGGGTTGTATCCTTATAGAGAGTATTGGGCCAGTTTTTGTCCCCTTCGTTCAAGAGTGGTTGGTTTAAATGTTCACGGTGTGTTCCTCTTAACATTGGGTTGCTAAGTTTTTGTGGGAGATTTTTGATGGTCCTGTTTGTGATAGACCCATTCCTAGTTCATTTTTAATTTTTGTTCGATCATTGATAGT
This sequence comes from Viscum album, assembly GCA_963277665.1. Classification (NCBI taxonomy): domain Eukaryota; kingdom Viridiplantae; phylum Streptophyta; class Magnoliopsida; order Santalales; family Viscaceae; genus Viscum; species Viscum album. The sequence continues at coordinate 2,122,194,894 of OY728140.1, forward strand.
TAGTTCTTAATAGTGGGGATAACCACCAGTGGTCTCGTAGAGTCTCCTCCCAAGAATAAGTCGAGTTCAAGTGATTTATTAATAGTTGGGAGCCCATTACAAACTCCCATATAATCATTGTTTTTCTTGGGTGCTCTTTTTTTGGGTGATAATAGGGTTCATTGGGAGAATGCCTAACAGTCCCCTTCTTGGTTTAGCTGAGGAGACAGTGACTCGATCATTCAGTTGATTCTTGGGAATTGGTTGGGAGTTGGTGTTTTAGTTAATGTGAGAGGCTTAAGATATGTTAATGGTGGTTGAGGTGTCATTAGATACACTGGATGGAACATATTGATATGGAATCCTTTGGATTTGATCAATCATCAGAAATGTGTTGTGGATTTCTGGGGGCGGAAAGCCTTAATGGTGGGGATAAATTTCACACCAAATTTTTTTCATGTCTTCATTTTGATCCGGTTAGTTTAAAATGGTGATCTATTTATTAGGTTATGGGTGAGGTTAATGTAGATTTTTTAACAACCATCTACATATAATCATCCTACCATTGGTGCCCCATATATTTTTTGGTTCTTTTTGAAGAAAAGGGTGGTTTCTTCAAGATTTGGGCCAATCGTGAGCCCATATCCAGATTAAAAAAACAATGTTTCTTTTATAAATCCAGATTTTCTCAAAAAACATAAGTAATTCTACATTCAACTTGGCAAACCCTGACCTATTCAAACCACCATATCCTTTTTAACGCACTTAGGAATTCATAATCATGGTGGGTTTGGGTTTTTTATTCAGGTATTAGGCTAGCTTTGGAGCCCAATTATAGTTTAAAAAAAACAAAGGCCTACTTTTATATATTAATCATTTTTTTATTTTTAGGTTATTCAACCTCTCATACGAGTCCACGTACACTAGGCTAACTCCCATGTTCCATTTTTTCTCTTTGGAGATCATCTTAATCTTGGATTATGGAGAAATTTCTCAAGGCTTCTCAAATCATCTTGATTTGTTAAGGTAATTTGTATCATTCATGAATCATTAATTTCTTTCTATTTTATTCAGAAATATCCTTTCCCTATTTCTTCCATTATTAAGGAGCCTCTCAAAGAGGTTACAATCCATTCCCTTTCTTTGAAGGGCGTATATCTAAGGGGGATTGAAGAGTTCTCTAGTTTCCATGGTAATATTCCTTCTCCTTTCTCCTCCCTATTACTTCTCCTTCCACATTATTTTGGTGTCACATTATCCCCTAGTCATAAAATACCTAGTTTTATGGTATACCGTATTTTTTTGTGTTTTCTATTCATTTAGATATAGTCATTTAAGATCTAGAGTGGTGGTAACTACGATAGGTGATATCAGTTTTGTGGTTCCATTTTACCATGGTTTTATGGTGGGATATCCCTTGAAAATTCCTATATAATTTAAGTATCATAATTTTAATGTCATTATATACTGATATTTTTGTTTACTATAGTTTTTCAGACTTTGGATAATTTTATTAGCGTGAAAAACTTTCCTTTAAGACTTGTTTTGTGAAATATAGTGTTGTTTTGTAATGAAAGTGTACACCACATGCGTATATAATTGTTATGTTAGATTAATCACCTAGTTAATGGTATTTTGAATATGGTTCCATATATTTAACAAAAATATGGAATGCAAATTGATTTTTATTCATTTTCAAATGCTCAAAATAATTTGTTAGTTTAAAAGTGTATTCTATGTCTTCAGAAAATTTCCTAGTAGGCTTTTATGTGCATAGTGAGATTTAAAATGATTTTTTTGGATTTATAAATAAATTTTCAGAATGAAAAATGGTAATTTGGGGTTTTTTTATAGATTTCTAATGTTTTTTTGGTTTTAAAAACCAATGGGTTTTTGGTGGTAAACAAGTTTTATCATGAGTTGCCAAAAATGCCCCATTTGGGATCCTTTTAAAAATGGCCATGCATTTGATGTGTATCCAAAATGATTTAAGGAAATTATAAAAAAAATTTCTATGAATTAAATGGTTTGTATACACCTCTGTATTAATTGAGATATTTTTACCTTTGTAAAATGCTAGTTTTGGGAAATGCCTAATGGCATGTTTGGGATTTTTCTTGTAAAAATCTGTTCCATGTGTATTTCAAGTTTTATCATTTGGGGAAATTTAATAGTCCATGAAATATACTTATTAAATGTATTATGGGCTTCCAACTCTTTTTTGATATGGTATTGGGGGGGGGGGGGGTGGTTCAGCCTTAAAATAGCTTTTTTTATGGATTTTATGTGCAAGGCCTCGTCATTCTTCATGAAAATGTTTTATGTAAATTCATGTGGTTTATTGATCCGTGAAAGAAATTTGAGACATATGTGTGGGATGTTTGATGTGTGTATGAATGTTAAAAATAATATTGATGAAAAAATTCTATTTTATATATGTGTAACTCTTTTGAGAAAAAAAGGGAACTCTTAGTTATCCAGGTGAGCGGACGTGTGCTAATATGACAATGATCCAGAGGGGTTTTGTCCCTATTTCACCAAACAAGTTTGATGATTAAAACAATATGTAAACTATGATTATATTGATGTTGAGAACCATTAGGTTATGGATGATTCTCCTACTTGTGGTTCATGTGCACGAGAACAGATATTTGTAATGGTTATATATACACAGAGATATGAGGTACCTGTGGCCCACAACAAACTAGTGCCTAAGGGTATTCATGTGATTTGTGCTCATTGGTTATTTTGTACTCACCAACGGAATATAGTGTGTTTAGTTGGTAAATTTAGTATTGTGTGAGTTTTATTTATATTTTTAAATTCTTAAATGTTTCCCACTTGAAAATTAATTTTATTTTGATGTTTTACCTCTTTGGAAAAAAATTACTCCTATTCTTGTTTATAAATCATGCATGTTTTTGTCTCTTCATTTTTATAGCATGGAACCTAGTTTGGAAAAAATATTTTTATATATTTTATCTCAAACATGAAATTAATTTTTTTTATGTGCATTGGGAATATAATATTTGGCTAACATACTGAGTTTTAGAACTCACACCTATCGTTTTCTTCTATTTGTAACCCTTATGTACGTTCCATCATGAGTTCAGTAGCTTTGAGAGATGAGTATTCATTGTGCTATAGAGTGACCAGTGGGGTGACACAGTGTTATTTTCATTGTATGGATTGGTTAGTTGGTTGTATTTTTTAGTTTTACTTTTAGTTTCTTGTATAAAAAATGTTTAGTTCAATTTTATACAAATATATGTTGGGCTATCTATTTCATTATACTATTTAGATATTTGTTTTTCTGAAAAATAATTCCTATGAGTACTATGTGGATGCCCGACACTAGTTTTCAGCCTGTGGGGATTGGTAATTCCCTTCAGGTAATGCCAAAGATCAGTTTGGGTTCCTGGTTCTCGGTCGACCTAGGCTTGTTCATGACACCACATCCAACCTGTAATGAAAGAAATAACGTGGAATGATATAACAATTTTTTTATAATATACATTCTTCATTTCAGTGAAAAATTATATAACAAAAAATTGATTTACTTTATATTATTTCATAATGATTCTTTTTTTAGATGATAGCTGAAATAACTTTTCTTAATGGTAACTGGAGAAGCCCAAAGAGGCTACCAAACTCTTTTTATGTTGTTAAATCTTAGGGATGATGAAAGGAAAATAAATCCCCACCTAGAACATAGTTATGAAAATATTACAAAGCATGTTACACTTCCTTCTTTTTAAGATAGTCATGTTGAGAAATTATTTCTGGTGCCTTGTGGTTGATAATATATTGTTGGACATTAATTATTTTATCCAACTTGTTTCAAATTTCTAGTAATATGAAACATCAAAAGAGTGGTGGAAATAAATAAAGTGCATCAAAACCAATGTACACCTATCATAATGGATGGATGGGGAACAATTCATAATAGAATAAATTGGTACATATTTAAATTCAATAATAAAATTATAAATATGTGATATGAAAAAGAATGTGTTCAATTGTTTATATGTGGATTGATGAATCAAAATCTGAAGCCACTTCTATCCCACAATATATTCTATGTAAAAAGGCTCATATAAATAAGGATGGTATATTAGTTGTTAAGAATAAAAAATTTTATGTGAAGAATTTCTACATATTTAATAATTTCAATTCATTATGATTTATAATAATATAACATAAAAATATATATTTTCATATTTTTTATATGTTTTAGACCCCAGATTCAGCAACAGCCGTACCAAACGAAATGTGACATTCAGCGGCTTTGAAGCATCATGAACAATATGATTGAATAAGGGATTAGGTTTTGGAGTCTGTCTTGGAACATATTTTGAGAAGATAAAACTACATGAAGACACTTATAATATGTTGTGATGAATGCAGGCACAAATAGAAAAACTGCAAGATATTATTTTGTGTTTTGGTCTGTTTGACCAATTTATATGAATGTATAAAAGTGAACTAGAGGTGGGGAAAAGATCTACATATGAAATAAATGATCTCACTAGCTTTGAGGTTTTTCATTACCACCAACCACATAACATACTTGATGTTATCAATTTTTCATTACCCTATCTTTTAAATGTGAATCAAACAACTTACGAGAATTTTATGTTACTAAAATTCTGCATGATATATTTGTATGTGAGTTTTATCTTTCAACAACCACATACAGCCATGTTACAATGGGTACATTATATAATATCCTAGGAGACCAGATACAAAACTAAACCTGTAACACCCGAAGATTTCACGATACGCTTCTCTTTCAGTAATGCAAGAGCTTGCATTATACGCAAGTTCTAGATCCTAACACACTGCGACCATTCAATATAGCTGTTATGAATATTACTACCCTCTTCTTGAAATTATATAAATTTTATATTTCAAAATGGACTGCATTTTTGTATTAGTAATATCGAAATTATCCTAAGTTGATTTTTTTGTAATTTTCAGAGAACTTCAAATTTTCTATGAATAGAAAAAAAATACTTAATCAAAATAATTTATAGTGATAAATTATACTACTGAGTGGTTTTAAAGTACAATTAGATATTATTTTTACCATTTTATCCAATAGTGGTATTAGAATTAATTTCACTTTGAAATTGGGCATAAACAATTGTCAATCTATTGATAAATATTATTTCTTAAAAACACGCTATTTGTTGTGACAACGGGAATTAATTATCAAATTAATTAATTCAACTTATATGTTTGGAATTTTTGAAAATAGTAATCATTTTTGAATTCTGAATATCAATTATAGCGTAGGGAAAATTTTTGGTATTTTTCTGAAAAACTTCTATTTTTGATGAATAGTAAAACCACTAAGTGGTAGTTAAAAAACCAATTTTTCGTTTAAATGAAACATTACCACTTCTGTTAATTTAATTTCAAAAATATGACATATATGGTTGTCATTAGTGAGTAAAATTTGGATCAATGGGATGTAAATAAGTTTTGGTGAATATTTACTTTCATGATTAAAGGTAATTAGTGTAATTTAAGGTTAATATAATGTTATAATAATATGACATTACCTTTACACTTGTCCTAACATTATTTTATGATTCATGGCAGAACAATACAATCAATGGGTCAACTTGGGGATCCCATGGAGCCACTTGGGTATGAAAATGACATTAATATCTTTTTATTTAAAGTAAAAATAAAATTGTCACAAACATTTGTTGTTATACTAAAACAATTATTACATGGGGTTTATAAGTTATAATTTAGAATATAAATATTCATTGGAAAGCTAAAAATATTTCCTACATCATGGTAGTTTTTTATAATTTTTAGACATTAAATAAATTAAATTTTTTATAACAGCATGATGATGCAACGATTACCTCATTAATTAATGATTTAAATAAAATGAAAAGATAATGTAAAATATAATTCTTAAACTTATCAAAAACCAATTGTATGAGAATATTTCGAACCCTTATCACCTTATCCTAGAAATATATAACTGTGGGACCTTTGAAATCCGAAAAGCACTTCATAATAATGTAACATTTCATGACTTTCCAAGAGTGCCCATCTTCTCCTCTTATAAAAGGCCCCCACCTCTACCACCTTATTCACACCTTCAAAGCAATTTTTCATGGCCAACCTCAACCCCAATATTCTCTAAAAATTCCCTATCTTACTCCTAGAAGCCTCACTTTCGGAAGAAGTCTTTCCAAGGAATCCTTTGGCACAAATCAAAAAGAGTTACCAGATTTTAAGATAATGTCTTCTCTTGTGTTCTTTTGTTATATTTTTCTTCTACAACCCCTTAAATTATTTTTATTCCTTTATTTTTTCACAACACCAGTATATTAAATATACTAGGATGTTTTTATGCGATTTATTTGATTTAAAATTACACACACCATCGTTTAATGGTTAAAGAACATTTTGTTTCTGTGGGTGGCGAATTACTGCCTCACGAAACAATGATTGTTCAATATTATTTTAACACATCTCATGGTGGCCATTAACATGTCACTATATTTATATATGATATATATTATGTTTGTGTTTTCCTTATTTTTATTTATTGTTCATTTATGGAATACCTTTATGATTTCCATTATGGGTAAACACGATAATTTCATTTTAGGAAGTGCGTATTACCACCCCCTAAAAGTGATTTGAAACGTTAATGCCATATGTGGGATGTATAAATGATGGAGTAAATGACATTTTATATGATATTATACTGGAATTATAATATACCTTTATATCATTATGATTTCATTCCATTAAATATGAAATATAAATGAAAGTAGCATTCATGCGTACGTACGGCTTACCGTCTCCTTGAACGGAACATTTCATTTCCTACCTATAAATGTTATGTAATATTATAAAAGCATTTATATAATGGATATATATGATATATATGTTATATAAATCATGAATATAATTCTGGATATAATGGATATTTTACCTCTTGAACAACTTCTAATTATAAGAAGCTTATTTTTGACTAAATTACTAATGATGGACAAAATGTCTGTTATTAACATAAATAATTACATAATGTTCATAAAATGGTAATAAGTTATATAAAAGGAATAATAAACTTTAAAAAGGTTCTTAAGAAAGTATAAATTAACTCTAGTTTATTATTCAGGAGGTTAAAGAACGATCGATTCAAGTCGGACATGAGGTAAGGGAAATTCTTGACCCAATTTCCATTCTTTGGGTTGATCTCCTACTTTCAAATTATGTCATGATATCATTATGTCCTATCTTGTATTTATAATTTAATTATGTATACTTATAGTGAATACAAATAATAGAACTATTTTATTTAAATAAATGATCTTTGTAAGGGATTTCGTCTCAATCTTCTTTCGTTGAGGTATATTTTGTTTTATACAAAACATTATTTTATACGGTGTATAAACCACTTTAACTTTTAGATTTATTCAAAAGGAATATTTTTATAAGAAGATCTTTACTAAAGGACAAAATGGAATGTTTTTTGTTGTACATATGTGGAGACAACGACTTCTCTGCCGCCATGACCATTATTTGAGTTTCAGCTTCCTCTAGAAGCCATAACATCTTTTAAATGAAACATAAATACCAAGTTTTACTTTTATTTTATTTTGGTATTGAAAATGATTTTATTATATCAATGTGTTGTATTGATATCTTGTGATTGAAATATGGAAATGTTAAGTTTCCTTTATGCATGTTTTATGTGATACGATTATGTTATGATTTATGTTATGTTTAAAGCTTTTCATATAAGGAATGTATTGGAATTAAAAAGTGAAGGGTGGAGCCTGCTATATCTTCTCGATGCATCAGTAGGTATCATGGGACAAACTAGTGTCTTGGTGCGAGGCCTTAACAAAATCTTAATTTTAGTCTTCACACGAGGACTTGGCTACGTGGTTATGATAGTTTGGAATTATGAATTACATCCTTATGAAAGTGGTTATTGATATTGCATGTGATTATTCGACCAGTAGAATATCCTTGTGAATAAGTAAATGGCATTATTTAATTTTATTTTTTCCATATTATGTTGAAGTTCAAGTTTAAAAGGCTTTTGTTTTAGTTATACATTGCCTTAAATGTTTATGTTTATTTATGAATGTTTCTGTTGTATTGTTATCCTTATTGAGCATCTGAGCTCACCCCTTTCTATGTTTTAATTTTTCCAGGATGTGAAGAAATATTTTATGAATAACCTACATGGATAGTCTAAAGGGGATATGACTGTGGACTATGGAGACCATGTTATTTTTAGTTTTTTTACTTTATGATCTAATTTAACATTTTTGAATGTATCTAGTGTTTCCAAGGCTACTAAACTAATCGGTCATTCGAGACATGATATTTTGTGATCATGCCAATGCTACGCAATAATGCACTGACTCTGGGTAACTAGGATCGGGGTGTTACAGTTCGTATCAGAGGAAGTTTAGTACTAACATTCGAAGCTATATATAGATAACATCTTATTATAGCACATATCCCTAAGATAGACTTTGAGGATTAGTATATAAGAACATCCTAGAATTTGGTATTATAGAGATGTTCTGAATTTTCCGAGTAATACATCCCTATATGGATACGAGTAGGTAGAGGTTTCTCTGGCACAGATGTACCTAGGGGTAATACCTTAAAACACCTCTTTGATCTAGAATCGAATGGGAACTAGTGCACGAAAACAGGCCTTGTTGCACTCTTAGTTGAGACACTCCCGGGGGATATGGTTATGGTAATTCTCATTTTCTATACAAACCATTATGAAGGGTTTATGAGTATATAATTCTCAAAGAAAACATTTTTATGATTATGGATTACATCCATAAATAGTTCGAATTATGTTATGTGTTTTGCAAGTTTGTTTTTATGTATATCGATTCATAAACTAATCTAGTGTATGACATTGTATTGAAATGACACCTAGTGGAAGGAATAGAAACTGTATCAATAAACGCACTCCATATAGGGATTTCCCTCCTACTGAAAATAATTAGAGTGGAGATGGTGATACAACGGGTGTTGATCTGCTTATCACCATACTGGGACAACTCACTCACGTTATGAATAATAACCTTACTCGTATGGACCACCGTGATCCGCAACATGGAGGATCAATGTTAAACCACTTCATGAGGCAACAACCAGCAACATTAAATGGGAGTACAAGTCCCTTAGTAGCTAGGAAATGGATAAATTACTTATAGAAAATATTACATGCCTAGGGGAGTAGTGAAAGGCAAAAGGTTATCATGGCAGTTTACTGCCTCACTGGAGATGCTGATCAATGCTGGTCATTGATTCAAAACAAAAATTAAGATGATGAAGTATCAAATATGGAATAGAGGGAGTACAAAGATATTTTATTAGGAAAATACTTTCTGGTGACCATCGAGCAAATATGGAAAGGAAATTTTAGATTCTAAGGCAAATGGAGGATAGAATGTCGCAAAGTATGAGTCTTACTTTACAGGTTTAATGAGACATACTGCAGATTATATACATAACCCGAGAAGTAATATTGATCATTTATTTTATGGGTTAATACCATTTCTCCATCGAGATTTAGTATCACAATCCTTATCATCGTATGAAGATATTGTCTCATGTTCTATCAAGATAGAAAATTGACTGAAAATTATTTTTTATTAAGGAAAACACTTTTATGGGAAAAGTGAGAACCCATAGAGTCCAAAAAAATACCCAAAGAACACCAAACAGAAAAGGACTGAAAGAAATAGGATCACCACATTCAAACCACAACAATAACCACCATCCCCATGCAGCACACTCAGAAATACCATGCAATCATGGTCCCTCCTAATGTTGCCATCCCTCCAAATCAGCTGTATCCCAAATGTCCTGCAAAAGTGGTGGCAGATTGCTCCAGCCCAATGAAAATGTCCATACTACGCTTCCCAAATCAGACCGGTGGAGAAGCCTCATAAGAAGAGAACAATGGAACAAGAGACAGATAAATGGAAAAAGGGAAAGAAAGATTTTCCATTATGCGATAATTGTGGGAAGAATCACCCTGACACTTTCCTAAAAGGAATAGAAGTTTGTTATAAATGTGGACAAAAGGTCACCAGGTTCGTGATTTCAAGGGATAGAAAGAGGCCATCAATTTTGAATGCTATAATTTTAGGGAAATGGGGAATTATGTAAATTAATTTCCTAAGCGTTAGGGAAAATTACCTTAGAAAAGACCAAGGGATGAAAGCCAACCATATGCTGTTACTACAGTTGAAGTGGAATAATTAATATATTGGTGCTTTTGGACTCATGGATTATATTCTGGTTATAAGAATAATGTGATATATATAAGGATTTTTCTGTAGTATTTGTTTTTTTTTCATTATGGTTTTAATATGATGAAGGTAATCAGATTTTTAGTATGTGAAAATAAGACAAACTTTACTTTGTTTGGGGAATCTGATGTATTTATTTTGGAATTTTGAGACCTTTTAGAGAAAGTATGGATAGAGGTATTTTGGGTAACTGTAAAGGTTGGAATGGATTAAGTTTTACTTTGGATAGTATTGTTTAAGGTTAAAACATTTATGAAGATTATTTTTGGAATATTATAATACTATAGTTTTAGGAAAAGGACAACCTACAGGTTAGGGGATAACCCGTCGCATTGGACAAAGCTGCAGGAATCGAACCCACAACCATAGTGTGGAATTCCTTTATTACCTACAACTTGCCTACAAGAAGTCGCTGGTTATTACAAAATAGTTTTCCTATTCTAAATGGTATGTGTTAATATTTGGAAACTTGTACGATTAGGATAAATATAATATTTTTGAGTTATATTATCTTTTTGAGTGAAATATGGGTTTGTGGTAAAATTTATTAAAGAATTAAACTCTACATAACAATTATGTGTATTTCCGTACATTCTTAGTAAATCTCCTAAATAAATTCCTCAACATTATGAAAGGTAACTTAAAACAAAAACGTTGTCGGTTAACTTTTCCTAATGTGGAATTAATGATTGTTTAACCAATCACAATTTTGTGATTTTTTTGTAGTTATCTTTCACCTAATACTCTTTTCTAAAACTCTCTATCATACCTTGATGGTTTGTTTCTCCTCCATATCCATATTTTCATAGAATCCAAGTATGGGATTTCTCAAGTGACCTTTGTACTTCTGTTTCTTTCTTTTAAATTTATATTTTTATTAACCCTATTTATGATATGGGTTTTCCACAAAGGCATTTTCTACATTGAACCTTTTATTTTAGACGAACATTTTCAAATTTCGGGGATGCAATTTATTGAAGTAGGGGAGAATGTAACACCCCAAGCTTTCACGATACGCTTCTCTTTCAATAATGCAATAGCTTGCAATGTACGCATGTTCGAGATCCTAACACACCGTGACCAATCAAAATACCCATTATGAATAGTAATACCCACTTTTTGAAATTATATAAATTTTATATTTCAAAATGGACTTCATTTTTGTATTTGGAATATCGAAATTATCTTAAGTAGATTTTTTTGTAATTTTCTGAGAACTTCTAAATTTCTATGAATAGAAAAAACACTTAATCAACATAATTTATAGTGATAAATTATACTATTGTGTGGTTTTAATGTATAATTAGAATAAATTTTTACCATTTTTCCAATTTTTTCATTAGATTTAGTTTCATTTTTAAATTGGACATAAACAATTGTCAATCTTTTGATATATATTGTTTCTTAAAAACACGTTATTTGTTGTGACAGTGGGATTTAATTATTAAATAAATTAATTCAACTTATATGTTTGAAATTTTGTAAAATAGACTTCATTTTTGAATTCGGAATATAAATTATAAAATATGGTGAATTTTTGGTATTTTTCTGAATAACTTCAATTTTTGATGAATAGTGAAACCACTAATTGGTAGTTAAAAAAAATATTTTTTCGTTTAAATGAAACATGACCACATCTTTGAATTGTATTTAAAAAATCTGACATACATGGTTGTCATTAGTGAGTAAAATGTGGTTCAATGGGATGAAATATTTTTTTGGTGAATAGTAACTTTAACGTTTTATTAATCGTGATTAAAGGTAATTAGTGTAATTTAAGGTAAATATAATGTTATAATAATATGAAATTACCATCACACATGTCCTAACCTAATTTTATTAGTCATTTTCGACCAAGACAATTCATGGGTCAACTTGGGGACCCCATGGAGCCACTTGGGTAAGAAAATGGCATTAATAACTTTTTATTTAAAGTAAAAATAAAACAGTCACAAACATGTGTTGTTTTTCTAAAACAATTCTTACATGGGGTTATATAACGTAAATTTTATAATATAAGTAATCATTGGAAATATAAAAATATTTCCTACATCATGGTATTTTTATTATTATTTTTAGACATTATATGAATTAAATGTTTTATAACACCATGTTGATGCATCGATTACCTCATTAATTAACGATTTAAATAAAATGAAATGATAATGTAAAATATAAGACTTATACTTGTATAAACCTATTGGATGAGTCTCTTTCTAACCCTTATCACCTTATACTGAAATATATAATTTTGAGACCTTTTAAATCCTAAAATCTCTTCATAATAATCTAACATTTCATGACTTTACAAGAGTTCCCCTCCTCTCCTCTTATAAAAGGCTTCCACCTCTACCACCTTATTCACACCATCAAAGCCATTTGGCTCGGCCAACCTCTGACCAAATAATCTATAAACTTCCAATTCTTAATACTAGAAGCCTCACATTGGGTATAAATCTTCCCAAGGATGCCTTTGGCTCAAATCAAAAAGAGTTACCTGATTTTAAGGTAATGTCATCTCTTATGTTCTTTTGTTTTATTTGTCACCTCCCACCCCTTAAACTATTTTTATTCAATTATTTTGTAACAAAAAAATATATATTTAAAATACTATGATGTTTTTAAGCATAATATTTGATTTACCCTTACACAAACATTCTTTTAATGGTTAAGGAACATACTGTTTCTGTGGGTGGCGAATTACTGGCTCACGAAACAAAGATTGTTCAATATTATTTTAACACATATCATGGTGGCCATAAAGATGTCACTATATTTATATATGATATATATTACGTATATTTGTTCCTTATACTTTTGTATTTTGTATTTATGGAATACCTTTATGAATTCCATTATGGGTAAACGCAATAATTTCATTTTAGGAAGTGAGGACTACCGCCCCCTCAAAGTGATTTGAATCATTAATGCCATATGTGGGATGTATAAAGGATGGAGTAAATGACATTATATATGATATTATACTAGAATTATTATATACCATTATATCAATATGATTTCATTCCATTAAATACAAAATATAAATGAAATTTGCGTTCATGCGTAATTACGACTTACCGTCTCCATGAACGATGCATTTCATTTATTACCTCTAAATGTTATGTAATATTATAAATGCATTTATATACTAGATATATATGATATATATGATATCAAAATCCTGAATATAATTCTATATATAATGTATATTTTACCACATGAACAACTTGTAATGATAAAAGTTTATTTTTGACCCAAGTACCAAAGATCGACCAAACGACCATTATTAAATTAAATAATTATATAATGTTCGTAGCATGGTAATAATTGACATAAAAGGAATAATGAAATTGTAAAAGGTTCTTAAAAAATTATAAATTAACTCTACTTTTCTATTCAGGAGATTAAAGAACGATCGAGTCAAGTCGGACATTAGGTAAGGGAACTTCTTAACCGAATTTCCGTTCCTTGGGATAATCTCCTACTTTCAAATTAGGCCATCATTTCATTATGTCCTATCTTGTATTTGTACTTCCTTTATGTTTAATTATAGTAAATACATATAAAATATCTATTCTATTTTAAAAAATGATCTTTGTAAAGGACTTCGTCTCAATCTCATTTCATTGAGGCATATTTTGTTTTATACACAACATTATTTTATACGGTGTATATACCCCATTGACTTTTATGTTTATTCAACGGGAATATTTTTATACGAAGTATTTTACTAAACAAAAAAAAATTAATGTTTTTTTGTAGTACGTATAAGGAAAAAATGACTTGTCTGCCGCAGTGACCATTATATGAGTTTCAGCTTCCTCTAAAAGCCATTAATTTTTTTTAAAATGAAAAATAAATACCAAGTTTTACTTTTCATTTTTTTGGTATTGAAAATGGCTCTATTATATCAATGTGCTGTATTGATATCTTGTGATTAAAATATGGAAATGTTATGATTCCTTTATGAATTTTTTATGTGACACGATTATGTTATGGTTAATGATATGTTTAAACCTTTTCATATAAGGAATGAATTGTACTTAATAAGTGATGGGTGGAGCCCACTATAGCTCTTCGATGCATCGGTAGGTCTCATGAGACAATCTAGTGTCTTAGCACGAGGCCTTTAAAAAATCCTAATTGTAGTCTTGGAACGAGGCCTTGGGTACATGGTTATGATAGTCTAGAATTATGAATTCCAACATTATGAAAGTGGTTATTGATATTGCATGTGATTATTCGACTAGTAGAATATCAATGTGAATAAGTAAATGGAATTATTTAATTTTATTTTTTTGCATATTATGTTGAAGTTCAAGTTTAAAAGGATTTTGTTTTAGATACATATTGCCTTAAATGTTTATGTTTATTTATGAAAGTTTCCATTGTATTGTTATCCTTACTGAGCATCTAAGCTCACCCCTTTCTATGTTTTAATTTTTCAAGGATGTGAAGAAATATTTTATGACTGACTCGCATGGATAGTCTGAAGTGGATATGAGTTTGGACTATAGAGACCCTGTTATTTTAGTTTTTCACTTTATGATGTAATGTAGAATTTATAAATGTATCTAGTGTTTCCAAGGCTACTAAACTATTCGGTCTTTCGAGACATGATCTTTTGTGATCATGCCAATGTTACGTAATAATGCACTGACTCTGGGTAACTGGGGTAGGGGCGTTACAAAACCATCCCAAAAATGACATGAGAGTGGGAATTGAGGTTACTTATGAGCTGAATCTTATCTTTCCTATTCTAATAGATGGTCCAGATATTATAACGATTGATGCTACTATTAGAGCTTTTATATCTTGGACATCTAATCTTATAATGATTCATGTGTTACTTCATTGAAAAAATTTATATGAAAAAACATGTAACAAATGATGATAAAATATCTGAAGTGGGGATTGATATTACAGATACACAAAGCATTGTAAAAACTAAATATTGAATCAAGGAAATCTAGTGACTTGACTAAGATGACAAAAACAACCTTCTGATAGTTCCTTCTCTTCACTAGTTCCAGAGAAACATTTATTATCATTACAACTTCATAAATAGACAACAATTAAAGATAAAACTATTTTTTACATTAAATATAAAAAAAATATTTGGATAATTCTTCATCGATGTAATTAGTCTCGAGACTCAAACTGAGATTCTTAATCATGAATGGCTTGGAATCTCAGTTTTGAATACATACATAACGTATATTTTCATAATACGTCTATCCAAATAGTGAGAAAATTATATTTATTAAGATTAATAACTATTCACATTTTGTATAGGAATTTATATCAAAACAATATAAAGGGAAGATAGTGCGATCAAAGATTTGGGTTCATAAATCCAAGTACCATTTCTTTTCTAAAAATAACTTTGGATTATGAAGAAATATGGAAGAAAAAATATGAGTTCCTCAAATAAGTTAATAAAAATATATCAGATGAAATACACTTTTTGATACCTACAATTAAAATTTAAGACTATGTTATTTAATCACATAATATATATCTTAATTTTTTAATTACAAAATTGTTTTTGTTTTTTTGGGAACATTGAATGTTGATTGTAGTCAACATAGAAAACCTTAATATTTATTTTTTGGACTCAATGATTTGATTTACAACCAACCAACCACACATGATATGTATTTTCAATATGAAATACCCTATAATCAACATTTTATAGATAGATATAAAATTAAATGTTTGGTCAATGTTTTAATGAGAATTTTTCTATAGTAAGGTTATCACTCAATACAGGAAAGATCATGACCTGAAGTCAGGGTCTGAAATGCTAAATCATGTGGATTACGCAAAACTATAAACAAATTAGGGTATATATAGAAATATTTATCTATCAAAACATTTCTATAGAATTTAATTATTTTTTCCATGTTTATAGAGTGCCTAAAATAATATAATGATGTTGATAGTAGTTATTTTGTTTGAAAACATATGAAATAAATCATAATTCGTGAAAATATCAGCATGCCCTAACCGGTAATTTCCAAAGGTTATTTTAATATCATTAAATATAATTCATAATATTATTTTCTATATTTTTTCCCAATAATATCAATATTTATGATAGTGTAGTAACTCAAAAGAAGAAATAAATTTGTTTAGACACAAGTGGGTATCATAATTTTTTGTTAGAATTCAAGAAAAAAATAAATTTAGGTGACTACTTTTTGTGTTTGGGATCGAGTATGAGTTATGACATTCAAAATATATTTGTGGTGTGAGTCATTAATATTAGAATGCTTATATATTATTTTTGATCTCTTTATCACGGAGAATACTAATAGAAGCAAGCAATTTGTTTAGAAGCATTTACATGAAAAAAATAAAATTATTGGGAAATCGTGGAGGAATACGTAGAGGAGGAGGTGAAGGCATACGAAGAGGTGGAGGTGAAGTGATTGGTAGAGTCGGAGTCACAGATCGATGTGGAGGAGGAGGTAGAGGCAAAGACCGAGGTGGACACTGAGATAAAAGAGTATAAGAAGCAATGGATTGAAAAAAATATAATTTTTTGGGAAACACAGTAGAATAATTATCATACCATGATTGGTTGGTAATAATTGTTTAAATGTACAAAAAATACATGTCACTTAAGATAATATTCATTTTTTTCATTTTATTTTAAGGTGAAATTTTAGCAAAAAACATATATGGAATAATCAAAACTATGAAAGAACTTTTAGATTGTTTCGGTACATTGAAACAATGATCCACAGGCCATATGTTACGTGTAGGTATCAACTGCACCTCAATATGATGCATGGTGTCAACGTTATGACTCAATGTGCCCGTTATTTGTTTAAATTTGACATTTTGGTACAAAAAATTGTCACTCCCTAAAAACTAAGAAAATGCACTGATATTGTCTTCATAATTTTGAAAAACGATTCCTTATTCATTTTTTTGTGTATGAATCATTGTCATGTAAAGTAGACACATGATGCCACCTGTATGTATCAAAGTGTGTCTTTTTAGTTTTAAATGCAAATTTTATTAAAAACCACACTTTGCATAGTCAAAATAATGAAAAAAATGGATATTTTTTTATTTAGTAATAAAATGATCAACACATCACTAGTGATGTGTAAGGATCATCCACACCTAATATGACAAGTGGTGTGACTAGTATTAATCAATTTGTATCTTTTTATTCAAAACAGACATTAATTTTAACTTACATCCTCAAAACTGATGAAACACATTCAAATTGTTTTGGTAATATATGAAAATGATCCATATGTCAGTTTTTTTGTGTAGGGATCATCCACCCCACAATATGATGCAAATTCTGATCGGTATTACTGTAAGTGCTCGTTATCAATATTAAATTTAAATATTAATAAAAAAAAGTGTCACTGATTGAAAAATGAAAAAATACGCTTGAATTGTCTTGATAATTTTGAAAAATGATTCAAAATTCATCTTTGATATGTATGAATCAATCTCATGTCAAACTCACACTTGATACCACCTGTGTGTTTAAAATTTCATTCTTCCTATTTAAAATGACATTTTAGTAAAAAAACATGTATCGTAATCAAATACAAGGAAACACATTACAATTATTTTGATAGTTAAGGAATATGAACCATTATTAATTTTGAATATTTATATTTAATCATCATTTTAATCTACTATGTGGTGTGACAGGTATGACTTCAGTTGCATCTTTTTATTTGAAATTGAATTTTATTTTAGTGAAAAAACAACACAAATACATAAAACAGATCAAACTAATTTGGATTGTTTTGGTACATTTGTAAAATGATCCATACAACAATTATGACATGTAGGGATTAGCTGCACCTCAATCAGATGCACGGTGAGACTGGTATGACTCCAAGTGCATCTCATTATTAAAAATGGACATTATTTTTAATCAAAAAATCAAATAACGTACAAAAAAATGATAAAATTCTTTTTGATTGTTTTGGTAATTTTGTAAAATGATCCATAAGTCATTTTTTATGTGTAGGAATCAGTAACCCCTAAATTCAACTCAAATATTGACAGTTATGACTCAAATTGTTCTTTTTTATAAAAAAGATACATTAAATTTTGTTAAAAACAACTTACATACTCTCTAAGAGCATTTTTTGTTCCATGTTCTTATGTTAGAAATTTTATTTCATTTAAATTCACTATTTTTATCTAATGTTGGTAAAAAAAATTCTATCTCTAGTTATAATGTTTGTCATTGTAGCACATTGCACTTTTTTCTGGTGATGCAGTGTGTTGCAGTATCATAGTGTAGTTTTCAGATTTATCAACACTAATAAATGTAATGAAAAAAGAATGATTTATCAGTGCTTTTATAGGTAATTATTAAGTTTCAATTTATCATCACATTATAAATCACAGATAAATATTACATTTATTAGTGAAAATAAAATCAAAATTTTAACAAATCATTATAAAGTGAAACTAAAATACCATTTATCAGTGCTTTTTAAAGTGTTGACAATGGTTATATTTATTAATGATAAATAATAGCATAGATAAATGGGCTATTTTATCTGTAATTTTATTTTTCATCACAAATCATCCCTTTTCGAGATCCTTTTTAGCATAGATAAAATCCATAGACTTTTACTTGTGCTAAGGTAGTCAGTGTTTTTCTAGCACTGATAAAGACTGATTCTAGACATGTTAAAAGATTTTTTTTATTGTAGGTGGATACATCTTCATAAGAAATATTTTAATCCTCAACAAGAGGAAAACTGATGTAATAATTCATATGGACTAGTTAGTTCCCTATATATCCATTATTGACTTATATCATTCAAGTTTAAAGTTTACATCACCAGAGGGGTGTATTCACAAACATAAGGGAGTAAGGGATGTTCACGAGACATAAGAAGGACCTATGAATCAAGGTATAGGTCAAGTGACAAATCAAATCACCAGTCCGGACATGGATGACTAGGGGTTACAACCCGCTATTTTCCATCCTATAGTGGGCCATTTTTTATGTCTTTCGTGAGGACTACATTAGTCTACCTCTATTGGGGGAGAAAGAATTTACCACTGATATTATTCCATTGGTAGTATTAGGTACCATTATTCCTTATATGATTGTATCTATTTATATTCTAGAGCTCAAGAAGTAGTTTTATAATCTAAAGGATAAGTAGTTTTTACACACCAAAACTTCCCCTTGGGGTTCACCAGTCCCTTATTTATAGAAGGAAGATTTTACCATCATGATTTGTGATAATTATCGTCAATTAAACTAGCTCACATTAAATAAACGATATCTACACCCCCAAATAGAAGACCTAGTCAAGAACCTCCATGGAGTGAGGGTGATTTTAATAATAGATTTTTGGTTGGCATATCATCAGGTGTGTTTCAGGACATCAGACATCTCTCATACAAATTTTAGAAGAAGATATTGTCTATACTAGTACTATTTCATGTGTTTAGAAATCAGGAATTCACTTGATGTATTCATGGGTCTTATGAATTAGGATTTTCACACATATTTGGATCTATTCATTGCATTCATTGTTGAAGAAATATTCGTTTATTCATCTTCTAGCCACAACTGTACCAACCATTTGGAGAACATAAATATACCTAGAGAGAATACAAAATCTATGATAACCGTAGTAAAGTCCACTTTTTGAACATAAAATACCACTCCATTGGTCATATAATCTAATAATTAGGTGTTTTAGTAGTCACTGATAAAGCAAGAGCTGTATTTTCTTATGAAGAGATTATGAATTTATTTTACGAATGGAGTTTTTTTGGGATAACCGTATAATATGGAATCATCACCTTCGATTTATCATATCATACAATGCCTATGACCAGTATGAAAATGAATGGTGTGAAATATTTATGGTTAGTATTTTTTGAAGTAGCCTTTAAAGAGTATAAGGTCCTTTTGACATCATATATAATACTAATTGTGCTAGAGCTAGTAAGGAGTTATACTATATACTATGAAACAATTGATATCAGGTGTGGAGATGTCCTAATATAGGTTAAGTGTGTCTTTGTGTACCATAATCATCAATTAAGTAATCTAAAGCATAATTAAATGACTCGCTACCTCGAGCTAGCCTTGATTATTCATGTTCTCTACTATTAAATACATTATCTACTTGGAGAGTTTTTTGAGGTGTAAACTAAAAAAAGCATAAAGTACAACTTTACATAGCATGTTAAAATCTCATACAGCATAGGTGGGTTGAATACCTATATTCATTTGATTTGGTGTATTCCCACATACCTAGTAATTGTAATGATTTAGTTGAATCTCTAATCCAAAATCCTTAGACTCAAGTAGTTTAGGAGGCTATTGGTGAATGGAATTCAATGCCCATATACTCAATGATGCACATTGATGTTCAAGACTACCATGGTCATCATATAATCCTAGCCTTAGTAGAGACTTATACTCTTTTGGAATGAGTAATATGAGGGAAATATCTAATCATAAAGGCCTTGTACAGAGAGTAATCATCTCAGATGATGATACATCTTCAGTATGGACCATGTATCGGGATGATACTATATTATTACATGGTCTTGTATAGGTCCTAGGAGAAATTTTAGAAGAGATTATGTATGAATTTCATTCCTAAGTATGAACAGTTCATCTTAGTCCACCAATATTAATCCTTTTCTATGGAATCTATATTGGTGTCCTATTATGAAACTCGAGATTGTTGGATTCGTCCCTCGGTGTTCAACAATTCAATAGGTGAAGGTGGATCATTATCGTTTGATGGGGCTATTAGACCTATTTCCATTATTGAGTGGAAATGGGATGATGTTAAAATAGATTTGATGATTATTTACCCAAATCACCAAAAGGTAAGGATTCAAGTATTGGTGGCCTGGTTTGAAATCAATGTTCATGTGTACGTATGACCTAACATCTCCATTAACGGTGTAATTCATTTTTCTATATCTTAATTTTATGGATGACTAAAAATATGCATATAAGGAAAATATATTAAATTTACATAATGATAAATATTGTGGATATGGTAAATCCAATATAAATGAACATGGATAGTTTTCATCCATAAGAGAATGTTGGTCATCCTCTCTAGTATTAGTTTTTTAATAATCAAAAAATCATGTCAAATCATATTAATCATGTATAAACAATTAAATAATTATTATTTATGTTTCAATCTGTGAAATTATGGTTGTCTATGATGTCACATAAATTTGGTACATCATATTTACGTTTATATTTTAGGACTGTCTGGAAAAAAATATATTCCTAGTATAACAGACTGACCCCGATAGAAGTGATGAGATACCGACACCTCAGAGGACCTACAGATTCAAATGACTCACCGACGCAGATGACCTACAAATGAAAATGACTCACCAACATTGTTGACCTACTGATACAAATGACTCACCGACGTAGATGACCTTCTGATGAAAATGTCATATCATCAGTAAAAATGACCAACTGAAGCATGGTGCTAACGATGAAAGGAAATGCTGACAAATAAAATAAGTCGTCGATGGGATAACTCACCATCATAAGGAGATACTGACAGAGGACTCATTGATAAATTGACTAAAATTTATTCTACATTAAAATTATTTATAACACTGTTATTTTGATGGTTTTAATGGGACTTGTTAATTTAATTCCTTTTAGTAGACATCATAAATGAGAGTGTGAGCAATACAAGGTACTGTGTCTAACTCAAATATGAATATTTTCGTACTGTAATAATATATATTCAATGGAGAGAACATGAATGGAGTCACATGAACAGACACATGGAAACACTTATTCCGAAGAAGATACAAGAAGACATACTACGTGAACCAATCCAAAGAAGAAGAACATATAAGGAATTTTTCATTCATTGTTATTATGAACAAGAGAACATCCAATAATCAAATTCCCATTATCTCATAAAAACCAATGGAGATGATCCCCTCATATTATAATAAGATAGAGCACATTTATCCATGAAAATTTATATGTAGTGTCTCTTTCTAGAAGAGTACTCAAGCTTCAACTCTGATATGTCAAACATTCCAGAGATGAATTGAATCGCAATCAGAGCATCCCTACTCTTTTCTTAATGTATTCTGCTCTGTTGTATACCGTTAAAATAAAATTCAAGATGTGTATGTGTCTATAATACAACACTTATTTTATCCTTATATAAACTAGATGATACTAGATATCCTCAAACACCTATCGTTGTACACTTGTTTGTCCCAACAATGAAATGTGGAAGAGGTCATGTGTGACCTGGTTTTTTGTTTTCCCACATAGAATTAGATAAGAGGTCTTGTGACCTAGAAAATCCTATATATTTTTGTTAACCTAGATCTATAGTGAGGATAAAATCACAATATATTTATTTATTGGTTTAAGGTGATCAACAAGTGGAGTTCACAAGGTGTCGTCTTGAGACTGAACCACTTGATTTATCCACTGTGTGTTTCAATTTAGTATTTCTCTAAATGAACTCATATTCTAGAAAACTAAATTTTACTATGATAGTTATTATTAGATAGTGGTAATAAATATTTTTCCATATTATATTAGTTTCAAATGTTATATATATATATATATAATTTTATAATAATTTAGAATTAATCAATCTCTTGAGAATCTATTAGAACAGTAAAACTATTATAATTTTACTACCTTGGTTAACTGGCCTGTTTTATTTCAAATTGAGGGAATATTTTAAATAAAATTCTTAAGAAGAATTAATATAGGATATCAATTCACCCCATCTGGATTGTCCTACTCTAACAAACAATTAGTATGAGATGAGTTTCTATATACCCTATTTTCAAAATATTAAATCTTTTGTTAAAATATCTTTCAACAATGATTTTAGTTGATTTTTATGAATCTTAAAATTTATATTAATTAAATATTGTTAGTTATATATGAATTATAAGCTTTAGTCTTTATTATGGATAATATATTGGAAGGTTCTGTAACCAATAGACCTCTATTATTTAATGGAACAAAATATGCACAATGAAAAAATAAAATGAAAATTCACATTGAAATCATGGGTTTTGAGATTTGGAGATTAATTATAGACAAATATAAGATTACTACTTCTGATAAGAATGCTTGGGATGACCCAAATAAGAATACTTATAATATTAATTGAAAATCCATGAATTCCTTATAATTTTATTTATTAGGTGAAGAGTTTAACATATATATTGCATATAAAATTGCCTATGAAATTTGGGATACATAATCTCTATCACATGAAGTAACCACAATTGATAAAGAAATAAGACATAACACATATACTAATGAATTATATTTCTTTAAAATAATGATTGATTAGCCTATTTATGATATGTATCTTAGGTTTAATGAAATTGTGAATACAAAGATATCTGAGGGAATAGATTTTATAGCCAAAGAAAAAATTATGAGAATACTTATATGCTTACCATATCGAAGGGGAGGGACCACTATCTCAATTAGCGAATCATGTGATATTATCATGAATCATGTCATGGAGATAATAGGAATTTTGATTATGAATGAGAAAGAATTAAAATTCAAAAATAAGAGGATGATGAACCCAAAAGTAAATATGTGGCATTCAAGACTACAACCTCTAAACACAAGTAAAAGAAAAAATTACAAGTCCCTACAGAATTTTCTAGTTGTGAACAATCATCAAAAGATACTGATAAGAAAATGGCCCAATTATATACATGATTTAAGATGTTTTATGGATTTGTTTTCTAATATCATAACATTAATGGAAGATATGATCACAATGGGAACTAGAATAAGTACTGGAAAATAAGTGAAAAATTCGATGAAGTAGTCTCTTATGAATGTAAGGGAATGTGACATGTAAGGGATGATTGTCCAATGAAAAAATATAAGAGTATACTTTAAGAAAAGGATAGAAATTATAAAATGCATGTGAAGGAAAAATGGAGTGCTTCTGAGGATAGTTCATATTACTCAGAGTCTTCATTTGATGAAATTTCTGACAAGGCCAATGTGCATTTTATGAAAAACACATATGGGAAACACTTTAGTATCTAGTACTAAATTCATATTATTATAGAGATGATAGTGGTTCTAAAAATATGAAAAATGAGGAAATGTTTGAATACTAGAAAATGTTAAAAGTCACTTTTAATGAATCAAAATACACGTATAAATCCTTAATGAAACAATATGCTCTTACTTCCCTTGTTAAATCTGAAAATGTTGTAGAGAAGGAGAAAAATATTCAATTACTTAAGGAGAACAATGAACATATGTTATATAATGAAAAATTAAAAAGGTAACTACAAAAATTTATAAATATAAAACAAACTCTTAAAGATGTTCTTGGTAAAACAATTTCCCCTAGATACACTATTGGTATTGGATAACAACCTGGGAAAAGTAATCTCTCCAAAAACATGTTTTTAACCAAATTAAGAAAATATGTCTTTCTACATAGATATGAAAAGTCAGCTACTTGTTCTAGTTCTGAAAAGTCATTTACTACCTCTAGTTATTCTGAAAAAAATATTTTATATTACTCAAATATGTTACATAATTCTTATAAGAAACCAATTAAGCGGATGTGGGTTCTTAATGAAATGATTACTATTGTTACTAAACCCAATCAAATTTGGGTACCAAAATCTGTTTTTGATTGATATTTTTATAGGAAACATATTTGAAGAGCTCCTATAAAATTATATTGTACATGTATAGTATATTTTCAAGACACATGATAAGAGATAACTCCTGATTTAATAATTTAATAAAGATTGATGGTAGGAATGTCCCTTTTGGTGACATTTCTAAATGGAAAATAATTTATTCTTTCAGATTGGTAATTCTAACTCAGTTTTAATTTCTCAAGTACATTTTGTTGATGGATAAAAATATAATATTATTATTATATCACACCTATGTGATGATGAGTTTCATGTTAAATTTTAAAATTATTCTTTTAATGTTTTTATCTCTAAAAATGAAATGATATTTTCTTCTTTTCAAAATAAAAATTTTTATGCTATTAACATAGATTATGTATTTTCAAAAAATGATACATGATTCAGTGTATTTCACAAAGAGTCTTGGATTTGGAATAGATGAATATAACACTTTAATATACATTCCCTTAGGAAGCATTCAAGAAAAATTATAGTCAAGGATCTAACCAAACATGAGTTTCCAAATGAAAATTTCTATAATACTTGTCAAAAGGGTAAACATCACAAAAAAACTATTCAATACAAAGACAAAAGCTTCAAATTATCAACTTATCGAGTTGGTTCACATGCATTTTTTGGACCTTTTAAAGTATCAAGTATTAATTGGATGAAAAATTTCTATATTTTTTTAGATGGCTATTCTAGAAATACGTGGAACTACTTCATCGCTCACAATAGTGAATCATTCTCTCATTTTTCAAAGTATAATTGGAATGTAAACTATATTTGTGGACTTAGGATAAAATTACAATGATGTGGCTACTTCCATGAGTTTTAAAACAAATAGTTTGAATCCATTCTCTCAAAATATTTCTATAGTCATAACTAATCTTCCCCTAGGGCACCATATCCAAATGGAGTTGTAGAATGAAGAAATACAACCCTAAAAAAATTTCGATAACAAAGCTTAGTGAGTATGACTTACTTATTTACCTATGGGATGAAGTTACCAATACAACATGCTATATTATTAACATAATGCTAATCATACCTAATCCTTAAAAAACTCGTTATGAGTTATGGAACAATAGAAAACCCAAGATTAATTACTTCAATGTTCTTGGTTAAAAAGTTTATATCCATAACACTAATGATAATTTGGACTAATTTTCCTCCAAGAGTGAGGAAGGAATATTTTTAGGTTATTTAATCTATAGTATAGGTTATAATATTTTTAATATAAGAACCAAATGTGTGGAATAATTTGTACATGTCATATTTAATCAAACAAACCACATGAACATAAGACCTCCCTATAGAATCTTGAGGATGATATGTCAAATATGAAAATTACTTAAAAAACATCTGACCATCTTAGGAAGGAATATATTAAAACTTATAGTTTTGAAAATTCTCCATATTAAATCCATAAAGAACCTGAACCTATTGAAGAACCTGAATTTACTGGTCCTTTTTCTATACTAGTTAGAACCATTAAGAACCATCCTTTTGATGCAATAGTTAGAGATTTAGGTAAAGGAACACAAACTATATCTTCTCCTAGAAATCATGTTAAACATCCACATTTATTGTCATATCATGAACCTAAAAACATAAATGATTTTTTCAATGATAATTTTTCTGTGATGACCTTGTAAGAGGAGCTAAATTAGTTTAAAATGAATAAATTCTGGAAGCTTGTGGATAGTATTAAAGTCACATTTTCTATAGCCACAAAATTGGTGTTCATGAACAAAGTAGATGAAGTTGGTAACATATTTATAAAAAAAAGATACATTGGTTGCACAAGGATATAGTTAAGAATAAATAATTGATTATGAAGTAACCTTTTCACTAGTAGTAAGACATGAATCCATTAGAATGTTTCTTTCATAAGTATCACATCAAAAGTTTGAACTATATCAATTGGATGTCATGAGTGAATTACTAAATTTCATATAGTTGAGGATGTTTTTTTGAACAGCCACCTGGTTTTACAAAACCTCAATTTTCAAATAATGTTTTTAAATTGACAAAAATCATTATATGGTTTAAAACAAGCTCCTAGAGCTTGGAATGATAGGATCAAAACATTTCTTATTTATAATGGCATTACAAATGTAATAGCTGATCCTACTCTATTTATAAAAATAATTTCCAAATATGTTTTTGTAGTATAAATTTATGTAGATGATATTATTTTTGGATTATTATAAAATTATTTATTTATAAATTTTTCAAAGATGATGCAAAATGAATTTTAAAGGAGTTTAATGGGTGAACTAAAATTATTTATTGGATTTAAAATATTTCCAAATATGGAAGTTATTATCTTAAATAAAAAAAATTATACTAATGATATTTTAAATTTGTTTGTCTTGGATAGCACTAAAAGTAGTGATACTCCAACGAGCACTACCTATAAGATGGATTTTAAAGAAAATTGTAAATCTTTTGATCAAACCACTTATTGAGGGATGATTGGAATATTACATTCCTTAATTTCTATT
This sequence comes from Viscum album, assembly GCA_963277665.1. Taxonomy (NCBI): domain Eukaryota; kingdom Viridiplantae; phylum Streptophyta; class Magnoliopsida; order Santalales; family Viscaceae; genus Viscum; species Viscum album. Next base: position 2,122,222,408 of record OY728140.1, read on the forward strand.
CATACCGATAATATGTTTAGTGTTTTCATGTGTTCATGTTTCAAGAAATACCTAAAGAGTCGTATTTAAATTATGTTAAAATGATTTTCAAATACCTCAAACATACAACCAATTTAGGACTATTTTATCCTTGAGTTCAATCATACGACTTATCTAGTTATTTAGATGAAAATTTTTTTGGTTGTAAGTTATATAAAAAAAGAACCTACATAACATGTATCTTTTTTGGAATTTATCAAGTTTCATGGTGTAGTAAGAAACAATTTTTTTGCACTATCTACAACTAAAGCTGAATACATAGCTGCTGGTAGTTTTTGTGCCAAATCTTCTGGATGAAACACACATTATCAGATTATTGATATAAATTTAGACATATCCCAATAAATTTTGTTAAGACAACTGCTATTTATATTTATAAGAATCATGTTTGAAATTATACGAAAAAAAATTGATGTAAGGAATCACATTTTGAGATAAAATTATCAAAAAAGTGATATAACTTTGGTGTTTAATGGCACTGAATAACATAATGAAGACATTTTTACTAATACATTGATAACTGAATGAATGAACTACATCATACCTGATTTATGAATTATCAATCTACAAGACATTGTGTTGTTATTCCTTTGACCATTATGAGTGATGTTGTCATTCCGACGTTGTTGTCATGATAACAATAATGCTATGTCATTCCGAAAAAGTTGTCATGATGACACTGATGCCTTCTCATACCGAAATTATTAGTGTTATGAAAAAAATATCATGTCGACACTAATGAATCACTATATTTATTCGCTATTTTTTTTATTATAAAAATGACACTATTTCATAAAATTTTTTGACCCCAATATACAATTTCATGATTTTACGATTTAAAAAGACCAGAGAGTTATAAATTTGAACCAATACACTCTTCTCCATTTCCCCTACACTCTCCCATTAATTGTTCTTTCTCTACCCCGAACATTAACCTTCTATCCTCTATATTGAAATGATTAAAATGAAAAGTGTGAACCATGCTGTTGATGGTGGTGAGTCTCGTGCTTCAATGAAATAGAAAGGTGAATCGAGAAAATCATCATCTCCTATAAATCCTACTATGGAAAACAATGATGTAACTCTATCAACGATGTTCTTATGAAATAGATTTTAGAATGCATGTCACTATTGCTCAAGGTACTACAAGATCAAGGATGGCTTGAGTGGTTCTCAAATAATGAATGAACCTTTTACCCGATGTTATTTTATGAATTTTACATGAATATGGGGTGTTTGTTAAAATGAAGTGATGTTAAGTCCATAGTAAATGTGGAGAGAATATCATTCTCTTTAAGAAATTGGGATGAATGACTTAATGTTCCTTATGATGATGTATTTGATTATTATCAAGGTACCTATCCACATAAGAGTGATATTTTTTTATTTGAGACATATTTAATGGAGCTTACTAATAATGGAGGGCATAGAAGACCCATTTCTATAGAGTTAAGCGGATAATGTAAAATCTTCTTTATGTTTAACTTTCATAAAACCTATCCCTTAAATGGGGACATTGATTCTTTTAAATATCAAGACATATAGATAGTTTATCTACTATAGAAATGGATCAGGGTAAATTTGTGTAGATACCATGTTGTGAACATGAATGATATGATTAAACCATCCTGAGGAAATAACTATGTGTTCTATAAAAGGATGATATCAATTATGATAAAAGAGAAACGTTGTTTAAAAGAAGGAGAATATTTTATTTCTTAGTGAAATGGGATCTACCTCAGTAAAGATATTTATAAGAAGATGAAAATAAAATGTAACCCAAGGAAGAGAGAATGGGTTGGAGCTGAGGATAAGATATATAGTAAGTTCAATATTGTAGACTATCCAACTAGGTATAAGAATATGGCTGATCATATTCTATGATAAAATGAGGAATTGGATTACTCTTCAGAAGAAGAAGAAGAAGATCCTGTCACTCAAGTTAGAGATCCGGGATCCCCAATTGATGATAGAAGTGATCCTGACACCACTGATCTTCACAAAGGTATTTTCCTTTGGACCTCTGAGTCCTCCACTTACCTTACCCTCAGATGATCCCAAAATAGAAGATAATGGGTATGAGGAGATAAAATTATCAGTGAGTGGAATTTATAAGTAGATCTGGTGGCTCTGAAGAAGAATAAGAAAGTATAGATGATGAAATTTGCAGTTGTACTGAAGAGGAAAAGGTGAATAAGATGGTGATAAAAATGAAAATGAAAAATACGTCTCTATAAATGATGATAATTAATGATGTAAGAGTGATAATTTCAATCATATAAATGAAAAAATGGTAATATTTTGAAATTATTTATTCTTTGGAACTTGCTTAGTTGGAATAACCTCTTGAAATTGTTGTTGAAGTAAGAGAAAATTTTTAAGGTATTGTTGAAATATAAGCTCAAGAATTTCTTGTACCACAGTAAGATTATAAAGGAACAAAACCACATTCTGAAGATGAGAAACGGTAATGAAATCATAGATTGATGGGGAGCCTCATGGAAGAGAAAATAATTCTAGTTTAGAGCATCAAATTATAAGATGAAGAATTTGTACTATCACTACTCAAGATGACGATGTTATGATTGAATGGGAAAATAATCTTGGGTATGTTGCACTGGGATTAGATTATAAATATTTAGATAATGATGTTATTGTACATGTTGTAAGGGAATCAATGGATGAGACCTTTCCTAATGACTCTATCACTAAAGCAGGTTTTGAATGGTTTAAAAAAGAAGACTTTCCAAGTGTATGTATATGTGTTAAATATCAAATGGTACATTAAAATTATATAGATATAAGAGAAAACACTCGATGGAGTGATAAATTACTCTCTCTAGGATATTTAATAGAATAAATGAGGTAGTCTGGAGATGTGGTGTATATTCCATGTCAGACAGTAGTTATATGTGATGCTAATGCAGTTAATGTTGCACAGAATGTGAGAGAGGAGTTTCAACCCAACAATATTATAAATGCTTAGACAATTTTTTCTGGCACTACCAACAGGTAAAAGAAATGACTGGACTTTATTTTTCAATAAATACATTGACCTTAGAGTATAATGGTTGTGTGGAGATTGTATTTATGACTTTAAAGACTCATACCTCAACTCCTACTGATATTATTTTTATATCTGGCCATACATCTCAAACTGTAAACATTAAGGAAATCAGAAGTGTTGTAAAATAGGATCTTAATGGTCCATTTGATACAACTAGTTTAGTGATCCTAGAAAATAATAAGAAGAACATTAATCATGTGCCTCATGTGGTCAGATTCTATAACTAGGAATAATTTTTCACTCATGAGGAGCTCACAGAGAGGATAAATTCAAATTTCTCACATATTTACACCAACAACCAGTTGACAAGTCACCTTATATGTTTTGCAGAAAATTTGACTTTACCCCTAGTTACTAAAGAATTCAAATAAAAAGTGAATAAATTGAGATACTTTACTTCTCATTTGGACAAATTCCTGGAGGATAAGTAAGAATTTACGAAATAAATGAAGTATGGTGGTGAGATTATTGAGGATTTAATATAACTGTTAAAGAAACGTCTTCATGTACAAACTGATGCAATTGTAGTACATGTTGCTGCACCTCTTGGACCTCTTGGATCAGTGCCTATACCTCAGATGTTAGTTCTCACACTTTGACTTATATTTTCCCAATGATCCTTGTACAGGTTCATCCTCCTATGTTGTCACCACAGAAACCCAGTATTGTACCTAATTTTCCATAAGTAGTGATCCTACAACCACTAGGAATTTCTTCAGACCCTCCAGTTTCTTAACCACTACATACTATAACCTCTATGGATAACTATAAGAAAGTGAAGGAACCTCTTAATCCATATTTTTAGTACATATTATTCTCCAATATGGATTATTTCTTGACTTTTGTTAGTTTTTCATTAATTTCCTATAATAAATTGCAGTTTATTGATTAGTGGAATTTCCTGTTCTATCCTTTCTTCTATTTTTCTATTCATTATTACTTTGTGATACTTTATAATTCTATGCTATGTATTTTTTTATAATCCCAAAATGTGGAGAAATAGCTTGGATTTATCATTCTTTACATTACCTTTGCTATCACACATATATATGTTATTTTTCCCTTTGAATACTTTACTATTTAATGTAACTATGAACCTTATCTAGATATTATAAACAGTCATTCATGATGGGAAATGATAGGTATATTGATTTCATTACACATCCAATGATTTTATTGAATAATGACATTATTTTTTATCACAAAAATGGGGAGATTGTTGGACCATGGAAGACTGTTCGTCACTCTCTCTAGTATTAGTAGATTTAATCACCACAAATCCTGTAAACTAATATTAATAATATATTAACATTTAAATAACAATTATTTAAGTTTAAATATGTGAAATTATATAGATCTATGGCCTCACATAAATTTGGTACATTCTGTTTACATTTATATTGTAATACAGTTCCTACAAAAATATATTCAATGTATAACTAGTCTGACACCGATAGAAGAAATGAGATACTATTAGTTCAAAAAAACTACATATGCAAATGACTCACCATCGAAGATAACCTGCCGATGTAAATGACTCACTGACGTAGATGACCTACCTAAGAAAATGAATCAATGACGCATACATCCAACCGACTAAGATGACTTACCAATAGAAACAACCTAACATCAGTACAACTGACCTACCAATCCATGGTACTATCGATGTAAGGACACACAGATAGTTAAAGTGAGTCACTGATGGGATGACTCATTGATAGAAAGAAATACCGACTGAGGAATCACCTATAAACTACTTCAAAATCCATTTATTTTAAAATTATTTGTAATAGTCATATTTGGAGTGTTTTAATGCGACTAATTAATGTAATGAATTTTTACATACATTGTAAACAAGGATGTGAAAAATATGTGGTAATCTTTATACATCAAATATGCACATTTTTGGGCTGAAATATTATATATTCAAAGGAGATCCCACTAATGTAGACACTTGGATAGACTCTCAACAACACTTATATAGAAGAATATGAAATAAGAATTATTATGAGAACCATACCAATGAAGAAGAATCCACTAGGAATTTTCTTTCCTTGTTTTTGTGAACAAGAGAACCTCTAATCATTAAATTTTAATCATATTAGTAAAACCTATGAAGAAGAAATCTCATATTCTGGGATGATAGAACACTGTTCTCTAAGAAACTCTGTTATTAGTGTCTATTTTAAGAAGAGGACTCAAGCATCAACTCTGATCCATCAGAGACTCCAAAGCTGGATTGAATCACACTCTGAGCATCTATAATCCCTTCTTAATATATTTTTCTCAGTAGTGTACCATTTAACTAAACATTAGAGCTTTGTTTATTTGTACATAAATACATAATTTCTTCTATGATAAACTACAGGATACTAGATATCCTCAAAAACCAATCATCATACACTTTTTAACCACGTAGAACTATAGAAGAGGCTATGTGTGGCCTGGTGGGGTTTTTCCATTTATAACTATGGAAGAGGTCGTATAAATTAGATATTCTTATGTACCATTGTTAACCGCGGTCTAGGGTGTGTATTTGGGCTTTATATATGTATTTCTCGGTGTTCGGTGATCTCCAAGTAGAGTGGTCTAGGTATCAGCTTGATACTGAACCACTTTCTTTATCTGCTATGTCATTTAATTTATTCTTTCTCTGTTTTAACTAAATTTTTTAATACTAAATTTTACATTAATAGTTAGTCTTGGATAGTATTTATACATGTTTTTTCTTTATTAGAGTTGTATAAAACGTTGTATCAATATCTAATATTGTTATAAGTGATAATTAATCAATCTTCTATGAAACTATTTTAATAGTCAAACTATTATAATTTTACTACCTTGGTTAACTGGCCTATTTTATTTTAAATTGGGGAATGCTTTAAATAAACTTTTTAAAAGAATTTTTTATAGGAACTCAATTCACCCCCTCTTGATTATCTAACTCCAACCAATAGATATGAACTAATGAACTGGAATAATCATGATAAATGAAATACATATCACCCAGAAATGAAAATTTGAATTAATAATTATTGTCAAAAGAGGGTATTAAATTGTTATAAAGGGGTCATATATGATATTATATGTATTAAAATGTATTTTTAATAGATATATAATAAATTTTAATTTATTTTAAATAATTTTAGATCGATTAATAAGCATGGGGAAATCAATGTAAGGGTTTTATGTCACATTGTTATTATTTACGAGATCAATTATAATTATGCATCCGATGATGAAATATAATTATATATTTCTAAAAACTAATAAAATTTTAATATTATGTTTATTTTATTAAAATGCATGTTTTTATTTTTTTCCTTACATTATGTACTCAAAAGACTGAAAATAAGTTTTTATGGAAAATCCATCTCATGTATATCTTTATTGGAAACCCATTTTCATCTATACCCATGTTTTCTAAAAAAATTAAATAAGGATTATAATATATTACTATGATTTTTTAATGTCATGTTTCCCAATTTCTTAGTTTTTCTTTAAAAGATTTGAATTCAAATCTGTTTTGGGTTTTCAAATGTGGTTCTTTGTGACATTTTTGTCAAATTTCTAGATGGAATGACATTTTAATTATATATAATGAATAGATTTTCCCACTATCAATGAAAATTAATGCATTCAAAATCATTTTCATGTTTACAATGTAATTTAATAATACATTTTTCTTTAATATATCCATGGATATTATTTTTTAAAATAAAAAATAATTTTAGAATTGGAAAGACTATTTTCCTAAAGAAATGATCTAAGTAATCTTTCATAATAATTTTCCCTCTTTAACAAAATCCTTTGACTTTACATAATATTTATTAGGGTTATTATCTAATTATTATGAAAAAAATTAATGAAGCCTTTTTTCAATGGGTTATACTATGATGCAATGATTGTGAAACCCAATTCTTTTCATGGGTTCTGATATGAAGAATGGTTTATATGATGTTGAAAAAATGTATGACATTCATTATATGATCAATGTGACCTATTTCTACATCTAATTCATCAGATAATGATTTTTATCTCATTGGATAAATATGACTAGAATGGGGAGTGAACAAAGTTTAGTAAGAGACTTTTTTCACTCTGATAGTATTTAGAGTAATCCTTTACGTCTGGTAAGGTTTCTGGATTGATCCCAATAGACAATTATTGTTTTTAAATTGATCCTGGACTACTATAGAAATGATTTTATATTTTTATGTGTATGAAATAATTCTATATGTTATTCGAATGTTATGCTATCATGGATTAAGATTACATTATGGTTTATGTATTAAGAACTAGAATGTATTATTTCTAACACAAGTTTCGGATCTATGATAGGATTGGTATGGATTTAAACTATTAATATGATGTTCTAATTCCCTTATTATCATGTTTTTCTTATATGATCATTGTTAAGTCCCTTGTTTTCTATTAATGAGAATTAGAGCACACAAATTTCTCATATTTTCTTTCCTCGAGTTATAAAGAAGGGTATTAAGTAAGATATGTCTAAAAAGTGATATAATTATGACGAAGTAATTAGGGATGTAGATAGATATTTTATGAACTAGTTTTTTATGTTTCCATGTTTCTATTGATATGAGACATAAATGATTATGGAATGGATCGAAATGTTATGTAATTAATATTACCCTATTAAAGGGTAATATCTATTTATGAAAAGTATGGTTCACTATAATTATTGAATAAATATATTATATATTTCATGATTTATATTATATAAATATATTTCAGGAATTCTATATCTAATTTCAACAATAAGTGATCATAGTAAAACAACCCGCATAAAATGAACTTACTAAGATGAAAAGTTATTTTTTGATGGATGAAATATTATTTTTCATTTTACTTATTCTAATAATTATTTCAATTATGATTAATCACGTTATTATATTTTAAAAAAACTCATTATACTTTTATGATAGTTATATTACAAAAAAATATTCACTTGTATGTCCATACTCATACATAGAATGTAGTAAATTCTAACTAGATCAATTTAACTTTCATCATGAATAATTCTATAAATTTATATAAAGGATGGATTTATAAACATAATATCGGACATTAATAAGTGAATAATTACTATTTTGGTTCTTTATTTGTAATTTAAATTTATAACTAATTAATTAAGATGACAACGTTCCATAGTTATAAGTAACTAAAAAGTCATTTCACATCCTTCATCATCATAGATAGTAACAAAAAAAATCCATGGTATGAAATTATAACATTTTAAATTGTTAAAACACATTAATTAAAACAGATATAATGATCATGTAATGATGAAATTTTGTAAAAGAATGAATAATAACACATCTATTATAAAATAACATCAAAAAAATCAAGATTAATCACAAATAATATGCAAAAAGTTAACAACTAGCTAATATACACATAGTGAATAATTATAAATTATGTCTATAAAAGAATATATATATATATATTAATAAGGTTTTAATATAGGTTTTTTACAAATTTATCTTAATTATACATGAGTTTTGATTGAGTACCGGTAAGATGGAATATAATGTATGGGTTTTTCTTGAAGGAGCATATTTTCATGTGTCATGAAGATTCCTTTTGAATATGGTTTTACAATAAAGATATAGTACCTTATTTGATGATAAAATAATGCCTCCTCTTGTATATATGAAATTTTTTAATTTACATCAACCCTTTGATGAATTTATTTCACAATAGTATATCATTGTTGACAATAATCCACATCCACTTTAATGATGGATTCTTGTCCTTTTATATATATCCCTTTACAACCAATGTTCCCCTATTTATATATAGACAAAGTTTTGTGTTATACTAAGTTAGCCTTCCTATTTGCATACTCAACTTTTAGAAATGATATTTTGTTACTATATTTATAATGTCTGTTTTGAAAAAATTTATTTTAAAATATCAAAATGTTTTTCCATATATTCATTATCAAATATATTATTTCCATTACAAATTTGATTAGATAATATTTATATTTTATACATAAAATTTTATTGATGAATAATTTTAAAAAAATTATTATTTGTTACTTGACCATTTAAAAAACATAATTTTAATGTGATCCTAAATATATTAAATTATGATATTGTTAAAAATCATGAAACCCTATTATAGTTTATCAAATATTTTCCACTTTTTAATAAATGGATTTATTTCCTTGTAAATTATGTTTCATAAATAATGGTATAAATTTTATTATGAAAACCCCTTTTGGGAGATTTATATTTTTGGAATCATTCATTTTAATTATTAATATCATTTTTATGGATATATATTTACAATATTCTCCAATCAATTTTTTATTCCCTGGTATATGTTTTATGTGATGAATGAACCTATTTTATTCAAATGGGTTTACTTGATATATTGAAAGGATTTCTATTTTTTAGAACAAATATATATGTATCAATGATAGATGGGGTGATATATCATGATTCAATTCATTGGTTAATGTTTTATATCCAACGAGATAATGCAGTGTGAGCGTCCTTAAATATGCATAGAAAACTAAAGCATGAGTTTCTTTAATATGTCCATGTACTAAAGGGAGATCCTTATTAAAAATTCATACAAACTAATGTGTGGGTAATATTGTTTATTTTCACACCCCAAATCATTTAATTATTATTAATTAATCAACTAATTAATTATTTAATTAATCATTGTGTTTGAGTCTTTTTATTTAGGATATTTTTTAGGTTAGGTTTTTTATATCGCCTGGTTTGGCCACATGGTTGACCAAAAAAATACGATAGACTTCCTATTATGGTTTGTAATGAAACAAAGCTATTTTTAACAATAGGAAGATGGTTTTCCAATATATTTAGACAAACCATGACAAGTTCCTTGTACTAATAATATAAGGTGAATTTTTGGAGAATTATTATGGTTAACCATGGGTAAACCATACGATTTGGATAATTTTAAAAAAAATTAAAATTATATTATACACTTTAAATTTATAAAACTCATAATAAAAGTAAAACCCATATCCCACCCAAAATCAACCATCTCCCATCCCAATATATTAAAACCAACTTTATCCCCCACCATGTCCCCTCCTCTCTACCACTAAATTTTATTTGGTTATCTCTCATTGATTTAAATCACTTGTAGCTTAGGTAATATTTCAATCCTCTTCTTCCTCTATCATATTACATAAACTTCTACTTTCCCTCTCCCCTTATAGTGAATACAATTTTTTCTGAATCATAGATTGTTTTGGTATTAAATTTCATCCATTTTATTTGGCTCTTAGGGTGTGTGATGTCTCTAACAAGTCACATTAAATCCATATCGAAGGTTGTGGTCCACAATTATCAAATGAAACAAGGTCAATGTTGTTTCACCCTATTTATGTAATTTAATTATAAAACCCTTTATTCCATTTTTATTCTATGTTCATTGTATTTATTAATGATAATTATTGAATCAATTAACCATCTTGAGAGTAAGAACATGTTTTAATTTGTTTCCATCAATTGTGATGATCATTTCTTTATAAGTAATGATTCAAAAATTATATCATGACTTCCTTACTTACGGATGTTTTAAAAACTTCATAATTGGACCATTTAAAATGATTATTTGGTTTTAAAGATGTCTATGTGACATTAAATTAATTTTATAATGTTTCTAAATTTTTTCTTGGAATGTAATGTATTTGTTTAAATTTTATGTATTGATGGATTATTTAAAATTATATTTTAATAAAACTATGTGGTTTATAAATTATTTTTTCATCTTTGCTTCTTATAAGAATATATATTTATAAATAAATATGTGTGTGTGTATATACCAATTCATAAAAGAGTGTATAAATTAATAACATAAGATTAAAATTCATAAATATATATGTTTTTGTGTGTTACTCTATATAGGAAAAAAAGGGAGGAAAATTTTGGGTTTTAAATTAGTTTCTATATTTTGGTATCAAAAATGCATTTTATATGATAAAAATATAAACTATGATTCTCAGTTGGAAACTTTACATAAGTTTATAATTTTTTATGGATTTTAAAATGGAAAATATTTAAATACTAATTAGAACTCACTTCCTGAAGGAGTTTTATGAATAGAAGGAATCCTCTATTGGTAGTTCCCTGATTTTAAATTGTTATATAATAAACATAATTTTTTGTGACATTTTGTAATATTGTTTGTGGATATATTATTAAAAACTCATGGAAACCCTAGGTTCTTGTGTTTGTTAACCAATAATGGATGAGATCCCTTTACATTTATCGGTCTAGTAATGAATGTACATTATTTCCACTAGAAAGTGATGTGATATAATCTATTTCTACTAAATGCTAACAAATTATGATATTTTTTATTCCAGCCCGTATTAACCCTTATAGTGTTTATCTATTGATTATAATATTAAATTTTTTATTATATTTTTTTAGCATATATTTTATTACCCTTGAATTACATCCTTTTATTCTTTTTATATTATTTTATTCTTTCTAAAAATATTATTCAAAGGTTTATTTTAAATCCTTTTTTAAATGTGTTTAAAAACCAGATGTTCATGGGAGTGTATTAAACATGATATTTTAATTTTATTAATCTATTTCCCAGTGACTACATTAATTTAAATGAAATAAAAAGATAGAAGTATAATATAATATTTTAAAATTTTTAATTATTCTAAAAAACCTGATTTTTAATTTATATATTTCAAACTATAACTAAATGTGTCCTTTTAAAAAAATTTATCAATGGGGTGTGTTTTTATTAAGAGGGATATATATATTATTTCTCATGAATATAATATCATTTTATTTATATGATTTTTATCTTTTATTACATCTCATTAAATGTTGATATTTTAGTTATGGATGGTGAATCCTAGAGTCACATATAGATATGTTAGAGGATTATTATAATTTTTCTATCTTTTTTCACCTCATCCAAATATGAAATTATTTTTAATGTGTGTAGTGATATTTATTCTATTAGACAAATAAAATGAATTTTGTATGTAGATTTATATAATATTATAAGGTAGGTTGATTGGGATTTGAATATATTCATTTTTTATTTTTTTTATCTTTCATTTCATTCAATTTGTTTTTTATACTAATTTTTTCAAGAATATATGTCTAATTTATTCAAAGGCCATACCAAATTTACTTTTTCCAATTTTTTAATGTTTTTATTTATAAGATAAATCATTCCCACCTGCATATATCTAATGTTCATGTTTTTTATGCCACCTCAGAATGATCAAGAATGAAATTTATGGTTGTCACATGCCGGATCATTTATCTGATAGAGGTACAAGTCATGCTAGATTTCGGTATATTTTATTATATCATTCAGTTATTAAATATGCCAAGGTTTTTAAAATGTACATTTTTATTTAGGTTGTTTGGTATATGGTGATAGGATTACTGGGGCTCATGATTTTGGTTATGGGATGGTGCCAAATCGTCACAACTACAGATTAAACCTGAGTTACAATGGGATTTTAATATTAAAATATGTTTTTATGATTTTATTTTTCACTATTTATAAATTTATTTTCAATTGAACATATTATTTTTTAACACTTTTGAGTAATTTTTAACTTATTTTGTTTTAAGGATGAATCCAAATTTTAGTTGGAAGTACATGGTGAGCTCACATGACTTTATAACCCCTATGGAGCCCATGTACATGGTTCTTTATCACTCTCGAGGATATTTTTATGATTAAAATATTGTCCACTAAGACATGAGATCAATGTTTTCATGAACCCTAGTGTTTTCTAGGTTTTATTTATGTTGTGAGATATTAATTAACAGTGTTTATAATGTGTTTTCATAAATATATTTTAGGTTGTAAACCGTTTTTCATTTAAAATTTAATGATTTCAAAAAGGAATCAAACATTTTTGATTTTTTTCAAATGAAAATATGGTTTCAAGGCTTTAAATTTAGTTTCTATTTTTAATGAAATTTTTTGATTGGTAAATGTTTTAAAAAATAAAAATAATGGTATTTTAAAAAATATAATTTAGATGAATAAAATCATGTTTTGGAAAATTTATGAAGGAGTTTTCAAAATAATTTATAAAAAATACACTTCATTAAATTTGTATAATGTGTTTTTCAATAAAAAAGAAATAAAAAACATTTTCATTAATAAAATATTACATTTTAGAAGATGGATTAAAGTAAATTTTATAAATTTTAAATAGGGATAGATTTTTTAATGTGGTACTTGTAAATTTAAATCCTTTTAGTTATTTTTATTTTTTATGTTTGAAAATATTTAAAAAAATATTGTGATATATATTCAATGGGTTTTTGATTTTAAAAATTAGTTTTCATAATTAAATTTAAAATTTTAGGGTTTTGAAGGTGAAAAGACGGAAATGTTGCAAAGGGAATTTAGTTTTGGTGAATTTTATCATAATATCTAGTTTTTTATTTATGTTTCGACTATTTGATTCGTATTTGGAAATAATGAATCAAAGGACTCATGTTTCATGATATTTTTAGTATTACCTAGTGAAATCATAGTTAATAGTTAATTTTCAGCCACTAGGATGTCTACATTGGTTGTATAGGTGAATACATGTTTCAAGAATTTGTGATGTCTATATATTTGATATTGTTGTGTGTTGATATAGTAAAATCAATATATTTGAGAACATTTCTGAATTTGTGTCCCTTATATTTCCCCATTGATTAATCATTTAGTTTTGATTCCTATTTTTGTAATCATATCAATTTTTATTCACATACCCAAATTATTATTATATACTATTATATTTATGGGTGAGTCTAGAGTGAGTGGTTGGGGTGATTTCTATGGGTTATCTATCATTTAATCGGTCAGATTCGCCATGGTTTAGTGTTCTAAGAGTAGGTATCGAGTTATCCTCCCTTGACCCAAGGATCGGCCCAATATTAATACTATTGACATGTATTTATTTTAAGCATTATTTATTATAATCTCCCCCTTTTCCTTGTCATCCAACCTAATTTTCTTCATTTAGGATAGTTTTTTATTTATAGTACTTGGTTATAGGAAGTGATTATTGTTTACGGGGTACCTTTTTTGAGTTGTATTTAATCATTACTAATGGTTTTTATATACTATTGGATGTTTCTGAATTCTCATGGAATCTCTTTGTACTATTACACATTGTCTACTATTTTTACCCTTGATAAGGTTTAATTATAGTTTGTTATTTTGGTTTGAAATCAATTGTTCTATTATGGAGGGAGTGGCATCGTCTTGATGGAATTATAGATAAGGTGTTATGTTCTATGATTATTGTTGGGTTTCTTATGGTGGATGGTGTAGGCAGTGTATTGTGTATCTATCATTTTTTGTTCTGACAGATAAGTACAAAACATACATGGTGGTGAGGCCTCATATTAGTCTTGGTTTTTTATTATTCATATTTGAATTTTTTGTATCTATTTTCTTCCTTGGTAATTTCTTCCAAGGGGTTTGGTTTGGGAAGGGTTCATTTTTTCTTTTAAGTGTCATTTATAATTAATAAATATAATGAGTATCATCCTTCCTATTTTAAATCTACTTCGTCGACTAGGATTTCACTGCCTTTCTTGGGACAAAAAATGATATGGTGGGGGAAATTGTCACCATCCTAGCCTTGAAAATTATTAATTAATTAATTAATTTACTTTATTAGTAATTGTGTTTAGTTGTTTTAATTTTTTCAAAATTTTCAAAATTTAATGATCTTGTGCTTATCGTTGGGTCTAGAAGCATAGTTGGACAAACCATGTCATATTCATGAGATTATGGTTTGTAGTAATATAGATCCTTTTTTCATGTTTTGACTACTATTTTCCAAACTATGTGGAATAGCCATGTGAAGTGCACAGTGTGCATATTAAGAGGTGAAGGGTCGGCCCAGCTCGAGAGGAACCCCCAAACACATATCCTCCTCTCTACTACACCTAGTTTTTGGGTCATATCTTGAATATCTCCAGCACTTCTAACTTAGGTATTATCTTCCTATCATGTTTTTCCTCTTTAGGCTTCCTTATTCTTCTTCTTTACACCCCTTGTTTTACATGTGATTTGTTCGAAACCATTGTGTTTTAGGGCTCTAAGTTCATATAGTTTTCTAACCCATGTCATGGTTAATATCTCCCATGGGTTAAATTTAACCCATATTCAAGGTTTTTAACATCAAATGTAGAATGAAATGAGTACAACATAGTTTGAGACCTTTTTATGTATTTATTTTCTAGAACCCATTATTTCTTAATTCTTTGGTCTATGTTTGAGGTGTTTATTAATAATTTTTTTGTATCTATATACCTTTTTGTGGGAAACAATGTTTCGCCTATTTTACATAAAATTAAATGGAATTTACTATTTAAATACTGATTTAAAAACCATTTAGTGGCTTCCAAACACATGGATGTTTTATAAACTACCTAATTTTCCATTGTAAATGGATTATGTGGTTTTACAGTGGATTTTAGGTAATTAAACTGATTGTTCTATTGTCTCTTAAATTTTACATGGAACTTCAAATATCAATTGACATTAAAAGTTATAATAGATAATATAAAATTATTTTTTATTAAAATTTTGTGGTTTATAATTATATGTTTTGATTTAGAAGGTTATAAAAATATAAAATGTTTAATATATGTGTGTGTGTTTTTGGACTGGTTCACACAAGAGTATTTGAAATGGATCCAATAAATATATATATAAGTGTATATGGTAATAATAATGGATGAAATTTTTGGGTATCAAATGTGTTACTCAAATGTTTTTTCAAATGAGATATATTTTATGACGAATATAAAACATAAGGAGTGGTAGGAACCTTTCAATAAATGAATACTCCTTTATTTTTTTTAGTATGGAAAATACTTGAGTATTAATTGTAACTCACTTTATGAAGGACTTGATGTGTGGTTTGAAAATTCCCATTCTTTTTCATTGATTTTATATGGTAATGGAATTTGAGAAATTGATTTGTGATGTTGTGTAATATTATTTTAATTTATAATATTAAAACCTAATGGGAACATTCTGTTCTTGGGTAGCTAAATCTAAATATGATTATCTTTATTTCAACACATTGGGCTGGATAAGACTATGAATTCCTTCCACAAGTTAGTGAAATGTTATTATCCCTTTCATCCAAAGTTTTATCATTGTATTATCTATGTTTCTCCAATAACATAGTTTTCATTAGCGTGTTTCTCCCATGATGATAATTTTAAACATTGATCGTATAGTTTTTAATATTTATTCCTTACATTATACCACCCGTTATAGTCATTGTTTATTATTAGTAAAAAAACAGTATTATTAATGTTATTATAAAACCTATTTTAATTGTTTTTAAATTAAAATTTTCAAGTGATTACTTTAATCAATATCGATTCAGCCCAGTAAACTATTCCCAAGTTACTACTTTCATTTAAAAAATAAAAATAGAGTTTATGAAATTATATTGGATTTTAAAAAATTATTATTTAAAAAATAATATATATTTTATATATTTTAAATTGGGACAAAATGGATGAATTACATAAATATTTTACACGTGGTGTGGTTTCTATTCGCATGCCTATTGATATTGTTACTCACACATATAAAAATATTCATTTAGAGATTAGGGAATGTATTTTATTTCTCAAGATTAATTGATATTTTTTTTTATGATGGTGAATCATGGATTCACATAAGGGTATGCCCATAGTTTTTTATATTATTTTCTTTTATTTGATATGAAAAATAGTCCATTTACATGTTGTCATAGGTTCACATTATTTGTTCATGGAAAAAGAAAATACATTCTTGAGGAAGAATTATATCTTATTATATGAGAGGTTTACTAGAGTGTACATAGGTTTTTTTTTTCATACCACTAATTTTATACAATTTTAAATTCTTATTTTTTATCCTTGTTGTCTATCTTATGGACATGTCATGCTATATTATTCTTTTTTTAATATTTTATTTAATGTTTATATTTTTGGGTGATATCATTCCCACTTATATATATAATATTACCTATCACTTTACTCAACCCTAGGGTGATCAAGAACACACATCATAACTCTCATGGGACATCTTGTGCATCCAATAAAAGGATAGGTTAAGTTGATTTATGATAGATATGCAAACAATATGATTCTAACATTTTCTAATTTTTTCCAGAGATCATTTTAAAGTTTTGTATTAAGACTATATAACAGTTATATTCCTTATTCATATTCTTATTCCTAATATATAATTTTTATTATCTACTGCTTCCATTATATTTTTCATTGATGTATGTTTTCTCTTACCTTTTATTCTATCCTTAATTATCGAAAAATATCATTTCCATGTTATTTAAAAAAAATATTTACCTTATCATGTTAACTCATTCTTGTGAACTATTCCTTGAGGAGTTAATAATAGTTTTCCTCATTGAAATAATTTGACCTCACCCATTTCATAGGTTTCCATTGCTCAGGTTGTGAAGATGACTATATTATGCGAGGGGTATAGAAAGGTTTTTAGAGGTGCTTCACTATATAGTGATTTATTCTAATGTTACAATATAGTATATTTATATAGATAATCTCCAAGACACTAAACATTTATTTCATTTGGTTTTAGTAATTTTTTTGAAATGTATTTTCTAAATCATGATATTAATGTATTATTTGTCTCATATTTATCTTGGGACTCCTTATATGGTATCAAGGGAGGGTTTAGTAATTTTTTGTATATTATTTTAGTCGTTTTTGGGATTATTTTAGGGAAATTTATTTAAAAACGTATTGATAAATATGATGGATATGTCTAAGTATAGGATAACAACATGATATTTTGGTAAATTATATACTGTGTTGTTATCCTAAAAATATAGTTACTATGAAGTATTAATGTTGATGTTGGACATTACATATATCTACCAAGTGAAAGTAACCGTTTAAGTTGCATATTGGGTATTAACTAAATATTCTCCCAGTGAACAATAAAGAGGCTTAACTGTACTTTTTCTTTGATACTTCTGGGTGTTATGATTTTTCGGATTATCATTATATTTATGAACCACTATGAATGATTTCAATATATAACTAGTTATGTTAAAAATATAAACATGGATATCCAATATTTAAATATATATAGATTCATATGTTAATTTATGCATGTCATTTATGAAATACTCTTTCTAGGTTTATATTCATGTTAAATGTATATTATTTAATATAAGTATACAAATTACTAAATTACTATTAGTCAAGGGAATGGGAGGAACCCAAAATAAAAAAGTAAAAAATGGGTGTGATTACAGTATAATAAACACACTAGATCCTAATAGAA
This sequence comes from Viscum album, assembly GCA_963277665.1. Classification (NCBI taxonomy): domain Eukaryota; kingdom Viridiplantae; phylum Streptophyta; class Magnoliopsida; order Santalales; family Viscaceae; genus Viscum; species Viscum album. The sequence continues at coordinate 2,122,240,868 of OY728140.1, forward strand.
AATTATAGTTTAGTATACTAGGGATAGAGTAGTACTATGATAAGTGATTTCATGAGAATATAATAACCAAAAATCTAGTTATAATTCATATTGTTGGATTAGATGTAATAGTAGGAATGTATTATCTCTCTAAATATAGTGCACAAACCTAATTTCAGGATAAATAAATATCATTTTACATCCTAAATCATCATATTATCAAGTATTAATTCAAGGAATATTATGAAAATCCATTGGAAGAAAATTTTATAATATAGGTTTTTCTTTCATTAAAATGTTTGATTCCTGGATCAAATCATAATGGTGTAAGTCGGCAATGATGAAAGACCTATTGTATGAGATTATACTGATATATTTCCAAATAATCTATGTAGTCATCCTATTTATTATGATGCCGAGTTTCAATCAAACTCATACTGAAATACATTCATATATCAATATGTCTTTATACAATGGATCTAATTTAATTGTATGAATTAATAAATAAACAAAAATACAATCTATATAAGTGTTTTACATGACCTAGTTCTTCATTATGGGTTGCACCGATCCACTCTGAAAAAATTATGATGGATCTATTCCTCTTGGTATTTATTATCATGATCTTAATAAAATCATGGTCAATAATATTTATCCTATATCTAGTATAAATGATTAGTTTGAAAAAATCAGAGGATATCAATACATCTCAAAAATTAAATTTTTATATGCATATCCTGTATTCATGGATAAAAAGGAGGGCATTGCCAAGATATCATATCATATGAGATATGGAAGCTATCAAGTTATAGTGATTCAAATTTGTATTATGAATTCTCCTAATATATTTATATATCTAAAGAATAGAGAATTTAGAGACATCCTAGATTAATTTTCATTTTTTCATGAATATATTCTTATAAAATAAATTCTCAAGGAAGAATTTTTTTTTCATTTGTGGATTGTGTTAAATACATTGAGAAAGGATAAGTTATTGAGATGAAGAGGAGTTATGCTGTTTTTAATTAGAAATAAGAATGTATTAATATTGTATTATTTTTTTCATTTTTTTGAATCACATGAAAATGTTATGACTTCCCTATGCCATTTCCAAATAAGAAATACTATATATTAGAATATGAGTTTAATAGACTACAGTGATTAGACGAAAGGTGGGATAAAATGTTTGTCTATTTCAACTCATAGATATATGATATAAAGATGGATGAACTGAGTAAATTATAAAGTTTCTGTCATATTTTCAAATAAATATTTCATATGATTCATTATTTTTCTTCAGAACACAAAACATTATTATCATTTTAATGTATTCTAGATCCTAGATCATGTTAGTCGATAGAATAAGTTAATAAAACTTAGAGGAACTGTTGTTATAGGACAAATAGAAGTATTAGAGATTGTGGTCGATGATGTGCTAGATGAAGATATATATGAATTATACTAGAAGGATTTGTAAAACAATCAAGATGTTAAGTGGTGAAATTGTGGATTTTGACAAAAAAATTAACAATATAATTAATTTTTCTGATTAGAGAGAGTGATTTCATCAAACATATGTTTTCAATGAAGTTCATCAGATAATGGATACCAAGGGAACTCATCTGACATGATGGACCAAACAGAGCCCTGTATAAGGTTGATGTATGGGTTAATTTTGTTAATCCATCGAATATATAAATTTCTACTAAGTGGTATAAATTAGTTATTTGCCATAAATATATGTATTTATGAAAATGTATCAGATGCATGAATTTTTGGAATCACTAAAAATATTTTTAAGGTCATAACTTATGTTAATATTGATCATTATGTTCAATGATTCAAAAATTATGATGGAATGATAATGATTATTTCTACAATTTTAGGATTATTTGAAGAATGTTTTGACTCAAGGATATAATGAATTAACTATAATGAATGTTGAATTCTATAGGGGAAAAAGATTTAATGTAATCATGTAAAAATTATTTGAGTTTGATATTCCAAATTAAAATAGTAACATTGAAATTTATGTTTTCACACCTCCTTTATTATTCAAAAAATCACTGCCTATATAAAGGGGAAAATTATATCTATAAAAATTATGATCAATTTTTTTCTACTATATGAATTATTGATTAATTTAGGTATGCCAAAGATTTATAGATAAATTTTTCATGGAATTAGATAAAATTACACTAGACATAGTTTTAACAAATAAATTTACCTAATAGTCTGTATTAAAAAAAGGGAAAAGAAGAAACATAACAAACAAGCTATAAAAATAAGGATATCAGACTGAGGTTATCAAACGTATACTAACATATAGACATGTTAAGATGATAAAGCTGAAGAAAAATATACTGATTATTTTTGTTCAATAAATTGAAAATGTTGAAGACTAATTTATAGGTAGGAATGTGTGAAGAAATTACAAGAAGCATAGTAATAACATTGAACCCTATTAGGGAAGGTTATTTTTTCTGAATCAATTATTCTATCATATTATCTATCTTAGGAGAACATTAATTATATTTGAACTATAGTTCTATCAATGTAATGTATATTACCTTATTTTATAAACCACTAAATGATTCTTTTCTACTATTTATGTGTTATTAGATTATATCCAAACTGTGTGATGGACTATCTACTCTTATTGAGTAGAGAACCATGTAAAAACATTTATTTATGTGTGTCTTCTTGTTTGTGATTTTCCTCAACATTCAACTCTCATTAACCAAAGGAAATGTATGTCTCTAAATAAGTAAAAATAAATAGGTATTATCTATAATTCACCCCTGCCCTTCTATGTGATCACAAAAATTATAATGGATCCTTTCATTCAACCTCAAATTCAATGTCCCTCCATCTAATTTTTTTTGTGTTAAGTATAAATAATTGAAAATTTTTCATGGATGTTCATAACTATTAATATAGTAATTGAATTTATCTATTAAATGTACATAAGATTAATTTATAAAAGTATTGAATTTCCACTTATCATTTATCCATTTCATATGATGTTCAAAAATCTACTACATATTTTTTCAACCTCCGATTGGGGGTCCTCCCTTAATAGCTATGATATGTAAAATTTGGATAATGATAGGCATCCCAGACATTATATACTTTCCTCACACACAAAAAGTGAATTTTCAATGGTTAATGGAATTAGAATAGTTATTGGAATCAAGTTAAATCTAATACCCTAGTTTTCATTTTTTTTCCTTTTAATTTAGTTTATATTTTCTTTATTATGTTTTTTTTTTAATTTTGATTGTTTTCGGTGGTTGTGGGTTTTATTCTGTTGATAGTGTGAATGGTATTGGGATAATGGAATGGTGGGGAGTTTGAGATACCCCTAGTGTCACTTCTCAATTTTATATTTTTGTTGGACGATTTTCCCCCTTTATTTAGATGAGTTTCTACATGAAAATGGTGATGTTTAGGGTCCTTTTCTTAGTCACACGGTTAAAGTGCATAGTTAAACTAACCATGTGGCCTAAGTGTGTAGATCATGAAACTCTTGATATAGGGGAATTTCATAGTTTTCACATGGTTTGTTTGACTCTGATAGTTAGCCATGATGGTGTCTATTATTTCATATAGAGGTTTCACGATTAGATCATAGTTTGGGAAACCATACAGTCAAACCTTTCATAGTGTCTAGTTCATTAAAAATGCGATTTTTCACTTATACCCTTTTTGGGATTTAATACCTAATCACCCGATTCTTCCTCCATTCTATTTGTATGAACTTAGATGGATCTCCACTTCATTAGCATGCCTACCACCACCTTATATGGTGATTCAATGGTGATTTCTTCAGGTTTTTGGGGATAAATCATCAATGTAATCTTTTCCATTATTCTTCCTTATCCGTATTCAAACATGTTTTGTGGTTCTTCTTCTTAGCCAGTATAGTGAGTCTACGGTTCATGATTCCCATGGTTTAAATTAATGGTTTCTTCATTTATAATGTTCCTCATATACATTCTTTCTTCTTCATATTTTTTGCGATTTTATTTGCAGTGGGTGTCGTTAATGAATCATTAGATTGAGGTTGGTTTCACATTGTAATTTTCATTTTTAAATTTATTAATCCTTTTTATTGTGATCCAAAGATTATTTGGGTACTAAATTGTTTTTGATTATTTGTAAAATAATTTATTTACAATAAATTATGTGATTTTCAAATTGTTTTTTAGTATATGGAATTGTTTTATTATGTTATTCACACCATGGTTTTGATATATTTCTAGGTTGACATTCCCCTGTGGAATATGGTTTTTAATAATGGTTTTTATTTTAAATGTATGTGTGGAATCTAAAATGGTGTTTTAGATTTATCAAATGGATTTATAAATGGTTATGGACATGAAAGTTGTGTTTGTTTAGTAATTTTAAATTGTCTTGAAAATGGAAAGTATATTTTTTATTTTCCTTTTGTAAATGTGTGATTTCTCCAAGGATGTTTGAGGACCATTGGGCATTTTTGGGAAATTGGTGTTTCTGAAAACTATCCTTCGACAATTCTTTTTCCTCAGTTTTGATGAATGTTGTGGGAGGTCTATGTTGAGAGGTTCCCTTGTAATTAAATGGGTTAAAAGAAATATATTGTTCCTTGGGGTGACTCGGGGTGTGACTTATTGGGTGTGTTTCTTCTGTATAATTAATGTGGATAATATTGGAAACTTATTCGGAATTTTTATCTCATCTCACTTTAGTATTGACGTGGAAACCTAGAATAGACCGAATATTTTTAGTGAATAGTTGTTTTTCTATCATCGGATTTCACTCTAGCTAGTGGCCATTAAAATGAACCTTTCTTCTCTTTGGGATAGTTCCCCTCTATCAAACCATGTAGGTTGAGATCGAACATGTGGGAAAGTTAATGTGATTGAGTGAGGCATGACTTCAGGATGATTTAGATGTAATCATGTTCTAGATTATTCCGCTAAGTTCCAAGGTTCTCCCATGTTCTTCAGCACCTAGTTTTCTATGGATGTTGATTGAGATTCTTTGTTGGTTGGTTACTCTTTCATTATATTTTATTATTTCCCTTGTTATGTGATAACTTTTTATGTTTTATTGTATCATGTAATTATTTTTTAAAACTATTTTTTCGGTTTTCATGAGATTATAGAAATCAATTTGGAAATTATTAACACTCCCCTTATCCCCTTTTTAGAAAAAACATCATAATTTTCATGGGAGATTAAAATGCATTCTTCTTGTAAAAGATCCAAGACTTAAATTAGAAAAGGGAAATGTAAAAAGTTTTATTATAAAGTGGAAATATGTGAAAATATAAGTTTTATATATTTCATTTCAAAATTGAAATTTTTGTCTCTTTTTAATAACAAATTCATTGGGAATAGATTTTCTAGGAACATATAATGTGTTTTAATAATCGTGCCTTTAGTTTCTTCTTGTTTTTATTTTATAATACAGGTTTTGGTTGTATATTGATCATTGGGGGAAATGTTGGGTTTGGGGATCAGAGAGTAACCCTTGGGATCACATGGAGGATTAATGTTTTTCCTATTTGGTTTAAATTGATATTTCTATTTTTTTGTATTAATGGTTCTTCTAAATATTTTTTTTAGTTTTTATAGTTATTTATTTATACTTGCATACACTTTTTTTCTAATATTTTATTTGTTTATATTGGTAAAAAGTATTTTAAGGGATTCTCTATTGATGTAACTGAATACATTTTTAGATCATATGTATTGGTAAAGACTCTTTGGCATTATCTTTGGATGAATTGGGTGACCGATTCAGGGTTAACTTAGGTTGTTTCATGAAAAAATTGTATTTGTGTAGGTTCTTTAAAGGTGAAATAATTTACAGAGACATATATTATTTTGGTTTTGAATGTAGATGAGGTAGGATTGTCAGATCCTGGTGTGTTGTTATGAGAGAGTTTTTTGATAATAAATTCTATATTGAACCTTGGGGTTTCACCTGAATTGAAGTTACATTTGATTTCTTTGGTTATTGTGGAATTTTTGTGTTTAGGAAGTGAAACTAGAAGAACTAAAGTTGTCTTGATGAGATCATAGGGCATGTAAAGACATTTGGATCTAGGTACATGGTTCTAAAAGACACCCCATGATGGTGGTGTGATTTGAATATGACCACCAAGAATATGTACAAGTCCCCCATCGACATTAGTTTTCTCTTTTTAGTTTTTTTGTGCCATCGATAATTGTTTTTTTAATCCCTTTTTTTCTAATTGGGAAAAATAAGATTTTGAGTGGTAATGGATTGGTATTGGGAAAATAGAAGGTGAGTTTAAAATTTATTTTGAAGAAGGAATTAGAAAATGGATTTGTATAGGATGGTTTTTGGGTAAAATGGGATGTGGTTTTCCAAGATCCATTTTCTATGCTAAAAATTAGGGTTTATCAAAATTAGATGTTTGGAATTGGAATTTAATTTTAAATAGGGTTTGGGAAATTTGTTTTAAATGAGAAGAACTGAGTCTTTAATAAAAATGAATCTGGATTGAAATATTATGAATGGTGTGAATTAGAGTTTAAGATGAAATTCATGATATATTTTTGTGTAAAATAAAATAGATTTATGTTTAGAGTTTGAATATTTTTTTGACATAGTGGTTAATGATATTTTGAATTATTATTGTGAAATTTAAAACATGGGTTAAACGTTTGTTTGAAAATTGGAAAATTATTATTTTAACATTTTATATTTCTATGAGAAGTTAGCTGTATGGATGGATATTTGATGATAAAGTATAGATGGAATGAGTGGATGGGTTACTGGTTTGGAAAGATAATACGAATGTGTTAGGTTCCATGGAATACCATTGTTGATTGTGAAACCCACTATATTTATTTTCCGTTTAGAAGTGTTTCTAAAAGTCAAAAAATAATTGTTTTGAGAACAAATGGTTGAGTAATACGTTTTCATACTATTTGGATATTTTATTTGATTTTTGTTTCATGATTCAGTTCTTGTCCTTGAATTTATTTTCAGTGAGTTATTTCTTTCCTTGTTTCTTAGTGTACTCCCCTGCCAAAAAATTCAATGTATATTTGAGGAGTAGCTATGTGTGGTTCACCATCATCAGACTCTCTAAATGATCAAATTATGGACATCCTTTTTTATTTTTCAAAGTTTAATCATCTACTTTTTTATGGTCTTGTGGATCCTCTTGAAGTGGAATAGTGGATGAAAGAAATTGATCGAAACATCATTTTCCTTGAGTTTCATGAGTTATTAAGTTTTAAGTTTGCTACCTTCATTCACGAAGGTCTGACCTAGAATTGGTGGAATTCGTTCTCTCCAAAACAAATTAGGAACATCTTATAATGAATTTATTCATGTATTCATTCATCTGGAAGTATTTCTCTAAGGTATTGAATGTTTCGAAGGGGAATGATTTGTGTTGTCTATAGTAAGGTCATGGATCAGTGTTGGAGAACTTTTTTTATTTTTTGGATCTATTTACTTACCTTATGTAATGGGATATGGTCAACTCTTTGAAGGCTGTACATTTTGATATTGGGCATCATCCTGATCTATTGTTGAATTTGTCACAGTTTGGTCTAGCCTCCTTAGACGGTGCGGTGCGTCATGTTGTTCAGGATGAAGCTATGTTAGAATTAGTTAATGATGTGTCCAACCTTACACTAGTATGTAGATCTATTGAAGGGAATATTGATAAAGAGATTGAAAAGCAGCCTAAAACAAGTGGTGCCGGTAGGGGAACTAAAAGGACTTTATATCATTCATCACTTTCTTCTATGAATAGGATCATATTATATCATCAGTGGGGAACGTCAAATCAAAAAAAAAGAAATTTTTTTTGAGATCTTTGAATACATTTCATACCTTTGGATTCCTAGGTTATTTGTAATGGTTCTTTCAGGGTGTTTCTAGGAAGTGATGTGTATACAGATCCAATCCTTCAAAAAACACCACGTCATGTTTTTAATTGTAGGTTGTTTTTTTGGACTCGATGTAAAATCTATATCTCTATAATTATTCTTTTGTTTTAATGGTTTTGTATGATGGTATTTTGTGGTGTAGTATTTTCATTAAAATGTAATGTTGGATGTTATGGATATCCTGAGAACATTTTTTTTTAAATTTATGAATGTAATGATTTTGGAAATTCTAAAATTTGACTTCTTATGTGGAGGTGTGTCCCATTATGTGACTTGTTTTTACATCCTCTCATTTGAATTGAACTAGGATGATGTGGGTGTATCTATACATTTTTTAAGTGAATTTATGGAGAGAAGTGAGTCTCTTCTTGTGTAATGTTCTATTAGTTTTACCTGGGGTGCTGTGTGGATGCCATTGACAGTACAAGAATGTGTTTTGATTAATGATTATCAGCCCTTAAATATGGGTAAACAAATGATTCATGGCATTAGGGATCCTTCTATAAGATCTAGAATGATGTACGTCACGTAGCCTGGAATAACCAGAGGTGTGGGAACCTTGAATTAGCTCTTGTCTCCACCATTGGCATGTAAGATGATTAAAATTTTTTTGATGTATTTTTTTTTCATGTTTATCCTCGTTATAAAAAATGTGGGGGTATTATCCTCTTGATATTTTAGTGGTTTGGCCTTTTTTAATGTGAGTATATAATTGGTTATCCATTTGTGGTTAGACCTTTTGAGTAAATTTTTGTTTTATTTTTTTCTCATCTGTAGCTGGATTCAACATTTTTAGATGATGAATCATGTATTTTTTTAACACTTTATTTTAAGATTCTCCCCCCCCCCCGTGTTGGGGGTTGGTCTGTGTGGGGAATTCCCAGGGTTTTCTGTGTTGCGATTATCATGATAGATAGTTCCAGTTGGATTCTAATAGAGGGGAGTCCATTATATCCTTGCATATTGGTAATCTGTGTTAGTCACTGGTGTAGTTTGACAATGGGTAGTTTTGTTTGGGGTTTATTGTTTTTAGTATTTCTTTTCGAGTGAATGTTTGGGTTTTCGAGTATGCAAAATGTTCATGTTTGATGCAATGTTATAGGAGTTGTAGCATGACATTAGGTCATTTTTTGTGAATTGGTTGGGGATATTTGGTTTTTACTAGGTTCCAGGGTGTGTTTTATCTATGTGATAGTCAAGGTGATTTTCGGTCTGGGGAATTATATTGTGCATGTGTGTGAACATTTGTCTTTGATTGATCAAATGGAGATATTGTGGATTTTTTGGGGCATAAAGCATAATGGTCAGTAGAATTGTCAAACCTCAGTTTTAAATTTCTTCTTTTAGATTGGTTTTCCCTTTTTTCCTTCTTTGTCCCTTTTGAGTTTTAGAGGGTATTTGGGTTTTTGGACTTATTAATGGATTGTGTGAAAGGTATGAGGATAAAATTGTACAGTGGAGTTTTTTTGACACACGTAGTGTCACTTATCTGTAGGATATGTTTTTTAATAGTTTGGTACCTTGAGTTCGATGAGCTCTAGTAATAAAAAAATGATGTTTGGGGACATTTTCTAGGTCACGCTATTAGGGTGCATGTTTAAAATAACCATGGAACATATGTGCGTATCTAGTTCAACTCTTGGTAGTGGTGAATTGCATTGTTTTAACTTGGTATGTCTAACCATACATGATAACTTTTTGGGTGTATAGTCTGTCTAGTATAGGGTTCTTGGTTTTCACATGGTTTGGGAAGCCATATGTCCAAAACAAGCATAGTTACCATGTCATTAAAAATTTTATTTTACTCTTATTACCTCTTCAGGATTTAACCCCAAATCACCATATTCATCCCACATTCAATTTTTATGGCCATAAAAGGCTTCTCCCTTCCTCCTCGCACATCCCACCTCTTTTAATTATAATTCTATGGTGATTTTTTAATATTTTGGGGAAAACCATTTAATCTAATGTTCTAGTATCTTCTTCCCCTTGCTTATTCTTCAATTTTTGTGGTGGATCCTCTTCCCCTTTAGTATTTTGAGTTTATGTTTAATGTTAAACTAATTTTAAATTAGGATTTTTCTATAGTCAAAGTTCATGTTGGATGTTCTTTCTTCTTTGGGCCTCTATGAGGTAGTTTTGTGTGGGTGTTGTTGAAGCACTATGAGTTTTAGTTATGTTTTCCTTTGCATTTTCCCATTAATATTAGAATATTCAATTTTCTTATGTTTTAACCTTCATTAGATAATAAATATTGAATTATATCATTTTAGAATTGTTTTTATTGAGGATAAATAAAGTGACATTTTTGGAAGTATATAGAAATGCTTTTTCATGTTATGTACATCAAGTGTTTAATAAATTGACCAGTAGTATTTCACAAATGGAATATGGTCATTAAGTCGAGGTTTGTATTTCTAAATTTATTTTTGATATTTAAAATGGTGGTTTCGATTTCTAAAATGACTTTTTAAATTGTTTTGGACATGAAGGTGGTGTGTGTTTGGTTCATTGAAAATAGTTTCCCAATGTGAAGGAAATTTATTAGTTTTCTTTTAGAAAAGGATAATTTCTCAAAGGTTCATTGAGGCCCATTTGGACCTTTTTTAGAGTTTGAGATCGTGAAAAATATCAGTGGATTATTATCTTTCCTCGGTTATTTTTAATTTTGGATGAGTTCCACTATGAGAAACTACCTTGTGATTAATTGTTTTAACAGAAATAGATTATTCATTATGATGGCCCGAGGTTGACTAGTTGTGTGTGATTCATATTTATGATGCGTGTGCATATGGTAGGATTATTGATTGGAATTGTTGGATCACCCTCAATTTTGAATTGACATGGTATCCTACCTTTAATAGAATATTTATAGTATATTTTATTTGAACTAGCTTAGTATTGTTCTCTCTTGAGTGGACCTAATTATAGACTTTTACATTCTTTGGGAGGCTTACCCTCAACTAGACTAGGCAGGGCGTGATCGATTGTATGGGTGATTTGATTTCATCGCATGAGAAAATCATTCATGATGAGTCACATGTAATTATGTTTTATATTATACCTATATGATCCTAGGTTCTCCCATGTTCTTTGGCATTTATTTATCTTTGGTGGATTATTGAGATTATTTATTTTTTGGTTACTCTTTTAGGATATTTCCCCTTTCCCTTATTTTTTGATCATTATTGTTGTTTCATTATATGGTGTACTTATTTCTTAAAAATGATTTTTTGGACATCAAAATCTTATAGAAATCATTTTGGAAATTTCTTACACTTCCCTTCTCCCCTATTTAGAAAAAAATTATCTTTCTCTTGTAAAATGTTAATTTTTTCTTCTTGTAAAATAAGGTGGAGTTAAATGGGAATAGGGAAATAGACCATGTTTTTTTAATGTTAATTTGTCTGAAAATATATTTTTTATATATTTTTTTAAAAAATAATAAAATTTATGTATATATTATTTTATGTAAATTTTTTGAGAATATATTTTTTGGGTATTCCTACTTGGTTTTAATACTTACGTGTATAGTTTCTTCTTCATTTAGATTCTATAGTAGGTTTCATTTTGGTCATGATTGTCATGGAACATGTTGGATTTCTTTTACTAGAGAGGGACCCTTTGAGTCACATGGAGGATTAGTGTGAGTCCGATTTGGCTGGGTTTGTTTCTTTTTTTTAAGTTTTTCTAGAAATGTTTTTCACTTGTTCTATTTATTTATTTATATAAGGATTATCTATTTTTCTCCACTATATTATTTATTTATATAGGTTTAATTCGTTCCCATCGATTCTATGTTGATTAACACATACTGGTTTCCATCTTGAGAGGATTTGGAATGCCTCTCGATCCTTTTCTCTGGGAGACTGGTTCAGGGTCAACTCATGTTGCTTCCAGGTTGGATCTGGGACATGGTCTTTGAGTTAATTCTTCTTGATGGTTATTTAACATGTATTTTCTAGATAACTGGATCATATCATATGTGGGGATTGAATGTTGGTTCCCATGATAGTTCTGGATTTTTCGTTAAAGGCTCTTTATGGTGTTTGTGCAGGAGTTTCAGGGTCCTATAAGGCTGGGGGTTGTCTACCCTTAGCTTTATCATTTTAGCCTTTGAGCAAGTAGGTTGGTTCTTTAGCTGGACATTACTGCATGGATAATTCCCATGATGAGAATATAGAGCTAGCAGTTCATCACTGCATAGCGTTTTGGATTTGGTGGTATCATAGTGTAAGGCATTATTCGTTAGATTGGTCATGTGCTTTGACACATGCCACTTTCCCGTTAAACTGTCATGAAGAGGTGGAGTGCTTTATTTCAATCATATGTTGGGTTGTGGAAGATCTATTTTGGTTGTCTTTTTTTATCTCGTGAACTTTGGGTACTTTAATTTCCTATGTCCTTGATGTCCAAGATCTCCCCTTGTTCCCTTAAAAGGGGGTTTATAATAATAAAAAATTTGAAGAACTTCAGGCTGTTGAATAGATAATAAATATATTCTAAAAAGTCTATATTTTTTATGGTCTACATATCATTATCAACACATAAATAATATGAAGTGAAAATGATTTTATGAAAAATGAAAATGGTTATTGGGAATCTTCTATCAAATATACTATGAAAGGAAACTACATAAATATTATTGAGGAATACTTTATTGACTCTAAGACCAAATATTATGCATGTAAAAAAATTATGAATGTATTAATCATAATTATACAAATATGGAAAGATGGTCAAGTAATTCTAATGTAATGGTAACATTTAGTTGATTTTGTTTTGGACATATTATAAAATCCACATTAAATTTTATTTTGGAAAAAGGAAGATGAAATTGTCCAGAATGAATATATAATATCTATAAGATTTATAAAAAATTGTAGTAAAATCAATGTTATATTGAAAAGTATGGTGTAAGAAGTTCAAAAAATATAATAATAGATTTTTTGTCTAAATATGTGGAATATAGTGATAGTGAAGTGGAAGCTGAAAGATCCACTAATGACACTAGGGAGAACTTTCTTATTAAAAAAGTTATTAATGATAAATTTTCTACTGTTTAAAGAAGTATCTCACAAGAAGAAGGGGAGGAGGAGACTTCGATGGAGTTTATGATTAAAATATAATTGATATAATGTCTCTTAATGAATATAAAACCAAAAAAAGAAAAAAAGAAGTTTAAAAAATAAGATCATCTATTGAAAAATTAAGAATTAGTTATTTAAGATAGATCTATGTTATTCAAAGAGATAGATTATTTTAACTAGTAACTTTATGATGAAAAAAACTTCAACATTTATCGTGAAAAAAATATAATGCTCAAGGAAAATCAATTTGACTCTGCTCAAGTGAAACTTTTTAATGCTTGTTAAGGTGTAATAAACATCCAAAACAATATTTTAGAAGTTATTAAAGTATATATGAAGTATAAAACTTATAAAGATTTACAATGATCTAATTTATAGGATAACTACAAATATAACAATGTATAGACGAATAGGAAATTCTATATGACCATGTGTGTAGCTCAAACTAGCAATGTGGAAATTCCAAAACATCAATGGAATAAAATTTTATTGGAATCAAACTACAGAAATAGGATACTCTCTTAAGGGAGAAGAGATTTATAAGATGAGGGGAAACATTAAAAGATTCCAATATGATATTGTTTCATAATAAAGATCAATTTTTGTTGTTCATAAATATAATGGAAACTATATACATTTCTTTATACAACTTGTATGTTATATAGGAAAATATGATATTTATGTAACATTAGATTTTTTGGGAAGAAAATGGAAATGTATTTGATATATCATCAATAATAAAATTAATTTTTTAGACACCAAAATAAATGTTCAGGGGGATTCAACCCACTAAATGAAGACATCGCAAAAATTCATCTTTGAAAATTAAAAATATATTTCAAACTATATGAATATTTTTTAATGAATTGATCATCATGTAAATCCTTATAATGTATGCCTTGATATTATACCAAGTTATAAAAGTTTATATAAAAAATATCAAAAGAATAATGTTAATGAATATGATGTAAAATAAAAAGATGTCGTTGTTGAAACAAATCCTAAGGCCACAAAAAGAAAGTGACCTCATATATTGGATAGTGTGTGTTATTATAATTTTAAAAGATATTTTATGTTTTTCTATATTATAAATTATTGAATTTAATGGATAGCTAATTTTGGAAATAATTAATCCCTCATGATCAAAGTCATTGTATCTGTTATTTATTCGATATAAAAAATGAAATCCATAAGATCATTATTGTTATATGGGATTAAAAATAATTTATTGATGGTTTCATAGATCAATAATTATGTAAATAAAGTAATATTTAGAATATATATTTTTATTATTAATAGTATTCAATATAGGAAATTTTTTATGATATAAAATTGAACCATGGGATATTTATTTAAACATATATTTGCCTGGGGATTTTTATTTCTAAGAATTGTAAAAGAAAATGAGTTGTAGTATAAGAGGATTAGACATATGTTCCATATAAATTTCTGTAAGATAAAATGGGTAGAATTTATTCATGAAATATTTAGATGAAAAGAAGAAGATATTAGTTTTGTTTGAAATTATTTAAATTGAAGATTTCACACTCAGTACATAAGAATGTTAAGATACATTCAACTAATCAGATAGAAATTTTTCATTATGATATATTTAGGCCTATAAGAAATCAATTGAAAAATAGATATGGGTAAAATGTTTTACTCATTTAGGAATTTACCCAAATTAAGTATATTAATTTGTTAAAACAAAAATATAAGGCCTTCAAAAGGTTTTAGAGCTTCAAGAAAAGTACTAAAAATGAATTTGAATAATTCATAAAGAAAATTATATCTAATAATGGTGATGAATATAAAAATGGTATTTTGACAAATTATCTTGAAAATAATAGAATTTTTCATGCATGTAGTTCACAATACACACAATGTAATAATGGGATTTCTGAAAAAAAAATACAAGTTTGATTGAGATGGCTCAAACTGTGTTGATTGAATAAGAAACATCTCAATTATTTTTAAGGGAATATATTAGATAGAAATTTCATATTTCGAATCACTATTAATATATTCCAAACTATGATAAGAAAACATATGAGATGTATTATAATGAACCTCAATGTTTAAAATACCTAACAATTTTTGAAATTACCTATATTATAAAATTCAAAGGGGGGAATATTGTGATGTTGTTTCAAAGTGTTGTTGATGGTATCATTCATAGATAACCACCAATATATTTATGATACATGTGTTATAACAATTAAAAAGGAATTATTTTGGATTCTGTAGATGTTATTGTTCTTGAACATTTTTATTGAAAAAAGTCACAGTTTGCTACAGATATATTCATGAGTTAAGATAAAGTTATTACTATTAAGAAAAAAAATTAATACCTTTGGATGATGTGCAAATATATAATTTATAAAATATGATGATTCTCGCTTATCAGTTTCATGTGATGAGGTAAAATTACTTTAATCTCATCTAATATTAAATAAGAAAGTAAATAATCAAGACAATTCCAGAAATGATGATTTGAATTAGATTGAGAAGAATGAGACATGGGAAAATATACCAAAAATAGATTATATTATTATTATTGGACCAAAATTTTATTCCAAAAATAGTTTTAATAACAAGTGGGATGTGTTATCAAATTGGGAAATACTGATTTGTAAGGCTTACCAGCACATTGAATGAAAAGGTTTTGTTGATACCTTTACCCCCGTAATAAGACATGAACCAACAGAATATTTCTTATTATTAGTGCATATTGAATATATAATATATTTTATATGGATGTAATGTAATATTTTCTCAATTGATATATTGATGTATAATTTTTCAATGAACAATCAAATCACCTGATGTTGGCCCAAAATGTATAATATGTGTGCATGTTATAGATGTATTTGTATGGGATGAAATATTATCCAAGATCTTGGTATTAAAAACTAGAAACCTTTTTTGAGAAGTATAATTTTACAAAATGAATAGTTGAAAACAACGTATACATAAAAGAAAATTGAGTGGTTTATATCATTTTGATTATTTATGCTGATAATAATATATTAATATGGAATGAGAAAAAGATGTCTGAAAATTCAGTTGACGATATTAAGAGGTTATTTGAAATTTAAATTCTTAGATAAATTATATACTTATTTAGAATAAAAATATCTAAAAATAAAAATTAAATTTTTCTTCCTGAAGCATTATATTCTAAGGAAATCCTGAATAAATTTCCCCAGGAAGACTAAAATCCAATTTTAACACACATTGCAATGGGAATGAAGTTTTCGAAATAATGGACTAGAAAATAGGTTGATACAATAGAATTTATGAATATTATTGGTGGAATATAATATATTATTATTTCATATCAATGTATAGTGTAATTTCTTAAACATTGGGATTGGTATCAAAATGTAACAAAATAATCACATCTTAAGTATGTAAAATATTTCTCTAATACATTATTGGAATAATTGGATTAGAAATAAAATATAGTATTATAAGAAGGATTTATCTATTTGGATATGAAGATACTGATTGGGAAAGTCACATCGACAATACAATATCCACCTCTGTTGGAGTTTTCCTTTGGGGACATGGATGTGTGAGTTAGCATAAAAAATGATTAAATTAGTGATTATCAGCACTCTAGAAGCTGTGTATATATCTTCCACCCTAGAAGAAACAAAATAAATATACATGAAGAAATAGATCTAATATGTTTTAGATGACACGATGTTTCCCCTTCTTTGTGTTTGGATAATCATAGTTATATACATCTAAAAAATAATTCATTGAAACATTCAAGATATGAAAATATTTATGTGATATAACATCATCAAGGAGTATGTCAAATGAAATGATTAAAAATTGGAGTTTGTATATTTTATAGAGTATATTTTTGATATATTCACTAAACTATATCTAAAATTAATATTTCCAAATATATGGTTGATTAGGGGTGTACAATATCACAATTCTCTAGGATAATCATTGATATGAATTGTCCCATCTTTTATCATGTATTTGGATAGTGTTTTTAAGGTGGTATAATATATGTAACAAAAATATATTAATTGACATGTTTGATTCAATAATTACATTGATATGAATTGTCCCATCTTTTATCATTCAATAATTACATTTTACTAAATTAATTTAGATCATGTAGACATAGAGTTTTTGGAATGTCAAACATTACATAATTTTCAGTAATTTATTTTCCCTAGTTGTGAACAAAATCCAAAGGCAGAGATTTTCTAGAACAATTGGTGTTGAAATGTATTTGAATAGAATGAAGGATTTCATGGTATTTTCATTTATTTTAATTTCATAAATCACATAGTAATGTTAATCCTTCACAATCATGGTTCATAAAAAGCATACCAATCCATGATAGCTAATTCCAATAGATTAAGGTGATCTAATAGATGGAGGGATTGAATGTTTGTCTAAATATTTTCATTGTTAAATAATATATAGATGAATGGACAGAGGAAAAAAATATTGAGTCTAAAAACATCGTTCCACTGAAAAAAATTAGGTGATTCTTTGACACTCTTTATAATTTTAAAAACCAGAACCACTATAAAGAAATTAATGATCCTAGCTCAAGTTTTTCATGGAAGATATTAGTGGAACATGGTCAACATGTGCTCCTCAATAAAAGAGAACTGTATTCTAAAGAGGATGATTTTGTGTTAGATCAAGAGAAGTATTATTTCTACTAAAAACGTATCCAATAATCATGATGTTAATGGTGATGTTCTGTCTTATGATAGAAACAAATCAATTATAAAGTGGTTTTCTAATCCAAGTGAAATTCGGCATAAAGATATTTTCAAACGATTTAATTATACAAAATGTTATTAGAAAGATATTCATATATATTTTTTCAATATAGTTTATTTGAGAAAGGTTTAAAAGTGAGTTAATGAAATATAAATTTTAGATTGAGTTCATCGAATAGAATCTTAGGAGAGAGTTTATCAAAAAAGAAGTTTCTATGCGAGTTCATCATACAAAATATTTCAAGAAATATTATTAGATAGAATATTCTAATATAGTTAATTATATTGAGGATGGAAAGAAATTTCATCAAACTAACTATAATAGAAAGAGCAATGGTAAAGTTTACCAAATAGGAAAATTAAATGAATCCATCGAGTAGAAAAACTCCAAAAAAGTGTAATTGTACAAATAATTAAAATAAAAAGAATATAATATGAAGATTTATTACATGAAGGAGGTTTTAAAAACATTATAATATTATGTATGTTTAGAGATTTTTATGAGGATGAGAAGGATGTTTAGAGCTTCAATAATCATGATAGAAGGTTCATGATTGCATATTATATGTGAGGAAGGTTTGTATATTTTACTACCATCAAGACTTAATGATTCTCCTACGAAGAATATTAACTATTGTTTATGAATAAAATTGAATTTACTCAACCAAAGAAATATTTCAGTGGGATATTTATAGTTCTAGTGAGATCATTGAATTTGATGTTCAGAAAGCTCTTAGATTTTTTGGAGAAATATTTCCTATAGAAAGGGTAGTTACTAAGACATGAAATGATTGATCAAGTTATTGATAATGGATGAATTTTTAAAGAATTTAAGTATTGGATAAACATCCTCAGAGCTAAATTTGATAAAGAATCATAAATATTAGAATCATACAATGTTTTTGTGAATATAGTTATCTAAAATTTAATATCAGATGAAAAGGGTGAAGTAGAAATTAGATGAACATGATATGAGAATAAGGATAATACACAGAGGGTAAAAGAAATAGACTATTGGATAGATAGGTTATGATGAAGTATTTCTTATAGAATTTTCATCTCAATACTCTGAATGAATTTCAAAAGGATGAATAATAATTTAGATGAAGGAAACTGTTATGACTTTTCAACCAACAAAATGTTAATATTAATGATTATTAGTGAAGTTTATTTATTCCTTAAAAAATTTTCTACTATATAATTTTTTCTATGATCACATTCACTATCAATGGACTATATTTTGTAAAAAAATATAAATATTCCCAGATTTTTATATCACCCAAAAGATTATTTTCTATTGGGTATGTGGTCGTGGATTACTTCAAAACCACGTGATGGTCGAGATACGCTTATTGGGAATGGAATATTTATAATAGTTTTGTTACTATGGATGTGATAAATTGTTTTTTCTATAAAAATAAATTCTCACTTTTTAGAGAAGAGGGTTGTTTATGAATTATAAAACATAACAGGATAGCATTGTGCATTCAACCCCTCCGCCTCTTAATGATATAAAATATGCTAACTGGTCCTTTCAGAACATTTATTACAAACATAGAAAGTGTGAAATATTAATGTGAAAATAATCATTATTGGTCATGTAATCAATATATAGGTAATATGAGTATATCCATTAAAGATAGATGTTTTGAGAAATATAAAAAATTAACCAATATAACTATGATCTATAGTTGTCTTAATTTAAAAATATATCACTAATTCCTGGTGAGAAGTTTCCCAAGGATATCAAATCCACCAATAATATTAACATGGAAGGAGTAATGTTACATTACAGTAATGAATTGGAAGGATGTTCCAAGATATTAAAAAAGAGATTAGTCACTGAATCTGTATCTATATGAACCTATAATGATGATTGTAGAAATCCTAAGGTTTCCTTACCTATGAATAAATGTAAGGTAATTTTTATGCCTCATTCTAATTAATTAATCATAATAAAAATTACCCAGTGCATGATTTAGAGATGGCACTAGTTATATTTTCATTATAGATTGAGTGGAATTTTCTCAATGTTGATAAGTGTGATATATATACTAATCACAAAACCCTAAAATATATATTTACCCCGAAGGAGTTGAATATTTGCTAAAGGAGATCATTGATTTTGATAAAATATTATGACTTATGAACACATTATCTTCCCTATATGGAAAATATTAAATTGAATGATCCAAGAATGAAATACAATGCTACTTTATCCATGATGAGTATTGATAAAGATATAATAATACTAGATTTATAAATTTTGAATCATTAATTCACAATGTCAGGATTAAATTTTATTTTTCCCAACAAAATGTTAAAACTTTTATCAACATGATTATTATAGAAGCTCAAAATTATTATTTAAATCTACATAAAAAGGAAGTGATTATTCTAGTGTTTAATTTGATAGAGTTATATTTACCATATTTTGAACCTAGATATGTGTCCTATATAAACCACAACTGAAGAATTAAATTTTTGATGATGCACATTTCACATCCTTCCTTATTCATTTTAGATGTTTGAGGACGTATAAAGAACTAAAAAAAACTTTTGATGGGATGGAATGAAGAGAGAAATTGTAAAATACATATTTAAATGATTAGTATAGAATAAATTAAGGATGAATTATGGTAGTATAAGGGTATATTGAAATAATTTTCTATACCAATATAGAAATTGCAAAACAACATCATGTATTTTATCATTGGACTCCTTAAGATATCTGACGGACATAATTTCATTTTGGTTATAGTCGATCTCATTAATAATTCAGTGTATTTATTTTTCATCAATGAATATTTTTATCCTAACTAACTTACCAAGATATACATAATATAAGTTTTAAGGATAAATGTTGTAACACTCTCCATTATATTTGATCCAGATCTTAGGTTTACCTCATGTTTATGGATAATTCTTAAGAAAACATTGAAGATAAAGCTGACATTATGAAATTTTTATCATCCTCATATAGATGGTCAGTTTGAGAGGTCCATTCAAACTCAGAAGGGTATGTTGACATCTTATTCAATATATTTATAAGGATTTTGGAATCAAAACCTCCCCCTAGTGGAGTTCTCATATAAAAACATTTCCCATTATGGCATTAAAATAGAACCATTTAAGGATTTATATGGGAAGATATATTTCAATCCAATATAATTTTATGATGTTGGATAGTTAAGGATGATAGATCCTAAATTTTTATAAGAAAAAAAATAGAAGGTTCAAACCATTCATATATATATGAAATAGGCACAATGTAAACAACAAAGTTATGAAAATAGTCATGGATGAGATATAGAGTTTGATGTTGGTGATCAAGTTTTATTTTGAATGCCTACATCGAAATGAGATATGACATTGTTAAGAATTATAAGTTGACCCCTATATTCATTAGTACCTTAAAGATCCATAATCATATCTGGGTCATAAAATATCACTTAACACACCAACCACATGTCTCTCAATTAAAATATGTGTTCCATATATTATTTTTGAAGATGTACATACCAAGTCTATCACTTGTATTGATATTGAAAGCTATAAAACCAGAACATGAACATTCATATGAAGAACAACCTATTGAGGTATTGGATTTTAGAGACAATGTTATAAGGTAAAATTCACTAATATAGTCAAAATTATTTGGAAGAATAATATTTTTGAGGAGACTATAATGAAATCAGAGGATCTGATTAGAGAAAACTCTCCGTAGTGGGTTTCCACCATGTAATAAAATTTTGAAGAAGTAATTATTTTAAAGGAGGTATAATTTAATAACCTATAATTTTAGAAAATACAACTTCTTTTCTAAATATTTTGTGACAATATATTATTTCAAAAAACACTTAACATAAAATAATTTTTTTTACTTATTAATATTATTAAATATTTATATTATATTATATCCATTAAATTGGAGTGTATCAAGAGAATTAAACAATATCTATCATTTATATAAAAATTGATAATAATATATATTTTATTTCATAAATAGAAGTTAAATATTTCATAAAATTATTACTTATGTTATATACACTTATATTAAAACTAATTTTTTATCAATTTTAGACATTAAATAATTTTAAATGATTTAAATATTTGAAATTATCATTTTAAAATTATTTAATTGGTTCGATTTTATTATTATCTTTTAAAATAAGTTTCCAAAAAAATGTTAGTTTACATTTTAAAAATAATAATTTTCAAATAATGAAGCTTTTCTAAATACAGGGAATTCCAAAATTAAACTGATATATTTAAAATTTAGATTATAATATTAATTTTAAATATATAAAAAACTATCTTAACACTCATTTAATTATTAGTAAATTTTAGATAATATTTAGACCACATAATGATTATGGAAAAACAAATTCTACAAAAAGCAATTTTGAAAAAAAAAATATTGTTTTAATTTTAATGATAATTTTTTCAAATTAAAAAATAATAATTAAATTAAATACAGTCGAAATTTAGATTCATCAATTATATATTTGTAAATAAGGGTCATATTAATTTTTCATTTATAAAATTATAGATATTATTAATATTTAATCAAATATTATAAGCATTAAAATGGGTAATCCAATGTGGCTCAAATTTTATAAAAAACAATTACCAATTAGACCTCTTATGTGACACCATAGGTGTTCACTCAATATTTTAAGGAAAATAGACACATACTTTTCATAATAAATTTAATAAAAAATAGGAAATATTGTTTATAAAAATCATTAATTATAATATAAAAATTATTACATTATCTCTTACATTTTGTTGATATTTTAATGTTTAGGGATTTGGATAAATATGAATAAATAATAACAAACAATTATCAGGTTATTTATATCAATGTGACATTATTTTTCATTATATACAAAACCATTTAATCCACAACGAGTCATCAATATCTCCCATAAATTCATTAAAATATGATATCCTTCTAACTGTTCCATGTGTACTTCTTTTCATCTTAACATAGTGAAATCGAAAAATAGTAATGGGTGATCTCAAATGCTCAGAAATGTAAAAACATAGAAAATCCTAAAATACAAATTGTATAAATATATTGAAAAGAATAAGCGAACGACATGAATATATAATCAAATTAATCTTATAGAATCATGTATCCATGACAGTAAATGAAAACAATGATAACAACAATAATCATCTCATTCTGATGGAATTCATAGTTTTATATATCCAAAACATGTTTATAAGTCCTTCTTACAAGACACTAACTTGTAATGGGAAGAGGTTTACACTAAAACCCATCTTGTTTTATATCATGACACTTGTCGATGCATTGAGGGGATATAAAATTTGAAGCCCCATCTATCATTTCTTAAGCACAATTAAATCTTTATAAGAGTCAATAATAATTTTCATACTATTATCAATAGAAATTATAACTACATAAAACATTTTTTATCTCAATGATGAAATATACTAAATTTCCAGACATAATAAAACTACATTATCTGTCAATAATCATCAAGAATATGAATATTTTTTCACATTTAAATAATGGTATAACAAGGTCATAACCCATCCAAAGAAAAAATATATATGGTAATCAAATACATAGTCAATGGTTCAATAATAATATATATTGGAATAAAAATATTCATAATGTCAAAAAATTTATCAATGTTAATATAATAACAATATTTCTAGGTAAACATCATTAAATATGAATTATGTAAAATGTGAGGCTTATACCACCTAGATAAATGATTATAAAACTAATTCAATACATGAATAAAATCATAATAATATTTTAACATGACTATGTTTTGTGATTTTAAAATAACATAATCCTAGTTTAATGAAATAATCTTAAATTTATTTTCACATCGATGAAAAACATACTTGCCAAATAATGCATAAAATGGAATAAGAAAAGAAGGGATCATGAATAAATTTTTTTGATACCATGAGGTCATTACCTCGAATGATAACATATATATTAGTAGATAAATGAGGAAAAATTAACATAAATTATATTGGATATGATAATGTAAATTAAAGTAAATACTTAAAAGACATTTCAAAAAACATTTTTAGCACTGAAATAATATTAAAATCTGAATATCTATTTAAAAGGTTACTTTTGAAATTATGATGTGCTATTTTTTGAAATATAATTACTTTTAAAAATAATCATAAATAATTGAAATGTTAAAATACATATATTTTATGTTGGTGAAAATCAGATAATGATAATAAAACATAAAAAATAGAACGAAAAAAATCTTCTTTACTACTTTCGAAATACCATTAAACAAAAATCACATTATAAGAAATATAACCAATCATTAATTTTTATCAAAACCTCATTTTCATAAATATAATTATTAAATAACATAAAATATTATATTATAGGGTAATAACCCATTAATTGAATAAATAAGTTAATGAAAAAATATTATAACCCATGGAAAGAAAACTTGAGTTATAAATATCCCTAATAAAAAAAATACTCCATGAAGAATGAAACATTTTCAAAGGGATTTATTTGTTAAAAATGTAAAGAAATGAGACAATACTATATTATATGTGGTATAATTCACCCAACTTATATAAAATAATATCATGTGAACACTCAAAAACTATTAACAAAAATTGAGTTAAAAAAACTCTTATGATTGGTGTAATACTTGAGTGAAAAGTCATTTGAATAAAATAACATGATTTTGATTTGTTTATGTAATGAATGAAAAGGAAATTAATTATATAGCATTCATTTGATATTAAATAAACAGATAATTATGCAAAGTAATCATGGTGTATAACATGTAACACGTCACAATGAATCATAATTAAGGCCAAGAAATCCCTTACTACTTGAGTAACAAATTAATCAAACCCATTGAAATTGAAGTAATTTAATTATAATTAAAAAACATGATTACAATTTAATTGATTATGTTATATATAAAATTATAAATATATAAATTACATAAATGAAATTTTGTGAATAATACAAAACATGATTCCAAAGGAGGAAATTGGGATAAAAACTCTTACCTCAGTCCTTCTTGATTCTCCACTTAAACCAATGACCTAAATAATTAAATTTAGTTCATTAAATAAAAACCCGAAAAGATTATTCATAACTATGAACATTTATACCCCTCATGAATAATCATTTTATACAGATATATATTGATTTATTTTAATATATTTTTAACATTAGGTGTAAGTAATCTTTATTGGTTTGAACTAGTATTGTAAAAAAGTAGTATATGCTATTTTATAAAATTAAATCAATATTGGATCATCTAAGGTACTATAATAGATATTAAAATATTTTTTTATAAGTTTATAATCTTATTTCATGGTTTCTTTGGTTACAATACATGTGCCTGAAATCAGTGATAATCATGTTCCATTGATTCAAAATGAACAAAATGTTTTTTTTGATTAATGATTTAAAAGATGACAAAAAATAAACAAAACATAAAAACATAAAAATATTTATATCATATAATACCAAAAAATAATTTATCATAGTATT
The DNA here is from genome assembly GCA_963277665.1 of Viscum album. Taxonomy (NCBI): domain Eukaryota; kingdom Viridiplantae; phylum Streptophyta; class Magnoliopsida; order Santalales; family Viscaceae; genus Viscum; species Viscum album. The sequence goes on from OY728140.1 coordinate 2,122,266,156, forward strand.
TAATTATATAAATTTATATTATTTTTTATGTATGTTGTTAAACCGAACCATACATGAACCTACCATGATTATTGGGTGATATGATATGATTTAGTTATTATGTCAATTAATAATAATCATATTAATACTATTTAGTGTTCATTATTGTGTTATTTCATAATTTTAAAGGATTATAATGGAAATACTATTTATAAAAATTAATTTATTATAATGACAATATCATTATCCCCTTAAATATTTCATTTTAAATGATTTAACTAATAAAACTAGTTCGATGGTCCCATAATTAATTGGTTCTAAAATAAGAAATATCCAAACATTAATTATATCATAAACTTCTTATTTATACTTTAATACCATCTTAATTATCATCCATATAGGTTAGTGATAAAAATGAAAAAAAAGTCGTTCCATGGACGTGGTAGTCCACAAGTATTCATAATTGATGATTTAGTTTTCCATAAAATAAGAAAAATAAGTAATATGGTTTTTTATGTCCGAATAATAGATAACATATAAATTTAGTAATTATTTATTAAATTTGTCTTTTATACCTTCATTTAATGGTTATTAATAAAAATGAAACATGTTGTGTCATGGAGGTGGTAGTTTGTAAAATGAATGAATGACGCTTTAATTTTTCGTCCCATAATATGGATAATGTGATCAATAATTATTAACATAGAATAATAATATTAAATATATTACTTATAATATATAAATTAATTATTGATTTGAAAATAATAATTGGAAAAGAAAAATAGAAGTTTCACTTGCATGATTCTATAAAAATTCAAAGAATAAGATAATATCTTGTGTACAGAAGCCATATATAGTGAATTATTATTCTGGAGAATGAAATAAAGGTCAGGTTTTTTTAAGGTAATTTTTTTTCTTTTCTTTGAAGGGGTGGTGAGAGGCCCCTTTTAAAAGTGATGATAGTGGAACTTTTTAAAATATGTGTACTCAATATAAAAGGATCACATGTTAAACATAACCAATGTACCCAAAATTCATAAATAATGGGTGGCAATGATATATTATTTATTAAAACCTCAAATACTCAATTATAGATATATTTTTATTATTTTTCAATCTATATAAACCTTAAATAACTAATTTTACCATTTACACATTTATCATGGTAATTGGTTTCTTCCCAAGGTGACAGAATATTTATTCCTATAAATAAAGATGAAATTAATAGATAATTTAGTCCTAATAATTATAAATTGTTAATCAATTTAATTTTTTAAAATTTATAAAAGTGATAAAAATTATTTTTGAAACATAAATTTTTAATATACTAAAAAAATAAGGAAATATTGTTGATGTTCTAAAATATAAAATTTGAGTTTGTAAATTTAATAAATTTATAAAATTATAAATTTAATTTATAAAAACATATTTTATATTTTAAAAAGGTTTCAATATTTTTCAATACATACATATATACAAATTATGTGAAAAAATTATGTTATTTTGGAAAAGGGTATTTTTCACTATTCATATAAAACAATTATATTCAGAAAAAACCCAAAAACTCAGCTTCATCATATACTATTCTTATCAATAAAACAATTCTTTTAATTTTTTAAAATATAATTGTCAAAATATTAGAATTGAATATTTAAATAAAATTCCAACAAATAGTGGGAAACTTTTTTAATAGGAAAACAACTTTAAAAAATGTTTTCAATTATTTATCTTTTTTTCCAATCAATTGTTGATTAATTTACTATCAATATATAATTCATGTTATAAATATTTTTCTATATTATTTAATATAAATATACGTTATTTCCTAAAATACAACAACAATTATAAAAAAATATATTTTTAACCATAAAAAGGATTTTTTTAGTTTTTTTGTTATCCTAAGTGAATTTTATTAATATTAAAAGTATCCATTATTTTCATTCATAAATATTTCATAAATTGGTGACAATTATTGATTCCTAGTAATACAATAGATGGTTTCCAATGGTCTAAACATCTCATCGCTTAATTTTATTTTAGATTTGTGTGTTGATAAATATATAAAACACAATATATTATTTAAAGGATGCCAGATATTAAAATCTATATCGCTTACATTCAACGCCACCTAATAAATTTAATATTCACTATTTTACTCATAATATCATAGAAATTTCTATATATCACTCACAATTAACTATAAGCATGTAGATGATCATTAGTTTATTTAGGATGTCGAGTGAGATTTACCAATATACAAAGTGATTATGAGATCTTTATAAAGAGGGATAATTCATTCTGCATTTCATATTAAAAAACAGTATTGGAAGAAGATCTATATTCATAATAAATAACCTCCTCCAAACACTAAAAATTATTTATATGATAATCATACCACAAGTGGGTTTTATTTATAACTCAATATATAATATTTTATTAAAACATTCATGATATTTGGAATATAAAAATATAGAGTTAGAACTCTCAATAGGACATGTATGTTGTAGTTTCATGTGATTTTCTTTATTCATAGGCTTGTTGGTAACTATAATACTCAATTCCCAATGGGTTATAACATTGAGTCTCATAATTTCCAAATCATTTATAAGTGAAGCCATATATTTTTGGAGATTATCTCTTTCCCTTAAATTTGTTAGACTAATGACCTTCATCATTACACTTATAGCATTTACCTGTCTCTTTAAGAATATATTTCACATGCTTCTTCCTACATTTTGAAATATAGGAAATTTATTATTTGTTCCTTTATCATCATTATACCTTGATCATTAATGAGATTTTATCTTTCTCCTATTTTTTGTAACTTGAACTATATTCACATTGTTAAATATATTTCATGATAGTGGGATTGGAATAATCAAAATTTTATTCACAGAAGAACCAATTCCAATGGTCTATTTTTTGAGGAAATGTATTTATTTTTCCTTACACATATAGTTATATCCGCTTATTCTAGTCATATATATTACAAAAAAACTATTAACAATACAGATGTTAGATTAACAATACATGGGAATTCTAATAACTTGGTTCATACTTCTGAGGTACGGGTTTCTTCTTTTCTCTTTTCCTTAACTGTTTTGGAGAAAAATAAAGAAAATGGGAAAAATTCTAGAATTTGGAAGTACACGCCGTGTACTTTTTCCACATGCTGTGTACTTTTGGCCATGTGGGATGGGTTCACAGGGCGTGTGGCCATGCTGGCGATGAAGGGTGTAGAAACCGACTACACGCCATGTAGTGGTCCCTTACACGTCGTGTAGTCAATCGGTAGGCGAATAGTAAGGCAGTAGCAAGCTATGCGACATCACACGCCTTGTACCTGTGAATACACGCCGTGTAGTCATGTCGGCAGGTGAACAGTGACTCGCTGGCGGGAATCCACCAGAGGAACAGATTAAAAATAGGAAGTACACATCATGTACATGGAAGTACACGCCGTGCACTTTGTTTTTTTCACATAAAATGGGCAGTAGCCTCCCCTGTTCAAATGGAAGGCTTAAAATGGGAAGAGGGAGCTTAGGAGAGGAGGTCGACGGTTTGATGATCCTCCGAGCACACATTCAGCATTCGTTTCTGCCTCGGATGATCTCGTTGGAACCGAACGGGTAAGCCCTCCACTCTTCTTTAACCGTTCTTGCTAATTCATCCCCTAACGAGAGTTATTTACATTTAAATGGATTTTTTGTTACATTAGATTTACGCCGTTCTTGGGTGTTTCTAGAATCGATGTTCGCGTATATCGTTCGTTGGTGTCAAAGGTAGGTGGCGTGGTGTTTATTTTCCCAGCTTCTGTGTGTTTTGTGTATTTTAGTGCCACGATCCCATATTGGGGTGGCATGTGGCTGAGGTCGTGGCTATTTTAACTACCTATAATTGTATTGGTAATTAAATAAAATTTTAAACATTGTTGTTTGAGATCAGTGATTGGATCCTGGACCACCCTAGGGGTGTGTTCCTCTGTTAAGCCGTTTGGCCAAGATATCCATGGGTATGCCTTTAAAGTAATGATTGTATAATTTCTCTGAGAGGAATTGATTTTGAATGTTTATTAACATGTTGGGCATGGCCCGACTAAATGTTTATCCTGAGGGAAGTGTTGTGATTAGACTATGGGTATTATACTACCTAGCCTTTGGGAAACTTCTTCTGTGCCTGAAGGCAGTTGATTCTGTGCCTGTGGGCGACACATCTTACGCATGTGGGCAGATTCTTGTGGTTGGTTTCTCTTTACCTGAGGGTAAGGGTTTACGTGTCTGAGGACATTGGCTGTTTACTTAGAATATTCTATACGGTGATAGTTTTATTTAAATGATTACATGGTTATTAAAATGGCAATATAACTTTTCAAGATTGTTACTTTTCAATAATGCTTACTTTATTTCATTTTACTACTACACACTGTTGTTGCATGTTTACACATAGTTGGACATGAGACTTTGGTGGGTGCCTAATGGGATTTATTTCTCACACCTTGTTTGGGACATGCTTTTTGGCACAAACAAATTATGTTTCTATAGGTGTAAATAAGGGAAAGGGCCCTTATACAGGTACTTGTTTGCTGCTGGGGTGTAGGAGAGCATGGGACTGAGCATTTGTTCGCAATGCCTCTAGATGTTCTGTTTTTCTTTTCTGTACTTGTACATCAGTTTTATTGTATTGTTTTTTAGTGTAACATGTTTTGGCTATTTTATAGAATAGTGACATGATGCATTATCATATATATATGACTACTAGTTTCCCATTATGTTATCAGTTCTTCATTTTAAGTTATATATACCGTTACTTCTTCCGTTGTAGTTGTATGATTAAATTATATTCCACTACGCTACACTTTGACAAATGAGGGCACAGTTTCCCCACTATTAGACCTGGGACCTCGCTGCTAGTCGGTAGCCTCTGGCGTTTGCAGAAATGCGCTTGAGGTCACGTGGTGAACCGGGTTCGGGGCACCCGTTGAGTGGCACCCGGATCTTGGACGTTACAAAGTGGTATTAGAGGGGTTATTTTCATTGACTTGCTATTTGGATCCTTAGTCAGTGATATGAATAGAACGGTAGTTGGTAATAAGATGTTCTTGGGAGTAGCTAACTTGTGTACAGGGAAAAGCCAATTTACCTCGAATTGCAATTTTAATTATTTTTCAATTTTACTGTTGATTTGTTTTCACCGTTGGGTGACGCACTTGAGATTGTGCTGTTATATTTTGTTAATGGGTTCTATTTAGTTTCAACCCGATGATATGAGGGTATTCCATCTCATGTATGATTTAGTCACATTCTAGGATATCACATGCCATGCATAGTTCCATGCCATGTAGGTGCACTAAAAATTGCATGTCGTTGTGATTGTTGATCTGCTACAAAAGCATTCTATTGTGATAGCTTCATTGATAAATATCTATCATGCGATAGGTATTATTGTGTGATCCTATTTATAGAATCGATTCCAAACTTTTGTTTTTGGGGAGTATGGGCCCTCATTTACCAGAATTTGGTGGATCATTGGGTGTTTGCCATATTTCATAACACATATAAGATTCCAAACATTGGTTCGTGGGGAGTATGGGCACTCACAGATCAGAATTTGACACATATGTGTTGTTTTTTAGTGTTTTCTAGGTTCTAGAGAATTTTATGAGGCATACTATCTGGAAAACCAGTATACACGCCATGTAGTACTTTAGACACGCTGTGTATGTTCTTCTGTTCGGGAAGAAAAATACTCATTTTGAGTACACACTGTATACCCAGAGTACACGCTGTGTAGTCTCTTCCCATGTCACAAACTGTTTTGGCGGCGACATGGGGAAGGGAAGACTTTGGGGTCAACACACCATGTATCTAATGTACACGCCATATAGTATTGACCCAGAGTCCACCCGTGTAATGAAAAACACAGATGGAGGAGATCTTACGACGTACATGCCGTGTCAATGACGAACACACCATGTAGTGTGACCAGGGGACTCAGCCGTGCCACTAACAACACGGGTCTGTCTCACCCATCCTTGAACACGCCATGTACCTATGGGCCACACCGTGTAGTCTTGTCTGAGGACAGACCGTGCGGATTTAGCTATGTGGCTAGGAAACGGGGTGGTGTACACACCGTGTTAGCATGTAAAATGTCGTGTAGTGTCGAGCTGAGTAGTCGTCCATGTGACAAACGACACTGGCAGTTAGAAATAACACCATACATGTCGTGTAGATAATATAAACGCATTGGAGTTTTGTTCAAATGGGAGCCGTATGGCTTAGCCATGTAGAAGGGCTCAGGTAGGGGAAGAGAAGTCAAGTACACACCGTGTAGTCATTATACCGGTCGTGTAGTCTTGTTTTAAAAATCTTGATATGCATTCTTCCTCCTGTTTTCCACTGTGGTTTCTTCATTTTTAGTCTTTTTAATTTTGAATCTAAGACGTTATTTTGACCTTGTAGAGTCATTCCGCCTAGATGACCACGCATTGTTCACCAAGAGAGCGGCAACGAGTATGCTCCAGAGATGTTGGGTGATGGGCTACTAGTGGATCCTCCAGTAGAGCTAGATGCGTAGCTAGCCATTATACCGGACACAAGCATGGAGGCACAGTTCTGTGAAGGCTTCATGCCGTTCTTGAAGACCTTTCAGGGAGCACCGTAGGCTGATACACCTATAGCTAAGCTGACACATATTTTTCAGCAGCAGCATCCGCCTATGTTTTCAGGGGATTTCGGACCACAGGCTACAGAGTCTTGGTTAGGATCGATACAGACTATTTTCGATCATCTTGAGAAGCCTCCAGGGCAGAGGGTCAAGCTCGTGACATGCATGTTGTGTGATTCCTCCAAGATGTGGTGGGATGTTATCACCCAATCAGAGCATCACAGAGACATGATGTGGGAGGACATTTAGGCATTATTCTATGACTTCTTCTTCTCAGTGACACTGGCGGAAGATATATCTTGAGAGTTCATTAATCTGTAGCAGGGTGTTATGTCATTGATAGACTATTTTTCTCTTTTCATAGAGCATCAGTGTTTTTCACCCATGCTGGTGGGAGATGAGATGCTGAGAGCTGGACTCTTTGAGGATGGTCTTCGTTATGACATTTGAGCACTGGTGAATGTTTTCTAGTTTCCTACTGTACATGCTATTGTGAACCAGGTTCTGATTACAGAGAGGAACCTGCGGGAATCTAGTGGTGTGGGCCAGGGCGGTTCAGCACTAGTAACTCATACTATTTCATCTAGCAAGAGGAAAAGACAGATGGAATTCTCTCAGGGAGGAAGTAACGACCAGAATAATGCTTCATGTGGGTAGGTCATGAGCTACCAGTGTGGTAGAGAGGGGCACAAGAGACCATAGTGTCAACGAGACCTAGTGGAGTGCCGAGCTTGCGGTAGGATGGGTCATCTGCAAAGCTTTTTCACAGTGTTTCCACCAATGGCTAGTGATAGGGGTTCTGCGCAGACTCCGCGTGTGAGAGAAGGACCAGTGGCTTCTTACCCATCAGGGAACTGGAATACGTCATGGCATGTAGATAGAGATGGTGGTCATGTCCGTGGTATCCAGACACCAGGATCTCAGAGGCAGCAGTGCGGGACAACTCAGGGTTGCAAAGCTGTGTCATAGGGTTGCGACACTGGGCAAGCATATGCAGTGCAACAGACCCAGCATAAGCAAGATCTCGGACCTTCTACTATCAAAGGTAATATTATAGTAGCTTATTTTTTATCCTCATTACTTTTTGATAAGGGTTCTACACATAGTTTCATATTTGTACCCGCTATGGAGAGCCTTGGGCTCGGTGTTTCTACTGCTTCTGATATCATGAAGCTAGACACTCTGTTGGGGACTAGAACTGCTGGTGTGCGTCAATGAAAATAGTTACCCCTAGAGATTGGTGGGTGTCACTTATTTTAGGACCTCTATGTCTTAGAGATGACACCTTATTACATCATTCTTAGGATCGACTGGATGGTCCCCTTTCGAGCCTTTGTAGACTGCTATCGTCACAGGGTGCGTTTCATGTCACCTGAGGGTGGAGAGTTTCTAAACAAGGGAGAGTGAGATGTTCAAGCGAGTCGAGCTGGACCAGAGCATTGTGGGAGAGGTGGAGTTATAGCCTAGATTTTGAGCATATATCTGGACGACCAGGGGATTTTGCAATGGATTTCCCTCCAGTGGTTGATCGTTTCAGGGGTGTCTTCCAGGACAACTTTTCAGGTCTACCTCTAGAGCGTGAGGTGGCGTTATCTATCATACTTGTGCCAGGAGTAGCACCGGTGTCCATTACTCCTTATAGTATGGCCTCTCCTGATTTGAAAGAGCTCAAGAGGAAGTTAGAGGAGTTACAGGCAAAGGGTTTTATCTGACCTAGTACTTCTCCTTGGGGTAATCCGGTCCTTTTTGCGAAGAAGGTGGACGATACCCTTAGACTATGTGTGTATTATCGAATGTTGAACAAGTTGATGGTCAAGAACTGATATCCATTACCAAGGATTGAAGATATTTTTTATCAACTTCGTGGAGAATTAGTGTTCTCAAAGATTGAATTCATATCAGAATATCATCAGTTGCACATTAGACCATCTGATATACCTCTCACGGCTTTAAGGAGCAGGTATGGTCTAGACGAGTATACGGTTACGCCGTTCCGACTCACAAAGGCACTAGTAGTTTTCATGTCTTTGATAAATCGTGTGTTCCATCCTTATCTGGACTCATTCATGGTAGTATTCGTGGATGATATCTTGGTGTTCTATCGTACTTGACAGGACCATGCCACCTATCTTGGGATCGTATTGAGTACACTAAGAGAGCATCAGCTATATGCTAAGCTCTCAATGTGCCACTTTTGGATGGACCAGATCCACTTCCTAGGTCATGTAATCTCAGAGGTAGGAGTTTCAGTAGACCCAGAGAATGTAAGATTAGTAGTTTCTTTGGAGCAGCTTAAGAACGTGTTTGAGATACACAGTTTCTTAGGGCTAGCTGGTTACTACAGATGCTTCATACAAGACTTCTCCCACTTAGCAGCGCCATTGACCGGTTTGACTAAGAAGGATTTGAAGTTCATTTGGAAGAAATCTTGCGAGACAGACATTCACGACCTGAATGGAAGGTTGAAATCAGCACCGATCCTGAAACTCCCAGATCAGGTAAATAGCTATATAGTTTATTGTGATACATCAGGTATTTGGCTGGGAGCGGTGTTGATACAGGGCGATTGAGTTGTTGCGTACGGGTCTCGGCAGTTGAAGCCACAGTAGAGGAATTACCTGACGCATGATCTCGAGTTGGCAGCAGTTTTTCATGCGTTGCGCTGTTAGAGACATTATCTATTGGGAGAGCATTTTTTGGTTTTCACCGACCAAAAAAGTCTCAAATATAGTTTTTACTCAACGTGAGTTGAATCTAAGGCAGCAGAGGTGGGTCGAATACCTACAGTCCTTGGATTTTGAGCTTGCCTATACACCTGATAAAGGTAATGATGTAACTGGTACAATGGGCATGAAGACTCAGATAAAGGCAGTGCAGGAGGCCGGTGGTGAGTTGCAGCTTTTGGCATTGTTCTCTGAGATGCATTTGGAGGTGCATGACAATCAGGGGCAGACTTATCTTTCCCCTTTAGATATGAATTCTATCCTCCTGGATTGGGTGAGGATGAGACCACTATCTGATTTAGAAGGCCTAGTTCTATGGGGGTCGGTGGCAAGTGAGGACTCTTCTCCTGGTTGGACGATAGGTGCTGAGGAGGTTCGACTTTTCCATGGACGAGTGTGGGTTGCTGGGGATATATGCAAGGAGATGATGTAGGAGTTTCATGCATCAGCTTGGGAAGTTCATCCCGGGGTTACCAAGATGTACCGTGACATGAGACATCAGTAATGGTGGCCAGATATGAAGAGAGAAGTAGCTGGTTTTGTTACGAGGTGTTCCACCTCTCAGCAGGTGAAGGATGAGCATCAAAGACTAGCTGGACTGTTACAACAGTTTCCCATTCCAAAGTGGAAATGGGATGATTTCACGATGGACTTCGTGTCTAGTTTGCCGAGGTCACTTCAAGGTAATAATTCCATGTGGGTTGTGGTGGATAGACTCATGAAGGTAGCTCACTTTTTTCCGATCAAGGGGACCTTTGGTGTTTACGATCATGGGAAGTTGTATATCCGAGAGATTGTACGTCTTCATGGGGTCCCTCGTTCTATCGTTTCAGATAGGGATTCCCATTTTATGTCTCATTTCAGGAAGAGTTTTCAGAGGGCACAGGGTAAACAGGTGCTTCTGAGCACCGCATACCACCCTCATACCGATGGCCAGTCAGAGCGTACGATACAAGCGCTGGAGGACATGTTGCGTGCATGTGTCCTAGACATTGGGGGTTCTTTGGAGAAGCATATACCCCTAATCGAGTTTGCCTAAAAAATAGTTTCTAGGAAACTATTGAGATGGCACCATATGAGGCTTTATATGGTAGGCCATGCCGATCACATTTGTGCTTGTTAGAGGTAGGTGAGGCAGCTTTACTGGGACCACGTCTCGTACAGGAGACTTATGTGCAGGTCCAGTTGATTCAGAAGTGGATGGATACCGTACAGTCTTGTCAGAAGTCTTATATTGATCGTCGCAGATGACCTTTGGAGTTCATGGTCAAGGATTAGTTTTTCATGCGTGTTTCACTGAGGCTGGGACACAGACAGATCGAGAGATTGGATAGACATTCACCGAGTTATGTGGGGCCATTTCAGATTCTGGAGATAGTCAGGCCGGTTTCCTATCGGCTGCAGTTACCATAGAGGTACCAAGACGTGCACAACATCTTCCATGTATCTCAGGTTCACATCTATCATTCAGACCCATCTCACAACTATCAGCCCGAGTAGGTTGAGCTCGAGGTAGATGCATCCTATGAGGAGCATCTGATTCGTATCGTTGACGGGAGCATGATGGTTCTACGAGACTTGTCAGTTCCTCTCGTACGGGTGCTATGACAACATGGACGAGTGCAGGACGAAACCTAGGAGTGGGAGACTGATGTACGTGCTCGGTGGCCGGAGTTTTTCACAGCTTTATCTTCTCCACCCTTGGAATGGAAATTCAGGGACGAATTGCTTTAAGGGGGGAAGTATGTAAGAACCTGGTTCTTACATTTGAGGTACAAGTTTCTTCTTTTCTCTTTTCCTTAAGTGATTTTGAGAGAAAAAAGGAAAATGGGAAAAATCATAAATTTTGGAAGTACACGCCATGTAATTTTTCCACATGTCGTGTACTTTTGGTCGTGTGGGATGAGTACATAGGGTGAGTGTCCATACCGGCGATGAGGGGTGTAGGAACCGACTACATTCCATGTAGGGGTCCCATACACGCTGTGTAGTCATTCAGAAGGCGAATAGTAAGGCGGTGGCCAACTATGCGACAGTACACGCTGTCTACTTGTGAAGACATGTTGTGTAGTCATGTCGGAAGGTGAACAGTGCCATGCTGGTGGGATGCCGCGAGAGGAACAATTTAAAAATGTGAAGTACACTCCATGTACTTGGAAGTACACACTATGTACTTTGTTTTTTTCGCATAAAATTGGAAGTAGACTCCCCTGTTCATAGGGAAAGCTTATAACGGGAAGAAGGAGCTCGGGAGAGGAGGCCGAAGGTTTGAAGATCCTCCGAGCGCACCATCGGAATCCGTTTCCACCTCGGACGATCTCGTTGGAACCGCCCGATTAAGACCTCCCCTCACCATTAACTGTTATATCCAATTATTCACCTAACGGGAGTTATTTATGTTTAAACAGAGTTTCTTTTATATCAGATCTACGCCGTTCTTGGGCGTTCTAGAAACAATATTGTTGTATATCGTTCGTTGGTGTTAAAGGTAGGTGGCTTGGTGTTTATTTTTTCAACTGCTATGTGTTTTGTGTATTTTAGTGCCACAAACCCATGTTGGGGTGTTATTTGGCTGAGTTCGTGGCTATTTTAACAACATAGAACTGTATAGGTAATTAAATAAAATTGTAAAAATTGTTTTTTGGGATCAGTGCTTGGATCCAGGACCACCCCGGGGGTGCATTACTTTGTTTATCCATTTGGCCAGGATACCCGTGGGTATGCCTTTAAAGTAATTATTTTAGAATTTCCTTGAGATGAATTTCTTGTGAATGTTTATTTACAAGTTGGGCATGGCTCGGTTACCTATTTATCCTGAGGGCAGTGTTGTGATTAGCCTGTGGGCATTGTACTACCTAACTTGTGGGAATCTTCTTTCGTGCCTCTGGGCAGTATTCGTATGCCTGTGGGCAGATTCTTGTGGTTGGTTTCTCTTTACCTGAGGTTAAGGTTTTACATGTCTCAGGAAATTGGCTATTTACATAGAATAATCATTGCGATGATAGTTTAATTTAAATGATTAAATGGATATTAAAATGGAAATATAACTCGTCAATTTAGTATCTTTTCATTACTGCTTACTTTATTGCATTTTACTACTCCACACTTTTGTGGCATGTTTACACCCAGTTGGGCACGGGCCTTTGGTGGGTGCCTACTGGGATTTATTTCTCACACCCTATTTGGGTCATGATTTTTGGGCCAAAAAAATTACATTTCTGTAGGTATAGATAAGGGAAATGGCCCTTATACCGGTACTTGTTTGTTGTTGGGGTGTAGGAGAGCATGGGACCGAGCATTGTCTCGCAATGCCGCTGGATATTCTGTTATTATTTTCTATACTTGTACTTTAGTTGTATTGTATTGTATTGTAGTGTCACATGTTCAGGCTATTTTATAGAATAGTGACATGTTGCATCTTCATATATATATGACTGGTGGTTTCCATTTTTTTATCAGTTCTTCATTTTCAATTATATGTACTGTTACTGCTTCCGCTGTAGTTGTATGTTTAAATTATATTCCACTATACTACACTTTGACAAATGAGGGCATAGTTTCCCCACTATCAGACTTGGGCCCTCGATTCTAGTCTGCAGCCTCTCTCATTTGGGGAAATGTGCATGAGGTCACATGGTGAACCAGGTTCGGGGCACCTGTTGAGTGGAACCCGGATCCGGGACGTTACAGGAATTTTCATAATTACTATCAAAAAAGTGATTCATCCTTAAATAATTTTACCCTTATCATCATTTTATCATTTAATTACTTTCTTTTAACCTATATCAATATAGTTTATTCTACGTTACTTTCTGATTAGTTATCTTGTAATTCTAAACCAAATACTCAGAATAGAGATCCTACATTTCCAAGAATGTTCATAAAATATTCTAAAACTAGAAATCATTGAAATCTATTGACTAAAAATCCAACATATCATTTATCCATGAAAACAAAAATAGATTAATATGTATATTAAATTGTGAATTTATATGATTCAATATATGTTATCATAGGTCACATTCCTATTATTTTTTATAAATAAATATTTACAAATCCAATAATATGGTTTGAAAAAAAAATGTAATTGAACAAATAATATCACTTGGGAGTTTCTATCCAATTGTGCTATCTTAGGGACATTCACTACTCACCATAGTAAATATCAATTAATTGTTTAATATTTTTAGAGTGATTACCCCTAGAATCATTTGTTACATTGTCAAATCCACATTCTAGTATCTATTAAAAGGATGTAACTTCTATGAAAACCACCTACTCATGACTTTACCACAACATCAAGCTATTATCATATATATATATATAATTCTAAATTAGATAGTCTCATAGGGTTTTCATTAAATTTATCTTCTCCTAATCAATAAATAATAAGTGCACTATTTACATAGTGTTAAATCATAAACTATATAAAGGGTAATCTATACCATTTAAATTGTGGTCATTTTTAACTTATCGACCCTTAAATTATCCTAATGAAACATCTTAATCATTAAATTTATCTAAACATTTTTATTAATAAAAATAGTGACACTCCAAACATGTGATTTTGGATCTGGTTTGAATAGACACATACTTTACATACTCACTTTGATACCAGTTGTAAAATACTTGATGTAACCATCATTAACTAAAAAATCAAAAATTATTATTCTATATCTTATATTTTTTTGATCATTTCCGGTTTATGGAATTATATAATTAGGACTATATATCTAATAAATATCAAGTTAATTATATCAAATATAATTTTTTTACTTATATAAAAAAATACTTTATCGATAATAATTATTTAGAATCTCTTATAAATTCATTCAGACATGCCATCCTTCTAAACATGACATGTGTGCTACATTTCATCATAACATGGGGAAATGGAAATATAATAAGGTTTAAAATAAATCAACCAATAAAAATTAACACAGAACTATGGTAAAAAAGGTAGAAACATGGAATAAATATTATTGTGGGAATTAGTAAAAAAATTAATACAAGCTCAACTAAAACTAAGAGCATCCCTAAAAGTAAAATTCCAGTCTGTGGTTGGATTTTTTACGACAGTTTAAATGGCTGCGAAATGTATCTATGATGGTTTTAAAAAACTATCACTACAGTTGGTGTCAGCATCCAACCTATGGAGGATCCTTCTATTTAGAAATGATTTCTGGTAATCATTTCAAAACATATAATTATCGGCAGTTTAATTTGATTTAAAGGTGGTTTTTGAAAAAAAAAATCTTTAGAATCTTGTGTTAATTTACACTCCCTCTAAATAATTAGGATTTGATATAGCGTAAGTCTTAACCATCATGAAAAAAAAATAAAAATTATATAGGGGTTGTTTAAACCACCTCTAAAAAATTAATATGTCATATTTAGTGGTAGTTTAAAACATGTCTAAATGATGATTTTTTTAAAAAAAAGGACTAGAATCTACAACCCAAAAACTAGACTCAAACTTGGATGAGAACAAGAAAGCGATGCATAATGGAAACATCATATATAATCCCTCATCCAAAAATATTTAGCATCATTAATAGCAATATGAACATTAATTTCACAATTCATGAAAAACTATTTCATAACATTCAATTTTTACGAATTCCATTACTATTCTAGAAATTTCATGGGAACACATTAAATGACTGATGGGGTTCTCAAAACCATCTGTGTAATCCTTTAACAATCCTATAGGGCATACCCATATGGGTTTCATTAGAACTACACATGTGTTGATCCTCTTGATATATTGTTTTGTATTAATCATAACAACCCTTGTTGATTCAATATTGGTTCAACACCAAGATTTGTTATGGTTTCTCCCTTGATACATACAAATTATTATTTCCACTACAAAAAATATAAATTCTCATGATAGATCCTCAGTTCATGACACCCTCAAGCCTCTCATTAAACTCACATCGTTCTACGGCCTGCACACAAGGATTCCTATTTAATTAAGCATCATATTTATCCACTTCATTACAACCCAGACCAAAATCTCTAAGGCATAGTGCATCCCTGCTAAATTAGTAGATAAAAGGAATCCTCCAATTCTCTAAAAATTCATTATATTTCACATCCTGATACCTCTACTTAACAAAAACTCTAATGGTTCATGTTTCACCAAAACTCAACTCACATTTCAATGACACAATCCATGCTTATCATGTTTTCTATTATCACCTAGCGAATAGAACCAACATTTATTTTTGTACCCTAAGGCTTCACACAAATCCAAATCCATTCACATGACCCCTAGTAAATCATATGTCATTTTAATATCCCTTTTGGTTTTATTTATTATCACACCACGTTCTTTAAGGAGAATCCTAATTCTAGTGGGCTAAGAACCTAACGGGTCCTTCACTCGAAAACTATATAATCTTTTGAAACATAGATTAATTTCATTCATGTGTACTATTATTTTGAATATTCCATACATAGTACCCCCATTCAAGGTTTTATTATTCACATGAACCTCACATTGAATCAAGCACATCTCCAACTTGTCTATCTCACATGGGCCACAACTCTTGAGATGACACTCACCTCCATTCCAAGATCACAATCCACCCAAAATCCTAATCACCTCCCCAAGGTCTCATATATACATTAGAATCTAACCAATCCTGCCTATTCTAGGGTCACTCACACACCACGAGATCACTGTCAACCACATAACATTGAGGTCTTATGATCTCAAGGGATAACATATAACCCATACACTCTCATAGCCCCAAGCACCCCTGTATACGAATAACACCTAACACACATTAGGTACACTCTACATAAATATAGTCTTCATAATATTTACACCTTCAATTTTACATGAACCAGAACCTTCTATACAAAGGTATATATAAATGAAATGTAAATCATAATCAATTGTGAAAATTCATTATATGATATATATATATATATATATATTCTTATTTTGACGAAACCATATAAAAATAAAAACAATAAATCTTGTAATTCAATTTATCCAATAACATGAACCTAATAATTTTACCATTGAGGCATAATTAAATAACATGTAAATTTCAAGTCATTGGGGAAAGTAGTTTTAAATTTCTAATTATAAATTTAATTAGTGGATAACTAATTATTATAAAACCAAGTATTAAAATAACATGTATTTCTTCTATTCTAGGGATTATCTATTTGATTTTCCACAAGAATATTATACCCAAGAACCTGATTCAAATGGTTCGATCCGCATTAAAAAACCATCCATGATCATAGTCATGACAATCAGATAATCAAACATCAGTAATCCTGAAAATTACATGTCAATACCCTATTCCAAAAATTATTTAATGAACACACTGTCTCTTTCTATATTGGTCTAAGAGATCAAAGTGACCACTTATCACTACTCAATGAAATCAGATCAACACCCTCCCCATCTCCTTCCCAAGTTCCTACTACTGGAACCAAAAAGACCAATATATTGAAATTTAAACAATATTGTGTATGTATATTTAAACTTAAAACTAATAAATGATTTTTTACTAAAAAATTTTGATTTTGTGTATTTTACCTTCTCACCACCATCCATCAATGAAATACCACCAATGATAGATATGGTCACCGTCTATTATAAACCAATAAACGCTTTCTGCAAAATGGATATCTGATCCCCATGTTCCTAAAATGTGCCTTTCATAGAAAAAAATCTCTATGAATCTCGAGATTGGTTGTGACTACAAAAAGGAGCATATATAGCGACAATCATCAATGTTTTTCAAATGACCTCAGATGTTAATAGTCCCAATATCATACTACACACTCATGCATGATACTCCCTCTTGACGACATTGCCAACTGGTTCATCCTATGAGACTAAGTATAAATGTGCGGGATTGGAATCCCATTGGTCTTTAATTTTTTACCTATAAATAAAATATCAGTCATATTTTAAAAAATAAATAATAAAAAAGTGACAAATAACTATAAATTCTTATAATGAAAAATTAATTCATAACCAAAATTATTTGGCAGCCCATTAACAATATTCTGATTGAAATTTTTATTTACTTTCAAACATATTTCTTTTTAATAGACTTTGTTCTCTAAATTTTCTGATTGTATTAGACAATGATTAATTGAATATTCAATATATGAAATCGATAATATTTCATTATAAAAATTTAAACAAATTATAGATTTCCATGTTCGATCTGTTTCAAGAAAAATCGTTGACCTGGTAGAGTGAGGGATGATTTTCATAACTCAAATCGATGCCTTCTTCCTTGAAACATCCTAATATATAAAACATGCAATTTAATAGTAATATATGATATTAAATATCCTTTCAATATGAATGTATAAATTTAAAACAAGATTAATATAATAATATATATTTAAATACCACATGTTTATCATACCGGTATCTATCAAAAAATCCTTCCATTTCACTCAAGTTATCCCATTGGGTACATTATCATACATTTTTTGGGAGATCAGTAGAGTATAATTGAATTGATTCAATAATATCCATTTAAAATCCTTCCATTTCGTACCAAAAAATTTCAATCTTTACAATCATGATATAAGATCAATAATGGGTAAGTGGAGAAACATCTATAAAAATAGATTATTTTTTAACATTTTAGAATTTAATAACATAATGGAATTAAATTACACCATAATGTATTAAAATTTCCATTATCGGTGAATCAAAAACATCATATTTTCCAAGATTGAGGCATATGCCTACACTCAATATACAAAATCAAAAGGGTAACCAGCTCTACTGTTAGCTGAAGTAGAATATGGAAAACTAATCGTATGACATCATCCGTAGGGACCCCATAACATTCAAATTGGAAAAATATCTTTAGTCTATTTTGTTTCCTGATATCTAATCGTTTCACATTTCTTTGTAGTAACATTGTTTCCTTTAAGTAAAAAAAGTTAGTATTATAAAACAAGTGAAAAATTATTTTCATATTAAAATTTGTACTTATAATTGTCACCCTTCAATATCCCCATGAATAAATAGGAGTCATGACCGGCTCTGTCACTACTTATCCTACTGAATGGGAAGGTATTGGTTGGGCTACTGATGGGACGTTGATAGAGCATCTAAAATGAGGACAATAAGTATGGTGTGAGGGGTGATGTAAGGGGAAAGAGGGGGGTGTCTCAATTGTTAAAGGGAGGGATACCTATGGATCATAATCTATTGGTATGGTTGAGAGAACATAAACTGAGAGTCTTCTGGGATCAGTAACACACTTCTTCTTTGGCATTCCTATCATTTAATAAAATTAAATTAAATTCATAACATATATTTCAAAAAAATTATTCATAAAAAAATATAAATGCTGACAGATACACAGTATTTAAAATACCAAATATAAATAGTTATGATAATGAATGACTGTGAAAATACCATAAGTGTTGATAAATGACTAAATGGCAGCACATACAATCATTTTTTACTTCAATCTTGTCACTTTCCTGCTCCATCATTATATTATCAAATTCATCTACCCGTGAAAGACTAATAATTTCATGATCATGATAGAAAAATATGTTCTCTTCTTTTAATATATGGGATTCAATTTCAGTGGTAAAATCTTCCACTTCATTACCCATATCATACAAGTCTCTTTTTTACATGAGAAAATACACTCCACCATTCATCCACAACATTTTGCACATAATATACAATTTTCAATTGAGATTATTAGATATAAAGATCTTGTAATTTAGGGTTTCTGATATCCATCAAGCGGTAGATGTTTAAAAAAGTAAATTTCATCGAATCGCTTTTAACTCCCCTAATAATATCAACCCAAAAGCACGTGAATAAAAAACTGAAAAATCCCCATTGTAGTTTAATTTGATGATATCAGTCAACTTTTCATAGTATCCCACTTCAAAATAAATAAATATACCACTATTATGTTTTTTAAAACCCTCTTACCCATCCACTCCACAAAATTTATATCCATTCAAATTCTATAAATCAAAATTTCTAAACTTGTTTAGAGGTCCTCGAGCAAGAATCATCAAAACTATTGATAAAAAAGATCGATTATCAGTATTCATTATCTAAATAAAGTAATATAAATTATTTTATTTACAAAATATGTGTCATCTTAATATCTATATTTATAATAATATTTTTGACTTTACACATTGTAAAAACCATTCTAAAAGATCTTTATTAACAACTTTTTTCATATCTTTCTCATTTCATGCTCATACTATGACTCATATATTTTTTTATCTCCTAAAATCTTCAATAAATGGATCTGTAATTTTATTATTCTACATCACATATCTATGTGCCTATAATAATTAAATTTCTATTATTTTGATAGTTTAGGTCCTCCCAACTGATCAAAAAATAGAATGAATTATTTTTCATTTATAATATAGTCAACTTTGACTTGATGTGTCATCAACACATCCAAATCAATTAAGTAATTTATCAGTATCTTCCACATGTCTAGAAAAAAGGTCAAATTCTCCAATTCCAAATAGCCTTCAGAAATAGAGCTTTAGGTTAAGAATTATTTTTCACATATGATTTCAAATTCCAAATATATAAATGAAATAAAATACATAAAACATAATTTTGAATTTAATGATGTGATAATAATTGTTTACAGAAGAAGGAAAAATATAAATAATATCCCTATCGATTGGATCCATCCATCAATAATTTACATTACCTCCCAATTTATCTTCCTCGATCAAATACACATGTAAATGCATCACAACTGTTAAAAATGATGGAGGAAAGATCATCTCCATTGCAAAAATTGTTAGTAGAAATATCTCCGAATGATTATCAAGATCGAATGGTTGTAGAGTTTTCTCACATAGTTTTCTTAATAATGTGAAAAATTTGAGTAAAACAGAGTTAAACTTTTCATATAATAATTTAAAAACATAAATGGTAGAAACATTTATATCAAAATATATGAACCATGAATTTTCAATCCATGTAACATGTGATGATTTTAGTCAACACACCTTGACATGATACTTGAATACTCATCATATACCTTCATATGTTATCAAATTATATGGAATGTATCTTTATCCCCTTATTAATTGGAAAAATTGTTGGCACATAATTTCCATTTTCATCTATCTAAAGATCATGTTTTGTGTTTATTGTTTTTAAGTATTTCCACGGATTGAGATGGTCCTTTGATTATCTCTGATCAAAAATTAATTTGAAGGTCAAATTGTTACAAAATTTCTTGTAAATATGCACAACATCAATATTATTTTGTTAAAAAATAAATTCCAAATATGGAAGTTTGAATAATATATTTTTTTCTTATATTATGTCATTCTAATTTCACTTTATTATGCACTTTGTACTTGGTTCCCAATATCATTCAACCGATTCACCTTCCAAAATACTATTTCAATATTCCCATGTTGATACAATATTTCATAACCGATCAACATATATTAGAGGTGGTCTATGGTTAATAGAACCATTGAATTTTTATAAGTTCAAACAAAATCTATGATATTCATCAAGATATATTCAATGACATAAGAAGATCCATTTTTTACTATAAGGTAGTCATTCGAGCTCAAAATCCATGTTTCAAATGGGGAAATCCAACACTCTTAAGTGTTCTAACTAGTTAAATTCTAAAGTATAGGGATGTCACTAATGGTCCAAATTGGAGAATCTTTTATTTTGAACATTTTTCTAGAAGATGAATCATATGACTCAACACCATTGTTCCATTCATCCTAATTATATTTTTATTCAATGAAAGAACACAACAAGACAACAATACCATATGGAAACCCCATGATTTAGGGAGGTCAAAAATAATGAAAGCTGAGGACATCCCCTCAAATCAAGATAACACCCTCTAGTTTCAAACTATTGATAGATAGGATACTATTATTGTCAGTGCTTTTGTCCACCAAGGAATCCATGTGATCTACAACCTTATTACCCTCGCTCCATGTGTGTGTCACCTAGATATTGTTTCAAATAATGTCATTATTTTTCATGACGATGTAGTATATAAACCAAGCGGTACAGACTTTATCAATTACTGAGTAATGAAGAATCATGGAATCAGTATCTTCATAAGTTATATCCAGCTTTACATAGATACATGGGGTGATCCCGGTGAGCATGGACTTAGCCTCAGCCACGATGTGTGTTTCGTTGCCATTGAAATACGTGACTTCCATCACCACCTACCCCACCCCCCCTCCCTGTACATTCATAACACCCCCTGAAAGACCCATCATTGATCAGTTTGAACACGGTTCAATGGGTTTCCATCACACCCAATTCCCATGATTTTTGTCCAGGAAGGGGAGAATTGAGGAGAACCTGATAGAAAGAACGATGAGAGATGGGGAATCCCGCCAGTCCTTAATGACCAGAACCAAATCGACCAGAAGGAAATGAGTCCTCTCGATAATGGGCCCCACTAAAATAATTAATCCTTTGAACCTTGCTTGGTATCTGGCTTCCCACATGCACCATCATCCCACACTGAAGATGGAAGATCAGACCATATGTTTCCTCTTAAATCCAGAGGTTCCATGGAACCATCTCTCTAGAAATGGAACATCAGTCAGGTCATGAGAAGATAATGCCTTGATACCACCAAAACAAGACCACACCACATGAGCCCATTTCCCCTCAAATAATAACTGATTTGTACTCTCTTCCCACCTGTTGTAGCAGTAGTGAAACATTTAGGACAAGCTAATCCCAAGCATTTTCATGTTATCATTCGTCGAAAATAAAATATTTCTAATGCGCCATGTTAGGATGTTAAAATTCACTGTGATCTTTTGGAACCACATAGTTTTATTCCAAACATCCTACTTATCCTTCTCTAAACTCATAATATTAAAGTCATTAGTTTAAAATTCATGTAATGAATAAAGGGTGAATATGAAATTATCCATTTCAGAATTGATCTCAATGGCCTTAATAAGGGTCTATCGATCATTATCCATTACTACCTTAGTAAACATGGGATGTTGATTCTCTTCCATAACCCTGATAATATGGGATGGATATCCAGGGAATGCTTGGATATATCCAACCCAGTTTCTATGCTAGAAGAGAAGATCCTCTATTCCAACTATCCATCCAAAATTCAGTTGAAGATTCTAAAATAGATAATAAATTATCAACCGTAAAAGAGAAACAAAACCTCGCGTATAATATGAACATCCCCAACATATATTAGACTTGGATCTTCCCCATAAGGTACATTCCTCTAGATTCTCCCGTGTAATCTTTGAATGCATACCCTGAACTATGATCTAATGTCTCCTTAAATTAATCCCACCATCATGAATGGGCCTCACCAACATTCCCCACAATGACCTATGTCTCTTACCTTCAGAATAGCCATCCTAGAAAAAGCTAAAGATCACCTTATCTAGATTGCTAAGAACTCCTTGTGAAAAAATTGATAAAGCCAATGCATGTATAGGGATGGAATTCATAATTCTATTATCTACAACTATACGACCCCCAAACTAAAGGAATTTGTTTTTACAATTAAGGACACGGCTTGTTATCCTGCTAATAATGTGATCAATGTCCCGAAATAAAATTATACCGGAATAAATTGGTGTTCCCAAGTACTCCATCAGAAAGGCACCATGCTACATATCTAGACGGTTGCATAGGAGGGAAACACATCTATAATATTTCTTGTTGGAGATGAATATGCTGCTTTTGGAGTTACTAATTACTTTTCTACTGTAGAATCAATTTTCATTAATGATTTTATTTTTCATGAGGAATGAACCCATACCAGAGTTAGTGAAAATTATATTATCATCAGCAAACATTAGATGAGTAACTGTTGGAAATTTTATATTCCTTCTGGAAGGGAGAATAACACCTTGATAAATTCCACTATTAATAAGCATGTTGAGGGTATCTTGATCCATGGTGAAGCTGCTCGGTGAGAGTGGGTCTCCCTGCCAGAGACCAGTCATAGCATTAAAGAATCCATGGTACATTCCCCAAAATTAATCCTCCAGCCATGATTAGCTAATGTTCTTGAAGATGAGATCCAATTCCTTGACTGATAACCAAATACTTGAGAGGATCCGATTAATAAAACTCCATTCCATCATGTCATATACCCTGTTTATATCCACTTTGATCCCCATGTTGGATCCATGTGTTTCAATGTTGATGTGACTGATCATCTCTTATGCTAGAGTTATTTATCCCTATATGGATAGTCCTTTCATGAATCCATGATGCTCAATTGAGACCCACCCTGGTAGAAGTTTCGATAGACTTTTATTTAAACCAGATGCAAGAATATTAAAGGAAAGTTGTATAAGCTCATTGGTCGATAGTGAATGATAGGTGAGGGATCTTTAATAAAAGGTATGAGCACTAGAGTAGTATCAATTGAAACTAGAGGGAGTCTCCAACCTCTGAAGTAGTCCAAGATTGCAATTATTGTGTCCGTTTTAACTATATCCCACACCCCACTATAAAAAGATACTGGAAAGCTGTCAAGATGGGTGAGATCTCTAGGTTGAGCTTTTGAATGGCTGAGAAGATTTATTCCTCACATGGGATTGCCTCCAGGCCCCCTCTGTCCAGGTCAGACACAAGAGTAGGAATATCCACCACAAAATAGTATTACCACTATGATACCCACTGTGTATCATCGTGTTTGGGACAGCAAGATGATCCTTGAAAAAAGAGTGTGCCATACTCCCTACCGTATCACATTTATCCGTAAAAAACACATTCTTGACTATGATATGGGTAAATGTTAACCATATTCTTTCTCTGATATACACATGAAAATAAGTGATGTTTTTATCACCTTCATTCAGCCACATCATCCGGGAGAGATCCTGATCCGTTCTATATTATTTGATAAGCTCATCAACCCATCCCATCTTTTTTCACACAAGATCTTCAAACACAACGTCATTCCACTCCACCTCAATGTTAGATTCTATGATTTGGATGCAATGATATAGAACCTACATGTTAAATCCAAAGGGAGGTAACTTCCTGGACCAATCCTTTTTCCCCTGCTTCACCCTCTACAATTGGTTATGGAGAGTAACCCATGTGTTCCCTTGAGTTGGTGCATCCCAAAGCTCCCATAAAATCCACTGATATCCTTGGATTCAAGACCACAATTCATATGACTTGAAGGGTTCATGGAAATAATGTTCAGGAAACATAGACAATAATATAGGAGAGTGGTAATATATACCTCAGGCACGATTCTTCACCTATTCATTTGGGAAAGAGTTAATCCCAATGTTATGGGACATGAAACGTTTGATCCTGCTCCAACAGCACCTTCCTCCAGTTTGGTTATTGCACCATGTATACCGAGCTCCAGAGTGTCCCATGTCAAGGATACCATTTTCTTCCATACTGTGAGTGAAGTACACGATTTACTAAGAGGGAAATGTGCCTTATCCCTTATTTACCATAGGGTAAAAATTTTGTTGATGTCCCCCACTAAAACCCACAGAAGGTCCTCTAGATCAAAGGACTCGAGCCCCTTCCACATCCTTTTTCGATCCTAATAATCGCAGCTGTCGTGCACAAAATAAACAAAGATGCACTCCCCCCCTTCAAAACATTTTTGGTGGGGAATTGATCACCAACCTCAATCAGATTCAAAAAAACCTCATTGTTTTAGAAGATCCACATATGCTTATTAATTGTACCTGCATGCGTGGATCCATGAAAATGAAATTTTCATATGAAGTCCTATATATTATTTGTGTTTTGTTTATTTTCATCTTTTCTTTAGGTAACTTTTGATTCAATAAGTTCATACATCACCTAGATTCCCTAGCCGTGGGATTTCTAGTTAAACATAGAAACATTAAGGACTGGATAGCCCATATTTGGCCCCAAGATCATCATTATTCTTACTGTGGTGAGACAGACTTTCCCTAATATGTGTCATTTGATCTCCAAAGAAAATTCTTGTGCTCTTGAAAAATGGAATAGATGCTAGAGGATACTATTGTGAAGGAAGCTTCATTTACCTACCCTTAATCACCCTGTGAGGAGATATGGAGAATGGATTCTGAGCAGTCTACCCCTCTACTTCAAAGGACCCTGCATCACCTTCGTTATGCTCACTATCATTTTCATTCACCCTAGAATCACAAAGACAGGGATATCGGGGTCTGCTAACCACATCCTCTTTATCCATGTGACCAACAGAAAAATCGTCAAGAAGAGGCGGTCCTGGCA
The DNA here is from genome assembly GCA_963277665.1 of Viscum album. Taxonomy (NCBI): domain Eukaryota; kingdom Viridiplantae; phylum Streptophyta; class Magnoliopsida; order Santalales; family Viscaceae; genus Viscum; species Viscum album. Next base: position 2,122,291,782 of record OY728140.1, read on the forward strand.
CCTGATGCTCCCAAGCGGGGGAAAGAAATTCTATAAAACAATCCGATAACCACCTGGTTTATTTCAACAGGCATGAACTGAGAATCTTGTCTGTGAGGATATCGAGCATCGGAGGCGAGGCATCCTCTTTGAAAGGAACGATGTCCTACAAAGTGGAGACTTCAGGAACATGTGAAAAAGGTTTCTGGATCGAGGACTGACACATTCTTATGAGGACAATCAATAACCAGCTTGGGGACTACCTCAATTTTCGAGTAAGGCTATGATCTACCATTCATGCAAGGAAGAACGTTCCCACTTAGATGGTCTATAAAAACCAGGCGTGATCCTCCTTTCTTTCAACTCCTACCCATTTTCCTTGAATGTGCTTGAAGAAACCAGGATGGACACAAACCTTAGAAACATAGGGAATTTAAAAACATGTTCCAAGTCGATGAAATCCCTCACTATTAAGGCACCCTTCTCTAGGATCGACAATGATTGGTCCATATCAACAGAGATTCTAGGAACCAGAATGTATTTGCAGGATAGGGTGTGATAATCTATGCATAATAAACCACTGAGAGGGACTACAATGGCCGAGAGAAATAACCATTTTGGAATGGTAAATGAAATTATGGGAGACCTATCCAAACCAAAGATTGAGAACCTTCATTCCCCTTGTGAGCCTCCAATGAATAGGGATCCAAACTAAATTTCTTTCAGCCAAATGATCTTGGAGCATTTCACCATTCATAGAAGAAGTCTGCCTCCGAATCCATCACCACACAATAATAATTGCGATGAATTGATGAGAGATGCACAAATCCCAAAATTCCCCCAAGAGTCCAAAAATTACTTAAAAACCTATATGGGTAGTTTATCCACCTCAAAATGAGCTATTAAGGTCCAATAAATTTGAGTACCTGCCTCAAAAAATGCCATCGGATGAATCTCCAGTGAAAAACAATCTTCAACCCTGAAAACCTCTAGAGAGATCAACTTCACATATGGGAAATAGATCTTCTGAGAGTCTTAGGACAAACCATATAGAGCATCTCGAAAGTATCTCTCATTCTAACGAGGTCAAGGGAGAGATATAGAGGACTCTAGGGTCTACTCAGGCTCGGAACCTACAAGAGCGTCAGGATCGATGGTCGAGGGAGACAATATCGATGGCTGATCCAGGCTATCTGAGGGAGAGATGTTTGAAAGAGTTTGAAAATCATCCAGAGCATGAGGCGCATTCTTTTGAAAAAATGGAGTAGAAATTAAACAACTTTACTTATACTTCCAACACCGTTTCTCTATTACTCCTGTAATTCTTCAATTATAGGATACATGAATACATCAATATCATTTACAACAATTTGTTTATCAATAGTAATTATAAAAATGATAAAAGGTGTTTGTTTCATAAAAATACATTAACGTTGATTGGAAGGTATCAAAACACCCGATAAAATTCTATAATTGGTGCTCAAGGTCCCAAATGGGATCAATTAATCGCCAGCCACTCCTATTGGAACGTTCCTTGGATCAAATGATAAATATATATGTAATGAATCAAATGTCCTCCATGATTATGAATCTCATTGATATCACATTACCCCATCATTTTCATTATCTATATAATGTGACTTCATGTGCTCAGTGGTTTTCTATGACATAAATAATCATTGCAATCAAGGGATTAAAGAAATGTATTTCAAAAACTTTTTAGGTGTGTTCATTTTCTTCTTCTTAATGGTAGTATGTTGATTATCACTTTTAACATCACCCGTTGAATTCCGTCAAGAAAAATAACATTTTTTTCAATATTGTCTACTTGAATCCTCTCCCCAATACTGTTTACAATCATTGGGACACATACGTAATTACATATAATTCAGATCAATCTTGTAAACATATGTTTTCTTATCATAAAATGACATAGAAATAAATTATTCATAAAAATGATCACAAAACAATTACAATATCATGGATATAGACTTATTTGTAATTAAAAATATGAATTTTATAAGGTATTACATTATTATAAAATTAAGTTTCTAATATTTAAAACATCCACTATACAAATATATATTTCCATCCTAAACTAAACAATGAAATACATTTATATATGCATTGAATTTTTCTTTTATATTAGTATCCATAGACTCAATAGGAGGATCCAATGATATGTTACAATATTTATTAGATTGTATTATAGTCCTAAAAATATCAAAAGTGAAGTTGCTAATTCTATCACCATCAATTGTTTATTCTAATATATTTTCATGTGGATGTTTTTGTCTTGCAATACCGATGCATTATTTAGAAGGTTCGTCATTTCATTTTCCATTATCGACAAATATGGGAGATTATTCAGTCAATTTACATCAGGGTTCATAGTTTATATAACATTCGATTCACCATGAAAAATAAAAAAAAAACCATTGAAATTTTAATAGATTCAATATCATGTTTTTATAAACTTCATCTCTCTCCATCCATCATTTGAATTTACATTTTGGATATAACCATCTTATTCTCCCATCAATGGAATTTTTCCAAATTTTAATATCTAAATTCTCCTCCAAACCCGGAGCATACTAAGGTGTGCTCCTCGGTAATGTGATCCATATTTTATCCATATATATCACAATGTACCTAAACCTTATTGAAAAAAACACATAAATGTAATTATGTTTGAAAATAAATAAAGGTAAAATCTAGTAAAGTGGAGTTAAAATGAATAAAATTGATTCATGATTTATTTAAAATGTATATTTATTGAATTAATTTTTAATTGATGGTTATGTAAGGGGGTTTTGGCTGGTGATTAGTTTCTACGATTTGAGAAATATGGTAACTGGTTCTAAAAAACAATAATAATATTAGTTTTAATTTTATATTGGCGTTGGTTTTTTATAAAACATACCTTATAAAAAGAATTTATTGGTCAAATCATACCATGATCAACATATTCTTATGAAAAAACTCATAATGTGTTGAAAATTTTCATTTTAATAAATGATACTCTCAATGATTGATATGTTTATTCCATCATATGAATAATAAATGGATATAATGTATATATTAATTAAAATATGTTTCATTAAATTTATTAACAAAATTCAACCTTGATGATATCATTAATTTTTTTTATTGACAGTGAATTATGATTAAATAAGGGGTTAAAAAATAAACCATTTATATTTTTTTTACTTTTAAAAAAAATATACCTGAGTTATATAGTGACTGTTTGTTGCCAAATTTTTTAAATTCTCAAAGGTTAATAAATTGGTCTTGTGTAAAACATGTGATGATTGTTTATCCTATAAAAACCCATTTGTGAAAAATATAATTAAAATAGATCAATTTATACGAATCCCGTAAAAAACACTTCTCTTTTCATTTTAATTTTTATCTCCTGATAAATCCTCCACTCACTTTACAAACCCTACAAACTCTAACTTTCACTTGAAATTCAGAAGGGTTAATGAAATTCCATCAAGGGTAATAACTATAAAACAATTACTACCATTTCATATAGAGAATCATATTATCACCAAAAGGATAATAAAAAGGGAATGGAAACTTACACAAGGTTTTCCTAAAACACTCAAAACATAAAATCTTACATAAATTATATCTATCACTATATAATTTTCTAAAACCAAAAAAAAAGAATCATTCAAAACCTCAAAAATATTTCATATAAATTAATATGTGTATATACAACAATATCGATGTTTCATTGAAAAACCAAAACATTACCAAGGTGAAAACCAATTTTAAAAAACCTAATAACGTTTTTCACGATTCATGTATCTAATATTTAATGTATCCGGTATATATTCACAATTTTGATGTATGATTTTCATTATATATTTATAAATAAATAAGGATTCATAAATAATAATTTCATTTTTAAAATCATATATATTTTCCATATTTTATTATTGATTGCATCAATGTGAGTTTTCTAAATTTGAAATTTAATAATGCTACTTGATGAATATTGAATGACATGAGCTCAAATTTTAACCCTTATATAGTAACTAGTGTTTGTTGCAGAAGAACATTAAGGAGGATGAACTACTTCTCAAGTTAATAATTTTTCCAAATATGGAATCATCTTTAAATTTTTATGGGTTTGTGGTTTTCACTTTCTATTAACTATTATTTTATTTATTTTATCTATATTTATATTCTATTATGATTTTATTTTTTTATGTGTTATATATGATGCATATGATGATAATTTATATAGATATTTTTTTAATTATGACTCATTTAAAAGATTTTTTATTTGATTGTATTGTGAGTAAAATTTGGTATTTTACTGTCTTTTATTTTTTGGACCAATAAGATTATGGTGATTGAACAACAATACATCAAGATTAAGAAATAATATGACCACCATATTTAATATCATTCTCATTAGGATTAGTGTGTCATAGAATACTAGTTAAATCTAACACTAGGAAATGTGTTGGGCCTATCTAGGGTTATTGAATGAGTAATGATCCATGGATGAAATTATATTTTTGAATCCCATAACAACTAATTAAACTATTAATAATAATTGAATTATTGTGACCCCAAAAATCATAAATTTTGACACATTTTATCATTTCATTCAAAATAGTTCCATCATCCTATTGAACCAGAATTTGATATATTGTGTTCTTTTTTTTCAAATCGTTTTGTGCATCTAAAATAATTGTTGAAATACATAGTCCTATGGAATTCCCTTGTTCAATATTTTATTTCCCCTAATCCCATTAACTACATAGTTACTTATTTTAGCATAAATAATATTTTTTACATTTGATGTGCCTTTTCCTAAAAAAATGTTTTTCCGGATTTATTTGAAACATTTGTGAAAAAATTGAATAATAAAAATAGAGAGAAAAAATTGAACACTAAACTCTAAAATAAAATTAAGAGAGATATCAAACCTATAGGACCTCACCTCCGACATAGGCTTGAGGGAAGTAAATGATATAGAGAGGCCTCAGGTGATGGCAAAGACTCAGGTGAGGGAAGTGGTAGGGTAAACTGGTCCGGGGGGGGGTGTGACTGTAGCACCAACAAAGGATTCTGGGGCATGGTATTATACAGATTGAGAGATTCCTAAGAATTACGGAGGGGAGAATCAAATTGGTTCTAGGGTTTGGGGTTCGGGTGAGAGCATGAAGGATAATGATGGGGCGTGCCTGAGGGCTCTGTAGATGACCAAGCACCGGTGAAGGTGGTGGTGCATGGGTTTGAGGTTGGGTGGAAGGGGATCTTAGAAGAGAAGGGTTGTGGTGAGAAGTGTGGGCATGGAATAAAATTGTTTTTTAATAGAATCATAATATTTAGTAGTGGATTATAAAAAACCACACTAAAGTTATTTATATTTTTTTATAATCATTTTCGTAAACGACTGATAAAAAAATTAATTGTGGTGCATGTTATATCCATCATAATAAATGAAAAGATAGATACAAAAAATAATGTTTTCAGACAGATGGAACTCATAATATCCAAAATCAAAAAAAAATATCAAAATAATGTTCCAAGAAAAAATATTTTTATTGGAAGAGGTATACACCAAGACCTAACATTTTTTCCCTCACGATTCCTATCAATTCATCAAGAGGTTATAACATTTTGGGACCCACCCATCAAAATTCAATGTCCAATTCATTCACCATAAGAGTTAATAAGTCATTTTATACCATTCCCTAAAGTATTTCTTACTCAGTTAAACATTGATATCTATATAATGAAAGTCTTGGAATTTCAATATATAATAAAATAGTGTTAGAAGTTAATAACTATCAAGAGTATCAATACTTTTTCCCAACATAAAATATAGGACAACAAGGTTATAACCCACACAAATAACGTAAGTGAATGATCAAGAAATACATATTAAATATTATAATAACCATCCATAATTGAATAAAAATTCAAAGAAGAATATAATTTTCCATATTTCAATAGGAAAATAATTTTTCTTGGTGGACATCAAATAATATAATTTATTTCAAATTTCTAATTACACCATATAGAGAAATGAGTATACAGATAATTCAATACAATAATAAAATAATTATAAGAGAGACATAGAAATAAGGTGGATGATTTCAAAAAATCATAACCCTAATGTCACAAAAGAAGCTTATTAGGATGTTTACACTGAAGGAAAATATCCTTAAAATTCATTCTTTGAATTGTATCCCATAATTAGGGATTAATAATTAAATTGTTTGACACCAAGAGATTAATTACCCAAATGATAACATATATATTTTGGGGAATAAATCGTGAATCATAAAACCCATTAGGGTAAATCCATTTGAAAATGATAAGTGAAATTAAATTGAACATAAGGAAGGTATTTTAGAAACTATTTTAACCATTATCATAAATTATAAATTTACACGTTGATTTCAAAACGAATCATTTGAAATGGTTTTTTGAAATGTGATACCTTGAACCCACACTCCCAGATCTGGTTCACATAAACACAAAAATTATATACATAATTTGATTCAAAAAATAAAATCCATGATAAAACTATCCTTAATCACAAAATAAATAATAATTAATGAATCACTTACATCTTGAGGATATTTTATGTTTTAGATCTTGAAAAAATTATTTTCAAAAAATAACTAATAAACCACATGTTGTCTATATCAAGTGGAATTTTTATCATTTAATAAAAACTAATTTTTATTAATGAATCTTTAACATAGATCATGAATTATTTTATATGTGTTATCCTTCTAAAAATTTCACACATACTGATTTTCATTATCCCTTGGGGAAATACAAATATAATAACAGATGGTTTTAAATTCTTAATAAAGGAAACATGTAACTGAAGAAATTATGGAAATTCACTGTATAAATTTTATAGTAGGAATATGTATACATCATGAGGCCATAATAAATATGAAACTATGACCAATATAATCCAATACCACAAATTAAAACATGTATATCAATAATACTATACACATATTGAGGGAATGTATAATGATACACATCAAAATCCTCATATAAAGGTTTTGTGCTATGAAATTTTCTAATCAACAAGACTACAATAAATAAATCATTCCAAATTGGGAGGGAATATATTAAATACCCAAAAAAAATTGTATAATGAAACCTATTAATGAAACATTGGGAAATATAATTTTATGCTCCACTTATCTCCTAATTAAGTACATTTAATTCACCATAAGATTCAAAATGAAATTTAATACTATTTCATAAGAAATATTTTGAAAAATAAAAACATGAATATCTTTATAATGGAGAATATATGAAATAAATAAATGATCAACATACATTTAATGTTTATAATTATTAAGTAAGTCAATAAATTTACACTTGTAAATAAAAGGGATAACGTTATCATAACCCATATAGAGGATGAATGGGGAATGTTAAAAAAATACATCATCAAAATTCCAATATTCGTCCATATTTTAATAATAATATATATAATTATAATACTTGTCCACAATTCAATTAAAGGTATAACATGATCATATCTCTTCTAGAGATAGAAGGTGGTGACTCAACACTACATAATAAAATTTCCAATAATAACCTATATTGGAATTAAAATATAATCATTGAAAATATGATTCCCTATGTAAATAGAAAATAAATAATTTCTAGGAAAAAAATCAAATATATATTTTTTAATATTTTATTCTTAAAAAATATAGATAAATTTGTATATTGCTAACTTAATAGTGGAAAAAAAGATCATAATATACTGATAGAAAGAAAGTGGATTGTTTCAAAATAATATACAAGAAATATTTATAAAATGCTTTTATTTTTTTATGATTATATATCAGTATAAAAAAATAATATAAAAACACAAAACATAATCAATGTATAAAATTTTCCCATATTATATGAAATAAGTTCACAAAAATGTTTATAACCTAATGAATGAAAATTTAGTTACCAAAACATTTTTATATTTGGGAAAAACTAAATCAATATCCACTTAAATAATGGAATATTATTTGGATATTATGTCCCATTAAATTAAAATTTTCTATAAAAAATGTATCCATTGATATTGAATACACCATTCAATGAAAACATTGTGCACAAAATAAATTATATCTCAATGAATCAGAATTAATAATATGAAAACCCATATATCATTGTAAACATTAAAATCAAACCCACTTGAATTAAAGGTCTTAAAATTAAAGTTAAAATATAATTATTAAAATATAATTCATGACATGATAACGCCAATAGATATTATAAAAACATCATAAATGATATTGTGTGCATAACACCAAACACTTATCAAATAGTGGAATTTGAGATAGAAACCCTAACCAATTATTCCTAGCATCCATGAATTCACTTGAACCACTTGCATCAAAAATATATCTATATTTAAAAAATTAATTAATAACATAACACATTTAAATTTTCATTTACACACTTTATAAATATTCATTGTCTATATTAATTAAACTATTTTTCCCCATCGATTGATTCTATTTATGATTATTTTTTCTAGTTTCATAATGGTGGTGTTTATATTCATTATTATTCTAATTTTCATAAATACTAGGTAATTACTTTTACTTATAGGTACTATTTATAATTATTTAGTAAATTTAAAATGCCTTCGATGATAATTTTGGTATTTATCGTAGAATATACAATTGATAAAAAAGAATGTCTCATTGATTATTATCAATAGTGTGATGTTTCCACAATTGATTATTTAAATATTTATTTAACATATTCATGATAAATAATTAAAAATTATTTAAAAATTTATATATATTATACTATTAATTATTCTACTATACTCGTAAATAATATAAATACATTGTATTGTTCTTATAGGTCATCAAGTCAACCCAATCATGATCATTCCCTCATTTAGTGAATGACTATGAGCTTTTTTATAATAATATCATAATATAATAAAAATTATGATATTATTAATATTTATTAGTGAGATATATCTGAGAACTATTAAACTATATTTATAATTAATTTATACCGAAATATTATACAATTTTTATAAAAAGTAATCCTCTTAGTAGGTTTATTTGAAATGATTAAATTAAAAATGACCGTTTGTTGATCATGCCATTAATTGAATATATAATTATTTATAACATAAACATAATGATATAATAAATATGATATTTATCCTTAAATTCCATCCTTATATCCATCCTTCTATGGAAGTGAAGGAAAATAAAACATGATGTGTCCTGGAGGCAGTAGTTGTCACAACACACAAACAATAGTTTTGTTTTTCTTAATGGGTGGGGTATATGAATAAGAAATGTTAATAAACATAATATAATAATAAATAGAGTTTATAAATTATACTAATATCATTATTTTATTGTGGTTATAATAAATTAAAATAAATATAATTAATAATAAAACTAAGCATAAAATAATACTCACGTCGGAGACATGAATATTCCTTGGATGTCACCTTGAAAAAAGGACGTATTATTACAAATGGTAAATAAAATATTTGGAAAGAGGGATAAGATTATATGAGGATATATTTTTAAGGTTTCAATAGGGATGTTCAATAATATATTAGACATTATGTGGAAAATAGATTACACATTTATAAGTGTAGGGATGGGTAGTTTTCGGAGAAACCCTTACATTTTCAATATTGAATGGTTACATTTAAAGTTTAGAAAGCCATAAAAATGTATAAAATAGGGGAGAAAATGATTTAGGATCTAAATAAACACTAACCACTCCTTTTTTATATAACATTGAGTGTTTTAGTGCTTTCTTTAACTTTTTAACCTTCACCCTCATTTACTTTTACATTTGTAATTCATTTCTAACATTAGTAATTAATATTAATGAAAATGATATGATTGAAATTATTACCAAATTTAATTAATATAATTTAAAAACTGAAAATAATTTTATAAAAAAATATAAAGGATTAAAATATTAATATTATAATAAACACACTAAATCGCAAAAAAAATGTTTTGAGATAAATGATATTTTATGCTTTAAAATAATATATAATAAAAATTTACAATGAATAAAGACTTTAATTTAATTAATGGGATTATTATGAAATAATTAAAGGATATGATGATTCCAATGTAGGATGAAACTTAATCTACCTAGGAAATAATTGATTCAAATAAAATACAAAAATTTGTGTTTTATTAAAGATACATTTTAATTAGTTCTAAAAACATTTATCCTAGGATTTATAATTTCAAAAAATATTTTAAAATACATAATAATATTAATTGGATTCATATTTGACACATAAAAGTTTTTTAATCTTATTTATAATTCTCAAATGATGATAATTGTATAAAACATTAATATTTCATGAAAATAGTATTTTCTGACTAAAAACCAACATTTTATACAAATAATAAAAAAATACACTATGTAAATCACTATTTGTGGAGTTAAAAATCAAGTTAAATTTATTAATTTAAAAAAAATAATTTTTTTATAAATAAATCATAAAATATACTCAAATTTCGTTTATATTTCAAAATTACATTTTCATATATTAATTATTATTGTTTTTATTTTATAGAATTTACCAAATAAATTAGTATTAGGAAATTATTAATATATAGTATTATTTATCATAATTAATAATATGTTTCTAGAAAAATAAATGTATATCATATATAATATTATATTTTTAAAAAATTTCTTATCAAAAAAATAAATTACCTTCTTATTCATTTTAGGTAAAATAATGTAATTTTCATTCATATTAAAAGTAGAAATTATATTCATTATACTTATATTTCATAAATTGGTGACATCTATTCATTACTTCCAATTCAATGTCTACTATAGTACACTCCATTTTAGGTATATGACCCTTTATTCATTTATTTTGTGTCTTCAAAATGTCCTGGTTTTTTTTAAGATGTTTCGAAGGGTTTTCCCATGGTTTGGAAGCATTTATGGTGGTTAATGATATGTACACTCTTCATATAAACTGTGAACCAACTCTTGGAAACTGTGCAAGGGACGATAGTGTACTCTAGGTTGGTGATACAATGGTGCACTATTTTCTAGACTGTATAAGTTCACAGGGTAAAGCTAGAAACATTAAACCAAGTCAAAAGCATGGTTTATGAACGGTTTGTTAAATTATGAAATCCAACCATGAAAGGGGTTATCTTAAAAATGTATCACTGCTTGTTTGATTCATTTAATTCCAAACCATGCCTCCTAATCATCCGGTGTATTGGTGGTGCCCCTAAAAATGTGAATGTAATAGAAATTTATTCCTAAAATAATCTTTAATAACTAAATCCTCAATAACCAATATTATTTTTTCTCCTAAGGCTTGAGAGGGGACACTGCTGAGTCATTAAGTGATTCATACACAAAATAATTTTCATTGGAGATCCATATTTATCTATAAGTACCTATATTCCCTCATTCTTCTTAGATCCATGGTCTTTCTCTTTATCATTGGACCATATATCTAGTTTATTATGGATATATCTATGTGTTAAAAATTATTTTATGATGAAATATTATTGGATATCGTGAGTGAAATGTTTTTTGTTACTAGATCATGAATTATCATAGTGTTTTTAATTTTTTCTCACCATTTATATGTGGGTTTCTTCTTTCTTGTCTTTACTTGGTATGAAATAAGAAGGCTTGGTTTTTTTCAAAATGATTTTCCAGAAATGGTTGTGAAATCCTTATTCAATTCCTGAGATAAACAAGTATTGATTATGTATTTTGAAATTGAATAAATGGATGGATTTCTTGAAAAACTACATTAATTATAAATTTAAAATGAGGATTTATGAAATATGGTTTGATTTTTGGATTATTGAATGTGTCTGTTGAAATTATTTAATGAAATAAAAGGTTTATGTGTAATAGTTTTGGAATATTTTTTGTTATACATGGTTGGTGTGAGTGAATTCATAAACATGACTCGGCAGAAGGGTCATGTTCCATTATAGAACCTGGTATTTGTTACCTTGTGGAAGCTTTTTGGATCGATAAGAGACCACCCATGAGTGTTGAAATTTCAACTGGGAATGCATAGTGTGTGTGTGTGTGTGTGGTGATATGGTTATGGGTGTTTCAATTAATATAGATTTTATTTAGAACATTATATAAAAAATACCCCTTCAAAATTTTTATGGTTTTGATATAAATTCTATAAGAATCTTTTATACCATTTTATATAAAATATTGTACAAATATTTATCATAGTGGCATGAGTTAGAAAGTATTTAGAGAAATACATTTGAATTTAGACTCAAAACTACTTGGACACTATTTCAAATTTGAAGATGTAATATATCAAGACATTGGAAAATTTTGGTATCATATTTATTTAGTGATTCTTCTTGAAAGTGAGGTATTTCATGTGGATTTGGAGTTTAGAGAGGGTTGGGTGTTGTTGGTTGGAGTGACGTGGGAGTTTTTTGTTTTTTGTTTTTTGTTCTCTCAAGTATAACATATGATTTCTTCCTATACTTTGTTATTTTTTTATGTTTTTTATATTAATTTTCACCAAGAATTATATAGATATTTTATTTGTTATTCTTTATGTAGTTATGTTGTTTTATCCATAAAAGGGAAAATTATCCCTAATATATTCTTGATTCCCTTGGAATTTATTTCCAACCATTGGTTTAATTGGATATCACCTAAGGCCTAGTATCACCACTAACTATTCTAAAGATAATGAGTAATTTCAAGATGTTAGAGATACTTATTTATAGTCATACATAAGTATTTATATTTTATCAAAATATAAAAAAAATTGGTTTAGGTTTAGAATTTCATGTGGGGAATTCTATCAAACACATTTACTTATTCATTGTAAATAATATATTCATATATCAGAGTGTTAATTTAATCCCACTAAATTAATTGGATCCTCAAAATGGTAATTATTACTCCTTGATAAATTGAGGTGACATTAGTCGTAACATAACCTCCCTTTAGGAAATAACCTCTATTATTAAATTTCCATTACATGATTTAGATATGTAAAGTTACATATCATTATGGGAGAAACAATAATCATTAATACAATCATGTACCCAAGTATATAAATATAATACAATATATTATCAAGAAAATCCCTTAAAAACCATTTGCATCATCAATTTGATGAACCACAACGAAGTAGGATATTCCTCTTAGAAATTAACTCTATTTTAAACATAAACTGGTATTAACCACAATTTAATAATTTCACACACTAGAAAATATATATCATAACCAAAAAAATTTATAAACATTTAAAATTATTTACCATCAACCACACGGATATTGACAATATATAACATACACTCTCAAAATTACACAAACCATTTTTATGGAAACATCAAACATATACAAAACCTAAATCATACCAATCCATCAATAAGTTTTTTCTTTAATAGTTTTTTCCAAAATATATCATTTCCATAAAATCATTTCTCAATGTAATTAATATCATTAAATATATTATTTCAACCCGTTAATGAAATTTTACTGAAGAAAAATCCTTAGATTTTTCATATAATCCTCAGTAACATTTTGAATATAACAAAATTTCATCAACAAATATCAATTCCTGAATTAATAAAATATATGTGTATAAAGAATTAATTAATATTATAACACCAACATAAATAATACAGGAAATAGTAGGAAACTCATCATTTCAATCATAAGAGGAAAATAATAACATTCTCAAACATTTATGTATTGTCCCTTATTTGGTTATAAGAAATAGTGGATTCTATATACATACCAGTATTATATTTATTTTTGTGATCCTTTTTCCACAATATTCAAAAAACAAAAATTGTTGTTATTAAATCCAAAATATGAATATTAAAACATTAATCTGAATATGATAAACATTATTACACCTTTTTTTAAATATGAATCTTTTGGATCATATATTGTTTATCCCTTGGTTATCCATGATCATTTTTATATGAGGGTCTCTAATATAATTAATTATCATAATTGTTAAATCCACCAAAATTATTTTTCCTGTTGATTTGATTAATGAATGTATATCCCTCGAGAGTGTTTATTCATGTGTTTAGTATTAAGATCGCTCACCATGCATCAAATTTGGGATTTATTCAATACTCAATCATCAGTTTTCAATGTGATTACCCCTAGGTACATATGTTCCATTGCAACATCTACATTCCAATTTCAAAACATGGATTTATATCTAGTAGAACCAGCTACTCAAGTATTTACCAAAACATTAGAATGGAATACTAATTATTCTTAGGATTTTGAATGAATATATCTTATCCTTATCCTTATATAAAATGAATTATTACCTTATTATTAAATCATACTCTATACCAAATGATTATTTATTCAATTGAAATTATTATCAACCCTAACATATAAACTACTAAATTATACTCAACAAACATGGTAACCTCTAATTCCATCTAATACATTCCATTGAAAGAAACCATGATTCCCGAGACCCAAAATACACATAATATGCTCATGAACATATAATTTACCAAATCTTATTGATACAAGATACAAAAGCTTAAATATGAAAATTATAAATTACAAAAAATAAAAAATGTTTACTTAATCACATATATCCTTAGGATAGATTGAGATTTATATATTTTGATAATTATGTCAAAACAATAACTAAAAAATCACTATTTCTTTATATCAATATGATATTTTTTATCAAATAAAAACTAAATAATCAGTAATGAGACTTCTGTATCTATCATAAATTCTATCACATGTGTTATTCTTCTAAACATGTCATGTCTGCTATTTTTCTTCAAAACATAGGGAAATGGATACATAATAATGGGTGAGCTAAGACACTCATTAAGGGAAATATATAACTGAAGAAATCATGGTATAAACATGGAATAAATATTATTATAGGAATAAGTAAACAAAATGGGTCTATAATCAACATGTAACATGGATAATTATATATCTTAGAAAATAAATGAAAATATTGATATCAATAATACTTGTCCCATACTAATAGAATGCATGGTTTTAGACATCAAAAACCTAATGTATATGGCTTATACCATGAAAAAAATTTATCATTCAGACCAAAGTAATTCAATCATGAAAAATGAGAAGGAAAAAAAATACCCAAGCCTTTCTTATCTCATGATACTTATTGATTCATCGAAGGATTCCTAATTTATATCTCCACCCAAAAAATGATTAAGGATAATTCATTCACCATAATAGTTAACAAGAACTCTCATACTATTCGATAAGGAATATTTGGATGAATAAAAATATATGTATCATAATAATGAATAAGATTTAATATAAATACATGTTCAACCTATGTCAGATATCAATAGTCATCAAGGATGTCAATTTTTTTCTTTATTCCAAAAAAGGAATAACATGATCATAACACATCCAAATAAAGAAGGTGAATGAAAAAACATTATTTACTGATAATTTTAAAAATAATCCTTATTATAATAAAAATATAAGTAATTCCCATACATATAACAATATCAATTAAATGTATAAAATGACCATAACTCATCCAGAGAAAGATGGTTGATGGTTAACATTACATAGTATTTTTTTAATAGTTATCCTTTTAAAATTAAAATATATCATATGAAAATAATTTTTCAATCATCAATAGAAAAAAATTAATTCATGGTTAATGTGAAAGAATATGAATTATGCTAAATTTTATGTTCACTATGTATGGACCAATATGTATATGGATATTTCAATACCTGAAAAACATGATCATAATCCATTAGTAGAAGGAAAATGATTGGTTTCAAAAGAAAATATTACAATAATTGAGTAATACCATTAAAATGGTTTATGTCATGGGAATGTAAATATCCAAAAAATGAGAGAATACTACATAATAAAATAAATGTTTAAAATGTACCCAACTTATATCAAATAATTCCAGGGGAATGATAATAACTCAATGAAAAACAAAATTTGTTAACAAAAACTCTTATTGATGTGGAAAAACTAAATCAACAACCACTTGAATAATAGAGACATATTAGGATACTAAATCCCATTAAATACAAGTATTGTTATAAAAAAAATACAAGGAAATTTAATACACAATTCAACGAATACATTGTGAAAAAAATGATAATATCTCAATCAATCTGAATTGAAAATAGATAAATTTTTATAGATTCAGAAACTTTTGAATCAAAACAACGTAAATGTTGGAGATCGTAAATAAACATTAAATATCATGATTAAAATATAATTAGTTATATGATATCTTAATTAAGCACTATATAAACCACATAAATGAAATTAGGATCATAATAGAAAACATGATTCAAAGTGACAAATTTGAGATGAAAACCTTTTACTATTGTTCGTAACTTCTATAAACACACATTAACCTTGTATATCACAAATATAGATATATTATTCTGTTAATTGATACCAGAAATCATATATATTTTAATTTAAACTCTTATATGTAGTAATTATCTATATTAATTCTACAAATATTCCAAATTAGGTGTTTAGACTTTTGATTATTTGTACTATTATGATAATAGCGGTGCCCATATTCATTCTTCTTCCATATTTATTCATTTTTAGGTTAATATTTTCACATATAGGGATATTTATTATTATTATAGATTTTTCTAATTTCATTCATCAGTGTTTTATTCTATATCCATGATGAATAAATTGATTAAAAACATGTTTCGATGATTCTTTAAAATCAAAGAGTGTTTCTAAATTAATGATGTAAATATTAATAAAATTACTTAAAAATGACAAATAAATCACTATTTAAACGTTTATATTATATTATACTAGTTAATATGTCCCCATAGCCATTCAGGTTATAAATTCATTGTATTTTTAAGGTATCGGGATAAATCAACTAAAACATGAACATACAATGATTTAAGAAGGATTATGAGTTTTTTATAATATCATTATATAAGAAGCATAATGATATTATTTAGTTTTTATATGTTTTATATATCTTAATTTTAATTAAGTGTAAAATTAAACACTATATATAAATTGTTCTTTACATTTCAAATGATGGAAATACTCAATTATAAATAAATTGGTAGAGAATTTCAGAAATAAATTGGTTGAGAATTTCAATCGAGTAGGCTCTCACAATGGATTAAATAAAATATTCCACATTGAATTAACTAGATAAATCTATCAATTAAAAAAAAATTGGTTGATAATTTCAAAATCATATTTATAAAAACCATGTTTAACATTTCAAATTATAGAAATACTTTCAAATAAATAATTCACAATTAAATTTATGAAATATTTCTAAAGAAATGGCTAAATAAATTATTTTATATAAAAAACTATATAAAAACTCAAGGCATGTAAAACTGTTTCAATAATCAATGGAATATATTTCAAATACAAACAAGCGAGAAACATAGTAATATTAATATTAGTACATTGGTTCTAGGCTATGAGAAATCTGTCACACTGAATGTGTCTCAGAAATAATTATTTACACACATCCCTTTGACACTAGTAAAAATGAATTCATCATCATCCGGTCATGGATGTGACATGCTGTGTTTATATTTGGTAAGATTTTAAATCACAGAGTGTCATCCCAAAAACTCACTAACTACCTAAGGCTTACATGTGCTCTAGTACAAAAACAATGACGGAAAATTTATCTTAAGACTTATTAATATAAAATTCACCTCATTACACATTTCAAAAATTCTAAATATCCATTTTAAAAACAAAATGGGTTTTTTATTATAACATTCCTTTATCAAGATAAAATACAATGGTTTCCATCAATACCATTTTAATCCATTTTTATCAATTACTAATTTGAAACAATTCCATAAAATAAAATTCACAAAAATAAATTTTAAATTTTAAATTCCATAGTTTTCCATCAAGAAAATTTCATAATTAAAATTTTACCACTTTCCAAGAATTTCACAAGCACACAACAATTCAAAGGAATTATGAGTTTTTTCCAATTTCAATTCAATTTCAATTTCAAAACCTTAATTAATTGTGATTTGTTTTACAAAAAAATAAATAAACACATTTAATTTAAATAAATAAATTTAATTAAAATATAACGATTGATTTTAAATCTAGCAGTTTAGGATTTATAAAAATTGGGATCGTAACGGAACCACCTACCTCCAAAATATGAGATCTCAAAATTCCAAACCCTTATTGGGATTTTTCAATGTAGAATGACGAAAATGAAATCCAAGAATCACACATAAATCCATTATCCAAAAAATGATACTGGATCTACCAATAAAAAATAATATCTATGAAACCCTATGGAGTAATGAAGATAGAAAGGTAGAAAGAGAATAGGAAGAGGAAACTAATGAAAAGAGGATCAATCGTCATTTGCCAATATTTTATAAGATTTTGGGAGAGTATAGAGGGTCCAATATCCTATACTGGTCGATTTTATAGAAGATTAAAACTTTAGTAGTCGAGTTTGGTCTATTGGGTACTGAAAACAAGGGTTTAGGTGTTTTAAAATTAATTTTTTAGATTAAAAATCTTATACAGATGGTTAGCTGGGTAGAGCTTCATGCTTAGACCAAATTTTACACCCTATACATGCACCGATTTTAGGAATGTTTCACAGTTTATCCATGGTGGGTGCATAGTTTTCTGCACCGTGTACCAACTATGAAAAATTTCAATGGCATGGTTTTCATGGTTTTCTCAAGCAGGGTGCATGATTTTGGAAAACCATACATAGCCACATAAAATTAAAAATAATACATATTTTCATCCAAAGAACTCTTAGATGAGCCCCAACTGAAGCATGATCAAAATATTTGTTTAGGTATACATGGAATTAGTAATATGACGTTATTATCAGGTCCCGAATGTGGTTATAGATGGTTATAAAATTTTAAATATTGGTGTTTAGGGTTTAGAGGGGATCTTCCTTGTGTGTGGGAGCCCTCACCTTTTAAGGTGAAATATTTTATATCACCACAACTTGTATCTAGATCATTTTTCATTATCCAATGTTAGGTGTATTTATGGAACCATCTTTTAATTCATGTGATAAATTTTTTATTAATTTTAATGGATTTAATATAATTTTTGATTCTTTATAAATGATATTATGGAAATTTTTTATGTGTCAACTATCATGTGTGCTTGGCATGGGCTTATACCGCATGCAACGTCACGACTCGTCCCCCAGGGCACGTGCCATGATGACCCCAATCCTGCCTTCCATAGGCTAGGGGATGGAGATGAGCACTGAATGACATATTCCCTAAAATGGGAAGGGATTTCCCTTAAACTTGTACAAACACATGGTCTCAGAACACAACAAGAAACAACTATGAAGTAAAATGATGTATTCAAATATTTTTGAATGTAAAAGGGGATGGAATACAAGCCTAATTGTAAAAGTACAAGTACGAATAAAATTACAATATACCTAAATGAAAAAGGAAAACAACTACTAGGTGTTCCACTAAAGTTCCCATCTGATGGGTAGGTATAGACCTTCTCCACTACACTCCATGTCTGCTCGATTACTCAACGTCACATCATGCCAAACATTCCACCTCCGAGCATTGTCAAGTCCTAGTTCCCTTAGCCTTGATTAATGTTGTATGTTGTCTGCACAAGACACAACAAGGTGCAGGTGAAGCCCGTGCAGGGGGGGAGTATAACGATACTCAATAGGGTCCCCAGGACCACAAATATCTCTTATCGTTCCACAATGAAAAACCACAGGGTAACACCCCGATGGTAGATTACCACATAGTTAAAGTACCATATAACATTACTTCAAACACAAGCACAAGGTAAATATATTTCACAACAAGATTTATTCTAGGGGTAGAAACAAGTAACATCCCCAGTGACAACATCGAATGACTCACCTATTGGAGACTCCTCCTCTATCGAGTATAGTCATCCTGTCAGGTCACTCTGAGGCACTTCCCACTATCCTTTAACTATTGAGGTACTCCTCCCCATCGCTTATTGTGGGTCTATTGGGTCACACATAGCCACCCTCCCCCATCCTGGTCTGCTAAGGTACTCCTCCCCATTGCGTACTGTGGCCTCTCCCCACCATGGCCCTCTAGGTCACACAGAACCACCCACATCTATCATGGTCTCTTAAGGTACTCCTCCCCATCATGTACCATGGCCTTAGAGTCACTCCATGACAAAAAGTCAGCAGTCGTCAGGTCTCAGCTAGTCACAGTGTAACGACCCAAAATTTTGAATAAATCTTGTTTCCTAATTTTATGTGTTATTTTATTTTATTTTAATACTCAACAAAAATGTTTCATTTGATAACATGATTATAATTAAAATGAGACCATTGGGTTTAGACGGGTATATGACCATTGGTCAATATGATCGCTGGAAACTAAACGTTTTGATTATTGTCTCTAAATACAAGTAATCTTGGAAAATCATTATAGAAAGGTGATTCGATGGCCTCACCCAGTAGTCATGGACCGATCAAATCCCATCTAACAGATCTTGGGAAAGAGGTAGCACCACTGGGATTTTCTCTGTACCAAACCCAAGCAGAACGTCATCATGTGAAGCTAGAACGGAATCGTCTTTGCGAGAACATCAAACTGATAGAAATTACTACTCGTGCGATGTTAGCCGAGCCTCCCTCAAATTCTATCACCTTAGCACACCTTACACTTATTTCTTATGCTGGTGTGATAAGGGGCTATGTAAGGAGACCATAACTGCCTTGTGTAATCCTTTGTTTTAAATAAAAATTGGGATTTCTTTTCATGATGAAGTTTATGAATTTTTAAATAACTGGATAAATATAGTATGCATATTTTTGATGAATTTTAGAAAAAGGATATTTTAAATAAATTTATGTAAACTGTAAATAATTAGAAATGTGTAATGATTTTCAAAAAATGGTATTCTACAATTATGTTCAGTTCAAAATTTAGAGTCTAATAAGATCAACTTGATTTTTGATGAATAGTAAATTATGAATAGTGCTTTTATGATTAGGATTAGTAATGTGTCCAAATGGATTAGTAATCTCACTTAAAGAATGTATTAATATAATCTAGGCACCTTGATTAAGTAATGTGATTCAATAAAATGGTTAAATAACGGTTTCATAAATTATTATTTAAGTATTAGTTTTTTTCGAGTGAATAGTGTTTTTTAATTAAAAATTAAATTAAAAAAAATTTAAAGAAATTATTTTTATAAAATGGATTTCATTTTTGAACTCAGAGCACCGATATTATGTTATGGTAATTTTTGGGGTTTTTTCTGAAAAAAAAATGATTTTTCAGTGAATAGTGTATTTATTTAAAAAAATAAATTAAAAATATTTAGAAAATTATTTTTATAAAATGGAGTTCATTTTTGAAATCAAAGCATTGATATTTGGTTAAGGTGAAATTTTGGGATTTTTCTGAGGAAGTTGAATTTTAGATGAATAGTGAAAATACAGTTTTTAAGTTACGAGTGTTTAATGTCATCATTAAATGATGTATTAAGTATATAATCAATATTATCGACTTATGAATAGTAAGATAAGGTATGAGGTGTCCCAAGTGGACAATACCATGGGAAAATACCTTGGGCAAGCCCATGGTTTTTCCAAAACCACTAATGAGGTGTCCCTTGGCCATTAATGCCTTGTCCCCTCACTTTCCCTATAAATACCAAGCCATCCTCTCATCCATTCGACTCCCCACTATCCCCCAACTTAGTTCTGGTCTCATTACCTCCCA
Source organism: Viscum album (assembly GCA_963277665.1). Classification (NCBI taxonomy): domain Eukaryota; kingdom Viridiplantae; phylum Streptophyta; class Magnoliopsida; order Santalales; family Viscaceae; genus Viscum; species Viscum album. The sequence continues at coordinate 2,122,313,540 of OY728140.1, forward strand.
AGGAGTCCTCCCAAGGAGCCCCCATGCCGTCAAGGTCCCAGCCTTTGAGTTTTAAGAGTCACGTTTTAAGGTAAGGGACCTGATCTCTCTCTTTCTTTTCAAGAAATCTCTTTTATGTAATTTATTTTATGCTCCATGTTATTATGTTAAAGGGTGTTCTTTTATACTCCTATTAATTCCCTTTTCATTTTCACATAATTATATATCCCCTCTTACTCTCATTATTTCGTTTTATGAAGTATTAAGTGGCACCGTTAGGCTGCCGAAATTTTTGTAACGGATTCTTTCTCCCTTCTCATTTTTCAAGATCTATTTTCATTTAATTATTTCAAGTTCATTTTTATTATGTTGGGGTATGATCTCTAAATTTATCATACTGATATTTTATGATCATATGATGAGAGACCCCATTTGATCTCTTCAATTCAGTATTTTGACGTTTTAAGTGGCGTCGTTAGGCTGCCAGATTTTTAAGTTGTTCTTCACCCTTCTCGTTTTGAAGTTCTACATTCATGTCAATTCATTAAAGTTACGTTTTGTTATGTTGGGGTATGATATCTATATGTATCATAATGATATTTTATGTTCATATTATGAGAGACCCTATTTGATCTCATCAAATCATTTTTGTTGAAGTTTAAGTGACGCCGTTAGGCTTTCGAATTTCTAAGGGGTTCTCTCACCCTTCTCATTTTCAAGATCTATTTTCATGTCAAGTCTTTCAAGTTCCATTTTATGTTGGGGTATGATCTCTATATATATCATACTTATCATTTATGTTCATATGACGAGAGACACTATTTGATCTCGTCAATCAATTTTTGGAAGTTTTAAGTGACGTCGTTAGGCTGCCGAATTCTTATAAGAGAAATCTTATTTTTTTTGTCTTCCTTTCAAGTTCTTCGTTTGAAATGGTATATCATTAAAATTTAATTACCATGTTCTTAAATAATTTATATTTTGTTACCCTACTGTTTTATGTATCATTTTTGAGTGGGTGACCCATGTACCCTCTCTTTCCAACTTTTTCTAAAACCATGTATCATTGACGTTATGCTGCATAGTTTTCGTCTCAAAATGTCTCCCCCTTTATCTCAAAATTATTTTATGTTATTAAGTGAATACTCAAAGCTCTTATTTCTACATGGGTATTTACATATATATCAGAATGTTCTATTTTAAATTATGGGATTTACATACATGAAACCCTCTTTCCCTTTTCCGTGGGTTTAAAGTGACATAAAGATCATGTCTATAAAGCATTTTTTAAAATGTTATGATTATGAAATGAAACCCATTTATTTTATGCTATATGGGTTGTTTATGAAATGATTGATGATGATATATGTGGCTCACATGATAATAAAGACATGTCAATGGTGCACCCAGATAGCGCTCCAATCCATTGGGTAAAGACTTAATCTCTAGAGATGACTTTTTAGACTGATACCTTGGTGAATAACCTTGGTAATTTTTAATGACACCTTCGGGATGGACCTTGGTGAAACGAAATGATTGTCAATATTAAATGTTGCAGCAAAATCTTCATGTTATGAAAATTTAATTTTTATTATGATATGCCTCATGATTTCATTCTCATGCCTTAATGTTCTTTTCATGACCTTATTGAAGTATCTCAAATTCACATGTAAAATGTTTCTCTTGTTTCCCTTACTGGGCTTTTTGCTCACCCTTTCATTTGATGTATGTCCCCAGGTTATGTGATGTAGTAATGAACCTAGGATGAACATGATTAGAAGCCTTTCAAGTGTTTTAGAAGAATGTTTTATGTTTTCATGTTTAAAGTTCCTGATTTCCAAGACATTAAACCTTAAATATCCTCGGTTTTGTAAAATGTAATGAAAGTTTATGTGGTAAAAAGGGGGATGATATAGTTGGTATCAAAGGATGGTTTAGTTATTTGTGGAAATTAGTATATGAAAACTTTAGGAAGAATCCTATAGAAAAGTTAAAATATAGGAAATCTTCCTGGTATTTTGGTGAGTATTGAGTAAAGGGTTTCCAAGAAAATACATCCCTGTCTGGATACGAGCAGGTAGAGGTGGCTCTGGCACAGATTTACATAGGGGTAAAACCTGAAAACACCGCTTTGATCTAGACTCGAACGAGAACTGGTACACAAAAATGGGCCTTGCTGCACTCTTGGTTACGACACTCCCGGGGAATATGCTTTGGTAAATTCATAAGCTTAGTATGAACCATTGTTAAAGGAACAAAGATAAAATAAAATAAAGATTCACATAAGAATATATGATCATGGATAACCTAGATGGGAACCTAGGGGATCACAAGTTAGGGTATACTTTTATTCTACAAGTTATCCTTATATGCTTTCGGTTCCTTTTCATGATTATTGGCTAAGTATTTTAGCCTCTAATTATAGTTTCCTTTCTTAGTTAATGGCGGGAAATGGAAGAACATGTCCCAACAACCAATGTGATAGGAAATGCGACGATTGTCGTATTAATATGACAGGGATGATTAGGGGATTAAAATATGATTACTATTTTGGAAGTCGTTCACTATTTTAGGGACCCTATATGATCGAGGTAAATAGATTACTACAGTGTTTTCATTGAGGAGTAAGGTTGACTTATATTTTAAATAATCGATAAATTTAAGGTGGACTTATAGTAATTTAGGTTACTTATGGATATGATTAACCTATCTTGGGTAAAATATGTTTAGGTTAGATACTTTTTTTATAGGATGCTAGTAGTGGTTGATGTTGTTTGGAGATGAACAATGAAGTTTATTTTGGAAGACTATGTTATCAAATCCTTCTTGTATATGGGTTTCAATATTAGTTTGGTTTATTTTAAGGAATCTTAATGACTGTTATTTATGGAATGGTCAATGATGAACTATGGGTAGTACCATGGAACTTTGAAGATTTAAAGGTAGTTTCTATTCTTATGGGATTCTTTCTTTTTGAAGAGTTTTTTTACCTTACCCTTTCTATTTTTGGATAATGTTTAAAGATAAAAGAAATAGATAGTTAATCTTTTGTGTATTATGTGATTCTCTAGAAGATGATTCTTGTGTTTTGATGAAACCATGTAGTTTTGAATGCTCATAGTTTGGAGAAAAGATTAGTTTTGGGTAGAAACTTATTAAAGGATGAAACTCTACATGAAGATATGTATATTTTCTTATGTTTTTGTTTTATGTTGTAAATGAATTCCTCAAAATTATGAAAAGGAACGTAAAAAAAATGTTGTTGGTTTACGTTTCCTACTAGGTAATCAAAGACCATTTACACACATCATAAGTTTCGGATTTTCTTATGGTTAACTTTCTCCTAATCATCTTCTCTATCACTCTCCCCCAGAACGTGACCCTTTGTTTTTCTTCCATGTCCATGTTTTCCTGCATGGAATCTTAGTGTGGGTTAACTCATGTGACCTTTGTACTTCCCTTTCTTTCTTTTAAAGTAATAATTTTACTAACTCCTTTTCCGATGTGGGACTTTCAATGAAATTTAAAAACCCAATTTTCAAAATTGCGAGGATGCAATTTCTTAAGGGGGGAAGAATGTAACGACACGAAATTTTGAATAAATCTTGTTTCCTAATTTTATGTGTTATTTTATTTTATTTTTATACTCAACAAAAATGTTTCATTTGATAACATTATTATAATTAAAATGAGACCATTGGGTTTAGACGGTTATATGACCATTGGTCAATATGACCATTGGTCAATATGACCACTGGAAACTAATCGTTTTGATTATTGTCTCTAAATACAAGTAATCTTGGTTAATTATTATAGAAAGGAGATTTTATGGCCTCACCCAGTAGTCTTGGACCAATCAAAGCCCATCTAACAGAACTTGGGAAAGAGGTAGCACCACTGGGCTTTGCTCTGGACCGAACCCAAGCCGAACTTCATCGTGTGAAGCTAGAACAAAATCATCTTTGCAAGAAGTTCAAACTGATAGAAATTACTACTCGTGCGATGTTAGCTGAGCCTCACTCAAATTCTCTCACCTTAGCACACCATACACTAAGTTCCTATGCTGGTGTGATAAGGGGCAATGTAAGGAGACCGTAATTGCCTTGTGTAATCCTTTGTTTTAAATAAAAATTGGGATTTATTTTTATGATGAATTTTATGAATTTTTAATGACCGGATAAATATAGTATGCATATTTTTGATGAATTTTAGAAAAATGATATTTAAAAAAATTTTATGTATACCTTAAACAATTAAAAATGTGTAATGATTTTCAAAAAATGGTCTTCTACAATTATGTTCAGTACAAAATTTAGAGTCTAATAAGATCAACTTGATTTTTGATGAATAGTAAATTATGAATAGTGATTTTATGATTAGGATTAGTAATGTGTCCAAATGGATTAGTAATCTCACTTAAAGAAAGTATTAATATAATTTAGGCACCATGATTAAGTAATGTGATTTAATAAAATGGTTAAATAATGGTTACATAAATTATTATTCAACTATTACTTTTTTTCGAGTGAATAGTGTTTTTTAATTAAAAATTAAATTAAAAATATTTAAAAAAATTATTTTTTTAAAATGGATTTCATTTTTGAACTCAGAGAACCGATATTATGTTATGGTAATTTTTGGGGTTTTTTCTGGAAAAAAATGAATTTTCGGTGAATAGTGTATTTATTTAAAAAAATAAATTAAAAATATTTAGAAAATTATTTTTATAAAATGGAATACATTTTTGAAATCAGAGCATTGATATTTGGTTAAGGTGAAATTTTGGGATTTTTCTGAGAAAGTTGAATTTTCGATTAATAGTGAAAATACAATTTTTATGTTACGGGTGTTTAATGACATCATAAAATGATTTATTAAGTATGTAATCAATATGGTCGACTTATGAATAGTAAAATAAGGTATGAGGTGTCCAAAGGGGCCAATACCATGGGAAAATACCATGGGAAAGCCCATGGTTTTGCCAAAACCACTAATGAGGTGCCCCTTGGCCATTAATGCCTTGTCCCCTCACTTTCCCTATAAATACCAAGCCATCCTCTCATCCATTCGACTCCCTACTCTCCCAAACGATGTTATGGTCTCATTACCTCCCAAGGAGTCCTCCCAAGGTGCCCCCAAGTCCTCAAGGTCCCAACGTTTGAGTGTTAAGAGTCATGTTTTAAGGTAAGGGATCCGATCTCTCTCTTTCTTTTCAAGAAATCTCTTTTATGTAATTTCTTTTATGCTCCATGTTATTATGTTAAAGGGTGTTCTTTTATACTCTCTTAATTCCCTTTTCATGTTCACATAATGATATATCCCTTCTTACGCTCATTATTTCGTTTTATGAAGTTTTAAGTGGCGTCGTTAGGCTGCCGAATTTTTTGTAACGGATTCTTTCTCCCTTCTCAATTTTCAAGATCTATTTTCATGTAAAGTATTTCAAGATCCGTTTTATTATGTTGGGGTATGATATCTAAATTTATCATACTGATCTTTTATTATCATATGATGAGGGACCCCATTTTATCTCTTCAATTCTGTATTTTGAAGTTTTAAGTGGCGCCGTTAGGCTGCCATATTTTTAAGTGGTTCTTCACCCTTCTCGTTTTGAAGTTCTACTTTCATGTCAATTCATTCAAGTTACTTTTTGTTATGTTGGGGTATTATCTCTATATCTATCATACTGATATTTTATGTTCATATGATGAGAGACCCTATTTGATCTCATCAATTCATTTTTGTTGATGTTTAAGTGACACCGTTAGGCTGTCGAATTTCTAAGGGGTTCTTTCACCCTTCTCATTTTCAAGATCTATTTTCATGTCAGGTCTTTCAAGTTCCTTTTTATGTTGGGATATGATCTCTATATCTATCATAAATATCATTTATGTTCATATGACGAGATACCCTATTTTATCTCGTCAATCCATTTTTTGAAGTTTTAAGTGACATCGTTAGGCTGCTGAATTTTCATAAGAGAAATCTTATATTTTTTGTCTTCCTTTCAAGTTCCTCATTTCAAATGGTATATAATTCAAATTTCATTACCATGTTCTTAAATACTTTATATTTTGTTCCCCTACTGTTTTATATATCATTTTTTAGTGGGTGACCCATGTCCCCTCTCTTTCCATATTTTTCTAAAACCATGTATCATAGACGTTATGCTGCATAGCTTTCATCTCAAAATGTCTCACTCTTTATCTCAAAATTATTTTATGTTATTAAGTGAATACTAAAAGCTATTATTTCTATAGGGGTATTCACATATATATCTAAACGTTCTATTTTAAATTCTGGGATTTACATACATGAAACCCTCTTTCCCTTTTCGGTGGGTTTAATGTGACATAAAGATCATGTCTATAAAGCAGTTTTTAAAACGTTATGATTATGAAATAAAACCCATTTATTATATGCTATATGGGTTGTTTATAAAATTATTTATGATTATATATGTGGCCCACATGATAATAAAGACATGTCAAGGGTGCGCCCAGATATCGCTCCAATGCATTGGGTAAAGACTTAATCTCTAGAGATGACTTTTTAGACTGATACCTTGGTGAATAACCTTGGTAATTTTTAATGACACCATGGGGATGGACCTTGGTGAAATGAAATGATTGTCAATATTAAATGTTGCAGCCACATCTTTATGTTATGAAAATGTTATTTTTATTATGATATGCCTCATGATTTCATTCTCATGCCTTAAAGTTCTTTTCATGGCCTTATTGAAGTATCTCAAGTTCACATGTAAAATGTTTCTCTTGTTTCCCTTACTGGGATTTTTGCTCACCCTTTCTTTTAATGTATGTCCCCAGGTTATGTGATGTAGTAATTAACCTAGGATGAACATGAGGAGAGTCCTTTCATGTTTTTTATAATAATGTTTTATGTTTTCATGTTTAAAGATCCTGGTTTCCATGACACTAAACCTTAAAGTTCCTCGGTTTTGTAAAATGTAATGAATGTTTATGTGATAAAAAGGCGGGATGCTATACATAGGGTTCCGTATGTGGTGCACTTGGGAGAACCAATCCACAAGCCATCAGTCAATTCTCAACTAGCACAAAGTCTCACAAATAAGTAACCTGATGACCCACTATGTCATAAGTATTCCAATGCATCAGATTGTGCATCGATCGGACACATGGTCTGTGCATTTTTGGAATTTTAGTGTCGAGGGCCCGATTGGATTCGGGTTCCATCCAACCCAGCTGTACTCCAAGTTTCTCTGAAAATCTATTGGGGTAAGCCAAAAGTTAAATCTTTTTCCAAGGGTCCCAACACCGCAAATGTTTTTGTCAAACAAGCATCTAGTCCCCAATAAACCCCCTTTGAGTATTTCTAGGAACGGTGTGGCCCGGGCCAGGTCTGACCCGGTCAGACTGACCCAGCCCAACCCAGTCTGGGTTGGGTCGAGGTGGAATCGTCCCTCTGGGCTGATGCCCAGTCAGGCCCGCAAGAGGGGTGGCCCGACCCGAATAGGGTGGCCCGAACCGAATAGGGCTACCCGCATAGAAGATACATGACCTGCCTGGGGTGACAGAATTAATGGGGGGAGGACCGGTTAGGGGGTGGTGGCCCGGTCCAAGGGAGGTGGCCCACTAGGAGGGCGGCGGCCCGACTCAAGGGTGGCGACATGGCTTGAGGGTGGAGGCCTGGTCCGGGGGCGGCTTCCCACTCCAAGGGCGGCGGCCCCATTCGGTCAGACACAGGGAGGTATCCCCCGGTCTCCCAAATTTTCAAATGACCCATAGGTCATTCAGTTGGTGAGGTGGTGGTGCTGTGTGGGCACCACTCGGTCACCACAGAACCCACCAGAGTGGGGTTCAGCCTTCGCCGTGTCTTCATCTGTGGCTTCAATTTGCTGGTTGTGCAACGGTCGCACCACCTTTCTCCATGTGGCTTGCCGTCGTGCTGGTCACCTCCTCTATTCGATGTGGATGACGAGCCGTAACCCTTCTCTTTGCGGCATTCATCGACATGCTCACGATCTTCAAAGGAGGCATAATAATGTAACAAATATTGATAAGGGTTTGGTCCAGGTTTTTTAGGCTCACGCCCTACGGCGTTAGCTCGTAACATTAGGGTGGGGGGGCTTAGGGTTCAATAAACAATTTAATTAAAAAACAGACACAACCCCACATGATTCCCCACAATAACCTATGACAAATACGAATTAATCGAGGGTCAACCCATTATTCATTTGACTCGCGTTCATCATGTAATATCAATAATGGGGAAGATGGAATAAAAAACGAACAAATATAAATAACCCCGTATATTGAAACGTTGGAGAGTGAATGTGGTTGAGGGAGTCTTGTTGTTCTCCATCCTCACAATAAGTTGTCCTCCCCACCACTCGAATGTCAAACTCCGGTTTGGGGTTTCGGTTTCGCACGTCACATCCTACTAGCGTTAGCTCTGTCTTCTAAGGGCTCAGCGTTATGGAACTCCAACAGAACTTACTTTCTTGGTGATCCTTGTCTGATACCCCTCCACCAAGCTCTATATTTATAAGAGATAGCGAGAGTTTGTAAAGACGAGAGAAATTAATGGGGTTCATCAATCAGGAAGCTATAAAATCTCTCAACGATGTCGTTACTTAGGATTTGGAATGTTCATCCAATTATTGGCCTGAATCACCACGGGTCCCACACTATCTTTCTACATTGGTGGAAAAGAAATAAAATAATGAGATTATTTTATTTCATTTCATTGAAGAGACAAAAAAATTAACTTTTTCTCTAGACCTACTACTGTCCAAGTAAAGCCTCCCTTAAGGAAATCCTGACGCTATGGATTCAACGATGCCCCTATATTTTTAATCCGAGAAATAGTTCAATAGTTAGAAAATTCCCCTCATGTGTTTACTAATCATTCCTAAAAAGAGTTTAAAAATTCATTTTGGAAACACCATTCCTCAGAATCAATTGCCGTCAATTTTTGCAGACTCGAAATAATTCCATATAATTAAAAAATTTACATGGAAAATCCAAGTATTTACATTCTCCCCACCTTAGGGATTTATGTACCCAAAAGCCATAAAATAGACTAAGGAAACAAATTGGGGTACTAAGCACGAATCTATGATTCTTGATCCCATGTGCTCTCCTGGAGGTTCTCGTGCTACTAGTGAACGTGCACCAGATGCATCGACCATTCATGAAGGACCTGCTCTTATCGATCTTCAATATCAGCTAGAACCTCTGTAAACGTCGCCCCATCATCTAAGTCCAACTCTCTGTGGATGATGATGTGAGATGGGTCGTGCACATATCTACTCCGCTGGGATACAATAAAGTCATCGTGCACCTTATCAAATTGTGGTGGAAGGACCAAGATGTATTCTACCTCTCCTATTCCTCCGATAAATTTGAAATGGGCTGATAAACCTCGGTGATTACTTGCCTCCTCGGCCAAATATCTGCAGTCCCCATCGAAGAGAGACTCATAAGAAGACATGTTCCCCCACCTGAATCTCCAAAGGCCTCATTCTTCTGTCAGCATGTGAATTTTTGTTGTTATGTGCAGTTAGAATCCACTCCTAGATGATCTGCACCTTCTCAGTGGTAGCCCGTACCAACTTTGGACGAATAAGTTCTGACTCTCCTGGGTCTGTCCCGCATAGAGGTGATCGACAGGGTCATCCATATAGGGCCAGGAATGGTTCCATACAGATGGGGGAGTGATAAATATTGTTTTATGTGAACACCACCAAGGTCAATTGATCATCCCTATTGAGGCCTAAATCAAGGACTAATGCATGAATCATGCCCTCAAGAATCTGAATGGTCTACTCCACCTGGCCATATGTTTGAGGATAAAAGGCGTTACTCAAACACAGATGGGTCCCAGACGCCTCCTACAATAACATCCACAATCGGGATTTAAAACTTGTTTCACAGTCAGAGATTATTACCGATGTAACCCCATAAATTCGCACGATCTCTTGTACATTGAAGTGTCCCAAGACCTCAAATGATACCTACTATCGGATAGGTAGGACGTGGTCCAACTTGGTGAGACAGTCAATGATCACTTATATAGAATCATGTACCCTGGAATTATGTGGAATCCCTATCATAAAGTCCATGGAGATCACATCCCACCTCCACTTTAGATCCCCTAGTGGTTGAGCTAAGCCTACTGGAACCTGATGCCCGACCATCACTTGCTGACAAGTGAGGCATCATGAAACAACCTCCCCTATAGCCTTCTTCTTCCCTGGCCACCAGTTGTAATGTTGGAGGTCCTAGTAAATCTTCACCATACAACGATGTACCACCAGGGGGGACGTTTGGAATGCCTTCAACACATCCTCCCATAGTGCCACTCGTACTATGGTACTTCCTCAAAAAAGAATAACGTGCTCACCACCTTCAGAATTTCCATCAGGTGCCTGCCCTAAGGATATCTCATCATGTCGATCCTCATAGTTAGTGTCCCCAAGCTTCACTTCCCTGACTCACTGAAGATGTTGGGGTGTGATTGTCATAGAATGGAGGTATACTGCTCTATCTCTATCCATGAAGGATATCTATAATGTGCAAAGATACTCTATGGCCTAACTCAGCAAATGCTGACCTGAAATACTGCTTTGTGAATCTGCTACCACATTCCCCTTCCCAGGAGTATATACTATCTCAATGTCATAGTCCTGGAGGATCTCTAGAAATCACCACTATCTCAGGTTCAGGTCCTTCTGAGAGAAGATATACTTGAGACTCTTGTGATCAGAGTACACTGTAAAACATTCACCCATCAAGTAATGTCACCACATATTCAAATTGAAACCCAATGCTGCTATCTATAGTTCATGGGTAACATTGTTCTGCCCATGCATTCTCAGCTGTCGTAAACCATAAGTGATCATTGCTCACTCCTGCATCAGGGAACATCCATGCCCAGTCCCTGATGTGTCACAGTATACTACATACCGAATACCCTCTTCCTACATCATCAAGATGGGGGCACTCTTTAGTCATTACCTCATCTTCTGGAAACTATATTGGAATATCTCTATCCACAGAGAAGTATCCCCCTTCCTTTTCAAATATGACAAGTCTGATGCAACTCCAGAAAAGTCATGCATGAATCTCTGATAGTATCCAGACAACCCCAAGAAACTATGCACCTCCATCATGCTCATGGGTTGCTCCCAAGCTAGCACAACCTCTATCTTCAATGGATCCACTGAAACTCTATCCTTTGAGAAGATATTCCTTGAAAGTGGACCTCTCATATCCAAAACTGGCACTTTAAGAGTTTATCATAATGCCGCTGCTCTCAAAGTGTATCCAGACCCATCTATAGATTATAGGCATGTTCCTTCTTCATCACCGAGTATATCATGATGTCCTAGATGAACACCACCACAAAGCGATCAAGGTATGGATGAATGATCTTTTTCACGAGTCCCATGAAAATTGTTCTAGCGTTGGTCATGCCGAAAGGCATAATCTTGAACTCGTAATGGCTATACCGACATCTGAAGGCCATCTTCTTCACATCCTAATCTTGTATCCCGAGCTGATGATAGCCTGATCGGATGCCTATCTTCGAAAACCAGTGATATCAATTCAGCTGATCGAAAATTTAATCAATACTCGGGATTTGATACTTGTTCTTATCGGTCACCTGGTTCAGGTGCCGATTGTCCAAACAGAGTCTCAAACTCCAATCTTCCTTCTTGGCGAATAAAATTGGGGATGGACATGGAGAAACACTGGATCTTGTGAACTCGTTTCCCTGAAAGCCTCCAACTATACACGTAACTCATGAAGCTCTATAAGATCCATCCCATATTCATGTGTAGATATCAGTGTAATCCTAGTTTAAAAGTCGATGTAAAAGTATACATCTCTGAATGGAGGTAGTACTAGAAGATCCTTAGGAAAGACATCGACATACTAGTCCACCAATAGAGGATAGCTCAGAATCTCCACATCAACTACTCCGAGGGTAAGGCTAGCTAACTGAGGATTAATCAGCTGCACCCTCCTCTGGGTTAGTCCATCCTGTTTTAAAAAGGTTCCCTTTTTTTGGTTAACGGAAAAATGGTCCCGTCTGTGGGTAAAAACCATACATTGCAGCTAATACAATCAATCTGAGCAATGAATATTGATAACCAGTCCATACCCAAGATGAATTCGTAAAGCCTTGACCCCACGACTCGGAGATCCTAGCCAATGATCTCGCCTCCTGGAGTATGCTCACTCTACTTGCACCAATTTTTAATCATCGAATCTTCTCCCGTATGTGTCTCTAGCCGTAAGGATCAAGCCAGCTACTCAACTAGAATCTCTGATCTCCGAATGAGGCACGTGGCAATAAATGAGTGACTGCAACATGTGTCTATAAGTACTACAGCTAAGGTGGAGTAGACACAAATCATACCTGTAATCATCTATTTAGCACATTGGTTGTAGGCCCCATCTTCCTATATATATGTTCGTCCATGTCTTCCGGATATCTATGTTTGGGGTGGACCACCTAGTGGTTGTGGTGGTGGTAGAATATCGAAACGTCACACACCGCCTACTGCACGACCATCTCCTCTACTACGTCTACCAACCTACAGACCTCCTCTCTCTAACCTATGCCTCTGCCTCGGTGGTCCTTAGACCATCTTCTGGTCATCAGTTTGGCGGGATGGGAAATCACGATCCATATGGTCATCCCCGCAACACATGTAACACTATGTTCCCCTCGCCTATCTCTCTATGCCCTATGAGCCTAGCACCTTTAACCCTGCTTCGTAGGGTCATCCACAACAAGGTTTATTCTGCTTGGATCTCTGTGTCATATACCTACTGCATCCTACAGATGACTCGGCTACCTATTGACCGATGGTAGCTCTCCCTATCGGTGCCTGCTCAGCTAGGATGCTCTACACAAAAAGTACTCGCTCAAGCACCTCATATTGTGTCCGAATATTGAGGGATACCATCGATGATCTAATCTAAATTCAGAGACCCTACTCAAAGGTCTAGGCCCTGATGAAAGGGTCTCGTACAATGTCGGTGGAGTATTGGAAGAGATCAATGAACCTTGCCGAGTACTGGGCCACTGTCAAGATGCCCTGCTGTAAGTGCAATATCTCTTTTATATGAAAAGAGCATAAGGTTTCTAGGATGAAATCTTCCCTTAAAAGGCCCTCTAAGTCTTTACAGATGAGGTTAACCTCATCATGTGTCTAGAGAATCAATATCCACAATCTCCTTACTAGTGCATAAAAAAGGATGGCTGGTAGGATCAACATAAAATTTGTCGGTGTCTCAACTAAGATGTAAATAGTAGCCACAACCTTCAGCTAGTCCTCAGCCTCTTGAGGGTCCATCTCACCTCAGAACCTCGGAGGCCTCTACCATTGGAACTCATGAAACACACTCAATCAACAAGTATCATCTACTAGTAGGGCTGGTGGAAATGGATACCCAACTTGAAGTGGTGATGCTGGTATACGACCCAGAAGATCTAACGTCGTGAGAGGACCCTACACTGAGGCCTCATCTCTCGGCGGGCCATCATCACATACTCTCTCATGAATCCTGGGTGGCTGTTTTCATGGTGGAATCCTGAAAATAAAAAGGCGTTCCACGGTTAAAAGTTATTTCTTATGAGATGACACAAGAAAACACCAGAAAGAATTTTCAAAACACACACAATCAGTGTTTTCGTGCACTGAGTCGGAAATTTGAATTCGGTGTCCTAGTGTATGGATACATGTCACCGCACCAACACTAGGCTCCCCAAAATAAAGTCCACACCAAAAACACTTAACACTATTTCCACATAGAAAAGATCAGGGTCCTAGTTCTTCTATAGAACCAAACTCCTCTGATACCACTTTTTCATGACCTGTCCCCCATGACTCGAGTCGTCACTTCCCCAAGACCACATTCCATAGGCCAGGGGTTGGAGACTAGCACTGAAACACATATTCCCTAAAACGGTAAGGAATTTCCTTTAATCCTATACAATCACATGATCTGAGAACACAACAAGAAGATACTATGAAGTAAACTGCTGTAGTAAAATAATGCTGAAAGTAAAAGGGGATGAAATACAATCCCAACTATAAAAGTACAAGTACGACTAAAAGTACAAAACAACTGAAAGAAAAGGTTAAACAGCTTCTGGGTCATCCTCTGAGGTTCCTACTAGAAGGGTAGGTATAGACTGCCTCCACTATACTCTACGTCCGCTCGTCTCCACTACATCACATCACATCGAATGGTCCACCTCTATGAACCATCCATTCTTGGCTCACTTAGCCTCAATCAGTGTTGTACGTCATCATCCCAAGACACAACAAGGTGCAAGTGAATTTCGAGAAGGGGAGAGTTTAAAGATAATCAGAAGTGACCCTGAGACCATGACGTTCTCCTAGAGTTTCACAATGAAAAACCACAGGGTAACACCACAAAGATAGATTAACAAACAGGTAAAGTACCACATAACATAACCTCAAACAGAATCACAAAGTATAGACTACTCAAACCAGGATTTATTATAGGCGTAGAAACTCGTAGCATCCCCAGTCACAATGTCGAATGCCTTAGCTACTAGAGAAATTTTCCACTATCGAGTATAGTGGGGATGTCGGGTCACTTAGAGCCACTTCCCACTATCCTGGAACTGCTGTGATACTTCTCCACATAGTGTATAGTAAGTCTTCCTGGTTATACAGAGCCACCCACCCCCATCCTGGTCTGCTAAGGTAATCCTCCCCATTTCATAATACAACTACTCCCCACCATGGCCTTCAATGCCACACAGAACCACCCACACCACTGTGTTCTTCTAAGGTACTCCTCCCCATCTCATACCATGGCCATCGAGTCACTTTTTGTCGAAAAGTCAGTTGTCTTCAGGTCACACCCTGTCGTAGGGTTCCATATATATTGCGCCTGGGAGAACTGCTTCCCAAGACATCAATCACTTTTCCACCAGCACAAATTCTTACAAGGAAGTTACCTGATTCGCCAAAGTGTCATAAGGTTTCCGACACAATAGATGACTCTTCAATAAGACACCCGGTCTATATTTTATTTTAATTTCAATACAGAGGGACCGATTGGATTCTGGTGCGATTTAACCTAGTCGTACTCAATGTTTTCCCAAAACTCTAATTAAGTTATAAAAAAGGGTTTTCTTGCTCCAAGGGTCCTGACGCCACAGGCGATTTGTCAAATGGGCATCCAACCCTCAACATAATCCCCTTTGAGAGTTTCTGTCCCTGGTTTGGCCCAGGTCACGTTCAACCCGGTCTGGGCTTGGCTGATGTGGACATGGCCCGCATGGCCGAGGTTTGGTCCAGACTAAAAGAGGGGTAGACCACAAGGGTGGACTGGCCCACGTGGGCGTGGTGGCCTACTTGGGTAGGGGCCCACTAGGGAGACTGACCGGTTGCGAGGGCGGCGGCCCGGTTTGAGGGTGGCTGCCAGATTCTAGGGTGGTGGCCCGATGCAAGGGTGGCGGCCTGGTTCAGTTTGACGTGGGGGGGGGGGGATTTAATCCCTCTGTCTCCTAGATTCTTGAACGGCCTGGAGGCTATTCGGTTGGTGAAGCGGCGGCGCCACGTGTGCGCTGTTCGGTCGTCATGGAACCCACCAGAGGTGGATTCGGCCTTTTCCATGGCTTCGATTGTGGCTTCTATTCACTGGAAGCGTGGCGTACCCCTGTCTTCCTCCCTTCGGTCGTCCATCGTGCCGACTGCCTCCTCCATTCTCCATGACATACGAGCCGCAACACTCCTCTTGCATCATGTGTCGAAGTCCTATTTGTCTTCCAAGGAGTTTCAAGGATGTAGCAAAGATAGTGGAGTGTTTGGGCTAGGTTCTTTAGGCCTGCGCCCTTCTGTGTTAGCTCATAACATGATAGGGGGTTTATGGTTCAATAAACAATTGTATTAAACAACATCATTAACACCACAAGTATCCCCATAATAACCTCCCGCAAAGATGAATTAATCACAGGTCAAACCGTTAGTCAGTTTACCCACATTCTTCATATAATTTCAAGAATGGTGAAGAGGGAATCCAAAATGTAAAATGAATATAACCCCTAACTTGAAACGTTGGAATGCGCATGCGGTTGAGGGACTCTCGTTGTTCATCATCCCCCCAACAATCTGTCCTCACCGCCGCTCAAACGTCAAACTCTGGTTCGGGGTTTCGGTGTCGCACATCACCTACTGCTGCGATCAACTCCGTCCTCTAAGGGCTCAGCATTATGGCACTACAACAGAACATCATTTCTTGGAGAATCTTGTCTGATACCCCACCCATGCTCTATATTTATAGGAGAGGGGAAGAGTAAGTAATGACGCAGGGAGATAATGGGGCTCATAAATTAGAATGCCTCATAATCCCCCAATGAAGTCATCACTTAGGATTTGGAAGGTCAATCCATTCATTGGCCGGACTCACCATGGGCCCCACACTCTGCTTTTCCGTTGGTGGAAAAGAAATTAAATAATGATATTTGTTTATTTCATCTCTTTTAAAATTAACAAAAAATTAACATCTTCTCGGGACATACTGCAGTCAATGTAAAGCCTCACTTAAGTGAATCCTTGCACTGTGGATTCAACAGTGCCATTAGATTATTAATCTGAGCAATGGTTTAAAAGTTAGAAAACGCTGCTCACCCATTTAATGAACGTGCCTCAAAAAATGTTCAGACATTCATTCTGGGCACACTGGGCCTTGGAATCATGCGCCTTCAATTTTTGCAGACCTGTAATAATTCCATATAATTAAAAAAAATTACATGGAAAATTCATTTCTTTACATTCCACGTATATGGAGTCAACTATAATCATTACACAATCTAGTTTACTTTGACTAGAATTAAATTTATTTCATTTTGAAAGAAATTTTATTTTTTGAGTTCGAGATAATTATGTCATTATTCATAAATAATAAACCCAAAAATTAAAAGTTAACACTTATAATCAATATCCATTTTTCCATAATATAAAACTTTTTAAAAAGAATCATATTTTCTATGAATTATTTTTATCCATCCATTATCCATATCAAAAATATTTTCAAAATATTGGATGTGCACAAAAAACATAGTAAGGGATAGAAAATAAGAGAAAAAAATTATGTCAATTTCAAAACCATTGTATCAAAAATTTAGTATTACTTTTAATAAATAAAAATGAAATAAAATATTCATTTACATATACATCAAAAAAGAATAAATACCCAATGTATTTCATAAAATACTCTATAAAAATATATAATAGAAAATATATAATCACGATGGTTTCATATAAAGCATGAGAACAAAAGAAATTTTTTTCATAAAAACATATTTGTTTACCCTAAAAGTGAAAAATCCTTCCTTTACACAAGTTATTATTAAGTTAAATTTTGAAAATAATTGATTTCCATAAAAAATAATTAGTAATCCTAGAATAGCCTTGTCTTTTACTTGTGAAAAATTCTTCTTATAACCCTTACAATTAGAGTATTAGTACTTTTAAATTCCAAAATAATTCTCTAGAGATCATAATCATTACCAAATTTATATGGGTGTTATTTTGGTGGACCAATAAAATAATCTATATTAGTATCACCCTTTTCTATGAGATATATCTAGATCACCCATTATCATAAAAAAATTTCAATTACTATATCATGCATAAAACTCTTGAAAACTATTTTAAACAAGTATGATTACCACTTTCAGATATTTAAATTACATTTCTATTTCAATCCCCATTTTCAATTACAAGATACCAATAATAATGCTATGGTGGATTTTTATTTAAATTAAAATGTAATTTTTTAAATGATTCAATAAAAAATACAATTGTGGCGGTTGGAAAATTTATTGTCGCCTTATATATAAATATAGGACATTCCATTTGTCTTTTGTAATGAAAGTAAAAATATTCTCTAAATTTATTCATTTTGAAAACATTTGAATGAAATTAAAAAGGGAAGTGAAATTTCCTTTGTGAATATTTTATGTCCATATAAATAAATTAGTTTGATATTTTTTTAGAAAATAAACATCGACGAAAATGTGTTGGAATGGACATTTTAAAAGAGTATTGATAAAAGGAATTCCCATACCTAAAGTTTGACTCTTGAAATTAATTTTTTATCTTCCTAAATAACATAATTATATTAAGTATTTACATTCATATGATAATTTAAATTTCATTAATCATTTAATTATAGTTAATACCAAGTAATATATAGTTACCTGCTTAATTATGTTTACAACAGATGTTTTGACAATATTCACCTCATAGGTCCTAAATGACTTCTATAGGTTGAATATGGTAAAAAAAATATTTATTACATAATCTATACAATAATAAACATGACATGTTTTTTTATAAATAATTACTCTTTTAAAACCAACTATAAAATATAGTGATGAAAAATTAACTACATTACAATCATGGAGAGGGATGTTCTTATGTACATATGTGTAACATTTCTTTTTTCATACATCATTATCGAAAGAATTAAATTATTATTTTATCACTATAAATTTATAATCATAAAATAAATACCATATTACTTCCATAAATATTATTATATGTATCATCCATTTGGCTATAAAAAATAAATCCCCCCACTTTATGGAGGAGGTAGTCCAGACATACACATAAACGATGTAATCATTTTTACTAGAATGGAAATGTAATAAAGTAAATTATATATCTTATTTTAAGAATTATAAATATTTCAAGCATATAATATATATATATATATACAATAAATTTTTAATTATAACCATCTATATAATTATTTGATGAAAAAAATAACATTTGTTCACGAGGCAGTAGATCACCATACCAACAAATGATAGTTTCTTTACCCATATGATTTTAGAGGATGTGTATATGGGATATTAAATTAATATAAAGCCTTATAATTATATGAAATATACTTTTTTTAAATTTTATCATTTTTGAACAATGTTTGAAGGAGGTAGATGAATAAATAAAATGAAAATTACTGATTAAGAACTATTAATGTTCTTCGAACAACCTCTTAAGGTTTACACAAAAATTATTCATAGATTAGTTTTTTTTCCTAAAACTAAGGATGAAAAAAATTTATTTGTGATTTTTGTAATGTGTTTGGGTAGGTATTGGTTGAAATATTCAAATATTTAAGTGTGAATAAAAGTGGAGAAAATATTACCTTTTATAGAAGGGGGGCACTCATAAACAATCATGATGTAAAAAATTAATAAAAAAAATTCACATTAAAATGGCTAAAAATTATTATGATTAAAATTTAAGATGTTTATTATTCAATATCACCTCATCCAAGAATATTTTTATAATTTTATATTTTATATTTACCCTTTCATTGTTTGTATCAACGCTTTGTTAACTCTTTTAACAATAACGATGATATCATTGTTTTTACCCTTAAGGGGTTAATATAGTTACAATAAAAGGAATATTGGACTATAAATGGAACATGGTTAATATTTTAAACCATATATTAATTAAATGGCCTAAAATATTATTGTTTTGTGTTTTAAATCACTTTCTATATTAGTATTTATTATAATATAATATTAATATTAATTCAAAAATGTTCATTTAATTTGAAATTCGAAACTATAAGATAATTATAGAATTTAAATATTATATATTAAAACATATATAATATATTATTTTTATCTAAACATAATTGGAAAAAATTAAATCATTCAATTCATACTTCTTTCAGCAATTTTAAAATAAATCATTTTATTTTTCTATTAACTAAATTAATATTGTATCAACATTTCATAGGTAATTAGGTAATTATTTCATCACTAAAAATTATAAATAAATTTACATGATGAATATAAATCATGTAAATTTAAAATGAATATTTATAACCAAGAAAATTCAGTTTTTTTCATATTTCATAAATTTAATGATAATAAAAAAAGAGATAACAATTTTCACTTTTGTTTACATAATTTATTATAATGTTAAAAATCGTTTCCATATGAAAAAAATGTCAAATATTTTAGTTTTTAATGATTAATAATGTATTGTAATCAACAAGGAAATTTAAGGATAGTTTTAATGTTAATTTCTACACTTTATCTCCTTATTTTTACCATTAATTAACCCATTTTACATTTACCATGGAAACTAAATATACAATGATTACAATTCATAATGACTAATGATAAAAGGGAACTATTTAAAAAATATCTACTACTTAATAAAAAATTAAGAATCCCTATTTCATGATTCCATTAATATCTGTTTTATATTATAATTTAAAATTAATCCTGCAAAATGTGATGAAGAATAGTTTTTTTAGAAAAAAAATCGTAACATCAACAAATGATTTAAAACTAAATACAAAAAAAATATTTCAAAAGAATATAGTTATATTATTTTAATAACAAGGATAAATTTTAAAACTACCCAAAAATATAATTTTAATTTATAAATAATTTGAATAAAAATTCAATTTTAAATAAATATATATAATATTCACTATATATTGATAAATAAAAATTTTCTGTAAAATCTAAAAAATTCAAGAAAATATAATATAAGAAAGATTAATTAAAAATGTTAAATTTTTTATAAAATAATATTTCCAAAATATGCATAAATTCATTATATTATCCACTAATAGAAAGAAAAAACCACTATTTAAGAAAATGTAATTTTTAAATATACACTAACTTTACTATATATTGAGTAATTAGTTACTAAGAATTTATCAATACATTTGAATTGAGTAGGAAAATTATATATATTTCTTAAATTATCTAATCCTATTAATACCCAGCAATTTAATAGCTATGTTATAATGTTAATATTAATATAATAATATTTTCCAGTCCGATTAAGCTGGTTGGGGCATGTCATGTATGTTATCGAATATAGTTATATTTTTTCTAATATTTGGGTGTTATATTGACCCCTACCCTATTTAATAAATTTAATCCAAAAATTTGGATATTTAAATCATAAATAAAGGGTTTTACATTTGAAAATATATTTTTTGAAATCCATCATCCTAAAAAGGGTTAATACAACATCATCATGAAAAGTGGGAAAAATAGTTTTGATGGTACTAAGGAATGACAGTTAAATAGGTTTAAAAATAGTATAACATTAGTTGGAATTTAAAATATACACATGGAAGAAAATATTAATGTCTAAATAATAGTGTAGTTTGACTGAGATCATTGATCACAAGAAACAGAATGATCCTGAAAAGTTAATAACCACACAACTATAAATTAATGTGGTGTAAAAAAGACCATAATTTCATTACAAATTAAGAAATTTGGATATATATTTCATTTTAAGATAATTTTCCAAGATTATATCTATTTACTTACCATATAAACTAATAAGACAAGAAAACATATTACTTAAAAAGTATAATTTCATCCTTTAATAAATTTCCACCGAAATCTCATCATTTACTTAAAAAGATGAGTATGAAAAGTAAATTTTTTATTCATGAAGCACTAAAATAAAATTATTATAGTTAAAATATTACTAAAAATCATAACAATTCATTCATATTGTATTTATATATTAACCAAAACTAAATGGTTATGATAAGATAAGTTAAATTCCAAAATAAATAAACCTTTATATGATGAATTACAACATTAATCTCCAAATCCTAAGAAATAAAACTGAAACGTTAATATAGATCATTTCATTAATAAATACACTTAAATTATTAAAAAAAATCCTAAATAAGATCAAAATCCAAAAATCCGAAGGATTTAGTTGAAATTTCATTTGATATCATTTTATCATTTATGTCTAATTAACATTACTCACTCATAAATTCATACATCCAAAATTGTATTGTCCCAAATCATATATTCTCAAAAATATTCTAATAATGTACATAGAAATACTAAATAACTATAAATCCACAATAAAATCATTTATTATTCTATTAGATAATAAAACCTTAATTACTTTAATAAAATTCCAAAAATATCATACAATGTTCCTCAAAATCATATTGATCCTCTTTCAAAATAACATTAATAACAAAATAAAAAAAATAAATTCTCAATATCATTTTTATATGTATGAAAAAAATATATTAAAAAATTTTAATAACCCATAATTACATCAATATCATAGATCACATAAACCCTAAATGTTATAAGTACCTTTAAACTCATTTCCAAAAAATGAAAAGAGCATTATTTCATCAAATAATGTTTTCACTTTTTAAACATAAGGGTTTAATATACCTAAAACATATACCAAATATCGATAAATGACTCATCATTTTATACTGACCTGGCCTAGTTATCCCAGAGCAAGTGTCTATGACCATTACATTAGCAGGATAACAATGAATCAAATATCAAAGGACCGAATGTTTGAATGTTTTGGAAAATCAGATCATATATATAATACCAATTTTAAATTGGTAAATAAGAAATAAAACATATTACACTAAAAAATATAATAAAATTTATCTGTGAAAACTTTTTATAACATATTTTCATCATTACCTGTGGAAAGGAATGAAAACATGGGTGAGATCAAATGTTCATTATGGGTAAGTATAGTGGATACAATAATTAATTATTGACAATAATAAATATGGAGAGGTAAGTAACTAAGAACACATTCCATGTAATAAATAATTGAAAATTGACTGAGTAAATATTATGGAATATTAAATAACAATAAACACATTTCATTTAATAAAAAATGATAATGAAGTGCATCTATATATTTTTTCACTGTGAAAATTATTTGGTATCATAATAAAAAAATAAAAGAATTTCATAAATATTGGTTGACATATTCCTCGGGAATATGAACCCTTTTCAATAAATAAATTTCAAAATATGGATTAAACCATACTATGTAAAAAATAATTTGGTTTGTCTATCCATAACTCTATTTTCAAGACCTTTCACAAGACAGTTTAAAATATATACAGTTTACAAAAACGAAGGTTTTTCCCAACTAAATGCATCCCATGAGACTATAGATACATCAAGGGGATTAATTTAAATGGTCACAAACCCATTTCATTAATTTTTAAATCATTCCTCACTTATCAATTAATCTAATTAAATTTAAAAAAAAGGATTGTATCAAATATTCTTGTTGTGTAATGTGTACAGATTTATCAATATTTCCCCACTGAATCAAATAGATTCCAAAGTAACAACAATATATAAATATGATATAACATTGACAAAATAATCATATACATCATAAAAAAATAATTATTTAACAATGAAATATAATTTTCAATGAAAATTTATTCTGTGAAAGTTGTCATTTTAAGAAACATATAACAACCATAAAAGAAATTGAGATTTCATGATAATTATTAGAAGTTGGTAATTTTTATTTTTAATACCATGGGATGATATTATTAAAATAAAAACCATAAATACCACGAATATAAAAAGATTCATAATATAATATATAAAAATCAGAATTATATACACCACAAAAAAGAAGTAAGTTGTGAAGAAGACAGTTATCTAATATATGTAAAAAGTGAGGTGAAAACCATTAACCGTCATTCGGAACTACCTTGTGTGTATTTATCTTCTTTAAATATAAAAACATGTTAATTATTTCCTTTCATAAGAATTTTTTTTAAATTTAATCATTAATATTACTTCCATTATTTCAATCTTCTAAACAAATAATTAAATAATTAAGTTTATGTCGGGTGTTTTTACCATACTCTGTTTATGTTTCAAAAATAACTTTTGTATGTCATCATTGGTAAAAGGAATCATTATTTAAAATTATAAATAATATTAATAGTTAAATTATTTTTATATTTTATACATAATTTATAATTTAAATGTAATTAATGAAATATGTTTATAAAAAATGATCCAACATTACAATCATGAAGACGGTAGGACATATGTAAACATGAGAAATGTTTCTATTTTCAATGATCGATATGGAAAGAAGGTAAGAAAAATATAAAATTAAATAATGAAAATTATATCATAAATACAAATTTATTTAATCTTATATACTTATATATATAATTCTTGTGATGCAAAATGGACCACATCGTGTCGAGGAGGCTATATTCCACACTCCAGGAATGACATTATAACTTTTTGATTGTGTGAAATGGTAATAAAAATGATATATTATATTTCTAGAAATGTAATTTTTTCATGAATATATTATATATTTTAATTATTCCACATATATTTAATAAAACCCATACTCAATACATTACATGTGTTGTGTGAACATATCACATCGTGTTTGAGGAGGTAGTAGTCCAGACGTCTACAAACAATGTTATCGTATTTACCCAAAATAGCACACATAAAGTTATATGTTATATAATAATTAAAGAAGTACTATGAAAACTTATATATAATATATATCATATTAAAATTGGGTTTCTATAATCATTTCCATTCATGGTAGGAGTTAATTGAAAAATGAACGACATAGTTTCATGAGGCTGTAGTTCGCTGTACACGAACGGTAATTTTGCTACCCATTTTATTGATGTTTATATTAGTATAGTTAAAACCCATAATATAACAACATATAAATATATTTAATATATTAATTTTATTATATATCAATTAAATAAGAATAATTTAAGTGGTGGATAAATAAATAATACATAAGTGCACATCGAAAATTGTTACCTCTTTTTCAGGTAACCCCATTTGGTTTTCACCATAGGGATTCCTTGGATAGAATTAATTACATGTTTAAAATTCTAGGATGAGGGGAGGGATTATGGGAGATTATTTGTGGATATATGGGAAATTAAAAAGGGCTTTAGAGGTTTGAATAAGTAGAAGGTGTGAGTTCCTTTTTATAGTGGAGGAGGAGCGACATTCATGAAAATTTTTGCAAAGGGAATACCACCAATGTTTTTCACATGTCAAGTGGATCCCATAATGGTCTAAATCGATGAATAACGAAGGATGGGGCCTGAATATGAATATATAATGAATTTCAGACGAGTTTATAGGTTTTCTATGCTTTATTTTTATGGTTTAGTCTTTTGTTAAGAAAATTTATCTCTTAATCCCAGTGATTAAATTAAATTACATTCACTAATTTTTTTTTTCAAAAAATACATTTACCTTATTAAAAATTATAAAAAAATTGTTATTAGAAATATTTTTCCCATTTTTCCAAATTTTATCAGAAATTTAGAATAAATTAATTTAAAATTTATCCCATAGATGGGACGACAATGTAGTTTTTTAAATTAAAAATATTCAAAAGAATTTTTTTATATTATATTTAAATTTGAAAAATATTATAATAAATTGAATTGGATTAATTAATTTACAATTTATATAATCTTACTATAAAAATAAATTAAAATATAATTAAAATATATAAATAAATTATATAAAAATAACCATTTTGAATTAAAATTTAGTATTTTTATTTATTTCTTAAAAAATAAATTTTCATAAAAAATCCAAAATAAAAATCCTAATGTAATTTTTAAAATCATCTAAAAATATTATGTTAATATTTTAATCTAATATTTTTAAAATTTTCAAAATATATATTTAATATATGTTAACCATTAAATGTACGAAAATTTCTCTTTTAAGAAAAATATAGTTTTAAGCATAAACCAAGATTTATTCTTATTTTATTCCTATAAAATTTATTGGATAAATATGAAAAATATTTTATTGAATATCAAATATATATATTTAATTAATGTCATTCATTGATAGAAATCAATTTAATTTATAAGTATAAAACAGTTTTTTTAAATAAAAAATTCATTATATTAAATTTATTATTAAATTATTTTCTATCAAATTGATTTCCAATGAATTTATTTTATAATTTTTTAGACTGTATATTTTTAATATGTTAGTTAAACCTATTAATACCCACTAATTTAAAATATACGTTATATCTTATTATATAAAATAATATAAGTAATATTCGGTAAAAATAGGTCTTGCGTGTAACATAAGCTAGAGAAGAAAGTCTTTGTTGAGTGTTACATAATCTAACTCTGTGTTGTGTGAATTACAAGTTATATAATAGAATTATTTAAAATATTAAATATATCATAATGTCTCGGGTTGTTATATTCCTTTATACACATGGTTTTTTGGGTCACACATGATATTAAATATAATGTTTATACTATAAAATTTCAGGGTGTTACAAAATTACGTAAATCACATAAATCAATAGAATATTATTAATAATTTTAAACATTTGATCATCCTTAAATATTACATTAAATATTAAATATTTAATCGTATGTATAGACACCTTAATAATTCATAATTTTTCATAATTTTGTCCCTTCTTATTCCTGAATAATTACTTATTTGAAAACAAATATGATTAATTCCCTATGATTTAAAATTATAAAAACTGATTCCAAGATATAATATATACCTTTATAATTTTTTTTGTTGATTTTTCATCTAAAACTGTAATGTAAATAAAAATTTATTAAAAATTAAATATACTCATTCTAATTTTATTATGGATTATTCCTCATATGACATTTATTTTCATAATTCCTTTACTCCCCACATTTCAAACAGTCAATTGATACCTTTGGAATAAAATTATTCCTCTTCTTGGAATTAATTTTCATCTTACTTATTCCTTGTAATATTATTGTAATATGACGTCCTTTACAACATAATAAACATATTCATGTTCTTTAAAAAACGTCTCAATGGTTCTTCATACCATATTAATAAAATATATATCATTGGATATTTTTACCTTTACAATATCTGTCACTGAAAAAATCCATATAGTTTCAATTCTACTTTATTTGATGCATTAATAAAACTCACCTTTGTTCATATTTGTTAAAAAACTCATGATATATAGTTAATAACAACCATAAATATTTTTCACTACATATCCAAATATGTCTGGTTTCTCATTAATAAAACCACAACATTTTCCCGTATATAAATTGTTTATTTTGATCTTATTGGATCCATCCATTTACCAAAACTAAAAAGGATTGTGTTATCATTTCCATAAAATCATAATAAACCATTTTATGGGGAGGATATACATTAAGATACCCCTAACCATGTTATCATAAATTATTTTTAATTATCCAAAATAACTGTAACTATCCACAAGAGTATAAAAATTAAGGATATATATGCCTTTTAAATTATGATCAAATAACTTATTAACCACAAATGTTATCTGAACATGGATCAGATACCAAATCTAAGGACTTGGCCTTAAACATTACATAATCTAGTGCCGTCGGACCTCAATTCACATTCATTCTTTCCCAATGATGTTTTAGTTTTATATTTATAGATACTTAGGTCATTACACATACATAAAAACCCATAAATTAAAAAGGGGGAACTTCTATCCAACATTTCATTTTTTTATAATATAATGCTTTTAAAAATATTAAAAAAATGTTTCATTTTAATGACTACTCTTCATGAAAATAAAATATACTTCTTATTTTTTCATTAACATCCTAAAAAACTATGAAATAGTTTTAAAAAATGTGGGATGAGAAAAAATTGGTTATTAAGGGTCATAAAATAAGAAAGAAACTTGTTAGTCTATTTTAATCTGATGTTATCAACAAGGTAGTTTTACTTTATTATAATTAAATATGAGCTAAAATAATTATTTACTTACATGCCAAAATAGATTTTATTCCCAAATTTTTTCCTAAAATAATTTATAAGAAATGAAAATGGAACTACCATAATCATGAGGTTTTATTAGAAACCATGATTACCCAAGAAAAACATTTTCATAATAACATAACTTTTACAATAAAGGGAATAATCGTTCATTTAAAACATTTATTATTCTCTTACCTTTGTAAATAAAATTATTTCCATAAAACACATTATTAATCATAGAAAATAATTATAGATTTCTTGTAGAATCATCCTTATAAAACCATTACTTAACCAACAAAATTTGAATAAACATACAGTCGACTTCCAATATAACTTGTTGGATAACCTAATCATTACCCAATTTATTATAGCTCTATCTATGCTCACCCATCATATAATATATATTTTTATCACTTATATTCATGATCTA
The DNA here is from genome assembly GCA_963277665.1 of Viscum album. Taxonomy (NCBI): domain Eukaryota; kingdom Viridiplantae; phylum Streptophyta; class Magnoliopsida; order Santalales; family Viscaceae; genus Viscum; species Viscum album. The sequence continues at coordinate 2,122,341,594 of OY728140.1, forward strand.
TATTACATTCACACATTATTTCACAAAAATTCCATCAACTGTATCATGAATAAAACACTTGAAAACACTTGCAATCCCATATAAAAATATTTATATTTCAAAATATTCATTCCTTTAAAAAACTATTTTCAATTCCAAAATACCTATAATAAATGGAAGGAGGGCTTTTTAATTGATGAAAACAGAGAGTCATTTAATGAAATTCAAATATATAATAATATTTATAGATTTGGGAAAAGTCATCATTGTCATATATGTGAAAATATAATATTGAATATTTATTTTTATAATGAAATTAAAAAAGTTTCATAAAATGATTACCATTAAAAACCATAAAAATAAAATAAAAAACAGAACAAAAAAATTTACTTTATAATTATTATATATAAGTATATAAATAAATTAATTAAGTTTTTCTAAAAATATGTACATTAATGAAAAATTGTTGGAAGGGAAATTCTAAAAGAGGGGTTTTAAAATAATGTCCCATACATCGTGTCTGATTCGTCATGTACGTTATTTATCATCCTAAATAAAAAAAATTATAATTATTTACATTATTAGGAAATTTTTTAAATTTCAATATCCTTTTTATTTTATATAATACCATGTTATATATAATTAATTAATAAATTAAGATCATGTCATATGTTTTGAAGATATTCCTCTCATTTGTCCAAACTAACTCTAATAGATTGATTATAGTCAAATATTTAATAATGAATAATTTATTATAAAATAATGATTAAATAATTATCAGTTATATACATAATATATACTTATAAAACTAACCATGAATCATATTTATGAAAAGCTAACTTTTATAATTATGTAGACAGTAGGTTATACATACGAATCAGTAACATTTACATTTTAAATGATCATCATAGAAAGAAGATAATTATTATTTTTTCTATAATCAATTATTATTACATCATAAATAATACATTTTTCTTTTTATATATATTTATATAGATCATTCATGTGGTGATAAAAAATTAATCATGTAATACCCCCAGTTTGAGGCATGTGGCCTTTTTCTAAGCCTTTTTTAGGTGTTTATAGTGTATGGGATGAGTTGGGAAGATGTTGGAAGAGTTTGGAATGGTTTTGGATGAGTTTGGAGGCTTTTAAAGGGGTGCACAGTTTAAGCATGGTTAGTGGAAACCGTGTAGGTTCTCTATGAAACCATGTAGGAGAGACAGTAAGCTTCGCACGGCCAGTGCACAGTTTTCCAAACTGTGCGAGGTAACCGTGTGGACCCTTGCTCCTAAGGAAGTAGGGTGCACAAGGTTAGATCATGGTTTTCCAAACCATGTGGGCTGACCGTGCGGCCACATAAAAATAGGGTCATAAGTTCCGGTCTCCCTCAAGATTAACATAAAACACTCCAATCCTCATCCCACTCGATCCTCACTTAGGATTTCAGGTTCTCAGAGGTTGGAAGGGCTCTCCCACTCGATTTGGATGGATTTTGAAGAGGTTTCAAGGCAGTTTGAAGGTGCTTTCTCTCGGGTAAGTCACTCCTCTTGCTTCTCTTGGGTTTTCCTCTAGATTTACATCCCACTATTTCATGGTTTTCAAGATATATACTTTTTTTATGTAGATCTAGGGTTGTGGTTGCTTTGGATGTTAATATTAAGGCTTGTGGATGTTAGGGAAAGGGGATCTAGAGAGGTTTCAGTGGTGTGTTCAATAGATTTGAGGTGCAGTGGCTTGTGGTTTGATTTCTTAGGAACCCTAAAGTTAGATGGATTCTCTCTCGACTCCTCTTGGATGGAACTAGTGGTTTCATGTTACAATTAATTATTGTGGTGAAAATTAATTGTGAATTGATATGCGAAATTGGTTAGAAATACCTTGGGTGATGTTTTGGGGATTTTGGGAAAAAGGGTATTTTATGGTGAAATTTTATTCTTGTTGATATTAAAATGAAGATTTTTAAATGGGATGATATGGTTTTTTTGTGAAAATGATTTATGGAAATGGTTTTCAATAAAATTGATTTTTTATTGAAATTTTGTTTGGCATGGAAAATGGTTTTCAATAAATAGTTGATTTATTGAAGTGGATTGATATGTAGTTGAATTGGTTTATTGCATGTTCTTGTGACCTTGGTGGGTTTATTCTTGGTTTGGTTTGATTGAAATGTTGTATGTAAGTGTGCGGGAAGTCTCACTATAAAAAGGTGATGGATAGTGTTCATAAGAACCACCATATGTGTAGTGGTCGGGAAGTACCGCTAGTTGTGAATGGGTGAAAGGGTTGGATGGAAGTCCCACCATTTTTATTGTTTTGGTGTGAATGGGTGAACATGTTGAGTATAAGTTCCACCGTTTATATTGCTTGTTTTACATTTCTTTTCAATATGGAAATGTTGTGTTAATGTGTAAATGATGAGATGATTTTGTCTTGTTTGGTTGGATTTTCCTTGGTTGACTAGTTTGGGTGTGATGGTTTGGTAAGAGCATGGTTGGCTTATGGTAATGGTTGCACTTGTTATTATCATATATAAACTTTTTTTATAAATGTACTAATGGTTTTATCATAGTGGCGTGTGTGGTGAAGTTATTTGGGAAAATCCTACTGATTTTTAGTACTCACCCCATGCTTAGGCACTGTGATGTCTTTGCAGATGTCGTGTACCATAACGTGGGAAAAGGTAAGGCATCACCCTCCTTTAGTGGAGCATTGTGATCCCTTGGTGGAGCTTGGAGCTTGGAGCTTGGCGTGGAGTTGTGGTGGTGTCCTGGCTTATGGTGTTTGGTTGTTTAGTTTCCACAGTGTACTCTGATGTTGTGTGGAAATGTCTCGTTGTATTGGGTTTGAGTTGTGTTGTGGAACAACTTGGTTGTCTGTTGGGAATGCATGGCTGGGTAATGGAATTGATATGCATCATATAGTGGATGTTAGTTAATGATTTGGTTGGTTTTTTCTTATGGGAAAATCATTCCCCAACATGACCTTGAAGCACTCAACATTTAGTTCTAGCCTTTGGAGCCTTGGGAATGTCACTTAAGGCCATGTATCCCTCACCGTCTCCTCAGGACAATGAGGTAGGGGCTAGTTGTTACAAATCACATAGCTTCTTAGAGGATGAGAACATAATTATGCATGAATGATATTATCATTCTTAGTGAATGTAAAGGTAATAAATTAAATGATATATTATATTTTGAGAATCATAAATATCTCATAAATTTAATATATATATATATATATATATACATTAATTCCATCATTAAAACTAGGATTAAGAGTTAATGATTTAAAATAAATTACATCGGTTTTCAAGGCGATATTCTGCCGTATAGAAGAATTTTGGCTTCATTTCCCATTTTATAGAAGAGAATACATATATAGGTTATTTCATTAACATAGTATTATATAAGTATATGTAAGATATATTTTTATTTTAACTTTTTTCTATAATGATTCATTGATATAAAAAATTAAAATGAAAACACTTGATAAAGAACTATACATCTTCTTCAGAAAACCTCTTAACACTTTCACCAAAAGATCTCATAGATTAATTTTATGATCAAAACAAGGATTATAATACATTGTGAAGTATTTAAAGAAGTTATTGGAGTTGTTATTTTATGAAAAACAAATGTTTTAAAAGTTTTAATAAAATAGGAGAGGTGGTTCCCTTTTATAAAAGAGGGTTGGTGCACTCATGGAATTTCTCTAAAGTATTAAATCAATATAAATTAGTTTTCACCTTCATGTGGAGACAAATTTATAAGATTAAAATTTCATATTATCCAGATTATAAGTGATTATTATAATACAATTTGAAAAATATTTGATTATATTTTTCCCTTTATTATTTTTTTAATACTCCGTTACCATTTTTAATATTACGGTTATATCAATGGTTTTTTAGTGCTAAGTGATTAATATAGTTTCTATAAACGGAAATTTTGACCATAAATGTATCATGTTTTATATTTTCAGACAAATACATATCCCATTGGAGAAAATGTGAATTTTTTGTGTTTTAAATTATTTATCAAAATAATATTTATTATAGAATAACATTTATGTCAATTTTGGAACTATTCACTTATTTTGAATTTTTGAACTACAAAGAAATAATAGAATTATAATATAATACATTAAAACCTCTATACTATTTCATTTTTATGTTAACAAATTATAGAACACAATAATTAATTCATATCATATTACATTTATGATTTTTATAATGATTTGTTTTATTTTTCTATTAATTGAATAAGTAATATATCAATATTGTGTAGGAATTTATGGTAGTTATTTCATCATTAAAAATTATAAAAATATTTACTATGATAAATTTAATGAATTTATATTTAATATAAATATATATAACATAACATACCTTCTTTCATCCTTTTGAAAAAATATTTATTAAATTAAAACAAAAAGAATGACATTATTTACTTTTCTCGACATAAAATATTTTAATGTTAAAATCGTATCCATATGAATAAAATGGTCATATATAAATATTTTTTGATTATGGATTAAAAATACTCATCCAATAAAATTATGGCAAGGGTAAATGTTGCTTTCAAGTCCTTATCACATTTTTTACCCCTAATTGACCCATTATACATTTACCATGAAAAAAAGATAGAATGATAACTATTCATAATGATTAAAATTTAAATGGAAATATTTAACAAATTTTAAACTCTTGATTCCGAATCTGGAATCCATTTTTTATGATTCAAAACACATAACAGTTAGAATTTTATATAAGATTAAACCAACAAAACATGAAGAATTTTTTTTAAATGCATTTTTAAGTAAAAATTATTTTATTCTAAATGAAACTATAAAATTAATTAAAAATATGATAATTGGATTCTTTACAATCAAAATAGAGTAATTAAATTTTGAAAATGAAATAATATATATTTTTACTTTATATAAACTTTAAAATAAAATTAAATTTTTAATAAAAATTTATATTATAATTATTCATTAAAAAATCAAGCTTTTCAAAAAAAATCAATAAATAACCCTATGATAAATTTGAAATGATGATTTAAAAAATAATATTTTTTTTATAGAATACAACTTCCTAAAGATTCATAAATTCATTAAATTATCCACTCATAAAAAAACAAAACAAAATTACTTTTGAATAAAATATATTTTTGAAAGAAAAAAATGATTTTACAAAATATGGAGTGATTATATACTAAGAATTTATCAATAAATTTATATTAATTAGAACCATTATATGAGTTTCATAATTAAATTAAACATATTTATACCCTCCAATTTCAAATCTAGTTATAATGGTCATATTAAAATAACAATATTTCATAGTTCTATTCGGCTTGGCATTGCTTGTTATGTATGTTGATAGACAAATACATTTTTTGAAATATTAGGGTGTTACATGATGTGTTTGTGAATTTTATTTAATAGTTAATTTAAATTTATGAAAGTGTTTTGAAATTTTTTTAAATAGATATGTTTGGTTAGAAAATACGAGTTGGGTTTTCATTTCCCTTGTAATAAATTAAAGACTTGGTCTGAATTTAAATTGCATGCTAATTGATATTTAAAACCTGTTTGGATTTTCTAAAGCTATTTTAATGAATATAAATTCCTATTTCCATATAGTCTTTATTTTGAAAATGTTTTGATTAGTTATATATTCCTATTTTATTTAATTTGGGGTTTGACCTTTTTTTAAAATGAAATGGAGATTTCTTTGAGTTGTTTGGTATGGATTGGAATTTCCCATAGATTTATGATTCATTAAAAAATATTTTTTTAAATGGATTTCCAATATATTTATATATTAATTTAAAAATGAATTTCATGAATGGAACACGGTGATATGATGACCGATTGATTAGTTTATTGTACCATTATTAATTACCATTGTATTTATCAATGATGTGTATATATATCCTAATGATTTATGTTTGAATTGTAAATCATGATATGGTTATGGATTTGGAATCTTTATAAGGTATGTGTGTTACATGGGATGGAATTTTTTATGATGTTATCCATTGGAGTTTTTAATTTTCATGGGATTACCTTGTTTTGATCATGGCCCACCTCCTTTAGTAATTAAATAAGGATTACTAGGATACTAAGTTGGGAGTAATGCAATGTTATTATGATAGTTGAGATTACATGAATACTAGTATCCTCTAATTTTATATATTATAGTAAATTGGTAGGTTTACTTATGATACTGGTAATAAAGTGATTTTATTAATTGGATGTGTGACCATAAACCTTTTAGAAGATAGTCCATGATTATGTGTATTTCACTTGTTCCATTAGTCTCTCTAGTGTTTCCTGATAATATATATGTTATTTTATTCCTTCATTATTTAATAATGATCATGTGAGTTTCTTACTCATAATATCATTCAAGTGTTTACAAGTTGTTTATTTTCTGATTAATCATCCACATTATTTGGTTTTCCTTATGATAGTATTGTTTCTCCTTATGACTTTTATGGAAGAAAATTTATTGGTTTCGTGATTATACAATGATTGAGGATTTTATTCATTTTTTAATATATATAATATTCATGTTCTATATTACTCATAAACACCACTTTAGTTCATTTTGCACTTTGAACATTATTTCATATTATAATTTTAATTCCTTCTTATAATGTACTATTACATGGTACATTTGTTATCATCATTTATGTACAATAAATGGAACTGATTATATTTTCATGTTTTATTTTCAAGTAAAAATTATATAAGGAACAATTCATGTATTTAAATTTTCTTAAGATTCACATTGGAAGACCACTAAAATGGGCCTTCATGGAAACACATTTTGGGAAAAATAAATTGGAAAACAACCTAATAAAGATAGTGTAGGTTCCAGGATCCAGGACCAATAATTCAAAAACATTATTTGAAGTTAGATAAAATCATGGATAAAATTACATTTAGCAGTGACAAAATATAATTCGGATGTTTTATGGAGTTACATGCTGCCAAATTTGAAGATAAATGTATAGACCAGATTCTACAGCCCATAAAAACATCCCACCATTTTAAACATATCTCGTAATCCATAAACTATATTGGGATGAAACATTTCAAAATTATAGGGGACCTCCGGAGGTCCATTTGTGTCATTAATGGACCACTCCAATTTATCTATCTAGAAGGCCATCTAGGTACCTCTATTTCGGTGATGAAAGATGGCTGCAACTTTGAGTCAAGGGTGGAAACGTCTTCTCTCCCTAAATTTTCACCACCCTAGGCCTACCACCATTAATTAAGGAGACTTGAAAAGATGGTGGATCAACCAAATTATCTCTAAATTCCAATTTATGGAAATGGTTTTGGATGATTGATGGACTTTGGATCTTTGTTTTCATTGTAATGTTATTTGGATAATTTGTCTTTGTAACATTACTCTTTCTCATGTAAGTTGATCGAATCGCCTTAGTTCTTAATAAAATTTGGTTTTTTCCCCTTATTATATTTTCATTATTATCACATTGATACCATTACCTTATGATTTCAATTTATTCACGTCATACACTATGAAATTCTTCACACAACATTTTAGTTATTGCTTTCTTATTCTTATTATTTTCACATCTCCAATCCCTCCCTCATGAGTCTACTGTCTTCTTCCATTGAAACTTTAGAATCAATAGAGGGATATATCTTTTATGGTTTGATCCAGGGGAGTACAAAGGGTTTGGATTGGATTTTATTTCTAAATCTCTAAATTTTATTGATTTATATTACTTGAGTTTCTTTTATTCTGGTATTTTATATCTTCCACTTTTTTATTGAATTTTATCGCCCCACTGTTATGTGATAATAAGATATTTTACCATGGAGTGCTCATGAAAATGATCTAACATGTGTACTGGTGATTAGAATGTGTTTGGGAAGTTTTCTAACAACTGTGTTGTGAGGTTAGTTTGAATTCTTTAAATTAATCCTACTTGAGTTAATGAAATTTAAATTGTTAAAAAAATTAATTCATCCAATCCACCCCAAGTGATAACCTAGGATCAACACATTATTTTAATTGGAATTACCATAATTATATTATATTTCACTTAATCCCATAAACATTCACCCCATTTTCGCCACATCATTGCCCAAAATAGTCTATAGAATGTTCGTGTCTATAGGTTTCATCTTATGTCTCTGAGGATTGGACAACCCAAGCTAAACTACAAGCAACCACTTAAACCAAGAAACATGGGTAAATTTGGGCGAGACCAAATTTTGGTGCCATTTTCGGGGACACAAGTAAGTCATCTTAAACCCATGTTCAGTTCTCCCCCATTTCTTATATTCTCTTCAAAATTCTCTTATATTTTTCCATTGTCATATTTTTTCTTTTGGCGCATTTCCTCCTACACTCATGACCAATCAAACCATCTAGTTATGGTGGATAGTCTTGTGGTTGCGGAATTTTTTACACAAAAGGAACTCTATCCATTAGATCCTAATCTTCTTAAAACTCCAAATTCAAAAATTGATCGCATTTCAATGGGAGGTATTCAATGGAACCATCTCATAAACTCGGGTGGGAACCAAAATTGTAATCCAAATGAGGTAGCCTCAATCTTGGGAAATTCTGTTGATCAAACCATCAATGACTAACTCACACCTTCTGAGAACAATTCCCCCTCATGAATTAGAAATAATTCCATGGTAGATTCCAATTACAATTTTAAACCCCATGTCATATTCCTCCTTCCCACATTCCATGGAATAGAGTCCGAGATGCCCTACATTTAATTTATGGAGATCAATGACATTGTAAAAACCTTGTGTCCCCTAAATCAACTAGAATCTACTAATATGAGGATATTTCTTTTTTATTTAAAGGATATAGCTAAAAATTGGATAAAAAATTTGAGACCATTATCCATCAACTATTAAGACCAACTATAAAGTTACTTCTACAAAAAAATACATTCCCCACAAGAAAAAAATTTCACTTAGAAAAAGAATCCGAATCTTTTTTGAAAAAGATGGACAGTTGTTATACAAAACATGGGAGATGTTCAAAGAAACTCTAAACATGGTTCCACACCATGGTTTATCTATTCCTGAACAAAATCTTATTTTTGATTAAGGGTTGGGTCCGGGGACCAAACAATTCATTGACATGATGTGTAATGGAACATTAAAAAACAAAGCACCAAACAATTCTTACGAGTTTGTAGAAATACTTGCTGAACAAAATAAAACCTGGGGAACATCACCGTACAATGAGAAGCCACCCAAAGCAGGTGGAATACACACACTTAGAAAGGAGGAAATCCTTACAGAGAAACATTCTGCACTCACTTGGATGGTCGAGGAGATCGATCATAGGAAGGACCATGAAATTCAAAATGTTGACCCTGTTTGTAAAATTTGTGACAAACCAGACCACAAGACTAACAACTGCCCAACTATCCCATCTATTAAATAGGTTCTTTTGGAGGACCACCGGTGGAGTTCAATGCTCTAAACATTCAAAGTTTCCTTTACCAAAACACATTCAACCCAATTTATAATGACCAAAACTAGTCCAATACCAACATCCTCTAGTCCAATACCAACAACCCAACCAACAACCAATGTATCTACTTGAGGTAAACCAACCAACCAAATCCACCACTCAATCTGACCCTCTTAAAATACATCAAATGTTGTGTAAAAAAATGGAAAAAATGAACTCGTAATTCTCTTCCCATAAAAAAGAACTTAAACCCATAAAAACAGTAATGGCACCCATGCCTACTCAGGTGGTTCCATCCACAAATTTAAGGGGAGAGTAAATATTTACTCAAAGATCTCGTGAACATCTAAAGGTTGTGACAGTTTTAAGAAGTTGAAAATTAATTGAGTAACCTGAACAAATAAGTCAGAAATCATGTGAAGCTTCAAACTATAAAGATAATTAAAAAGAACCACATGATCAAACTGAAGAAATGGATAACAATCTGAAAGAAACAACCCTTCAACAAACAAACACACAACCTGGACCATTTCTATAACACATGAGGGGGAAAACCATGCCTGAATTGAATGAAACATTGAAATAAATATTCTCACAAGTCAAGTTGAACATTCCACTCCTCGATCATATTCAAACCATTTCTACATACTTAAAATACCTTAATGGCAACTACACATTTACAAGGAAATTCTCACATAAGAACCAAGTCCTTCTAGCAACAAATGTTAGCACATCAATCCCATGAACCCCTCCACCAAAGATGAAATACCATGGATGTCCTTACATCAATGATGAACAAGGAGAGAATAGTGTTTTCAATACCTTATGTGACCTAGTTTCTAGTGTCAATCTTATTCCCTAGGTTGTGTACTACTAGTTAAGCCTAGAATATCTACAAACCAAATCTGTCACACTTTAACTTTTTTATCATAGCATTAAGGTTCCAAATGGGGTTTTAAAGTAAGTTCTTGTAAAATAAGAAAACTTCATCTACCCTGCTGACATCATTGTCCTTGACAACAATCCTAACATAGGAAACAAGGAGCAAACCACAATCATCCTTGGTTGTCCCTTCCTTGTAACAATCAACTCTATTATCCGAGTCTGAAATTGGACCATGACCATCACCTTTGGATACATGAGTCTATACATGAACATCTATAATTCAAGATAAAAAATAATGGATAATGTGGAAATACATGAGGTAAACATGATAGTACACGTTGATAGTGAATCCATAGAACCTCAAGTCCTATTTGAGGAATTTTTAAGTCAGGGTGAGATTAATTTCATTGTTCACATTAAGGAAGTATATCTACTTGGATAGAATCACTTTCAGATAGATCCTATAAAGAAATCCTAAGACCAATAATCAGTGAAATATTTCAGGAATCCACATTTATGGATACCACCCCAGAATCCTTCCCTAAATCTAGTCATGCCAATATAATAGCTAAAACATCTCTGCATGTGGAATCAATCCAATTTGAAACTCTAAAAATAGAAAATGATCATGACCCAATGTAAAAATATTCTGCTAAAATTTTGAACCGTCCTGATCTTAAATTGAAAGAACTTACTTCGGCACTTAAGTATTCCTTCCTAAGAGAAAATGGAACACTTATTACTGTCATTTCTTCTTGTATTTAATCTAATCATGAGAAGATTATTCTAGATGTCCTTAGGAAACACAAGAAATCCATTAGATGGACCCTGTCTGATATTCCTGGGATTAGCCCACTTATTAGGACTCATAGGATTGTTCTGGAATCTTATTCAAATCCATGTTGTCAACCTCAATAGAAAATCAATCATAATATCATGGAAGTAGTGAGAAAATAACATCTGAATTTGTTGAAAGCTGGTATCATATATCCCATAGCTAAGAGTGAGTGGGTCAGCACAATCCAAGTGGTTCCAAAAACGGTTGAATCACTGTGATAACCAATAACGATGGAGAGATTCATTAAACAAGGGTGAGTAATGGCTAGAGATTCTGCATGAACTATAGGATGCTAAACTCATTTACCAAGAAGGTCCATTTCCCCTTACCATTCATTGACCATGTCCTTCAGAGAGTCGTAGGTCATGTCTTCTACTGTTACATAGATGGGTACTCAGGGTATAATCAAATTTAGGTCTCCCTAGAGGATCAAGGGCAGACTACCTTCCCATGTCCATTCAACAACTTTTCATTCAAAAACATTCCCTTAAGGTTATTAAATTCTCCTTAAACCTTCCAGTGATGCATGAAGGGAATACTCTCAAAAATGGTATGGGAATTTTTAGAGGTCTGCATTGATGACTTCGCTGTGTCTGGGGATACATTTGAGGGATGTCTAAGGAATGTGGAGAATTTATTGTCATGATGTGAAGAAAATAATATAGTCCTATACATGAAAAATTCCATTACATGGTTAAAGAGTGACAAGTCATTGGCCCTATTTTTTTGATTAGGGTGATTGAAGGTGATAAATACAAGTATGACATCATTTTTTACCTTCCATCAACCAAAAATATCATATATGTGAGGTATTTAGTAGGACATGTTGGTTTCTATAGAAGGTTGATTAATAATTTCAGCTCTATTTCTTAACCACTTTGTGCTCTATTGGTGAAGGATGCTGCATTTTTATGGATAGAAATTTGTGAGGAATCATTATCTACACTCAAGATAGCTCTTTTCTCTCCACCTATCACGCAGTCTCCAAATTGGAAACTTCCTTTTGAACACATGTGTGATGCGAGTGACTTTGCTGTAAGAGTAGTCATAGGACAACGGTGTGAGAAAAACACACGGGTCATTGATTATGCAAGAAAATATTTAAATGGTGCACAAATAAAATACACCACCAATGAGAAGAAGTAACTTTATATTGTGTTTTCCATAGAAAATTTTAGGTCCCTCGGATTAGGATCCCCCATCATTATGTTCATTGACCATTCTGCACTAAAATACCTCTTCCAAAAACAAGATGTTAATGCTAGACTGGTTAGGTGGGTCCTTCTATGACAAGAATATGGCCTCATAATCAAGGATAAAATGGGTGTTGAAAATTTTTTAGTCGATCAAATCTCTAGGATAGAATTCAAGGAAAACTCAAATCAACGTTTTCTGTCTGATTAATTTCCCGATGAGAAACTCTATTTAGTGACTGATTACCCATGGTATTCTGACATATCCATCATCTTAGTTACATGATTCATTCCAAAATTTGTAGGGTCTCATGAATGAAGTAAATTCCTTTCTAATGTTAAGAACTATGTATTTTGTGATAAAAAAATCTATAAGTTCAATCATGACCTAGTCATTAGGATGTGTATCCAAGAATCTGAAAAAGATTCCATCCATAAATTCTGTCATATCAAGGAATGTGGGGATCAGTTTTTCTCTATGAAAATATCTGATAAACTTTTTCAGTGTGGTATCTTCTAGACCACCCTCTCAAGGGACTCCTACACATTGTTTCAAATCTTTCATAAGTGTCAACAAGTTGGGTCCAACATAAAAAGAAATCAAATTACACTCACTAACATCTTAGTGGTTGAAATCTTTGATTGTTGGGGAATCGATTTCATGGGTCCCATCCCAAAATCTAAAGGATATTTATACATCCATTTATCTACAGATTATGTATCCAAATGGGTTGAGGCCATTACTCAAAAATCAAATGATCATCAAACTGTGATTAGATTTATTAAAGAGAAGATCATCTCTAGATTTGGTATTCCTAGGGCTATCAGTAGTAATCGTGGAACTCCCTTATGCAATATTCCAATCTCAGAACTCGTGGAAAAGTATGGAATTTATCACAAAGTGTCCACTTATTACCACCCAAATTCCAATGGTCAAGATGAGTTATCCAATTAAGAAATAAAACAAATTATTTAGAAAAATTTTATTCTATCTAGGAAATACTGGTCAAGAAAACACTTAGATGATCTTTGGGCCTATCAAGCCTCATATAAAACCATTTTGGGAATGTCTCCATACAGATTGTTTTATTGTAAATCATGCCATTTTACAGTAGAGATTGAACATAAGGCCATTTCGGGAATTAAGAAAATTAATTATGACCTCTCAATGACCGAAAAAATAGATATCAATGAACATGAGGAACTTATGATGAATGCTTATGAAAATTAAATGATAAATAAAGCTAAATTACAAGCCCAAAAATCATTAAATCATAAAATCAAACACATTGTACTGGGTAAAAATATTCTTTTGTATATTTCGAAACATTTTTTATAGTCGGGAATGTTGAGGTTTATATGGTATGGTCCATAAATAGTGCATAAGTTGTACCCCCATAGGGTGGTAGAAATTCAAGATCCCACCAATGGTCAAACCTTTTAAGTTAATGGTCATAGAGTTAAACAATTGATCAAACCATTCTAAAAAATGAATTTGATTAAAACATGTTTGAACCAAACTTAGATGAGGAAAATACTTAAATAAGTTAGGGTTTATGTTGAGCTAGTGACATTAATCCAAAGCGATTCATAGGAGGCAACCTGTGGTTTTTATCTATTTGAATTACCTTTTCTCTAAATATGATTAATATATAAATTTTATATTAAAAAAATTCTTAACACTGCATATGATAGTACCACAGACTGTTGACATGTTCTTCTATTAGGAGTATGAATGGGTATGAAAGGGGAGATCCATATTCATCCATTTCACATGGTGTGATCCTTTAGTAATAAATTACCCATAAATTTGAATAGAAGACATTGTATCACCAGTTTATTTTTATGGGTTTGTTGGTTAAAATAAAAATTATATATATATATATTAATAATTAAATATATATATATAAGGACATTTTGTAGGTCATGGGGAAAACCGCTTCACAACCACTGAACCTGGAGGGGACTCGAACCCGGGACCGAAGGGAGACAGGGGTCTGCACCTACCACTGACCTACGAGTTATAGTGCATTATGTTTCAATAATTTTTGTATATATACTTATATTTTTATATTATTATTAATATTATATATATATATATTTATTTATTTTTTTCCTTTTTCCACTAGCGAACTCTGTGAGTGACATGGATATAAAAGGACTAAATTGTAGTATCACAAACTTCAACTTCAACAACCAGGTTACATCATTCCACGATCCTCATTTTCAATTTCATTTTTGAACTCTACTACAACGCCTCTACACCCTACTAAATTATATTTTCTTCAAAAAATGGGGACAATGTTTTTTATGTTTTTGGGGTGATGAAATAAAAAATTTAATATTATGTAAAAAAAAATTGCTTTCGTGTGAAAAAAATGATTTGAAAAAATTGTGTAAATAGAAGGAAAATTTCCTTTATCTTTGAACAAGATAATACAAATTTCACTCTTTGAAACTGAATATAAAATAATTTACCATGACATGAATTTAATTTTAATCCATCTATAATTTTATGAGCATATTGTTTGGAAAGTGATGTTGTCTAATGTGAAATTGTGTCATTTATTTTTTGATCCAAAAAGAAAAAAAGAGATCGCAATGCATGTTATTTGGATAGTTGGGTATTATTTTCAGTTCATGGGGTCCCAAAATAATTACCATATGATTTGGGATCATTTTAGTTTTAATATGAATATTCCAAAAATAAAATAAAAAAACAATAAGTTTGGACACAGAGTAATGAAATGAGCTAATGAGCGGATTTTCGAACATTGGGGGTTGTGACTCCATAGTTGTATGACCTAGAGTTTTTAATTGTATATCTATTTGTAGTAATTTGACTTTTTTACTGAGTTAACACGAGATGATGCCCGAGTATGTGAGCTTCACTTGGTGCCCCAAGGTCTTTGAGCCTGGGGGTCATTGACAAAGTCTCGCTACATGGGTTGAATATTTTGAGTCCAATTTCAATAACCATGGTAATATTGAAAAAAATTAATAATAATAATAATATTGAAATGTGATTCCCCCTAGCGCTTCCGTTATTTCCCACTTGAATAATGATGAACCTCCATGTCTATTGTTATACACAACACATCATAATACTTAATTGATATTGGTTGAAATATGATGATGAATTGGAAAAAAATGGGATTGTTATTAGGATCTAATTATGAAACAATTTTTCATTAAAATATTTTTATGGGTTTAAAATTTGTATGTTATATGTTTTTTTTGTGATCATTGTGTATTAAAATGTTTTTGGAAAAGGGAATTCAAATTTCATATTATTGAGATGTATTTTCCTAGAGATTAGCAAAACTCAAGTTGGTGGGAGTGATTATCTACTCAATGAAGATAATATTTATTATTAATATATATATTATTCTGGTGATTTATTATTCATAAACGCCAATTTAGGGCATTTTACACTTTGAACATTATTTCATATTATAATTGTAATTCCTTCATAAAATTCACAATTAAATGGTACATTTTTTAACAACATTTAATGTACCCAAAATGGCTTTGATTTTATTTTCATGTTTTATTTTCAGGTATATCATTCCAAAAGGATCAATAAATACTATTTAAGTATCTAAAAATTAAAAATGGAAGGCCACCAAAATGGAATTTCATGGAAACACATTCATGTAAAAGTAAACTGGACAATAGCCCAATAAAAATATTGTAGTGGCCATGATGCAAGATGAATGATTCAAAATATTTATCTGTGGATAGAGGACATCATGGGGAACTTTTCATTAAATAGTGGATAAATATAATTACGAAGTGTTAACATAGTTCCAGGTAGCCCATGTTGATGATAAATTTCTGGCCCAGATTCTACGACCAAAAAAAAACAGCGTGCCATTTTACACATATCTTGTAATCCCTAAAATGTTTTAGTCTAAATCATTGTAGAAGGTTAGGGTAAATCCAGGGATCCATTTCTTCATCTATTTCCCACTTCAATTCGTCTATCTATAAATCCATCTAGGTGCCTCTATTCAGTTGATGAAAGCTCACTGTAACTTCATGTCAATAGTGGAAAAGTCTTCTCTCCCTTAATTTCTACCACACTTGGACTACCACCATTAATTAAGGAAACTTGGAAAGAAGGTGGCATAACTTAAGGCACTCTAAATTCCTATTCAAGGTAGTTTTTTTAGAGGATTGAGGGATCTTGGATATTTTTGTTCACTGTAATGTTATTATAACGATTTGTCATTGTAACGTTCTTATTTCTCATGTATGTTTTTTGAATCACCATAGTTCTTAATAAAATTTATTTATTTCCTCTTATTTTGTTTTATTCTTATCAATTTGATATCGTTACCTTAAGGTGGAATTTATTCACACCATACCTTGTGATATTCTTCACACAACAGTGGAGTAATTGCTTTCTTTTTATTGTTGTCTTACTTCTCCAATCCCTCCCTCATGAGTCTATATTCTGCTACCATTGAAGTCGTAGATTAAATGGAGGGATAACTCATTTATGGTTTGATATGAGGGAGTAGTAAGGGAATATATTGTATATCATTTTTGAATCTCTACATGTTATTGATTTATTTTAATTGAGTTTCTTTTACTCAAGTATTTTCTCACTTCTTCTCCCTTATTGAATTTTATCACCCCACATTTATGTGCTAATAAGATACTTTACCTTGGAGTGTTCATGAAAATTATCCTACATGTGTATAAGTGATTAAAAAGTGTTTATGAATGTGTTTAACATGTAAGTGATGTGGTTAGTTTGAATTCATCATTTGGTCTAAACTTCAAATTATTTCTTATAATGCTTTTATTGTATGGTTTGGGGAAATGGGAAAATATTTTGGGTATTTATTTACTAGATTAAATGAATAGTTCTCCCTTAATTTTTTTAATGAAAATTGTATTCTCATGAGAGGTTATAAAATATGGAAATTGTTTTAGCGTGTTTTTCCTTATTTTAAAGGTTTCATTTAAAATGTATAATTATCCTCATTATTATTTAATATTGAAATCATGTTTTTAAATTATGTTTATGGTTTGGTATTATAGAACAAATAAAACCCTATAATATATCATAGGATCAAAATATCAATGTTGAAACTGTTTTACGAGTGTATTTCTAAATATTTTGTTTATCGTGGTGTCCTACTTAGTACTTGTGTGGTTATACATATATTATCTCATTTTAAATTTCACGGCACAGTTTTCAGGACACTACTGATAGTTTTTTACATATGAGTAAGTTTTTATGATATTTTACTCATCTATATTTGCTATTATTTGATTTTGGTTTGACCTACCATTACTTTCTTAGAATTCCAAAATGTTTTAACTATATATGATTTTCTATTCCCAATTAGGATTTTATTTCTTCATAGGGTTGGAGGTGTAGTTACATTACGGTGGATGAGGATAGGAATTTGGTTGGTATATTTTCATTTTAGTATAGGTAGACTAGTATTGAAGGGATGTTTTGTTACTCGTTTAGTTTATTTCATTCCTTATTTTTATATTTTTATCTCCTCCATTTTCATTGGGGTAGAAATCAAATATATAAGTGTGTCATTCCATTTTTTTAAAATATTACTATGGTTAATTTTATATGATTACTAGAAGAAACCAGTTCAAATTTGATTCCTATGATATCCAATAACTAGTTACCCACATGTGTGGATTACAAAATTCTTTTGTGCTAATGGTGGGCCAATTTAGGCATCTATAAGTTGTATAACCCAGACGAGTTCATTATAAATGATATCATAGTATTATGTTATTAATTTATATTGGTAGATAATCCATTGGAATTCATTTTATTATTTTGAGTTTAATGGTAAGAATAATTTATAATTTTTTTATAACTCAAAAGGTTGGTGAAAAGAGATTCTAGTTAGCTCTTTCCATCTAAGACCCTTGAGTTTCCATGGATAGTGGGATTTGAATTTTGGGTTTTTATTTTATTATTTTACCATATGATGGAGTTGTTGGGTTATGTATTGATTCCTATAGAAGTTTTGTTATGACCCTCATCAGTGTGGAATGAGTTTCCATATGAGTCATTTGTGATGTTTTGTGATGGTGATGAATATATAAATCTGGATGTCTGGTTGTTTTGCATGTCTTATCAATCAATCTGAAAATTAACCCCTTGATTGAGGAAACAAATTAGGGACAAATTAATGATTGGAATGTGGTTTTAAACCATGTGCCCATGTCATATATGTTTATAAATCCCAATTTATTTTTTTATTTATACTGCTTTATCCTTGGATTTTCTAATTTTTTTATGGAAAATAGGATAGGGGTCATGGTTATATTTTGATATGTATGAATATATGGATTTATTTTGTTGAGTATTGTGTTATTAATTTTTTATGATACTTGGTCATGTTATGTTAAATTTATTTTTGTGGGTGAAAATGGGATCCGAGAATATGATTTTGATTTTAAAACAAGTATTTAGTTATTGTTTTCTCATGGATCTTGGTTCCCTAAAATGTTTTGAATCAATTTATTTCATTTTGAGAAATTTTAAAACTATTTTTTGAATGTGTGATTCTTTAAAATCATGTGCACACGATTTTTTAAAATTTGGATTTCCAATTTTAATGGAAACCTATGTTTACCAAATTGGAATTTTACCCATAATGAGTGTACTTAAAAATGGAAGGTTATTTGAAAACTATTTCAAAAAAGAAATTGAATATTTTATTTTCAACTCTATAATGGTATTTTTATTTTAAAACAATTGGTGTTTGTTATAAAATTATATTTGGAAATGTTATAAAATTAACCATGAAAAGTAAGGGTATCTGATTTTGAATCATTAAAATTATTTCATTTGGGTTTTAAAATAAAATTGGTCTAATTTTAATATTTCTTTATTTTTTAAAATATAAATTTTGAAAAAAATATTGTATTACTGATTAATATGATTTTTTATCTCTTGGGAAGATATGTGTGATTTTAGATACAAGAATGAGTGAGGTTCTATGTCTTGAGCTGTTTGATTTGACCCACCCCTACCAATATTTTTATTGTGTGGAATTATGGTCATTGTATTAGGGAATAATCCTACTATTTTATACTACCCATGATCTTATTATATCAGAATCCATGTTTTCCTTTTTTAGGAGTTATGCCTTGGGTTTATCTATGGTAGTGTTTCCATTTTGGTTTTTAGAGATTTTTGTGATGTTTTCATTGTTCTTCGTCATTAATTTTAAAGTTTGATATATATGAAATTATTTTTTTATGTATCCTTAGGGTGTTTGGATGTGTATATTATAGATTAAATGCCATTTTCAGAGTTATTATTGTTTATTTTAGTGTAGTTTGTGCTTGAGGGAACTATAGACTAGTGTTTTTGGGTTCTTTCTTTAATTACCCATAGTAGGATGTTTTCCACTGGGCATTTTTTTACACCTCGTTACTCAATGATTTTCCCCCTTATAAATTGTGTACCATGGGATTCTTTTTATTTTCTATTTTTAACATGGGAAGGACCTAGGGATCATCCTTTGATACATAGTTTTTAGTTCATATTCTAATTTGGTTGTCATTCCACCATAATCTATTTTATATATGAATTAACATGGGATGTTATTCTACTGTTTTGGATAGAAAAACCATTGTATGTTGATTGTGAACCTTAGTTTAAATCCCTAGAATTTTGTATCAATTCATTTTTTATATTATTGGGATCCTTTTTTGGATGTAGTTGTTTGAAGATATGGGTTTTTAAATTTTATGATATTTCTTGGATTAGTGCCTTCCATAGGTGGTTTTCAAACTAGTTTCATGATGTTGGATTTGGTCGATGGAGTTTTTTGTGGTTGTATTTTAAACAATGTTATATTAATAAAAACACATGGTGATACCAATGATTGGTCATTATTCATTTATATAACTTCATTGATTCATTTTTTGTTTTAGGATTCTATTTCTCTTAGAGTATTATTTTAAAACTTAATCTCTTTATAATAAATACATATACATGAGACTTTCTAGGGAAGAAAGTGTTATATTTGGGTATTTTTGAAACCTAATGATTCATTTTGGTGTTGGTTTTCATATAATTTAATGTGTTTGGGGATTTTTTTAAATTTACATGTATTTTCTAGCTAAACCATGGAAATTTTTTATTTTATTTGTTCTACATAGATAAGGTACATAGTTAATTCCCAACCGTGTGAGTCTTGGGAGGAACCATGTGATTCACTTGGTGGTTTTGGCCTATGGTCGATGGTTTTTTGAACCCTAATACAAGGGTGTGAATTTCCTCTATAATATTATAGTTCCATTTTTCATGGTTAGAGCATGGTTTTTCCAACCATGTGGCACCTTGAAAAAAATGTGTTTGGTGGGGTTTGGCAAGGTAGTGACTTGAAAATAGTTGGTTCATGGTGTGGAAATTTGTTTGGCATAACCATGTATCCCAGTAGTTTTTTTAATATATATTTTTTATTTTTGTATTTTTAATTAATTATTTTATTCAACACCTAAAACTGAACACATCACTCCTATACAACTCGTCTCATTGTATGAAACCCTTGGGAGAATCCCCTCAAAAAAATCATTCTATTATTCTCCTTATAAGATGTCAACTCTTACCATTAGACATAATTCCTCCTCCAGTTATTTCTGATTACCCTTATGATCTGAAAGAATCTATCTTTACTTACATCATCTCCTCTCCTCTCCCTCCATCTCTCACCCAATTTTCTTCCTTCCAGGAACTCTATTCACTGTATATTCTTGTATAGGGTAATATATAGTTCTGAAATTATGATTTTGATTGTTTAAGATTTTAATGGCATCTTTCTTTTCTATGGAGGATTTCACCTTTTTATGTGACATGTTTTTCCATTCCACAACCTTTATCCAATATAATTTCCACTTACTTAAGGAAGGTTTCTCAACGAAACCCCCTTATATTTCATTTTATCTATTAATTATTCACATAAAATGGTTTAAAAAAATTATGAATCATTTTATATGATGTAGTATATTTTTTGGTTTTTCAACTGGCCTTTGTTCATGGAATGGAATTAGATGGAATTCTACGTGTTTGTAATTTTTTTAGAATTGAACAATTAAAATAATCAAAGATTTCTCAACAAAATTGTATTAAATTACATTTTATCATCATATCTAACATGGTTTATCAATGGCCTTGAAATAAATTCAGGTCTTCGAATGAATTTTAGTTGCATTCCAATTTCTATTTATATTTCTGTTTCACTTTTCTAAAGGGATTTTAATATTTTAAAAACCTTATTTTACGATGGTATTATCTTTTAAATGGATTTGATTAATTTTAAGGGATTATTTTTTAAAATTCAAGGGGTTTATATTTTTATTAAATAAGATACAAATTTATTTGTGTTCTCTAGGTCTTATATGGGGTTAATTATGATTTCTATTAGATTTATTTTTTTTCAAAATAGTTTTCTAAATATATTAAAAGTGTTTATATACATATTTTATAAAAAATAATTGAATGTATCTATTGGAACTTTGTGATGTGATGACTAGTTTATTAGTTTTTTAATTCCCATGGTAAGCATCATTTTATTTATCAATGATGTTTATGTGTGTATGTGGGATGTATATTTGAATTTTACTTCATGATGGGATTATGGGTTTTGGATCATTATAAGATATTTGATTGAGGTGGAATGGACTTGACTATGATGTTTTCCTTTATTATCATATATCTTCCTTGAATGAAACTAGTTTTGATTGTGGACCACCTCATTTAGTAATTCCTTAAGAAAAACTAGGATACTAGTTAGAAATTTATGGTATATATCTATTCTATTTGAGATTATATACTGGCTAGTCACACAAATATTTATGTATTACTAGCTTGTAAAATGATTGTTGGTGAGACTAATTGTGGAGTGATTCCGTTATCGACATGTGTAATCAATAACCTGTCGATAGTTGGTCCATCTTTATATTTATTTTACTATTCCAATAGTTCCTAGTGTTTTTCCTATTTATATTAATTTTATTATATTCCTTACTTATTTGATATTGAGAATGAGAGTTTTTAACTTATTACATTATGAAGGTGTTGACAAGTTAACTATTTTATGATTAAGCCTGGAAATCATATGGTTTTATAATGATAGTATTTTTAATCCTTATGAATTGTATAGAATACCCTTATTTTAGTTGTTTTACTTTAAAATGATTTGTTTTAAAATGGATTTAATGTATAGCATGGAAAATGGGAAAATGGATTGTGTATTTCATTAATAACTCAAAGGAAAGTTTTTCCCCAAAAATTATTTATGAAAATCATAATATCATGAGATGTTGAAAATATAGAATTTCATTTGTTTTTTTTATTTTAAATATTTATTTTAAAATTTATAACTATCCCCATCTTTGTTTATAAAAAAATAGTTATTTTAAATATAGTATGTGGTAATATTATAAAAGCACATAAAACAATATTTTTAAATCTTATAATCAAACTAATAATTTATAGAATTTTTAGTAAGGGATTTCTAATTTTTTGGAGAGTGGTGGTTTTCTATTAATAAAATATGTGCTCATTCATATATTATATTAATGGAAATCCCTGATTTAGTTTTCTAGACACTCTGGAGAGCACAATTCATTTGAGGTTAATTTATATTTCTACTTTCATCTAGTGTACCAATTATTTGATATTGGTAGGACCACTAATTGCTTTCATATAATTCTCAGTAGGATTCTCTTTATATGTTTCTATTTGTACAGTTTAGATTTAATTTTTTTCTATGGTTAGAGTTAGAGTGATATTATAGTAGTGGAGGATAGGAATCTAATGGGAATCATTCCCATGCATGAGAGAGTTATTATGGTGGGGAGAGAGGTTTTTAGTGATTGTTTTGATTAATGCATTTCTTATTATATATTTTTTATTTTTAACTTTTTCATTTAGTATATTCTTATGATATATTGGTAGTTCCGTAAATATTTATATTATAGTACTGTTATCACATTTATTGAGATTATTTAGATAGATCATTAATAAGTGTGTTCATGTGATACACTAGCACAAATATAATCTCATGGGGATTTAGAACTCCATTACTTTCACTGGCGGACTGGTTTGGCCATCATTTCGATGGATATCTTGAACTGGTTCTTACTGAAATTCTTTTTCATTCCAACATGATTATAAGAGAATGATAATGTTAAAAAAAATAGAGTGCATGTCCCTATTATACCAAAATTTATGTACCTATTGTAAAACCTCATCTCTTATCGTTCTCTATTAATATTTGAATTCTAAAGATGTATAGTAACTTTAAGGAGAAGTTTTTGTTAGATAACATTGAGGCAAATATTTCAAATAATATATCTCATTTCCTGGTTTGACAAAAATTTAATGTTTTTTAGAAAATTTTTAATGTGATGTTACAACTGTTTCCCAAACCTATATGTAAATGGGAAACGTTCACCATAATGTTCATTATAGAAATTCCTAAGAAATATAAAGTGTATAATGCTATTTGTGTTTAATTTTATTTTTATATGATGTATGTACACTTAATTTCAATCATTAAATATCTCTCTCCTCATTATCTTATCTAGATATACATTAATAATGTGGTAAGGTTGTGTGGAGTACTAATTTATATTCTATCTTATCATGATCTAAGGTTTAAGATGATGTTTTAGTGAATTATTCAACAATGTGTAGATATTGTTCTATGCATCTATACTACAAATCATCTTAGGATATGTCATTTTGAGAGGACAAGAAAAACCATAGAGGATATTCTGAGATCCTAATCTCTATATTTTAATGTTTGTTGGGATAAAAAAATTCATATTATCAAATTTTCTTATAAGAATATCATACAATAAAGAATTCAGATTTCAAATTATGAATATCTAAATGGATTTATGTAAATATATCTAATATGATATGATGATTTTGTAGAACAAAATATATTGGAATGTGAGGTAGTAAAATAAATGGAAGTGAATATCAGCTTCATTCAGTATCACATCAAGGCAGATTATAGTCGATAGAAGAGTAATGATAACAATTGTATGTGAGATATAGAACTAAAAATATGTTATTAGTTATATCTAAGAATTTAAAATTTGAATAAGGTTATGATATTAAAACATATGGAAAATTTCAGTCCTAGGTATATCATCCCCTTCAAGATTCTTGATCTAGTAGGTAAAATATCTTATCAAATAGAACTTTTATCGAATCTCTCTTAAATTAATTATATGTTCCATTTATTAATTTTGAGGAATTAAATTGCAGATACATCCAATGTAATGAACTCAAAGGTTTTACCACTAGATCATGATATATCTTATGGAAAAGAATATATAAAAATCTTCGATTATAGAGTTGAAATGCTACGATATAGGGCTTCTAACTATGGTATTGTTCATTTGAGGAATCATAATTTTGTGGGTACTAAATATGAACACAAGGATGTGATGAAGTAAAAGTATACTCATTTTGTTATGGTATTGATAAAATTTTATGTTCTAAAATATTTTTAATGGAAATATAATGTAACACCCATATTTATCTTACATATTCCTTTGAAAATAAATTTGATGTATTCGATATCTTTGATTACATTAAATATTAAGTCTAAAAGAAACATGATATATTATGGCCATTGTAACATATAAATTATATTAACGATATGAATAGTAATATCTAAATTATGAAGTATATATTTGTAATGTTTTTCTTTAATTCACAATATTTGGTTGATTACTAAAAAATTATAAATAAATTTTAATAAAATCATTTCATTATTATAATTTATATTTTTCTAATAAAATGTATTGTTTCTAAATATTATGAATTAAAAAAAAACCAGTGATTACTATTAAAAGTGATTTTAACGAAATATATTTGTAATTTATGAATAATCATTCATACTTTAGTTATTTAGGAGTTATTAATGAAGATTAAATCATTTTCAGGTAAAAGGATTTATTCTTAAGAAAACTATTTTTATATGAACAATCTATTTTTGTCACAATAAAAAATAACACACCATTAATTAATGATGATAAAGAAAATTAATATTATATATTTAATAAAATATATTAAAATTCATTTAATAGTTTTAAAAATTAATAGAATTAATTTAAATTAAATTTTATTCTTAAAAATTGAATTTTCTGCAAACATTATCTATTGTGTTTTTTTTACACTTATTTAAAATATACTTTCTACCAATTAAAGAAATTTAATTTTATAAAATAGATTCTAAAATTAGAATCATCATTTCAAAATTTTTTAATCATCCAATTTTTTTTTTTCATAATTTAGGGGAAAAATTAAAACATTTCTACCCTGTTTAGGGTTAAAATAATATAATAAAGGGGTTAAACTAAGAGATAATTTTAAAAATGAAAGTTAAATTTTTTGACTAATATTGGTGAAATATATTTAGAAGTTATATTATGTAATCATAAAATTCTCATACATATTGTTCTACTTTCATATGAAAGTGGATTTATATTATCCCAATCTTTTAAGTAAACACATGTTTGTCCCTCTTATCTCTTCTAAATGGACACCTCTTCTCCTCCCTCATTCATAAAATTTTATCACTTTATCTATTCCAATCCTTATCCAAAAAATTTCATATATTTCATATCATAAGTCGAGTACTTATATTGTTTCCATAATACTTTCTTAAGAAGTATTATGGTGTAAGGAAAATGGGGTATCTCAAAGAAGATGTAATCATCTTACATAACTATATCAAAGATTATTTATTCCTCTACTTCCTCAAATTTGTTGTATAAATAATAAAATAATGAATACATTATCATAAATATTATTTTTCTTGTAATTATGGGAATCCATTTTCCATGGGATTTTCGTCAAATGGTAATGAATGTATCGCTTTTGCATATGTGTAGACTACTGCCTCTACATAGATATATGTTTCATTTTCTATAAACACATAAAATTTATGGATATAATGATGTATTTAAAAAATTTATATGATATTTATGATTTTATAATGATTCTTTAATTATAAAATATTATATAATTTCTTTTTCTTTTTCACATTAGAAAATTGAAGTATCATTCTTGTGTTTGTACGGACTACTATCTCAATGAGTGAAATATTTAATTTTCAACATTTCATATTTGTGGACAGTAGTAAAATTATATATAATTAATATATACAATATTTACATCATGACTATAATTTTGGAGATGATGGATCCCAGATCAAGACTCAGGTACCATACTACCGAACTGAAAAATATTTAAAAATGAAGCATTTATCAATCAAAATAATTATAATAAGTGATAAGATGTTAAATGTAAATAATGTGTGGATCTATATTTAATAATATGAATCAATTATAGAATTATAATAAACATTAATTTATTATAATATAGGTTATATTTCTTGTAAATCTAGTCCTTGATGCGGTAATGGTTTTCCATCTTACATTTATTTTTGTGAGACATATTTCATATTTACCACATATTTATTTTATGTGGTGTTTATGATTCTCAATTCATATTTTATATCATTAATTTATTTTTATTCATTGTATTTGAAGATTCATTTTATGTTTTTATTCAAAAGATACAAATAATTTTACAATCTTAATTTTTATTGGGATTTTTGGTGCATCAATTTCCAATGAATAAATTATATGATTTATCTCTCACGAGTTATATGTATCTTATTCTCCAATATTTATTTATATAATCTGACATATTTCATTTATGTTTCCTCTCCCTATATACTCAAATGTATGGATGAATTTTTTTAAGGAAAATAAACATTATTTATCACTTTAGTTTATAAAAATTTAACATATAAATCCATGATTAGTTAAACATGTTTAATAATTTATTTTAAATTCTCTAGTGATTTTATTTGAATTTATATAGAAAATTTTTAAAATAATTTATTTTTAATTTCCAAACAATATAATTTTTACCATGGTTGTGAAAAAATCATCATTTCAATGTTTACAACAATTTTTTTTCTCGACATCATAATTATTTTCTACCTGGATGTTTCATTTAAATGTTTCTATGTTTGTTATATAATAAAATAGATTATGTAATATCGTGGGTTTTTTTCAAATATTTATGATTTCCAAATGGATAGGTTATTTTCATTATGAATTGTTCCAGTTATCCTTTAGAGGTATATTCATCAATAAAAAACCCTTTAAGGATTCTAATGATTAACTCAGAATATAATCCAATGTTACCATATGTTTTTTCCGTTAATGTTTATGGATTATGATAATACAATAATTATGAAAATCATTTTTTGTTCTATGGGTTATGCTGTTAAGAAATGTAAATTGATTCCATGATCTTGGGGCATGATTATTAATATATTATGAATATGAAATGGGTTGGTCCATTATAACCCTCAAATCGATTGGGTAATGATAAATATTTTATGACATTAAAGGGTATAGGAATTGTTATCATAAGCCTAAAATAGGGTACATGAGTTTTTATCCCAAGCTTGATGAATCTAAATGGGTCATTATCCAATGGTTAATAAATAATGAATGTTTTGGTTGTTATCCTCAACATACTATTTATATGATTATTATGGACATCATATAACACTATTTATAATAATTTCTTATACATATTTTGTATCATCATGGATCATGACATTTGATTCTTTTATGATTCATTACTTATGAATAGATAAATACTTCTACCATAATTTCGATCTATGAATTATATGGTATGATTTTCAAAGTTTAAACTCATGGTCTCATACCCTTATTCTCATGTCATAATTACTTATGATTATTGACTAATATTTTCAGGTTTACATTAATTAGAATCCAATATAACCCTTTCATATCTTTATATTCCCTAATATGTAAAGAATTTTTCTAATTAGGTCATATCAAGGATGTTTTCTATGTGATAATAACTTTTTTTTGGAGATATTGAAAATATTTTTTGAAATAATATGATTACATAATTATTTTCAAATAAAACCAAACATTTATAGTTGATGGGTTTGTATTATTGTTAAATATATTTAATTTTCATCAAAAACTAAAAACAAAATTATATTTTTTATTTTTATTTCACCTCATCCATTAAATAATTTATCTTCTTTATTTAATATTTAAGTTATTTTTATCTTGGTTTGATTTATTAATGGTCGATTTTCAAACTTAATTGTAAATGGAATGAATGTGGGAGAAACCACAAGATAATGAAAATTAAGAATAAAAACAAGTATTTAGATATAAATAATCACTCTATTATCATTACAGGTTTTCCAAAAAATGAAAAATTATTTATTGAGGAACTACATAGAAGGTAAAAAGAAGAATATATACATTTTAAATAATTTTTTAATATCGTTTTTGAGTTTGTGTGGCGATACTAATGAAGATGAATCTGGAACCATAATACTCAAGTGTTTTGATTTTCTATGTAATGGAGAAAATTCAATCAAAATAATTTGAAAAATATTCATAAATTTATGCTTCAATATATTTATACTTTAAAGAATAAAGTAACATTTAAGGAGACTTCTCCCAAACATGGAGCTAAAATAAAAGGTGTATCATGGTTTATAATAAACTCTAAACTATTCAAATCTAACAAAAAATAAATGAGTTTAACCATATTTATATATATTTTAATTTTTCATTCTATAAATTGAATTAAGGGTGATACATTATTAAGGGGGGAATGAGAATATTAGTATCTTCTTATGTTTTTATAGCATATTAGAGGTTTATGTCTTGGACTGATCTGACATTTAGTATCTCAACGTTCAATTTTGATAAATAGAGTAACTATAATGATTTGAAATTCGGGGATATACTTATTGGGTGATATTTTGAGAAGATACAATAATTATCAAATCTAGTTAATCTATAATTTATAAAAATTATATTAAAACGTTTCATTGAAAACGAATTCAAGTTAAACATATCATGAGAATAAATTCAATAATTAATTCCTTCTAAAAATTCTCTTTAAGCAACCCTTGAGAAAATATTTTCTTTTTTATGTTGGCATCATATTATGATTTAGTTACAGATAGATTTTTTTCTTCCTTCTTGTTTTATACACCATAAATTTCTTATATGGACTTAGAAAGGAATAATTAATAAAAAATGGATTTGATTGAAATAATATCGCACACTCTCATGTTTCATTATTTTTATTATATATAATTGGGAGAGATAAAAAATAAAATAATTAAAAATTAACATGAATTTTTTATATTTGTATTGACAACCAATCTAATGGGGGAGATTTTTTAACCCACACAGTGTTGAGTGATATTTTTCTTCAATAAGCGTGAATCTAAAATGAATGATTTAATTATCTGTTGATAAGAGAATTAATGAATATTAATGGAGTTCCCAAGAAAATGAATCAATATTTATAGAATTATAGTTGTGATGATGTTTAATAGATTATAGGATACCTTTAAATTTCTTGTTAAATGTTCCCTTATATTTGACCCTTTCTCAAGATGATTTTCAATTAGGGGGAATAAGTAACTGAGGTATTATAATTGGATAATATATTAGAGATATATTAATCTATTCTAAATGCATCGAATTTTTATAAAAAATTAATTATTATTGTACTTTCGTTGATTTTTGGAAAATAACATTGACGTGTGAAGCTACTCCTAGAAGGTCTATATGCAGAATATATTCATGTAGAATTTTTAAATAAAAGGATGTTGAGTTACAAGATGTATTGTGATTTCTATATATTATATCTCTAGGAAGCATCTAGAAATGAAATGAAATTATATTTTAATACAATAATACTCTCTTTAATAATATAAAGGACATGCAAGATTGGGTTTGTCTTGAGGTGCATGGAACACCGAGTTTGAATGAAACATGATACTCTACTAAAAAACAATTATTTAAACATGAAAATTATAACCTAGACATTAAATTGAATGGTATTTATAGTAATAACTAAATTAATAAAATATATGGTTTAGACATAAATAAAATGGATATCTAATGTTTATATATAAAATTCTTACCATTTGAAATTAAAATATATGACTTCTAAAATACTATATATTTAATAATAGAGGGTTTAGATATTCTTTGACCGTATAATTAAAATTTTATTTTTACCAAATTTATAAAAAAATATTTCAAAAATATATCTTCATTTTTTAAATTTTAATATCAAAATTATCCTATGGTGAATTTTCGGTATATTTCTAAAAAGTGTAGTTTTGAAGAATAGTGAATAATATATAATTTAAATGGAAAAATCCTTTTTATTTTAATTATTTTAATATTAAATTATATGCAGAATAATTTTTAATGTAAAAATAAAGTAATTATATTTCTATTAATCAAATTTTGGTTGTTGAAATATTTTTAATATTTAATTTTGATGTAAAATCATTGTAAACTTTTCAACATTGTCTCATAGAAACTTTCTTTCACATCGCATATGTGAGATTTATTTTAAATTATATTTTTTCATTCTATTAACTGAATTAGTAAAAGTGTATTATATACTTGTAATACTACTAGTATATAAGGTGTAATAAGATAAATTTCATACCTTTATGAATAGTTAAAACAATATAAAATAATAATTGTAGTGGTTAATGTAAAAATGGATTTTCTGGGGATTAAATTAAAAACATAATAGTTAAAAAGGTCCTGAAAACTATTCAAACACCAATTATATAGATATATTTCAACCGTATATCTTATATGATCATTAATAGTCTGTTATTTATGATTTCTCATTATAAAAACGTAGGTATGAATGAATATTTACAAAAAAATTATAGATGTTCCACTCACCTCACTTAAAAAATGATACCACTAACTCTCTTCTTCACACCATAAAACCAATTATTTACCCAATACCATCGAAAATAAATTCCCCAAATCCCTTATATCATCCTATAAGACTTATTATTTCCATAATGTCAACTTAAGAAGACTTTTGTTATAAACCTAAGGAGGATAACTGAACAAGAGGTAACATTCATCAATAAGCATTTTTGTTTTATTTATTCCTCCGCTTCATTAAATTATTATTATACCATGATGATATAATGACCCTTGTATATTCCATGAAATTATATGTTTCTATGTTATGTTTTTGACCTACAAAAATCGCCACATCCTACCAATGGGTTACGAAATTATCATTCATGTGTACGGAGGACTACCACCTCACGACCCAAATTTATTTGTTTTCCCATTAAAACCTCTGACAGTAGTGTATGATGATTGATTAAAACGATATATATTATATTTATAAAAAAATAAAATTTTATTCATTATATCATATATATCCTTTTTACTATCCATATATAGGGGGTAATATAACACCATCCAAGTATAGAGCAGACTACCAGCCCGCAAAGCGATGTGGTTCATTTTTCATTAACACTTTACATGGAAGGTAATAAAAGTAATGATAGTGAATATATGTGATAAAAACGAAATAATTATGATATTATTGAAATATTTATCATTATAAAATTATATTATATATGTTTTCTTATTTTAGTGAATAATTATAATGTCCTTTTTGGATGTGTGGACCACTGCCGCCATGAAGTGATGTGATTCTTTTTTCCTCACAAAATCACATTAATGAAATATATATGTATAATAATATATAATTAAATAATGTGGTATTTATGATATTATTATCATTTTTAAAATATAAAATAAACCTTAAATTTTTTCCATAATAATCATTGAAAAATGGAAACGTTACTCATCCGTACGTACGACCTACTGTATCCAAGATCATACCATAAGTTTTTTTATAACTATATTTCATGATTGTTTTTAAAATTACCATTTATGTATAAATATTATAATTATTTAATAATTATTTTATGGTATATGTTTAAATAATAACCACTATTACTATAGCAAACCTAAAAAAGTTATTTTTGACACATAATCTGAATATCTTCAAAATATCAAGCATACACTTAATTAATTAAGTAATTGTAAATAACAATGTAATAAGTGAAAAAAAAATAATTATTAACATGAAAAAGGTTCTGAATAAAGTAAAAAATTAAAATAAGTTTATTTTTTAGGATGATAAAGTCACATGTGTCAATTCATACACAATGTGATGGACTTCATCTCAATTTCCTTTCATTGAGTTTTATTTTGATGTTAAGAACCTATACTATTTTATGAGGTGAACATACAACCGCATTTACATAATATATCATGAATTTATCTATAATCATGTTATTTAATATATTTTTATAATGTTTTTCATTCATCATACATATGATTTAAATATTTTAAATGTGTCAAGTTACTTTACATCTAAATAAATCCTCTTATAATGTTTTATTTCATGATATCTTTCTCTTCCATGTTCATGTATTAAAATTATGTTTTGAAAAAATTATATAGACAAAAAATATATAGAAAATTATATTTACTTTTTTTATGTTTTTTATAAATAAATCTTTATATATCTTTTATATGAATTTTTTTAACAAACAGTAAAAGTACTGTTCTATTATTAATGTATACAACGACAAAAAAAAATTCATTCATCATGAAAATTAATTAATTTTGGCTTCATTTGAAAGCTTACATGTTTTCATAAATGAAACAACTTATTTCCATTCTCATGGATATTTTGGTATTGAAAAAATGTTTTTAAAATAAAATTGTATTTTTATATCATATAGTTATTTGTATAAAAGTATAAAAGAGTTTTAAGGGCATTTAATGGTGAAAAGTGAAATCATAAAATGTTTCATTCATGTTGTGGTTTTTGTACATTATATATGATAGTTTCACCCAGATAGTTCTAAGTGAGCCTGTTATATTTTATATTATTAGTGGGGCTATATAGTGTTCAAATGCATTGGGTAATGATTATGTTATTTTGGGAATTATATTAGAACATGGTAGTATGGTTATTCCAATTTTAAGGGTTTTTTAAGGGTCTGTAAGAGTTCATTGATATGATGTACCAAGGTACCTTCAAAAATTTTCTATTATTTCAAATTACATCGCATAAGAATAATTTGTTTTCAAAATGTAAAATAAATGTTCTATTGAAAGGAATTATAATTCCATTTTTAAGAAAAGTTGTGTTTTTTATGAAAAGTATTTTCATGTGTTTTCATGTTTTCACAGTGATAACAAATTTTTTCGGTATATCCTATACTATGTTTGTTTACTCATTTGATTTTTTTCATTATTTTCCACATTATTTATAGATTGGTAAGGGGATGGAATAGTCCATGTTGAATGTAATGAAATGTTTTAATAAAACTAAATCATGTTTTATTTTAAATGTTTTTATATTGTTGGAAAAAGGGATAATGATAATAATTTTCCACTATTAATATATGGTTATTTTATGTACGCGTTATAACCTAGTAATATAAAATTATATTCTTAAAAAGTTCATCAAATTGAAATAAATTAAATTCATAACCTAAAATAATGATTATATAGTGCATAAATTTTGGTTCTTATATGAAAATATTAATGAAACTTTCATCCTATGTATTATAATATGGTAAGGACTTATTTAATGGAATAAGATACATGGGTGATGTCAAAAGAAGAGATAAATTTGGATAAGGTATTGGAAGATCCAACAAATAACTCTATGAAGTATTTACATATGCATAATATTTGGAATTTATTTGGTGATAAATAAATACCATTTCAAGGTGTTTGAAAGTAATTTTTTATGCATGAGATGTATTAAAATATTTGGGGATGTATGGTGAATTATAGTGTTATATATTGCAAAAATATTGACAAGGAACTTTATATTATATAGTTACTCAGAAATTATTACATATACATGAGAGTCTTTATGTGTTTTTTATTTATGATAAATAACATTTAATGAATACATAATGGTTCTCTATAGAATATGTAAGGGTTATATAGTGCATGCAAAAGTACAATAAGTATTTATTGCATTGTTTTTTTTCACGTATTTTATTTAAAAATGAAATGAAAGAGTCATGTATATTGATTTATCAAGTTAGTTGTAGGATAACCAATGTGATAAATGAATCATCCCACACTATCACGTCAATTATATAATAACTGACCTAATAGAGTTTTTTATGTCAGTCATATATAATATCCATCATTATAAATAAAATCACATTACTTTATAACATCGGGTTTTTTGTTGCAGACATGTTAAATTAATTTTTGACATTAGTTATATATAACCGACATGATAAATAAATCCAAATTTCATTATAACATCAGTAATATAATCACTGACATGATAAATCATATAGAATTTTTGGAATTCCCGTTTTGAGTTATATTGGTCTTTCTTCAATCATGCGAAATAATACTTGGTTCTCTCACGCGCAGAAGACCTGACCTCATTACTTTGATCTAATTTCCTCTAACCTCATTTTCCATCTTTATATATCCTTATTTTCATCGGTGCATTTTATGTGATCATCTCTAAACTCTAAAGTAAGCGTCACACACCTCACATTCGATCGTTCAATGTCACAGACACCCTAACTGTCATTTTTTCGATTACATTTACTAAAATCTTAAATTTCTATCTTGTTTAGTCTTTCATGTTATCTCATATATTCCATTAACATAAATCCATTATTCTGATGATTTTTTTTAGAATCTCAGTGTAAAGAGAGACATGTGAAGTTTTGTGGGTTTTAATGATTTTTCATATAATATTATATTATATATACCTAGAATGCATCTCCATAGACACATGTTTGATCCTTTTAAAAGAAGATTTATTTTTTAAACATAAGGATACATTTATTAATAATATATACAATTTATATCAATTAATGTAACATATAATAAACTAAAAATGAAAAATACCTTTATTTAACATGATATAGGGAATCTTTGTACAATTCATAAATAAAAATAATTATAAATATTTTATAATTTAGTTATGCATTAGAGAACTTTTATTATTATATGAACATAAAAAATTTATATTCACTCTTAATATGAACTCTTCCATACAATTCATTATATGGAATTTTACATTAAATATATGATATTAAATGAAATAAATATATTTTATATTTCAATTTTATTATGTTAAACATTTATATAATATAAATATCAAATATTTAATATTATCTCAACTTGTATCATATCAATTATCAAAAATATTGTTTATTTGGTTTAAATAAATTACAATGCAAGGTTTCTTATATATTTCGATCTTTCTTCATTGAGGATTCTAATCATTCTAAATCGATTGATGTAGTATCATTATTGGGTGATGACCTAATGTAGATCTCTTGTAGTGGTGATCCACATGTGTTCCCTCATTTTTAGAATAATGTCAATGAATGATTGGGTAATAACACGACTGATTGGTTGTCTTGGGTTATTTACCTTTGATCACTTAACATTCATTTGATCTAGAAGGAGTATCTATTGTTCTTCTTCTACATGATTTAGATTCTGGTGGAAAATATTAAATTTCAAATATAATCTAATATTATTCATATGAAGATAAAAAAATGATAGAATAGTCTAACTATATTTTATTTTCAAAATTATTGTCAAAAATACTTTATTTTGATATAAAATTTATATCTAAACCTACCTTCTAGTATTTTATATATTTTTTAATTATATTTTTCAAATAAACATATAAGTTTTTTTATATTTCAAAATTGTTTTACATTCAAATTATGGAATATTTCCTATAAATTTAAAGTTGGATTTTCAGAAAAAGATATATATATTTCATATTTCTAATAGATAATAATGAGACGAAGTTGGATTATTAAATTCTAATAAGTAATGAATATGGGGATGTTGTTGATGCATTTTTTAAATTTCCAAAACGAAATGTTCCAAAAAACCGACTTATTTTTATATCCATGCCTGAAATGTCTAAGCATGAAGAAGTTGAAAAGATGAGATATCAAAGATCATTTATATTTTCATAGTTTTAATATGATTTACAGTCCTTGGATTTGACATGGTGAAACTCAGTAGAATATTTGATCTCCTGATGATGATTCCTTAGAAGATGATAAGTCTGATATAATTGATAAAATGATTCAGGAAATTGAATTAGATTTAATTGAGGAAGAATAAATAATTTGTCATATCTATGAAGATAATGAATACCCATTGTATCTAGGTTATAATAAATTTATGGTTTTATCAATGCTATTATGATTGATTAATTGGAAGGCGGAACATGGATGGAGTTATAAGAGTGTTACAGGGTTTCTAAAATTGTAAAATTGTATTACTCATAAAGAAATTGATATCCCATATTCACATTATAATGTGAATAAAATACTATTCATGAAGAGATTAGGGTAAAAAATACACACTCTTCTAAATTATTGGGTGCAATTTAGGGATGAATGTGAATTTATTTCACGGTATACAAAATGATGGATGTCACTATATAAGTAGAAAGAAAAATTACAAGGTTATTTAGAAGTTACAAAGAACCCTACCAATGAATTATGGTATCATCCTATAATCCCTCGTTTGAAACATCTATTTTCTAATTCACGTGATTCAAAATGGTTAAGATGGAATTATAATGAGAAGATATAATAGAAAAATACATCATCCAACTGATTGTCATTAATGGAACAAATTTTATCACAAGTTTCCTATATTACAATATAATTTTTACAATATTAGATTTTGAAGGTGCACGAAATGAATGAATCCATATTGAATAATTAGTATCACATATAGTTTATGGCATGTTTTGTTGGAAAATTTAATCTTATCTCTTGTATTTTGTAAGATGAAATAATATGTCCTGTTGAGCTTAATTTCCACTGGACCAAAATAACTTGGAAATGATATTGTAATTTTCTTTTCACCATTAATTTATAATTTCAAACTATTAATGGAGGAAGGTATAAGTGTGTATGATTCTTATAAAATGGAATATTTTCTACTACATTCAATGATTATTACCCTTATAAAAGACTTCCTACCATTTGAAAATATATATGGATACAGTGTTAAGGGGCCTAAGGCTTGTCAAATTTTAGAAAAAAAATTTCATTTTATTAACTTCAACATGGGATAAAAACAATATACATGGGTCATCAAATGTTTTTTCATATTGATCACACAATTCGAAGATTAAAAAAGGATTCAATGGCTCACAGTGATTTTATATTATTCCCTAACCATTATCCATTGATCAGTATTTTGAGTTTGAAAAACATTGATGTGACATTCTTAAAGACACATAAATATGGTGAGGATATAAATATTTGGAATTAATGGTCAATATTTTTTGAGATTCCAAGTTGGATATATCATGAGGTGAAATAATAAATTGATGTTATGTACATGGAGAAGAATATATCTAAATGTTTGATTGGATCATTGTTCTGTATTAATTGAAAGACTAAAGATTGGTTAAATGCAAGATTGGATATACACTGAATGGTAATACATTTGGAGTTAGCTCCCACTCTGGAGAGAAGGACACCATTCCAACTCTTGTATTTTCATACATTATCCAAGAGGGATAAAAT
The DNA here is from genome assembly GCA_963277665.1 of Viscum album. Lineage (NCBI taxonomy): Eukaryota > Viridiplantae > Streptophyta > Magnoliopsida > Santalales > Viscaceae > Viscum > Viscum album. The sequence continues at coordinate 2,122,379,523 of OY728140.1, forward strand.
TAACTTTTTCTATGTATTCTAGATATAAAAGAGCCACATCACTATCTTTGAAAAGTAAAAAAATTTGTGTCTTAAAGAATATTTTGTTAAAAGGTATGAAATCTCATGACTATCAAGTCATGATACAACAACTCCTATAAGTTACATTACATGTAATATTATCGACCAAGGATAGAATGACTATCATAGTGGTGTGTTATTTTTTTCATTCAATTTGAAATAGGTTGTTTGATTTCAATTCATTGAACTCTTTGGTGAATGAATTTGTTACTATACTTTTTAATTGTAAATTTATTTTCCTCTATTTTTTTTGATATCATGGGGGATTTAATGGTTCATTTTCTATGATAAATAAAGCTATTAGGACCTATATATATATGATAAAAGTATCCTTTTGAAAGTTATATGAAGATATTTTATGGTATGTTATGAATCCATATCAACCTGAAGCATCCATTTTTGAGAAGTATATTTCTAAGGAGGTTTCATAATAATTTACAAAATATGTTTCTATAATGGAGCACAACATTTTTCTTACATCTAGGAACAATTGAGTTAGTAAAGGGGGAAAGGGGATTCATGTATTGAAATTAAAATTCTTTATAGGTGAATAGATAATGAAGTTACATGTACACATATTTAATAATATAGATTATTCTAAAACATATATAACATTTCATATATTTGTTTCAATAATGTTAGTGAATGATGAAACATATGTGGATTTTGAATGAGCATAATATAACATCATTCCATGGTTTAAAGAGACCATATATGGTAAACATTATGCATCAGAAACATTGATATTGTTAGTGGTTGGACAATGTTTATATTTGAAAACATGGTTTGGGTATGACATTTTTCGCTATATTTATTATAAGAAAGATCTGGACAACATAAGAGCGGTTCAGAATAGTAGTGTGTTGGGGTTCCCAGAACCAATGCATTTTTCAAGTGCCAATGAAAAGAATACAATATATGCATCATTTGCATAATACGACGTAATTTAAAAAATATGATAGGTTTATTAAATTAGATTTCATGTTCTTGTGTTTAGGTGTAAATGGGTTATCAGTAACAAAAGTGTTTCACACGATGAATTTGTAATGAAACTAGTTAATCGGATTAAATTGGTGTTCAAAAATTATCATTTTATCGTAAAAACACCTGAAAAAAAATTATTTGTTCTTGATCAATCCAATATGCATTGGTATATTTATTTATAAGAAAAAAATCTTATATTGGTGATGATGAACTTGAAGAAGTTTCTAATTTATGTGAGATCCCTTCTTCCATGGAATGATTAACAAATAATATTGATAATAAAGTCAAAGAAATGTTTTGTTCCATACAAAATCACCATTATGAATGAATTTCTAAAAAAACTCTTGTAAATTCTTAATATTATGGGTAACATATTTTTAATTATGGTTCTCTTTTTGAAAATTCATAAGTTAGATATTTAAATTACATTTTCTTTTCTAAAACACATATTATAACTAATAAGTTAAATTGTTTGTTAATATAAGTTTAATTTTGTCTTGTTTTCCATTTTTACCCTTTTGTAACTTATCTATTAATTGATTCTGATAAAAAATGTATATTTTAAATTTTAAATTTTATATAAACAAAAATAATATTTCCCATGTGTATATTATAATAATAATTTAAAAAAATGATTTATCAAGTTCATTAATTTTTACTATTCCACACCATATCTGATTAATATTAAGTTGTGTTCAATAATAAATGTCAGGTAATATCTCATTAATATTGTTAAAATAATAGTAAACTATAAAAAATATTGATAAAAATGTGTTTATTTTAATTTAGTTTTCTTTTTGTATGATAATCATTAATTTTTTATTTATATTTCAATGTCATTATTGGATTTATATAATTTTTAAAAAATTGATGTTTCCATGATTTATGGGATAATGATATATCAATTCTATGATCTACTTCATATTTATTGAGATTATCATACTCATTCATCTGGGTAGGAATGTATGCCTGATCCAATTTATTATCCACTTCATCTTTATTTATATGGGATATGTACTTCCATGGGGGAAAAAGAGTTCGAGGGTTGGTAAATGAGGCACAACATATTTACCAAAATTATCAGTTTCCCATTGATAAGTAGTGGGGGTGCCATTATAATTTTATTGTAATGATATTCCAAGAGTTCCCTATTCAATAAAATTTAATACTTTTTCATTAGTAGAGGCTAAAATAAAAGTAATTATTTTTTTCGATGATTGGAAAACTATTTTACAAGTGTCATTATAGTGATTTTGGGACACCATTTAGGTAATAATTATGTTATTATTATACATATCTTGACGTTATTTTTGTAATATATGTCTTTCTACTTCTTATCAAATTAAATATGATATAATTGATACTTGAGGAGTCAAGAGGAAATATTTATCATTGTAAACTAAGAGATGGTGGGATTTTAAATTATCATTCACATCACAGTTCATTTTTGGGGATAGAAAACATGAAAACCCATATGACATATATCCATTTATATATGGGGATACATAGAAGAAATTTTTTTAAATTAGATGATGAGAATATTATTTGGTAAGTGTAATGTTACCTTGTAAAAAATTTATATTAATTACTAGGTTAATGATTTATTTATTAGTAATTATTAATTTAAAAAAATCAAGGGGATCTTGTCAAGATATTCATAATATAAATGCATAACCTCATATGTTATCTATGGGATGTTATATATTTTTGTAAGAATAGATAAAAGAAGAGAAACTTCAAAATAAGATAGATGGTTCTTTAGGGACTATAGAGACTGTCCGTCCTCCCCCAACTATACAAGAAAAATGTAAGAGGACTCAGATAATCAAAAAAAAAAGACAATGTCTTACAAAATAGGTATGAGTTGTAGCTGAATAGTTTTTAAGATGTTTACATTATTTATTTATAGAAGTAAAATCAACAATTTATATATTATGATTCATTATTGGTTTTTTCTAATACTCCATATATTATTATCATTATTAGAAGAGCACATAAGGGGTCTTTATAATTGTGGTAACAAAGGATATTTTAGCTAGAACATTGGGAAATCCTAGACACCAGGGTCGTGTAAGAGGATACATGGTATGTGTATTGGTAAGAAAAGTGTTTCCATATTCAAAATCATCTTTAATGTATCATTTTTATAAAAAAAAATCAATCTATATAATAAAATGTTTATGACATTAATGTGACGATAGGGGTACGCTTAGAGTTTCGATATAGTTTCTGTTGGTATACATGAAAGGATAGTTTCTATATGTCAATCCAAATCTTCCACATCTACCAATAGATCCCACTCATCCTTCTTATCCTACTCACATATCTATGCCTCTAGAATCTACTCTTTCTTATCCCACCCCCACACCCCTACTCCATAACATCAATGTTACTATGAGTTATATGTTGATGATACTTATTATATTTTCACATATAGGATGATATATTATATTAGTTATATTTTTCATCATTAGATGATTGAGATATAGTATCATAGGGTCACTGTAAAAAATATTATAAATAGATTTGAAAAAATACCATGACCTAGAGATTAGGTGTGTATAGGTTGAAAAATTACCAGTCATTTTTATGTCAATCCATCTAGACTACTTCAACATAATACCATAGAGTTATGTATATATGTTACATATTTTTTCATTTTGATATTGAATTTGTTTTTATCATTTTAATGATTATAAATTTATCTAATTTTTTACAGGAATACTTTGAAGGCAATGAAATAGTGTATAGACAACAAAAAATTAAAAGTCCCATAAATTTAGATACAGATTTTACTGGTCTTGATTGATTGTTAGCATAGACAAATTTTTAATTGGTCATATATGAGATTCCAATCGATGCTTCTATTTGTGGGAATGGAATGAATTTTGGACTTTTTTTAAAATTATATTTTGGAACACGTTGATAGAGATCAATTGGTAATCAACGTGATGTAAATTTTGTCCATGTAAGTCGATTAACAAAAAAATTTCATTCCTTTAATTTATTGAAAAGTTATAATTATGTATGATTTGTTTTAGGTATCTATATAATTATTTTTAAAAGTATGAGAAGTCAAATTTATATAGATTTATGGACCCATAAATTGTTTTCGACTATTAATTTTTCAAAGACCAGTGTAGAAGGAACTATTTATACAGTTGAAAGATTTTAAAATAATGTCATTATTTAGTGTTGGGTGTTTCCATATATTATTGGGTATGAAACATTTTTCTCAAAAACTATTATATATCAGATTAAATAATAAAAAATAATATTAAATTTTCTATTTTATTAGTGTTCATTAGATGTTGGTTGTTTTTTTCGAGTGAGGGAAAAATAGTATTGGCTATTCTCTATCAATGGTGAAGTGAGATAAAATTTTCAGAATGTATTGAACAAGTATGTTTTATTATTGTAATAATTTTTCTATATTATAAGGAATAATAATTATTTTATTCATAGTTTTTTTTAAAAAGTTCATGGAACACCTTTAGATAGATGGTAATAAAGAAGAGATCCAATATGAAATTTCTAAAAGCGAAGGTGAATTTTTGTTTTCAATTACAAAATTTGGGTTTTAATACTTAAAAATGTTATTGCAAATTTAAAACACATTGAAATAGTTTCATGAAAAATAATTTGTAAAAGAATTTGGATATTATGTTTTAGGTTTAATGTATGAAATATTTTCAACTATGATAGATATAATGTTTCCAAATGTTTTATTTCATTATAAATCATTACATAACATTTCACATGTTTTTTTGGAAAATTCATGTAATTTGATTTCTATTTTATATTATAGATTTTTTATAACACGTGATCATATATTATATAGGATTTGATACATTTAAAAATTAAATGGACTAATCATTTTGTGGGTTATATTGATTTTCAGTTTATGTGTAATATACATTGTGAATTTTAATGTTCCATTGTAAGTGTCATTTTCTATTTTTCAATTGGCTTTTATAATACACTATTTCTTTGTTTTCTAATATTATGGAGGATAAATCAAGGTTTAATTTTAAAAGAATAATCGAAATGAAAAAAAATGTTGTAAATTATTTTATTTCGGTTATCAAATAATCATTATAAAAAATGGTTTTCCATGTGGGTTATAGTATAACTAGTTTCCAAATCAGATAAAAAATATTAATTTACAATGTATTTTTTCGTTAACTAGTATAGAAATGTTATTTACAATGTTTCCTCCAATAAAGATTCTTAATAACTGATGTGAAATTGCATAAAAAATGTTGTTAAATAATATTTATTCGCTAGTGAGGCATAAAGGTTTATATATATGTTATTAGGATGGTAGGGAGAGAATGTATGATCCCAAACGTTTTATATATATTCAATAGGAAATTATATAGATAATCCATTACCCATATTTTAATATATCTTTTTTAGGTTTTACATTGGGATGTTTTGTGTTGAAAATGGGGAATTTTGGAAGAATGAGCAGTAGAGCATGGTTGATGCATTGTTTTCCCAAACCGTGAACCTTGGCCAACAAACCTTATGAACACAAATAAAGGAGATTCACATATTTGACTCGTATTTTTTAAAACTGTACACCCTTTTATTGATACAATGAAAACCCACTTGGAGGAGGTCCACTATTAGGAAAAACCGTATTCCCTGTACAGGAAACCATGCATAAAAACATTAAACGCTAAAAAATAAATTAAAAATTTCTTGAACCCCCGTCATATAACTCTAACCATGTTAGATTTACCCTAACATGTTTCTATCATTTTTGATGCTTCTAGATGAATTTCAAGGTATTTCTATCTTCATTATTGGTGAATCAATGATTCGTTTGAATAGATCTGCATCTCTCCTGATAAGAGATCATGTCATAATTAGATTCATCTCTCTCTACAATAATTATATCATATTTTATTGTACTTTTCCCTCCATTGGTGATGGATCTATATCTAGGTTTTGATAGATCTTAATAATATCAATTTTGGATCTAGGTTTGGTATCTTGATCTCATTCTTCATTGTCAAATTGAATGTTCCACTTTAATTTGAGGATTTCATTTGGTGAGAGTCTTCCATTGATCTTGAGGATAGATGTTTAAATTTATAAACTCATTTTCTTTCTTCAATTATGTGTATATAATTGTGCAGTTTAAAGTTTCATGATCGGGACATTTCATCTAGAATTTATTTGGATTAAATTTAATTTCATTGTTATAATTGAACTGAATGAATTTTGGGAATTCTAAATTGTTCAAATTAGATGTATAATTGGTTAATTAATTAAATACATGATGTTATTATATAAATGAAGAGATATTGTATTTTTGGGTTTATTCTTTTAAATAGGATTTTATAAATGGTTAATTATACATTTTTGGAATTGATTGAAAATGGGAATAAAGGGATGGTTGTATTAACCCGGAAGTGTTAGTGGATTATATGAATAAATGTTAATAAATGGTTTAATGATTAAATTTTTTATTATTCCATGTTATTAATGTAAAAAATTATGAATTAATAGAAAATTGAAATTGTATTCCACAATGTAAATTGTTGACAAGGAGGTTAATGTTGATTAGCATTGATAAATGAGGAAAATGATATATTTTTTGATTGATTGATAAAAAGGTATTGGAACACTAACTAATTGTTCAAATACCTATGGTGTCTTATCCATGAAACTCTAGGCATAAATGAATGCTTGTGATATTGAGTGTGGGACATAGACTGATACTTCAAAAATCCCACTTGTGTGGTTGATTGATAATGAGTCTAGGACCCCATCTAATGTTTTAAAATACCACTAGTTTGATTGTTGGATAAATGGGTTGTGGGAAATGGAGTAATTTTAATATACCAACATTGTACTAGACATGGAATTCTTTCCCCAAAATTGTTTTCATTGGAATATAGTTCCAATTTATAGTGATATGAATTGAAATTAAATGGATAATGAAATTAAAAGAGATAATTAACTGCAAGAACCTATGTGATATGGTTCAGACTCAATAATTATGCAATGAAGGTATTAATGTGTTGGGTTTCTTCATGAATCTAGGGAAAATATGTTGTTAATGAAGTAATAATGAAATGTTATAATTGATTAAATAGTTCTTTATAATTTATACATTATGCAATTTCATACAATTTTATTGACTTTATATTGTTTTACACACCATTGGTGGTGGACTACAAAGTTTTACTCACACCCTACTCAATATATAGGATCATTAAGCGAATATAATTCATATCAATAGGACTTTATATAGTTAAGGTCCCTATGTTAGATGGTAGATTTGGGATGGATCATGGATGAGGGAACCATACATGGTGTTGGGACCTACTTGGGGGAGATGTCGATGTTATTATTTTCTGTTATAATTTTAAAATTATACACTTTTCAGGCATGACATATCTACTTTTTATGTTTGGGATATTCTCTATTGTAGTAACTCATCATGTATTGATGGCCTATTTTTTGGAAATATACAGTTTTTCGGTTATAGTCTTTTTGTTGTTGTTTATTTCTAGTGTTTTTATACTTTTATAAAGTTGGTATAGTCTCTAAATATTATATATATTAGACCCTCACTACTAGTTGGTAGCCTCTTTTGTATAGGCTAGTGCACTTGAGGTCACATAACCGACCGTCTCGGGGAACTAGTATGAGGCACCAAGGTTAGGACAATACAAAGTGGTATCAGAGGGGTTTTATATTCATTCATTTTATATTACTATTTAGGAAAGGTATACATGATTCTCAGATGTGTTGGGCCATATACATCAGCTCATGAAGTAGAGTATCAAACCCATTAATTGGGGGAAACCCATGTACCTAGGGGTGGATTGTTTTTATTAATGTTTAATGTTTCACATAAACGTTACATCATATTGGGTGATTTTATTTTTTGTGATGTTCTTAGTTTCTGAGATATTATGAGACTTTAATCTTGTATTTTATTATAATTAGAGTTGGGTATGCATGAAAAATTCTAGAAACTTGGAATTTATTATGGAATTCATCATTTTAGGCACATGTAGGAAAAACACATTTTTGGGTAAGTAGTTGGAATTGAAATGCTTTTCTTTGGTTGTGTAATTTAACTGAAAAGGAGACAAGTATAAAAATATAACATTTTAGATTTTGAAAAATGATGAAATTAAAATAGATCAATGGCTGTCTAATGAGAGACTAGGTTAAAATGAATGGGTTTAATCTTGGATAACTATGACCTAGATTTAAAATGGTTAAGGGTAGTGATAGTGCATTGGTTTTGACAATGTGGTGGAAAAAGTGGGATGAATTTCTATTCCTTTTTTAATACCTCTTATTAAATGTGTTAATTTTTTTGTAATGTGTCCTAAGAAATAATTTTGTAACTTTATAGATATACCTGCATGATGATGGTTGTGGATAGGATGGAAGGTGGATATGGATAGAAATAATCCTCCAAAAGTGGAACCTAATGAATTGATATTTATGAGTGTGGGAGATGGAGATTAGTACTATGATAAATTTTCTTGATTTATATAGTTTATGTAAAGAGACTTGGGTTGGTATGTGAGGAGTATGTTAGACCTATATTGAGAGTTTCAATTTCATCACCCTCTGATATTTACCGAAGAGGGTGGACATGAGGGGGCAGAATTCTGGATTGGGTCTATCAAAATGATTCCTGACCACATACATACCCCTACTAAAAAAATATTAGTACTTTGTAATTAAATTTTATGTGGATTGGAAAAGTGTTTTTGGGACATCTAAACTACCAATGGACAATTGGATGGTGTTGAATGGAAGGAATTTCAAGAGAATTTCTTGGAGCACTTTTACACTGGGATGCTCAAGGAGTAGATTGAAGTAGAGTTTATGAGTTTCACTGTGGGGTGCATGTCTGTGATGGACTATGATTGTTGATTCATGGATTTTCAATTCGTTGGTAGATTGGTGTAGTGAGATGTGGTGATCAAAGATAAATGGTTTTAGGATGGGATTGAATTTGAGATTATTTCCCCAGTGAATATCTTTGTGTTAAAAAAGATTCCTAAAGTGGTTAATTAGGATGTCATTTTTAAGGGAAACTTAAGGAGGCTTCCATGGGAATATTGTGGTTATTGTGTGATGGTCAAGAGGATTGTCTTCTGATAGTAGGAAGAATCTCAATTAGAATTCCATTTAGGGTGATTTAAAGAATAATGTCTAGGGGAAGGTTCAGTCATAGATAACCATACCTGAGTGACCTGTAACTAGTGTCGCGGGGCTGTTCAAATTCATAGACATTTTCCCCAACCGAAGGTAGTGTTTCAGGATTCTAGAAAGATGTAACTTTTAAAATGGATATTTAGGAACAAACCACTTATGGGTAGGGATGGTAAGTCTAAACAACCATCATAGTATGGGAATGGGTTCTTCTACAGTATACCCATCTCAGAGTTATTGTTCTACTACACATTTTGGCCAAGAAGGTGGATATGGGACTTCTATATAAGAGTTCTGATATCAGCAGAGTTGTTAAGCTTAGGGGACTAAAACTATATAATTGGGGAGATGGTTAGGTTAGTTGCACGTAGTTCATCCTACACTTGTGTATAGTAAGGATGGGTAATCGATAGTTAGAGGTGAAATTATTGTAGACTATATACTTTATATTGCCTTATTTTATATAAATTCTTCTCAGTCAATTATATATAAATAAGTATTGAATAGATAGAGCATAATGGACGATTTTCTAAGTGGTTTTATGATGATCAATTGACATTTTTGAGAACGGCTGAGAAAAATGTGTTTATATAAAACGTGTTTTCTTGAGGTTAGGGAGTATCATTCCATTTAGTAAATTTACATTATTGACATGTATGAATTTGATACAATTATGGGTATGGGCCATTATGTTCCACCAGTAGTAGACATCTTCCAGGATGTGTTTTCTAATTATTTATTAAGTATTTCACCCGAGATATTCATGGATTTTACAATTGATCTCATGTTGCGGATTTAGCCACTTTCTATTCAACCATGCAGAATAGAAACAAGAGATCTTTACGATCTCAACAATCAGGTTGAAGAGTTGATGGATAAGGGGTTTATCCATTAAATTATTCCACCTTGGGGCTCCCCAATCTAGTTTTATATGAATTCTTGTAGAACATTTGACTTATGTGTTGATTAATAGATTTTCAATCAAAAGAATGTGGAGAACTGGTGTAATCTTACACATATTGATGATCTATTTTACCTGTTGATATGATCTGCAGTTTTCTCCAAGATCTACTTGAGTTTAGGGTATCATCTTTTCATATAATGACCTTTTTATAAACCACATACAACTTTAATAAGCTATTATATCCTATATATATTCATCATGATGTGGTTTTGGATGAAAAATTCACTTGAAGTGTTTATGGACTTGATGAATAGAGTATTCTATATGTACGTGAATCAGTTTGTTGTTGTCATTATGGATGAAATCTTGGAGTAATTCTTGACTAATGAATACCATTCCAAACTTTTTAAAACCATCCTTAGTAAAATGAGAGAGAATATTTTGTATAGTAATATATTTAAGTTCCATGTCTGGAATGATTAGGTATATTTCTTGATCCTCATCATCGCATAGAAATGTGTTTTTGTAGACCCGGGTAAGGTGAAAACTATTTTTTCTATAAAGAAACCAATTATTTTTTTATATTTATAGATTTCTCGGTTTAGAAGGATATTATCATATGTTAATCAATGATTTATCCTACTAAAAGGAACTACATTTAGTCTTGACCAAGAAGGGAGATATGTTTTAGCAGTCTGAATCGTGTGAGAATTCTTTCTATGAGTTAAAGAATCATTTGACTACTGCACTGATCATGATCATACTCAATCCACGGGATGAATATATAGTTTTCTTTTATGCATATGGGATCAGTCTTATAGTAGTGTTGATGAAGGGGGATTAAGTGTTGGTGTGTGGCTCATGAATATTTTTTACAGTTGCATGGAACTACCCTCCACATGACCTAGAATTAGCTACAAAGGTTCATTCATTGTATTGTTATCAGCATTATCTGTTAGGAAAAAAGTTTACTAGGTATACTAATCACAAGAGATTAAATTATATCTTTTTTCAATGAGTTTGAATATTTTTTATTAGAGATGATTTGAGTATATTTAGTCATTTTATTTTGAGCTAGAATATAAACCTGGGAAGGGATGTAGTGTTGTTGATGGTCAAATTTTTAACCTCAAACTCGGGTAGTTTAGGAGTCTTATTCTGAGTGGAATTTGATGACCTTTCTAGATGAGATACAAGTTCTAACTCAGGAGGATAAGGAGCAGATGACTCTATTATTAGTCATAGAAGACTTTACACTTTTTAACAAGATCATGTAGAGGCATTATGGGGGATCATTATGATTACCCTTTAGATCAATACTATATGGTGTGGAGTCACCTTTATATTGGACAATAGATGAGGATGAGATCATCTATGTCAGGAATTAGGATGTTGTGCATATGAGAATGTGAGAGGAGATAATACATGAATTTCATGACTCAATGTGGGAAGTTCTTATGGCTTTTACCAAAATGTATAGTGACCTACAATGATAGTATTGGTGGTAAAAGGATATTGTATGGTTTTTGACATGATACTACACCTTTCAATAGGTGAGGGTTTAGCATCGTTGACCTAATGGTTTATTTTAGTTTTTAACATTCCATATTGGAATTGGGAAGAAATTACCATATAATTGTGGTTGGGTGTATCGGGGATGCCTAAGAATAATGATGTTATTTGGGGGTTTGTGGACAGACTAGTGAATATAACACATTTTTTTCATATACGAGAGTCTTTCTCAATGGGACAACTGGGACACATATATGTTCAAAAAATAGTCTATTTGAATGGGGTTCCCTGGAGTATAGTTTTAGACTATGTATAAGGTTCTTGGTAAACCGGTTTTACTGAGTTTGACATTCCACCCGAATATAGATGGGCAGTCGAAACATGTTATTTAGGTGCTTGAGGATATTCTTCAAGCATTTACTCTAGACATTTGTGGGTTTTGGTAGAAGCACCTAGATATTTTGGAGTTTTCACATAACAAAACATATCAGGATGATATTCATATGGGTATATATAAGGATATTTATAGTATATATGTATATCACCATTATGTTTGATAGAGGAAGGTGAGTTAGAGATGTTTGGACCGACTCTCGTACAAGAGATGTTGGACCTGGTTTAGTTGACTTGGAAGTGTTTGGATACAACTCAGAGTATATATAATTCATATATTGATTTATTGTGAATAACCCTAGATTTTGTAGAGGGAGATCAGGCATTTCATTAATTGTCTCCATGATTAGGCCACTATTGGATTTGAAGGCATGTCATATTGTCACCCCGGTTTGTTAGACCTTTTGAGATTTTGGAGAGAATCAAGTTGGAGGCATACTAATTTGATATTACACATAGGTATAGTTAAATGCATTATTTTTTTCATGTGTCACATCTTTGGTGGTATCATCCTAAACCCTCTCATGTTATCAATTTTAATAATGTTAAGCTTGCAACTGATGCATCCTTTAAGAAGTTTCTGATAACTAAGATGGATTGTAGTGAGAAATTTTTTTGGGGAACGTCCATGGTGATAATTTCTGTATTGTAAAAACATGTTGATTTTTTAAAGGATATTATCTAGAGAGAAGTGGATATATAGGATTTATGTCCCAATCATTTGATCTCGGAATCAAAGAGATTTTTTAGAGAATAGCTCAAGGAGAATATTTTATAAGGTGAAGACATTGTAAGACCTTGATATTTATTTAGATATGCCCTGGTATCATTTATGGGTACTATTATAAAAAATTTTAGTCAATATTGTTAGGGTTTTACTTTGGGACGTTTTATGGTGATATTGTAGAATTTTGGAGGGAAGAAGGGTTCTACACTATTAGTGCACAATTTTCTTAAACTGTGCGCCCAAGCCAACAAACCGTGAAAACCCCAAAAAAGGCATTCACATGTTGGTGTATATTTTTTCAAACCATGTTACCCTAGTTGAAACATTGAGACCACTTAAGAGGAGGCACATGGATAGGTGCACGGTTAGGGAAAATTTTGTTCCTCATATAGGAAACTGTTCATAAAAAATATTAATCACCCAAATCTTAATTAAAAAATTCCCAACCCCCCATCTTATATCCCTAAACACCCTATATACATCCTAACTCATTTTTCTTTTTTTGATTATCCTAAAATGATTCCAAGGACAAACAAACTCTATTATTGGTGTGTATATGATCTTTTTGAATATATCTTCACCTCTCTCGATAAGAGATCTCATCCAAATTAGTTTCCCCCCTGTCTCTCAAATTTCTATCATATTTTGAAGGTATGTTTTCAACTATTTGTGATGGATCAAGATACAGGTTTTGATCGATCTTAATCCATTAAATTTTGGATCTAGTTTTTTATCTATATCTCATTATTTATTGTGAAATTGAACATTCTGTTTCAATTTATGGATTACTGTTAGTGAGTTTTCATCAACGATATTGATGTTGGTGGTCTAAATTGTAAATCTCAAAGCCTTTATTTAATTACAAGTATATAGTTATCCAATGTCAATTTTATTGATCTTTAAATTGCATATGAATTTTAATTACATTAAATAAAATTCCCATGTGATAATTGAATGGGTTGAATTTGGGGAAATTATAAATTGGTTAAATTGGATTAATTTGTTGGTTAATTAATAAATGGAATGATGTGATTATGGAATTGATCGGATATTGGAATTATAGATCATTTCAATTAAATAAGATTTTGAAATTTTTTAATTGTTGAGTGATTCAATTGATTGATAACGGGAATAAATAAAAGATTTTGAAAACCATAAATGTTTAATGGGTTATGTGAATAAATGTTAATTAATGGTTTAGGGATGAATTAGTTATATTATTACATGTATTTAATTTAATGAGTTATTATTGGATTGAAAGTAGAACCAGTATAACATGTTGTGAAATGTAGATAAGGATGTTAATGTTGATTAACCCAGATAAATGGGGAATATGTGATATATTGGGATTGATTGATCAATGGGTTGTGGGCCATAGAATTATTCTTCAATTACCCATGGGGTCTTGGCCATGGATTTCTTGGAAAAAATTCATGCATGTGAAAATGATTTTGGGGATTGGACCGATGCATCAAAATACCACATGTGTGATTGATTGATAATGATTGTGGGAAACAAACTAATGCTTCAAATGATAACTTTTGGCATTGTTTGATAAATGGGTTATGAGACACCATCTAGTGCTTCAAATACCCACAAGGTCCTAGCCATGGTGTTCAGGGCCCAAAATTATTGGCATTGGACTATGGTTCATATTATCCATCAAATGATTTGAATTAAAACGAATAATTAAATTCTATGGGATAAGTAATTATAAATACCTATGGGATATAGTTTACACTCACGCATGGTCCAAGAAGGTATTAATGGGTTTAGGGTCTCTGGGATCCCAGTGAAATTATGTGGTTAAATAAAGAATAATGAAAAGTAATAATTATTTACTTATTATGTTTTAATTTATTAATTACACAACTTCATACACTATTATTGACAAGATATTGTTTCAAGAACTATTGATGGTGGCCTACTGTGTTTTACTCACACCCTACTTGGGGGTCTTGATTGATTCTTAAATATACTTATTTTTTCATGATATGATAAGTGACAGATCCCTATGTTTCATGGATTATTTTTTATGGATATTTGATTTAGGAACAGAACATTGTGTTCGGACCTTCTTGGGAAAGTTTGTAGAGTGTTTTTTTCGGTTTATTTTGACACTTTATAATTATTTGTCACGAAATATCTTCTATTTTTCTTTGGATATTTTCATTTGTTCTAATTCATCATGTATTACTAGCCTATTTTGGTTATAGAAGTATACTGGTTGTTGGATATTGTATTTTGGTTATTTATATGTTATTTTTACTATTTCGATAAATTTTTAAATATGTTTTACTCTCCCCATGTTATATATTTTAGACCCTCGCTACTATTCAGTAGCCTCTGGCGTATGAGATTGTGTGCTTTATTTCATGTACCCGACCATCTTGGGGCACCGATATGTTTCAGCAAGGTTAGTATTTATCATGACATGTCCCTTGGGGCCCATGAAGTGACAACCCCAACCCCACCTCACATAGGCCAGGGTCTGGAAACAAACATCAAGTAGGAACATCCCACAAGTGGGAGGTATTTTCCCCAGTACCTGTATGCACACATCCATATACAAGAAACATATGATAGTAGAAACACTAAGTAAACATGGATGCAACCCACTAAGAAAATTGACTCAGTGTAAAGTAAAAAACTGAAACAAAAATGTACAGGAATACATGCCCAATAAAAAAGGAAAGTAAAAGCTCCTAGATCTCATCTTTAGAAAACCCTACTAGAAGGGTTTGTATAGTAATCTATCTGAATGACGCTGAATCATACCATGTCCACCAGGTCTACTTGAAGCACCCCATATCTCTACCTCACCAAAGACTTCATCAAATCTATCGGTCATCTACATTAGAAACAAAATGTGGGGGAGAAGCATGTTCATGGGTGAGTAAAAAAATACTCATTTGGGACACCAAACCACAAATGAATTACAGAAATTATACCCCCAATGAATGGAACTAATAAAATACACCATGTAGACTACCAAAGTGGTACATGAAGTGTATCCATTAAGAATAACATTCCAAATAGTAACTAGACCATACTCACACCAATTATAGTTCTATGATATGAAAACATGATTTTCATAAGAGGCCAACATACCTTAAAGTAGTAACACTTGGATAGTTGGTAAACCACTGAGTATTGGTAACACAATAAGTGTTGGTAACACACAGAGTGTGTAATGAACTGAATCCAGAGCCCCTCAACTGGTGCCTCATGCCCAGTTTGCCACATGACCTCAAGCGCATTTCCCCAAACACCAGAGGCTTCTGACTAGAAGCGAGGGCCTTAGTATGTTATTGGGGAATCTATGCCCTCATTTGGTAAGGTATACAAGGTACATGAAATAACAGTCAATAGCGGAAGTAGTAAACAACATAAAACAACTGAAACTAAATAGAGAAAGAAATATATAATATAATAATGATGCAACATGGTACATGTATCTAAGGAAAGAAGAAAATACAACAACGTTCTGAAATACAACTGAGAACAAAGCACGAAAAGTAAACAGCAACTCTAGCAGCATCGCACGCCTAAGCTCGGTCCTATGCTCTTTCGCTCCAACCAGCAATCATGTACCTAAAGTAGAAGGTCCACAATCCATATCCACACTTGCATCCATATAAACCATTTGGTTCGAAAAGCATGACCCAAACAGGGTGTGAGACTAATCCCAGTAGGCAATCACCACAAGATCTATGCCCTACTGTCAGTGAGCAATATGGAAAAAGTAAAGGAAATAAATGTAGCAGATAAATAGGAGTAATCTAAAGTAAACAATCCTACCAATCTCCATTCACATTTATTCATTAATTTAATTCACTAATTAAATTATCAACCAAGGAATCTAGAAAAGAAATCTATATTCTCAAAGCATAAAAAGTAACACAACATGTATCTCAGTAGACTACCTAAACTACAAGTAGTACAAAACACAAGCTTGTTCTTTGGCTTCGTGGACTCATCACAACCAACCAAAAAATATACATGGTGACTCACTGGGTGGATCACACTACCAGACCCATCTAGTCAAGTAAACATACAATGCCACAGACACTCTGGGAAGCTCTCACCGTCAATTACCATGTGGTCTTGCAACGATAGCTATAAAATCTCTAAAGAAGAACACATGTCTAATTCCACCTATAGTCTCGATATGAAACTAAGAACACTCTATGGAAGCACAAAGTCCCATTCTCATAGGTCCTACAAATGATTCTAATTTATAACAGACTCTCTAAGGAATCCCATAATCGTCAATTCCCTCTTTAGTCTACCACACTAGGTTCCCACAGCCCTGAGTAGTGTAGTCATGTGTAATAGACTATTATCAATCCAAAGTGAGATCCACAAAATACTTGGATAATAGATATAATGCATCAAAAGCATTTAAACAGTAGGCAATACAGGCAATCCACTATATCAAAGAAAGCAAGCAATGCAACAAGGTCTGCCTCACAGGCAACATAAGCCAAATAGCGATAAACAACCAAAACAAGGGAAACACACAAGGGGTGATCCTAAACATGCTAACAAGAAATTATTAATCATATAATAACCTCAATAATACAAGTAATATATGATAGAAAGCAATATAGGATCAAAACCCTAATCCGAGATACCCGATACATGGGTATCTGGCACTTTTCCACCAAAAACACAAAGACATTCAACATAGGGAAACAAACCACCTACCTCGATCGTAGGAGATCGATATACTTGATCATTGTCCTTTTAATCAGCCTAAAACAGAGAATATATGAAAAAACATATAAAACGTTCAACCTTAGATAACTCTCACAAGAGAAGGAATCAGGATACGTGGCCAAAGAGGAACCAAGAACTCACTGTTGTGATTCTATTGCAACTGGCGGCATTCGATTCGGATAGCAGGGGATGGATCGGTAGCTCTAAAAAGATCTGCTGCAGTACCCTCACTCTTAGTCGAAGAATCTGGAGAAGAAGATGTATTCAGGGTTAAGTCATGACCCCAGTCCGTTTAATGAAATAAAAGGAAAAGTACTTGATGTGTACTTCATGATTACACGGTGTGTACTCGCCCATTCTATACACCACATTAAGCGGCCTCAACATCACAGCTACACACCATGCATGTGGCACGGACATGGCCAACACACAGCCTCACATGGAAGAAAAGTACATGGCATGTACTCATAAAGTACACGGCGTGTACTTATAAAATTTCCATATTCTTCTATTTTTCCTATTTTTTCTCAAAAATGACTAGAAATGGAAAAACATACCTCAAAATAAGGTTTGGGTTCTTACAGAGTGTAGGTAACACATGAAGTGCAGATAACACACAGAGTGTAGGGAACACATAAAGAGTCGTTAATGATTAAAGGACCCACACCCTGGAGGGATATGGGAGTACCTATTTATTCATAGCATGGAAAAATGTCTAGATAAGTCACATAATCTAGGTAATATATGTGGTTTAAGTAGGACACATAGTCTAGGTAATCTAATAGATTCTAGGACACAACTAGACACATGATTTAGTCCTTATAATGCTCATTCAAGGATCACCAACATCTCTATTCAATAGGCCATATGAAAAATTCCATGGTAACTCACATAGAGTATCTCAAAAGTACCTCATCGTTGTAAGGGTCTCAATGCAGTAGACATCTTATCAAATAGACACACTGCTTGATAGTTATTGCCATTATAGTAAAAGCATGCTGTTTGGGGCTGGTCCAACCTAGTCAGACTGACCCAACACTGTCCGGCCTGGTCCGGTTGACCAGACCTGGTCCAGCTGAGAAGACCCAACCCAGACTGGCCGAACTGACCCGAACCAACCTAGTCTAGGTTGGCCCCAGATGGCCCAGCCCAAAGGCCCAGCACATTGGGCCCATTAGACCCATCCTATTGGGTCACGGGTCCATCCTGTGGGTCTACTAGAGAGACCCAACCATTTCGGTCTGGCCTGCATAAGGCAGCCCGACATGCTCTTCCAGTTGTGGCCTAACATGGCTGCATCCCATCGCACCTCTAACATTCGTCACAACCACATGTTGCATGGTCAACATTACTAGACCGTGTGGTGCAGCCAGTCCATGTGACCACCAGATCCCACAGCTCTATCGCGGATTCCTCCTACAACCGTTTTTTCTCCATCGAGCCACATCGCTCCAATGCGGTTGCCTGCCGTGGTCCTCTGCCACCATTGCGGTGCGTCTGGCCACGTCTCCTACACACCACCTGAATTCGCACTGCTATGAGCCTTTCCACACTATCTACCAAGACAGTGAATTCCTGGAACCACCTTCCACCATAACCACCAGCCACGAGCTGATCCACTACCCCAATAACTCCAGTACCGCTTGTCGCCGCTACCACCATCGCCAGTCGAGACAGTAGCTGTTCTATCAAGTTTGTGTGGATAATTGCGCCATGGAGAAGGTTAATGAATTTTCCTGATAAATTGGATCACAAAAATTCATTATATGGATGGATTAGGGCCTTGTTCTTGTCATTATTTATCCTTCCGCGTTATAATTTATGAATTAGGCTTAAACAAAATCAAGTCCAACCCAAATCCATAATTGATTCAATTCCCCACAACACCCTGAATCAAAAAACCATCCTATAAATTATGCACAATCTATGAATCAATCCATTCATCGACTAATTCACCTTCATCATATAAAAAAGATAATGGAGAATAAATCACAAAGTAATCAATGCCTTACCTCAAGGATTGAATTGATCACTAATGAAGCATGAGTCATAAATTCATCATTCTTCTATCCACAGATGCCTGTTCGGAATTTAATTTTTGATCCACCACTATTCATCATTCGTGGGTGAGAAAATTTCCCCACATGTTTCCTTTCTTTTTTACCGAGCCTCCAAGTATCATAAATCCGATATTACATCCCTTCAAAACTATTAAATGAAGAAAAGTTTTTTTTGTCTTTTTTTTTCTTGAGTTTCATCACTTCCATGTTGTTTCATTTATGAAATAAAATATCTTCTTAGTCATGGCATCGTAGTGCCGCTGAGTCACTGTTAAATGTTAAAATAGACTTTTTCTATGTTTATTTTATATTCCTCTGAAACGTCCAAAAAATATTTTCCAAAGTCGATCAGTGCCAGTTGAAGTTAGTTCCTATATATTAAAAACCCACTGATCTAAACACAATGATGAACACGTATTTAAAATATATGAACTCGTTTACAAGTTACTAAAATCGAGCACACTTTCTATTTTTAATAAAACTAAAAATAGTTTGATCATTTATTCAAGGCACCCCGAGACTCAGAATCACAAGTCATCTCATCACCATACTCCGAATAAACCTATATAATTTTTAAAATGTCTTGGAAAATCTGGGATATTAAATTCTCTCCACCTTAGTGTTTAACATCCCCAGATGTCAACAAAATGGCTAAAAAAACAAATGGGGATATTGAGAATGAATATGACCCTCCCACTACCATGTTCTCTCCTATAGATTCCCATGTATCCCTCAAATGAAAACTAAAGTAATCGACCTTCCATGAAGGATCCTCTCCTCTTGATCCTCTATCTCCATTGGGTACTCCATGAATGTCTCCCCATCGTCAACATCTAGCTCACCACAATGAATAAAATGTGATGTGTCATGTATGTATGTCATCATTTGGGATATGTGAAAGATGACATGAACACATTTTAACTGAGGAGGTAGATCCAAGTGGTACGCCACCTCACCCTATTTACGCCATATCAGAAATGGTCTGATGAACCTCGGAGATAACTTGTCACCCCTACCAAATTTGTGTATCCCACATCTAGGAGATACCGGAAGTAAAAAATGGTCTCCCTCCTCAAACTCCAATGGTATTTGTATCCCATCGTTATAGGACTTCTGACGGGTCCATGAAGTATGCATACACTCTTGTATGACTTGCATATTCTCCATAGTGGCATATACCAACTCTTGGCCTATGAGTGCTGACTCCCCAGGGTCAGTCCAAAAAAGTGGTGGCCTATAGGGTCACCTGTACAGAGCCTTGAATGGTGCGATACCTATGGTGGATTGGTAGCTATTGTGGTATGCGATCTCCACCAGGGGTAGGTTATCCTTCCAAATAAGACCATAATCGAGGATTCAAGTATATAGCATGACCTCTATGACCTGAATGGTATAATCCATCTGGTCATATGTCTATAGGTTGAAATTGTGATCAAGTGCAACTGAGTTCCAAATGCAACCTTTAGTCCCTTCAATAAGCAGGATGTAATGTATTCATCTCAACCTAATAATATCATTGGTGGGACCCCATGGAGTCGAGTTATCTCATATACGTATAGGGGTCCCATTCTCTCCACTAAACCCATTTCCCTAATCTCTTGGAAGTTTCCCGACATGGTGAGTCGTAAAACGATCACCCAGATGGTATCTTACCCCCTTGACGTACAAGGTAAAACCATCACGATTTCCATCAGTATATCATCCCACTTACACTAAGCCTCCTCGAGGGGTTGAGTCAAACCAATTAGACCTAGTGCTCGACCTTCACTTTCTAACAAGTGTGGCATTTTGAGAAAAACTATACCATTGCGTTCTTCATCATAACCACCAAAACTGATGTCAGAGGTCCTGGTACATCTTTTCCACACCTGTATATACCACCAAAATGTAGGTATGGAAATCCCTTAACATCTCCTCCCATAACGTCGCATGTACAACTATGAATTCCCTAAAAAGGATGATTTACTCCCCACATTTAAAATATCCAATAAGGTCATGCCCTATGGAATTCTAGGCATGTTTAGACTCATAGTTGACATCTTCAAGCTATGCCTCTTGCATGTGCTGTAAGAGTGGAGTGAACACCATCGACTAGAGATAAGATACTTCATGTCCATCTACAAAATATTTCAGAAGCAAGGACAACTTATCTGAGGGCGCATTCAGTAGCTATGAACACGGTTTCCTATTGAGTGCATCCTTCACCTTGTTCACCTTCACAAATGTATAGACAATTTCTAAGTCATAATCCCAGAGTAACTATAGAAATCTTCTCAATCTCAAGTTAAAGTACTTCTAAAAGATGATATACTTGAGCCTCTTGGGATTAGAGTAGATGATAAACTGTTTTCTCATATGGAAGTGTTGCCACATATTCAATGTAAGGACTACCACTCCCAACTCAAGGTCGTGGATCACATAGTTATACTCATGAGGCATCAAGTGCCTTGAATTGTAGTAAATCAATTCATTCCACAACACCATCACACAAAAAATCCCAGACCCTGATGCATCATAGTATACTATGTACTAGACACATTCCTCTAGAAATCTGATGATTGAAGTGCTCGTCAAACTCTGCCTCACCTGTTGAATGATCTCTTAGTATTTCCCTATCCATAGGAATGGTTTCCCCTTTAGTGTAAAGTATTTATGGATGCTTCTACTCTGGAAATGCCTGGTATGAACCCCCGATAGTACCTAGCCAACCCACGGAAACATCGCACCTCATTAAAAATTTTGGGTGGCTCACATGAAAGCATCACCTCTATCATCATTGGATCTACTACAAATCCATCCTCCAAAATTATGGGCCCTAGAAAGTGACCTCTCATATCTAGAACTAACACATCAAGAGCTTCCATTAATGATTTCACTCTCATATTATGTCCTGGACACTTCTAATGTGTATCATATGCTCTTCCTCAGACACTGAGTACACCAAGATGTTTTCAATACAGTCCACTAAAAACATATCTTGATAGTGAAAGAATATACAACTCATGACTCCCACAAACAAATATGTTGAATTTATCAAAAAAACATCATCACTATTTTCTCATATTGGCCATATTGACATTTGAAATCCATCCTTGGAATGTCCTCATCCCATACATGAAACTGGTGATAGCTAGATCTGGGGTCTATCTTTGAGAACCATCTCGCTCCCTTCAGCTGATTAAAGATGTCATCAATCCTCAGCAGTAGATACTTATTCTTCACCGACACATTATTTAGGTGTCAAAGTCCACACATAACCTCAGTCAACCTTATACCATCTTGGAAAACAAATATTGGGGTTGTCCATGGTGTAACACTGGGTCTCATAAATCTCTACCTCTACAATTCCTCCAATTGTACCCTTAATTCATGAATCTCTATGAGAGATATAGGATATGTCGGTGTAGATATAGGTTCCATCCCAGGTACAGGTCAATGTTTATGTCTACCTACATATGGGGATGGTTTCCAAGAACATCTTTTGGTAAGATGTCCTCGTATTCATCCAACACTTTAGTAAACTAAGGACGTGTCTCATACACTACACCTAGCATCATGTAAGCCAACTAATGTGTGATTGGATTCCCCATCCTTTGGGTGTGTCAATACTGCACTTCTTGTGTCTCTCATTTACTGAAAAATCAAAACACGGTCCCATCATTGCGAATACACTGCACAGTGCACCTAAAAAAGTCGATCTATGAATGAAATCTGGATAACCAGCCCATACCAAGAATGACATCATTAATCCTTGATGCTACCACCAAGAGATCCTAACCGAAACTCTTGACCCAAGAGTAAAGGTACACATTCGGCACTAGTGTGTGATCATTTAATCTCCTCCCATATGAGTCTCTATATGTAGGGATTAAGACAACGGTTCATTTGGAATCCACATGGCTCGATCAAGGGACCTGGTGAGAAAGGAGTGACTGGAACCCATGTCTATAAAAACTATGGGTAGGGTGGAAAAGACATAGATCATACCTATAAAAATCTTGTGATTCTTGGGACCTTAATCCTCCATCACCTAGAGCTTGCCTCACCCTTGTCCATCAACTCCATGAGATCGGTGTGGACAACCAAGGGGTGCTAGTAGTAGTGCCTCGACCCTACCTCGACCTACTACTTAATGTGTATCTCCTCTGCTAGGGTTGTCGCCACGCAGACATCCATGTTCCTGCCTCTACTGTTTCCTTAGTAGTCCATCGACCATCTCCTAGTCGGGTGTATGATGGGCACACAATCTCTTTCCAAATTCCCCAACTTCCGCATGAGTAGCACAATATTCCCTTCAACTGACTCACTCTTCCCTAGGAGGCTCACACTACTGATCACATACTTCTTGGTCATCCCTAAGAATCCTTGACCTGCATGGTTCCACACATCATATGTCGGGTACCTGCTGCCGAATACTCTACTACATGTTTCCATGTGGCAGCTCCCACTGCTGGTGCCATCTTCATAAGAAATATCTCTACCAGTAGAGCTTTCTCTAGAACCCCAAGATGCAAAGGGATGCAAAGGGATATAATATAATCCTTTATTTCCCAGTGTATTCACTGATCAAAGGTCGAGGCCCTAAAGAACATGTATCGTACCATGCTTGTAGAGTAACGTCAATGGTTCGTGAATCGCATTGAGTACTCTCCTACTGATTGGCTTCCATGTTGTAGGTGCGGTTACTCATAAATACACATCGAGCATAATGTCGCTAGAAAAAAATCCCTAAAGAGTCACTTGAAGTCTGACCATAATAGCATTGCTTCCTCATGTGTCTGGCTCATTAGGCTCAACCATATCCCCATTGATCCTTGAAGATGGCTCGCAACTAGGAATGTCGTCTGGTCGGGAGGCATTCTCACTATAAAAAAGACTCACGTCACCGCCTCTAAAAAGACCTAAATTATCTAAGGATCTATCACACCATTTAACATTGGAGGAAAAAGTATATAGAACTCATGCAACTCACTGAACCTGCGTGCGTACTCTACCTTTAATGTCATTGGGAATTTCTACTCTCCAGGTGGTGGTATCATTGGTACATCAAAATGATGTCCTATCTATCGAAAAAGTACCTGAACTGATGCCTCTTCTCTTAGTGGACAATCATAATGGACATTCTATAGAATCTTAGTTTGTTTCCTTTGTGGAATCATCCTAAAACAGAAAAATATGTACCATAGTCAATAGAGTATACCTAGTGAGAAGACCCTAACTCAATAAGCACATGAGAACACACTCAATTCCAACATGATTCAAGAAACATTAATATCCCATGCAATCGGCATTTTCATGTACTGAGTACAAAAGCATAATTAATGGTCTTGGTGTATGGATACATTTTCCAATGGACCAACATTGGGTACCCTATCCTGAAATCTGAACATGAAACAGCTAACACTATTTACTCTAAATAAGAGTAACATCGAACACCCTCTAATACCACTCTCCCACGACCCATCCCTCACGCCCCATGTTGTGACTATGCCATGCCCGCCTCCCACATGCCATCAATTGTTGACTAGCGCTGAGTAGGTATATTCCACAAGTGGGAGGCATTTTCCCTTCTACATGTATTCATTCCTCCATCTATAAAGAAAATTTGAAACTAAAAACACTATGTGAACATGGATTCACACTTTGAAACACCACTCAGTGTAAGGTAAAAAAACTTAATGAAATATGTGCCAAAATACGGACCCAACTAAAACGTAAAATACAGGCTTATGGATCTCATCTATAGAAAACCCAACCTGAGTGGTAAGTACAGTAAGTTGTCTAAATTCCGCTGAAGAATACCATGTCCATTGGGTCACCATGAAGCACCCCTTTCTTTGAACCACCAAGGACTCCATCAAAATACTAATCATCATTACATTACCCGACATGTGTGGGTGAATTCCATGCAAGGTAGAGTTAAAAAATTCTTATTAGGGCCCAAACCACAAAAACAATTACACAATATTTACCACAATGAAGAGAAATAAGAAAATACACAAAGTAGACTACCAAATAATAACATGAAGTGTAGCCTCTAAGAGGAAAAAACAAAAGATTCTTTAGAGTCATCTCACACCAAGTATAGGTCTATGGAACACACACCATATTTTTATTAAGAATCCAAAATAACCTCAAGTAGTAACACATAGAGTATTGTTAACACTCTATGTTTCTGAAATACATGGAGTGTTTGTAACACATGGAGTGTAGGAAACACATGAATTTTTGGTAACACATAGACTACATGTAACACATGGTGTTTCATCAAAGACAAGAGGACCCACACCCTAGTGGGGAAGAGGAGTACGGACTCAGTCTTGGTAAGATACAATGTCTTGGTAAGACACATATTCTATATAAGACAAACAATCTAAATATGGAACGCAGTTTAGGTAATCACATAGAGTATAGGTCACATTGAGACGCATGATTTCATCCACAGCACAATCATTTTGGGAGAACCTACTCTTCAAGACAAGAGGCCATATGCCAAAATCCACAAGAACTCACTTAAAGTATGTAAAAAGGTTCACCTTGCCTCTAGGGTCCCAATGTTGTAAGCATCTGGTTATATGGACACATTGTGTGAGAGTTATGCCCATTTTCGTAAAAAGGGGGTCGGTGGGGTCTAGGTCCGGCCAGTCCAAGTTGGACCGACCCTACCTGAACCGGTCTGGCTGACCCAACCCAACCTAGTCTAGGTCAGCCCAAACCAGCCCTGCCCCACCCAACGTTCCTTGGGTCCATCCCACCTGGCTGACTGGCCCCGGGCTGCTAGGCCACGGGAGTGGCCCAACCATTTCATTTCACCTTGCATGTGGAGGTTCGGGTCGGGCCTCTCACCATGGCCACCTGAACCTCTGACATGTGGCTTAAAAATAGGATACATGGTCAATGTGGCTAGACCACATGCTGCAGCCAGTTAGGATGACCACCAGATATCACGGCATTGTCGAGGGTTCCTCCTCCAACCGATGGGTCTTTGGTGATCCATGTCCCTCTTCTGTAGCCTCCTGTCATGGTTATCCACTCCTACCATTACGTTCTTGGAAGCATTTCCCACACTCCACCCACAACAGCATCGCCATGGGCCTCTCCACCACTGGTCGTCGAGAAATCCTCTCTACCTTCCACCACCCACGACCTCATGTCAAGGTCGATCCACCACTGTAGTCTCTCCTGGACCTTACATCACTAACATCGTCATCAACCATCGTGTTAGAAACCATTCTACTGGGTCTACATGGATTGGTCTACCATGTAAAATGATAAATAATTTGGGGGAGAAATATTTAACATGAATGCCAAGTGTGTACGGATATGGGCCATATTTGTGTCAACCTTTATCTGTCTACGTTAGAATTTTTGAATGAGGATTAACCAAAATCAAGTCTAACACAAATGCAAATTGTATTCAATTCCCCAAAATAACCAAAATTAAAAACTTATCCCACAAAATATGAATGATCCTTGAATCAATATATTCATCAAATGATTCATGATCGTCGTCGGAAAACAAGAATGGGGAAAATCATGAAAGAATCAAAGCCCTACATCAAGGATTGGATCGATCACTGATGAAGCATGAGTCATGTGTTCATAATTCATCTATATTCCAATGACTATTAAAAATCGTATCATTGATCCGCCACAATTATCCATTCATTGAAAAGATTATTATTCAACATGTTTCCTTTATTTCATCATGATCCTCCAGGGATCATGAATCTGATCTCGCATCCCTTCGTAGATATTAAATAAGGAACGTGGTTCGTCATCGTTCTTTCACTTAGTTTTAGAGTTTCCATGTTGTTTTATTTATGAATAGAAACATTTTCTTATTTGTGGTGTCATAGTTCCACTGCATCATTGTTAAACTTTAAAATAATGTTTTTCTAAATATATATTAATTTACATTAAAACACCAAAAAAAATTCTGCAGGTTACCCCTATCATTCGATGATTGGTCATGAATAAGAAAAACCCATTGATCTGAACAAAATGGTGCACTCTTATCTCAAATAACATTACTTGTTTAAATGTTACTAAAACTGAGCATGTGTGTTATTTTTAATTAACTAGAAAATAGTTCGAATGTTTATTCTAGGCACCCTTAACTCAGAATCATGTGTTATCTCAGATCCTCGTCTCATAATATTCACATATAATTTAAAAAAATTACATGGAAATCCAAGAAATTACATTATTTTCACGAGAATTTGGAGAAATATAGAGCTAGACTATGATACATAAAGGTAATAAATCAATTTGTAATGATATAAATTTAATTACATAATGGTTTATTAGATCTTGATGATTGAGAATATAGTAATGTGTTGAGCTATTATAATATATGGAAGTGTCCCTTAGTGGAATTTATTAGAGACTCTATGAAAATATCTATGATTCTTCAACTTATTTTTAAGAGTTTCAAGGGTGATACATTATAGTTAAATAGATTTTTAGTACTTTACTATGACATTTTCTATAAGATTATATGTAAGTAAGATTTAATTCATCTGATACTCTAGAGATATTAAAATTATAAATATTATGATGCTTTGAAAGATGATCCTAAATTTAGATGACATATATGGAAGAATGTTTCTCTTTGATGAAAAGATCATGCCATAGTGGATAACCAAAGAATATAAATAGAATAGAGATAGAGAAAGTATATTATTATCAGTATATCCATCACAATGAAACAATTTCATGGCATGTTTTCATGTAGATACAGAATCACTGTCTTGTAGTTATGGTTGATGTTTGAAAGAGGGACATCATGATAATTAATGGATATAATGTGTGAAAAAATTCCATGATTATTATTAATTAAAATCTATATCATTTGTTAATAATTTTTATTATCTTGAAAAACTTATTGAATATTTAATGGATGATGATCAAGGAGTAAATCATGTGAACATGAAAACGAGTTATCCGGAACTTATTATTGAGAATAATATTTAACTAATTATATTGATAATTATGGATGTTTTGTTGAGGATACCATGATTCCAGTATTGATTTATTTTGATTTTACAATATGAAAAAATTATAATCATGAAATTATATGTATATAAAAGAAAAGACTTGGAGAAGAATTATAGTTGAGATAAATCAATGTCGTGATTATATTAAATATCTTGTGTGTCTAAAAATGATATATATTTAGTACTATTAATGAAGAGATTATCGTTTTCTGTTGAACAAAAATAATAGAGTAGAGAAAGAGAGGCTGATGTTGATCATACTAATTATATAAACCATCAAAAATAAGTGATAACACCATCATTTAATATCTTTATATTATAAGGACTGTAGAATAATATTATTCAGCCTTTTGATTATTTTATTTTGGGTGAAAAGATCAAATTCATACTATCAAAAATAGAGATGATTCTACCCTAGTGATCATACTTCGATAGAAGTGAGATGAATCTTCTACTGTATAGTTCAATACCTAGATGGTGCTAGAGGCTAAAAATGGATGTTGGTGCTTCCATTATACCTATTTAGTTACAGGATAAGTATTTTAAGGATATTTCCTTTCTTGAGATTCATATAGATTACAAAATTGATCTTTTTTTAGAGTTGGATAACGACCACCAAACACTTTGGATTTAGCCATCCATCTTGGAGTAAAATTTATTTAACAAACTCTTATGATAATTTTTTGTTAAATTTATACTTATAATACTATCATGAAAATATAATATGAAATAATGTGATATATATTTACCGAATTTCTACACAGGTTAATTGGAAAGATTGAAATTGCTAAAAGTCTCCATATTGACCCCCCATAATGTTGTTACACAAAACCTAGTGGAATAACAACATGTTCATCATAGTTTATATGAGCAAGAACTAGTAAAAAACATAAAAATAATGTTTGATGATCCCATCTAGAGATGAAAATGTTTGTGGATACATGGCATGGATACTGAAAATGAAACCATAATGAACATACAGTTTTCTAGTTTTCAACTTACACAAGGTGTGACCAACATAAATTTCATCTCATTATGTGACTCAATACATGGTGTCATTATATAAAAATTATTATCTTCCTATATGGAACATGATTTGAAAATGATTAGACAATTTTTATCTAGAACTACAAAAAAAAACAATGTTAATTTAGCATTACTTATTTAATAACAATAGTTAAAAGCACTATTAAAGACCCCCTTTATCAGCACAAGAAAAAGATATGTTAATGTGGTCTTGGTATCTGTGATTTTAAAAATTCAATGATAAATCCTTCCCCCCAATCGTCACTAGTAAAATAGCATTGATAAAGGGGGTCATTATCAATGCTTCTAAAAAAGCACTGGTAAGGGGTATATTTCCAAAAAAAATCTATATTTCATTAAAAATAATATATATTTATATTTATATATTCATATTTACATAAATATAATATAAATTTTTTAAATATGTTTTAGATAAGGATAAATAATAATGTACACGTAATATATAACATGTTTAGTAAAAATGGATTATAAAATTACAAAAAAATTATTTTTATTTAATAATTTGATAATTATTATCGATTAATAGTCATTTAAAAATAATGTAAATATAATTTAAATAAATATTAATAATAATAATTTAAAATAAGTTAGGAATAGAAGCTGAACATCAAATAACCATAAATTTTCATTTGTGACTCTGTTTGAGCTCAACCATATATCAAATAGAATCATGTGCCGAATTCTATGCCATATTGACTAGGAGCCTCGGTCACTATGATTTTGAGGTCCAAAAAGGCCCATAATTCCTAAAAAATGAGTTTTTAGGTGGGGTACCCCAATTTTTTAGCATTTGATGGGTTTTCAGTCTCATTTAAGGGGGAGTTAATGTCTTTTTTTTGGTGGAGAATGAATAAATTCAAGGAATTACATTCATATTGATATTATTTTTATAGAATTTTTCATATTTTAAATTATCTTTTTTATTTATTAGTAAATATATGCATAATTTATTATATTATCTTATAATAAATCACATGTATAAATAATATATATCAACATATTTATGTAAAAATTTATTTTAAAACATAAAAAATAAATATTTATCATTAATTTTATTTAATGTAAAAAATTATCCATTTTATTTACCTTATAATGATGCAATAATATGTATATATATTTTTTATATATCGATATGTTTTTATATTAATAAAAATATATTTATTTATTTACTAACTATTATTCTATATACATAATAGAATATTAATGTTAAATATATTTTAATAAATATAATTGAATATAGATATATCCAAAAATTAACAATATATACAAATACATATAAAATTCATTAAATATACAAGGGGTTGTTGGGTGTATCTGAAGATAGAATTTGTTTTCAAATTTTTAACAGTGCTTAAAAACCACTGTTAAAATCCAACCTTTAACAACACTCCAAATATAACAATTAATGGACCCATGTAATAGAGCTAAAAAAGTGTTGATAAAGGGTTCCTTCAACATTTTTTTAGCACTGTAAAAAATGTACCTTTAATAGAATATTTTTAGCACTTTTAAAACCCCTCATTTTACCATAGCCCATAATATTGGAGATTTTGAAGTGCTGATAAAACCCTATAATTTTCAATGTAAAATCGTATATTTGTATTAGTTTAGGGTAAATATCATCAGACCTTATATGTTTTTGATCCGATGTAAAACAATCCAATACATGCTGTCAAATAAGATTCAATGTAACATGTTGCATATTGACTTCAAGTTCACTGACGTTGATTGTCAAGGAATACATAACATATGTATGGAATGTGCATGTTGTGAAACACATGTCAACTGACATAGGGTAGAATCTAAGATTTTAGGCAACTCATGATGTCAACATGAAGAGTAATTAAATGTGGTACATGACTATATGGTGTATAGCTAGGTTTACACACCATGCTTAATTAATTTTCAACACCAAGTATAGAATCAGTGATTTTTTAATGTCATGTGTATCTAAAAGATTAAAATTGCATACCACATACAATCTACCATTACATAATGATTAATTTTTATTTTTACACCATTTACAAAGCACGCATTTCTAGTGGTACGCACCATGTATATTATGGTGTGTTGTGTTTTCATGCACACTACATGGACTATATAGCTCGACACAAAAAATATATAATGTGTATATAAAAACATTCCATGTAAGTAAACAGTGAAAAAAAGGAATATATATATTGTGGGTCACTTGAAATATTGAGTGATAGTACCCATCCTGAAAATTTAAATACCAAAATTGTATTTAAATGCTGAAGAAGGTACGCATCATGTGTCCTCCTAAACTATACTTCACATATATGATTATTTTAACATTAAAATTAAAATTATATAATTTTATTGAAAATAATATCAGATGAGAATATTAGTATTTCTAAAGGTATATTATGAAATAATATTATGACAAAAATAATAATTGAATGAATACTTAATTAATTTATTAATTAAAATATGTTTATCATAATTATAATGAATTGAAATGAATAATAGTATTGTTAATTTATTTTTTGGTGCATGGTTATTCATTTATTTATCTAATAAATGGTTTATTTGGATGATTACCTATTCTAAAATAATGTAAATAAATTATAAAACATTCTAGGATGAAATAAATATCAATTATTATGAATGATTATTTTATCAAACAATGTTAAATAATTTTGAAACTTATACATAATATTTACAAAAAGGTGAAGAAAGAAATATATATTTTCCCATAAGTTAAAAAATATCTCAATCACCACAATTAGTTAGAAAAAACCTCCCATCACATGATTTAAATGAAATAACAGATTGAAGTACTTGTTTAGCCTTTATTATTTTTCTTTTAATTATCATGAATTATATTGAGATTATTGGGTCACTTAACCAAGTTAGAATCAAGGAATGATTTTCTAAGAAATACTTCTTGATGCATATAAGTGATATTTGAGGAGATACAAGTTTAGGATTTTATGATTGGAAAGTAAACTCAACTGATTATTGAGTTATGAGTAAATATATTTGAAATTTCACAACTTCCTAAATTCCACTGAATAATTTGATAAGGTCTCTATCTCGGTTATTTTATGGGAAATATAGATCTTCACCACTAGAATATTCGAGTGACTATATATTTTTAATTATTTGGTGATTTATGTTAAAATTTTATGGAATAGTGGGAAACTAATTAATTCAATAATATATTCATAATCGGTAATCAAGAAAAATTACTAATAATATACTTTTATTTATATCAGAAAATGTAAAATTTAACCACATAAAAACAATGGCCATTATTGGATAAATAAAATACCCCTCCAATATTAACATCCCAGAGTGGTACTAGTGCTTTCTCATTGTAAAACTATATAAAAATATGTTATATATGTTGGAGTCCCTTATTCTAGATCATCCACCTCAACGATCGAGTGAGGGTGGGAAGGATGCATGCATGAGATAATTAGAAGATATTTTATATGTTAATTTAATTATCTCATCAGCAATTTCTAGAGTACTAGTGATGAAATATAAGTACATAATTGAACAAACTAGGATAACACATCTATTATAACATGAAAAGGATAAAGGGAGGCTAATGATAAATGAGATTGTCATTGCATTAAACAAATATAAGATGAAAGATAGATATTGAACTAGTTATAATTTACTCAAGATATTAAATTATACCAATTGATTATAAAATTTACTATTCAATATGAATAATAAATTTTCCATTAATCACATATTATCATCATTTCCACCTAAAATCTTCATATTCCTCTGGAACTATATAATTAATAGTATAGATAAGAAACATAGAAATCTTTTTACTATGCATAAAAAAGATGAAAAGGATTGGTCGGAACATGGTTTCCACCTTGTATAGTCAATGAAGTGAGGTAGAAGATTGAGAATCATATATAAGTATTAGAATCAAAGAATCTTCCACAATAATTATTAATGTGGGATAATATTTAGTGGGAGGGAAATGAATAGTATGCTACCTGGTTCACATGTGTAAATAATGTCACTGGAAAATAAATTTCAATGAATTAAAGAATAATCATGAATAATAATCTACTTTATGTATGTGAATCATGAATTTAATATTTCATTTATTCATGTTTGGTATTATATAACATTTTTTATTCAAATATTTGAATCCAAATTCAAGAACAAATTTAGATTAATAATATTACAAGTATTAAGATTAATCAACAAGTTATTAAGTTTTCATGACTCGTGAATTAGATAAATAGGATCATAATGTATATTTTTACTAGTTGATTGATTCTCATTAAACTATATAGTCTTTTTATCATATAGTCCATGGAGTTTTACAAAAACATTTATCTCAATGTCTAATTATGGACACAATGATATAGTATGTATTGTTTGAAATGAATTTTGTTAGGTTATATAATACATAAATAATAGGTTGATCATATTAGAATAACAGATATCAAACATCAAAAATTAATGATGAATATTAAACCTAACACTCAAATATTACCTAGTTGTTTCAAGATAATTCATTATCATGTTATTTTAAAAGTAATTGACAAGAATATACCAAAATTGTATTTGTAATCTTGGGAACTAAAACTAATAGGTATTAAATGTAAATACTTATTGAGTTTCAAGATAATTAAATCTTTATAAACTAATGGTGATAAAGATATAAATATTATGTAATTATTTCAGAAAGATAAGTGAGCACTATTTGTAATTCCATGTCATCATGAACCAATTGATAGGTGTCTAGACTGATAATCATTACTTGACCTTAGGCATGCTTTCTCTTAAACTAAGGGCTACTAATTATAATTAATAGTCCAGATTTTTACCATGGGTATACTATACCCTCATATAAAACTAAAAAAATAATTGAAAATGTACAATACCACATCTATTAAAATAGTCATTATACACTAAAGAAATAAAATCTCTCTATGATAGATCAAATGAAATTCAGAATCATGCAGTAATACAAATATGCATCTATACTACCATACATCAACATCCCACCCATAGCTCAATCACATATACAACATAAGTAGTATAATAAAAAATGAAACAAACATATAATACCATTTCCATTCCTTGACACATCCAAGAATCCAAATCCATCAATGGTATCCCACTTGATAATGAATCATTAGGCCTCTATCCTACGAGATCCTATAAACCGTGAATTCTTCTTTGGTACCCATGTATCATGGAAACCTATGTATTGTGATATTAAAACATAGTAGGGAACCACCAATGGATTCCTAAACATAACCAGTATAATAGTGAAACAATTTTTGATATACTCATCTAAATAAAAAAATACAATTAATATTCATAAATAAAATAAAAATAATTGTTCATCATCTTCTGAAGTGAAACCCAGGATTAACTATACCAGATAAGGAATGTGGTGGATATCTCTAAACACATTGCATGTTATACGACATATTATTTGTCATAATATAGGATACTAGGGAATATAATAGGAATCATAAATAACTGTTACAGTTGAATCATAGGTAGAAATGCAGGCATACTCACTGAATCCCAAATAATAATCTAGGTATTCCATATATTATAATGCTTATCACTACATCCTTGAGGTATCCAAGGAAACCCTAATAATGTGTGAATGTAATAGATCCTAGTAAGTATCCTAGGAATATCAAATAAGAAATATTTGAATCGTAGGAGAAATTATAGTTATTAAATGAATGAAAAACCATCATTTTTAAGGAAACTAGACCACTTAATTCTACAAATGAATGAGATATTAATATTGGATAACAACCTACACCTTCTATATTGAAAAAATGGTTTATTCGGTGATATACTAGGAATTCTAGAAATGCATGAGGTAAATTATCAAGTGATATATGCCTCATTCATTCATAGAGACTTTATGGAATTGCATCTCTCTCGTATAATATCTCAAATAATAATTTCCACACTAGCCACCATGGGAAAAAATCGTTGACTTTTAGGTCATAAATTGACACCTAATGTTAACAACACATACTCTCCTTCACTAAAACTCAATAAGGTAAATTTTTCATTGCGGTACCCACCAATTTATCCTATGTCACATCATAACACAAATACCCTAAATAGGATCCTTAATATTTTTCTCAACTCTTATGATAATCCCACCAGTTATAGGTAATTCAGATTAAACCGACTAGAATACCCTCCCAAACTAGTACTTGACCTAAATCTCCAAATACTCGAAGAGAATTCTTGAACCCCACAGGCAAGATAGAATAACCCAAGAATAAAAAATGACCATATGAAATGATTTCTTCCAACCTAATGTAGAAATCATGAAATATATATATATATATATATATATTAATACATAATGGGAAGAAATATCAGAATAATAATTAATTATATATTTAGTATCAAAAAAATAGTAGAAGTGATATTACTCAAAATTACTTAAACTACTGCTAAGAGACATGTCCAACAACAAGGACAATAAAAACCAAAATAGACACTACTATGATAGAATGTGAACCTCCCACCATCTCACCATTGGCTGCCAATAATAAATTGATAGAATCCTCACCACCACATCATGGAACCTTCATTTTCATACATCAAAGTCATAAAATATTATGCATGATTCCTAAGTGGTGTGTAGGGGGAAAGCTAAAAAGGCTCCATAGAATCCCACCCAGGTGTTACAAAACAAGTCTATGTATAACAATATGAAAATTGTCAACCATAAAAAAACCAAATAACTTTTAAACACCTTTAATATCAAACTAATTATAAAACATTAAATTTTTCATTTTTACACATTTTATAAATAATATAGATAAAATTATTTCAAATTATTTCAACTAAATAAAATCTATCTAATCAAGTCAAATCAAATCAAATCAAATCATGTATCTCATATCATATCAAACCCAATAAGATACCAAACCAAAGAACACATAACATTAGGTGAAGGATTTCTATTGTTCAGGCTTGTTAGGATACTTATACCTAGGGATATTAAATATAATGCATCAATCCTCTAGACAATTTCATTGAGTTTAGAGGGAAGATGAATACTTCATAAAGTGAACCTTACAATAGTGTATAACAAGTCCCTAGATCAACATTCCTATGGAGTATAACAACACCTCATGATTGGACCAGCTAATATTATCAATGGACTAGTATTATTATTAGTTGTTCCACTTAAGTATGAAATTCATCACATGTGCTCTATTTTCTAATCCATTTAATCAAAATAATTATCTGAAAACCATTTCAAAATTCATTGAAAATAACGTTTCTATTACCAAAATTAGGGGAAAACATATTTTCTCAAAAAAAAAATCTTTTTTGCACACATAATTAAATATGCGAATTCAATTTTATAAATTTTTTTAAAACTATAGAAATATAGTTCATCCAATATTGGCTAGAGATGACAGAACATACCTCAAATTCATGTTGCCCACAGCTGTAATGGGATCCATAATATGGTAAGGAACACATGGGTAATAAAAAAGGTTGTGAGATTAATTCCCATGTCTTAGAATCACATCCCACAAAAAATGATAGTAAAAATGGATTGATCATGACAACCCTCAAAGAACATGGACATGTCGCACTACAACCATCAAAACATCATACCCTAGAAGATAATCACATATCAGATCTAGGAGGAACACCACAACAAGATCAACATATCTTAAATCATAGTAAAAAAGTACTGTTTTTATCAAGGGAAATGAAGAAACATGAAAAATAGTTATATGGTGATACAATGTATAACAAACCTAATGATCAATCGCTGAAATAATTGATCTGAATGGAGAGGAGATCCCCAAAATCTCTTGGGAGAGCTCTTAGGTCATGAGAGAAGATCCTATGGTCAGCTGAATGATCAAACTCCCATGATGTTCCCTAATAAACACTAACCATTATAATTAGTTTACATATAGACACTTCACATAATGTAAATTCCAAATTAAAAAACCTACTAAAAATGTGCCAACTCAAATATTATTTTTGGATGTAAAAAAATTCACGATGTGTAATCTTTTCACATCATATAATCATTTTAGTCCTTAAATACAACTCATGTAATCTACCCAAGAAACCAATACACTATTTGAAAACATTTCATTGTTTGAAATTATTTCATGATGTCTAATTTTTTAAATGTGTAAAATTACCTAGCATACCACAAATATTTCATATTATGCTCAAAATCCCAAACCAATATCGGTGTTCTACGAACTCAATAAGAACCACACAAAGGCTTTATTAATTTTATAATCATAATATACTACATAAAACAAACATATATCCCCTATCTGAAGGTCATTTCACTCAAAAAATTTCCCCCATCCTTGGGTGTCTAAAAATGCCCACAAATATAGAGGAAAATGAAAAGGGAATAGATAATGAAATGAAATTGTGTAATGATATCTTTTAGACTCCCAACCATAAGAATTTACATTACCACGAAATCATGTGGAGAAATGATGTATAGAAATAGGTGAGTCCACTCTTCCCTCATCAACAACACATTCCCCCAGGTCTCTTGAGAAACATATCCATGTCATCATTACATTCTGACCAGCAAAATCAACTTCCCAAACAAGAATTTAACAAGAGAGTCAATGATATTCACCACATTCTCCATAATAGAAACTTATATCTCCAACTTGATCTATTCCCAACTGAAAACATGAGAGGGATCAGTAACCACAAATGTTTCAACATATCTCGGAGCCAAACTTCTTTATTTTTTAATGAGATTGTGAGATAACCAATGAGAACCTTTCAATAAACCCCAGTATCCAATGGAAAATTCAAAATGAGTATCCTACTGATTCACATATGAGTTATTTAAACTCTGAGCTACAACTATATGATGATTTATATCCTAAATCCTCATAAATTTCTCCTGAACAAGACTCAGTCCCAGAAAAGAGGCTTCACCCACCTTTTCCCAACAAAGAGGTGATCTGCATGGGTGATGTAAAAAATATTCAAATGGACCCATTCTGATCAATGACTGATAAGTATTGTTATACGAAAACTCAACCATTCACAAATGTATTTCCAATGATCCACCAAAATCCAACGCATAGTAATGGAGCATATTCTCATGATCTAAATATCACACTTTATCTAACCATATTTATATGGATTGTATGTTTTAGTTAACCTAACATGATTCTTCATCATCTAAAAGAGACTCCTCTAGAACATAAAAATAATCTTTGATCCTTGTTTAACACAATGGTATAAGTAACCCTTTGTAACCTTAAGATCTCTTACAAATATATCTTACCTATATCTTATGCTTTTGTGGTGTCGCTTATTGGAATGAAATTATTCCAATTTTTCAACTAATAAATCAACACACATATTTGATTCCTCCCATAGGAAGTCAATAGTAATCTAATAAAACATTTCATAGACACATCATACAATTTCTAAAATAGCATTATATAAGGAAGAAGAAATCCAAAATGTCACTTCCTTTATCTGTTGGATGGTGTAAAAAGAGACACATAATATGCAATGTCACACTTCATACTTAGCCACTAGAATCTTAATATCATTTCATAAAAAATATTTTCAGTTCCCATATAAATATTCTAAGATTAATTATGATTGAAAAAGAAACTTAACACCACACAGATGATTGGATGACAAAAAATCCTGAACATGCTGAATACCATCTGAAAATAGAGACACACAAAAAACAATCTCCTCCCTTAATAGGGTTTCTTTAATTCTTCTCAACTTATAATCTTTCTACTGACCACATTGAATAAACACAATGATATATAAGAATAAAAAAATACTAGTTAAAACTATACTTGAAACATCCTCCTAAGAATCTAGGTGAAACTATGTGAAAATAACCATAGGGATCCACTCTTCCATCAATTCTAGAATAGCTTGTGATGCAATATTCCTACTATGATCATCTAAAATGACATTCCTGATCCACAAGGTGTAACAGATATCAAATTAAAACTTCTGAAGGTAATCTACCCACCATTTCAATCAGATATTCAATTATTTCTAATAAAATATAAATCATACACTATTATGGTAAGAAAAGACTATGAACCTATACCCAAAAATATTGTTCTCCCATTACTTATGCACATGAATAAACCCAACAAGATCAAAATCATGAGTAGGGTAATTTTACTAGTGAAATAAAAGGTATAAACAGTCATAATCCACCACAATATCATTTTAAATATTCATGAACCCCAAATTAGGACCAGAATATTCACATTCCCCTTACTGAGCTCAAGTAATATTAGAATTGGAGATTAAATCAATAGTCAATTAAACCCATTGAACGAAGACTCCACCTTTCATCCTATATTGATTTCACCCTTTTACTGACAAGATAAATCATAGGTGATGCATGCCATGACAAATCCATGATGAACCATCGATAGAATCCAGCCAGATCATGGAAGCTTTAGATCTCAAGTATGTTCCATAGCTCTTCCCAAGATAGAAAAAACCATCACCTTCTCCGGATCAACTGATAGTCCATTGTTATAAATCATATTCCCCAAGATCAATACTTCATATATATAGAAATTTTATTTCAAAATCATTCCATAAAAATTATGACTCCTTAGGATTTGTAAAACCAAACCCAAATGGTGCTCATGCTCACGTTCAAATCATGAACAAACAAAATTATCATTCCTGAAAACTACCACAAAATTATTGATATACTCATGGAATATCTAGTTCAACAATAAAATAAAATCTTAAGGAGTGTTTATCATACTAAATTACATCTCACGATATTAATAACGGTCAAATGTTCTTCTGAATTTCGTTATTGGTATATCAAACTCTCGAACTCTG
This sequence comes from Viscum album, assembly GCA_963277665.1. Classification (NCBI taxonomy): domain Eukaryota; kingdom Viridiplantae; phylum Streptophyta; class Magnoliopsida; order Santalales; family Viscaceae; genus Viscum; species Viscum album. Next base: position 2,122,419,987 of record OY728140.1, read on the forward strand.
ATCTTATGATAACTAACCCTAAGACAAATATTTAAGAACCACTTTCCCCCTTTATCTATTAAAACAAATCATACACACAATGAAAACGTATACTCATTCTTAATCATTACCTAGTTCAAATTATGATAGTCCAAACACAATTGGAGTGAACCATCTACCATATTTGAAAATATCAATGGAACTGGCCAAGGTGAATCTCTATAAAGAAAAAAAACATTTCATCATCATATCATCCAAATGAATCTTGAGATATTTTAGCTCCTATAGTTCCATATAATAAAAAGGTATTGATATCCATTGCGTACCCAAAACTAGGTCAATTATAGAATTTACCTCACTCTTTATAGGAATCCTACAAAAATCATCAAAGAAAATGTAATGAAAAATCATGAACAATAGTGGGAAGATAAATAATAGAAGAACAATCATTTGGATCAAATGATAATGTTGATAAGAAAGTCTTATTCATTGGGTGGGAAGTTCAAGCATGACTAGACCATGTATCCAACTCTCCCTAAAACACCTTAAATCATCCATCATCCACTAGAAATGTGTCATGGAAATGATAAAAATAAACCTTAGTATGATGAGAGAGAATCCAATCCATATCAATGATGAATTCATATATATATAGATCAATTACAAGGAAATCCCATTCTAACTCTGCATCAATTATCAATAGCATACAAGAAGGACTTCAAAAACCCTTCTATTTTCTCTTCCCATGATGTTTCTCTAACACAATAACAAATGATGTAATCTCTATTAGAAGTGTAATCATATCTATCAAATGACATAAAATTAATGAGTGGTATGTAAGAGACTAAAATAAATTAATTTCTACTAATGATGAAATAATGATGGTACCTCTCACTATCACATGGATAGGATCTACCTCTTTTTGAAACTCATATACATCGAAAGGTTATTCACACACGAGGATTATTTTTAGAGCCCTATAGTATTTGATGAATTTGACTACTCCACAGTAGTCTTTAGATCTAATGAACCTTAACTGTAATGAGGCACACACATAGCTTGGTAGTAATAAAATTGATGACCATAACATCCATAACTATTACAAATCATTGTAGGTGTAGAAAAACAACGTGGGGTGTCATTGACCTTGTCACGCTAATTTCATGTCCGGAGAGAACAACTAGTTATAACTGAATATGCAGAAAAGGTACGCTTTTGAGAATCACCTCCAACCCTCCTATGATGATATTTTCCTTTCCCCTTTTCTAGTAAATTCCAATTAATATTCCACTTGGTTGGAGAGAAGGTTTAGAAGAAAAAATATTTCTTATCATATTCATCCCTTCCATCATTTCCTTATCTACAATCTCCATATAGGTTGAAATCTTTATCATAGATAAGTGAATCTCAATATCCAATAACAAACCCTACAGTTACTTCTTAGCCTTCAGTAGTATATTCTTTAATACCTATCGAGGAAATTGAACCATCTCATCAAAATGATTAGTGTGTGCTGAAACTGAATTCTTAACTTACTCCAAAGAGAGGAACTCTAGTTACATCATTTTCATTAGTGAATATAGAAAAAAATTGAAGAATAGATTCTTGAATACATTCCAATCAAAGATCAGATTCCAATTGACTAATACCATAGAATGACGCCATCACTTGTTGGGACCCTCATGTATTAATGCTACACACTTCGCCTTGATACTTTCAAGTTTATCCAAGAACTCAATGATCTGATCAATCTTATTCAACCATTCCTCGAACTTTTGATGTTCATTAGTACCATTAAAGGATGTTTACTTCTCACACAAGAACTCCCAAAATTGATCCTTTTATCTTATAGCTCTTGCTGGCACCTAAGAAACTGTGTTATGGGATTGATGTTTATTCTGGTCGATAGAACAAACTTCACACATGAAATACTCGATAAAATTCTCATCTAGTGGTGGATTCCCTTGAGGAACCTCTGATGTATCATATTGAGTAGCCTATGGATGATATCTTGGAGGCATAATACATCACAATGAAATAGAACAAATGATCAGACAATTGAATAATCATAGTTTAAACTAGAAAACCATAAGAAAAAAACTATGATTAATATCAAGAACTCAAAATAGGAATATAAATTTTATGATATATAAATTATTAAATTGAAATATATATTGATTATAGATGGTTTATATCAGAGATAAATTTTATTACGATATATGAAATATGAAATTGAAACAAATATATATAAAACATAATAAGGGAATTAAATTCAAGATAATATATGGATCAGATCAATTTAATAATAATTACTAACATAAAAATAATATATTTTATCAAAATTATGTCCTCTTATTTAATTGAAAACAATAATCATAATTTTTTTACTTAATAAAAAGTTTTATTGTTAATGATTTGGAATCATATGGGTAAAATATTTAATCATGGAATTATTTGATGATAAGTGTCTACAAATTCAATGTATAGATTTTAATATGTAAAACAACATTTTCTAGGAATTTTTTACATTATATAATGGTATAGTATTTTAAATTAAACATATTCAGTTATTTATAAAAATTTAATATTATCATGGCATGTTAATCTAAGGAGAATATATTTAACAAAAATTATAGAGTTTTATTGTGAAATGATCTAAAATAATAAAATAGTTTTTGTTGTTATTTGATAATTAACTCATTTGGAATATATATATATATATATCTACATAATCAAAAATTATAAAATGTAATAGTAAAATAGTATTTAAATTTTTAGAAAATGTTTCAGACTTTTTTGGGGAAGTAAAAAATATATAAGAATGGTCATGAATAAAATATTGTCTTAATATATATATATATATAATTATAATTATAAAAAATGAAAAAAAATGAAATAAATGAAATAAAAGATGTTGGGTCATCTTCTTCATTCTACAAAAATTTTGTAGACACCCCCTTCATCATCACCCGATTACCCACAACCACTCATCACTACCTTTTTGATGCCTTCTCCATCACCACCACACATTTGGAGTCACACACCTTCAAAACATTGCAACATCATGATCCTCCTTTTGGGAATGTTTATCATCATTTGAAATCATTCCTATAATCCCAATCAAGTTTGTTTGGGTGTCATCTATTGATGGAAGATGTTCGAGATAAATATCATGGGGTAATTGGATTTTAATGAAGATAATATTAAAGAAACGTTTTCTCGAAGATGATAAACTTGTTGAGGTTTCACAGAAACTAGAGTTTATTTGAGTTGGATATCTAATTTTTGCTCACAAAATCATATATATATATATATAAGAAAAAAGATATTCATTAATCAACAAAACAATTGTAAATTGAAATAATATTAGTGTAAGACATCCATATATTTTTTTGATACTGTGACTGAATTAAATATTTGAATAAAGGTGTTGCAATATAGGAACCCCTAACATACAAACTCTGATAAGAAATGTGTGGTTAATTTCCATGACCCCTCCCTCCAAACATATGGAAATGAGGCGACAGATATAATGACCCTAATGTCTCACCTATAGCAATCCCCAGGTTAGAAAATAGCACATAGATTATAAAGATATCATAAAATGGGAGGAATTATCCTTTATAATAATATACGATCAAGGGATAATATGAATCATCCATAAGAAACGTCAAAAAATGATATAAAAAATGAGAAACCATCCCACATGCATGTATAAATAAAAATGATACCTATAAAGGTCTTCAAATATATAATACTCAAATATAAATCTAATGAAGTGACACAACAACAATCCAAATATATCATCTAGTAATATCCAACAATATCTATGTAATACTCTTAAAAACATGATAATTGCTTTATATAAGTACGGTGGGTGTAGAATATACACTGAAGGAAAATTGAAGTTTCATATAAACATGGAAAAAAAGGCATACTAATGAACCCCTGGGAAAATTGCATAAACAACAACATTTGAACCAGTCAACTATCCATCCCAACATCACCAAGGCATGCTCACCTAATAACGCAAGCTGCGTATAATAATATAATAAGAATTATATTGATAAATGGTTCCCTGCACCAGCTTCCCACAGATTTGATTCTATCATGCCCCAATTTCAAATTTCCTAGTGCTGTAATCTCTTCTGAATTACATATACACCCCAGAAGCGTGGTCACATCACATCATTCCCACAATCACCTAGGGCACCGCCCTATGACACGATCAAATCTCATATTTCCCTAACAACCCTAGGCCATCACATCACAACCAATGGAAAACCCAGAGTTTTAGAGAGTCATGAACATGATAGAAATCATTCTTTTTCCCTCCTACCATGCATGGAAACCACCATAATACAATCCATAGAATGGTCAGATCACATCTCACCCAAAACACCTCTGTCACCACCACATAGCATAGTGATGTCACATCTTAACCAAAAAACACCTGGGCCACCTCCACACATCACGGTCATATCATATCTCACCCAAAAACAGATGGGTTATCAGCTTGTGCACTAACAAACCATCAACCATCAAAACCAATTCATATCTACTATCATGGTAGAGAGAGAGGGGAAGAGTAGGTAGACAACCATCTATCCTTATCACCAGCTAGTTTGTAAAATCACCTCCCATGTGAATATATAGGTTTCATCACGTAGTTCTACATGTAGGTGGGATGCATATAGAAATCACAGGTTCTGTAAAAGTATATATGAATAGCCACATATAATTATAACTAATGAGTTCATAACCAAAAACTAACCTACTAAAAATATCACCACTTACGTTGTCACCTAAAAAATGAATAACACCACACATACCACAAGTCATGTCTTGCACCACCAACCAATCCCATTATCTACCAAATTTATTTATGTATTAATCATCATCACGTGAAACTGTAGAGTTCACTATTTATTTATACATTAGACATTTCCATCACATTAACTGAACCAAACCCTAGTAATTTCAATCATTATTAAATAATTATTTATTTTATCACTACCCAAGCTTCTATCACAACAGAAAAATACATCACAAGTATCTCACATTCCCCATCATATTGTCACCTCACCGCTCCCACAAGCATGACCAAACAAACAACCACATTCCTCCCTAAAAGTGCATCAAAACAAAAATCGGCTCGCTACACAAAAATCACATCCAAGAAACCACCACCTAACTGCCAAAATGCACAACCACACACCCAAAACCTAACAAACCCAAAATCAATACTGGACAACCACCACCTCACCACCACAAAAGCACGGCCAAACAACCACCACCTTGCCACTCCAAAATCATGGACAATTAATCACCACCCTGGTTTCCAAAATGAAGAACAACATCTCACCCTTTTTCCCCACATCTCATTGCTATCACACATCACGTTTCTCACTAGAATGGTAACACATCAAAGTCCATTTTAAATATTTAAAAAATGGTATTTTATCACATTTCGCATTATTTTAGGGGATTTATCACACAATCCACTGTCCTATTGAAAACATTTACTTATCCCAATATAAGTGGTTAGCCAATTTACATTTTATGTTGATATCACAAAAATCATAACAAGAACTATAATTAATAAACATTACATACAACCCAAAAATAGATTTCAATGGTCACAATTTTTAGTGTTATATTAAGATCATGCAATCTATCAAGTCACAATTATATGAAAGGTGAAAAATCATGCGAATCATTCCTGTTTTTCCTATTTAATTTCAAATAGACAATTATGTATCATTTATTAAGCTAGTAAAACCATCGCTCATAGATAAAAAAGAGTAAAACCCTCCCAAATTATATAAAATTAATTTAAATAAATGATTACATAACACAAAGACTAATTTTATAACTCACTACACACTACATGGTGAAGAAGAAACACCTTCAAACCAAAAATACACAATAACATCATGGATCAACCTGCACTACATCTAAAGATCATAAGAATGAAACGTAACACACACCCAAACCTAAAAACACACCACCAAAAAGATCATTGGGAAAAAATAAACGGAAAAAGACAAAAAGGAAGAGAAGTGATTACCACTGATCACTAACAAATAGCCACTAGAAATAACGGATCGACGTAAGGGAGAAGATGGATAGAAGGTCTCCTTAGAGAACCTAGTGTTTATTCAGAATGATACATGAAGGATTCAAGTTTGAATGAAATTAATTTACCATAAAAAGGGATTTAAAACCTATATCCCACAATTTTCATGTTGTGTAAACATTACATGACATTTAATTCATTGTTTTTTAGAAAATTTTAATATTACATAAAAATAGAATCACATAGGAATCATTTAATTACACATCATGAATTCAACTTTCATGATGTAAATCAATCTCATGGATTACCCCTCTCCCCACATAAATGTTTTGAACTTTCTGACATCACATTCTATGGACAATAAAATCAAATTGAGTAAATAATACATGATTTTTTTTATCTACTTTAGCATTGATGCACCTCCAACAACCATTGAACCTCTTCAAAACTTCAAAGAAACACCTCCACCACTGAAAACAAGAAAAGTAATTTTTCCTGAATAAATGGACCATTATATCAAATATCTCTAAAATAATTCTCTCCCTCAGGAATCCAAAACAAATCCTGGAAGGAAATGGTTCTGAACATCCAACTCGGGAGATACCTCTCATGGATCTCATCATACCTTAAATGCTACCACTAGCCAAACACAGAAAATTAATGTCATCAAAAACAACTCACACAACATCATCACTATACAACCACATCACCATGACCTCCACAACCAAAAAAACACATATTCCCTAGAACAAAACTCATAGAATTATATCTTTCATGTTAATATATTATCTATCATGGTGGAATTGACGCATCCTTATAGGTCTTACTGCATCATATTATAATATGTTTGAATTGTAGGTTCCAGGCATAGCGGAAGCGCATTGGCGGGTGTATCAAAATTTAATTTCAGTGTTAACAAGGATCAATATGATATCCTTCATGATAATAAAACACCATATCTAAAAAATAGAATGAAGAACAAAAAAGAAAAATGGGAGATCTGAAACCATAAATTGGATAATCATATGTTGATTATAAATAATTTAATTAATTGACAAGAACTGCCTTTTATGACATTCTTTCTTTGTTGATATTTCTGATCACTTTCAAATGTGATTCGTCAATTTGTTGTAGAAGCCAAGTGTATACTGATTTTAGTGTTGATCCACACACGCACCTTGTATCTCCAGACGTCGCCAAAGGAATCTCCATGTGCTAGTGCAGAGAAGACTTTCCTTGCATTGTCCACCTTAGATCGCCTTGGTCTGATGGTGGTGGATCTCTCTCAATCTTTAGAGTGCTCTTGCAGGAATATGTTCTTTTGGCCTTGAGATAATTCTGCATAATTGTTGTGCACAACGAATAAGGAAATGTGTGGGGGTTGTGAGGATATTTATAATTGTCTTTGAGGTTATAGAGTTATGAAAATAAATAAACATGTTACGCGTTTTATTTATTTCATTTACTCTTATTGAAAAACCCCCATGTCGATTCATTAATTCCATGGAATGCACCCATGCTAATTATAATAAATATCATTTAATAAAACAATATTATTACCAAAAAATCCCAACTGGAAAAACTACACAGCGTGTAATCATTAATACATGGCGTGTACTTGTTTTTCATTTCCTTTCAAAATGAAAACTACACTGTGTGTACATTCAATGTACATGGCGTGAATATCCCGTATTTCATTTTATTCATTCTCCCACATTAAAACTATTTATAATTCCTTAAATAATTATTAAACAAAATATTGGAATAAACAGTATTCTAGTTGAGATACTTGGATACACTGAGTGTGTGACCATCTAGGTGTCTTTGTTATTGGCATTAGTTGGGCTTTCCTAAAGTCCAAGATTACTATCTAGAAATGGGTCAAGGAACCCAAGAGAAAGAAGATGATTCTACATTGATGTGTAACCTCCTATGAACAATTACTATGTAATATAATCCAATTGTCTCAATATCTCTAATCTAGTTGGTTTCATGCTAGTTCCATCAACCCATGTGCTCAATTATTCTTTCATTGACTTCCCAAAATTGAACTCGACCATACCATACCATGGATATGGATTTATTTAGGCTATATCAATTCCATCAAATGGCCTGAGATATCTACCTCTATTATGAAATAGAAAGGAAAAATCTTTTCTCGCACTGTCTATTAATGCAGTATTACTCATGACGCACCCAACATATCCTACCTCGCTGCGAATAGTGTGTCATCATAGTTTTCATCAATACATCTAAGTGTGCGAGTTATAATACCCATTAATAATAATCTTAATATCTATTGACCAATACACATGTTCGTAGATAAGAACATCCAATGACACTATGAAATGTGGATTTTCTACTCACCGATCTCGTTATCATAATATCCTCCTGGATATTACCAAGGGCACACACCATGAGAAGGTGCCTCAATGTTTTATGAGTCGTAACCCCAAATGACCTGTATTATTTTTTTCCCTAAAAGAACATCATCCGACCATAGAACATATATTCATGAACAATGCTATGTAACTTTTGGGGTCTCATCATAGTAGTGATCAACTATGTCCCTTTAATGCAACAACTATCCTTAGGACATTATTACATGCGTTGTCAAGCAGATGAAAAATCAAGATGTTATAGGTTATATACTAATGAATAAAGTATAAAGTAGTTGGTTCTAGGCCACCAACTCCAATAGACTCCCACTTGGACTAGAGTCAACTTATAACAACATTTAACCTACTGGCTATCACATTATATTAAAGATTCTATTGAGATAGGACATTACTCATGGGGTCCACCACATTCTCTTCTGTGGACACTCTACTCACTACAACTTCACCCCATTGATTGAAATCCCTCAAGAGGTGATACTTATAGAGTATATGCTTTGTCTATTGATGTGACCTTGGTTCCCTTGCAATAGACACTGCTGCAGTATTATCACAATACAACATGATAGAATCATTACTACTAGGAACCACCTCAAGCTCCTAGAATATGCTCTGAATCCAGATGGCTTCCTTGGATGCATCAGAAGCCACTATCTATTCAGACTCCACTATAGAATCGACAAAAACTGGCTGCTTTGAACTCTTCCAGCTCACATCTCCTCCATTAAGATTGAAAACATATCCAGATTGCGACTTTAGATCGTTTGGATCTCTAGGAAAACCAGCATCAGCATACCCTTCCGATGACAGGTTCCTCGTCTCCTCCATACACAATGAACATATCCTTAGTTCTTATCAAATACTTAAGGATTGTCTTAACAGTTGTACAATGTTGTTTTCCTGGATCTTCTTGATATCTTCCTACCATTCTTAGTGAATATGAAACATCAAGCCTGGTACATTACATGACATACATGATGGATATTATAGGCGAAGTGTATAGGATCTTACTCATTCTATCTTTCTCTTCTTGTGTCTCAGGACACATTTTATTAGAAAGATGTAGGCCATGTGACACTGGAACCAATCCCCTCTTGGATTTTCCCATACTAAATATCTTTAGTATCTGGTCAATGTATATACCCTGAATTAGTCTAAGTAGCCTCTTGGATCTATCACAAATGACCTTGATCTCAAGAATGTTGGCTTCTTCACCTAAGTCTTTCATGGAGAAATACTTTTTCTACCAGTCCTTAACTGACTGTAAGACTGGAACATAATTTCTAATAAGCAATATGTCATCAACATATACTACTAGGATAATTATTTCATTCCAATTAAACCACTTATAAACACATGGCTCTCATTCGTTCAAAATGAAACCACATTCATTTATGGCTTCATCAAAGTTGAAGTTCCACGATCCGGAATCTTTCTTTAATCAATAAATGGATTTCTTCAACCTGCAAACCCATCTTGATTCACCTAGTTTCACAAACCTTTCTAGTTGTGTCATAAAGACATTTTCCTGAAGGTTTCTATTAGGGAATGTTGTTTTGAAATCCATTTTATTAGTCTCATAGTCATGGTAAGCTACTATGGAATGTATGATTCTTATGGATTTAAACATGGAAACTGGCAAGAAGATTTCATCACAGTAAATTCCTCGATGTTGTATGAATCCTTTAGCCACTAACATTGCTTTATAGGTGCTAACTTGACCTTCCATGTCCTATTTTCTCTTGAATACCCATTTGCATACAACATGCTTTATATCAACTGGCTCATCGACCAGAACCCAGACATGGTCCAGAGACATGGAATCTATCTCAGAATTCATAAATTCGATCCATCTTGTATCTTCTTAGCTTTCTACATCTTCCATTTAGAATATATTTTCATCATTTTCCAACAATAATGATTCACCATCATCGATGAATATGAAACCAAATCTCTCTGGTTAATTTCCTCTCTTGAGATCCTACACAGTACTTATATTTCTAGATCCTCTTCCACGGGGACCTGAGGAACTTGTTTCTATACCAAATGATGTGTAAATTGAGCATAAAATTTGTCAAAGTCAATCTTTCTCCCATTATCCTTTTTGAGGATGTGTTCCCTCTCATGAAATATGGCTTTCCTGATGACAGACAGTTTCTTGTTTGAATGGTTGTATAGGTAATATCCATTCATTTCCATGGGATATCCTATAAAGATACACCTCATACCCTTGGGTGTTAATTTTTTCCTAAGAGAGTCTTAACAAATTCCGAGTATTTACATACATGTGTGTTTGGAAAAATGGGTTTCATTCAATTCCATAACATGGAGGGAATTCCATTTGCAGCCTTCTTTGGTACTCGATTTAATGTTTATGTTGCAGTCTGTAATGCATATCCCCAAAAGGATAATGGAAGATCCGCATGACTCATCATCAACCTCACCATGTCTAACATGGTGCGGTTCCTTCTTTGACTAACACCATTCCACTATGGTGTATTAGGAGGAGTGAGCTGAGATAGAATCACAGACTCCCGTAGAATAATGATGATCTCTTGGTTCATATATTCTCCACATCTATCTGATTAAAGCTTCTTTATCATCTTACCAAGCTGATTATCTACTTCATTCATGAATTCCATACATTTATATACGTCTTTTGACTTATACCTCATTATGTATATATATCAATATCTACTCAAATCATCAGTTAAAGTAAAGATGTAAGAATATCCACCTCTATCTTCAATTATAAATGGTCCACACACATCTATGTTCACCAATCCTAGAAGCTCTATGGCCCTTTCACCCTATCCACAAGAAGTCAGCTTAGTCATTTTTCCTTGTAAACAAGTGTGACATTTATCAAGTAGTTTTAGCTTAGTAGAGTCTAAATAGCCAACTTGGCATAGCATTTTCAAGTGCATCTCATTTACATGACCGAGATTGTGATGCCACAATTGGGTGATGTATGAGTCATGTGAGTTTGTTTCGTTATCGATTTCAAAAAATTGCTTTTCGTAAATTAATACATGCAAACCATTATTTTAATGTGCCATACGATAACATATGTTGTTCTTATAAAAGTGAAAAACCATATTTCCAAAAATGAAAATAAATCCATCCATATCCAAAAAATATACAAAAATTATGTTCTTTGTAACACAAGGCACAAAATAACCATTATGTAAAACCAAAATCATCCTAGTTGGAAATTAGAGGTGGTAATTGCCAATGGCTAACGCAGCCAGTCTTGCGCAAAGATTACACTCGATAACAAACACACCTTTAGCGTCCCCACGCTTCTGGGTGCATTTCATCTTCTTGTGGCCTTGCATTCCCCATGAAAAACATACTGCTTCCCATTTCTTAACCTGCCTATGGATCTTCCCCATCTTGGAGGGATGACGCTCGGGGACTTCAGACTGTTTAAAAGTCTTTGGCCCATTTTCCTAGTCCTTCCTTTTCTTATTCACCATAAGGATGACAGGTTTGTCATGCCCCATGTGCTTATCTACCTGGAACATTAAGGTCAGAAGTTCTGATAGAATGTTATCATTGTTTCTCATGTTTTAGTTGACAATGAAGCTAGATAAGGTCTTGGGTAGTGATGATAGGATGTGTTCTGTACACAACTCATCCAGGAATTTAATCCCTATCATGTCCAAGCGTTCAATGTAGCCAATGAGATTGACTAAATGAGGCCCAGTTGGTGCAGAATCTCAAAGTATAGTTGTAAAAAATCGTTGTAGATCTCATATCTCTTGTGTCTCACCTTATCTTGATAGATATCATTAAGATGAGACATCATGCTATACGCGTCCATGTTTTCATGTTTCTTTTAGAGCTCATTAGACATGGCCGATAGCATGAAACACTGGAAATATATGGAATCATCCATTAGTAAAATATAGAGAGATAATTCCTCATCACTAGACTCTTTCCTTGGAGAAACTGGATTAGTCTCTTCCAACACATATAATTTCCTCTCATGGAGAAGGATGGTGCATAAACGCCTCTGCCACTCCTGGAAATTGGTGTCGGCGAGAAGGTTTTCCTTCCTAAGTATAGTTAGAAATGACATGTTTGAAGTCATATTTCTTGTCGTTTCAAAAAATTAAAATGATTAGTGGTTTAGTACATTATTATAAAAACTGAGACAGATACATAATCTAATACATATTAGTCTAACATTATTTTATCAAAATCCAATATCCTTCCCCATTGAATTTTGAATATTCAGTTGCTTGAATATTCTTGTTGCAAGGATCAATATTTCCCATCGCATTACCCTTACTAGGGTTGGTAAAGAAACTTGAAGGGTTTTAGTTAGGCATTCCAAATTCCAACTACACTAACTTGCAACTCCTTGATCCGCTAAGTGGACTCCCCAATCCTAAAACCCTTTTATTTCATATTTCATCAACCTTTTCCTCTTGGTAACACCAAGTCCTGCTATGGCAGTCAACCCTTGATGCGAACCAAGTCATGTCGACACCAATCCTTGAATTATAATTCCTCGATAATTGAAAGCACCACAACTAGGGTTGGTCAAGCTCATTGAACTATTATCCGATTCTAACCAAGATTATGGAAGGCTATACCTAATTAATATTTCATTGAGGGATTTTATCCTTATACATAAATTACCAATTTATTATCTTTTATTACATGCTTTTTAATAATAAGTGGAATATAAATTAGTGATTAACCATCTGTAAGATAATATTTACGCATAAGATAGTTTTGTTTTAGTTCTATCTTGTATGCTTGTTTAATTCATTGATTGTGTGATCTTGAAAACACACCCACAATAAATAAACCATACAACTGATAGATATAAAATAAATGGTTTGTTCATGAGATTGTTCTATCAGTTAGTTTATCTGGTGGTTGATAAACTATCCCAAGTCTTAGGATAGAAACACATTGCTCATTTCGGGTGCGTGTTTACAACTTTCCACCTGTCCACCTTGGTATCATCATAGATTGGATTCACCTTGGCTATTGACTTGAGCCACCTCCCCTTTCTTGGGAGCTCCATCCATTACATATTCATTTATCTCACACGTAGGTGAGGGGTAAAATAGGTTTTTACATAAAAGAAACCATGGGTGCACATGCCCTACATATTAATTTGGAGAAGGCTTGCATGCCAACAAATTTAATTTAAATAAATAAATTAAAATAAACTGTTCACATACAATGGTTGTAGTCTAGCTCGTGATAATCCATACATGAAACGATATTTATGAATAAATAAAACTAGAATTTAATTATTTAATAGTTCTAGTTTAAGATAAATCGCACTCGAATCAATTAATTATGTTAAATTAATCAATCCTTTTATCTTAAACCAGTTTCTGAATTTCCATGAGATTCTCATCCATCATAATTTAAAACAAATAATATTCATTTAAGATTATCTTTTTATGTAACTTGTACCTTGGAGGAAACCCAGTGAATTCTCATTTATGGAGATATTAAATTAAACACATATATATATAACATCTATAACCTGTTGTGCCTCAGATTTACGCCGGCACTAGTGTGTACATCTCAAGGGTTTGTATAATATAATAATAAATTTTAATAAATCTGCGTAATTTGTATGAGTAAATGGCGTGTAGTTCCGACTAAACGGATTCTAATTTTGTTCACCGTCCAGCCGAAGTACACGCCCGGGGTCATGGAGTGTAGATGTACTTCAGAAATATTTGAAGTACATGGAGTTTTCAGTGGGACACATGTCATGTACTGTTCATGTTACATGGTTTCTGGTCAGGAAGCTATGTACGGGGTAAACGGTCAAACTCTAACCCGAAGGGACTACACACCATGTTCAGTTGACCACACAGTGTGTAATGTGGAAATCGTGTGCCACCTATTCGTGGTCAACACACAGTGTAATTTATGACTTAGGTATAATGCATTTACACAGCCTAAATTGGCGGATCAGTCCAATGCCTTGATCATAGACTACACGACATGTACTTCCTAATACATGCCGTGTATTATGGTGTTGTATGACCAGGAACATTGGCACCTCTGGATGAGATCTTCTATTTTATTTTCATCTAAATTAAATGAAAAAAATCGTTTCTGTGAGGTGAATAAGAAAAGATATAGGAGGAACAGATCTCGAGATTCAGAATTTAAAGAATGATTAACTTGAATTTAAAAAACTAAATTATTAAATGTGTAAATCAGCAACGAAAAACTAAATAGTTATAATCAATGATATACCCCATTGATACCACATGTAGGTTCTGAGCACAGTGGAAGAACATTTGTGGGTGTACCCAACATTAATTTTAGTGTTAACAACGATCAATCCGATATCCATCATGATAACAAAACGCCAGATATTTGGAATAGAACGAAGAATGAAAACGAAAGGGGGGAGTCCTGGAACCATAGATATGATCATCATATGTTGATTATAATTAATTTAATTAATTGAAAAAAAGTACCTTTTATGGTGTTCTTTCATCATTGGGATTTCTGATCACATTCCGATGTGATTCGTCATTTCATCGTAGAAGAAAAGTGTATACTTCCTCTAGTGGTGATCCACACGTGCCACCCATATCTCTGGATGTCGCTAAAGGAATCCCCTGGTGCTAGCATAGAGAAGACTTTTCTTGCATTGTCCGACATAGATTGCCTTAATCTAATGGGGGAGGATCTCTCTCTATCTTGAGAGCATTCTGGGAGAAAGGAGTTCTTTCTGCCTTGAGATAATTCTACAGAATTGTTGTGTACATCGATTAAGGAAAAGTGTTGGGGTTGTGAGGATATTTATAATCGGGTTTGAGGTTATATATTTTTGACAATAAATATGTGCATTGTGCATTTTATTTATTTCATTAACTCTTATTAAAAAACCACCATGTCGGATCATTAATTCCTTGACATGCGCCCAAGATTATTATAATAAATATCATTTAATAAAACAACAATATTTCTTCTAAATCTCGATAGGAAAAACTACACGGCGTGTAGTCATTAATACAATTTTTGTACTTGTTTTTCATTTCCTTTCAAAATGAAAACGACACGACATGTACATTAAATGTACACAGCCTAAATATATTGTTTTTCATTTTATTCTTCCTTAAACATTAAAAATATTTATACTTCCTTGAATAATTATTAAGCCACATTCAGGAATAATCTTTATTCTACTTAAGATAATTTGATACACTTAGTGTGTGACCCTCTTGGCCTCATTTTCTTTGGCATTTGGTTGGCTTGCCTAAATTCCAAGATTACTGCCTCTCAACGGGTCAAATAACCCATGAGAAAGAAGTTGATGCCACATTGTCATGTCACCTCATACGAACTCTTACCATGAAATACAATCACTTTGTCTCGATATCTCTAATCAAGAGGGTTGCATGCTAGTGTCATCACCCCATTAGCTCGATTATTCTTTCTTCAAATTCGTGGAATTCAACTCGACGATACCTTTCCATGGCCATGGATTTATTTAGGCTATATCAATTCTGTCAAAGGACCTGAGATATCTACATCCTTTTTGAAACAAAAGGGACAAATCCATTCTTTCATTATCTATTAATGCATTGTTACTCGTGAAGCACCCAACATATCCTACCTCGCTGCGAATAGTGTGTCATCATAGTTTTAGTCAGTACATCTAAGTGTGCTTGTTGTAATACCCATTAATAATAATATTAAATTCTAATTACCCATACACATGTCCATAGATAGGAACATCCAATGACAGTATGAAATGTGGATTTCTTACTGGAGGGTCTCTTCTCATAATATCCTCCTAGATATTACCAAGGGCACACACCATGAGAAGGTACCTCAAAGTATTATGGGTCCTCACCCTTAATGGCATGTATTTTGTTTTTCCCTCAAAATACATCATCCGTCCATTGAAAATATATTCAAGAACAGTGTTATGGCACTTCCGGGTTCTCATCATAGTAGGGATCCACTATGACCCTTTAATGCAACAGCTCTCCTGAGGACATTATGACTTGCATTGTCATGCAGAAGAACAATCAAGATGTGATAAGGTATTTATTGATGAAGAAAGTATAATGTAGTTGGTTCTAGGCCACCAACTCCAACATTAATTTGGAATCAGGTCCTCTACTTTACATATTTCAAAACATTATCAAACATCAAACATCCTAGAAAATATAAAATGTCATAAAAATTGATCTAAACAGCATATAAAAAACAAACCTGATTAATAGAAAACACAATACCACTCTTTGTATTGGGCACACATATAGGTATCTTTCCCATTAGTACATTCTTTTATAACACCATGTCTTCACAAAACATGAACCAAAGAAATAGTTCATCCACATAGTTCCTTCTCTTAGTGATGCTATATCTCTATTGGAAAATCCATGAACGTAGAATCATCTTTGATATTAAACCATCCCTAGTCAATGATATGAGAGTCACTGTGAAGATACTAACAAATCAAAAAATTTGGATGAACTTGTGGATCCTCTCTAGCCTCAGTGTTAACACCATTTGATACTTCACCTCAAAAAATCACCCCAACACATCAATGATCTAAGAAAACCTATTATAAATCTTACTCCCTTTTATATACCACTACTGCCAACATTGAGGGGAAACAATAAAGAACATGTGGACCCTAGCCATGAACTCCAAGGGCCTCTTCCTATGATCAACATAATATCTTGGTCGGTCCTTTTACTCTTTCATGCCATTAAAAACAAGATGAACATTCTTTTATGTTCTTTATACCACATGAGGACAAAAACTACATTATCCCCAACCTCAATCCATCAAAACAAATAATTAAATGATCGCCCATAAAATTCATCAAACAGAGTCATGTCAATTTATGAGTGATATTGATTATTGTAGAAAAATTGAATCAATCATGGGCATCATGGCCATGATCCGATGAAGTCTAAGATGCACACCCATAACATAACCTCTAGTATTTGGATAATCCTATCCATATTCCAATATGTATGGGGGAGGAAATTAGTATTGAATCATAGCCGAGTGCCAAAATCAGGTTGTAATACCCTCCAGACTCATGAGGTCAAACATTTATCCTAATTTAATAAAATGGACCTCATAACTCCATGAAACAACACCACCTCATTCATATACCTCTTGGCCAAATAATCCACTATTCCCAACTCCTTGATCACTAATAAGTGTGTTGATTTTTCATCCAATCCATGATCACCTAGATTTAATCCCAACATCCCTAATATCGAGGTAAATATGTGATGATATCCATCAAGATATCATCCCATTCCTACGTGGAAGAATCTAAAGGCTGCAATAAACTTCCATGAACTTGATATTAAACATTTACTTGTTGATCCTCACTAGAAAAAACAAAATTCCATTATAAATAAAAACACATAATACTATTAAATTTATATCACTAACGAGACAAAAAACATCCCATAAAACAAAATATGTTTTTGAACATCCTCCAACCGTCCCTCTAGAGAAACATCGTATCCAATGCGATCATGCATCACCTATTATTATGATCCTCCACATGTAGACTTTTCCACCTTCAGCATCAGAGAATACTACAACATCATATTAAAAAATCATAATATACCATCATCTACCCCACTATATGTGTGAATGGATTCCAAGTCCTCCATGGAACTCCATGCATCCCTGAACTCCTAAACAACATCCTTCCATGGATTCCAACACAAAACATCTTCCAAAAAATTCCCTTTTGAATGGTTTATTGATCTCCAAATTATTATCCAGAAAAAACTATATCCACCTCCAGTATCAAAAATTTAGATCACGCAGGAAAAATATATACCTCGTACTATTGGTATCCTTGAATATCACAATGCAGTACCCAATGAGGTAATGGCATCAAGAAATTTTCTCAAACACAACTCCTGCCAACATCAGATCATGGGTGGAATAGTTATTATATTGGGAATATAACTATCTAAGCCCATAAGAGATAAGTGTCCCCTAAAATATTAACACACATCCCAATCCTAGATGGTAAGTGTCACAAACTTCCTCAAACAGCACACCCTCTATGTGAGCATTGAACAACCTCACCATTAGGTAATTGAATGCTTCCTGGCACTAATCAGTCCCCACCAAGTCCGGACCTTCCTAGTCAACACAATATATTGGGATGGAACTTGAGATAAATCGGGCACAAATATCTAAAAATAGCCTACAAGACCATGAATCTTTTGAATCTCTTCCACGTTCATGGGTTCTTCCCAAGAATCAACTTCCTCACCCTTTGATGGTTCCACTACCACACCCTACCAACATGCCACATTCTTATTGAATTGAACCTCTTGATTCCAAAAAATACACATAGAGAGGTTTTTATAGTGATTTTGGTGTCGATGAACCAACAAGGTGGATCTAAATAAATCAGCATTATCCACCTATGAATTTAATTATATCATGATATTTCTGATGAATATGTCGATGAACCAATCATGGAACTCATATAACACAATGTTCATAATCCCCATGAACACAATTGATGAATTCATAACATTGAAGGACATGACTGCAAACTCAATGTGATTATACCTGCTTCTAAAGGGACTCGTTGTGATATCACCCTACTTCACTCTGAATTGTGATTTGCAAAATGTTTTCCAATATTATATAACCAACTCACCCCTCTCAAATAGTGAAATAAATCATTTATCCTTGGAAGAGTGTAAATCTTATTGACAATCACTGGATTCGACCTTTAATAGTCTTTGTAAAACCTCAAACTATCATCCTCATTCTCAGAGAACAATAGTATGGCACATCATAGAAACACATTCGTCTAGATAAAACCCTTCTAAATCATATCATCTATCCAAAGCCTCAGAAATATCAACTTAGAAGGTTCTATCCATTATGGTTCCATTGAAAATAGAGAATCATCATGCAGAAATCCAATTACAAACTCACCATCACATTGAGGTGGTAGAGTCATGACCTACTCAAGAAAAACGTCTTTAAACACCCCAAAACCCCTATGGACCTCCACTATCCTAGCCTCAAATAATTCCACAGAGAATTATTCCAACAAGGTAATAAGGGGCATAACATACAAACTTCCCACCTCACAACCCTAGTCTCTGATGAAAACCATAGGCTAGCCATCTATATCTGAGCAAATGACACTCTTATGGAAGCATTCAATAATATGACCCATATAATAAAATCATTTTATTATAAGGATAACATTATTTTACTTTATCTATTTAAACAATGAATCCCCACTTGACTGATGTGGCCCCATCATTAGTCTACACCCCTGGCACGCATAAAAAAAGTTTGTCTACCCTCTGAATAGCGTAACCAATACCAAGGGAATGGGACTCCACTCTATATCTAGTACATGTGCACAAATTAAGGTGGCTGAAACAAATTATTGTGGATATATTGAATAAAAAAGGCATAAAAGGGTACTGAACCAACAAGTTTTACCACAGACAATCTCTTGACCATCTGGAATTATTGCCTCCACTGTGTGCAACTGACTACACCCAAATAATCCACATCTCTATTGATGATAACCTCCATGACCACACATAGGTATAGGCACTTGAAGACAAATAACATCTTGTTTTTGGGCTATACCTTCTCTATCTACCCTTGATAAAGCATAACCCTATTTCCCATGTGACTAAAACTCTCTCACTAGAAATAGCTGTTGAGGTCGACAATGAACTAGTGCACCTCCACCAAACTGTGCTCAAGGAACCAATGGGATTTGGTTTTAGAAATAGCCACAACCCCCATAACCAAAAAACCCAAGGCTGGTATCTCCATGAAATGAATGCAAACCAGTAGAATCAAAAATCTAAAAGGGAAACTAATGAGCTTAACTCACCTCTAGTCAAAACCTCGAATGTCCTGGTGCCTGAGACCATCCATGGACAACTCTGCTCCTTGAAGAACCCTACTTGATACCCTCTCATTTAAAACCTCTTAATTATTTCATCTATTTGATCACCTCCACCTTTATGTGAACCTATAGAAACATTTAACACATTATAGGAGTAACTTCATACTATATATAAGGATGGAGTGACTCCTCAAGATGTATCACATGGGTCAAATAATCTAGATGTATATCTTGGAAAATTCATATAAGGTACTAGAAAATGATTCCTAACTCCCACACTGGAATACTCCCCTACTGAAGGGAATGAAACTTCAGCCTCTTTACTCCCTTCATGGTTTATGAAAGGAACACTTATAGAAAATAATTCTGATAGTTGACCCATGAAACAAATGTATCCTCCCAGTCACCCAGATACAAAATCCACCGCTGATGCATAGTTCCCCATATCCAACTATCTATGACAAGGATCATGAATCCCACTATGGCTCATATCAAAATGAAAGTGGTCTCAGGATCTTCCATATATATATCTCTGTCTCCACATCTGAAACATTGTCATCATGCATCCCCAAATCATGTTGCTGAATATAATGAAATACCCTATGCTAAGCCTCATCCTCCTCTACAAGATCATCCCAATGGTGATTAACCGGATCATCATATTGAACCCCATCATCCGGAGCCACACGTGAATGAATAGAATGATCCATTCATAAAAACAAGAATAATTTCATAAGACCAATAACAAGTAAATTTATTTAGATTCATTTTAATTCACATTATTCAATTTAACCTCCCAAAAATAACCCAACTCAAATAAGAACACAATTCACCATGATGTAAGTATTTCTCCTAGGTATCTACCCAAAAAATGTACACCTTACATGGTAATTCAATAAGATTAGATATGTGCATTAGATCATGGGGGGCCCCAAAATCCCATTTCTTATATAGTCTCCTTGTCTTATGTCACAAATAAAGGTTTACTGGCACCATTTCCATACCAAAAAATTTAATCATCTCTATTCCTAACTTAAAAAAATTTCATATCTCTCAACAATAACCATTGATACAACTCTATCACGACCCCTCCTTCAAAAGATATCGTAATGATGGTATAGAGATAATGACCCCTAAGTCCTGCTATGGGTAGGCCCCAGATTGGAGACTACCAACTATGGTATAAAAATATCATAAAATGTGATTCATTTCCCCCTATAATAAAATAAGATATAGAGATAACATGAATCATCCAAAATAAACTCTATGAAATTACATAAAAAGAAACCAAACCAATCCCACATGTATGTATAAATAAAACTAATTTTGTTAGAGGTCTCCCAAAGTAATATACAAGAAGTAAAGCTAATGGAGTGACACAAAAACTAACCATGATTTGAGATCTGAGATATTAATGCCAAAAACAGTCCATATAATCCTCCTGGAAACATGAAAATCATTTTATATACATAGTGTGAGAAAACAATATAATTTGTAAGGAAACCAAATTCCCTATTTCACATGTAAACGAATCATAATAATGCACCCATGAGAAAACTGTAAACCAACAGCACCTAAAATATTCATCTATATATCCCAACCACACTAAGGAACACTCAATAAATAACACTAGGAATGTATAATAAAATATTTAGAATCATATCGCTAAAGGGTATACCACACAACTTTCCCACTCATTTTCCACTCTCACACCCAAAACCGTACATCTCAAAACTCCCATATCTTTTGAATAAAAACTACAAATTCCCCGCAAACACAGTCACAACACATCATGACTATATACACCTAGGTCACTACACCACAATATGGTGACATATTATCCTTCCCGAAGACATCATGGTCATAAAAGCACAACAACTTCCATAACCAGAGTAGTAGGGTGTTCTGAACATGAAGGACATAAACCTCATTCCCTCCTCTTACTTTGAAATACCTCAACCATAAGCTTCCCCATAGTATGGTCAGAACACATCTCACCCTAAAATACCTATTCCACCTCCCCACTACATGATCAGGTCATATCTCACTAAAAAACACATGGTCTTTCACCTTGTGCACTAATAGCTTTTCATCCATCACATCTTGTGCATATCTACTCACATGGAGGGCATAGATGGGAAGATCATGTAGCCATTTATCCATCCTCATCACCAGGATGTTGGAAAAAACACATCTCCTGTGAACATATGAGTGTTGTCATGTAGTTCTTGAAGTAGGTGGGGTGCATATAGAAAGAACAAGGAATGAAAAAATAAATATGTATTTCCACACATCAACCCAACATATGTGTTCACAACCAAACCCTAACCCACTCACACCATCACCACTTTATCTACCATGTAGAAATACATAACATTACACAAACCACAAGACATGTCTCACATGCAAACCAATCCCATTATTCAGCCCATCAATTTCACTATTAAACATATTCCGCATTAAACAACTCAACCTGTCATTTATTTATTCATCAGTCATTTATAACAAATTTACCAAAAAAACCACAACCATTCCAATAATTTTTAACAAATTATTTATTCCATCACTATCTGGGATTTAGTCACAATGCAGACTCATATCATAACCTGCTCATCCTCCCCAACATACCATCGCATCACCCCCACCCCCAAAGCACATCCAAACAAACCACAACATCACAACTACAAAAGAATGACAAAACAAACACCACCTTGCCACCCTAAACCAGTGAAATACAACCAACACCTCACCCCCCAAAAAGTATATCCGAAAAACCACCACTTCACCACCCCAAAATCAGAGCAGAACTACCACCACCTCACTACCCCAAATATGCAGCAAAACAACCACCACACTACCACCCCAAAATAATGGACACTTATCACCCTTCATCTCCAAATCACATCACAGTCACACCTCACCACTTTACATGAATAACAACACATAAAAACATATCAATGACATTTTTTCATATTTAAAAATTTGGATTCTAAAATATTTCAATTTATTTTTGGGGTCTTATCACCCAAACCATAATCATGGGGAAACCATTACATTAGAAAAATATATATGGTTATCCAATTTCCATTTTAGTTTGATATCATAAAAACAAAAACAGAAATATTAGTCAGAACACAAATCATCAAGTTAAAACAATCCCCAATGGACGATAACTGTCCAAGGGGAATAGAGCTCGTACAATCCATCATATAAAAATAATATTAAATATATGAAAGCATGAAAATAATTCCATGTTACCTGTCACGACCCGACCTCGGGGCCCGTGCCGTGACTACCCCAAGCCCGCCTTCCATAGGCCAGGGGCTGGCGACTAGCACCAAGGCGTAAAATCCCGGTAAACAGGGAAGGCATTGCCTTTAGAAGTAACAACCACCTCAGAGTCAGCAAGCGGAAAGTAACTACAAGTGCAGAAAAGTAAAGGGGGCCGGAATACAAGCCCAACTGAAAGTACAACTGAAAAGTAAAGAACAACAACTGAAGAAAAGACGGCGGCCTCGTGTCGTCCACTGGCAATCCCACCTGAAGGGTGGGTACAGATAGCCTCCAGGCTCCTCGGGTCCCACGTCCGCTCCGAGCACGTCCCGCCCAGTGGTCCACCTCCAGGTACCGTCCTGCTCCACGCCCCAACCGTGATCAGCGCTGTCCATCGTCTGCAACCAACACAACAAGGTGCGGGCATAGCCCGTGCAGGGGTGAGTATACGCTACTCAGTAAGGACCCCGAGACCCCCGAAGGTCTCCCGAAATCCACAAAGGATACAGCACAATAGAAAGATGCAATCACGAAGTAACATCTGACTCGACTCAGGTATATGCCCATACATATACCTAAGTCCCCAATTCCAGCTCTGCTCACGAGCTCAAGAACAACTCAATCCACGCAGGAAAGCAAGAATCAAATCCACAAGGAGAGTAAACAGTAAATCCACATAGGATAGTTCAACACAATCCACAAAGGAGAGTAACATAAGATTCAGCTCAACCAGGTATACTTTTTCAGATGACGTCAAAGATGATCACTGATCCATCTAAGACGTCGGACCCACGAAGGATCGATAGGTACTAACCCCCGCAAAAGACCCACACAGGATCGGGCTCACACAGAACCTGTAGGCAGTGGCTCACACAGAACCGGTAGTAAGGACCCACATAGGATCGGGCTCACACAGAACCTGTAGCACTGATCCACGTGGGATCGCTGAGTGCAGTAGTCGACGCAGTCCACTGAGGATCTCTGCACAGTCGTCGCCGTAGTCCACGAAGGATCTCTGCTCTGCCGTTGCCGCAGTCCACGGAGGATCTCTGCTCTTCCGTCGTCGCAGTCCACGGAGGATCTCTGCTCTGCCGTCGTCGCAGTCCACGGAGGATCTCTGCTCTGTCGTCGAAGTCAAAGCCAGCGCTAGGGTTCCCGCACACAGCGAGCTCGTTTAGGAGGGTCCGCTCCACGAGCCGAGAGGCTGATACATCAACTGACACGTAGTCCGAAGTTGATGTATCCAAAAGTTCCGTATCGACCACAGGATCTCAACGCAACAGACGACGCGTCAATCGGACGTCCGGTCTGAGAGTTATTGGCATTTTTGTCCCAGGGGCCCGGTTGGTTTTTAGGGCAAAACCAACCCGACCGTACTCCGCCTGTGTCCGATCCTCGGGCGGAGTATGCCAAAAGTTCCGTCTCACTTAGAGGAAACTACCACAGCTGACGGTACGTCGATCGGACGTCCGTAGCTCAAGTTATGAGCGTTTCCGCTCAGAGGGCCCGGTTGGTTTCGTGTACGAACCAACCCGGCCGAACCCAAAGTCTTCCGAAACCTTGAGTGTAATATACCGAAACGACCGAATCGATCCAAGGATCGCGTAGCCGCTGACGGTTCGTCAATCGGAGGTCCCAGGCCCAAGATATGGGCAAAAGACCGAAGAAGGCCCGAAAACGGGGGTTCTGGGCCCCGGGCGACCCGGCCCGAGCCCCCCCTGGGTCGGCCGATCCGGGTCGGCCCGAACCGGGTTGGCCCGACCCGGCCTGACCCGGCTAGGCCGGGTCCGGTCCGGCCTGGGCGCGGCCCGGCCGACCGGACCGGCCGGCTCGGCTTCGGCCGAGCGGCAGAAGTAACCGCCGCGGGTTTGACCCGCAGCTTAGGTGGAACGCGGCCCCGCGGGGGGCCGCCTGTCACGCGGACGCGGCCGGGCCGCCGCGTCCCTCCCCGGTTCTGCGCGGCCGCGGAACCGGCCGCCGCCGCCGCGGCTTCAGCCGCGGCAGATTTCCTCCACGGCGGCGCGCCGGGCGCCGCCGCCGCCTTCCGCGGGCCGCAGGAGTTGCTCCGGTGGCCCGTTTTGCCTCCCGTCTGCGCCGTTGCTCCTCCCGGGGGCCGATCTTCACTGCGGGATCAACAGATCTCCCCTGCCGCACGGTTCGTCGTCGTCTGCCAAATCCGCACAACACAAAGATCGGAGGAGGGTTGTCGGGTCTTGTTCGTTAGACCCGCACCCTCCGCGTTAGTCATAAACTCAACGGGAGGAAAAGAAAATAATCAACAACAATTTTAAATAAATTAAAATTAATCGGAGATCAGGTTCTTTAATTTAAAAGAACAAACACGAGAAAGAATCATCGAGAAAAATAAACCCCTACCTTGTCGTCGTCGTCGGACGAGAGGTCATCGCGGAATCGCTCGTCGTGGAAGAGACGTTCGTCGCACCGCGGGAAAAACGTCGCGCCGACGATCTCCGGATCTAGAACAAACGGATTTAATTAATTAAATCCGTTGTTATTGAAATTAAAAAAAAAGGAGAAATAAACGATCCGATTCTCACCTTAGTTGCCGAACGAGGATCGGCCGCGGAAGAAGAGGCGTCGCCGAAGAACGTCGCGGGTAGAGCTCGTCGACGTCGCAGATCACGGTGTGCGTCGTCGAATTCCGGTCACCGGCGTTCTTCGCGTTCTTCGCGTTCTTTGCGTTCTTCGCGTTCTTCGCGTTCTTCGCGTTCTTCGCGGAGAGGGTGGAGGCTCAGAGGAATTGCACAACAAAAGCAATCCTCCAAAATAGACAAGTTTTTCTATTTTATTATTTTGCTAACAAACGCAAAACGCGTAAGTAACGACCCATTAAATTCGTTGAATTAATTCAACGAATGAAACAGCCCATTTAATTCACGAAATAAACCGCCCAATTAGATGGTCTGTTAAGAAATTAAAGAAAACGCGTCGGTTGACTTTTCAGTTACTTTGACGGGTTTTCGCGGGTGCGTTACTTAGCAAAAGAAACGGCAGGGCTCGTGCGGGCCCCACCTCACAAATATCCTAACAAGGGGTAGGATATTTCCGGATAGCACCCTATCCGCTTTAACTCAGTTCAAGTGGCTTCCAAGTGACTTCCAAGCAGCTTAAGTGAAATAAAATAAAGTTGTCGCACAAACTTTATTTTATTTCTGACTTAAAGCCCCAAAATTTAAAAACCACGTCTGAGCAAACGCAACTTCGGAAGAGGCGTTTCTAAGCAAATACCGGCGCTGCGATTTCATCAGTGCCCTTAGAATTCGATTCTGGGCACCGGTTCAAAAGATAGAAAAACCCGCTCGTCCGTTCACTGAACGTACCCGAGCCAAACTTCAGAAATTGATTCCGGGCACACCGGGCCTCGGAATCAGGTGCCGTCTGAAGCTGCGCTCTTGTAAAATTCCAAAGAAAATTAAGAAAAAAATTTCCTTGAAATTTGCGGGTCTTTACATTACCCCTTCAATTTTAGTTAGAAAATTATTTATCATTGATTAATTCAACACAACCATCTTTCGAAGATAATCATGAGTAAACTTCTCCTGAATGGTACATAATATAGAGAGTAAATGGATTCCCTACATTAAATAATTTATTTTAACTCAATTCAAACTATAGGTTGAAGAAGAAATTCCCATAAACCACAACTGCAGCATGAGATCATAGATCAACCTACACTGTATCCAATGATCATCAAAACATAACCCAAATAAAACCCAAAACAAAAACCTCATCACTATAGTGCATCCTAAATTTAATAACAAAGTAAAACAAAAAAATGATTATATGTTCTTACCACTAATCTCTATTGAACAACCACTAGAACCAATGTATCTGTGTAAAGGATAAGAGGGATAGAAGGTCTCCTCAAGGAACCAATTTTTTTTGAATGACTGGGGAGGAATCCATGAAAAAATGAAAATAATAAAAAGATAAAAAGTTATTTAAAACTAGGATCCCGCTATTTTCATGTCATGAAAACATTATATAACCTCTAATTCATGATATTTTTGAAAACATACTCTTTCATGCAAAATCAAATCACCTTGACATTATTTAATTACATATTGTCAATTCTACTTTCACAATGTTAATTTTTCTCATGGATTCCCCCTCAACCCACCTATAACACATGAATATACGACATCACAATCCATGAATATGAAATTCATATCATGTAAATAATACATTATGTGTATTTATATAAGGATCTATACTACATCTCTAACCACTGAGAAACCTCCTCAAGCATCCTCTAAAACCCCTCTAAAACCTAAAACTGACAATGTAATGAGATGAGGGAAACCCATTACATTAATTATACTTATGTATAAAAGGAAAAATACTGGAGAAGAAATTCATCCCTAAGTCATTCTAAAATTCATGAGGTTGATAGCTTTCTAAGATGGAAAAAAAGATGAAGACAGAACTAATCATTGATTATTGACAGATTCACACATATTACTAGAAAATTAACTATATATATATTTATTTATTTTAAATGTTGGATTTAAAATGGTCCCTTTTTTGTTCATGCATTGACACATAGAAAATATTCTTATGAGTGTGAATTTGTTTTGATGTTTCTAAGAGAAAGAGGTACATATATAGTGATGTATTTTAGAGGGTTGTTATGTTTTAGGGAAAACCTTTAAGAGAACGAATTTTTAATAAAAATTACATCCATATTTGGTTAGAATTAGAGGAAATTGTAAATTCCTTTTAAATTAATAATTTTATGCATAAAATATTTTATTTTAAAATTATTATTTTAGTTAACAACATTTTCAGAATCCCTACAGAAAATTTCCAATTACCTCTTGTAATGGGATACAATCTTTCCACATTATATTTTTTTCATAACATGATTTAAATAAGAATGATTTTTTTATTGAATAAGAGGATTATTTTAATATTAATTACAATTCCAAATTTTGTATTAAGGTGTTTAAATTAATCATTTTATGTGTGACTGTTTTCTTATTTATTATTTTAGGTGAAAATTATTTTTATTAAAACATGTTTTTTATGGAAGTAATTTTTCATACATTAAGTTTTTCATCAGGGATTTTATTTTTGTTTGAAGTATTGTATGGGTATGAATTATTTTATTCTGAATGGCATTACATGTATACATGAAAATCATTTGGATTCTAAAAAAATTAATTTCGTTCTATCTAATGAAATAAACATATTAATATATATATATATATATATATATTTGTGTTATGGGTGTTTAATTATATATCAGTGTGTATATATAAATATACTCATGGTTATTGTCTGTAAAATAGTTTTTTAAGGAAAAATCCATTGAAAAACAAAGTAAAAGTCAAGTTATGAAATGATTAGTAACATTTTGAATTCGGACATCATAAATAAGTGGAGGGATAATGAGTAAACCAAACCTTCAAGGGGATATTTCCCTCATTTGATGAGTTGTCCCTATATAGCCTTAAATCTTCTATGATTTCTCATAGGTTTTTTCAAGCGTGTCAACCATTTTTCAAAAAAAGAAATGGATTTTTTTTAATAACAATTAATTATTTTTCAAGTATTGTAATTTTCATTAATATTTTGTTTTTATGTTATTCCGGTATTTTATTCAATGCATGTTATTTAAGATAATTGGATTTTAATTTTCAAATATTTCCTTAAAATACTATTGAAATTAATATTTGTTTGAGAAATCATTAGAGATTTTTAAGGGGAAACTGAAATTTATGTCTAAACATTATTTTATTTAAAATAATGTTTTTCGTTTTTGATGGGATTTTTATCCAAAGAGAGTTTTTTAGTTTTAAAAAATTGGATATTTTTATTTTAAAACCCTATAGAATGATTTTTAATCACCACAATTTTTAAAAATATTTTTAAGGTGATTTTAGATGTGTATGAGTTATTCTAGAGACAAGTATTAAATATGTGTATTTTAGTTAGAGAAATGCCAGAGATATATTATGAATATTTATATTTGGAAAATATATGTATCTTTGATTGAGTTATTTTTTTAAATATTCTTAATCTTATAAATCTTGAGAATGAAAATATCCTCATAAATATAAGAACTATATGTATTTGAGTGATGTTAAATATTTTAACTTAATAGAAAAATATACAGTGTTATCAACACCATATCCAGGAGAGCGGGTTTGGGGTGTCCTGGTCAATGGCTCTGTGAGTAAAAAAATAATAGATCATAAATGTTATTTGGTTCTCCAAAATTTATTTAGAGATATTATTGAGTGGTTTAGAGATTTTCTTATTTTTTTAACTCTTTCTGTATTTACCATTTTACTAGCACAATTACTTATTATCATTGTTAATTAATTTCATAACCTAAATCGAAAGAACAATTATTGTATAATTGGGATATTCTTATTTAAAATATGAAAATAATTTTATAAAAACAATTTTATAAGAGTTTTACAAAGTTAATTTTAGTATTAGTGTGCATAATTCATTAAAATGTTTCTTAGAAAATCAAAATTTTATTATTAATTTTTATATTTATGAAAAAATTATAATTTATTTTGATTTTAATGACATAAAATTGGTTTTTATAATTCTATTAAAGGACATGAGGCTTACAAATTAATCTAGAATTGATCAGCCTCATTAAAATGATAAATTAGTATAAAATATTTGAAAATAGTTTTTATATTAGAATGTAATGTTAAATATTTTCTAAGAAGCTAAAAAAAGGTTTTCTAGGGATAAAGTTACTTTAAAATTAGTAATTTAAATTTTTAAGTACCTTTTTTATCAATTATAATTTTATATAAACATATAGGTGTTTCTTATATAATATTAATGTCAAATAAGTTATAGTTTTTATAAAAGCAATATTTTCTAATATTCACCTAAAAATAGTTATTTCAGAAAATTCCCAAAATCCATACTTCGCTAATTTTGAGATCCTAAATTAAACATAAAATATTAATTTTATCTAATTAAAATTATAACTTTTATGAAGTTTTTGTTTTAAATGAAATATAAAATTAAATTAAAAACTAATATTCATTAAGTATATCATGTTTGAACATCAAGTGTCTATAATATTATTCCATGAAAATTTATAATTTAAAATGTATTAATATATTAATTAATATGTTTCAATGTCATATATTAACATAATAATCATTTAAATTTGATCAGTTTAATATATATATATATATATACATTAAACATCTATTTAAGAATGGAAAATATTTTTTAATGTTAAATCATTTTAATTATTTATCCACTAAAGATATATATTTTTAATTGATTGCTATATATTTATTTAATATTGGTTTTATTCATATTATAATTTTTTAATTAGGTTTTTCTAATCTGTTTCCTCATTACATATATGAAAAATATATTAAGGTTGTTTTTATTTAAGGAAATTTTACAGTGAAATTATTGTCATTACAATGATTCCATCACCGAATTGGAAGGGAGAATATCTAATCTATCCTCTTTATCTAGAAATGAATTCAAATATTCCATCCCTCTCAACTCCTATGATAAACTGCAATCCACTTACTGGGTTCTCTCTCTCCCTAATCTTTCTTGGCCAAGCTAGATCGTCGATGTAGAGCTCTACCCATGCGAAATTAGGTATCCCATTATTGAAATAAGTTCACATCATGGTAAATGATGGTGGAACAATCATAGGCCCTAAGGATGGGTGCATTTTCAGGTCCCGACCCACCATGTTCTGGCCCATGACTCCCCAATCCCACCCCAAATAAGCCATGGGTTGGCGACCATCACCAAGTAGGCATATCCCAAAAATATGTTACAATTTTATAAGGTAATTATACACATATAACTATCTATAATCACACATAATGAAATAATGTAAAAAACATAATCCAATGCATACTTACATCTATAATATCACAACCAGAGTATGATGGTAATGTACTGAAAGTGTAAAATGGTCCAAATACAAGGAAAACCAAAATTATAACAGTTCAAACTTCTAAAAAGTTTAGTACTATGATCAAATTTAAGCTCATGATAAACACCTCATATTGTCTAGCTCATGTTAAGATCCACCTGATCTGTTTCCTCCTAGGACATTGTCAAAATTGTCATCGTCAGCATAATACCTGACACGTGTGGTCAGATCACATACATTGGTGAGTATAGAAATACCCATTATGAAACCCAAAAACACTTAACAAAAAGAATGAAGTATAATCAAGTCAATAAAATATATAACAATAAATTTATAATAGATAATACAAATAAATAATTATGAAGGACATTACGCCACTAGGCGGTCATAACCAACTACCTTCCATAAGATTCTACATGAAGAAATTATTGTTCTATGAGAATATACTCAACAAGAAATGTTATCACCAAAGACACTAAATCCTGAGGTTAAGACTATTAGACCCCACCCATGAAATCTCACTAGTCACAGAAGACCATAGAACTCATCTAGGGGGTCACGCCCTGAATTCCTAGGGGACACCACGAACCAAATATGGATCAACTCGCAATAAAGGGTATTTTTAGTCAATGATACCACAAACCCTATCGATACGGTCTTTTAGATTGTGTACAACTTCCATTCTCAAGGAGGACATGTCAATTATAGAAACCCCACTCTGGGAATAAAGATGATAGAATATTAGAATCTAGTCTCATGAAGGGACACCACGAACTCTATCAGAGAAACATCCTCTAAGTTGATCACAATCCCTTGATGTGGACCTTATATTTCTTTTTACCATGAATAAAAATGACCAAGGGGAAGAGCACTCAATCGATACTAGACTGAACAGATGATATTAGGAGCTCTGAGATGCCTCTAAGGGAGTAAATGGTATGTATGTGGAGTACATCGCATGCTTTGCTCAACCTAGATCTCCCCATGTGGTCATACCTCACATGACATGTTAACCTCAACATAAAATTCATGTGATTGAAATACACAGTGTATAGAGGTTGCTTGACACCCTTACTAAGTTTCCTAGTTGTTTCCATGTACTGCTATCCATGCCCGTGTAGTTTCCCATGTACACATGGTTGTGTACTTGTCCGATTACATGGTGTTCTGATTCCTGTGTACTATTGTCCATGTCTATGTATCTTCATATGTACATGTCAAACCCTCATGGAGGGGTTAAATTGTGTTTGACCGTGCCACACAATGTGTGATATTTAACTCCAGCAAAACCATAGTTCTATAGCTATGGTGTCCCACAATGTGTGTCATCCCGAAATACTTGTAATATTGATTTGGATTTTCTTGATCCGTCGGGATCTCTTTTTCATCTTCCTATGCATCAACAGATCTTTCTCACTTAATAGAACCTATATATCAGCGGTCAACCAAGCCTCTAGTCACTAATGATCAGTATTCTAGGCTTCAAACCTACTCAAAAAATTTCTGCTCATTCCACTCATAGTTTCACCATGAATTGATCCAGAAAAATGATTTCCACCAGTCTGGCCTCATCCCTCCTTGATCCATTAACCATATTTTATCCTTCAATCACAACCTATATCGCAATTTGTACCCACATTATTGGTTTCTACAACTGTAAAATGGTCTCACAATGATCAAATAGTACGTAATCGCCGAACCATGGGCTAAAAGAAATACCCATGATGAATACATTAAAAAAGGGGCTAAGAAAATCCACAATATGTGAGGAACAATTCTCAATAATTTTTATTTGGTCTCGATTTGTTATCTTAAAAAATATAGGTATAGACGAATATAAACTCAACAAACAAATACAATGACATCAAATTTAATCTACATATGAGGCACATATAAATTATATTCATGTAATTGATCCATATTCATCTATTATTAAATAAAAGGATTGGAAAAAAAATCTAAATCCTAACTAGAGTTGGATCAATCATTGATGAAGAATGATTTTTTGTTGTCATCATTGATGAGATCAAGGAACTCTGTTTGCACAAAAAGCCATGATATGATCTCAATCCATCATCATTCTCTATGAATTCTCTCCTCAAATATCATCTTGATTCTAGAGTTTCATAGCCAACCCTTACAGAAATTCCATATCCATACATTTAAATAGTAAGTATTTCGTTGTGTCAAATAAAATAATATAAATTATTTACTTAATTTAAATAATTAATTTTTCTTCGAGGATATTCTTATAAAATATTCTAGGAAATTAATAAGGTTGTGATTCACATAAGGTAATACCTACATTCTAAGCTCAATGATGCTCTCATTTTTCTAAAACAGATCCTTGTTTAAGAGTAATTAAATTTTTTCCAAAAATAATATGTGTGATAATTATTTAATAAATTTTATATATTTCAATCCATTATGCTGGGAACATGGGGCCTCAAAATCACATGTCTTCTTATCACCCATTCATAAAAATAGTCCCTATAATATTCTAATATAATAAATGTAAAATCAAATTCATTATAGTCCCCCACCGTATGAATGTTTGTCCAAAAAATAGAAAAAACTACTCATGTTTAGGATGGTATTGTGCTCGCATCAGGGTATCCCAATCCCAGGTGCAATCTTGAATATTATTTTACTCTCAGCAGACATGAACTAGGGGGATTGATCTCCCACAAAGGATTACATCCAACTGATCTTTGACATTCACTGGGTTCTTAGGAAAGGTAGATCCATACATAATGTCGAAATCACCTGATCTATATCACATTTAAAGACATGCACATATCTCCTCAGTTGTGACATATAGAAGTAATCATTAATCCAGTCCAACTATGGTAGTAGAGTTGAGTTGTATGCCACCTTGACAACTCTACACAGTATCTAGAAAGAGGGAGATAATACCAGAGATAACTTTCAACCCCAAAAAATATCATTAATTTCCATCGAGTTGAGACCCTCATGAACACATGGTCTCCCTCATAGAACTTCATAGGTCTCCATAATTGGTACTCAAAAAACTTATGATAGCTTTGTACAGTCATCGTCTACTCCTGGATGGTATGCACTTTCTCAGTAGTAGCTCACACAAACTCTGGGATAATACGTGTTGACTACCCTGGATCAGTCCAAAAAAGTAGTGACCTGATGGGTCACCCATACAATACCTCTAATGGTGTCATACCAATGGTGAAATGGTAGATAATATTGTACAGATAATTTATCAATGGTAGATGATCCTCCAAACTATGGTTGAATTCCAACATTCAATCCCACAACATCTCCTCCAAGTCCAGAATGGTCTTCAATATCTTGACATTAGTCTGGAGGTGGAAAGATGTGCTCAAGTGCATATGAGTCCCCAAGAACTCTTGAAATCCTCTACATAACCATGACATGAAGAGAACAACATGGTCTGAAATTGTCATTGTGGTAAATCAATTTATTTTAACAATCTCTTACACATAGAGACATCTTATGCTCCATACTACACACTTATCTCTGATAATTGGGAAGTTGGCCATCTTTGTGTGTCAGCCTATGATCATCCAGATGGAATCATGTATTTTATACATACATGGTAACCCAATAACAAAGACTATGGATGTCTCATCCTACTTCCATATTGGCACCTCCTGGTGTTGAGCTAAACCCACTAGAACATGGTTCTTAGCCTTAACCTGTAGACAATAGAGTCATCGAGACATAAGCTTTGAAACTCCCTTCTTCATGCCTTACCACCAAAACTAACATTGATGGTCCCTGTATATATTGTTCACACATGGATATACCAGAAAATTACATGTATACAAATCCTGCTTCACCTATTAAGACAATATAATAGGCACCATTTTATCTCCTATGAAAATTATAGTGTGAGACCCACCTTCAGAATATCAATTAGGAGAATGTTCATTGCGTATTTAAGTACCTAAAGTCTCAAAATATGTATCACCACACTAAGTATCCCAAAAAAGATATAAAAATGGTTGGGTAACAACCATTAAATAATGTCATTTAGAACCATCTGTATCTATAAAGTACAACTATAACATGGCTAACATCTCTATCTCCATGGCCAAAAACTAAGAAAAAGATATCTTCCTAAAACCAACTTCCACCACATTCCCCTTCCCATAATTATATAAATTATTGAATTCATTGTCTGGGAGGATCTCCTGCCGTCAAATATCTTTCAAGTTAAGATCCTTCTATGAGAAGAAATACATAACTATATTTTGGTCAGAGTAGAAGATAAATTGCTCACCCATTAGGTAGTGTCTCAATATATTCATTCCAAATACTACCACTAGTATCGAAAGATCATGGGGTGCATAGTTCTTCTCATGTCATCTCAAATGACGTTAACCATTAGAAATAATGGCCACATCTACATTAGAACACAACCAAGTCCACTCTCTGATGCATCAAAGAACACTACATACATGAAACCCTACACAGGAAATTTCAATATGGGAGCACAAATCGTCCTCTGTCACAACTCTTAAATGAACTACTATAATATTGTAGTACACAAAAATGGAATCCTCATTTAGTTCAAATCATTCAAGGGTGCATCCACATCTGAAAAATAGAATAAAACCTCCAATAAAACCAAGCCAACCTAAGGAAAATATGCATCTTAGTAACATAATTGGGATTATATTAAGAAATAACTACCTCAACCTTTGCTGGGTCCAGTACTATCACAGCCTCTCAGATGACGTGTCCCAAAAATTAGAACTTTCACATCACAATATGAAATTTCAAGAGTTTCCTATAAATCTGGTGTTATCTGTGTGTATATAAGACCATCCTGAAGTGTCCCACATTTTCCTATTTGGACATAGAGTATAATAGTATTTCATCAAATAAGACCACCCTAAACTGGTGTAAGAAAGGATTAAATATCCAGTTCATGGTACCCGTGAACACCACTACAGAATTTGTTATACTGAACGACGTCACCATGTACTCATACTGACAATAGTGACATGTAAATTTTTTCTTCGATATATCATCATCATCTATAACTACTACTAGTGGTACCAGATCTGGGGTAAGCCTTTGATAACCATCACACCCCACTCAACTAATCAAAGACGTTGTCGATCCCAAATAGTGGATACATATTATTCACTGTCACCCGGATCAATCATTGGTAGTCCACGAATAACCTCAAGCTATTTTCCACAATCATATAGAACAAAACTATGGTTTCCCAGGGGGAAACACTGTGTATCACAAATACATTATCATGCATTTTCTCCAACTACACTGTTGTCTCAAAATTCTCTACCGGAGCTATCAGATATGAACGTGTAGATATCGAGGCCATCCAGCGATTCAAATAAATGTTTATATATAGCTTTCTATTGGGAGATAATCCTAGTACATCCCCAGGAAAAACATCCTCATAATTTTCCAATATCACATGGAGATGATAGCCCATATAAACCACCTATCTATGTTTTATTATATAAATTGGGTTAGTAATCTAATGTACACTAATATCTCTTAGCATATCCTTCTCTAACATGTTTTCATTTTCACCCAAAATGGAAAACCTCATTACGTCACCGTGAACACAATATATCCTCCACTTAAAATATCTATTTGGGTATTAATTGGGGATTACCAGTCCATACCTAAGATGGTGTCCTAAGGCCACATCAATTATAAAATGATATCATTTACAAAACTCTCACCACCAAGCTTCTTGTCACACTATTGGAATAAGTGTTCAATCATTCAATTGATTTTTGTCAAAGTATCCAACCACATGGGTCGACCATGTAGACCAACTAGAGTCTCTAATAATCAAGCCAAAGAAGTGTAAAGGGGTGAATGACACACACCATTGTCTAAAAATACTAAATATAATGTATAAGAAACAAAGATCGTAACTTTTATCATCACCATATCCTTAGGGTTATAGGACTCCATACCCTCCAGCTTGCCTCATCCCTAACCAAAAAATCCCTAATACTGGTGTGGAAAACCTGGGGGTGGTGGTGGTGGTAAAATGTTGAACCTATGACCATATTATGAAACATTTTTGGCCCCCTTCCACGACTTCATCCTTGAAGACCACCTTACTCTATCATCTTCCTCTATCTCGATGGTCCCTTGACAATCTCTCAATATGTTTTATGTTGGGTTGGACAATCCAATGACTAATGTCCCAAAACGTCACTAGAGAAACACATCCTCTCTCTCAGTGGATTCAAACCATCTTTAGAGCCATGTACCACTGACCCTATGTACATGGATCACCACTAGAAACATTTGATGCACTTTAATCACCATGAATATTTTTGAATACCTTCTGTTGAGTTCTAAGCTCTTGGGTGCTCGCAACCATCACCCACACTTAGTTACTACCCTTTTAAGAAACACCCCACCACCAAGCCCTACTCAATAACCCTAGAATAAATGGGAAGTAGGAATTATTCCACTGATGTCCAAATATCATAAAATAATCCATTCTCAAAGTTTCATGAATTGAAGAATATATCATGAACTATATCTAGGGAGTCTCATGAGAAATTAGTAAACCTCGTTGAGTACTCTTTCATGGTCAGACGTCCCTAATACAGATGTAGAAGATCTTGAATTTTTACTGATCACAACATGGATGGATTAAAATCCTACTTGATGATACACTCAATGACTAACCTCGAGACATTTTTCATGTCATGTGATTGAGTCACCAAGCTCCAAAATCTCCTAGCCAATCCCTGAAGAAGACTCACAGCGTGGACCGTCAATCTATCTGTAAGAATCCACACATGGTGAAAAAATGGGATTGACAACCTCTAGCCAATCCTCAGCCTCTTGGGGGTTTAGATCACCATAATACCAAAGAGTTTGCTGCATCCAAAACTCATACAATGTACTCAACCTACGTACATGGTGGTATAGATGGTGATCCACCAGGAGGTTCTATCTCAAATAAGGCCCCAGTATTGATGCCTCATCACATGGCAGATCAACCTAATGATCACACAATGGAATCCTAGTTGTCTGTCTTCGTGGATACATCCTGAAATAAAACAAGACGTACCACAATCAAACAATACACATGGGAAGCTGACTCAACAATGACATGAAAAAACAACTCATTTTTGTATGGTGCATACATTGATGTTTTTTCCCTAAAACTGTTATTTATATCTACTGAGTCAAAATATAGGTGAT
Source organism: Viscum album (assembly GCA_963277665.1). Lineage (NCBI taxonomy): Eukaryota > Viridiplantae > Streptophyta > Magnoliopsida > Santalales > Viscaceae > Viscum > Viscum album. The sequence continues at coordinate 2,122,458,731 of OY728140.1, forward strand.
CAGAGTCTTAATTTATGGATACGTCAGTCACTGTACAAACAATAGAGTAACTACACTAAAATATGAACATGAAGAATTATACATGGTTTCCCCAAACCAATATCATTGACTACTTTCTTATGGATATCATCCTTTAATACAACTATGTCCTATCCCAACCCACCGAGGTCTGAACTATGTCACTGAATGTCCACCTTCAATACGCCAGGGGCTGGAGACCAGCCCTGAGTAGGAATATCGAACAAATCAGATGCATTTTCCTATGGTAACTATATACAACAAAACATATCTAATAACATACAATGATGAAATGTAACACAAATTGAAACCAATAAATGCATACATCTATAATTCCACAACTAGATTTTGGAAGTAATGTACTGAATGAAAAAATGGGGCCAAATACAAGACCAACCAAAAATTGTAAGACATCATCATTCTCTAAGAGTGAGGACTATAATAAAATTTAATATATCAATAAACACCTCTATATTTTTATCCCATGACACACTCCAACTGCCCGGCATCCTCCCAATACACTATCATAAGGTTTTTCATCTTTATTATACTCAACACGTGTGGGAAGAGACCTTATAAGAGTTTGTATAAAAATAAAACGTAGAACACCCCAAATCAATGGAAAAAATTGTCAATTATATTTAGAAAAATACAAGAGATAACAATAAATTTATAATATGAAATACCCAGATATTCTCTGGAAGGAAATTATGCCAGTAGGAAATCACAACCATTTTTCAGCCACAAGATTCTTCTCGAAGAATTTTTCATTCTGGAAGAATACACTACACGAGTCATGCTATCATCAGAGACACTAAATAAAGATGTAATGTTCATCATGCCCCACCCAAGAAAAATAACAGGTCCTAGAATACCCTGATACTCATATAAAAGGTTATGCCTAGAACCTCTGGGGGACACCACTAACAAAATCTAATTCAACTTACTCTGTAGATGATCATATAATAATGATACCACAAAACCCTATTGATACGTTATGATATATAGAGAATCAAAATGATAATCAATGAGGTCACACCAATTCCAAAAAACCCACCTAGGGTATAAAGATAACATAGGAGCACACTCCAATCTCATAGAGGGACACAATGAACTCTATCACAGACTCATCCTCAAGAGGGGATCGTAATACATATATGTGGATGTAATACCTCAATATACCATCTAGAAAAAAGACCAAGGGGAAAACCACTAATGTGAAACTGGTGTGAACTGAATAGACACAGATATCCATGTCGTCTCTAAATGAGTACACTGCGTTTAAGTAGATTACATCGAATTTCTCGCTAAACATGCATCATTCCACATGGTGATTACTCACATATCATGAAAACAACAATATACATGGTGGGTGATTGAAACAATTTCATGTAGGGGTCACTCAAAACCTATCATGTGTCTCCTGGTTGTGATCTTGTACCACTTTTCATGCTCATGTAACAGCATGTGTACACCTAGACGTGTTTGTGCTTGAGTACATGGTGTTCCCCTACGCGTGTACTCCTAGTTTTGTCTATGTATCTTCCTATGTACACACTGAGCTATCATAGAGGTGTCACATGATGTGTGACCTTGTTACACGGTGTGTGTTATTGAACTGTAGTTGAAACTCTAGTGACCCATCTATGGGGTCCCACAGGGAATGTCATCATGAAATACACACATTTCAGTCAAGATTTTCTAAATCCATTGGGATCTCTTCTTTATTTCCTATTGTGTTTCCAGAGCCACATCCCTTACCGGAACCTGTTTATTGGGGGTTGGACAAGCCTCAAGTCATCTAAGATCAGGATTCCGAGCATCAAGTATTCTATGAAAATATCCACTTGAACCTTCTATAGCTACACCATGTGATAATAACTAAAAATATATCCCACTATTTTGGTCGTGTTCCTCCTGGATCCATCCACTATAGTTTTCAATCATATAATAGCATCCTCCATCTCTAGTTGAACCCATACTATTTATCTATTTCACTAAAGAACATACATTCAGCGATCAAATATTGGGTAATCAATAAACCATGGTCCAAAAGAAATAATGGAGATGAATGTGTTGTGAAATGATGGTGAAAACCAAAAGCCCCAAGTTTTGAGGAAACATTATCAACCATTTTTCATTATTCTTTTATTTTGGAGTTGGTTCCCTGAACAAACATCTTCATAATTTATGATAAAAAAATATTCATTGTTTTAAATATTAATAAATGACTTATCACATCATGATTCTTCCTTTGCATGACATTGTGTGTGATAATTTTCCTAGAGCATCTCTCGCACTAATAGGTCATAGTAGTTCCCCTCTCTCATGAGAACCTAAAAGTGAAATGAAACTATTATTAAATATATGTTCTATAGACACATGATATATTTTGAGGGACACCAATGATACATGCTATCAGGGATGGAGACTCATAAGAATTTGAGGCACCATCTCATGATGTACGCCATTGGTAATATCTAATAGGATAATATGAGAACAAGACCCTCTAGAAGAAAGTCAACATTTTTTTGTGTCATTGGATGGTCCGATATAATAACATGTGTATTGGTTCTTAGACTTTAATATTATTATTAATGAGTATTTTGGGATGTTAACTTAGATATATTGATAGAAATTGTGACGATAGATGTTCGTGCCGAAGTAAGATATTTTGGGTGAGTTACGAGTAATATTGAATTAATTGGTAATGCAAGGAAGGAATAATACCATCCATTCTTTAATGGAAGATAATTTCATTGGAAATTTGATATAAATGATATATCCTAAATAAATCCATGCATATGGTGTTCAATATGAAGTTTCTATTTTAGAAATGTCGAGGAAATATATATTTAACAAAAAGGTTTATGACGCCGGTAAACCACCTCTTGATTAGAGATATTGTGATAAAGGAATTATATTACACGGTAAGAATCCATATGGGGTGACATGATTTTGTGGCATTAAAATATTTCTCTATAGGTTCCTTGGGGTGTTTCTGGACACTAACCATGTACTTTAGGCTTGTTCTCCTAATGCCACAAAGAAACATTCTCAAAGGGTCACACATATGTGTATCCAAGAATCTCAGTTAAATTATATATTATTAATTATTATATAATAGGTTGAATAAATATTATTCTCATATGTGGTTTAATAACTATTCATGTATGCTTGAACACATTTATCTTGTCATTAGTTATTCAAGAGATTATATTGAGAGCTGAATATTTAATAAATATATTTTTTTCTATTTAGTGAATATAATATTTATTTATTTATTAGTGAATAATGAAGTGATATTTTTTCAATAAATAAATAGACATTACATAAGAATTAGTAAGTATTGTGGAGGAATGGTGCACCGAGTTCAATGGTCTAGTGAGAAATGATAATATTGAAATATTATTTAGTTATATAATATTTATTTATAATTACCATGTTAAGCTCATGTCACGAAATAAATATATTACTATTATAATTTTAAATAGGAGTTCTATAAGATTAAATAATTAATAAGGGAACTTGTGAAATTATTTTATTTTAACCATAGTAATATAAATACCTAGTTATGTCAATTTTCTCATAATCTAATATAGCTGTGCACAACTGAATTCAAGAAAAATATTATTACTAGAGAGATCTATTCTCCATGAATGCTCCCAAGAACGGTTACCAAGCCTCCTACAACAGATCAAGAGAACACTTTGGAACCGGTTCTCAAGGTGATCATATGGGACCATGCAAGTGCAAGGATCTTCCACGATATCACCGGGAGACTCATTTAGTGATGTTTAGTGATTCTTGTAAGTCATGTGGATCACCACTAGAGGACATCTACACATAGTTTCTACAATGCAATGATGGTTCACCACATATCTGTCATTGGATTCACCAATTAATAATGAATTTCTTTAAAGAAATTATTTATCTAATTAAATTAATTCTAAAAAATATATGTTGATCGCATCTCTCTCTATTCTAGTGCAATTATACATTTTCTATTTCTTTGGCAGAAATTCATGGATCCTGACGTTAATCATTGTATAGTTCTCATATTGATCATTGATTATGGAAAAATTATTGTTAGGCACGACCCCTCACATGTTTCCGCTATGCCTAGAACCTATATGTGGTATTAGTGTGGGTACATAATTGTTTATAATTAATTAAAAATTATTGGTGATTTATGCATTTATAATTCAGTTTTTTAATTCATTTTTAATGATCAATTTAAACTGAATTTTTAGATCAACATCTTCTTCAATCATTTCTCATAGACCTAATGGAAATGATTAATTTTATGATTAAAATAAAATTGAGGAACTCATTTAGCGGTTCAAAGGTTTGTGGTCGAGAAATACTAGACTACACACCGTGTAACTATAGTTACCCTTCTTGTAATCACATTCAACATATCATGATTGATTCAAAAATCAATTTGAGATTATTCTTTAATTATTGTATTAATTTCATAATTAATGCACCACATGTCAACAATAATTAAATGGGGAAAATTCATCCAGAATACATGTCATGTGGCTAATTGGACATAGTGTGTAGTCCCTTTGGGTTAGAGATGGATCTTGTTTTCCATAAAAGGCCTACCTGACAGGTGACCATGTAACACGTAGTCAACACGACATGTGGACCATTGGATATTCCATGTAAACGAAATGTTTTGAGGCACAGACTATAGGTAGATTCCTTATGCATGTGTCTTGGATAGATGTTGAAATATTTACATATTGTGTAGGCATGATCTTAATGATGGGTACTTTTACCAGTTATGTAGATTTAAAATATATTTATTATACTTTATAAACCTTGATAAGTGACTTGTGTGTGGTTGTAAATATGGGACATTCTATTTGATAGGTTTTAATATATACATATGTTTAATTAATATCTGTGTAATGTTTAGATAAGTATATCATGTATGATTCGTATTATAAGTTGTTACTCCATGTGCATTTCAGCAAAACACTTGACCAAAAACACTATAATTTTTTGTAATCTTACATGTAATATATATCATTAAAATACATGATATTTCATGTGTTACATATGTCACAAGAGTAATATAGTATATGAGTATAATATTTTATGGGAAGAATTAGATAGGTATTCAACATGTTTTCTTCATGGTATATTTATGTACAATGTTAATTTAAATGAATTTGTTTAATTTTTTTAAAATTATAATGGATTTTAATCTCAATGAAATTCAGATTATAATTATGATAAAATTATTGATTAATTAATGTTAATAATTAATCGATTAGAGCATGATTTATCATAAATAAAAATGATTATGAACTAAATGATAATTTTATTAAATTCATAATTTTCTTCACAATAGAGGATGATCTTGATCTAGACCTAATCTGTTGTATTTGATTGATTTCATTTAATTTATGATTAAATTATTTTTTCCCTACATACCCTATCTCCTATTTATTATGTAGGGCTCGTTTTCTAATGGTTTCTTTTTGGTAAACCCATTTCCCCCCTATCTTATGTGTGAGTTAAAAGAATAGTTATTAGATGAATCTCCCATGATAGTGGAGTTGGTTCAAAATAATATTTGAGGAGAAACCAACTAAAGGAGACACAAATGTGGATAGCTGGAAAACTGTAAACACAAACCTCAATTTATTCAATGTGTTTATCACCTCGGATAGTGGTAATCTTTGAAACTGAAATATAATATTACCAGTACTATAAGATCATTATCATACCCTTTATTTCTGTCAGTTACATAGTTATTTATTTATGGATTTATTTTCATGATCACATAATTTATTAATTAACCAGAATGAAAAATGTAACAAAAATAAACTGGATTTTCTGGGAATATTATATATGATTTGGTTAATCACATAAGTAATCCAACATAATATTAACAAGAATGTAATAAAGATAACATTTAAATATGTATTCATAAATGATGAAATACCACAACAAATTATTTTTTGGTATACCCTTCAATTAATTTGGTTATAATCGAACCATATTTCATAGTGCTTGACTCGCCATTGTTGGGGTGCATCCGTTTGTTGGGTAATTCTAACATGAGGTTTAGGTTGAAGTCACTTGGTTCACATCAAGGGTTGACAGCCAAAGAAGGACTTGGTGTAACTAAGAGGAAAATGTTATGGATAACTAAATTAATGATTTTAGGATTGGGGAGTCCACTCAGCAGATCAAACAACTAGGAGTTAATGTAGTTAGCATTAGTAATTCCTATGTAAAAATATTCAAGTTGATTGAACAAAAAAAGGGTAACAAGAAGTGAAATATGGATCCTTACCACTAGAATATCAATGAAACATAATTGTTTGAATCTAATGGTGAGGGATATTGGGTTTTGATAAAATAATGGGAGACTAATAAATATTAAATTTATTTACTTTTATAAATTTATTAGATAAATTACTAAAATTATACTCAATTTATTTTGTAGAAACAACAATAAAATCACATAAATCATATAATTGTGGTTTATACTTGGTAGGTAAAACATTCATGTCAGATCAAATTTTTAGGAGTGTAAAATGGTCCCGTGGGACATCCTTCACAGTGAAAGAAAAATTTATGTGATGGAAGAACTTTTACCAGTTTTGCCTACCAATGAAGAAAGTGATGAATATCTTCTCTATATGATAAACTTCTGAATGATGCTACATATGTTCAATTGTTCATGTTATCATCCATGTACACTCATATTTTAGAGAAACATTATGATATGGATTCCTATATCATGATGTCTAACATTAGAGATCATTATAAAGAGAAGGAGAAACAATAGAGGTGTGAGATCTATAATGCATTGTTCATAACTACACATGGAGAGTCTATGCCACCTTGATTTCATGTAGTCAAGATTATTGGATACATTAAATTTTTGGACCTCATAGAGATTAAATTCCTAGATTAGTTGCATACAGATCTCATAAATTCATTACTACCAAAGACCTTCTCCAATGTTATTGGGAATTATAATAAGATTAATAATGAGAAGACTGTCTCAAAACATATAACACTGATTAAACAAGTGTATAAGGACATTAGGAGTGACAAAACCAAATTCCACATAGTGAATAAGAAAAAAAAGCCCCCAGAAAAGGTTCATAATAAATATGAATAGTATAATTCTCCAGAGTACCATATTACAATGAAGAAAGAAGACCCATAGGCAGGTCAAGGAAATGTTCGATGTATGTTTTTCTTGTGGCAAGTCAGGCCACAAGAAGAAAAACCTCACCCAAAGGTAAGGGGAAGCTAAATGTGTGTTCGTTATTGAGTGAAATAAATAAATTTATAGACATTGGGTATTAGATATTGGTTTTGGTGCTCACATTAATATCTAAATGAAGGAACCAAGAAGATTCTGATATATTTCTAGAGGACAGGTGGATCTGAGTGATGATAATACAGCGAGTCTTGATTCCCTAGCCATTGGTGACTACCGACTATCATTTCCAATTAGAATGGTTTTGAGTTGAAGATATTTTTATTATGTACCTACAGTTACCAAGAACATAATTTTTGTGTCATGTTTCGATACAGATGAGTTTATTTTCAAATTTGGAAATGAAATTTATTTAATTTATAAGTAAAACATATTTTTTGGTATGGAAAATTTAGATTATGGCCTTTATGTATTAAATTAAAAAACCCAAGTATTGGAAATTGATTTTGAATGAAGTTCACATGACTCATATAAAACTGAATTGTGGAATCTCTATCTTGGTCAAGTAAATGGGATGTGTTTGACAATGCTCTATCAAGTCGTCTATTTATACTCTTCGGAGCTAAAACCACTTGATAGATGTCATGATTGTTTACCTAGGGAAATTACCAAAAAACCATTCGGTGGATATGGTGAATGAGGCATAGAGTATCTAGGATTGATGCACACTGTAATATGCAAGCCATTTATATTAGAATCTAGAAGTGGATATTCATACTACATTACGTTCACTAATGACTTGAGTGGACATGGCTATATCTTCATAGTGAGGTATAATTCCGAGTCCTTTGAATAATTTGTGGAATTCGAGAATGAATTATAGAATCAAACTGGTTAGATGATAAAAAATCTTTGATCAGGCCCAGAAGGTAAATATATTAACCAAGATTTCATAAATTTTATATGGGAGTTTTGGATTGTATCTCATTTCACTCTACTATACACACCACATTGGGATGGTGTTATTGAATGGACAAACCGTACCATATTAGACATGGTAACTTCAGTGATGATTCATGTAGTTAATTAATTATCCTTTTTGGGATATGGATTTAAAACTACATCATAAACATTAAAACAAGTACCAACTAATGTTGAAAATAGAATACCCTTCTATTTATGGAGTGAAAATAATCCCTTTTTATTGCATAAACATGTATGTGCATGTAAGGAATTTGTTAAAGATTTATTAGGAAATAAACTAGCACCTCATGGCACATAGTGTATCATTATAGGGTATCCCATGTAAATAATGGGATTCTACCAATAACACCCGTCAATCGAAATTTTTTCTTATTTCCAGACAATCCATTCTTCTTGAGATGGAGAACATCTTCAAAAAGGATAGTGGGAGGAAGATTGAATTCGATGATATTGACCGTCAAGATACAAAAGATTTGGTGGAGGAATAGATTCCATAGGTCACCTTAGGAGAAGTAGTTCCTAAAACATAGGTACTTTGTATGAGTTTAAGAAAGGTAAGATAATTAGGGAGATAAGGTTTTCTGGGCACCGAGGATGGTAACTCTTTGTTGGTTGGAAATGATAAAACAATCTCCTACATAGGGGTAATAGAGAGATCCTAGGCTGCAAAATGGCTAGAAGTTATGAATGATGAGATGGATTCTATGTTTCAGAACCAATTTTGGGTTATGGTTTATCTTCTAGTTCATGTAATTATTTTTTGGTGTAAATGGGCATTCAAGAAGAAAATGGAAATGGAAGGTAAATTAATTACCTATAATTCAATGATAGTGGATAAAGAGATTAAATCGCATCATGGAATTGACTATAATGAAACATTTTCGCTAGTTTACATGTTTAAATCCACCCGAATCACACTTACTGTAGCATCTTACAATAACTATGATATTTTTTAGATGGATTCCATAACCTAATTCCTTAACAAGAACCTTCAAGAATATTCCCATATAACTCACCAAGAAGGGTTTGTGACTCTAGTTATTCCCAAAAATATTTTCATATTTCATAGATCAATTTATTTATTAAAGAAGGAATCTAGGTCCTTGAACATTACATTCATTAAATCCATAAAATAATTTGTTTCCATTATAATTAATGGGATACATGTGTTTACAAAAGGTGTAATGGGAGTGCAGTCATTGTCCTTGTAATGTATGTTTATGATATATTACTTATTAAAAATGATATACATGTTTTATAGTTAGTTAAGGAATGGTTAAACAGGTGATTCTCCATGAAAAACATAAGTAAGGTATCCTATATTCTAGAAATCATTACCATTTTGGATATATCCAAGATGATGATTAGACTAATTCAAATTACCTATAGTGACCAGATACTATTGATATTTAATATAAAATAATCCATGTGAATATTGGTTAGAGTGTCACATTGTATTGTGATAATATTGTAGTGGTGGATCTTGAAAAAGATCCAAGGTAACACCACCAAACAAAGAATTTAATCCGGAAGAATCACCTCTTGTGTTATTTATCTCATAGTGGTGAATTTTTAGTGAGAATAGTACCCAAAGAAAAGAATGTAGCAGACCCCTTGACTAAAGGTCTATCTTAGTAGAAGCATGAGTATCATGTTAGAGCAATTGGATTGATGGTTGTTAGTTGTTGGATCAATTATAAGAGGGAATCTATTTGTGTTTGTTCCCTTTAACCTCCTTCATTGTACATTTTGATAAACAAGTATTAATGTTTTTGAATATTAATAAACAACTTATCACAACATTATTGTTCATCTGTGTGACATAGAATGTGATAATTTCATAAAATTGGTTATCACACTAAAAGGTTATAGTAGTTTCCCACTATGATGTTAACCTGGAAGTTCTATAACACTATTCTGGAATATATGTTCTATAGCCAGATGATATCTTCTGAGGGACAAAAACAATAAAGGCTATCATGGGTGGACACTCATAGAACATTCAGGAACCTTCTCATGGTGTACTCCCTTAGTAATATCCAGTAAGATATTATGAGAATGAGACCCACTAGTAGGAAATCTAGATTTTTATGTGTCATTCGATGTTCGTATATATGGACGTATGTATTGGTCCTTAGACATTAAGATAATAATGAATGATTACAATGAGTCACACACTTAGATGTATTGTGAAAACTGTGAGGATAGATGATCACTACGATGAAGTTGGATATGTTGGGTGCACCACCAGTAATATAAAATTAATGAATAATGTGAGAAAGGATTTATCCAATCTATTCTTTAATGATAGTTAAAATCTCAAACCCTTTGATGGAAATTATATAATTTATATAATCCCATGGACATGGTGTCAAATAGGCATGTTATATTTCCAAAAATTCAAATAACGAGATATTAATCAAATAGGTTGATGAAACCAGTATGAAACCTTATTGATTAGAGATATTATGATAAAGGTATTATATTACCCGATAAGTGCCTGTATTAGGTGACATGTCATTGTGGTATTAAATTTTTTCCCTATGGGTGACTTGGCATGTTTCTAGATACTATCCTTGCACTTTAGGCCTCTTCATGTAATTCCAATGTGAAAGAGGCCTTGAGGGTCACACATTATGTGTATATGATAAACCTAGTTAAATAATATTTAATTATTTATTATTGAATTGGTTTAATAATTATTATTCTCATAGGTGGTTTAATAATTATTCCTGAATTCATAATCTCATTTATTTCATCAGTAGTTATTTGAGAGAATATATGGTGAGAATAATTCTTAATAAATACTTATTTCTATTTAGTGAATATAATATTTATTTATTTTTTGAATAATAATGTAGTGATATTTATATAATAAATAAATATACATTATTCAATTTTGGATTAATATTGTGGAGAAATGGAAAACTAAGTTTAGATGTTCAGTGAGAAATGATAATATTGAATATTATTTAATTAAATAATAATTATTTATAACTCATAATTTATGCCCATGTTGAGAAATAATAATATTACTATTATTATATGACATGGTATTTTTCGAGGAATAAATAAAAAATTATTAATTTTTTCAATTATTTTATTCTATCCCTAGAAATATAAATACTTATTTAAGGAAATTTTCTCCTACCCAAATTTAGTCATGAAAAACGGATTTGGGGACAACCTCTCATGCCTATAGATCTCTATTATTCAAGAATTGTCCCATGAACAGAGAGAAATCCACCTCCAGCTGATCAAGGAGAATTCTTTGTAATCGACTCCCAAGGCGATCAAGGAGGATGAAAAAAGTGTAAAGATCTTTTATGATAGCACCTAGAGACTCATGCGATGGTGTCTAGAGGTTCTTAGAATACATTTGGATCACCGCTAGAATAAATCTATACATGGTTTATATAATGCAACAAATTTCATCATAGATCTATCTCTGGATTCATCAGTGATGAAATAATCCCTTAGATGTAATTCTGTATCTAATTAAATTAATTTTGAACAATATGTATTGATCTCCTCTCTCTTAGTTCTGTCATAATTGTTCTTTTTCTATTTCTTTGACTTAATTACATGGATCACGACGTTCATATTCATATAGATCTCATATTGATCAATAATTCTAGAAAACATTAATGTTGGGCATGCCCCTTTGTATGGATCCATTGTTCCTTGAACCTACACATGATTATTCATAATCGAAAAAGACATAGGAAGAAGAAAATAAACATAACAGACAATAATAATTAAAAAAATTAAATCTACTAACAATGTGTGTATCAATTATGTTGATAATTTGATCTGAATTAATATTAGATTAATGAATGGTATGTAAGACACAAATCAACATCCTACATGGTGTTTGGATTGATCTTTGATGAAGAAATGTTTTGTTCTAATGTCTTTAATGAGATCCATGAACATTGTTGGAAAAACGAACCATGATCCAGTCTTGATCTGTTGTCATTATCTGATAACACTCTCTTTCAGTGGCCTTTAGGTATCCAGGGTTTTTCATCCATCCCTAAGGTAAACTCTATAGCCGTATATTTAATGATGAAGCTAGTCCTTGCGTCGAATAAAATAAAATAAATCATTTTATCAATTTATTCTACTAATATCATATAGTGAAATTATTTTCACAAGTGTCACATACTGATAATGATTATGCCAAACATAAGGTAAATCGGGATTTTTGAACTCAATGGTTCAATTGGATTTCAGATCTGTTCCACAATTTGGGAGTTATTCCACTTTTTTTGGAAACCTGTATGCACCAATTATTTAATATATTTAATATATTTTGAAAAATTATTCTATACACACTGGGCCTTAGAATCATGTGTCGTCTTATCACCTAGTCAAAAATATAATCCATATAATATCCAAAAGAAAAACTTTGAAAATCTAAGTCGTTACACACATTGAAAGATGAGATTATCTATGTGGTTTGAAAGTTTCCTATTCATAACAAACCAAGATACATGTGGAAACCTATAATATGCCATCAATAGAATCTGAGGATCTATCCCTAAATAAGAGAAATCCAAACTAATGAAAAGGAGAGTCATTTATACCAATTAAATAAATAGCTCACAATAGAACCAAAAAAAAATGAGATAAATTACAACATTTTATATTTGTATTAATATAATAATTATCATGCATATTATATCTTAAAAAATCATGAAATTAATCAATAATATATGTGAATATAAATTCAAAATTTCTATCTAGGTAATTTGTATAAATCAATAAATTTAATATGAACCAATCATATAATATAAATCTTGGAAATCAAAATATTAACCACGTGATGATTTCGCACCACCTATCATCTTCATTTTGGGAATCCCATTCTAGTCAGGAAACCCATACAGGGATTGAAAACATGTTGTACCCCTAAAAATTAGCAATGTGGCACATAAATCGCAAATTGAATGATTATAAAGCTTCTAAACATGCGTAGAATAATATTATTCTAAGAAAAATGATCTGTTAAATTAATACCTACACTTACATGAGTCTCTCTCATGAACTATTCTAATGAGGAAGCCTGATAAGATCTCAACCGTACATGAATTCCAAGTAGAACACAATAGCACCCAACCTATAAAACTATAGAAAAATAACATCATAAAATATAGAAATACATAAGATAAAAAAATATTTTAATCATAGAAATGGTAGAAAAATAAAAAAACCCTAAAATTAAATATAGAAAAAATGAAATAAATAATCTGTATGTAAACCTAGAAAAAACAAGGGCCAAAACATCTTAATAGGGTATTCAAAATCTCCACATAGGGAGATAACACTACCCAAAACAATATAAAATGAGAGTTCACTGAATGATCGGCTACAACTAAAAGTCACATGTAGCCCCATGGTCCTAAGGACTAGCTCTAAACCCACGAGAAATACCAGTGATCCAACATAGTTCATATACCAACCAAAAAGTAAATAAAACCTACTATAACATCATAATGACATCTATGTATCATCCATATCACTAGAGGTGTCCCAGGTAAACTACCTTGAATCTCAGTTATCACTATACATATTCACATGACATTGTCACACAACACCTCCGTAGCCCAACCACCACTAGAAATATGTGAAACCCAAGAGACAGTGAGACAAAATAGGAAAAAAATCAAGGGAACAAATCATAGGGGAATCTAGTAGCCATAACTCTGAAGGCATAAGTTGGAAATTATGGGACAAAAATAAATAGGATTGACCTGACCACACACCTCACACTACTAACCAAAATTCAATCCCATCAAACATCACACTGTCCACTTCATATCCTAGGACTGGCGACATGAATCAGAAAACATCCATGTTCTATACTAAGGTAGAAAGACAAGGGGGTAATAAGAAATTATAAATCATGGTAGAGGATAATTGATATCCTTAGGAGAGTAAATGTTCTTATTGAACAAAAACTAAACCATCTTTTAATATAAAACTAGAAACAAATCATTTATAGATAAAAATTTATGATCTCAAATTTTGACGGCCCAAAATCTATCCCAATTTAGCCCTAATACCATTAATTTTTTTGTAGATTTGACTTGACAAGCCATATGCATCAGCCGAGATCCCATGGGTATAAAAATGGTTCACGAAACCCCAAAAATTAAAATGTAAACATGATATATATATTCTAGTTTCATGAAACATTATAAAAATAGAATTCATAAATTATTAATTCCAAAAAGTAAATATGAATTATTATAATTTCAATGAGAAAAAATAATAAATGTAGTGGAATTTATATCATAAAATAGCTATAATGATTCTAATTAATATAACATAACATTTTACACCTGAAGATGCATCCAAAATAGAATCAGAAACAATGTGAACATAAATTCTAAATTCACATATGCACTTTACAGAACAAAAAATCAATAATCTAGTACGTAATGAATCATAATATGTTAGATTTGGTGTCTTAAGACCAACTTTTTTGACGTTTATGACATGTATATTTGATGTATTAAATATTAATTTAACATCTCATTACATTCTTTTCATTGATTTTTCATGGATTTAATGTAATAATATCCAAGTGTATTATTGCATTAATAAATTCATAGTAGTTTCCCACTATGATGAGAAATTTGAAGAGTTATTAAAATATTATTAATATATGTTTGTGGTTGCATAACATACTATGATGGGACACGTAGTATTTAAACTATTATTTGCAAGTGCACATAATCAGATGATGATTTTTCTCATAAATATTACACTTGGAAATCTCTAATATAGGAGATTATGAGAATAGACCTGTTAGAAGGAATTATGCATGTTTTTGTGTCATCAATTATTCATATCTGTGATAATGTATAGTGTTCCTTAGACATTGATATTATCATTACTGTATGTCATGACTCACACACGTAATTTACTGACAAAAACTGATATGCCCTATATTGGCGGGAGGTAAGGTATGTTGTGTGCATAATTATAGAAATGTAATTAACAGATATGTCATGGAATGATTTTTTCTTTCCATATTTATGTAAGAATATATTTAGTCCCTTATATGGGAATAGAACCACCACATTAAATTAAATTTTCATGTTGTAATGACATGTTTATTTAAAATAGTCAAAGAATGATGTATCAAGTAAATAGCTTCGTGACAACCTTGTGAATCCTACTTGATTAGATATTGTAAAAAAATGATTATATTCCATAGTGAGCATTTATAAGTGGTTTTCATCGTTTTGAGATTCTATTCTATCTCTTCGGTGACATACCTCATTACTGGACATTGATCATGGACTTTGGGAATACATACCTAATCCCAATGTGAAAGAATTTTTGCAGGTAAGACAATATGTGTTTCCATTGATCTAGATTAAATTAAATTTGAGTTTAATTAAGATAATAAATATTATTCTAAAGACTTAAGAATTTTTTTTTAAAATGTAAATTGGGTGCCTAAAATAAATAAATAAAATTTCACTGGAATCTGAATGAAAATATATATATTTATTTTATTGAATATTTATTAGATATTTATTTTCTGTTATGTGAATGAAATATTTCTTTATGAATAAAATTTGTTTTTAGGTGTTCAATAAATTCAAGAGGAATTAGAATGGAAAAATACCATTTCAGTTGAAAAAATATTAACTAACAACCCAGTTGTGTAATATTTATTAATAATGAAGCCGGTGGAGAACAAAATAATAATAATATTATCCATATTATTATGAGGCATGAGGTTAATTAAAGGTATTAAATGTTTCTTAAGTGTCCACATGTAAGTAAATAATACATTTACTTAAATCATAACTCTATAAATAGAATTTCATATATATTCACTAGCGTATCCAAAAATTGAAAATTGGTAATTTCAACACACACAAAATTACCTCTCGACTCCACCTCTCTCCCTCTCGAGAGTGAGAAGTGTAAGAGAGAGTTCTTCAAGATTGGAGAATGAGCAATCATGGACAAACAACACAAGATATTTAATTCACTGCACTAGCACCCGATTATCATGGGGTGTTTCTCAGAGATAATTGGAGAACCATTAGATCACCACAAGAGGGATTTCATTCTTGGATCCTCACATTACAATGAAGAAAATCTGAAAGGGTCTATTCAGATGATCAACAAACATTAATAAAGTATTTTCATAATACCATGTATTTATTTTTCCAAATATTAAATTAATTAATTATAAATTTTATTTTTTTGATCATCTGTAATGGTTTCAGGAAAATATTATTAAAATAAATTTTAACATTTCACCCACCATTTCATACCTCTATTGTGCATAAAACCAACATAATAATGATCGATAATAATCAAAAGCAACAAAAAGTGATGATATATAATAGAAAAAAAGAATTCAAATAATTTTAAACTATAATACATAATTTAGAAATATGTAAATAGAATCAATATGTTTAAAATCAATGAAAATAAGAAAATGATTTAATAGAATAATATGAAATAAAATAAAAACTATAATTGAATCCTTTAGCAATTACATGGTTGAAGATACAAAAAACCAATAGATCCACATGTGGATTTATGTGTTAAGGCCAATTGGACTACATGCATGGGTCACATGCTTCACTAAAGAATAATAATGGATTACTTGATGCCATTTTTTCAATATAATAGAAAATAGAAAACCATTTCCCATATTCAGTAGATTAGGAAACTATCTCCCAATCTACCAATGAATATGGGAGGGATTCGGGTAGAAGGATGGGTGTTGTCTCATAAAGCACCCTGTTTAAAAAAATGATGAAGGCATTGTTCGAGACAATGCCTTCTTTAGAAAGGTTTTGAAGAAGTCGATGTATATGATTTTGACTTCTTCATAATATTTTTAAAAGGGGTGTTGTTTGAAACACAGTCTTCCATTAGTTTATTTAATTATATATATATATATATTAATAAAAAATCACAATTTTAATAGTATTTGAATATATTTATAATCATTATTACTTTAATAAAATTATTCATAAATTGTTATATAAAATGTCACCCAACCACCCCTTTATTAAGGGTGTGATACTCGACATCATTTATAGGTTTTTTCTATAGGATTCAAACATCATTTTTTAATCATTCAATGAATAAAAAATTATTTACAACAATAAATTAATGATAATAAATTATAAATCATAACACCTTTTCAATGCAAAAAATAACGATAATAATAATAAAGATAATGATAAAATTGATTTATATAACTAAATTAATTCAAATAAAATAATGAAAATATTATTAAATATAGAAATAAAAAATAAAAAATAAAAAATATTATTATTAAATATATAAAAAAACTATTAATATAATTAATATTCTCTTTTTTTAGTCAAATATACTAAAATCATATTATCATTAAATTTTATTAAGATTATATAAAAATTACGCACCTATATTCATTACAAATTAATGATTATTGATAAGTAATAACATTATTAATTATATTATTATTTAGTATTATAAAATACATAAATAATTAGATTACATTTAATATTTAGTAAATTATTATTTTTTTAGTTTAAAAATATTTAATAGATTACTATAATGATTATTATAAATGACTAATAATTGTACTATATTTTTTTAATAATAAAATTAATATTTAATATTATTAACATTTTTATTAACAATAAAATTTAATTAATATTTATGCTAAATTATATTATTAACTAATTTATTAGTTACATTAAAAATTATATTATTTATATAACTATTTAAAATTAATATTGTAATTCTTATAAATATTTTATAAGATAAATAATATTTATTAAAAATGTAATTCATAATATTTAACAATAATAACATAATTAATAATACATTATAATATCCTAATTAACATTGTAATACATAATAAGAATTATGACCACAATTTTTTGAAGTGTAAATGATATATTTTTAATTAATAAAGTTTGTGTCATGTAAATTATTTTTTATTTGGTATATTTATTAAATTATGTTAATATTAATCTATTTTATATATGTTTAATTAATTTTTTAATTTTATTTTTTATTTTACTTATTAATTATATTTTATAGATTTATAAAATTACCTACATGAAACATAATATTGTTTCAATTAGGTGACATTGAAAGAAAATAAATTATAAATTATAAATACAATATAAATAAAATTTGAAACATTGATTAATCATTAGAAGAGTAATTGAAAATATTTTTTTTACAAATAATTTATGAAATATAATTTGAATGTAACAAAATATTATTGTTTGAAAAAGTAACACTTTTTCTTATAATTTTTTTGTTCGAACGTTTTTTGTGAAAATTAAAATTATCCTGTTTATTATTTTTTGTGGTTCTTTTTTTCATTTAGTTTTTAGTTTTATATTCAATTTTTTCAATTTCATTTATATTTTAGTGATACTATATTTTATGCGCGTAAATTTTTTGATGGGTTAATGTTATGTTTATAATCAATAATGTTTTTGTGATGTAAATTATTTTTGGTTTTGTTATATATATGAAATTATTTTTTTTTATATTTTTTGTATGTTTAATTTATTTTTAAATTTTACTTCATATTTTACATATATTTTATATTTTATATGAATCCAAATTAACATATTTTAATTATTATATTTTTTATTATGTTTCATGTAGTCAGCTATGAATTATTATAGAAAAAAACTATAAATACAATCAAATTGAAATTTTAAATATAGACTAAAAACAGAAAAAACTAAGTACAAATAAAAAAAATTCATCAAAGAAATTAACATTAAATACTATGGATGATAAAAAATATTTTTTTTTCAAATCATAAAAAATGAACTTTAAAAGAAGTAGGTAACTCTAATATTTAAAATATATAAATTATAATTTGATTTTGAATTAAATTTATGACATGGACTTAATACATATAAAATAAAATAAAATAAAAATAAATTCATCAAAATATTAAATAGAAAATGTTATGTATTATTACTAATACATGAATAAATGAAAAAATATAATTAATTATTTAATTAATTTAAAATAATACGTTATACTAAATAATAATAATAATTATATTTAATAATAATTATATTTTTATTATCATTATTATTAATATATTAATAGTAATTAATAATATTTAATAATAATATGACTATTTACATAACTTTTAGTAATTAATAATTATAAAAAAATTCATAAATCATAAACTCATAATTAATAAGTAATAATAACTAATATTTTATTTTTATGATTTCAATATAATTAATATACTCTTTAAATGTACTAATATTTTATAATAATACTATCATTTAAATTATAATAATTTTTATTAGTAGTAGTACTGTATATATATATAAATAAATCAAAAAAAACAAAATCATAAAAATGTGAGGGTGTGAGCACTTATCAATGCCCCTCTCCCCCTAATATCACACAAATATTTCCTATCTAGATCTATCCCTAAGAGGTTTGAACTAGTTGAATACTGAAACACGGACACCCAACGTGCTATGATGTCAGAACTCGCATAGTATATGAGGAGGGACACATTGACAGATGAAATCACTCGTGCTTTCTTGAAGTGTCAAATTTTCAATAGACTAAGAGACATGTGGACACCTACAATAGGTCATCATAGGATTGAGAGGATCTATCCCTAAAAAACTCATCCAATGTCCATAACCAAAAAAATATGGGAACCACATCCCAAGTAACTCGATGGATCATAATGAGAACAACACAAGGAGATAAAATCCATCATTTATTATTAAAATGATAGTTCAACATTAACATGCATATTCATACTAATTAAAATTATGAAACTATTTAATTGTAACATTTAATCGATACTAACACGTAAAATATTTTAATCTAAATCCATTAATATATATATATATTAAAAACCCCTATAAAGAAACCCTAATTATTATTGTAAATTTAAATAATTGAGACAATCATTCTAAAAATAAATTAATTGAACACATTTAATTATGAATATGGAATTTGGAGGAAATGAAATGGGGTCAGTTTTTGAGAGGTGGTAACTCTAGCGATTGAGGGTTTGACGGCAAGCTCATGGTTTTCCTGAGGGTTGATTCAGTGGAAAGGAATAATATTCTTAATGGTGGATTTGTTCTCACTGGAAGGGATAATGATTGAGAGGAAGATGATGTTTCGCATTGGGTTCAGTCCTTGAATAAATCTAAAAATCTAGTTCATATTTTATTCTCCTAGAATCACACCTTTACGGGTATTCGATTTGTTAAAAAGGGTAATTTTTCATGTGTTTTCACAAAAAAGGAATTGATTTTTGATCGAATTGAGTCCTATCGACATTCTATAATTTCTAATATCATGCCTTCAATGGATGACCATTTATGGAAAACCACAGATCTTATTTATAGGCTCACATCAATCTGAGGATTCCTCGATTGGAAATGTTTCCCCAGGGGATGGGGATACTTACATATTAACTTCCCAAATGA
This sequence comes from Viscum album, assembly GCA_963277665.1. NCBI lineage: Eukaryota > Viridiplantae > Streptophyta > Magnoliopsida > Santalales > Viscaceae > Viscum > Viscum album. The sequence goes on from OY728140.1 coordinate 2,122,479,413, forward strand.
TTATCTGAAAAGACTAGCTTGAGGATTTTGTATGGTTTCACTAATTTTTAGATCCTTGAGCATCTACGAGTGGTGTTTCATCTTTAACCCATTTGATGTAAAAAAATCATTATCACGAGTTTGGATTAAGATCTTTGGTCTGAAATAGTTTATTTGGCATCAGAAAATCATATTTGACATTGCCACTTCAATTGGTGTGCCCATCAGAATTGGAAAAGAAACTGATAATGCAAGGTATGGAAACATTGTTCATGCTCTTATGGATGTGGATCTCATCCAAACTCTTATAGATAGGGTGTTTTTATCATATTAATATGATTATTTGAAAGTATAAATTTATTATGGGAAACTTTGGGCATTCTATTATAAGTGAAAATTAATAAGTCAATGTAAGGGGCTAGTACAACACAGATAAACCCATTGCATGTTTCTGAGACCGTGGTGCTCAGGGGAGGCTTGGAGGAAGCTTAGAGGGACTCTAAATCTAAATTATGGTATTATGGAAGGATTTCACATCGTGAAGAAATTAAAGGTTTGAATGTTGGACTCACATTTTGTAATATTTCAAGGTTAAAAAAATTAAACTCAAAAGGGGATGCTTTTTCAGAAGAAATAGATCCTAAGGAATTATACCACCTAAAAGGGGATTGCAAATTATTTAATCCCCCGATGCTATAGTGTTTTATAACATTATACCCACCTGGGTTTTCAAACCCTAAAAATGTTTCTTCCCTCCCTCTCATCCCACCTGTCCTAAAAATCTCCTCTTTAATGATTTGGATATCCCTTCGACGAGGATCGATCCATTGGTATCCATCATTGATATGTAGTGACCCATCTTGTTCAATGGCGTTTATTCCTTCATTTTTAGTGGTTTATCTAGATTTTATCTCTTTTACTCTCATATATTTTACTATGTTATGGTGGTTACTTACCAATTATTGTAATAGGGTTTCTCTCGGTTATTGTTGGTGTGGTGGAGCCGCGACATCCTGAAATGGATGCAGCCCTTGTGGGAGGGGTGATCAGAGATTATTTGTGTGGTCTACTCTCACGTGATTTACATCAAATACCATTTTGATGTAGGGGAACATTGTTACTCTCTTTATTTACCTCAAATTGTCGAGTTAGCATGGTTTAGCTCCATGGATCACAATTAAGTTGACCTAATTAAATACTTGATTCAGATTAAAGAATTGGTGTCGATTTCATAGTGATGTTTCTACTTTGTTTCATGATAATTGTTTGCCTCATGATTTTATATATAGTATTATATCTATGACTTTAATGTTTTATCTTGGTTGTCTTGATTGAAATTGATAAAGAAAAAATTCCAGAATTAATTGATAATTAGTTGGATAAATGATAAAAAATTATGTTTAAATAATCTGGTTGTTGTTGTTTCAATTTGATGATATTAAAATTGATGATGATATGAAATATTAATTGAATTATTTTTTGAAGTTAAAGCATGCTGATAATTATTGATAAAATAATTAAAGGAATGTTAAATTAATTATTAAGTTAATTTATGATAGCTTGTGATAGAGTGTTTCTTAGGTTTCCCATAGTTGGAACGTATGAATAATGAATCCATCAATTAACTATGTACTAATAATTTGCTGTGTGAAAAAAGATAATGAACTTATAGGACCTAATTCGTCTACTTTCATGTAATGGTTGGGTGCCATATTCATGAGATCTGTGAGAGATCATTGTGTGTGAATCATGAATGTCTAGATCTATGGCTAAGAGACCAGTTGCTATGTTTTATTCTTTCTACTTGTGATGTGATGTGAGCCAGGGATGATTGGAACAACATGGTCGTTTTCGTATGAGGGTTAGGGAGGCCGGGTTATTGTGGTAACAGTTGATGCATGGAGTGGAGAAATGCATATGTATATGTATATAGATGTCAGGGAGGACATCAGTGATGAAAGAATAGGTTGAAACTGGGATTACCTATTTTAATGAAAGTAGGATGCTTTTTTTAATATATTTTTTGGATGGTGGCCATGTTCTTTTTGATATTCGTTCCTTTCCCGACAAATTAAGGTAGATGTATTTTTTTGGTTACTCTATTTCCATGGGATCGAAGATGCACATGGTATTCCATGTGCTCTTCATATTTATCACTTTGTGGTTTGACGAGTTTACTCTCCTGTTTTTTGTGGAAAAGACTCGACAGGTAGCTCACCTACCCTCCTTTTTTAACTCCTTGTGTTTGGGGAATTTATAATTTTTTCCTATAGTACCTAGAAATATATAATGTTGTAATTTTTTTCAATAAATGAATAAATATTTACCCCACAGGGTTGGAGCTTGTTGTGAAACAATATTGAGGTTGAAATTTTGAGAAGCCATGGGATCAGATTGGTTATTACTGGAGGGCGTGGATCATTATCTAAATGGTAATTTGACGTAATGTGGAAATGATAATTGTTAATTAATGTTTAATAATAAATTAAAATAAAGTGTAACTGATAAAAATTAATAATATAATTCAATGTAGATCTATAAATGGATGGGTTCTTATAGGATATCTAGTCCTGGTAGTGGTAGTAGGGATTCCAAGAGAAGAGAGTTGTAGTTGTGTCTGAGACTAGGATATTCCATTAGTGTGGTCGTGAGCTATAATATATCATGTATTTTTCTAGATTCTATACACTACTCGACCCTGTCAATTAGGGCTACTAACACTCTTGAGATTCTAATCTAAGTGGGGGTGTTTTCCCCACCATCCATATGGGAGGATATATGGACAATATCCCATTAGTCCCCACACTCTTCTCTTGATACATATTCATGATGTTATTCACAATTACTAGATTTTTCCTATAGATGTACATTGTGGCTAGTGATGCATTTTCAGTATTTCACACACACATAATATGGATATGGTTTCCTGTGGACTGTTATAGGTATAACATGTATATGTTATGACGGTTTGCAGATCCTTACTCAGTGTACCATTTTTGATGGCTTCAAGTGTAATACATGATATATGATACACATTATGTTCTCTGTTGTGGGTCACAAAAACTATCTGGTTACTTTTGGGTATGTGGATGTGGTGATGTCTGCTTCATGAGGTTCATTTTGTGGTGATTCACCCAGGTATCTACTAGCTATCCTTTTTAGAGAGAGATGCTCAAGACGCGTGACATTGGGGTAGAGAAGATAACCAGTTGGGAAGTAGTAGTGGGGTTACCTTGATATTCATTATTATTTAATATAATAATTTATACAATACTTGGTGAGTGTATACATGTTGAAGATGGGAACTTAGTATAAATATTTACGTTCCAAGTCATTTATAATTGTTGTTTACTGAGCTTTGGCTTACATTATTTACTAGTTCACAAGCATTTTCAGGGAATATCCTACTATGTATACTGTTATACTCACAATACATGTATATAAACAAGTTTTTTAGTTCTATTGGAGCATATTAGAGATCAGTTTTTTTATACTATATTGTCGGTTGAATGAGTCGTTTTTGATTTTTGGTTGGTATCATAATTACTTTATTTTGGTAATCACGGTTGTCCATTTCAGTAGTAGTATTTATTTCATGAAATTAGAATTGTGTACTTGGGTTTTCTTCTATATTATAGTCTAACAATGTCTTTTTCTATATTTGTCTTATCACACTCTTCCACATTTTTTTCTCTTAGAGTCTAATGCCTCCCATATTCGTTTTTATTAATCCCTTAGTGCTGGTAACCAACCCGGTGCATACTAGAGGTAGGAACCAGGGGTAATTATCTCTCTTCTCACATTTTCGGCTCAGGTGGGGTAATCGTTATGTGGGGGGGGGGTCATGATAGAGTGGTATGAATGTTTAGGTAGAGGGATAGAATTGTTTTGGGAGTTAAGAACAAGTGTGGTTGCATGGGTTGGTAGGGAACCACTATTAACAATGTTAGAAAGTTATTTAAATATAAGAAAATATCTAAGACACTAGTATTTATGGCCCCCTATGATCTTATGCACAAATATATAATATTACAACAACTACTAAACTATGTGATCTTAGTTTCAAGGTTGAGACCTTCGAAAAGATAATGCATCATCCGTCTGTGCGCTTATATTTGAATGGGTAGACCATGAGATGGGTCAATATAAAATTAATCAAAAATAATAATTAATGTTAATTTATTCAATTTTCTAGGTTTAGGAGATCTTATTGTTTATTATTTTTTAGTTATAGATCCAGGTCAATGTTTTCATCAGGTTCACATAGAGTATGTTAAGTAGGTTGTGCCAAAATATTTCTATAGGGTAGATAGAGATGAACAATACACATATTTGAGGATAATCTGAGAGTTTCATAGCCATATTTTGTAGATGTTTTGTGGATTAGCTTTAGATGCAGTCACATAAGACTGGTTGGAAGAGTTTGAGATATATTTTAGTTTTATCCATGCTCAGAATGAGCACTGGGTGTCATGGGATGTTATGATGTTGCAAGGGGAAGTGAGGTAGTGTCAGATATTTTCCCACATGGATGGTGTGGAGTTGACAGTCTCATGGGAGGATATTCGAGACCAGTTCAGGGTTGATTTTAATTCATCAATCATGAATGCGTCTAGTCACTAGGATATACATAACCTTCGGCAGGGTATCTCTAGTGTGTGAGAGTGTGGAATCCATTTTAGAAACCATTTTAGATATAATTCAGAACTATTTCTCGATTCGGAAGCCAAAAAAAGCTATTCTAAGAAGGATTTTTAACTAGGGATTTTTTATAAGGTCACCACATTTATGTTGAATAAATATCTCAAGGTTCCGGAAAGAGAATAGGTCATTAACAAGACGTTATCCATTACCAAATCATTAATAGAGGGGAGTCATCATGATTCCTCGCGAAGTAGGATTGTGGTCCGTGGTTCTAAATATTCTAGACAGAAGAATATCCAACCAGATGGGGTAGTCTTTAGGCCTCATTATCTCATTTATCGAGGGGCGGAACCTCTCGGAACAATGATATGGGATCAGATATTTGTTTTTTTGTAGAGTTTAATGTAATCAGAAATTATAGTGCCCAAACATTCTGAGCATTCTTCATGTTCTACTTGTTCTGCCTGAGGTCCCCCCATTTAGGCAATTCCAGACATGGAAACATTAGCAGGTTGTTCTAATTTATGATTAGTATAGAGACGCTGATGTAGGAAGAGTATAGCCCCATGATGCTACCCATCCTCACAGATAAAAGAGTATAAATATAGGTGCTATTCTCCATGGTCGAAGACGTCATGGAGCAGGTCGTGGTCAATGTCATTCTTTAGCGCTGCAAGCTCCATTCAAGAAAAACATCGTTCGAGGTACCCTTTTCTTTTTTTAAATTTGGTTGCATTATTTGTTTGATCCATGAGTGACACACTCCTTCATATCACCTGCCCTTGTACATTATTTGGGACTTGTGGTAGAGAGGCTTCCAGTTCCCTTGGTGATGACTACGCTGGTTGGAGGTCAAGCAGACATATTTGAATTATATAGAAACTTTGAGCTAGTTCTCAGGAACCACAACTCTTTGGGGAATTTCCAATGTTTATGAATAAAACTATATGACATCATCTTCGTCATCGATTGATTGTATTCGGTGCAGTATATCATGAATTTATTCAATTGGTAGGTTGTGTTCTTCGATGATGGTGGAGGGAAAGTCCTGATTTTTTGGAGATCGAGACCCTCAGATGGGTCAGAGACATGTTCCATCCTTGACATCTTTGATGGCTGGGTTGATGATGATTTCATCAAAGGTTCAACAGTTGGTGTTTTCCAAGTTCATTAATGATTTCCTTCATGTCTTTCTCTAAGAGTTTGTACCATTACCCCTCAAAAATAGACCGTGTTTAGGATTGAAATATAGTCATTCATGTATCCTATATAGATTTCTCCAAATAGGATGACACCTTATGAGTTATGAGAGATGCATACAAAGCTCGACGATCTATGGTAGTATGGTTTTTTTGGATAAGTGTGTCATCGTGGGGTGTAGCTGTTTTTTTGTAAAGACGGATGATGGTAGTCTATTGGTGTTTATCGATTTTCATCACATGAACCAAGTGACAGTGAAAAACTGCTACCCTTTTACCAGGATTGATGATTTATTAGATCAACTAAAGTGTGCTATATGGTTCTCAAAGATCTTTTGGAAATCATGGTATCGTCATAATCGAGTGAAATATGACGATATCAGAATACTATATTCCATTGTCATGATGGGAATTATGAGTTTTTGGTTATGTTGTTCATTATGGAAAATTCTCTAGCTTTATTCATGAGGTTAATGAATGGTGTGTTCCATGAGTTACTAGATAAGAGAAAAGTGGTTTTCATTGATGACATCCTTGTGTACTCCACATCTAAGGTGGATCATGAAGAGAATCCTCATGCCATTTGGTGAGTTGTTTTTCATCAGTATCTATTTGGGAAGTTATCGACGTGTAGTTTTAGGGATTGGGAAGACAGTTTATTGGGGAATTTTGTATCCTAGTAGGTAGTATATATGGATCCATTGAAAATAAAAGTATTTGTTTCCTGTGAATTTCTTAAGATAGTGAAAATGTGAGAATTTTCCTTGGACTTACTGGCTATTATAGGAGGTTTATAGCTGATTTCTATCTGATTGAGACTCCACTAATAGTATTGACCAGAAATGATCAGATGTTCTTATATATTGATTAGTGTTAGACAACATTTGATTAGCTGAAGGATAATATGGTCCGTGCTCTAGTTATTTTTCTACCAGTAGAAGCGGTTCGTTTTGAGGTTTTCTAGGACGCTTATTGTCTTGGATTGAGATTTCTTCTGATATAGTAGATAATAATCATTTTTATAGGATACAATAGTTATTACCCCATGAATATATGTATTCCACCCCTAATCTAGAGTAGTTGGTGATGGTATTTTTCTTAAAATTATGGAGACATTACCTCATTGGTGAGTGCTTTATGGTATTCACTGATAATAATATCTTGAGGTATTATTTCTCCCAATGTGACTTGAACATGTGTTAATGTCGGTGGATGGAGTTTTTATCGAATAATGGCCTCAATATTTTTTTTATACAAATGGAAGGGGGTATGTTGTAGCCGATTCATTGAGTACGAAGTGTTGTATTAATGAAATGCATGAATCTGGTGATTCGTTGAGAGTGATGGATGAACATTCAACACTGCATTTAGATATGGGAGAATTCAGAGGTAGAGGTTTCCTTTTTATGATAACTGGGTTTCCATCTCTGGTGTAGTGGGTAGATGATTCCCAGTTGGAGGATCTTCAGATGGATGTTTGGAGAGACTGATTTATTTTGTGATGAGGACCCTATTGGTTGGTGTGAGGACAAACAACACTGGGTGATATTTTTGGGGTAGTACTTTCATACCATTGGCGATGTGTGAGATGGTTCTCATAGAGTTACATAGTTTACCTTTATCAGTACATCATGGCGTTAAAAAGACGTACCGAGCCTCGAGAGGTCAGTTCTGGTGTATTGGTTTGAAACATGTAGTTGTATAGTTTGTGTCTCAATGTTTTTTCTACCATAAGGTGAACATTGAGCACAATGTTCTAGTGGTTTTTTACATATATTAAATGTTACTTATTTGAATTTGGATTATATATCTATGGAGTCTGTTACTGGTTTACCTCAATATCATGGAGTCAATGACGCAATATGTGTGGAAGTGGATCATTTTTATAAAATAAACCCACTTTATAGCAATCAAGGAGTTGAGAATAGTGGAGTTTCTATCAAGGAAATATCTGGAAAATGTGGTGAGACTCCAAAGAGTCACGAGGATGATCATTCTTGATCGAGATACTTGTTTTTCTTCTAAGGTGTTGAGAGGTCTCCAACATGCATTTGGTTCTCAATAATTATTTGGCACTTCTTTTCATCTAAAGATAGATGGTTAGAGAATGTATACCATCTAGACTCTTGAAGACATGTAATGTACTTGTGTCCTTGATTTTGGAGGTTCATGGATAAGGAACATACTCTTGGTGGTATTCTCTTAAAAAAATCATTTTTTCTCTACAATTGGCATGGAACCATTTGAATCGTTGTATAGATGACCTTGTATTTTTTTTGTGTTGGATTAGGGTCCAAGAGTCAACAATTATTGGGCTAAAACTGACACAAAATAAAACAGAGATGGTTTAGGTGAATCATGAGTGGATGAATTCATCAAATTATTTTCATAAATCCTATGTCGATCAAAGGAGGATACCTTTAGAGTTAAACATTTGGGATCTTGTGTTTTGGAAGGTGACTCCATGTCATGGGAAGATATGGTTTGGTCATTAAACTAAACTTTCTCCCCAGTATTTTAGTCATTTCGAGGTGTTGGAACATGTTTGAGCCTTGTAATATCGGATAGATCTTCCCCCACATATGAGATGGTTACATGATGTGTTTCATGTGTTGCATCTCTGCCATTATCTTTATGATGACTCTCACATAATCGAATGGGGTGAGGTCAATGTTGAAAATGTTGAAACCTTTGAAGAGTAGTCTGTACAAATCCAGGCCCACCAAGAGAAGGTGTTTTTTTGGAATTATATCTCGTTGCTTCATTCCTTATGGTGGCATATTATTGTGTAGGAGAGCTCCTAGGAATGTGAGTCACTAATACATGGCCACTTCCCCTAGCTATTTTATATTTTTCTATTCTCTTGTAACATTGTTCACTTTATGGTTATATACCATTATTTGTTGTGATATGTATTTACCTTCTTTCATGTTGTGTCTCACTCTCATTGGGCGGTATCTCCATTGGGAGAGTGTTTTTGAGCTGGTTGTGGTTGTTGTGTGGTTCTGCTCTTATTCCTCTAGTGAGGTTGTGAAATCCCGTGGTGGCAAGAGCCTTGAAAGGTATCTTGCAGGGTGGTTGTTTGGACAACACATTTTTTCCCTCTAGGTTGGTTTCGGATTCTCATGGATGTTAATTTTTTGATATGAATCTGATGCAAGGTATCAGATCTACATGGATCTACCCATTGCGTGTTTTTAATAATGAGGTTCTAGAAAGAGGCTCGAAGGATGTATGAATAGAATCAGCTAAAAAAGCTTTAAGTAGGGAAATATTTCATGTCATGAATTGTAACATGATATGGATGTTTTATTCATCTAATGTAAAATTTTGGCATTTGAAAAAAATATATGAAAGGTGAAATTTTTTTCAATGGAAACTGACATCGAGGAATTACATGATGTGAAAGGGGATTACACATCATATTATCTTCCAACACTGTAATAATTGAAAACATTTCAACAACTTGGATTGTCAACCCCTATAGCTACATATTCCTTCCCTCTAATCCCAGCCAACCCAACAATCACATTTTCAGTGGTTTGGATATCCCTTTGATGGGGATCGATCCTTGGGTGTCCATATTCGATCCTTGGTTACACATATTTATCAAAGGTGCGTATTTCCTTAATTTTCTAGTGTTTTCCTAGAGTTTAATCTCTTTTACTCTCATATATTCTCATCATGGTATGTAGTTTCCTTACATATGGTTCTAATTGGGTTTCTATTGGTTTTTGTTGGTGTGGTGGTGTTGTAGAATCCTTAGATTGATGTAGCTCTTGCGAGAGGAGTGATTAGAGATCTATTGTAGGGTAATTTTTTGTACGAAGAACATCGATTACCTTATTGAGGTATGGGATTTGTTGATTCTCTATTTAATTATGTGAAATAATATAGTAATCATGGTATATCACCTCATATCAAAATGAAATTCACCATTTCATATACTTGATATAGATTAATGAATTGGTAGTAATCATATTGCAATGTTTCTACTTTATATCGTGATAATGTTTTCCCCTTATTTTATAAATAGTGTGATAACAATGCCTTTATTGGATTATAATGTTATTCTGGATTGAAATTTTTAAATAACATAAATTCAAAATTAATTGATAATTAATTAGAAAATTGAATAAAATACATATTTAGTGGATCTGTTTGTTTTTGTTTCAATTTGATGATAAAAAAATTCGTGAAATAATGGTTGTTTAGTTGAATTTTTTGTTAAACATGGAGCATGATGATTCTTGTTGATAATATAGTTAATGTAATGTCAAATTAATTGGTCAATTATTTAATTATAATGTGTGATATACTATTTCTTAGGTTTCATGTAGTTGGATCATGTAAATGAGGAATATTTTAATCCATGATGGGATATGAACTTGTTTTGAAAAAAATATAATTCATTATTAGGGACTGAGTTACCTAATCTTTTTTAAAGTTTGAGATCCTAGTACATTCATGATATGGGAGATTTTTGTGTTTGATGGTCTAAAACCTTGCTTTTCATCCAACATCTCAGTTGCTATATTTGTTTCATTCTGCTTGTGATGTGATGTGGGATTGGGAAGGATAGTCCTATAGGGTTGTTGTGCTATGAGGGGAAGGGAGGCCTAGTTCTTTTTGGAATTAGTTGATTCTTGGATTGGAGATATGCATCGGTGTATTCAAATGGATATTGGGGAGGACATCCGATATTATAGAACAGGTTGAATCTGGGATTAGCCATTGTTATTAAAGTCAAATGCTTGTTTGAATCTGTTGTTTGGATGATGGCCAAGTTTTATTTTATAATCTCTCCTTTCGTCACTTCATGATGTAGAAATATGTGTTTGGTTACTCACATTCAATGGAATATGAAGATGTTCAGAATATTCTACATGCTTTCTAGGTTTATCTCCTCATGGTTGGATGAGTTTACTCTTCTGTAATAGGTGGAAAAGACTCGATTGACAGTTCATCTACTTTCCATGTTGATCACTTGTTGTATGGGGAGTTTATAATGGTTTCCCAATGTACCTAGAAAAATGGAAAGTATTAATTTTGTTTAATAAAGGAATAAATGTGTAATGCCTGGGGTTAGAGCTTTTTGGGATGCAATATAGAGGTCGAAATTATGTGAAGCTATGGACTCAGTTTGGTTATGCCTGGAGGGTATTGAACTTTGTTGTGATGGTAATGTGATGTAATGTTCAAATGAAAATTTTTAATTAATGGTTAGGAATTAATTAACATTAATTGTAACTGATAAAATAGAATAATATAATTTAATGTACCTCGTTAAATAGTTGTGTTCATATAGTGTATTTTGGTCATGACAGTGGTAGTCGTGATTCTGAGAGATGTTAGAGGTAGTTGTTTCTAATATAGTTATATTCCCTTGTTGTGGTTGTGAGATATATTATATAATGTACTTATTTTTTCTATATGATAACCACCATGGTTATTAGGGAAACTTACAACCTATGGATTCTAAGCCCTGTGGGTGTTTCCCCAGGATCCCATTGGGAGGATGGATGGATGACTACCCACTCTTACCCATATCTCTTCTCCAGGTAGATATTCATGATGGTATGAATTTTGGTTAGTTTTTCCCATATATGTGTGTTGAGGGAAGTAATGACTTCTTGTTATTTCACACACACATATTCTGGATTAGGTTTCATACAGACTACTATAGGTATAACATCTATAGGCTATGATGGCTTGCAGATCCTTACTCAGTGTATGGGTTCTGATGCATTGGGGAATAATATACTATTTATGATTCAAATTATGAAAACTGTGGTGGTTCATAGAATCATACTGGTTTTTTTGGAAATGTGGATGTGGTGGTGAGTGTTGCATGAGGTGCATGTTGTGGTTCTTCACCCAGGTGTTTGGGGATAGCCTTTTTTGAGAGAGATACTAAAGATGTGTGATATTGGGGTAGATGGAAATACAAGGGGGAAACAGTAGTGAGGTACCTAGGGTATTATATATTATAACATTCTAGGCGGATCACCATCTTAGGTCTGCGTGCAACTTAGATAGTCTTGAGGAAGTTGTGAAGTGGATCTGGTTTTGGTTCATTCTGGAGCGGCCAGGATCCGCCTTTGCCGTGATTCTGGTGATGGATGGTGACAGATTTGAGTGGGCGAGAGGGGGGATGTAATGGTTTCCAGAGATTTTGTGATGAATTTGTAGGTTTTAAGGTTTGATGATGTTCTTATTTGGTTTATATAGCTATGATTTTTGTGATCTTCTGTTTTTTATTGTTCATCTGAGTTGGATTTTGGGTTGCACCATTCTTCTTGTGCTGGTTCCAGGCTATGGGAAATGATGGTGATGTTTTGAATGGTTTGACATTATTGTTTAGTTTTGTGCTGTTTTGGTGTGTTTTAAATCTGTTGGAATGGAGATGCACCAGGACATGACCACATGGATCAAGCCTCCGAGGTGGTTCCAGTGCTAGTTGTTCATCATTGCAGTTCTGTAAGGATTTGGATGTTTGAGAGCATATGGAGATAGCTATCGTATCAGGTCTATGCTTTTACACAAGAAACATTCTTGTCATTCATCCATGTAACGATGGAGCGATTTAATATGATTTTATGCTGGGGAGGGGTGCTCCATGTTTACTATTGGCTTTGTCTCTCTTGGCCTTCGGGTGTTATATGTTTTAAGTCTATGATGTCTATCTGGTTTCTCTACCTTCTTCCCATAAAAGGGGTATTTCTTATAATAAAAAATTAAGGCCTTCAGGCCGTTGGATGGATGTATCCATTGTGTGGTTGGGAACATAGTATACCTATTTAAGGGAGGGGTTATTTTTATTTGTTTCTCATTGTGATTTACAATGCTTTATATACTTTTTCATGAAAGGCTCCATGGAGGATCTTACTTAGTATAATTTTATACTCATCCTATGTAAATATAATCTGTTTTTCTGGTCAGTAGGACTATGTTGGAGATCACGTTGGTTACTACTAGATTGTGGGTTATAAGAGTCGTTTGGGCTTTATAGTTGTTGCATTATTTAATTTCTTTTTCTAAATTTACTTTCCCCTCTATGTTTTAGTAGTTCTTGCATTAAATTACATTTGTGTACATGGGTTCTCTTATATATTGTAATATGAGAAGGATTTGGTTTGTTTTTGTCTTATCTCTCTCTTCATCATGTGTTTCTCATATTGGCTAATGCCTCCCATCTGCACATTTATTATACCCTCGGTGCCAGTCTCCAACCCATGGCCTACTAGAGGCAGAACTCAGAGTTCACTATCTATGTTCTCCCATTGTCGGCCAAAGAGGGGTAAACATTGTGGGGTGGGGGTTGTGATAGTCATTCTGTGGATTTTTTCAGAAGGTCCATAGTGTACTATTCATCCTGAAAAATGGTCATAATGTTGTTTTTTTATGAAACAGAAGCCTAATTATGATGTTATTGGTTTTAAATGTGACCAAAATGTTTTTCTCCATGGATGTGGAGATCTTGAGACCACATGTGAGGAGTCGGGTTTTCCACAATCATATGGACCGAATCAGGTTTCTTCTAATGAACATACAACATCAACAGGTACTACTAAAAATTCGAAATAGCCTTTTAGTTCCATTACGAATAGGGTATCTCTTGTAAGGACTCCTTGTTTCGGTGTTCTATAGAACATGGTACAGATAGTGAATTCTCGGTGATGGTTTTTGTGAGGATTTATGTGATAACGAACTTATTGATGAAGATATTTCTCATGAATTGGATGAGTAACAGGTTATATAGGAATAAATAATTACTTCAATGGATTATAAATGAAAATGCAGAATGGATGTTGAAACTCCATTTAATGTCACTTAGATCAATCAAGATCCTAAAGGGAGGGGTATTGAGATAGTGCACATGCCTCATCGACTTGTGGGGGAACTCATGATTATTCTCTAAGGAGAAATCCCCCATTAAAAATGTAGTTTCTAACAATTCATGGGTTATCTTCTATTAATGATACTTATACCATTGAGATGGAAAGTTCTAAGGAGGTTTTATGTGTCTTCACATGGTACATTACCTTAATTTGATTGACCCCAATGGAGGCAACCATGAAACTGCTTCTTTGATGGTACATGATAACGAAACCCCTCTTGGGAATCATGGGAGTGGGTTCTCTTGAGAGGCTAAACAAATAGTATAATATGCTGATCCTAGGAAAGTGTTCAAGAAGGGGAATTATGGTAATGCTGTCATATCAAGGAAATAACATGGCCATTATGTTCCTCTAGTGGATGGTTCACCTACTATTGTCACTTTGGAAGGGATGGAGACAACGGATACACCTCTGTTCTTTGATCTCACCATGAATAAATTCTCATTACCTAAGATCCTAAATATATCTAATAGTAAGTATGTCTTTAGTGATTAGTTTGGTACGGTTCATGGAAATGGTACTCATCCACTTATTGAAAAATATGCACCATTTGACATAGATAATCAGGAGGGAAACCGTAATACTCTCAAATAGTGGAAAAAACGTTGACACATAAGGGGTCGGGTGGCTCTCATGGAAGGGGTGGTAGATTTAAAAGGTTTTCAAATGTGAAATTAATGTTGATGATGTTTATTTTTCATTTTTAAACCTATTTTACATGTTTGTACTCATTTTTTATTATAAATATCTGGGGCCATGTTCACTATGGTCTGCACCATTTTAAATATGGAATTTTTATGTAATTAATAACATGAATGAAAAATTACATATCATCAATTTATTAAAAAAATATAACATTAACTCACCAAAAAATTAACCTTTTCCCTTTTGTACATAAAGGTCTCGTCTAGAATATTAATGGATCATGGCCTACCTGAGGAACCAAACATCATGTTATTCCCCGATTATGAGTTTTATTTATCAAACTCTTATAATTTCAATTGAAAAATAACACTACCACAAATTGGTGTAAGGGAATCACTTTAGTTTATTAGTGCTACATATTAAGCGATGATAAAATCCTCACCAATATCAACACTGCCTAAAAGCACTGATAAAGGTCACTTATATTAGTGCTATAAAATCATTGATAAAGGTGTATCCTTTTTAAGTTCTTTTCTTAGCATTGATGAAGGTTGATCTTAATTAGTACTATTATTATCACTAATAATGAAATTGAATAAAAATTTATTATTAATATATATAAATTTATTATATTTATATTAAAAAATAATGTTCATTTATATACATGAATTAAAAATTGATTTTTTATAATTAATGTAAATATGATATATAAATATATTTTTTAATAATTCAAATATATATATATATAGTTCTTTAAAGAAATAATTTATAAGATAAAAAATAACTATATTTAAATAATTATAAAATTATAATAAAATTTTCAAAATAATAAACATATATATTATATTTATAATTATATATTTATAAATATATAAAAATACTTTTAGATATATTTATTTATAATTACAATTATAAATTAATATATATATATATATATACTAAATAAATATTTCCCTCCAAATGAATCAGGTCAATAAATAAATAAATAAATATCTATATCAAGATACAGTGATGATATTCATGGACATGTTTATGTTCATATATGGATACGTGAGTATAATTGACACTAGATATTATTATAAGATTATTTTTGGACATGGTTGTGAGTTTTTTAATATGTTCCAAATGATATTATTTATTCTTATGATGACACAAAGATATGTTATATATGAACGACTCATGAAATATTTATTTATTCATTGACACCATTTTTATTCATGATTCCATGAGTGTGATGACCAGTGTTTCATGAATTGTACTTTTCATTCAAGTTATATGAATGAATTATTTATTGAAATAGTTTAGGGTCAAACAAATATTATTAAAGAAATAAAAAGAAACACTCAAATTAGATACGTATGTGGTCAAACAATGGAAATTCACACATCCATTGACCAATTATGTGTCAAAGAAAGAGGGGGAATTCCCCTGAAAATAATTAGTTCCATTGTTATCATCACTAAATTCCCACTCAAATTGTGAATTTTTCAGATTGAAAATAACTATATACCGCTCCCTGAGTTTTTCCTACTCAATTTTATGCTTCTTAGAGGATGATCTAGCAGTCTCATGACCAATCCCATGTGTTTCCTCTTGTCAAACATGTCCCCATGAACGATCTATTGGATGTCTACCTTGAATCCATGTTTTCATTTGATGCCAAGTTTCTTCATGAACCTCATTGGAAGCAGGTGGTTCAAAATAAGTATCTAGACAAGCAATGACATCAGGAGCCATATTTGAAAGAAATCTTGACTCTTAATTATTTGAATTAGGCATATCATATTTTTTATATGTAACTGGTGAAACATTCATAATATTACCTGGATTAGTTAAAGCTAATTAAGAATATGTCTCTTTATTGTGGATCACCTTTTGAAAGCCATCACTATCTTTTCTATCCCATTTGAATCATCCATACATGAAAGCATTGAAACATCTCAATCTCCAGTGTGACAATCACTGAGAATTCTTTTAGGTTGATCAGGGGAAGTTATATTCATCATAGCTTTATGATTTTTGGAAGCTACCAACTTCCAATGGATGATATCTTTATCAGCAAAAACTTGTGATTAATTATCAATTATGTCTTGTACATCTTCCTCTACATGCTCATCTAGTTGGGTGGTGAAATGTTTTATTGATATCAACATCCTCCAAATGTTTTCTAACATCATCATTTGGTAGTGACTCTATTTCTAAGTCAACTATGTCAACCCATAGCTTCTTCTTAGGTGAATTTACCCTTGAAACAAACATCTTTCCATCCTCTGCAGGGGTCGTGACACCCATATATTCACTAAAAAATCATTTTCTGGGTTTTTATTCACATTTAACACATCAATGTGATTTAATTTTATAGAACCATTTTCTAGTTCATTGATCTCATAGTCCAAATTATGTTGCTGTAACCTGCCATGTCTAGCATTTCCAACAGGCTGCTGCAACCCACAGTTTACAACACTTCCTAAAGGGTACTATAACCCACCATGTCTAGAGCCAATAGGATGTTCAATAACTACACCTTTTCATAATGTTACAACTACACAATTATTATGAATGTTCTGACACTTTTTGCACGAATTTTTCTCATGTCCTCGAGAAGAGAAAAGATTACAGACTAGAGATCTCATGTAATTATCAATTTCATGTCCAATAATTTTTTATTCCAAATAGAATTTAAGGATTCTTTCATAAACTATCTTTAATTAAAAATCATCTTCATCAGTACATAGGAAAACATGTTCAACTAGGGTTGAGTTGAGATCAACCTCAACTAATAGATAGGAAAAGTGACTAAACCATGAAACTTCAATATCTTTGTCCATTTTTGGGTACACCTATCAACATATCATTGTAGTGGAGAATATTTAGGTTCTAAGAAATCTAGTGGAGGCCATATACCTTCACCAAAACTTGAGAAAAACACATACCTGCATCCAATGGGTTAAATTTCGTATCCCAATCTTTAATGTGAAGGAATCCATTTTTCAAATAGATAGAGCCATAGCCCCCTGAAGAAGACTCCAATTATTCTGAAGGAAAGAAAATTTGATAGAACCCTCGACCATGTGATAATAATTTACATGTTTTGAAGGGAAAAATTATATAAAACATCTTGGTATCATCCCCCAACTTCATTATAATGTAACATCTTGGAAAAACAAGTCATGCAATTCTTGAAAACATGCCAATTTCATGACGTTCAGAGATCGCAACTATATCAAATTTGACATGCACTGTGTTTCCCTTCCACCAAATTGATGTTGCATCCAAACCAATATAGAGGGAAAGCGATCATGAGACTACTATTTCAAATATAAAAATAGATTTACCATAAGATTGAGATTTTGATCCAATGTGTGAAGGTTTGTGAGAATCAAATATGTTATATGGAAGGAAAATTCCATCCATTGGAGGAAGTTGATTCAGAAAAAACCCTCATCTCTATGGCATAGAGCAAGAATATATCAATTACACCCCATCAAGGGAATACTAGCCATTAACTTATTTATGTTCTCAAAAATAATAATGCAATTATAATAAATATATATATTATATTAATAATTATATAATTATAATAATTTATTTATAACTATTTATAAATAATTTTTAAATAAATTTATTTATAATTCTAATTATAAATAAATATTTGTATATTTAATTAATTATGAATTTATGATAAATATATTTAAATAATAAATATAGTCATTACTCAAAGTGGTGAAAACCAAGAGTTTTTCCCAAGTTCCCCACACGTTATAAAAAAAATCAAAG
Source organism: Viscum album (assembly GCA_963277665.1). Taxonomy (NCBI): domain Eukaryota; kingdom Viridiplantae; phylum Streptophyta; class Magnoliopsida; order Santalales; family Viscaceae; genus Viscum; species Viscum album. The sequence goes on from OY728140.1 coordinate 2,122,497,558, forward strand.
AAACAACAATGGGGGACCAATTACACCCAAACACATAGTGGCAACAAAAGACCCAATAAGAATGGGATCCAAGGACGCCAAAAATGAAAAACCCAAAAGGCCCATAAAAACCAACCCAATGTCGATCCATGTAATTGGGCTGAAACCCAACCGCATTATCTCATGTAGAAACCATGATCCCACCTCCTGAGAAGACATATACAACCCTAAATCCCATATTTCATCATGTCGTCATACATCAAACATCACCCTAGGTATGTCATTGTTCCTTTAGAATCCCCATTCATCCTTTCTCTATGTTCCATCACTTTGATGTTGAACCAAACCCATTGGTGTCACATACAACAATGATTGGAGTGACCAGAGGCTGTCACACCTATCAACATCTCATACAACATACATTAGGATTCCCTCACTCACACCTTCATCCTCTCGTGAAACCTTACTTCTCGTTCGTAACCTCTCTTTCCTCTCTCACCACTATTAACCCATTATCATGATATTTTGTCAAATCACCTCTCTCATTCTCTCCCTCTCCTATCTTCTTCTATGTCACCTATCTTATTTTCCCCACTCTCGATCTTCAGTGACTTCTTTAATGAATCGTTCCACTCTAAATCTAATGTGTGTGATGAATCCCTACACCACACCACACCAACCTACATGAATCCAATTATATTTCGATGAAAAATAATCTACTAATGAGATTTGGAATTTTTTACTTGTAAGAAATGTCTACGGGGTGTTTCTAATGTGTAAGACCCATTTCAAGTGGCTTAAATCATGTTAGTAGGTTTTGAGAGTATGTTGAATCTATGACAGTGGAAGATAAGGGGAATCAATTACATGGTTTGGTGGAACCACATAATCAATGATATGGATCTCTAGTTAATTTTAACAAAATGTGATTTTAAAAGGACATATTGTTTCAATTTCATATTAATTAACAAAATATAATCCAAAACCCTTATTTATATAAACATTATCACCAATATAGAATTTTTTTTAAATAAAGGATATGATATTTTACCCGATTTATTTTTTCGCTCAAGGATGTGATTGGGGTGATACAATATTTATTTAGGGATGTTACAATGTTTTTATGAATTTTTTTTGAGTAATACATTAATTATGGAAATTTTATTTTATATAATTAAATTCCATTAATTAATTTCTGTTTTTAATAATTTAAATGTATAATTGATGGTGTTTTGGCCTTGTGTGATTAGAGGTTTTCTAATTGATTTTTAATGGTCTTTTATGAACATAGGAAATGGTTCTACTATATTTATTCAAGGCATAAAAATATGTTGGGGTTAGTGGTATATAATGTTTCACTATGTATAATGATTTTTTTATGAGATGTATGATACGTTGCATCACCTCATGATTGTGATTGTCCTAACCCTAAAACAATTCTATTTTCCATAAAATGTATTAGTTTTATTTTCACAACTACACCCTGGAAGAACCATAACAATTATATTCCATGAAGATATTGTTATATAAGTTCATGAGATTGAATTAAACTCAGTTGGAATTTATATTTTCCATTGTTATGACAATTCATACTCTTTTTTTTTATGGGTAAAACTCTACACTTTTGTTATAAAAGTTTTTTAATTTCATTCATTACAGATTACTATTTCTGTTTTCTGGTAATATTGGATGCTCATTGTTGTCAATTTGGATACTCAAAAAATTTATATCTAGGAATTAATTGATTGATATCCAACAAACTTACCACACATAATGACATTTTTGAATTTTTAATACACTATGTACAAAATTTTAGAACTAAAAATCAAGTTATATAGTTTATATAATGATTTAATGATAATTCTGTTATGATATAGTGGTGTTTAAATATAGTTGAAAATCAGGGCATGAGGGTAGTACATGTGTATAAGGAGCCAGAAAATTTCTACAATTGGACAAGTATCCAAGTATATATAATAAGATATCATTATCCAACACATAATAAAGAAATTTAATTATTTTAATCATGATTTCTATAGTGTCTGAAAAAAATGGAAAATATTATTTTGATTATGATTGTAAATTTATGAGAGAAATCATATTCAATCAATAAATTGGAATCCTTTAATATATATATTCAATGATAATTAGTATTTCATTTATAATATTTATTAATCATTTATGTCTTTATATTTTCTCTAGTTTTACTACGACTATTGGACATTCTCATATCAAAATAATGATATAAATTTGTTTTTAATAGAATGGGTAGTATACCTGATAGAACAATGTACACATATATCATGAAGACGTGACTTCCATATAAATAATGGATTGTTTCATATTTATTTTTTATTTTTTTCTTTCTATTATTATTCACATAAATATTGTTCTGTATTCTAGGGGATTCTTCTTTTGAGTTACATTGGTTTGTTCGAAGTTTCTCATTCTTGTGAGAGATTGGACTTCAAGGCTACAACTGAGATAATGACAACATGAAAATGGTTCAAGAATGAATACAACCATTATGAAAAATTTAATTCCTACTACTTGTTTAATTATTTTTTTCATCATTTTATCTACAATTTTTAAGTTAATTTCCATATGAATTTTATCTAATGATTATTTAATTTTTTTGTAAATCTTTTCAGAAGTCATGTTTTTCTATAGAGTATTTGTAAATAGACAAAAAAGAAATAACATGTTATTTTGTTCCAATGTAACCACACTTTGTATTTCATTTATTTGTTGAAATCCAAAACACTAAATATCAATTTGATGTTCTTAGTTAAAAAACCTTATTTGTTGTTGGAAATGTGAATATTAGAGGAAGGTTGTTTGGCTTATAATACTGACTCAATATGCATTTTTTTAAATTTATGAATGGAAGTAAATGGAAATCGTTGTAAAATTGGAAAATCAGATTGTTTTGATACTTAATAAAAGAAATTGATATGTCATTTTTGATGTGTAAGAATAAACATCCCCTTAATATAATGATTAATGTGACTTGTATAGTTCCAAGTGTCTCTTTTTTTTAAAATTGGGATTAATTTTATTAAATAAAAATGTGAAATACAAAAAAAATAGAAAACATATTCGTATTGTTTTGATAATTTTATAAAACAATTATTAAGTCATTATTGAACTGTAAAAATCAACCATGTCTCGATCTGAAACATGGTGTGACCGATATGACTCCTACTATGTCTTTTTTTTAAATAATTGACATTAATTGTAGTAAAATGAAAAAGTGACATACTAAAAATCAGGAAAATGCATTTTGATTATATTTTTACTTTAGTAAAATGATCCAAAAGTTATTTTTGATGTGTTGGAATAATCTATACCTCGATCTAAAACATGGTGTGACGGATATGACTTCATGTGTTTCTATTTATTAAAGATTGACATTAATTTTAGTAAAAAGAACAAAAAACATACTAAAAATTGATAAAACACATTAATATTGTTTTAATACATTAGGGAAAACAATCAATATGTCATTTTTGATGTGTAAGAATCAAACTCACCTCAATCTAATGCATTGTGTGACCGGTATGACTCCAGGCGTGCCTTTTAATTTAAATTCAACACCAAATTAATTAAAAAGAACATGTAACCTAATAAATACCATGATAACACATTGGTATTGTCTTTATAATTTATTAAAACTATCCATAAGTCATTTGTGATGAGTAAGAATCAACCACACCTCAATAGATCACACAATATGATATGTATGACTCAATGTTTCTATTATCAGTTTAGAATTTTCAATTTAGTTCCAAACATTTGTCACTCACTGAAAACCAACAAAAAAACACTATGAATATATTGATAATTTATGAAACTTATTCATAAGTCAGTTGTGATGTGTATGAAGAATTATCACATCAAACTAAATCATTATGTTACCAATATGATTCAATGTACATGTTTCCATTTTCAAATGACATATTACTAAAAAGAACAAGTGACATGATGAAAACCATGAGAACATATTTTTATTGGTTTGATTCATTATAAAACTGGTCAATAATTAGTTTATAATTTGAAGGAATTAACTCCACCTCAATCAGACACATAGTGTGACTGGTATAACTCTGTCTGTGAATTTTTATTTAATATTGACGTTAATTTTAGTAAAAAGAAAAAAAATTAAATAATGAAAACCCATAAAAAATTCAATTGTTCTGACAATTTAATAAAATGATACATAAGTCACTTTTTACATTTAGTAATCATCCAAACCACAATTTGACACACATTGTGACCAATTTGACTCAAAATATTCATTCATAGTTTAAAATTGACATTTTAGATCAAAAAGTGTCAGTCAAGGAAAACCAAACATGTATACTATAATTTTCTTGATAATTTCTTACAATGATCCATAAGTAAGTTGTGATGTGTAGGATGTAGTCTCACATCAAACAATAACTTGATGCGACCTATATGACTCAAATTGTGTATTTCCTGTTTCAAATGAAAATTAATAAAAAACACAATTGACATAATCAATACTAATAAACCATATTGATATTGTAACTATACATTAGTAAAATGATCAATAAATCATTTTTAACATCTATGAATCAGCCACACCTCAATCTGATTTTCATTTTCACAGATATAATTCAAAGTGTGTCTATTAATTTAAAATTAACATAAATTTTAGTAAAAAAAGGTGACATAATAAAAACCATGAAAATGAATTAAAATTATTTTTATACATTAGGAAAATGATCAATAAGTAATTTATGATGTCTTGGAATAAAAAAACATCATTATGATGCACGGTGTTACTACTATAACTCAAAGGGTGTGTTTTAATTTAAAATCTACATTCATTTAAGTAAAAAGAACAAGTGACAAACTGAAAACATAGGAAATTTATTCATATTTTTTTTATAATTTAGTATAATGATCGATAATTAATTTGTGAAATTTGAGAATCAATCTCACCTCAATCTGATGTAGAATGTTACTCATATGACTCTAAATATGATTTTTTTTTTAAAAATTGACAAAAATTTTAATAAAATAAATGAGGGACATACTGAAAGCCCAGAAAATGAATTCATATTGTTATGTGAAGGAATAAACCTCCAATAAATCCGATCCATAGTGTGACCTATTTGACTCAAAGTTTTCGTTATGAGTTTAAAATTTACATTTTATCCAAAGCATGTGTCACTCAAAGAAAAACTACCAAAAACACTCTAATTTTCTTGATAATTTATGAAAATGATTCACAATTCCTTTTTGATATATAGGAATTAGTATCACATAAAACCTATATACGATGTGACCTGTAAAGCTCAATGTGATTGTTTCCAATTTGAAGTTATATTTTAACAAAAAAACATAAGCTACATACTGAAAAGTGATAAAACACATTCACATTGTTTTGATGATTTATGGAAATTATCCATAAATAATTTTTGACATGTAATAATTTTTCATCCTTCAATATGATTCATGGTGTGCCGAGTCAATAAAGTTTTCCTTATGAATTTTCCATTCCTTCATACTTGTGGGAGATAGTTAAGTCAATAAATTTTCCTTATAAATTCATGATTCCTCTTATTTGGACAATCTCAAACACCTTATTTCAAGGCAATTTTATTTTTACCCTTGTTTTACTCCCTGAAATAAAATTTTACATACCCAAGGAAATTTACCTTTAACTAGATTTCATTGTTCATATCATAAATTTTCTAAGTGTAAAACTCAGATTGAAACCAAAAACTCGGAATACTATAATTACCTAGATATGATGCATTCTGTTTTAGGATCCAAATTCTCAGAATTGTGGTTATAAACTCTTTTGAGTTCTGACTATGAATTCTGAATCAGAATTCTGGTTACGAACTCTTCTGAGTTCGAACTCCAAATTCTGAATCAGAATTCAGGTGACGGACTCTTCTGAGTTCTGACTCCGAATTCTCAATAAGAATTCTGGTTACGAACTCTTCTATGTTCTAAATCCAAATTATGAATACGAATTCTAGATATGAACTCTTCAAAGTCCATACTCCAAATTCTGATTATGAATTCTGAAAAAAAACTTCTATGTGTTCTGACACCGAGTTCTCTGAATTCAAACTCTGAACTCCTATGAATTTTGACTCATAATTCTCTTGAACTCTGACTCCGAACATTGTAAATTCAAGGTTCTGAAATCTGGTGAATCCATATTCTGAATTTCTTTGAAATTAAGACTCCGTAATTCTATATAATTCAGGTTGTTAATTCCTAGAAAACATAATCTAAACATCTTTTTATTATAAACTCCGAATTCAATTCTTGGTTAGACTCTGAACATTCATTTACTTACATTATGAATATCAGATTTTGGTTATTCTTACACTTGTTTAGTAATAAAATGATTATGTACATTCAGTTACTCAAAAACCGTTGTTTGAGTGACACATGTACAGGTCCCTTCGAAATTCAATGAAGAATATGACCGTTGGTGGAGGGAGCCAACCTTTGGATATGTGCCTATATATATGAGCTCATTTTATAGAGTTCAGTATACACATGACAACATCTTTGATTACTATGCTTACATGATGTTGAAGTGATTTCTATTGAGAGAGGCTATTATAAACTCTCAATCTTCCTGCAGAATGTTTGAACGACTTGTTCGAACATTTCTTCATGTAGATTTGCTTCATGTGACTCTAATTGTTGTTGTTTACAATCGAGGCCTTCCGGGGATAGGAAGGCAGAGGTTCCAACTACATGATTGTTGAGGGCTTGTGGGGATAGCAAGACAGACTCTGATCTTTATATTGAGGGATTATCCTGGTGTGGGTAAGATAGACATTCATGAAAGTATAAATCAAGGTACCCTTATTCATGTTTGTTGGATACCCTTCTCATTATGTTAAAATATTAACTACTTGTTACTTTTTTTGTTTCATGTTTTCTGCTACATTTGTATTGATGAGTAAAGTATAAATTTCTTATATTTCCTAATTCTTGTACTCTAATTTAGTATGATTCTATAAACTTTAAGATATAATCTTAGTATTTGTAAGATTTTTTAAGTTTTATTTCTGGAATCACTTCTCCTAAATCAAGCAAGTTAATTGAACATATAGGTCTTGTGAATTATCTTGTTTAACATTGTAAAACATAACTATCTTTAAAAGTTCCAAAGGAGTTTTTAAATGAATAATTCACCCCCTCTTGTATTTGAGAATCTCATGTCTATATATTCGATCCTACATTTGGTACTATAGAGTATATCATGGTCATATACCATCTCACAATTGGAATCAAAGGATTGGTACAATCTGAATTAATCTCACGATTATATTCGGAAGAGAATTCACAGATTTTAACATCCAGATTTATGTATTTTCAGAATCTGTTTTTCGGAATCACATAGTTCGGATTCTATTTTTTTAAAGATACTTTTTTTCTATACTTTCTCTTATTTACAGACTCATACTAATAACAAGTTTGCAGTCCAATGATTATCTTAAGGATTCCAGGTTTAAATGTTGGTTCTATTGATAATGTAAATCCTACAAGACCTCCTGTTTTCGATGGAAATGATTTTGATTACTGGAGAGATTGGATGAAGACATTCATTATTAATACTATATTTGGTAACTATTAATTGATGACTGGAGATTATAAGATTCCAGATTAGGAATTGAGAAACTTTACGAATCAGGAGAAATCAGAATATCCAGCAAACTTCAGACTCAGAAATACATTGTTACGTTCCATGACTAGGAACATCTATAGCCAAATATCATCATTTGAAGCTGCAAACAGTATCTGGAAGAAACTTTATGTCACACATTTTGGTACATCTAAAGTCATAGAGATAAGAAGAGCTATGTTGAGAGATGAATAACATAGCTTTAACTTTCTTTATGGAGAACATATAAGCAATGTACAACAATGGTTTATGACTATCGTGAATAGATTAAAATATATGGGAGAAAATGTTTTGGATGATGAGGATCTTGCAGAAATGATCATAGATATCATGCCAAATGAATGGGAGTCCAAGAGGACAGTTATTGATGAGAACAGGAAAGTCACTCAGATTTCCTTAGATGAGTTTTTTTGAACCCTTTTTCAGCATGAAACCAGAATGAAGAGAGATGCTGAAAATGTTAAGAAGAAGAATTGTAATAGATGATTTTCTTTTACAACTACATCTAAACATATGAAATCCAAGACCCCAAAAAGAGTAACTAGATCAATTTCAAAGAAAGTCATTATTTAGTATGAATCTAGTGACACAGAAACGTCTGAGAATGAATTAGCTAATCATGCTTGGATATTGAAAAACATTATAGCTCAAAAGAATCATTTGAATAGGTATAATAAGAATAAATACGGAGATAAGATAGATGGAGAATTTAAGTGTTATGAGTGTAAAAAAACAAGTCATATCCGGCCTGATTTTTCTTTGTCGAAAAGGATGGAAAAGAAGGAAAGTAATTCAGAAAGGAATAACAAGAAATTCTATCGATCAAAGAACAAGAAAATCCTTAAAGCTAATGATACTTGAAGTGATAACTATAGAGACTCTTTAGAAAGTGAATATTCTGAATATGAATCATCAGGACAGAATAATATGGGATTCATTGCTACTACTTCTTTCCCCAATACATGTCTTATAACCAAGGTATACTTTGCCGAGGATTTAACAAATTTATCTCATGATAAGAATTAATTTTCTGAAAATAGTACTTCCAATAAAGATACTTCATCCTCAGAAAATGAAGAAATACCATCATATGAATATGTTTCTAGATTTTCCCAGTTACTTGAACAAGAAATTGTAAAATTTCTATAAAATTATACAAGGAAAATAACAGGGATGAAATTCTTACAAAAGATATTTCAGATCAATCTACAGATCTTATAGATAAAGAAGGGCTTTTAGGAAAACATTCCAAAGACCTTGAGATTGAAAATTCTGTTAAGGAAGAACCTTCTAAAGATCTTAAGAATGATATTTTAGAGATTAATGTTTTTGAGGAAAACTCTAACTCTAAGGAAATTATTCCTGTTGATAGGAATTTAGTCATCAGACTGAAATCCAAAATATTTTCCCTTAAGAAGCTTCTTGCAAACATTAACTTTGGGAAGGAAAATGTTGAATAGATTTATTCTCAAATTAATCCTCAAGGAATCACTACTAGAATAGGTTATACTCACCAAAAAACAGTTTTTAAAAACAACTATTTTGTTCCTTCTATGGCCTCTTTTTGCAATAAATGTCAAAGTGGTAGGCATTGGTAGAAAAATTTCTCCTTGAATAAAATTGAATATCATGGGTTTCATACAACTTATTTTTCTAAACAAATGTGGATAGCCAAAAAAATTTTGTCTAACAATTCTAGAATTTGAGGAATTTTGGATTCTGAAAGTCTATCTTTTTCTTAATTTTAGGAAAATAGGGAAAGTACCAACAACAATACGTGGTACATGGATAGGGGATGTTCCTTGAATATGACTTGAAACAAAAATATATTTTGAAAATATTATCAAAACAAAAGGAGGAAAAGTAAATTTTATAGATAATGCCTAGAGAGAAATTAATGGTATAGGTAACATCGTTTTTCTTGGAAAACCCTTGATTTCAAATGTCTTATTTTCTAAGGGTCTTAAGCACAACCTCATTAGCATAAGACAATTATGTGATGAAGGCTACCTTGTTAATTTTAGGAATGAAAAGTTATTAGTACATAGTTCTGAGGAAGTGTTCATTATTTCTACGCATTGGAAAGAGAATGTTTACACACCAAACATAGAAGACCTTATGAGATAAGACTTACCTTTCCTTAGTGCAATGGAAGATCAATTTTGGTTATGGAATAGAAGGTTAGGTCAGTCTAACCTTAAGAACATAAGCAAACTTTCTAATAATATATTAGTTAAGGATCTACCAGATCTTAGATTTGATTCTATAAAAGTTTGTTAACCTTGTCAATATGGAAAGAAACATAAATCGAGTTTTAAATTAGTCAGTGAAGTCTCAAATACTGATGCATTACAGCTAGTATATATGTATATTTTAGGTCCAACACAAACTGGAAGCATTGGAGGTAAGTACTATGTATTTGACTTGGTTAATGATTACACTAGATTTTTGTGGGTTTATTTTCTTGAAATGAAGTCTGAAACCTTATATTATTTCAATAGTTTTAGACCCGAAGTTATAATTGAGAAAATACTTCAATTGAAAACTATTCATAGTGATCCTAGAGGTGAATTTCAAAATTCTGATTTTGAAACTTTTTTTAGTAAAAAAGGTATTACTCACAACTTCTCAGCACCCAGAACACCTCCATAGAATAGTGTTGTTGAAAGAAGAAATATAATTCTTCAAGAGATAACTAGAGCCATGTTGAGAGAGTTTTATGTAGCCAAACTTTTTCGGGCTGAAGCTGTAAGTACTTCTTATTATACTATAAATTATTTTTTGATTATACCTTTTCTTAATAAAACTCTTTATGAGTTATGGAAGGTAGAAAACCTAGACTTTCATACTTTAAGGTTTTGTGTTGCAAGGTATTAATCATGAATACTAAAGGTAATCTATATAAATTTGCACCAAAATCTAATTAAGTAATATTCATAGGGTACTCCACAACTTCTAAGCTATATAGTGTTTTCAATAAAAACACTTTTATTGTTGATGAAACAATACACGTTAAATTTGATGAAACCGATCATATTTTTAAACAACCCCATCCTAGATCCTCAAATGTGTTTTAAAAATTGATTATAACCTTGGATAGAAAATCCTTCTGATAAGGAAAATGTTCAAGAAGATACTACTGAAACATTTACACCAAAATAATTCCTACCAAATATTGATGAACATGTTTTAAAAAACCCAAACCAGTTGTTTCTAAAGAATAAACTCAGTGATAGTATCATTGGTCATGTCAATCAACCTGTAAGGACTAGAATTTTCTTATGAAATGCAGTAGAAAATTTATCATTACTTTCCCAATTAGAACTAAAAAGAATTGAAGAATCTTTAGGTGATGATTATTGGATTAAATCCATGAAATTTGAACTAAATTAATTTGAATGTAATATTGTCTGGACCTTGGTTGAAAGACCTAAGGAAACTTCTGTTATTGGAGTAAAATGGGTCTTCATAAATAAGTGTGATGAAAATGGAATCGTTGTTAGAAATAAAGATGGATTAGTTGCTAAAGGCTATAATCAACAAGAAAGAATATATTATGAATAAACATATTCTCCAGCAGCAAGACTTGAATCGATTTGTATTTTACTTTCCTTTACAGCATTCTTCAATTTCAAACTTTTTCAAATGGATGTGAAATGTGCTTTCCTTATTAGTTATGTTCAAGAGGATGTTTTTATTGAACAACCACCTGGATTTGTAGATACAAAACATCCTGATCATGTTTTTATACATACTGAATCTTTGTATGGACTTAAAACAGGCCCCTTGATATTGGTATGATAGACTTACAATATTTTTGTTTCAAAATAACTATGTTAAGGGAAATGCAGATCTAGCAAATTTTAGATACATAGATAATAAAAATGATTTTATTGTTCAAATTTATATTGATGACATTATATTTGGTTCATCTCAGAAATCTTTAACTGATTCCTTTGCAGATCTAATGAAATCTGAGTTTGAAATGATTATGATGACTGAGTTAAAAAATTTCATTGGTTTTCAAATCTCTCAAAAACTAGAAGGAATCTATATATTCCAACATTGGTATATTAAATATCTTCCTAAAATGTATGGATATGACAACACTAAAAGTATAAGAACTCCCATTGGAACCTCAAACACACTTGATCTTGATGAATATGGGAAACCAGTAGATCAAACATCTTTTAGAGGTATGATAGGAAGTCTACATTACTGGATATCTAGTCGTCCTGAAATAATGTTTTCAATATGCTTATGTGCAAGATAAAAATCCAATCCTAAGGAATTTCATTTAAAGGAAGTGAAGAGAATTTTTCTCTACATAAAGGGAACCATGGATTTAGGACTCTTTTATACTTCTGGAAATGATTTTGATTTAAAAAGTTTTTTGGATGCTAACTTTGGTGGATGTAGAATAGATAGAATGAGTACATCTGGAACTTGTCATTTATTAGGAGATTCTTTAGTTTCTTGGTCATGCAAGAGGCAACACTCTGTAGCACTCTCCACTACTGAAGAAAAATATTTAGCAGCTGTATGTTGTTGTTCTCATGTGTTGTGGATGCAACACACACTCACAGACTATGGCTTGAGTTTTTCTAAGACTCAAATTTTGTGTGATAATACAAGTTCCATTTCCCTTAGTAAAAACCCTGCACATCACTCTGTTAAAAAAACATATAGATATTAGGCATCACATTCTTAGGGATCCCACACTAAAAAGAGGTATCATTCTTCAATTTATCAGAATGCAAGATCAACTGGATGATATTTTCACAAAATCATTACCATATGATAGATTTTAATACATTAAAAACAAGTGAGGAATGATAATCGAAAGGTAATATTCCTCAATTATCTTCCTGTTTAACCAATATCATTACAATAAAAAACTTCTTTTCAATGGGTGAGTACATCTGTTATTGAATTTATTCAAAAAATTTCATAATGAATATTTTCATAGTTTTTTTTCAATATTTTTTGTAATGAAAATTTTCATAGTTGGTTTTTCAAAATTTTTTGTAATGAAAATTTTCATAGTTGGTTATTTAAAAAATTTCATAATGAAAAATTTTGTATTATAGCTTTTCAAAATGTTTTTCGTAATGAAAATTCTTGGACTTGATGTTTTCGTAATATAAATCTTCTGATCAAATGTGTTCGTAATAAAAATATTTAGACCTATTGTTTTCTTAAGGAAAATATTCATTCCTGAAGTTTTCGTAATGAAAATCTTCGGACCAGAAATTTTCATAATGAAAATCATTGGAACTGAAATTTTCATAATGGAAATTTTTGGATTTGAAATTTTCTTAGTGAAGTTTTTTTTTTCAAATTCATGTTTTTTTGGAATCCAATGTTCTTCAAGATGAATATTCCTCAATACGAATAATCTTTTTACAAATCAGAATGGTATGATTTTTTAATGAATTTTTTGTAATTACCTTTTAATTGCTTTTATTTTCTTTTTTTTAAAGTTTCCCAGATTCTCATTTCCTTAAATTCGAATGTTTTCCTTTTAAAACCTCAAAAGACCATATTTAACCAATTTTTTCTTGTTGCTATCATATCAACCATTAGATCAGATCATAAGGTTTTCCAACAGTTAGATTGGATTTAGAAGATGAAAGGTCACTTCAATCTCCTATATAAAGGACCCCTGATGGTTGTCTCACATTGGTTTTCAAAGCATGTGTGTGTTGAAGCTCTACCACTCTACAAAAGTCTGTTCCGTAATTTTCAGAAGTGCTCAAGTCCGAATGTCTACAGAAGTTCATTCTCAATATATATATACTATCAATAAAATTTTGGAGTGGAAAATATATAGGGAGAGGTTGGTACATCTGAACTTCTTTAATAACTATGACTCTATTATTTATAAGAACATCAAGCTCAATGGATGGGAAAGCATATCTATTTCTAGGACAGGATCTCAGGATGTCTTCTAGTTTGATCTTCTCAAAGAATTTTATGAATTTGTTTTCTTCTTTAAGGAAGAAGGTAGAGAAAAATTATCATTCAAGAGTTATGGAAAGACATATAAACTCTCTTACACTAAGGCTGTGAGCCTGGTGGGGCTCTCATATGAAGGAGAACCCAAATTTTTCTCCCATAAGCTGCCAGATGTTCATGGAAATTTCATCATGGTAAAGGCTATGGAATGCCTCGGGCTTTAGTATGTCAAGACCGTAAAGATTTCTCATCTGTCTACCAACAATCGGATCCTACAACTATGGGTTAATGGACTTATCGTATCGAGGAAGGGTGATAAGTACTCTATTAAGAAAACTGACATGTACATCTTGGATTTTTTTGGTAAACCTAAGGAAGTTTAACCTCATGAAGCACATTCTCATTATGATACATAATATCTAGAATGGGAATCTGAGAGCTCAGATTATTATGTATCATGCCCTTCTCTCCTAACTCATTGTTCGGTGTCTTGAATCTTTCAAGATCCCCTAAGGATCCAAGATGAGGAATTGCATAGTGATGATTATCAGTGATGATACCCTCAATAAAATGAAGGTGGGATTACCTAAAGAGTCAGGTGAGTATTATCATCTAACTGAGGATGAGACAGAAGTAATTCTGGAAAATGTTGAAAAATTTTAACCATCAAAGATGGCTGGAAAGAAAAGAAAGGTGAAGTAAGTGTAAGTATAAGACAAAACCCCCAAGTCCAATGAAGCTCAATCCGCACCTCCAAATTTCGAAAAACATAAATCTTATCCAGATGAAGTGGTTGAAAAATCGAGAGAGCATAAGAAAAACAGGAAAGAAGGGGAGCCACAGATTGGCTTGGACCCTGCAGAGGACAAAGCACTGAAAGAATAGGCTACTGAAGAACTTAAGAAGAAATACAAAGAGAAGAAGCTCAAGAAAAAGTTGTTCGAGGAAGAGATTTGTCAATCCCTTTTCAGGGATACAGAAATTGCATCCTAAAGTCCTTTCTGGTGGAACCATTACATGAGACTCCAGGTAAGAGTTTTATGACTTTAAAAAACTACAAGAAAAGATTGTGGAAGATAACAAAGCTATAGAATAAGTACATGAAGCTGAGAGTAGTGGTGGCTCTGATGATGTGATTAAGCAAGTTGAAGAGTATCATGAAAAGGAATGTGTTTCTGAAATTTTTTCACTCCGGACTTCTCAACCCGGAACTTCAAAACATGCTACAGCTGGAGATGATGAGAAGGGTGAAGAGGAAGTAAACAAGTTATGTAAGGAAGAGATTCATAATCATGACTTCATTATTCCTAAAGACATTGAGGCAGGATCTGAAAAAGAGAAAATTGATGAAGATAAGATTGGATAGCTATCCCGAAGTGAGCATGAGTCTCTAGATGAAGAAACTATTTCAAAAATCAACAATGGAAAACAAGTGGTAGTCAATACTCCAACCAAAGACATTGTAAGGAAGAAAGAAGCTTGAGTATCCTCTAAGAGGAAGCTAGTAGAGCTAGAGGAAGAACTATCTCAAAGTAAAATATCGGATTCAGAGTCATCACCTTTAGGACATGATTTTGTTGTTCAGTCCCTGAAGAAGCTTGTGGATACCATTTCGATCTTTCCTAAAATTGATTCTAGATTCCATATGCTTCAGCACAACATGAATCAGAAGTCAGAATTTGTATCCATGGTGATGGATAGGTTTATTGAGATTGAGGTTGAACATAAGAATTTCCTTATCAATTATGAAGCCTACAGAAATTCTTGCAAGAAAATGACCAGATGGTATAAGATAATCGTTGAAGATTTGGAAGAGCTTGATCAATTTAAAGAAGATGTCAAGGAATCATTTAATACCGAAGACACCAAAATCAATAATCTTACAAATAGATTTTAGGAAAAGCTAAATCTTGAACAAAATTCACAGATTCAGGATGTCAATGATTTTAATGTAATGTTGAGTTATGTTTTCCAATGTTTGAAAACATAGTGGGATATACGGAATGAGATGGGATAAATGATTGTGATGCAAGATGACTTGCTGAAGGCTCGGGTAGAGGCCCTAAAGGATCAAGAGGATAGGATCACATCCCTAGAAAAGAAATAAGAGGTGGATCACAAAGAGCTGAAAAAGATAAAGACAATCATGAAGAACATGATGCCAAATAAAAAAGAAACAAAATAGACCCAAATCCGATCTTTTGTTGTTTTTTCCCTTGTACTAATTCTATCAATCGTAATGGAATTATGGTTTCTTGTTTTGTTTGGATGTGTATACTAATATTTCATGTATCTTGTTTTTTCCACTCCCTAAAACTCTTTCTGAAAATCACAAAGGGGAGAAGGAAAAACGAATTATAAAGGGGAGAAGGAAAAAGAATTATATGTATAGAATAAATATTCCTAAGTTAGAAATATCTCTAAGTATGGCGGGTATATCTAAGGGGGAGTGCTCATTAATAATATTTCCACATTCAAAGGAAAATTTTCATTCAAAAAATATTTAATATGATCCTTAGTGTTCCAAATCATAAGGGGGAGTTAGTCGTATTCACCATTGTCCATGAACAAAGGGAGATATGTTTTATTTTTAAAGATTAGTAAAACATTTTCTAAGTCCTTATATTCTTTTTCAAAAGGATGTTTGTTATTTCAAAAAGGGAGATATTTTTGAGTCAATAAGTATTTCCTTATGAATTTTCCATTCATTCATATGTGGTGGAGATTGTTAAGTGAATAAGTTTCCCTTATGACTTCGTGATTCCTCTTATTTTAAAAATCACAAACATATTATTTCAAGGAAATTTTCTTTTTACCCTTGTTTTACTCCCTTAAGGAAAAATTACTTGCCCAAGGAAATTTACCCTTAACTAGATTTCATTGTTCATATTATAAATTTTCTATGTGTAAAACTCAGATTGGAACCAAATCCTCGGAATCCAATAATTACGTAGATATGAAGAATTCTGTTTTAGGATCCGTATTCTCAAAATTATGGTTACAAACTCTTCTGAGTTCTAACTCTGAATTCTGAATCAGAATTCTGGTTATAAACTCTTCTGAGTTCTAAATCCGAATTCTGAATCATAATTCTAGTTATGAACTATTTTATGTTCTGACTCCGAATTCTGAATTAGTATTCTGGTTACAAACTCTTCTATGTTCTGACTCCGATTTATGAATACAAATTTAGGATATGAAAAATTCAAAGTCCTAACTCCAAATTCTAATTACAAATTATGGATACGAACTTCTCTGAGTTCTGACTTCGTGTTCTCTGAATTCAGACTCCGAACTCCTATGAGTTCTGACTCTGAATTCATATGAACTATGTCTCCAACATTTTATGTTCTGGTTCCAAATTCTGGTGAATCTATTTTATGAATTTCCTTGAAATTTAGAATCTAGAATTCTATATAATCCAGGTTCTGAATTCCTTGAAAATAGAATCTGAACGTCTTTGTATTATAGACTCCAAATTCAATTTTTGGTTAGACTCTGAACATTCATTTACATACATTATGAATATCAGATTTTGTTTATTCTTACACTTATTTAGTAATAAAACTATGTCGTGCTTTCAGTTACTCACTAACCGTTGTTTGAGTGACACGTATACAGGTCCCTCCAAAATTCAAGGAAGAATATGATCATCGTAGGAGGGAGACGACCATTGGAGTTGTGCCTAGAAATAGGGTCTCATTTGAAAGAGTTCAGTATACACTTTGAAACAACTTTGATAACTGTTCATACATGTTTTTAAAGTGATTTATTGAGAGAGAGGATCTTATAAACTCTCAAGGATTGAGCAAGAAGTTTGAACGGCTTGTTCAAACATTGCTTCATGCATATTTGCTTTGTGCGACTCCGATTGTTGTTGTGTTCAATCGAGGGCTTCCGTGGATATGAAGACAGAGGTGCCGACTACCTGATAGTTGAGGGCTTGTGGGTATAGCAAGATAGACTCCGATCTTCGTATCATGGGATTACCCTGGTGTGGTTAAGGAAAACATTCTCAAAAGTATAAATCAAGGGACCTTTATCCGTTGTTGTTGGATACCCTTCCCTTTTGGTTAAAATATTTACTACTTGTTACTTTTTTTTGTTTCAAGTTTTCCGCTGAATTTGTATTGATGTGGAATGTATAACTCTCTTATATTTCCTCATTCCTGTACTCTAATTTAGTTATATTCTATAATCTTTAAGGTATAATCTTAGTTGTTGTAAACTTTTGTTATGATTCATTTTCGGAATCCATTTTCCGGAATCAAGAAAGATATTAGAACATAGAGCTCTTGTGAATTATCTTGTTTAACCTTATTAAACATAACTATCTTTAAAAGTTCCAAAGGAAGGTTTAAAAGTAGAATTCACCACCCTCGTGTATTTGAGAATATCATGTTTACATATTCGATCCTAAATTTGGTATTATAGAGTATATCATACTCATATACCATATCACATGGTGTGATCCCTATAACTCCTTTTTTTTCTTTATTTAAAATTAAACTAAATTTTAGTAAAAAGAAAAAGTGACATACTCTAAACCAATCCAACAAATTCAGATTGTTTTGATTCTTTTTGAAAATGATGCATAACTCGCTTTTGATTTTTAGGAATCAATTTCAATTTAATACAATGCATGGTGTGACCAGTATAAATCCATGTGTGTATTTTTATTTAAAATTTTCATTTTATTAACGTATTCCTTCATATTAATGTTTAATTTATTTCATTACAGTATTTCTAAAATAATGTTTTTTTTTTGTTATAGGTGGATTGTTTTATTTGGGTTAAGGTGATTTTTCTAAAAATGATACCATGGGGGAAAATTTTGTGAGGGTATTGCGGGTGCCAAAGACAATACAAAATTTCTGTTTTTAAATGCCTGTGAGTAGTAATTATAAATTTAATTATACAAAGTAGTTTTAAATGTATATAGTAGTATTTTTTTGTATTCATGTTGTAAAATTTATTCCAATTAAATTATATATTATTCACACTAGTTACATGTATTTTATGTTTTGTGTTATTATACAAACAATAAAAAATACTAGTTCAGGCCTTTATTAGTGCTATTTCAAGCACTAATTAAGTGATATTGAAAGTATTGATAAAGAGGACCCCCCCCATCGTTTCTAAGGAAAAAATGGTTTTTATCTCTATTAAAGTACTTTTTAAACTCTATTAAAGGTCATATCTATATCAGTGTAATTTATTATTATAGTTAAGGAATATTAATATTCATTAAATGGTGTTTGATTAACGATTAATTAATTTTTTCATGACACTTATTTTAAAACACAATTAATATTCTCATTTGATTTTTTTATCACTTTTATCATATAACGAAGATCAAAATAATTTATTTATTTATTATTTATGTATTTATTGAATTTTCTTAGAAGTAAAATTATTAAAATTATTAATATATTTTTAGTTAAGCTCACATTAAATTTAAAATCAATTATTAATATTAATTAAATTAATTTTATTCATATTTATTAATTGAATAAATATTTTAAAATTATGACATACTTATAAAATTTATATATTGAATTTGAGATTCCTTTCTTTTAAATTAATAAATTAATTCTCAAAATTTCAGAATCTAAAATTATATATATGTATTTTAACAGATTATGATAGCTAAATGAATTTTTAAATAGAAGACTAACATCTGGGGACTATTTCAGAAAATTAACTCTAAATAAATACATCCATAATTATTTTTCTTAATATATTTATAACTATCCAGGTCTGTTATTGTAATAAATTTGATGCATTGGTCCCTTTTTTATTGTTCCTTTTCAAAAATTAAATAGAATATGGTTGAGGGAATATTTTTTAAAAATAATGGGATATAAATAATTTTGGTATTAAAAAATTAAATGGATATTAGTTCAGTTGTCCTATATTTCATATCTTTTCTAAAATAATTTCATAAAACTAATTATTTAATTTTTTTAAAAGTCACATTCTATTTATTTAATTATATATGGATTTAAACATGTTACCCAAATTAGTTATAGGTTTCCTAAAATAATTAAACACTCTATTTATTCATTTTAAATGAAATGTGTCAAAATTGTTTCATAATTTTGGGTATCTTCCCCAAGAATGTGTAAAAAGATTTTATGCATTTCATGAAAGATATAAAATTTTAAAAAAAATAAGTAAATAATAATTTAATTTGTTTTTACAAGAAATTGGATATGTAAAATAAATATAAATAATAATTTATTTTAATTAAATGTATATTTTCTAACATGGGGTATTTACCTATTATATATAATTTAATTTCATATTTTATTAATTTAATTGAATTAATTAATTAATCAATTTTTATTAAATATTCATTCTTGGGTTATTTCTATAATTATTTTTCATTTTATTCTGTCATAGGGTGGCGACCATGTGTCCTAGAATGGTAGATCTAGATAGATTGGGAGGAAATTTGGGGGTGTACTAAGATTAAAGGACAAGATTATTCAACGAGATCAAAAATAATGATTGACGTGGACACAACATTCATCAATGACTAATCCATACTTGATGAAGGAATTTTCATTTAGTTTATGAATCAGTTTCCATATTATATGTATTTTTCTTCCATGAGTAAATTTCAATGTAATGGGTTATATGTTTTCAATGTATTTTCCATGATCGATATTTGATCTAAGATCTATTCTTCATGAATTGTTTATCAAATTTTGGTTTTGTAATATTGACTAGGTTTCAATTACTCTCTTTCCTTGGTTTCAATATAATTGTTATTACTAAAATCGTTTTTTCTATTATTATATAATGATAATTAATTTCTTAATATTTAATATATTTATTAATTTCTTAACTGTATTATTTTTTATTATTAAATATTATATAATTATGTTATTTGAATAATTGTTATTACTATAACTATGAAAAAATATATTTACTATTTAAGAATTTTATTATCGTTAATAAATTATGGTTTATTATTAATTATTTATTACAAACAATCTAGGATGGAGAGTAATTAAGCTAAAATGAAACACACAAACACACACATGTAGGAAACTGGGGAGACTTGAACCCAAGACCTCCCTAACACCCCATAGGGATCATTTCCACTAAGCAAGGGAATTGAGGAATTATTAATTATTTATTTATATAATTTTCAATATAATATATTTTATTAGTATTTGGATTTTTATAGAATTATTATTTACTATTTTTTGAACATTTTGTTGATAAAAAATAATAGTAATTTATTAATAAGTAATATATTTATTAAACTACCACAGAATTGAATATATCCAGCACTACCCTTTATGAACACTAAAAAAAGCACTGACAAATGGGTTACTTTTAGCAGTGCTAGAAAAACTGCTGCTATAAGTAACTTTTAATCACTACTATAAAAATGCAAATAAAACAACCCCTTTACATTACTTTTTTAGCATTGATAATAGTAAAACCTTTATCTTCATTCATTTATCATTGATAAAATGTATTTTTATCTGTTCTTTTCCTAGCAATGATAAAAGTATGCCTTTTATTAGTGCGAGAACGATGTTGTTTAGTGTTCAGTAAAGGTATATTTCTAAAAAAATTAAATGTCATTAAAAATTATATTTTAATAAATAAATATATTTATATAGTTATATATAATATAAAATATATATTTTTAATATTATATTTATATAGAAAAAATATGTTATCCAAAAAAATATATAAGACGTTTAGTAGAAAATGGTTTATAAAATAAATAAATAAAATATTTAAAAAATTGTAATTATTTTTTATTAATTTCTTTTTAATAATAATTTGATGATATAAAATCTCAATCAATTAATAAAAAACATAAAATAAGTTGAATATCTATCCCGAACTACAAATGCTCATAACTTTTTATTAGGGTGTCTGTTTAAGCTCCACCACATATCAAATCAATCGTTACAAAATTTTATACATCGCAATGACTTAGGGGAAGTCTCTCATCATTTTTTGGGTTCAAAAAAGGCATGTATGACCTCCAATGCTATGTTTTTTCTTAGGTTACCTCCATTTTTTAAAATTTTAGGGAATTTCATCCTATTTTAATAGATTCTTTATTATGTTTTATTAGTGGAGATTCATTTTACTACTGAGGGTTACTCTCATATAGATATTATAACATTAAAATTTTATCATTTTTTCATAATTAAATGTTATTTAAAATCAAATTAATGAACCTATATACTTATTTTTATATATTCACACATAAAAATTTAATTTTATAAATATATATTTAATTATCTTTACACATAAAATATCATTGATATATATATATATATAACATCTCTAAATAAAAAATAATATCTATTTTATTTAAAATAAAAATGTATGAATATTTATATAACTATAGAATTAATTTATATAAATTATTTATATATATAAATATTTATTTATGTGTGTTTTTTCAAACATAAATATATGTATTATCCATATATTATAATATATGTATATAAATATAAATATATAATATCTGTAAATAAAATATAATTATGTATAATTATATTTTTATGCACACACACATATATATAAATACATAACTATGGATATTGGATATATGAATGTATTGATTGATTTATTTAAATACACAAACAAAAAAAGATATTTTGAAAATGTATTTAATAATAATCATATTAATATATATTAATATATGAGTATATAATCAGATAATAAATATAACTAAATATGTATATCAATAAATGGAGAAAAAATATACATGAAGGAGTGGAAAAGGTCTTGACACACGAGGGTGAGGACTTAGAATCAAATCCAAGGGGGAGGCAACATGAGTGTCAGCATGAGTGGGAATATTTACCACTAATAAAAGAGGGGGATGAGTGTCAAGTATTGTTAATAGTGGGGTTAGAGCACTAAAAAATGTAATGAAATTATTTTTTGACTTTTATCTATGTTTTTTATAGCACTAATAAAAGGAACTCTTATTAACACTTTTTTAGCATTGATAAACGGGACCCGTTTGAACAGAACAAAAATTATGAGATCTAGAAATGTGCTCATAAAATCATTTTTCATGCACTAATAAAATGTTTGGTCTATAGTGGGATTAATTATCAATTAGGATATTTATAATTAATTAATATTAAATTAATATGTTGTATATTAATCAATAGTATACCTGCAAATATATATAATTTTTTGTATTTATCACTGTAAAAATTTTCTTTATATAATTATTAGTAATTTATTAAGAAGTTATATATTTATTAGTAGTCGGGTTCCTAGCCTAGTAGTTAATGCTTCCCTATAAACCAATATCAACCATCGTTCAGTCCATTGTAGCATCAAATTTGAGGATTTATGGGTATTATGACATAAGACGAGTTGTACGTCTGGTGTGACTAATTTCAATGGATAGACCCATTTCAGGTGGGATGTGAGTATGGGATCGGCAATGGCCAATGGCGGGGGTAGGTTACAGAGGTGTACTCAATGACATGAGGGTGTCTCAGTCTTGTGTCACTTGTAGGCTACCATGAATGATCAAAGAATGGAGGTGACCAAAGGGCCAGTTTACGGGTTATGACAAGGATTATTCTACGAATGAGGATCTCAATGACTAAGCGGTACTTGGGAAGTGGGAACTGGTATAGAGGGGAACATGAGCACCAAGATTGAATGGGATGGTTGGAGAATGTGCATCAGATGCGGTAGATGCAATTTGAGGGGTCGACGATTATCATGCCTAGGTTTGGTTGATGGGATCGAGCTGGATCTTCAATGATGGGACCACCTATGGAAGATAGGATTGTGGTTCATATATTGGGGCTTCATGCCCACTAACATATTGTGTCATTCATATAAATTAAATAAGGCTTCATGGGTAGGTTATCTCTTGGGGGGCTATGGCATGCGTATCCAAGCTTGTGTGTGAGGTGTGTGTGTCTGATGTAATTGTACCCCCAATAACCTACATAATATATTATATATATTAATTATCAATTGTATAATTTATTACAAATTGATAATATATTATTATGTTATTAAAATTATTAATTGTATTAAAACTAATATTTATTCTATAAAATACAAATAAAATAATTTGTATTGAAAAAAATAATTACTTTTTAATTATTATATCATTATTTATATATTACATTGAAATATTAAATAATTAATTATATAATAAAAAAATAATATTAATTATTAATATTACAAACATTTATAGAATAAATAATAATATTATAAATAATATTTAATCATAAATTTAAGATGATTATTTATTATACATAATTATAATACTAAGAAGTATTAATACAAAAAAATAGTATATATTTTTATCAATACAAATGTTGTTATTAAAATTACTGTTTCTTAATCAATCAAAAAAAATTGGATGAATTTCCAATTATATCATTTTTTTATTTTACACAAAAAAATTTAATATATTAGTATGTTTATGAATAATGTACAAGAATTTATTTAAAAAACATATGTCATGTTTCAATCTAGACTACATAGGTATCCCTAGTGATCCTCTATGTCGCACCCAGGTTTTTATAAAATGAATTCATGACATGTCTATCAATGTTTATTCACTCTTATATCAAGCACTTGGGTAACATCTGTGGAAGCTACCACCAAATCATCATGTCTAACTGATGTTGGATCTACAGTCTTCCCACCTATACACTTTCCTAGATCTAAGGATAACCGTTATTGATTTGAACTCTCCCCTACATGAGAAGAATATAGTTCTTGTGTATCAGATATCTTCAGGTCAGAGGATAATAAAGAATGAAACACTTATCACTCAGCAACTATCGTTGTAACAAAATATGTCACACTAACAGAATGTGCCTCTAGTTGTGGCATTGTTTGTGCTGGTTCTTCTTGCTCTAGTTTGGGATTATATTCAAAAGTAAATGGAAGAGTGTTATTATGATCATGATGAGAACCCTCCTAATATTCTATATCTACATCCACAATAGCATCATCACCCCCTATCACACCTATATTAGTATCAAAACCTTATGCATTTCCTGACACATTAAGTAATAATTCCTACTAAATATCATTCATAGGATGAAGTATCTCTATCACTAATATATTAAAATATATCTGGTAAAAATTAATTCCCTCTATAAGATCAGATATGTGAATGAGTTGAGTGATATAAACATCTTGTAAAAACAAATTATAGAGTTAACTAAAGTTAACATAAATATTTGAAGTGTGGAAGGAATAATTATTACTAGCTTATGATAGACTCATCTGTGTAATGTAATATATCTCACTGGGGACAAGATGTAACAGTTCACATAATCCTTCTGATCTGATAAATGAATATGTACTATTTCTTCCCCTTAATCAGGACTCATTTCGTTTTTCCAACATCTCAATATATTGTGCATTATATTGCCTCTTGTCAAATGCTTTATTCCCAAACATCTCCATGTAATGCAGTGAATGTAACATAATGGGAAATGTAGTTTTTGGATGATAGAATCTGAACTTCCTCAAACTCTATCATCATTTTTCCATTCCACAATATAAATATGAATCACATTTACAATTCAAGAGTTGACCATAAGAATCATTGTACAGTATGGTGGGATACTATGGATGATTGAATCAATACATGGCATCCATGAAACCTGAAATAAATAAAATAAATAATTTAAAAATTAATAAATGAATCCATGTACTATAGACAATAATTTTTTAACTATATAATTAATAAATATGTATGTCATCTTATCAAAGAATATCCAGCATAAGTATGTAAGCATGGACATCATGTCTGGTTATGTATAAAAATCTATGTGTCTCGCTCCACTAGTAGATATCATTTTTATACATATATTTTTTAATAGAAACTTATAAATTTTATTTTTACACAAGAAATAAGGAAAAAAACATTTTTTATTCCACATGGGGAATCCCATAAAATATCAACTGGCAGTGAAACACATGCATGTCGAGCTAAGGGAGGGATGCACTCCCATAACCAAATTGGAATGAGAATAACACATCATGTAATTTACATTTTATCAATGCGACATGCACTGTATAGTGCTCTATATGTTTATGAAAGACATGAATACCCCCCAACAATACCTTCATGTTTGGTCCAAATCATCCAGTAATGGTATATACATCAAATGGAAAAAATTTTTTGAATGATGGATAAATGTTATCCCTCTAATAAATCTCAGAATATAATCACATGTAAACAACACCACGATTATCTCTTCAACACCATTCTCTAGTTTGGTGCAGTGATTTTCTATCCATGGCATGCATAATCGGTTCCTAACGACGAACTTATCATCATCTCGGACCTCGATGTTCAACAGTCAATGTACTAGATCATAAAAATCCATAAAAACTCAGAATGTCCCAATCACATCATCTATGGGGAGTCCTAGTATTATAGACACACCCTCAAGTGAAGTCCATCTCTCCCTCTAGAAAACAAATGTATGTGTCTCTGGCCTCCATCCTTCCACTAGGGTTGAAATGAGTTGATGATTGGTGAATAATAAGTCACACAATTCTATGCTACAGAACCCGTTATATTGAATGTGAGGGATGATGGGATGAGTTGTTCCATCATGGTGGAAATGATGAGACCTCCATACTCTCAAACAAGGGACTAGACAACCCACTATGAATAGTTATGAAACCTGTCTATCATTGAACGTATGAAATGGATGTTATGACATCTCAACATTCAATATAATGATTAATTTTTTATAATTAAATAAAAAGACTTTAATATTTTTAAATATATTATAACAAGAAAAATGAGGTATTAAAATAGTTTTTATAATTAACAATTATGACTAAAAATGAGATAAACAAATTGATATGACTGTTGCTGATGGATTATCCTATAAATTTATTGTTTTAATGATCCCCAATAATGTTTAATTTATTTCTAAATAATTATATGTATATTGGTCATGGTGAAAATCATTTACATTACATATGACTGCATGACATATTAAACCGACTATGTGAATTAAATGACAGAATTTAAGAAAATTTGATTATAGGTTGATCCTTTAGAAAATCAATTAACCTTTCCTATTAATTTATTAATAGTGTAAATATCACATAATTCATTCTAATTGAAATGGGAAATGAAAAAATTCAGAGATGAAACAAAGTAGAAATTAAAAAGAATTGAAATAAAAGGATCATTAACAAAAAAACCTAAATATAAATAAAATGTACACAATCATGACAGAATACATAAAATGTTTCAAAGAAAATTAGAAGTGGGGCCCCATATTTCTATTTGGGGACATATTTTATGTGTTTTTACTTTTGTATTTAAAATATGGAATCGTAGTCCCACTCTCCATTATTGATGCCAATACATCTCATTTATGATATGTGTATGCTTTATTCATCCCTGAGAGTGAATCATGGTAATATATGGAACACACATTTAGATGATGAGTAGGCTTGGTAAAATTATGAAATATCAAAAAATTTATTATGATTCAATCTAGAAATGAAAAAATTCATAAATGAAATTAAAAATCAATAAATGAAAGAACCCAAAAATAAAAAAGTTAGGATATGAATACTAATAATACTTGGTACCATAGTCGTCTAAACTTATTGATAGGTAATGTTATGAGAATCAACAACTAGAATCCAAGGTCCACTGTTATAGTCAAACAATGTTCTCACATTATAGACTAGGTCAACCCAAGGTTCCCATTATATGTTCACCAATGAAAAAAATACAATAGGATGTGCACCGAGATATTTCAATTCCTATAGAAACTGCATTACAATACCTTTTTTCCAATACGACCACTGAAATTCAACCACTATATCCTATGAATAGGTTATAGAACCCTAATACTTTAACTTAACTCTATACCCAATCAAATGTTTGAACAAAAAATTATGACACATCTTATAGTATCTGATTAATGTGTCTTTGAAAATTCTAATTAAAATGCTTTCAATTTTTCATCCATCAATATCCCTACTTAGAGTTTTGGAAATGTACATCACACACATATATATAATTTATCTTATACTAACCATGTTCTTAGAAGTTTAAACAAATCCTTTAGAACCACATTTATACACTCCAAAATTTTCGTGGTCATGTGACAATATCATCTGCCACCATTATATGATACTGACCATTTTTCCTTTGAAATATGAATCATATAATAATTTACATCTTAATTAGACCTTAAAATTTCTTCAAGTCATTGATCAAACTTTTTCTGGAGCTCTCTTTTCGAAATCAAAAGGGAATACTTAATGTAAAAAGATTTTAAAAAAATCCCAAAAAAACATTTTTTTATGAAACCATTCCCAAATTTATGATCACTTTCTTTATTGCCTCATATATAAAATGATTATACATATTACTAAAAATATGTCTCATGAAATATAGATAATATGTGTTCATTTCATTCCATGAAACATCATCACTATTAACGACCTCTATAATTTCACGACATAGATTACATATTAGACACACCCAATGCCTTTGGGTGACATAAATGCCTATACGGGCTAAAAAACAACCCTAGGATTCAAATAACTATCCTTTTCAAAAATGGTAAATGAATTTGGTATAGGGGCATGATTTCCATACTATGTCGTTGAAATAAGTTGAAAAACATTATACTTGTCGTAAGGAAAAGTTACATTAACATTAATGAATTATTTTTGATAAATAAAAAACAATGATACATGCCCTAATTGCCCAAAATAGCCTTTGGAACCTCACCATTATTTGATCAACTCTGTCATATGGGGAGACCTACTCAATAATGTCCAAAAGTTATATAACATTATTTTTGATAGACACAAACCCCATTACCTAAAACAATATACCATATGATTTATCCTAATCACCTTAAACATTTACAATCACCGTTTTTTTTTCATTCCAAAATGTGTGATAGGATATATATAATTTGAAAAAATGTTGTATTCATTACTTGATAAGGGACACATAAAATCTCGAAAAGTTCATATCATCTCTAAAATAATAGATGATATGAACTCTTCCCCAATTAAAGAGTGATTCTATGACAAGCTTAGATGTAAAAAAGTATGTGGGACCTCAAATTTGGTTATCGTCCAACATGTAATTTTTTTTCATATATTTTCCGCATTATAAATTTACATTCCTTTACGTATTTGTCTCACTAAATGATACATTTTCTTTCTTGGACTCATCAGCCGAAAATGTAAAATGTCTTTCCATATGATGTTGTTTTAGAACCCTTTTCAAGTAAAATTTACATTCCTACCCCTATTCAACATATATGGTGTTATAATTAAATGCATATTTGTTACCTATAATACTAATAAACTTAGTTGTTTGGGTAATGGAATCTCTGTTAAAATGGTGTGCATGCGACATTCTATTGACTAACGAAGTCAATAATGTAATATGATTACAACTAACTAGTTGTTTCATATCTATCAATGGAACCACAGAAGGTACATTACCAGTATCATCCTCACATACATCATGTCATGATGCAACGTCAGATACTTCCTCATAATTTATAGTGGCATTCAATTACTTAGGAGTTAAAATGGGGATGTCCCCTTTAGGTCTTTCCATATTCTGACCATATACTTCATAACATTTTTCTATTATTGGAGTCATATGATAAGGAAACAAATGATAAAATTGTATTGGATTGAATTCAATATAGCTCACATAATATGACTCTCTAGTAGTAGTTCACACCTCATCAATATTAAAAATAATCACATATAATTCCATTAAATAATTATTGTATTATTTCGCAAACAACAATGATGCATTCACTCAATCCTCACCATAGAATACAGGATACTCAACATTCCATAGGCGCTCGGGATATTAAAGATGTTGATATGTGATTGAAGTTACTTCTTGTTCATCATTCAGTTTTAAATGATAGTGAATCTTATTATAGAATTCATACAACGTCATTCATTCATATTATTTTCCACACTTTTGGGGGGAGAAGTTTTACTAAATCTATGAATACCAATAAAAATTTATTAAATATATTTTATATACTACACCATCAAATGATTATCATGTTTTAATTGACTATGACTAAATAAATATGACATGATCTTGAGACTTTTTTAAGGATTTTATTGTCATTATTTGAAAAACCAACAAATACCTAGGAAGGAATCGAGTAGACTCTTGTATCTCGAATTTTAGAATCCATTAGTATACTTTCACTCATGGTGTAAAGATCCAACTTGAAAAAACTACACCTCTTGTGGAATAACCTTATATTACAATGTTACTCATATGAATGTGAGGGGGGCTATGGTTTTTAAATATATAACATTTGTACGCCGACATGCCGGTCCATACATACATAGATAGTGCGATGAAATGTAGGCCATCAATGAGAAAACTAATTTGTAATTATTAAAAATTAAATAACAGCAAAAAGAAAATCAGTACATGAAATTTAAAAAATTGGTCAATTATCTGAAGATTAGTAAATTATTACAAACTATATAATCATATACAAAAAATAAAAAAATAAATTTTAATCATACATTAGTCAGTTATCTCATGATCAGTAATCATATCATACTAATAACATTTATTTTGGAAACTTATTATGTTCTACATGTTGAATCTTTACATATAACTATATCTAATAAATACTATATATATATATGCATCAATTTAAATTCAAACTTTCACAAAAATATGACACTTTTGAAAGTGAAAAACTATAGTGAAAACCATGATCGTTCTAAACAACCACACTATTAATGCTGACCTAATTAGCTAGAAATTAAATTTAATAAAATTTTATATATATTTACAATACATCGTCACATATTTAACACGTTTTAACTAGTTGTAATTAAATATTTGTGACTTAAAATTGAGACTTTTTCTATATATTGATCTATCAAAATTTAGAAAACCAATAAAAAGATAGGGGAACTCTATGACCCATTATCATCCAAAATTTCAGCAACAATCAGTCCCCTTTTAGACATGGTGTAAAAAGACAACTTCAAACAATAAAACCTCTTGTCAAATATTATTTTATTACATTGTTACTCACATGAAAGTGATAGAGACTAGAGGTTTGTTATACACAACCTTTTTACATGGACAAATAGATCCTTACATACATAGGGAGAGGGATGGAATGCAAGAGATCCACAAGGGAATGAAGATGAAATTATTGGAAATTTTATTTACGCATACAAAAAAAGATAGAAAATTTAAATCATGAAATGGTCGATCAAATCATGACCAATCATCACACAATACTCTTAAAATGTTTTTTGGGATACATATTATATTCTACATTTTCAAAAAAAAATTGTTCAAATAACATAATATATATATATATATGTGTGTGTGTGTATTCACATTACAAGTAAAAATATTTTTAATATTAAATTTTCTTTAATTTAATTAACAAAAGTAAACTAATTTACACTTAAATGACCATAAAAATATTGAAAACATATGTTAATTTCAATATAATAATAATAGATAGGTATATAAATAGTTTTAACATAAATAAACATTATAAAATTTTAACATTTTATTTCATATATATATAGGTAGATTCACATTATTTACCCATATGTGTCGAATATTATAATATATATATATATATTATTTTATATATATTATAAAATATTATATACATATAAATATTTTCGAATCTAATTATTCAAAATTTAAAAAATAGATATATATATTTTTTCCAATATTATATCCAAATAAAACATCATATATATAAACATTAAAATATATTCAAATTTATTTAACAATATTTTTCAAATATAATTATATATATATATATTTTTTTATATTTAAACAACTATAGTCAGCTAAATTAAAATATTATTATTCTATACAAAACAAATGAATATATTATTAACAGGAAATTTTGTTAAATTTAATTAACAAAAGTAATATAATTTACACTTAAATAACCATTAAAATGTTGTATTCTTATATTAATTTCTATGGAATAAATTAGACAATTATATGAACCATTATTTTACTAATTAAAAATTCCAAAAATTATATAATTTTATATTAATATTTATTTATAATTTATGTAATTTTATTATTATTATTAATTGTAATATTTTTTTGTAACGTTAAAAAAATATTATTATACATATATCGAATAATATATTATATATTTAAAATAATGAAAATATACTGCTTCATATAACTTGTATTGTTCTATAAAAAATTGTTCATAATATAATTTTTATAATATATTTATCTAGATTCACTTAATTTAACCTCGTTCACTCCTCATTCGTAAAAATTTCACAGGAAGCATATGAATTGAATTTATGCTTCTTACCGCAACCTAATGAACTATGAATGGGGTTGAATGTTTATTAGAAAACATATGAGATTCATGAACAACCATGTTAAAGTTTCTCAGAGAAAGTGATAATTTTAAATGAGTTAATGACTTCCCAAACCAAATTTTAAAACTACATACAATATTATATTTTTAATTGTTAATACTATTTAAAAAACCTTCCTCCAGCCACAAATATCCATTTCTATCTCCCTCCCCTTTGTTCTTTCTTGCATGAGATTATGGGATGTCAGTATTATGGTTGACCATGAATGATCATGGTGATGATGGAATGTGGCCCTAAATGGTGATGCAGGCTCCGATGTCAGCGGCATGGGGAAATGGTGAGGGTGGTGATGTGGTAAGCCCAAGTAGAGTGCAGTCAATCAGCAATGGGGATCTAGGAAATATGGGGGTAGCGTGACATGGGATTGGGTTGGAATTTTTGTGGGAAAAAGGTGATGTCTGAGGGCTAAGAAATTAGTGTCGTGCTCCTAGGTTGAAGGCATGGGAAATGTATTCACATTCATGAATTATGATTAAATAAGAAAACAGAAAGAACAAATTATTTAAAATTAATAAAGTAACTATATTAAAATAAATATAAATAAAGGGGGTGGATTATGGCTATAATTTCTACATAAACAACCTATAAATCCATGAAAATATGTTGCATACCCCTATTCGGTCCAACCTGAACAACCCCATTAGGTGGCCCAAGCCCAGCCTCGGGCCGACCCAGAAAGGCGGGGCGGGCCGTGCTTTTTTGGCTAGGCTACAGGAAGGAAGTTACTTAATATTTTTTTAAATATGTTTTAAGAATATTTTAAAAAAAATTAACATTTTTCTTAAATTAATCCTTATTTGAAATATTTTTAATAATTTAAATACCTTTTGAAATCATTTTTAAAATGTTTTTTAGTCAGTTTTTAAAAAAAAATTGGAGAAATTTTTTCAAAATAATTGAACAAAAATTCAAAATATTATTCAAATAATTTTATCAAAATATTTTTGAAAATGTTTTATCAAAACATTTTTTAAATGTTTTTATCATAATAGTTTATGAAAAAAAAGAAAAAAATTTTTAAACAAAAATATTTGAAATCTGTTTTCAACAAGTTTTTTGTAAAAGTATTGGTAAAAATATTAAAAATGTAATTTAAAATAATTTTTTAAAATGTTTTTAAATTTCTTTTGTATACTATTTAATGATTTTTAAAACATTTTTAAATTTTTTTTTATAATTATTTTGTGTGTGTTTTTTGAAAGACAATCAAAATTTTATTTCTAACATTTTTTCAAAAAAAATTAGAATTTTTTTTTGAAAATTTTTTTCAGCTTTTTTTATGTAATTGTTTTGTAAATTGTTATATTAATTAATTTTTTTTTAAAAAATTATTTTATTTTTAAAATTTATTTGAAATGTTTTTAAAAATATTTTTTTAATTTTGTAAATCATTTTTAACACATTTTTTTAAAATATAATTTCAAAACAATTTAAATTTTTTTAATAACATTTTATAGTCTAAATGTTAATTATTTATTTATTAGTAATTATCCATTTTTTAAATTTTTTGATTTTTAGTTTATTAACAATTTATGGTTGAAATATTTTTCATTTACTTTTAAATCATTGAACATATTGTAAGTCATTTATTTCATACATTTAACAAGAGCCTTCAACCTAAAATTTTCATTATAATTATAAAAGTTTCTTTATTTTAATAAAAATCAAAAATACAAACCAATTCAAAAATTAATTAAAATTTAAATAATTTAATTAAAATATTTAATTTTATAAAAACAAATTTACGCCAATTTTCCAATGTAAATAAATATAAATAATCCTAATATACAACATCTAATAATATTTAGAAATCATAAAATTGACATAAAATATTAAATTTCAGGTTATTTTAAATAAATAATTGAATGAAAAATTTTTACAAAAATTAATATCGAATTTGAAAATTTTTACAAAAAAATCAATATGGAATGGGATACATATATATATATATATCTACTTGTATATATTAAGGATTTTAATTTAAAACATGGTGGACCGCTTGGGTCGGGTGGTGCAAACACAGTCTCGGATGCTTGTGGTAGAGGGTTTAGGTCTCCATACCTGTAGTTTCATCATATTTTATTGTTGGATTTTATGGGAAAATATTCATATAGGCCAATAGATAGGATCTCACTGGGCTGGCCCAAAGGATGAACACATAAGCCTAGGCCTGACCTGATGAATCCGGAGCTCGAACTCGGCATAGCCTGAGCCGGGCTTTGTCGGGTCAGACCACTCGGTCCATGCCAATCTAGCTTTTGGGCCAAAATTACAGCCTTATAGTGGATGAATCTCCTTTATTTTGTCTTATATATTGATTTTTATATTAATATTAATATTATTATCATTATAATTATTAAAAAAGATCCCATTTCAGTTGTAACTTCTTAATATGTCGCTGGTTTTATGATCTATCTGCAAAATCATGATCTAGACACTAAGATGAATAATTCAAAACTGATATGTGGTATATTATTAATACTCATAGAACAAACACTATGTACTTTTATGTAATAACTCTGTTCTATATTGTTATGAAATACATATTTTTCATCCAATACACGTTCTAAATAAATTGTCAATTTATCCTGAGTTTTTTTCAGATATATCATGATGAATTATTTTGTTTGAGTGTTTTTGTCCATTTAAGAGGTGATATATATGGATTATGAATTTAGATCTATATATTCTTTGACGGGGTTCAAACCTGACAATATTTGTGTACATGAGGCTAACTACCCATCCTATAATTCAAACGATCAATGGATGGTAGGGGCAATGAGAGAACTCAAAACATGTGAGCGTCTTAGGTGATGGCCTCATAATAACCTCCCACTGGTAACTGTTTAGATACTTGGGCATGAAACACCTCGAGAATTGTGCGGATATCAGGTTTGTTTATATAGGGTTAGTAACCCTCCCCATGGGAACTGTGTGGATTGTAATGTGAAAAACCCCTGGAGAACTATGTGTTTACCAGGGTAATCAATAATTTAGACACTTGATGGGTTGTATGGAGTTTATAGAACAAAGGGTTTTGTCTTAGATCATCATTAAAGAATTATTCAGTGATATATAGATATATAACTCCCACATTGGTAAAGATGATATAATGTAGAATAATTGTTGGTAATATTCCCGGGGTCTACCCATATTTTACCACAATCACTCTCAGCATAAAATTGATAATATATTGATATATGACTCACACTTTGATAATATACAAAAAAATAATCCTCCCACATAAAAACACTAACCAATACACTAAAAATGGCTCCCAAATTCAAATATCTTATCTCTAAAGACTGAATCAGATCATGGGACAGGGGAGACCAATAATATTATAGATGGTCATATATCAATCCTCATATCACATTGGATAATGGACATGTGTAACCACAATTCCCAAGTGATGGTATATTATAGGATGATGAGTGTGAAACCCATCTCAAATAACATAAATAGACAAGGTATACACCTAATCTTCACCCTATTAAACTTCTTAAAAAAAATATCCTCACCCTATCATCAAGAACCATTAGCAGTCCTAACCACCTAGAATTATAACCATTGGTAATTACATAGGGGAACCAATAGTATTTTCTCCTAATTTAATCATCATGAATTAATAATTATTATTTAGAGGCACCTTCCTTAATTACCAAGTAAGAACAATTATTAACTACCCAGTAACCATCATAAATATTTAAACCAGTTAATCATCAATAATTAACCAAAAAAACTATATGCAATTATGTTGTATTATAAACATAAAACACATAAACAAAACCCCAGATAAATCCATATCTATAGGGAAGACTATAACTACAATCATTTCCTCTCCCATAACAAGGTTATTTCTACCTAAATACCCATTGATAATCACATAGTTCACCATTGGTGATTATCTAGAATTCAAATTCAATACTATGTTCACATCTAATATCACATAATATCATTAAAATTCCACTAAAAGCATTTTATCCCATTTCACATGAACCATTTTAACTACATGAATGGTTTTAGAGTAATTTCTAACATCCTAAATATGTTATTAAAAAAACACTAATCCCCCAAAATATGAGGATCTATCTATATGTTTAGAATGAATATAAATGGATGAAAAAGAGCGACATACATTACACCTGTCGACCCAGCCCATCTAAGAGATTCAAAATAATTTAATCAAGATCATAAAGATAGAGTTGAAAGAATCCATCCTCAAGAAGTGTTCATGGATCATGAGAATCACCCAAAACATAGTTAGGATCTCACTATGAATTATAGTTTTCTAGATCCTTGATCAAAGGTGGTGGTAAAATGAGAGCTAAATAAAATTAATTTTTTAGATTTATATAAATCAAAATATAACATCAATCAATAATAACCCCTTATATGAGGGTTGGACAAGATTATATAGGACACCAAGAACCTTAAAATATTTATTATATTCATGCTATGTTACATATATGTCTCAAAATTTTCAACTCATTTGAAACATATAGATCAATAACATTAATAATCAATTTATATTTAAATGATTTTCCTTGGATGTTTAAACTCCTCTAATCATAATTCCAGAATTTATCAATCAATAATGAAAGATGTAAATTGAAAATATACGGAGAATCAAATATTATCAAATAATGTTATAATCCCCAATAATATTCATTATGATATAGTATTTAAACTCTTTCATGGTGTACACAATTATAGATATTGGCATTGTTTAAGCCACTATGTCGTGGTCAAACTTTTAGTGTACATATTTAAAATTTTCTCATTTTTAATAAAAACCACATAAACATATCACATAAGTTATGAACCATATTATTCTCATGTTACCAATATCTTAAGTGTATTTTGGAATATCAATTCTCATTCATTGAGTTATGATTGTTATTCTTGAACATATTTCATACAAGTTAGGAACATTTTGATATATGATTTTACTATGCAGTATTATATCTTTTATAACTACATATACAAATTTATACAACAAAATAACCTTTCTAAATGTTTCCTGATTTATTAATTATGACATCCATAATGGATTTAATTAAATAAAATTTCATTTCATTGAGTTTTAATATTTTTCCATGAGTGTAAATATTTTATGTTTGATAAAATTTTTAATTACATATTTCATAAGTCATTTAATATTTAATAGTATACTTATTTTGGTAACTCAAAGTTGTTTTCGTGATGAATTTATTTATCATAAATGTGAAATATTTTTAATGAAAATATTAACTTCATTAAAATAAGGTTTTCCACTATATCCTTGATTATTATTCCCTAAAATGTTTTCCATTATTATTTTTAAATCAAAATATATGATTACCTATATGACCTTATTATTTTACCCCTCCAATTTTTAAAAGAAAATTCAACTACCACATTTTATTATATGGGTTTTAAGAAAAGGTATTTTAAAAAATTGAATTTTTTTCCATCCTTTAGAAATAAAATATTTTATGTTACATTCCACCATAATTTTGATAAAATTAATAGATTTTCAGAAAAATATTATTGAATTTTCTTTTCAAAAATAAATGTATTCAATGAGTTTAAACTTTATCCTTTTTAAAAACAATATTTAATATTCAAGAATCTAAAATTTACAGTTCCATTTAGAGTAAAATATTCCAGAAAAATCACTTAAACATTTCCAAAATTACTTATACATGTTACCATAACTTTTTATTTCCTAAAAATTTTAAAAAAAAATTCTAAAATACTCTTTTATACTTTAACTATAATTTCCCCTTTAATATATAAAGGCTAACTTTACATTGAAATTATCATTCATTAATCATCTTATAAATACTATTTTAAAATATTATGTATAGGTGGTTGATCACTGGTTATCAACCATTCACATTCATGATGCCAATTTTGGGGATTCCATCTAGAAATATTACAAAACCGAATTTTATTTCCTTAGGTAATAAAATGTTGTGAGGAGTTATTGTTTTCAAGTGGATCACATATTTGTGGATTAATAACATGTGGGGTTATAAATCAAACGACATTGATTTGGTAAATTTTATATATCAAGAGTAAATGGTAGGATATATCTCAAGAAAAGGGTACCCGTGATGAATTATACCATGAAAAAGGGAACATCGTAGGATTATCCAAAGTCGAAATATATGCAGAAATATTTATCCCAAACCAAAGGGTACACATGATGATTTATGCCAATAAAAGCATATAAGAGAGTATTTTTCAAAATCTGAGTGGTACATGGAACAATTATCCCAACAATAATGGTGCACATGAGGATTATGACAAGCCCAAGGGTAGACGTGATGATTATCCCACTCCCAGGAAGATACATGAGTGATTATACAAATCCTACTATATGATTATTGTCTTGGTGCATAGAAATTATATATATAATTAACCAAAAATAACATACTTGGATATTACATTAATTTAGATGAATATTAATAACATTAAAAAAGTTAAATACTAGAAACCTTAAAAGTTTAGTGTCTTTGGAGACATGGAATAAAATTTTCTCATTTGGTGAAAGAGCATAAATATTTCACGAAAATATATTCCAATTAGTGATTCTAATTAAAACAATTCATCATATCCAAAAAAATGGAAACATAGAAAGTGTTGAGATCAGATTCTCACTAAGGGTAAAAAAAGGATACATGTAAGAATTAACATTTGAAAAAGTGTACGAGTATGTTATTATGACACTAAAAGAGAATTCTCTGTATAAAAAATTCATAAATGTATATCATGGAATAAATATTGGAAATTCATGAGACATGAATCAAAGTGGAATCAAGAGTATAATCTATGAAATAATAACTTAGGAATGATACATATAATTTTTGGCATACACCTAAGTATAGAAAATATTATATCAAGGTAACCTACCATGACCTTCATAAAATGTTAATCTTGGGATAACCACCCATGTACCTAAATTTGGAATAGGATAAAAACAAAATTTCCCTGTCGTTTTCAGGATTGGGATACAACTTATGTACCCTCTTACATTTAGTCTTAGTTTGAAACTTGTGTACCAACATATTTTTAGTCTTGAGCTACAACCAATACGTTTTTGTTTTTAGGATTGGGCTATATTTTGAGTAACCTATAATATCATATAGAATATATCATTACCCAATGAATTAGAGGTACATATATGTCATAGTGGTCAAATAATAAAGTCATTCATACATGTCTTACAAAAAACAAAACATGCATCATATCATGACCCATAAAAAGAGATGTGTTTTATAAACATCATATCACAATCCATGAAATGAAATGGGTATCATAAAAATTTCATCATCCATCCAATATTAGATATTTATTCTTTTTAAGGGAATAAAAGAAAACCAGCAAACCAAAAGAAAAACAAAAACAAACACGGGTCCGCAACGCCCCACACAACATCTCTAATGAGGTCGAAAATAATGAAGGCCTAGATAATCCCCTCGAACCAAGTTGACCCCCTCTAGCTTCATAGAACTAGCTGTATGAAAACAAAAGTGATCTGGTCCAGGGAAATCAAGTGAAGCAAGATGGTCTACTACCTTATTCCCCTCGCGCCACGTGTGGGTAACACTAGTGTTGTTGGAGATCATACCTCGGCATGCCCTCGTGATATAATGAATAGACCAAGGAATGGAAATGAAACTATGCAAAGCTTTATGGAGAATTTGAGAATCAGTTTCGACCTGAGAAAGGAAGATCCCCTCTTGGCAACACAGTGAGAGACCCAACATCAACACCTTCGCCTCCGCTTGAAGAGGAGAATCATGTCCCAATCGGCCTGAGAAAGCCCTGATAACCGACCCGAAACTGTTCTGAACCACCCCTCCTCCGCGTATAACCCCCATGTTGCATGACCCGTCAGAGTTGAGTTTGAGCCCTCTACTGGGTGGAGTCCACCTAACCCAGTGGCCTCTGCTGGCACTACTCCTCGGGAGATTACTGGTATTTACTGTTTGAAGACGGCTAATGGAGGGAGCCTCCTTCCATTGTTTAAAGGATCCGATAAGATCCAAAAGCTTGAACTTTGTACGAAGAATAATCCCTCGTACAGAGATGGTAATCCCCTCATGGCGAGCCCTGTTCTGTGCTTTCCATATTGTCCAGCATCCAGCATGGAGAATCATTATTTGGGCCATCTGCTCAGGGCCCCTCTCCACCGCTCCGTGGAACCATCTGTCCAGGAAAGGCCTATCGATCATGTGGTTATCCGAGAAGGCCGTCAACTCACCGAAATGATTCCAAACCGCCCTCGCCCATTATTCTTCAAAAAATAGGTGATCTGTGCATTCTTCTCGATGCTCCGAGCAACAGTGACACCTTGAGGCTAAAGGGATCCGCACCTCCTAATGTTTTCATCCGTTGAAATGGCTTTGTTTCGTAGCCTCTAGGTAAGAAAGTTTTGTTTGAGTGGAAAATAATTGGACCATAATATCTCATTCCAGGTGGCGTTGTGATTGGTAATGGCCATGGATCGTCGAAAATCCCTCAAAGAGAAGAAGCCCGATATAGAGAAAGTGAAAACACATCTGTCCGGGTCAGAGTTGATTTCGATCAGCTCGTAAGTGGCGCGTTGATCGTCGTCAAGTATAGCATCGATTAAGGTTGGGTGGTCAATAGCCTCTTTAAAAGTGAGTGTGGTACCCGGACACCCCGGGAATCTGAGGATGGTCCCAGCCAAGTTATGATGCCAGAAGAGAATGTCCCCCCTTCCCACGAGCCATCTAGTGTTGGATTCCAGTGCCGTGATGAGAGGCGAGATCACCGACCAGAAGGGGGAAGCAGTCCCAACGCTCCCGAGCATGAATCCTGCATGGGAGTTGTGCATGGTAATCCCCAAAAGTGGGCAATTTTCCAGCACCTCCAAAGATATATTTGCATGCATATACATGAGCATTTCATCGAGCCGGCGAACATTTATACCTCCGCTGGCTGGTCTTGCCACCATGTCCCAAGAAGCCCAGTGGTGCCTACCCTCTGTTTGAGGATCCCATATAAACCCAGCTAGAATGTTTTCAATACTTTTGATGATGCTATTGGGAACCTTGATCGACGATAGAGAGTGAACAGGAGTGGCAAGAAGAATGCTGTTAACCAGCGTTATCCGTCCCCCAAAATAGAGAAAGATGTTCTTCCAGATGAGAATTTTGTCCGTGATCTTATTAACAATACCGTCGAAATCACGCACCTGAAGTCTCCCCGAGGAGATCGGGGCACCCAAGTATTCGATGGGAAAAGATCCTCTGTGCATGTCCAGGTAATGTTGTATGTCATGGGGCCATGAAACTCCGCATCCATTGGAGAAATAGAAGTTTCTTTTAGCCTTTTTAATGACCTGCCCACTCCAAAAGTGATAGTCTTGCATGATTCTGTTGAGGCCGTTGATGGACCGCCGTCAGTCATTTGGGAAAATGAGCGTATCATCTGCAAACATCAGGTGAGATACAGGAGGGGCTCTCCTTCTCCGGTGATAACCAACGACCACACTACTATCAATACCCTTGTGAAAATGTCGACTGAGGACATATTGGGACAAGATGAACAGACTCGGGGAAAAGGGGTCACCCTATCTCAACCCGCGAGTAGACTGGAAAAAAACCATAGCATTTCCCCATGAAAGTGATGGCCAACCAGGAAGAACTGAAATACCTAAAAAAGATGTCGACGTTCCACGAGGAGAACCCCTTCTTGCCAGCACCTTGTTTATGAAACCCCATTCAACTCAATCACAAGCTTTACTCATGTCGAGCTTGATCTCCACATTATATCCACGCGTCTTGAAGTTTAATTACCTGAGCAACTCCTGTGCGAGAGCAATGGCCCCCTGGATTGACCATCCCTTCACGAAGCTGTGTTGTTCCAGGGACACGCACCGGGGGATATGAGGGGACAGTCTTGCATTAATCACGCTGGCCAAAATCTTATAAGGGTAGTTGCATAGTATTATTGGACGGTAGTGAGATATGGAGCAAGGGTTTTTGGTCTTGGGTATGAAAACAATGGACGTGGCACAAGCTGCCCTGGGAAGATTATCCCCTCAGAAGAAATCCCGCACAACAGATACAATGTCTGCCTAAACGACGTCCCACGAGGCTCTATAAAAAGACCTCGAAAACCCATCGGGCCCTGGAGCACTTTCTGGGATAAGCCTCATCATGGTTCCATGGATTTCTTTCTCATCCGTCATGGCACTCATGTCAAAGATGTCCTGGGCCGAGAGTTGGTTGGGGATCACATCAAAATAACCCCCTTCCTCTCTTGGATATCTGTTGGGAAAACAGGTGTTGGGTCCTACGAGTAGATCTTTCAAAGAGGCCAATGCCAAGGCACCAAGAGTGTCCCTATCGTCAGAGTATGTACCATCATCCAGAAAGATGTTGGGAGTAACCTTGCGTCTCCTTTCCTAGATGCAGGCGTGAAAGAATCCTATGTTTTGGTCACCCTCTCTCAGCCACTTGATCCTCGAATCACCCCTCACTAGGTGTTCCTGCTTGAGGAGCATGTCTGCCAGATCTTTCTTCTTGGTGGAAAAATCGTCGAAGATTCTATCATTCCACTTGGCCTCCAAGTCCCCCTCCAGAAGATCCACGTCCTTTATGGTGGCTGTGATCTCTTAATCCGAAGTGGATTGATCTCTTGACCAAACCTGCAGCCTTTCCTTGAGACTGAAAAGCTTGTTATGGATGTCCATCCAGAAATGACCCTTCGTAGGCTCTCCCCATGTGTCCTTGACCAGAACACGAAAACCCGGGAGGCTCCCCCAGTGATGGTAGTATCGAAAGCCTGCATGATGCTCCTGACCAGGAGAGAGCGAAACAAGAAGGGGAGAGAGATCTGATAGTCCCCGTACCAAATGCCTTTCCTTGGTGTTGGAGAACGTAGAGATAGCATGCCTGTTGGCAAGGCACCGATCCAAGCGGCTCCATGATCGGTTCCTCCCCCTCTTGTTATTGCACCAAGTGAATTGATTCCCCGAAAAACCGAGGTCATAGAGACCTTTCCCCTCCATGAATTGGGCGAAGTCTAAACTCGCATTCCTCTGAAATGGGCCCCTCCCTTTCCTCTCCTCCGCATTAGCGACCACGTTGAAATCCCCACCGACGATCCAATGAAGGTTCCCCGGGTCAAAAGAGTTGATATCTCTCCATAGGCTATGCCTTTGTCCAGCATCACATCTCCCACAGACGAAAGAGATGAAGAAGGTCAAGCTTCCATACCCTACTCTCATGGTGATGAACTGGTCGGAGGTCTGCACCAGATCCACCGAAACATACCTGTGCCACAGAACCCATATATGCATGTTCGTCGGGTATGCATGTAAGAAACCATGCATGTTGATTGTCCAGGAAAGGTCCTTGATGAAGGAAGGCGGTTGTTTATGCTCGAGGATAGCGACAACAAAAACCTTGTGTCTTTTAATCTCTCTGGCGATGAAGTCCGCCTTAACCCGAGCGCCAATGCCTCGGGAATTCCAGATGATGAATGGATTCATTTAGGAATACAGTTTCCTGGCATTGGCCCCAGTAATCATGGCCGCGTCAATGTCAAAAGCATAAGATTCCTTAAGGATCCTCATTTTCGTTCGGGTGCAAACAGCTGCCGACCTGGGTGTCGACAGTGTATCCAGTGAAAGAGACTTCCTGGGGCCCTCAAGGGAGTGGCCCTTTGGTCGCCGCCCAAGGCGAGAGGGACCTCGACAGGTGGAAACTACCTACGGAATCCGCCGCGAGTCTGGGACAGTCGAAACAGGCCTCCACTCAATAAGGCTAAACTGGGGGCAGTCTGAGACCAAAGCTAACCTCCTCCTGGGAACGACTTCCTGAGATGGAAGGCTTGAACCTTTCAAATCCTGAACCACTAGATAGCGCACCACTCTCAGGGAACATGACAGATCTGAAGCTATGACATCGGGAAAGTTAGTCATCCTGAAAGAAATCTGATACCGATGAAGTGGGATCTGTGACAGCGTAAGATGACGCAGCATAAAGGCACAAAGAACATCTGATGATATGTCCATGTCTTTAGGAAAATAGGAGGCCAACTCCAGGACAGACTCGGACAGGCGAGGTGCCAACGTGATCGAGGCCTCCGCGGGATCGGATGAAGCAACGCCTGAAGATAAAACAGGCCTGGGAGGGGGCACTGCAGCGGAACAGGATTCAGAAAGGGTGCCCGGGTCCAGGGTGGGTTGCTGATGCCGACCCGCCACCTTGTATCTGGGGAGACGACGACTACAAACTTATACAGAGTTCCCCTATAGAAAGCATGAAGAGCAATATCAGGGAAAGACCGGGTAGAATATAGCCTGATCCCAGACCAAC
Organism: Viscum album; assembly: GCA_963277665.1. Taxonomy (NCBI): domain Eukaryota; kingdom Viridiplantae; phylum Streptophyta; class Magnoliopsida; order Santalales; family Viscaceae; genus Viscum; species Viscum album. The sequence continues at coordinate 2,122,541,961 of OY728140.1, forward strand.
CCGTCTTGCACCTGGAGGGAGATATGATCCGGAATGGATTGGGAGAGATCCAACTCAACACAAATGCGGGCCGGAAATTCTACCATGTCATCTACGCAAAGAAAACCCCCCAGTGCATCACCTATAGCTTGGAGAGAACCCCTATTCCTGAAAGGAAATGGCAACCCGGGAAGGGTTAACCAGACCACTGCCAACGGGCTCTCTTTTCCCCTGTGGACTATCATGGACCAGCGGGACAGGCTAAACTTCCATCGGCCAAAAACCTGGGGAGCATTACACCAAGAAACCATGAAGTCCTCACGCGAAGGGAGGGATATGCAGAAAGAATTGCGGTGTAGAGGCGAGATCCGTGCTGGATCCTGGAGACCCTAGGAGGTGACAAAGTGTTGAAAGGTCACAAGAGGAGGCTTCTCAGCACCAAAGCGCGCCGCAAGAGTCCATTTGAGGTCTGCCTCCGTCCCTGAGAAGGCAGACGTAGGGAAAACCATAGATACACATAAACCGTCATGAGAGACGTCTGAATCGACATTACATATCTTTGGGGGACAGGGATCTGGAAGGACCCCACGCGGCCCACGAAGCACGTCCCTGTAGGATCCTGGACGAGGAACCTCGTGAGGAACCGGTGCCGGTAGTGGAGTAACTCCTAAAGTCTCAGGCCCTGGGCCGGGAAACAGAGAAGGCTATGAGCAAAGAGGTCGAGGAAGAGAGCCAAAGGAGATCACCGGAGGACAACAGGGGGTGGCGGTCTTGTTGAAACAGTCAGGCGAAGGGGGTGGAGGGTCCGACGGCCAGGGCGACAGAGTCTCAACGGGCAAAAAAATCGAGAGAACATTAATAATGGAAGAGAAACAGGTGTCATAAACATCATTCTCTTAAGAAATAAACTATTTCAATAAATAATTTAAATGGTCTTCAAAAATTATAAAAAAGTTTGGCATCTTATATATAGAAATTTTTTTAAATATCACATGGATCATTTCTTAAGTCAAATAGACATTCATTAAAAATTGTCTTCATTAAACCATTTCAGGATTTAATTTCTTGTAAAGATGTTTCTACAATTTCATGCAAAAAAATTCACGAGGAAAAAATCATTTGTATTATAAAAAGGATTTTAAAAACCATTTTAAAAACCATTTTCCATGAAAACATATAAAATAACTATTAAAATATTACGAAAACATTTGTATTTCAAAATTATTTTAAAACTTATAATGAATCCTGGAAATAAATAAAATAATTTTCATTTAGTATAACCTTTTGAAAACATATAACATACACTTTGAAAATAATTTAAAATATATTTTGATCTTAAAACATTTTTGAAAAACAAATATTAGAAAACAACTTTAAATTTCAAAAAACTAAAAAATATTAAGAAACCATTTCATTTAAAAAAATATTTGAAAACATATAAAGGATGCTTTTTGGAAATGATGGTCATGAATGTGGGTATGTCCATATGTACCGAACATTCCTTTTTCAACTAAAATATTTTGAAATATGCCTTGACCAAAAAATAACTAGAAGATTATTTTTAAAACCATTATGTAAAAAGGTATAACATGGGTAAAACTATTATTTAAATATCATATAATAATAGTAAAACATTTTGGAAATTTTTTTTAGATAACACAGTTTTGAATGATGCATTCTTTCGAAAAAAGAAAGAGATAAAGTCATATTTTATTAAAAAAACCTTATTAATTATATTGAGTAACAAAGAGTGATAAAATGGAAAACAAATACATGAATATATAATTAATAACGATATTATATAAAAATTAATGAGTGTTCTTGATATATGGATGAAAATACTTCATCAATGGAAGTATAATCGTAAACTATCTCCAGAAATGATGACATTGTTGCAATAAACTATTACCACATTGGTAAACTTGACCCATAATATACATGAGAGAATAAATTAACATGAAGCTAAAAATATCTTTAATTAATTATACTCATGTTATTACATGTAAAAGAGAATTATATACACCATATTTAAATTTATTGGTGCATTACGTGTCACGTAATTCAAAGAAGTTAACTTGAGAAAAACTTATTTACCTATATAGTAACATTCGAAAAATAAACCCAATGAAAAAATATCATCAAATGGATATTAAAATAATTGTAAATTTAATTATAATAATCATATAATAAATTATTTATCAATATATACACAACAATAAAACAAATGAATGGTTTGTAAGCCATGTATCACACGGATATAAAAATTGAGATGACAAAAACCTTACCTTATGGATTAACTTTATTTATACATGATCAAAAATCCTATATAATAAATATTATTTTTTGTAAATATTCATTATATGTATATTATTATATATAATAACATATATAATTCACTAATTAATTTATATTACACTTTTATTAACAATTCCATGTTAAAGTAATGTTTTAGGTAATAAATGTTTTGTTTATCTTACGTGTTTTGAATTGTTATTCATGATTAACTTACTTAGAAAATGATTTAGTTACTTAAGGAATATAAAAAATATTTGTTATATCATATATATTCAGTAAATAAATATTTATAGTAATATATAAAATAAATTTATATCAAATAAAATACACTGTTCATGGAGACGATAGGTCATACATATGCATGATCACTACTTCCATTTTATTATAGTATTGAAAGAATGAGAGTAAATGAAATATATATATATATAGTGAATTTAATTAATGTATAATTATTATTTCATATATATCATACATGTTTACTAAATCTATTCTTAATATATTCTATCAAATATGTGAACAAATCATTTCAGTTTGAGGAGGCAGTAGTCCATACATCCACAAACGATGTTATCTTATATCAAAAATATATTAAGAATGAAGTTATGCTTTATATAAAAAATCTCGAAACACAAATAAATAATAAATAGAATATATATAATTTAAAAATAGATTATACATTATAATTCCCATCCATGAGAGGTGGTAAATGAAAAATGGAACAACTTCATTCCATGAGGCAATAGTTCATCACGCATGGCAACGATTTGTTCGTTACACATTAGTTATAAGTGTGTGAAATTAAAGGTTGAACATTGAGAATAAATAAATATTAGAATATTGAGTGTAATTTTATTATTATATCTTCCTATAATAAGAATATTTTAGGTGTGGATAAAGAAAATAAAACAATGTTTCTTGAGGAAGGATGTTACCTCTTCATTTGGGTAACTCCTCTTGGTTTTCACCAAAGGGATTACTTGGTTGGATTTATGCCCAGGGAGATGATTATATTATGAATGGTGGTATTTTGGGAGATTATTTTAGATGGTTTTTTGATAAAAAGGATTGATATTTTTGAATAATGGATTGGGGTGCGTTCTTTTTTATAGCAGAGGAGGAGTGACTTTCTTGTAAATTTTGGAAAAGGAAACTCAACCCATGTTTTTTCAATATCATGTGCCTCTAATAATTAACCAAATTCCATAAAATGGGAAATATGGTAGATATAAGAATATAAAATGGCTTTTTAGTAATTTTCTATGTCATCATATTCATTAATATTATGGTTTAGTCTCTTATTAAGCTAATTTCCCCCTAAATCAATGTAATTGTTTTTAATTACATTCAACAATATTTTTTGGTAAAACATTAACATAAAATTGTTATTAATTATAGATTATTGTTATTACGAATATGGAATCAATTTTTTCAAATTAAAATCACATAAATCATGGAAATTAATTTAAAATTTATCTCACCCGTGGGATGAAAGTATTGGTTAAAAAATAAAAATGTTCAATGGTTTGTCGAGTTTTTATAGTTATTTAAATGTTAAATTGATCACAATTAAATAAATAAGACTAATTAATGTATTATTGAGATAATTATACTTCAAAACTAATTATAAATATATTCTAACCCTATATATAAATCGGGGAAAAAATTATTTTCAATTAAAATTCATTATTTTTCACTATTCGTCAAAAAATTGAAACTTCATGGAGAAATAAAAAATTCACAGTAAAATTTTTTTATGTTTCAATTTAAAAAAGTAATTTTATTTTCACATATAAAATTGATAAATTTTCAATAATTTATACTTAAAATTGGTCTTCCATTCAAAGGCGGTAATAGTGATTTTATAAAAATATAGGTTTTTATTAGTAATATTGGGTTCTTTTCAATATTATGATTATCTAACATATTTTATGAATGTAAAAAAATATTAGAATATATAAAATATATATTTAATTAATATAACTCACTAATAGTAATTCATTTAATTTATTTTGATGAAATTATTTTATGAGCATAAAATTAGTTTTTATAAAAACATTGCATTTATATTGAATTTGTTCTTATATTCATTTCTAATTTATTTATGACTAGTGAATTAAACCACATATTTTTTATGTTATTTAATACTATTCATAACAACCAACATAATGGCTAGAATATATATTATTATAGTAAATAGTAATATTTTCAATAATATATTATTGATCAGTAAAACTTGGTCTTTCATGTTACACAAGCCGTCGAGGAAAATCATTATTATGTGTAACATAAGTTAACCTTGGAGTTTTGTGGAGAAATCCAAGCATAATGTTTCTTGTACTACATTCTTTACATGTCTGTGTCATATAACACAATATATGAATAGTTCTTTTATATAAAAAAGTCTATATTTAGTGTTTCATTAAATAAAAGAAATATAAAATGATTAAATTAATTCAAAAACATTATTCACAAAATCTATGGTTGTTTCATTATATGCATGTTAAAATGAATTTCACCCTAAAAATTCTTCAGGGTCATCAAAGATCAAATATTTTAAATTTCCTTTCATAAAAACCCACATAAGAAATGAATACTATAACTTCCTTTAAAAGGGAATGTTAAAAACATAAAAACTACATAACGTAATGCATAACTGGGTTTCCACAAAGGATAACATAGGTGGGTAATGAAAATAAGAATATTAAAGAGAAATATAACTCTCAAGTTCTAATGGTGAGTTATAAAGAACATGTTCAGGATAAAGTAAACAATGACAATGCTAAAAAAATGTGGTGATCTATGTGGACATTTGATTTATCATAAATGAGCGTACTAGGTTATTATTTGTTTTCAAGTTCATTTTCCTAAAGTTGAAGATATTTCAGAAGAAGATATACTTACTTGTTTTATTCCATTTCATATGCAGAATATCACTCTTAGGTAATTCTTTGATCAATTCCTACTTCATCTATTACTCTAGGGAATGAAGGTTAATTTTTTATTCCTACAACACTAACAGATCAAAAGATCTATGATAATATATCCCATCTATCACTTGTTAACATAAGCACAAATTTTTTAGAATTAGTTATCCAATATTCCTAAATCGTTGCATGATGAGATATTACATTAATCTCAAAAACATCATCTAAATTTTAACTTAATCTTTTGATAAACGTTTAACCATAAAATCCTTCTGATATATGAAAATACAATAAATTATAAATAAGGTCAAAAAATAATATAAAAATTGACCCCCCATATATCATAATGTAGCTCTTATTCACCACATAACAAACATGTGGATACCATCCTCATGTATTCTTTTTCAAACATGGTAATAACCTGAATTACCATAAATTCATTAGGAAAAAATATATTCTTCCTTATTGTGATGATTACTAGATAGATTAAATAAAACCAATATGTTGTATACATCACCAACGATGATATATATCACATTGAAAAAAAATTACGATATCATTTCTGAGGTAAAAAATACAATCCAATTTACTTATTCATATCTAACACATCTTTCTCCGAACATTATTATCTCAACATTAAGAACATTTTAAGGGTTACCTATCCTTAGTCACATCATGAAATTTTAATGAAATAATTTTTCAATATCACAAACACCATTAAACATATCCTTTTAAATCCTTAATGAAAAACATATACTATAAATAATTATATATTTCATGAATCATATGACATAATCTTGTAATTCAAAAAAACATACACTTCAATTATCCAACTATATTCTTAAACCATTACTCAAGATTCATCATGTTATCCCTTAATACCTATTTACTATAATATGAAATATTAATCTAGTCTTAAGGTTCCTAAACCTCAATCCAGTAATTATTCTTACATTTAATAGAAACAATACTAGTATAACATCCCATATATTTCACATTCTATTTGCAGTCTCTTAATCTTTATAAGTATACAAATACTCATACCACCTTCCTGATCCCCTTTATAGGATCTCCACAAAGAACATCAATTGGTATAATTACCATAAATTAAAAATACAATCATTCAATTTTAACCAAGTTCCTTGTAGTTCTTAGTATTTACTTACACCATAAATCATAGTTTGAGAAACATTTATCATAGAAGGAAACCTCATAATCATTAAAAATAACTTATAGAATGTATAAATCATGAAACATAATTAATTAATCTATGAAACCATTGTTTTATCCAATAATATTAATATTAATAATTTGTTTATATCCATCATGATGTTTTGTAATGAGTTTATGAATTCCCAAAGCATACCTCCCAGGAGTATCAAACCAGGTGTGTAGTAAGGCTCATTGTCGTGTACTTGGTCACACTCAGGTATGGACTAACACACCTTTATGGATTTTTTACTCATAGGTACATCTCTTAAATAACCACTTCCACTTGTAGTATGAATACATGGATGTATTTATAGGAAAACCCTCACTCTATCCTTTACATAAATTTTAAGAGATTATCTTAAACATTAACTCATTCTTAGACTAACCCTTAGAGACTTCCCTCGACATATCCATAAAAATATCCATAGGGATATCACTAATGTTTTATTATCCTAGTTTTAAATTTTAACTAAACCTTTCCTCTAATACCAAATATAGTTACCAAGTAATAACATACAGAGATATTAGATCATTTTAAATGAATATCCATCGCATTTTCGAAGTACATTCATGAGGACTGTAATAGTTTAGTGTCATTGGAAACATAGAAAAAATATTATATATTGGATAGAGATATTAATTGTTTCCAAGAAATATCTTCCCCTTAGTAATTCTACTCAAAAACATTCTTCATTAACAGGGGAAATGAAACATAGATATGGGTGATCTCAGATGCTCAGTAAGGGTAACGAAAGGGGATATGTAAGTATAAACATGAGAATTAGGGTATAAGAATGTGATTAGGAAATTAGAATATCATACTCCACATAAAAAGATCATAAATGTGAATCATGTTATAAATATTGGTAGTTCATGAGGCTAAATTATAAAGGAATAAAAAGCATAATCCACACAATCATAACATAGTTATATGAAATGGAATTTGTGGAAAACACCAATGTATATGAAATATCATGTCAATTCTACCTACCAAGGACTTCATAACATGTTATGCTTATGCTAATCACCCATGTACCTAATTTAGGATTAGTCTTAAGACATGTGTACACTCTTGTTTTCCATTTTGGGATACAACCTTTCTACACACTTATATTCAGGCTTAGGCTACAACATGTATACCTACTTATTTTCAAACATGGGCTACAACTTTTATAACTTATTTTTTCGGTATTGGGCTACAACCCAAGTACCCTTTGAGATCATATACCATTTATAATTACCCAATTAATTGGAGAGAGATATAAGACTCACCCATCATAAAACAAAATTATACATACATGTGAAACAATATTATAAAACTGGCATCATATCCTATCCCATAAAATGTGATGGGTTTCATAAACATCATATCACAACCCATGAAATTAAATGGGTATTAGAAACACTTCATCATACCATTAGTTATATAAAAGATATAGGTCCGTATTCATTTCATAAAAGTATAACCATTGGAAATAATCAATTTTCAAGAGAATATAAACAATATAAGTGAAATGAATTTCATAAACATTATTACATCAAGACAAATAACATTAAATAATAAATATGAATGGTATTTATAAATTATAACACTGTATGTCATCTTAAATGGAGATAACTTTTGAAAGATCACATGGAATATTTCATAAAAAAATACCATTTCATTGAAAACAATTTTCATAAAACCATTTCAAAAATCCCCTTATTATAAATTTATAATGAAAATTCCTTGTAAAATATATCTTGAGGATAATATATTTTCTACTATAAAAATTTTATTTTAAAAACATAAATCATTTTGAAAAATATTTTCCTTAAAAACATATAATAGAAGAATGAAAACCTTTTGAAAACCTTTCTTTCATAAAAATATTTGAAAAAATATAATTAATTATTAAAATAATTGAAATAATTTTATTTTCAAATAACATTTTGAAAATATATATAGGAAAATTTTAATGTCATTTAAAACACATTTTAATCATAAAAAATCTCAAAAACCTTTTTCTTTGTATACCACTTTAAATTAAACAAATTTATAGAATATTAAAAAAATTATTTAAAATAAACCATGTAAATATATAAATTAATCATCAAGAAAATTATATTCGTGATGGTGGGTACATTTGTATATGTTGAACATTCATTTTTCACCTTAAAATTTTAGGAAAGTGACTTAATGAGAGAATGAAAATAAGATTACTTTTAAAACCATTTTTTAGAAAGGTAAAACATTGGTAAAACATTCTAATAAACATAAATAGTGTAATTTTATAACATTTTTTAAGAAATTTTTTGTAATCATAATTTTTAAAGAACACATATTTCTGACTGGGGAAAGGGATAATTTTATATTTTCATAAAAAGACTATATAAATTTTCTTAATTACCAAAGAGTGTAAAAATTGTACCAATACATTAATATATCATTAATAATACTATTTTTAGAACATTCATGAGTTTTCGTTAGATACAGATGAATATATTTCATCAATGGAAGCGTAATCATAAAAACTAAGTAACAATGAGATTATAGCAATAAACTATTACCCCTTGGTAACATTGATACATACTATGCATGAGAGAATATCATTAAATGAATCTAAAAATATAATTAAATAATAAAATTCATTATATAACATTTAAAAGGGAAGTATTTACACCTCATATAAAGATATAGTTTCATGAGATGTAATATATTTCAAAGAATGCATCTTTAGAAAAAAATTACATTACTGATTTAGAAAATTTGGAACCATATACCCCATGAAAAATATCATAAAAAGGATATGTAAATATTAAAAAATTTAAGAATAATAATCATATAATATATTCATGGGTATTATATACACAACACTAAAATAAATGAGGGGTTAATAGGGCACATATATCACAAATATAAAAAGTGAGATGACAAAACCGTTACATTAAATCTTGACTTTCCTTGAACAGAGTCAAACCTACTATTTAAAAAATATATGTTTCTTAGAAATATAATAAAGAGGAATATTATTATATATAAAATGAATTGTTATACAATTATGACTTTATATTACTTGTTTATTAATAATTCATTGTTAAAGTAATGTTTTAGGTAATAACTGATTTGTTAGTCATATGTGTTTTGACTTGTTATTATTTATACTCTTAATTAGATCGTGATAAAATTATTAACAGAATGTAGAAAATAATTTCTATATCATATATTTTTAAAATGTAAATATTTATATGAATCTATAAATTATATAAATATTAAACGAAATACGCTGTTAAGAGAGACGATTGGTCATATGTATGCATTAATTTTGATTCAATTTTATTATCATATTGAAAGAAGGAATGTAAATTTATTATATTTATATATGTATAATATAAATACTGTAGAATTATTTTTCCATATATATCATATACACTTACTAAACCCTTCTTTAATACATTTTATGTAATGTGTTAACAGATCACTTCACTTTGAGGAGGCGGTAGTCCACATTTCCATAAACAAAGTTATCGTATATCCACAATATGGAAAGAATGAAGGTATATGTTGTAAAGAAAATATACATAAGTATAAAAAATAATAAAATTGATCAATATAAATTAAATATATATTTTATATCCTAATTACTATCCATGAGAGGTGGTAAAGGATAGACAGACAATATATTTTCGTTAGACGGTAGTTCTCCATACATAAGAATGGTAAGTTCATTACCCATTAGATGGAAGTGTGAATAAATATAGTTCAAAACCATAGAATAAAAACATATCAGTATATTTAGGATACTTATTTTATTATATATTAATGTAATAAGAATAATTAAAGGGAATGAAATGAAAATAAAACAATGGATCTTGAGGAAGGATGTTAACTATTCGTTGGGTAACAACTCTTTGTTCCCACCAAAGGGATTCCATGGATATATTTATTCCAATATTAAGGCTTATAGGATTAATTTATGGATTTTGGGAGACTATGTGGGAATATTTTGGCTGATACAAAGTGCTTGAGAGTTGTGAATAAGGGGGACGAGTGAGTGCCTTGTTATAGTGGGGGAGCAGTGGCATTCTTATATATTTTGGAAAAGGGAATTCCACCAGCATTTTTCCCATATCAAATATCTCCAATAATGGGAAATATTAGATAAAATGGAGTATAGTGTCTAAATATGATCATAAAATAGCTTTTGGAAATGTTTACTGGTCATTTGGGCAACTAAGTTTAAGGTTTAGTCCCTTATTAAGCTACTTTTCCTCTTAATCGTTGTAATTAATTTAAAATACATTCAATAATATAATTGCGAAAAATTAAGTTGACCTTATTATAAATTACAAATTTTTATAATTAAATATATTTAATACATTTTTACAAATTAAAATAATATAAGTGCAATAAATTAATTTAAAAATAATCACGCAATGAGGATGACAATGCTGGTTTATAAAGTAAAAATGTTCATAATTTTTCTATGTTTTTATATATAGTTACAAAAATAAATTGATCCCAATGACCTAAACTGGATTAATTTATGTATAATATATATAAATATTCTTTAAAACCAATTATAAAAATAACTTATCCTTATAAAAAATTATACAATTTTTTTTGGGATTGAAATTTTGTATTTTTCATTATTCATATATAAATAAAACATTACATAAAATTTCCAAAAATTCACCATAAACTAATTTTTATGTTTATATTCAAAACATTATATTTATTTTGACAGATAAAATTTATAATAGTACCAAATTTTGTATTGAAAATTATTTCTCCATTAAGAGACGGTAAATTGGTTTTATAAAAATATAGGTTTTAGGTGTAATTTTGGGTTTGTTCTTATCTTATGCCTATATAATATATTCAATGAATGTAAAAAAGATATTGGAATATATAAAATATATATTTTATTAATATCAATCACTAATATTAATTATTTTAGTTTATTAGTTTGAATTATTTTGTGAGCTTAGAAGTAGTTTTTTTAAAACATCCTATTTATATTGAAATGGTTATTAAATTCATTTATAATTAATTTATCAACAATGTATTCAACCATGTGTTTTAATAATGTATTAAATCCTATTCATAAAAACTAAATTAATGGCTAGGATATATATTATTATATTAATTAATAATATTTTTAATAATATAATATTGTTTTGTAAAACTCGGTCTTACATGTTACGCAAGACATAAAGGAAAGTAAGTATTGTATGTAATGTAAGATAACATTAGAGTTCCATGTATATAAATATAATATTTATGTTGTGTTTAGTGTATTATTATTTTTGGTATAACACAAGCCACAATTAGGGCTTTTGTATAACAAAGTTGATATTCAGTGTTGTATGTAATGAAAATTTTGAAATGATTAAATAAATTCGAAAACAATATTTCACAAAATCTCATGGTGTTAAAATATATAATTACTATGATTATGTTTAGGAAAAACAATTATTTCATAATATTTTTCATATGATTTTGATCTTGTACTCATGTTTAATATCACTTGATTCAGTGCACATTTTTCATAGTATATGATTAATCATTTATGATTACATGCCAACTATCATGACATATAGAAAAATATTATTATTAAATGTTCATTATAATAATATATTTATCGCATGATCTTTTATTCTCTCATTCTTATGATAAAACCATTTATTACATGTTGATAATTTATTTTACCTTACTGGGTTTTCAGGATCCCCCCTCTCTAATTTTTCTTTCCCCATGTCATAAAGATGAGTAAAACCTTACAAATATCTAGTAGTGGATATAGTGTGGATTGAATAAGAAAAAATGTCCAGATGTATCATAAAATAAATTTTCCTACGAATTCGATCATCAAATACACTAAACCTTTAATTCTTTGAATAGTGTGATTATTTGTGAGATATAATAATTAACATATTGAAATGATGTAAAATACAAATATTTTTAGCCTCAGTTATTTTACAGAGTTTTGGAATCCATTTAACAATTTTTCATATTATGGGGATTGATAATTACCTTCAGTCATAGTAGAGGGTTGTGTTGGGTATTATTTCAAGTAATCTTAGGTTGGTTCATTGTAGTTACAATGTTAATAATTTCTATTCTTTCATTAAATACATTATATTTTCTCCCACACCACCATTCTTGGACTAATTCTTCCAGAGAATTATATTGGTATCATTTTGGAAATGAATGAAACGCTTTAAATTACTACATTACTAAAACATTTTAGAATCCTTTAAGATATAAATTGAAATTCACCTCATTTCATTAACTAAATGAAACTCATTAGCTATTCAATTTTCAACATATAGTAATCTATTTTAGGTTGTTAAGTGACATTCACATTGAAATTATAGTATCTTAATCTTTTATTTTTTAAATTTGAATTTCTCTAAGTCTAAACATACTACCACTAGAATCATTGAAACTATATTCTTTTCATAATTTCATTTTAAGATAAAAATGATTTAGGGGTAGGAAATAACACTTTCAGAAGGAATATATTACAAATAAACTTTTTTCCACCATATCTCATACAGTATTCTATGTATTTGATGAAATATACAAAAAGAAAATTTTATTTTTTAAAATATTAAATTGAATTTTGGTGGTAAATATTTCCATCATTTTTTAACAAATATTTTGAATAAATTTTTTTATCGTATATAAAACTTCATTTATATGTTTTATCTTCATAACAATTTTAAATAATTTGATGAATTATAAACCATGTATATAAAATTCATCATCTCATATAGTTCATAATAACTCTTTATAAACCAAAAATTTATTTTATCATATAATATAAATAAGTAAAAATACCCATCTTTTACATTCATATGATATTGATATATTCATTTTAACACATTTCATGATTAAGAAACACTTTTATTCAGTATTTGAATTTAAAATAAAAGTTATTTCAATTGTTTTCTTTTATTTTGAACTATTTTATATTTAAAAAAATATAAAACATACTATTATATTCTTATAACCTTCAAAATAGAAAAATTTATTTCTATAACATTAATAACTCAAATGAAAATTTCAAGGAATTTCCCGAAATCTATTAATTATTCTCTAAAAATACATAATATAGAAATAATTTTGTTACATCTTGATGTTTCCTTTAGGTTTCAAAGTCCTTTCCTGGTCATTTGAAACAACATTATTGTAGTTTCCAACTAACATTCATACTTTTAATTGATACTTTTACCCAATTGCATTGTCAACACAACAACAAAACTAAAGAATCACATTCCCTAGTTCATACATCACAAAAATATTGAAAAAATAATATAAAAATTACTTGAACTCATTCAAATTATCATAAAATTTTCAATATTGATTCTAGAAATATATCTACAACCATAATAATCATTATAAGATATCTCCAATCTGTCCAAGTTGTGAATATTTTTGGCGATATTGAATATGAGTGGGGTAATTTTCCTTCAATCATCGTGAATCTAATGTTTTTGAGACCTTGAGTGTATCATTATATATTAATAATTGAAATACAGATGTGATTATTGAAAAAATTTAACATTAGGTTACACAGGAAGTTTTTTGTAGCACATAGATTTTCTTTTATTTCATAACAATAATTCTTCTGTTTTTTACTAGTCTGAGAAGTTACTCACATTAATATTCTCCTATTTAAAAATTGATCTCAATATAAATTTTGATGATAATGATGCCATTTATCTAGAACATAATATTTTATCAAATGATTATAATGTTTTACAATAATTTAAATATGTATATTATTAAATACGGTCCCACTAAAATGATGACCCATTTTGAATACATCATATCCATTCATGGGAAAAGATTCACATTTCATCATGACCTAAAGTGGATAACACATAAATGATACATTACTAGATCTCGTAGACAATAATATTAATTATATCATATATGGTTCTTGTATGTTTTAGAAAACAACCCTTTTTCTTGTCCATCAAATGGATAAAATCAACACCATTCCACTAGTACCCTTTTTAATGGTTTTCTTTCTAATTATAACCCAATGTAAACACCAAAAATGGGTTATGTAATGGTTAGGGTCCCCTTATTACATGATTCCTTTATACAAGATAATCCCAGGGTACCCAGATTTGGCATTGTCTACCCGAGTTAATGATCTACGTCTTGACAAGTGTCAAATTTGGATAGAATCTATCACTTATTATTTTTATAGAGATGTAATCTCACTATATTATCTCAAGTTATGTTGTTCATATATGAATGTATTTAATGATTTATTTTGGAATATTAATTCCATCAAATAAGTCAATATGTTCAAATAATATTTATGTGTAACTCCTCACAAAACTCATATATTATGTTACTAAACCAAATTAAAATCTAACTATATAAGTACATATCGACATGAATCCCATATATAAGGTATATAAAAAAAATCTTGTAAATTCTTATAATCATATGAAATAAATTATCCCTATAATATTAATCACTGCAAATTAGGTAATCATCCCCCACTTTTATAGACATGACATAATCCTCCATTTTATTGAGAAATTTAACCATCAGTCACTTACCCATGTATATTTTACTGAAGTGAAATTTTTTATTTCATCATTGTTCTAATTGCTAATATGTATAAACCATAATCAGTATCATAGTTCATGTTAATAACATATGAAAAAGTTGATTTCAAGGTACACGAAAACTAAATCAATTTTCATTCCTAGAATGTTTCCTCTAGATGTGGTGCTAATGTTTTGAGAAAAGGTAAGGATCACATGTCGTGTGGTTGGAACCTCATGTTGTGTGACCGTCCAAGGTGGCCAAGTTGTGTTCCAACTAGAAGATGCCTAAGACCCTATGTTTTCGGTTTATCAATGTACTATAGGAGTAAATTGGAATGGTTTGGAACCTTGATAAGTCTAGGGACATGGATAGATATATGGGCATGGCCTGAAGTACACTGGCATAACTTGGAGTATACAGGTAGGCCCTGAGTGGCTGTGGCACAATTTGTACCACATATACACACCATGTATGATGAAATGGATTAAGAAGCATGTCTATAAGAGAACATATATAGGTATAAATATGAGGTAACGTGTCATGTGGACCCATTACATGTTGTGTACTTCCATCCAAGACTTGTTTCTCTCGTATCCCCTTCATTTAGAGTCGAATTTTTTCCTGAAAGTTGCCAATACTAAGTAGTTTTTAATGTGGAACATGATAGTGGATTTATTTATGTTTTATGTAATACGATATAATATTTTTCAGGAATTAGTTTTATTTAGGTGATTCTTGATGATGGTAGTGATCAGGTTAAGATCATTGGAGAGTTTTTAGGGTTGGTAGTCCCCTATCACACTGGGGAGCGGGTTCCCCAAGATATTTATAAAAAAAGAGATGGTACAACCCTACACTAGGAACGGTTCCACTGTCTAAATTTTTTTATTCCACTAAATTTGAGCTCTAATGGTGTGTGGATCCTCCACAACTTTTGTAGATCCCCGGACATTGGAGTGCAGTAGTGAGGGGTGGCCCCCACCACACATAGTTTTTGCAGGTTTCATTGGATGTTGGGCATCGACGATGGAATTTTGGAGATATAGGATAACTCATCCACTATGGTTGATCTATGATATGGATATCCCTTATCCCTCTCTTATGGGTTTCAATATGAGAATATATATATCTGTGTGTGTGTGAGTGTGTGTGTTTGTGTGTGTGTGTGTATGAATTTATGTATGTATTGGGTTTCATTTCCCTATTGTATTGTGTTGAGATGACTATAATTATATATTTTTATCACTCCCTTTCAGCTTTCAGGGCATCTTACTGGGTAATTTTATACTCACCTCAACATTTTATTTCCCTATATGTGTTATATATTATATAGATGACATATATTTGGTTGGGAATTTAGTAGAGTATATTGATACCAGGGTGCACTGACCGCATATGGTGGTAGAGATTGATGATTTGGAGTTGAGGCTCTTCCAGCTTTCTTTATTTCTAGTTATTTTTAGGATGGGACTTTATCTGTGGTGGGGTGTTTATCCCCCCCCCCCCTGTACATTGTATTTATTTTATCATACTCTATTGTGTTACCTATAGATTATTACATGAATTATTTCACACTAGATGTTCTATACCTTTTAATATTCTTATTCACAATTTCATGAAGTCAGTTGGGTGCGTGGATACATTTAAATTAGGGAATGTACTACCATTAAATTCATGCCTTCTCAGTGCATATCAAAATACCCTGGCCTATTATAGGTGGGCTAGGAGTATTGACAGGTAAGACTTATACCGACCAAGTTGGCCCTGGTAGGTAAGGTCGTTATAGAGTGTTATCATAGAATTTCATTACCTGGGATAGTTTTTGGAGTTTTCTGCTTATGATTATTGGTTGGGACTAAGATAAATCATATCAAAGTGTCTCGGGTATGGATATTAGGATAGGGAACCCAATTTTGATGCATCCGTAGACATATATATACACTAGGAATCTAACTACCTACATTCAAGTTGACATACTGAGGCATTGGTTATAGGGAATAATAGTACATCCATCATATTGGTTTGAGTCCATTGATAATACTTCTTGATTCAGCTACCCATATGTATATTTTCGCATCTGACCGTGGTCTATCTTCATCACTTTCAGGATGCCACATGAAAGACATCCATCCACGTTGATAATTTAGTATTGTGATGGAAATCAAATAACTGATATGGACTTATATTCGGAGCCATCTTAGGATGTGTTTTCTCTAGGTTGGTAGGTAGAATCAACTCCACCTATAGTGTAAAAGACAGTGCCAGTAGGAAAATCTGAGGATGTGTTCAGGCTAAGCGTTCTATTAAAGTTCTGACATTATATACTACTTTGGTTTTGTGGAGGTACAAAACCCATGAAACATAAGATTACATTGAGTAAGTGGTTCGAGTCATTGATCATGTTTAGACGTTGAAAGACTAAATGGTTCTGATGGGATTCAGTTTATATCATGTTATAGCTAGGTGCTTGTGGATTTTGGTAATGCACACCCATGTTGAGATGTCGTTGTATTGGTTTGACTTCCAATAACTCTATCATGACGATTATTGCACACATTTCTTGAATTTAGTACAAATCTATGAGCTTATTGGCCTAAATTTTGTGATATGAGAGTAATTGAGTATCTAGTGAGGTTCGATAAACTCACACAATACTCCCTTTCTATAGTGTTAGATGGAATCTTCTAGGAGAGGAATTTCGATTAGGGGAATGGTGTATATATTCGAGATATCATTGTTTCCTTGTGTCTAAAAAACTATAATGGAGTAATAGAGTGAGCGGTAATTATGGGGAGATTATTGGAATGGAGTCATCTAGAGGATTATACAAGTAGTGGGTATCATTGGGATGAGTCATCTTCCAAAACAAGAAGGAATCATATATCGAGTTCTTAACAGAGGAGAAATTCTTATTCTTGAATTCACTTTCATGGAAATGTATAATATGGATCTCATAGGGGATCGAATTATCCTGAATTGGGGATATTATATACTTGTAATGGGTAAGGTCACTTTCCTCGGGCATTCTCACCCTGCCATTCTGAGTAGGGAAGACATACATTAGATTGACCCCCATAGTAGAGCCATCATTGTGATTGGAGATATCACATACATGGCTAGGGGACAATAGGAAATTAGTGATTTAAGAGGATAAGATTTTCCTCTAGAGGGTGGATATTTTTGAGGAGGATGATGTTATGATATTCTACCACCACCGCCACTTGGTTCCCCATGTGAGACATAGTGATCTAGTGGTCGGGGTCATGGGTAGTTGAAATCCATGGAGAGATATGACCAGGATAAATATAAGATTACATGAGTTGTGATATATAATTATTATTCTCTAGACATATTACTATTAGACATATGTATGAGTCATTACATCATCTTCTTATTCCTTTTATGAAATATGGAGGTTCAAGTAGAGACTTTAGCCCATCATATTTGGATAGAGGTTTCTACATGGATAAATTAATTGATATCTCCTATCTAATAGTACTGTGAGATATTTCTTAGTGGAGATGGTTTCACATGGTACATTTTGGTAATCATGATGATACCTTATGACATAGATTTTTTATGTAGTATATTTACATTGTTCGGGCCGAAATTGACTGTCCTCACATTTGAGTTAGATGCCTTCAGGCTGATGGGATAATATTATCCTTTATGGGTGAGACATATCTCATGGTTTATTGTATGGGACTTATGATTTGGAGGCTACAACCCATAACCAATTAGTTTATGATTTTTTACCATGGTGCAGTGGGCTTTTTTAGCATCTCAACTCCCTCAATAGGGGAGGAATATATGGAAATTTTACTTGATGATGTTTTGGGACTACATACTTGGAAGGAGAAGGAATAAATCCTTGAATTTCAGCCCAGTACTACAATGATATCTTCTATGGTGTATTTGATGACCCATATTAATATGTAAGAGGTGAGGGTGCAGTTGGATGACCTTAGAGAGAAATGTTTCATCAGAACTAGTCGGTGCACCTGGGAAGCTCCAATATTATTCATGAAAAATGTGGACAGAATAATGAGGCTATATATTAATTATTATCACCTAAACTTGGTAATGATAAACAATAAGTACCCCTAACAATGATTGATGGCCTCATTATTTCGTTTCAAGGTGTTAATTGGATCTTGAAGATCTATCTTATGTCCTTCTACAACTATTTTAGGGTTTTGAAGGCTAATATTCCGAATACGACATTCCTATGACACCCTAGAAATAATGAGTTCATATTGATGACCTAATATGTAATGAATACCCCCCCCCCCCAATGTGTTTATAGTTTTTATGAACTAGATCTTCTAGCCACACATGGACTAATTTTTGGTTGACTTTGTTGATGACATACTCATTTACTCTTCATTAGATAAGAAGCATGTAGAGTTTTTTATGATGGTTGAAGAATTACTATTATAGCAGAAGATTTACGGAAAGATATAGAGTTTCTAGTTTTGGATCCATGCGGTTCACTTTATGGGTAATTTTATTTTCAATAATGGGTTAGACATGGACCTAGTGAAGATTAATGTACTAATTTCATGAGAGACACCTAAGATAATGTCATAGGTACATAGTTTTCTTTTCATGGTAGGGTACTGTAAGAGTTCCATGACTTAATTTTCCATAGTAGAAGCCACATGGACCTCCTTGATGTGGAACGGGAATTTGTTTATCAGTACCTAGCAGTGTTAGAGAGCCTTTTAGTAGTTGATGCTAAGGTTGGACAATGCTCTTGTGTTGAGACTAATAGAGGATGTTGTTTATTAAATAGTGTTTCTCAATGCCTATGGAGTTGGGATCAACTGAATATTAATTAAAAGATTGGAAGTGATTTCATATGGGTCAAGGCAGTTGAGACCACATGAGGAAACTATGCTACTCACAAAACAATGTTGATAGTGGTAGTATTCAATCTAAATTTGTTGGGGAACAATCATTAGGGAGAGTGATTTTTTGTTTACTCATACCAATAGGATCTCAAGTACTTCTTCATCTAGAGATATCATAAATTTATATAGATGTTCCATTTGGAGTTCCAATAAGACTATGACATTGAGATAGTAAATAATCTTGGGAAGGGAATAATTGGGGTCGATTTCCTTAGTAGTAAGTCCCATTCATTCCTAGTGGAGGAGGTGTCCAAGTAGTTGGATCCTTCGTAGCTGAAACTAGTGTAAGAGAGGGGTGAAACTTATCTTCATTAAATTATGTTAAATCATATGGTCCTCTAACATGTGATAGAGGACTAGTTGGGAGACACTTTCTCTAAGGTTATTTTTGATCAAATATCACTACAGGATGCACCGGATAGAATATCTAAAGGGGGAGTATGTCATCCCTTTCTGAGGATGGATGGTGGTTCCATTCATGATTTCAGAAGATGACATGATTGAGATTCATACATCACATTTGGTTTTCCAGCTTGGATTTTAGAATATGTTCAAGGACATTCAACAATAGTTTTGGTGGGATGGCATGAGGTGGACCATAGTTAATGTCATCTATCAGTGAATCACATGTTAGAAGGTGAAGGATGAGCACCTGGTTTCAATAAGATTGATACATCCTACTGAGATACCCAATTTGAAATTGGATTTCATATCCATATACACTATGATAGGGATTCTGCAGACAGCGCGAGGGCATGATGCTATCTGGGTGATTGTTGACTGACTTACCATGTTGTTACACTTTCTTTCTATTAGGGAGATCAGTTTATTCGAGATTTTTGGATAGTTTTATGATTTGGAGATAATCCTACTCTATGGAGTACCCTCTATTATTTTCTCTAATTATGATTCACGGTTTACGTCATGATTTTGCAGAGGAGTCTAGGAAGTAGTCAGGAACTAGTTGAAAATGAGAATATTGTTTTACCCCCAAAAGTATGTGAAGAATGAGCACACTATATATGTGTTATAGGATATAATGAGATCATTTATGTTGAACATTGGTTGTAGTTTGGATGATCAATTTCCATTGGTGGAGTTTTCTTATTATAACATTCATCACACTACTATCAGCATAATACCTTTTGGGTATCTATATGGGAGACCCTATAGGTCACCCTTATACTGGATTGAGATTGGAGACACATCTATTGGTGGGACAGAGATTGTATGGCAATGAAATAAAATGTTCTTTTGATACATGAGAAGATGAGGATAACACAGAGCTAGAAGATATTTTATGCAGATCGATGTCTTAGGATCCTAGAGTTCAAGAAAGAAGACCATGTTTTCCATAGAGTGACAAGGTTTTTGTAGAATCGTCTAGGGAGTTAATAAATTCTCTAAGGATCATCAGGTTTTTTGAGATACTATAGAGGGTCATTGAGGTTTCTTACCACCTATCCATACCCCTATAGTTGGAGAGAGTACATGACATCTTCCATGTGTTTTAAATTAGTAGAAACATGTGTGATATGACACATGTTATTCACTATGGTGAGCTAGACATCAAGGATGGATCCAGTATATCAATGTACATTGTGGTGATCAACAATGAATAGGACATGATCCTACGAGGAATGAGCATTCCCATGGTTTGTGTGTAGTTTGATCATGAGAGTGTGTAAGAGAGGTACTTGGTGTATAAGAGAATGATAAAGGCTCAGCATTCCTTCCTTGTTGTTTAAAATTTACTTTTTAGGGTTAAAATCATTGAATTAGTGACCCTATTATTTCTTTTTTAGTTTTTAAAATATATTATGGAATATTTTTGGAGTAAGGTACTAAGACGGTGAAATATTATATGTCCCAATGATCCTGAAATTGATATTATAAATTTATTTAAAACATTAATATCACACACACATAGTTTTTTATAAATAAGGGAATAACTCTTTAATGGGTCATAATATTAGAAATCTGATAACACAATTGATTTTGGAACATGGGGTTTACCCACAGAATGACCTAAAGTTGGTTGGGCCATGATGTTATGTTGGGGAAGATATGGGAAGGTACGTTAACTATATTCATTAATTCATTCATTGATTCAATACATAAAAACATAATTTATGCATTAAATAGACTGTTATGGGTATTCTATATGGTTTTTCCTATAACACTGAGAGAATTGTGAGGTGCCTATGACTGTATTCAATGGTGGATCGAAATTATAGGCCGATGGTTGATCAGATCGAGGGGGATTGAGTGGCAACAAATTTTTTGGGAATTATCCTTAACTAGAGAACACATTCTTCTCCAATTATTGATACCAAATCTAGATATGAATCGTCAATTGTGTATTTCTTCTTTTTTTATTAAAACATTGATCATTGATTGTTTATCATCTATTGATCCTATGATTTTATTTTTCTTGAATGATCCCCATAGATGAGTTAAATAATTAAATTCATTTTATTCATAAATTTTTCCTTGTCCTCATCCCCATTTACGTGTTATATTATATTTGGGCATGAATTATTGTCCAATTATGTTCTCACTTTTTTCATGTGTCTTTACCCAATCCTTTCATCAGTTTCTTTACCAATGGCCCATAAAATCGTGGTTTAACATTATTAGGTGATTTCAATAATTTTTGAACCCCTAAATTCATGAATTTTTAGTAAACAATGAATTTATCCATGTTTTATGCGTGGATCAGGATGGATTTTGGGTGATATATCATGGTTATGGAATTTTTGGATGGTGATGGGTAGTTAGATCTATATAGGATATGAATGGGGCATAAATCTAAAAACCAAATTCTATTTTCTAGCAATTGGAGTTCGGGAAACAATGGCCATTTGATTTACCATTCAGGTTTGGGAGTCCCCATATGATATCTGTGTTGGTGAGGATGGATTTGGAAACCACGTGACGAATTTGCAATTTCTCTACAAAACCTAACTATACACCATGTTTCCTAGAAGATTACACGTTGTGTTTCTTCTGGATGTTGTGTTAGGGTTTATTGTATATGTTAAGAATCACACATCATGTTCTTGGAACCACATGCCATGTGACCTTCTTAGGTGGCCAATTCATGTCCTAGATGGAACCCACCCATGACCCTATCTGGTCGGACACACCTTGTAATTCGAGAGTACATGTTCATAAATTAGAACATGGGGAAAAGGTACATATCTAGGTGTAATGTCATGAACTAGAACCCATAATCTGGCCATGAGTGGTCGAGGCACATTGTGTACCACCTTTACACAATTTTTAAAATGACATAGATTCAAAACCTTGTCTAGAAGAGAACACAGTCAGGCAACGAGATTTTACTACCGACCATTTTTTCCTCTTACATGCCATGTACATCCCTCCAAAACATATTCCTCTGATATCTCCATTTTTTACTCATATTTTCTCCCATGAGTAGCATATCATGATCACTTTCCACATAGAATGTGTTGTTGGCCTTTGTTGTTAAGTACGATATATGGTACATGATTTTCTGTGTATAATGCTTCTTTTGGAAGTAATTGAACATGGAAATGATTAGGATAAGATCCTCATTTATTTTCTATGGTTGATTCTCCCATGTCACACTGGATTGTGGGTTCCCCATACACTTTATATAGATAGTGATGGTACTCCCTGACAATGGGAACATGTCCTCTATATAAGGAGCGGTACTCCCCCATCATTGAGCTCTAGTGACATGTGAGTCCTCCACAGGTACCGTTTATCCCTTGATAATGGATCATAATAGTGAGGGTTAGTCCTGATGACATATAGTTTATAGAGGTTTTGTTTGATGTTGGGCATTGGTGAAGGAATTTTGGAGTTGTAGGCTAACTAGTCAACTATGGCTGGGATGTGAGATGAAGATCCCATTTCTCTCCCATCTGGGTTTTCATATGAGCATTTATATATTAATATATATATTTCTATTTATATATTTCTGAGTGCGTGTATTGGGATTCATTTATTTCTTTCTTCCGGTTGATATGACTATCATTGTATCTTTTTATCACTCTATTTTGGTTTTCAGGGCGTCCAACTGTGTATGAATTTACTCACCCATGCATGGGATTTTCCCACATGATTCATGTTATATGAAGAAAATAGAAAGATCAGTGGTAACTTTGGTATAGAATAGTGATTCCAAGGTGCATTGACCATGTATGGTGTTTGGGATTAGAGATCTGGAATCTATATCTTTTAACATTCTCTATTTCTAGTTTTTTTGAGGATGGGGCCTCATTTTGGGTTGGGTATATATTTCCCCCCTTTTTTCTTTGAATTTATTTTATCGTACTATGATGTATTCTGTTGAGATTATTTATTACATGGTTACACTCTATATGTTCCTATTTTTTTATTATTCCTATGCACTATTTCATGGATATAATTATGTGTGTGTGTAAATGTACATTATGAAAAATTACTACCATTCCATCCATTTCTTCTCGGCACTTGTTCCCAGCCCCTTTCCTATAGGAGGTGGCCTTGGGTTTATGAAATATTATCCTTCCACAAGATAGGTGGGCCTTGATCGATTGGATTGTCACAAATGAGAAAAAAATTGAAGAAATAATTCAATGGAGTTTTAGTTGGAAATCCGTAAACTACATTTAATGATATTATTATTGGATATAATTATTCCATTTAACAGAATTATTTACTTTTAATCCATAGTAAGAGGAAGATTAATAACATTATCTAGAAGAACCATATTTCAAAAATTGGGAACATTTTATATCTAAAATATTAGAAACATAATCCATATCCTCAAAATTCATCGATAGAAATCAATAACAACAATATCTACCCTCAAGATTCTCTTCGATTAGACTATAAAATGCAAGTAATATACCCAATATTCTTCCAAAAAAAATTTAATCATTGATTATTATCCCTAGAATCTCTACAGTCACATATGATTAGAAGAATTAAATTATAATAAGAAACATAGTGACATTACAAGAAAGATCTAATAATCTGGAGCTCTATGAACGTTGTGAAAAAAACATATGAACGAAATCACTTGATCACATAGATTTCTCCATTATTTTGAATGGGGGTTGATCAATTTATAATAAAACATTATCCCTCTAAGGATCAATATAATATTACTATGTAAGAAGTGTAACTACCATATAATTATAAAAACGAAGATCATTACATATAATAATCACTATGAATAAATGTAGTAGTTATCACAAAATATTTTATTCAATGTAGGATATATAACATGATGAAATTCTAAAAGATTTTAGTTCAATATAATCTCGACCTGAACTTGTGATTCGGAAGATAAAACAACACAAAAAAGTGAACTATATTAAATTATATGAACGTAAAAAAATAGTGTGTTTTGATTCATCAAAATAATAGATACAGATGAAATAATTTCAATAAATTACTCAATATTATTTTTCTTTTTGATAACAAAAACTCAAAAAAAACTAGATAAACAATGATGAAATAATGTAAAACTCCATGTTTTTATGAAAATATTACTACATCTTAGATATTAAATTACTATTAAAATTCATTCTCTCCCTTTATCAATAAATATAATCATTCCAACCTTTCTCATCTATTAAATTTTTTTATCCCCATTGATACCCTTTCCCCATCAAATTTATCCCACATGGGATTATAAAAAATAAAACAAAGAAAAATTATGAAATATTAAAAAATAAGTAAATTTAACAAGATCAAAAAACTATACTGAATAATGATGTTCCATGTAAGAATAATATATTCCCCAGGTGATGTGTATGAGTAACTTAAAATTAATAACATAAAAATAAACTCAACAGCATATAAGAAAATAAAAAAATTAATTACATAATATTGACTCTAAAAAAATATGTATATGTAAAAATAAATCAAAACATAGAGAGGTGTTCTTCATGAGATATTGCGTAATATAAATACATAAAGAAAACTATACCTTCCAAAAATTAATTTCCATTTTGATCATTTAGAAAAAAAATTCTAATGGTTATAGTAATAAAGTATTTACAATATATATCCTATATCTATTCATTAAAATTATTCCATAATAAATGTAGTAAATTATTAAATAATCAACACCGTCCTGTGTAAAAAAATTCCTCCCAATTTATCATAGTGTTTTTCAATACAAGGAGAATACTCAACATGAAATTCATGATGATCACTTAGCATTGATCTTACCCATATTTTGTTTTATGAATTCCAATCTTTTAGAATATAAGGGTTTTTTTATTTATAAAGATGGTGAATTTGTCATTTTTTATGAATTTGATAATAATATCTCTTTTTTATAAAATATTTATAAAATAAAAAGGATAAAAAATATGGAAAATAGAATGATATTACTAATAAGTTATCATTATGTAGGTATTTTTTAGAGCCAAACATAAAAAATATTTTCTACCCACCTATAAGTATGGTGGTATAAAAAATATAAATTTAATTTTTAAGTTATACACTATATAAATTATCTAAGATAATTATTCATGAAATATAGTTCATAAGGATTAATCCTAAAAAATAAATTCTATATAATTAGAAGTTCCAATAATTTCTTATACTAGTACAAAATATTCCTCCATAAATAAATCAATAAATTGGTTCCTAAAATTTATTATGTACTAAAATATTAACAATAAATAACTTTACTATAAAAATATACCTAAATATTTTTTTTGAACAATTTCTAGTTATTTTATAATATATTCCCTATATGTTCAAAATGATGAAACCTAATTCAAGAAGTGATACTTTCATTGTCCTCCCCATTTACATCTTGTGTAAGAGGGTGAACTATTCAAAAAAACTATAGTTGGTATATAATTGTGACTTAACAAAAGTTCTATAACCCACTTTGGAAGATTTTTTATATGGTTTCAACTATCCCAAATTCTTATAAAATTTCTACTTTCAATGTGTGTAATTGGAAATCATCTTCTTAATACATAAAAATTAAAACTTATTTTTTACAACATCATTTTGATCAGTAATGGTTGTAATGGAAATAAATTCTAAAATTTACTCATAAGTTTGTTTGTAAATACAATAATTATACTTAATAATATATTAATTATCATAATCATAACCTTTCTCTGACTTTTTTTATATTTTCTATAGACCTTTTACATACACAACTATTTCTTCAAATGTTGGAGTATCATCTTCATCGACCAAAGAATAATGGATAAGTAGAATCTATAGACCAATTCATTAGTGAATTATTATTTATATACGATATGAATCACAATTAATTATGGGAAAAAATGGCATGGAATGTATTAAACATCCAAATATCATCACATTATATAGAACCTTTAAAAGCTGAATTTCCACTCACACTCTAGGTTTCCATCACCTTCATAACCATATTTCATTTCTATTTTAAGGGAATTAGGCATTATTAATACTTATTATTAAATATTAGAAATTATGGTATGATATTTCATAGATTATTACACTCATAATAGATTACATTTGATGAATCCTACTCCTCATCACATTTCCAATGCTCTTCATGTCTATCACTTTTTCATTCCAATAATCATTTCAAAATTTCAATTTCTCAATATCATTGTTATTACACCGTTCAAGTTGAGTAAATTCACATTGAATGAGTTTTATAGTTATTCCATATGAATAGTATTTTTAAATATCCTTTTAATTATATGTTTTAGAGGTAGTATCTTCAAACTCGTTAGAATAATACATGGCATCATTCTAGCTCTTTTATTTCTCCACATCATTCATTAGTTTATTTTCATTCTGTATAAGAGTTATAATGATGTCATCAATACCTTGCTTCGTAAAATGTTTATTGTGTTTAATTATTATTGTTTTTACTCTCACTCTGTGAGAAATATTTCAATAATCCTCTCTTCTAGTTATTCATTCATCATCTCCTTATAAAAAATATTTTATAATATATTAACCCCAATAAAAAATAATTGATGCATTTGAAAGAATTATTATCTTAAAAGAAATTTAAATGCTAGATAACCCTCTATCGAAAAATTTCATTGGGTGTCCAGAACATTATAATATAAAAAGTAATTTATATATATTATTATTTAAATTCCATTAGTTATTTCACAAGAATATATATAGCTTCATATATTTTGAGTCATTGGACACACAAAAGTATTATTAACAATATAATTCAATAAATATTCCTTTTTCCCTCATGAATATATTTAGGTATCTATATATTATGTATATTTTATTTTCCTTCCATCTTATGATATTGTTATACTTCAAAATTAATCAAAAATTTAAAAACTATTTCCTCTCCACTACCTATAATCAGAACCATCAAATATATGTGGTGATATATAATGCCAAATACTATGTACATATAAATAAAAGAGATTGTCTATTGTACCAAATACTTTCCTCGTAAGGTAGTGTAATGTCCCAGCTTCATCAAAAGGTATAAACCAATTACCTTTGGGTTTAATTTCATAAAATTGCACTAGTAAAGATGACTAAGAGGATAAAGGAGGTTTTGGGTGTTCTTGGGGATCGTACAAAGCATGGATCCTA
This sequence comes from Viscum album, assembly GCA_963277665.1. Classification (NCBI taxonomy): domain Eukaryota; kingdom Viridiplantae; phylum Streptophyta; class Magnoliopsida; order Santalales; family Viscaceae; genus Viscum; species Viscum album. The sequence goes on from OY728140.1 coordinate 2,122,570,418, forward strand.
AAATGAGAGGTTGTAGACAGGGACACCTAGTTTTTCTAAAACCGTTCGACCAGGGGCACATGGCCATGCAATATTGTAGGATTTCATGAAAGGTATATTTTTTTCACAGTTCTCACATCTTTAGTCAAACTCTGTGTTTAACCGTGTGAGGTACCTCCTTATAGTAGTGATTGAAGTATGGTTGGCGCAAAGGTTTGCCAAACCTTGCAGCCAAAATACGTGATGTGTATTCGAAGTTGAATTTACCCTTCTCGCCTTACTGAAATGTTTTAACCTCCATCTTCTTTATATCTTCTTTTTTATATGAGGATTTTATTTCTCCCCTTGCTGTGTAGACTTATCCTCCCATCTCTATGAGTTTTGAACTAGATCCTTTATTCGTGGTCTAAATATCATACCTTCAAGAGAATCAGATTTATCCCAATAAGATCCTACTTCTATAATCATAATTTACTTGTTTCCTATTTCACCTATTGTGCTATTTCAGTGTGATGATTTTTTCCCTATTTTTAGTGCGTCTGAAAAATAATTGTATTTATAACATTTTAGGTCAAATCAAAATTTGATAACAGATGAGTGGACGGATACCACCTCAAGGTATGGGGTCTATTGTATTTTTATTCATTTCATCTCTTCTTAAATTTCATGTCACTTTGATGATCATCATAATATTATAGAGAGGCATATTTCTTGTTAAAATAATTAATTTAAATGCTTTTATATTACATTTGTTACATTCCCATATATAGAAACCCATCAATGGTTCTTTCTATAGTTTTTTATCCTCCCTTTTAGGTATTCCCACCATTAAAGGCCCTTTTTTATAATTTATAAATGGATAAATAACCAAGGATTGGGTTTTCCTTAATTAAATGACATTATTATATTTAATTATATTGGGTTACATGGTTGGTGTTGAGATTCATTCCTCACACCTTATATTTAATTTCTTATTGATGCATTACTTTGGAATTTATTTACCTTTAATTTTATTTTTATACAGATTTAATTAATAACCATACTTCATTCCTGATTATATCACTTGTATTTATGTTGTACCATGTTCCTCCTTCCTATGTGTTTATTATTCATGTTTCTTTTTCTAAAATTAGATTTCTCGATTTGCGTAAATGTATGTCCAAGCTTGGTAGATTGGGATATTAAAATTTCTTGATGAAATGTGTCTATCTATATATTAATTTCATGTTCAAATTCTTTTATTCCACTACATGTTCTTATGATATGTTTCTTAGGGATCATATCTTGTAGCTTTGAGCTTCATCATGTGCTTAATGCTTTATTCCATGTTTTTCTTTTAAATTCTTTCATTGGCTATCTTGTTACCATGATTTCTTACCATACCATTAGTCACATGTGATTATATATATTCATTTCCTTATGACGTGCCTTGGTTGATGTGTCTTTCCTTCTATGGGCAATGAGATAACATGGGTCTTGATTTTATAGATTACATGGATGGACTCACCGTGATTTGTTGGATCTACATATTACATAGAGAGAGATACTTTGGATTTCTAGGTATGGGAACTTCAGGTATTTTTTCTTATACATAAGAGTGACACCAGTTCCTTAGCAGAGAAACCGAGGATGGAACCATTAAAATGATAGATATTCCATCTCTCAGGTGATTCTTGGTCTCGTATATGAGATACATCGTATGGGATCAGAGTCATCGTATCTTGATTGATACAATTAATGTTATGTGGGGTGAGTCAGATGGACTCAAGGAAATTGGGTTATTTAGAGAAACTTATATCAACCCCTGGGATTATAGTTAGATTGCCTTATATGGTATTGGGACTCCACCAATGGATTCAAAGGATTGATGGAATACATGCTGGCCTATTTTTAAATGTTCTATATTTTTATTGTTACCATGCATATATAATGACCATACAATGTGTCATCCAAGTTGAAGTATGATATTAGTTCTTTGTTCTTTTATATTGGTCAGTTAAATTGTAATAGACCTTGCATGCATATCATGACATGCACAAATAACTTGTTCAGACATCCAAATCATGCTAAAGCTGGTGGTATGGGATGGGTTTCTATTTAGGAACCTCGAAAATGGTTTACCTATTTTATTTATTCAATTCTCTTATTTTATTTATATATGAAAAAATTTCATTATTTACATTATGAAATTCATTGGGCTAGATACATTGGGTGATGCCTTCCTGAGATGATATCTCATATCATGATCGAGTAATGTATGGTACATGAATAGATTTTATCATCACATGTATGGATAAAAAAAGTTTTCTATTTATGATGCTTGATTTAATTGCTGATTATGATTGAGTTTGGGGGAATAGTACTGAACCTACGCTCGAGATTTTGTATTGTGGCTTTTGGCCTTTTATTGTTTTCTATAGAATATTATATATTATTTATTTCCTCTATTACCCTATACTCTTTTTTTCCATATCATTATGAACACCATCATCTTTTCCCCCTGTTTTTCTTCAACTTGGTTATTCATTTTTCCTAGGGTTATTATATTGTTTATTATATTATTTTATCCTCATTTATAATTCCTTTATTTATTAACTATTTTTTATTGCAGATAATAATCTTATATATGAGGGAATACTCTCTCCTTACAGACCATATGCCCTCACTGCTAGTCAGAAGCCTTTAGAATTTAGGGAGATGTACTTGAGGTTATATAGACCACCATATCTAGAAATAGATTAGGATAAAATAGGAAAAGAAAATATAATGTTTTATAAGAGGTGGTTTTACCTTTTTTATTGCTATTTGGGTTAAGAGAGGAGACCAGGACACTAGAATTTAGACCTTGCCCTGTGCTTGGACATAGTTATCCCATGTTTGGGGGAAACCTAAATTACATAGGATGAGAAATTTAAGTTATTTATTATTCAATTTATCATTGATAAGAATTAACCATTTATTTTTATACTTGTTTTAAAATGTTATTGATGTTTGTATTATGGAATTGATGATTTCTGTAATTTTTTCCTAATAAAATGGGTGCACTGCATAGAATGAATAATACTAGAAACCAAAGGAAATTATTTTTCATGTGTATTCACATTCCATATTTACTTTCAGTGTACATTTCCAATTTTTCATGATATTACTCTTGTGACTTTTTTTGTTGAGACTTGTATTTCTTGTTTGTTATAGATAATCATTGAAATGTTTTAATTTGATTTTTTGGAGAACGATATTCATTATATTATGTTGAAAATGAATTTGAATTTATAAGGTTTATCAAACATTATAAATTGGAATGAAGATCTATCTAATTATAACTTTTTAAGGATATTTCATGCCTAATTGAATTGAAATTGCCATCACTTTAGAAGTGAAATGACCACCTTAAATGAAAAATATGAGACCCAAACCAAAACTCACCCTTAGATATGGGAAGTAGGCTATGTGAATTATGTTCATTTTATAACCTTTTCTATCCTTCCAAGACCTAGCTCTGGTAGTTGGAAAGTGGTTGTGTTCTGTTTAAGGGAAGACTTGTACCTACCCTATATCATTTTCCTTATCTATTTTCCTTTTGGATAAATCCTATCTAAGGAGTTTACATAGAAATTTTAGTTCTATTCCCCATGAAGTCCTCTGGTTTTACGCTAAGAGAGTTGAAATGAGAAAACTCCATAGGTGGTGGGACCATAGCCACCAATAGTTCCTCTAGTAGTGCCCCCTGTGGATCATCATTCCAATCTTCCAATGGGTGTTGATTCCCAGTTCCTTGATAGCTTCTGTAGGTTTATGCAGTCTGTTTGGGGTTCTCCCAGGCATAACTAGACAATGGAAGAGATTACTTGGGAGATTTAATAGTATCATCCTCCCATATTTTTGGGTGATGGTAGACCTCATGTTGTAGAATCATGGTTAGAATCCCTGGTTCCCATCTTCGAACATCTTGAGACACCATTAGAGTGAAGGGTGGATCTCCCTACCTATATGTTACACAATTATTCCAAATGATGCTGGGAAATCATCTCTCGAGATAAGTTCCATCAAGGCATGGTTTGGATAGTCTTCTATATGAACTTCTACGATCACATCTTCATGTATACCCTGAGAGCAGATTGTGTCCAGGAGTTTATGCATCTTCAACAGGGCACTATGAATGTGCTTGAGTATTCTGCTCACTTCACTGAGCTTTAGTTTTTTCACCATCTCTAACTAGTGATATGTTGAAAAATGTGAGGTGATTTAAGGATGGTATTGATAATTGTTTCATATATAGGTGAACATATTCTATTCGACTAGTATTTTATAGATATTGAACCAGAAACTTATTACAGAATGGAATCTTAGAGAAAAAATAAATTTTAGCTAGGGTGGTTATGTTTTGAGGTAGGGAAATGGTTCTTCTAGTATTAGAAAGTGTTTTTTCTAGGCTGAATGTAGGGGAGGATTCATCCGGGTGACACTCAATATCTCTATAGTCTATCATCAGTTGAGGTAGGTAAATCTATAAAATGTCACAGTGCATGAGTAAGCCACTTGAGTGTTGAGAATAGAGAAGGATGTGTCACCTTCAGTGCTTCTATCATTTTTTACCTCCAGTATCTAGTGGTAGGGAATTTATACCATCACCTCTATCAGTTATGATATCCATGACTACATTTCATCATGGAAGTTGGTATTTTACCATCTAATTATGTTATGGTAGTAGTGGTTGTGGATGAGCTATTCAGGCCCCCGAGTATCAATGTCCAAAAAGTGGATCTATTCAGAATAGTTAGGATGCATCTCAGAGCTGTGGTTCAGGCCATATATATGCATTGTAGATAGTTACAGAGGATAATAATCTTGGTCCATATATGGTTATAGGTACTATTGCACTAGCCTCAATATTATTTTCTTCCCATTTAGATATTCTTGCATCGTACTCTTTCATATATATTGTGGTTATGGAATTTTTGGATCTTGAAATTGAGTACTACAATGGATTCATGTCCCTCAAAACACTATTAGGGGTCAAAAAAGAGGTCATACTCTAATGTAAGAAGATCCCCTATGAAATAGGTGGGTGTGGTATCTTTTGCAGTTTCTTCGTCCTCGAGATGAAAGTCTTCAACTTTATTCATGGCATGTACTACGTTATTCCTTATCATTTCTATGTGGATTTAAATATTCAAAATATTTGTTTCACAACACATAAGTGAAATATGTATATACATACGGGTGAATGGGATATTCAAACAAATCGATCTAGACCCAATCGTACTGGTCTGCATTGAGTGACAACCGATCTAAAAAGCCTCTCTATGAGAGATCAAGGAATGTTGTTAATAGAGTCCCCTTAAGTTATAGATCATTTCAGGGATGTCTTCCCAGATTATTTCATTAGCTTACCATGTGAGAGAGATGTTTATTTCACCATAGAGAAATTGTCAGGTGCAACACCAGTTTCTATTCGACTGTATAGATGGAACCTACAGAGATCCTATAATGTCTGACGAAACTTGAAGACTTAGAGGATATGGGTTTTACTAGACCCAATACCGCACCATGGGGTTCACAAGTCCTTTTCTAAAATAATGAATATGAATATCATAGATTATATATAGATTATAGAATGTTAAATTATCTTACAGTGAATAATTGGTATCCACTACCTCATATAGATGACCTCTTCAAATACCTTTTAGGAGAAACTATTTTATCCAATATCTATTAGAGGAAAGGATACCATCAGGTTCATGTGAGTCCATTATATACATCACATACTATATTCCATAGTAGGTATGGATTTTATGGGTATCTGGTGGTGCCATTTGGTCTAAAAATGCACAGACATTATTCGTGGATCTGATGAATCGATTTTTCCACCCATATCGTGATTCTTTTTTTGTAGTGTTCATCAACGAAATATTAGTGTACTTACACAATATACCTGACCATTCCACCATCTTGAGATCATTATGATTATTCTATGAGAGAACCAGCTATATTTGAAGCATAGTAAATGCCACTTTTGGATCAGTAAGGTTCACATGTTGGGTCATATCGTATCTTAGGTAGGTGTATTAGTTTACCCAGATAAGGTGAGTCTTGTGGTTTTCTAGATGTAGTCCAAGAATTAATTCGACATACACATAATCTTATGGAAATATAGATATTATAGGTGATTTATTCAGTACTTCTCCCTCTTATCATAACCTATTGAGACCCTAACTAAGAATGGTGTGCAGTTCCTATGGCCTGAAGATGATGAGACATCTTTTTTGGAGTTTAAGGGAAGACTCGTATCATATCTGGTGTTGATTTTTCCTGACCCAAGTAGAAGTAATATAGTATATTTTAATGCTCCAAGTATTGGGATGGGTGGAGTTTTGATGTATGGTGATCATGTAATGGAGTATGGATCTCTCCAGATGAAGCCTCATGAGAGGAACTATCTTATGAATGCACACAAGTTAGATGCTTTAGTTTGTGCTCTGTGTTTTTGGAGGAACTATATATTATCTGATCAACTCATTGGTTACACTTATCACATGACTCCCAAATAAATCTCCACATATTGAGAATTGAATCTGTGGTTTCACAAGTTGGTAGAACACCTACAATAGTTGGATTTCGATATTTTTTACACACCTTTCAAGGGTACTGTCATAGTTGATGCCTTGAGCTTGAAGACTTAGAAAAAATTCAACCAGGAGGCCAGGGTATATTTTAAAATGATGGTAATATTTTTTGAGTTGCATCTGGAGGTTCAAGAATAGCATGGGGAATTAGGTTTAGAACATCTTGTTTTAATGTATTTTCTTCTATTGCATGTTTGGAGGAGTAAATTATTATATTCTTAAGGAATAATTCTAAGGGAGAGAATCATAGGTGATAACACACCTCTTGGATGGGTTGTGTGAAAATGTATGACCCTAATCTTAAATGGTCATGTATGGGTGCCTATGGATATGTGTTAAGTGTTGAAGAGGGAATAAAATGCCTCTGCTTAAGAACATCATCCTATGATAACCAATATGGACAGATATATATGCCATAAATACTGGTGGATAGTTATGAAGAGGTAAATATCATGTTTCATTACATGGTGCTCGACCTGTTAGTAGGTGAAGACAAATCAATAGCAGCCTACTGGACATCTATAGTCTCTCTCCATTCCTAAGTGGAAATGGATCAACTCCATAATGCTTTCATGATAGGTATGTTGAGATCTCCTCCAAGTAGTGATTTTTTATTGGTGATCATCGATCGTTTGACCAAGGTCACTAACTTACCATTAATTCAGGAAACCTTCTCTATTTATGTGTTAAGAAGGCTATACATTCGGTAGATAGTGTAACATCTTGGCATACCCCATTCTATCATTTTTTATCGAAATTCCCATTTCACATCACTATTTCGGAAAGGGTTGGAAAAAGCACTAGGTTCACAGGTGATCTGGAGTACAACATATCACCCTTAGACTGATTGGAATTATGAGTAGACAATTCACTTGTTAGAGGATATGCTTTGATCCTGTATCCTCCATTTTTGTGGTTTATGGGAAAGTACACTTCTGTAATTGAGTTTTCCTATAATAAAATCTTTTAGACAATGATTTAGATTTCTGTTCATGAATCCTTCTATGGTAGACCATGTAGTTCACCTCTATGATGAATTGAGGTAGGTGATATAGCTCTACTATGTCCTTGTCTCTTTGAGGAGACTTCAAAGAAAGATCAACTGATTTAGAAGTGTATTGATATAGCTACATCTAGGAATAAGTCTTATATAAATCATCACCATAGACATCTAGAGTTCAAGTTGGGATATTGGACTTCTTGCATGTATTTCCTAGATTGGGTCATAAAAGAATCCAGATACATGGAATGTTATCTTCTATATACGTCGGTCCATTCGAGATAGTGGAGAGAGTCAAGCTAGTAGCCTATCGATTGTTGTTACCTCAGATATATCATTCCATGTATGATGTCTTTTGAAAATATCATCTTAGGTATTATCATCCAAACTTGTCTAATTCATTCAACCATGATGATTTCGAGCTAGATGTCAAAGAATACTTCAAGGAGAATCTGATTTGAATCATTGATCATATCATAAAGGTTCTCCAAGGAAGGTTAGTTCCTTTTCTCAAGGTGATATGTATGAAGAGACATGTATAAGAAAAGGGATGGGAGTCGAAGGTCAATGTACTTGCAAAGTGGCCGAACCGTTTCATCAAATACATTCTACCACCCTCGGAAGCGAAAACTGGGGAGGAGTTGTTTTACAGAGGGGAGGTTGTAATGTATTATCATAATCCAACGGTATAAAACATTTAATTCTTTGTTTAGTTTTAAAAAATGTCCCTAATAAATATTCCTAATAGTTTAAATATGGTTCCAGGTGCATCTAGAGGTCATTAGAAGCTCAGATTCTGAAAAGGGAGGATGTAGTTTGGGCCTCATGGTTTTTTTAAAACTGTGTGACCCAGGTAATATGACCATAAAATGTTGTAGGCTTTAAATAATGAGGTCATCTGCATATTTTTTTCATGGTTATTCAAGCCATGCATCTAACCATATGGGGTTACCCATTATAGTAGGGAATGTAACATAGTTGTTGCATGGTTTGGCCAAACCATGAACGGTATTTTTGAGTGACAATTTATCCGTATATCATTAATGAAATTTTTTAGTCCCCATATTTTTTTCCTTTATTATTTCATATAGGACTTTCCTTCCCCCCTTGGTGTGTGGCCTTTTCCTCCCCTATCCATAGGTTGTTTTACCTAAATCCTTCATATGTTATCCAAATATATCAAATTCGAAAGCATTTGATTTCTCTCAGTAATCTCCTCCTTCTGTACTCCTCAAATTTTTGTTTCCTCTTCTATACATTGTTTTATTTTGGTGGGATGAATTTTTCCAGCTTTTTGGAAATTTCGAAAAAACCTTCAATCTCTTTTGTTTTAGGTCAATTCATGGTGTAATAACTGATGAGCAGTGCACTACCACATCGATATAAGAGTTCATTGATTTTTTCATCATTTCATCATTTTTAAAATGTCGTATAGTTGTTATACTCAATAGAATCTTTCAAAGATGCATTTTTCTTATTAAATTAATTAATTCAAATGGTTTTCCATGACAAATTAGACATTACCTTATGGAAAAAAACTATCAATGGGTTTTTTACTTGGTTTCTATCCCCCACTTTCAAAATTCCCACCATTAAAGGCCCTTTTTCCCATGCCATAAATGGATAAATCACTAAGGGTGAGTTTCACATTTATTAAATTACCTAATTATTTAATATTAATTTAGGTTAAATAGATTCCATTAAGTTTCATACTTCACACATTATATTTAAATGAACATTGATGAATTATGTTAAACTTTATATTCTTTTTATTTAACTACTTATGAAAATTTGTTGAATAAATATTCTTTATTCCATATTATATCACCTAAAATTATGTTTCTTTATATTCCTTATTCCTATTAATTGATTATATGTGTTTATTAACCCAAATTTGATTTCATGAAATGTATATAATATATGTCCATTCTTGATATCTTGGGATATTGATAATTCATGAAGATGTGTATTTTTATATATGTTAATACAATTTTTCCATCTCTTTATTTCATTTCTTTTAGTTATTTCATGTTACATAGTCATCATATTGTGTGGCATTGAGATTAGTAATCTGCTTAATTCCTTATGTCATGAATGTGGTTTAAATTATATCATTGGTTCCCTTGTTAGCATGATTTTTCCAATGAATTTGGTTGCATGGGATTATATATATATATATATTAATTTCCTTATGATGTTCCTTGGTTGATAGAGATCACCTAATGTAGGCCAAGAGAAAACATGGGTAATGATTTTAGGATTCTATGGATTGAATCGACGTTCTCAGTTAGATCACATTCTCACGCCAGGAGCGGTACTTCTGATTTCTAGGTATGGGATATCTAGACAATTTTTATTATTCTTGTGAGTGACAAAGGTTCCCTATGTGAGAACCTGTGGATGGACCTATTGGTAAGATGGTTATTCCATGCCTCAGGTGATACCCAATCCCCTTTTTGAGATACTTTATATGATATCATAATAACCTTACCCTGTGTGATACAAAGAATACCCTATGGGTTTTCTTGGATAGACTTGAGGCATTTGGTTATTTGAAGACACTCGTAGAGGCCCTTAGTGTAACACACCGACCCCAAAAGCTCAGAGTCAATGTCTTATTTTATTACATTGCCATATATACAAGGAAGATGCATCCCAAAGAACCAATCAGTTTAGTTGTTTTGGAAATGATATACATACAAGAGTTCAAAATTACAACTCAAAACTAAAAACAACATAATAACTTCAACAAAAAATCCCATAATCCATTAGATTAACCCAGAAATTCATTCATAATATAATCATCCTCAAAACATGTAAGGACAAAACATATGAAAGAGGTGAGCTAAAATGCTCATTATGGGTAAGAAATACTAGACAATTGATCATATACATAAAAATTAGGCATTGTGAATAACTAAAAACACATTCCATTAAAAATGAACTAATAAATAATTCCATATTAAAGCATAAAAAATGGTATTCTACTACTCAAATAATCACATGAACATTAAATTACTAGTTTCATAATGATGGAATGAATATATGAGGGACATCATAACCATACCATCACGGCCTCACGCCAAGACCATATATATCCATTTTGTCAAGGCCTCGTACCAAGACTGTAGTTTATCTCATGAGATCTACCGATGTATGGAGGAGATATAGTGGGCCCCACATGACACTTACTAAATCCAATGAAATTATATTATGAATGTAGATAAAAATAAACAACATAAACATTAATATTAAAACTAACATATGTAATGTAAATCACTTTCCCCAATAATTAATCCTAAGCACTAACCATTCGAAATAATATGGTGAATGGTGTCAAAATAGCACAACCACAGACAAACTAATCATAAAAAATTAAATATAATATGTTGGATGATATCATCAGAGATAAATATAAATGTATACAAGATCAAACAAAGGTCTTTGACATATATGAAGATACTTTTATATGACACCATTGAAAAATCCTTGAGGAAATAATTCATAGAAATTCCAAAGTTTCTCATTCAACCTTGAATCTTTAAACTAATAATCCCTTAGAATATTATGAGAATAATGAGACTCTTGATATGATATTACAAAGTTAAGTACATAAAACCCAAGGAAGGAATAAGTGCTGAACAAGGGAAATATCGAATAAATGTTAATGTGAGATAAGAAAATTCCTTTTTAGTTTAGAAAGAATAGTTCTTTTGGGAAATCATTTTTATTTGTCCTAAAATAAGATTGTAAAAATAGATATCACATAAAATAAAATGGAAGGTCATTGAATTAATATTTGAGGCTTAAATAATGTCATATTTAGGTAAAATCTTTTACATATAATTTTTAATCATACTTTATAAAAAAAAACATTTTAGGGCGGTTTACGTATGATATTAAAGGATTTTATAGAACAAAGTAATGTTTGATTTCATAAAACAATAAATGAAAAAAAAATATTCATGTTAAAATTTGATATTTTAATAATATATATATGGATTAAAATATATTATAGGGTGAACTTTAAAATAAATAAGAATTTGAGATGTTAATTGAATCAAAGTTTCATTTCGGATCAATTTTTGAAAGATTTTTTTAAATCATGGAAATCCCCATAAAATTAAGAATTATAATAATTGGTAAAAAATATATTGAAAAGTCACAAAATTTTTTTATGATTATATTGGAATAAATAACAATTTTATTGAGGTGATTAGAGAATAAGAGCAACCCGAATGAAAAAAGAGGTTCGGGTAGAAAATACTTAAAACTCTGTAATCAATTGAATCGTATGATTGAAATTAATAATCATAAAATGATACATTTAATAACATTAAAATAACTATATTAATGATATGAAACTTAAATGTGATTTAATCATACACCATACACATGTTGTAGAAGTGAATTAGGAATATTTTACCAAAATGGATGTTAGATGAAGAAACCCTTACAACCATTTCAGTATGGTAAAATGTGTTTTTCTGAGGGCTTAATGAGAAGTAAAATGGTATCCTATCATTTATAAATCATAAGGGTAGTATGTGGGAGGTGAGAAAAGATACCCCATCATTAGGAATTAAAAAGAAAAGGACACAACATAGGGTGGATTCTTGAATAAAAGGGAGAGAGAGGATCCATTAACTTATATCAGAGGGTGTTCTTCACTTCCTGTTAATGACTTGAATAACCAAAGTAGGTTAATTAATTAAAAATTACATAAAACTTTATAGATTTTTTTATTATGACATTATTAATTTCATTTATATAATTTTAGATTGGTTAAGGGATTCACTTTCATTGTTTGTGAGTTTTTGTTTTCCTAAAATTCATAATCAACTCACTTATAAAAGAGTATGGTAGTTCATGTAAGATGGGAGTTTAAGTCTGGAATTGATATTATATGTTATTAATTAATATTCATAATATTTCATTAATATAAAATTAATTTTGTTACTTGGATTGAAGGTGAATCATTATTGAGAAACATTAATGATAAATGATTGGATTAATTTGGGGATTTTGCTCACAATTACCTTGTTTTGTATTATTTTTTTACATAATTAGTGATTTAGGATTACATAACATTAAATAAGATAAATTGAATATATAATAGTCTATTTAAAGAATATACATGGTTCCACAGCCATATTTGAATAAGGTAAATCAAGTTGAAATCATCGTCATCCTTGAATGTGATAAACCAACACATCCCAGACAATGATTCATGTTTAGCATAAATGATTGGGAAAAGAGAGTGGAAGATGAATTATCCCAATATAATAACAACATAACATATAATTTATGGTAATATAGATTTCATAATATTTTGATGACTATAGGTTCAGAAATAAGATAGAACAAATAAGCATGATAATGAAATAAAATAAAAGAGAAATTTTTCCTCTTGAATTATCCTTCTTTGAGACCCTCTTAAAGGGAATAGGATTTTTTCTTTTTATAATACCAAGGGATTTTGGTGATGGAGGAAGATCTTGGGAGGATATTTGGGAAGAATTTTGAGAGGGAACAAGGATTTAGGAGAGTTCAGAGAAGAGGGTGGAACAGGTGGAATTTATAGTGGAGGGGTGGAGGGTTTTCATAATATTTTAATCAATAGTTTGTTATTTTTTCATAAGACAATAAATAGTGATGATTTCATGACCAAAAAACATAATATGTGAATTTGAGTTATATATATTAGTTCTTACTATAGTAGAACATCATCAAGGAATCAATAAATTCATTTTATACCATTTATTGTAAATTATCATATTTTATAATTTACCAAAAATTCAAATATTTCAGCAAAATACCAAAAAATCACCATAACCATTTTTTGATGTGTAGAATAAAAAAAATGAAGTCAATTTTTAAAAATAATTTTCTATATATGATAATTTTAATTTTTCATTAATATCATAATTTACTTGAAAATATAGTTTATAAAACGTTTATTTAATTATTCCAAAACATAGGTACCTCAAAATTTTCACTTAAATCATATAGATATATATACAATACTAGAGGGGATAATATTCATAAGGGTATGTCACTATTCATATGGGTAACATTACTATTCATAATGGTATGTTACTATTCACTGAAAATTAATTTGGTCGATTGAGACTCTAAATAACATACTTATCACAATCATGTATGTCAGATTTTTGAAATTCATATCATAGGGGTGGTAGAATTATGTTTACATGATAGGTTATAACAAAGCGGTGTTTTGTATATACTCAGTGATTCATGCATTCAATAGTAAATTTATTTGCAAAATCTTAGTGTGTTACACATGGGATACTACTTAGATCACCTTGGATGGGCTCAAAACTCCACCAATGGATTTGACGGATTAATGGAATTCAGAGTTGCATATTTTGAAATGTTGCTTTTTTATTTTGATATAATTCTTATATAATGACCATGCGATGTACCCTCCATGTTGAATCACAAGATTGGGTATTTCTCCTTTTACCTTGGTTAGTCAGACTTTAATTTCCATTGTATTATTATCATTACTTGTACAAGTACCTTGTTTAGATTTCCTGCTCGGTCTAAAGTAGGTGGTATGGGATATGTGTCCATTTAGGAGCTTGTACCAAGGTTTACTTGATTTTTTTATTTAATGATTTGATTTGATTTATATATGGCACACTATCATCAGTTACTACATGAAATGGATTGACATACACACCATGGGTTCTGGCCTACTATGATTATTTCTCACACCCTAATCAATCCTCATTTGGTGCCCGAGTAGATTTTAGGATCACATGTATGTATAACAGGAAGTGTGTTACTTCTAATTCATGATTTACTTACTACATATGATAGAGTTTGGTGGAAGAGGATAGATTATATCCTTGAGAGGAAGTCTAGTAGTTTTTGTCCTATTTTACTTTTTTGTATAGAATAAGGTATGTGGTTTTTTCCATTTATTCCCCTATAATATTATTTTTTACATCATCATCCTTTGTACCTATTCAAATTATTCTAGTTTATTTATTATCCTTAGAGTTATTATATTTTTTCACTTCGACATTTTCCTTATTTATTATTCACTCTTTATTATATATTGTTTACCTTTGAGTATACTATGATATATGATGACATATTCTCCCCAGTAACACACCCTATGTAACATACCGGATCCAGTTTCCACTGAACAGGTGCTTCGAACCCAGTTGGTCACAAGACCTCAAGTGCATTTCCCCAAATGATAGAGGCTTCCGACTAGCAGCGATGGCCATGGACTGATAGTTGGGAAACTATGCCCTCGTTTTTCAATGTGTAGTGCAACAGAATATAATATATAAACATACAACAGTGGATGCAGTAAAAAATATTCAATTGAAGTAAAAGAGAACCAGCATCCATATATATAAAGATGAAGCATGTCACTAATTCTATGAAAACAGCCATAACATGATACACTATAGTACAATACAATACAACACAAAATAAACGGTACCACCAAACAAAACTAAGTAGAGTAAACAGAACACAACATCATCGCAAGCCAAAGCATGGTCCCATGTTGTTCTACTCCTCTGCTACAATCTTGTACCTTTATAAAGACCCCATCCATTATCCAAACCTGCAAAAATTTTATCTGTTTGGGCCAAATACATGACCCAAATAGGGTGTGAGACATAAATCCCATAAGGGACCCACAAAAGGCCCATGCCCAACTGTAAGTGAGAATGTGAAATAGTAGTGAGGAGTAGTAAATGCAAAAAATAAGCAGTACTCAAAAGGAACTAAATTTACCAGTCATATTTCCATTTAAATATTCCGTTAACCTTTCAATTTAAAAACATTATGTGCTCATCCGAACCAATACCTCTATCCAATTATATCCTTACCCTCAGCACAATATAATAAAACCATACCCTAAGGCTATCGAATATTTCCCTCAAGCATATGAGATATTTCCCTCAGGCATAGAAGTCACTACCCTCAGACATAAGAAGTGTTCCCCTCAGGTAGAATATAACATTTCCCTATGGATAAGAAGTACCTTGCCCTCAAACTAAACAAACAATACCCTCAGGCTAAAAATAATATTGCCCTCAGGCACAAGTAACCAGGCTGAGCCCAAATCTTAAACAAGAAATTTATATATGATTCCTCTCAAGGAAATTTAACACACATTATAATCATGGCATACCCTCAAGAATCCTGGCTAAATGGCTAAACAGTGGAACGCACCCTCAGGGTGGTCCTAGATCCAAGTAGTGATCCCAAACAAAAGTTATACATATTCATTAAACTAACTATGAAAATATAGGTATTTTATTACACAAGGCCTCGGCCATATGACACCCCAAACATGGGAGCGTATCATAGTGATACACAAAACACACACAAGTTGGAATTTAAACACCAGACCACCTACCACGATCATCTCTGATCGGTATACGTGAACGAAGCCTCCCGAATCATTGATGAATGGTGTAGATCTGGAATAAGATAATTCTGATTCAAATGTAAATAACATACCTTATTAGAATAATTGGTATGAAAATCGCAAGAAGAAGGTAGAGCTTACCCGCACGGTCCCAATGTGATTGATAGAAGAGAAAACGGATTCCCGGTGTGCGGTCAGCTGATCCTCCAAGGATCGGTCGTCCTCCTGAGCTCCAAACTACGTTCTCGGATTCCTCCGTGAAAAGAGGAGGCTAATACCTATTTTATGCGAAAAAAAGCTACACTATGTTTACTATCAAGTACATGGCGTGTACTTTTCATTTTTAAACTATTCCCCTAGAGGCTTCTTTCCACCGCGGGACTATTCATCTTTCGACATGAGTACATAGCATGTATTCTTAATTACATGGCGCGCACTATCGCTCCACTGGAGGATGCCTCCACCACCTTAATTTTTACCTGCTGAATGAATACACAGCGTGTAAATACCCTATACACAACGTGTAGTCATTTTTCTTACACCATTCATTGCTGACAGGACTACATGCCCTGTGTACTCATTCCACACATCCAAAGCACACATCGTGTGGAAAAGTACATAGCGTGTAGGTACAAATTTCGGTATTTTCCACACATTCCTTATTTTCTCAAAAACACATAAGGAAAAAAGGAAAAGTAGAAACCCGTACGTCAAAAATAAGAACCAGGTTCCTAAAAAATTCCCCACTTAATGAAATTTGTCTCTGAATTTCCCTTTTAAAGGTGGTGAATATAAACTCAGAAGAAATCTGGCCACTGAGTACGTATGATGGTCTCCTCCTCCCAGGATTCATCCTGCACATGACCATACTGCCATAGCACCCGTACGAGAGGAACTGACCGGCCTTGGAGAACTTGTGTGCTCATATCAATGATACAAATCATATGCTCCTCAAAGGACACATCGATCTGAAGCTCAACCTCCTTGGGCTGAAAGGTGTGAGAAGGGTCTGAATGATAATGGTGTAGCTGAGATACAAGGATGACATCGTGCATATCCCGGTAACTCTATGGTAACTGCAACCGATATGCAACCAGCCCGACTCTCTCCAGAATCTCAAATGGCCCCACATACCTCAGTGAATGTTTACCCTGTCTCATGATCCACATATGTCCTAACCTCAGTGAAACACACAAGAAAACCTGATCCCCGAACACGAAATCCAAGGGTCATGTAGTGATCAGCATAAGATTTCTGATGAGACTGTGCGGTACCCATCCGCTTCTGAATCAATTAGACCTGCTCTGAGGTGTTCTACATGATACATGGTCTTAGTAAAGCTGCTTCACCTACCTCCATCCACCACAAGTGTGATTGGAATGTTCTACCATATAAAGCGTCGTAAGGTTCTATCTCAATAGTTTCCGGAAAAAAATTGTTATAAGAAAACTCAACCAGGGGTATATGCTTCTCCCAAGAGCCCCCAAAGTCTAGGACACATGTGCGCAGCATGTCCTCAAGCACCAGTATTGTATGCTCTGACTGCCATCGGTTTGAGGGTGGTAAGCTGTACTCAGAATCACATGTGTATCCATTGCCCTCTGAAAATTCTTCAAGAAACGAGACATAAACAAGCGTCCCTATCAGAAACGATAGAATGAGGGGCCCCATGAATACATACCACCTATCTGATATACAACTTCTCGAGATCGTCAACACCAAAGGTCTCCTTGATTGGTAAAAAGTGAGCTAAATTCGTGAGACTATCTAAAACATCCAACACGACATCATTTCCTCGAGGTGACCTCGGCAACCCAGTCATGGAATCCTTCGCGACGTCATCCCATTTCCACTCTGGAATGGGTAACTATTGTAACAGACCTACTAGCCTCTAATGCTCCGCCTTCACCTACAGACAGGTGGAACACCTCACAACAAAACCATTTATATCTCTCTTCATACCTAGCCACCAATACTGACATCTCAAGTCACGGTTCATCTTGGTGACTCCATGATGAACTGCCCAAGATGAAGAATGAAACTCTCGCATCATATCCTCACGTATATCCCCTGGAACCCACACTCGTCCATGGAAACATAGTACCTCACCATATCCTATCGTCCATCCAGGAGGAGGCTCCTCACTTTCCACTGATTCCTGTAGAACTAGGCCTTCTGAATTAGATAGTTGTCTCATACTCACTCTATCCAGGAGGGTGGAATTCACAGCTAAGAAAGAAATATAGGTTTTCCCCTAACTATCGTGGACCTCCAAATGCATCTCAAAGATCAATTCCATAAGCTGTCTTTCACCCCTGGCCTCCTGCACTTCATGATTCTGAGACTTCCTACTCAGTGCATCAGCTACATGCTTCCCCTTACCATGTGTATTGGTAAGCTCAAAGTCGAAGTACTGAAGGCATTCGACCCACCTTCGATGTCTCAGGTTCAAGTCTTGCTGGGTAAATATATAATTGAGACTTTTGTGGTCAATGAGAACCAAAAATTCATCTCCCAAGAGATAATGTCTCCAATAGAGTAATGCATGAACAACTGCAGCCAACTTGAGATCATGTGTCTCGTAATTCCTCTCATGTGGCCTCAACTGCTGAGACTCGTACGCAATTACTCCATCGCCCTGCATCAACACAACTCCCAGCACAATACCTGATGCATCACAGCAAACTGTATAGCGCTTCCCTTGCTCTAGAAGTATCATGACTGGTGTTGATGTCATCCTTACCTTCAGCTCTTGAAAGGTTGTCTCACAAGCTTCTGACCAAATGAACATCACACCCTTATTCGTCAAACATGTCAACGAAACTGCTATGTGGGAGAGGTCATGTATAATGCGCCTGTAGTAACCATCCAGTCCCAAAGAAACTCTGTATCTCAAAAACATTATTAGGCTGCTCCCAGGAAACTACTTCTCTCAACTTCTCTGGGTCTACTGCAACTTCTACCTTTGAAATGATATGAACCAAGAAGTTTATCTGTACCATCCAAAAGTGGCACTTTAAGAGCTTATCATATAGCTATGGCTCTCTCAATGTACTGAAAATGATCTCAAGAAGGGTGGCATGGTCATGTCGAGTGTGAGAGTACAACAAGATGTCATCCCTGACGAATACCAAAAAAAGTCCACATAAGTGTGGAACACATGATTCATCAGAGCAATTAAAATATCTGTCACGTTCATGAGTCCGAATGGCATAACCAAGTACTCGTATAGACCATATCTTCTCGGAAAAGCTGTGAGTGGTATATTCAATGGTCTAACATGTAACTGATGATATCTTGATCTCATTTCATTGTTTGAGAACAATCTTTCTCCTCAATGTTGATAAAAACGATCATCAATCCTTGGCAAGGGATATCAGTTCTTAATCGTCAGCTGGTTCAGCCTCCAATAATCCACCCAAAGTCTGAGGGTAATGTCCTCCTTCTTTGAAAAAAGTACAGGAGAACCCCAAGGAGAAGTACTGGGTCAGATGAAACCCTTTTCCTGTAAATCCTCAAATTGTTTCGTGAGCACCTGTAACTCTGGTGTAGCCATCCTATAAGGAGGAATGGACACCGGTGCTACTCCTGGCACAAGCTCAATAGAGAAATCCACATCCCACTCCGGAGGTAGACCTGAATTTTTTTTGGGAAGACATCCCTGAAACGATCAACCACTGGAGGGAAATCCTTCTTAACAATTCCCCTGATCATCTAGATATAATCTCACAATCTGGGCTATCACACCACCTCACCCACGATGCTCAGTTCCAGCTCGACTCGCCAGGACATCCCATTCACCTATGTATAGAAACTATCCACCCTATGGTCACGTGAAACTCACCATACGACGATAGAAATATAAAAAGGCTCAAAAGGGTACCAACCAGTCCATCTCGAGAATGAAAACATATCTCTTCATCTCTAAGACATAGAGGTACCATAGAATGTGAAACCCATAAACCTCTAGGGGGCACGCCCTACACTGATTCACACCAGTCGTTCTAGTTCGCAACAGGGTGTCTAGCATCATAACATCAGAAGAAGAATAAACACAGAGCCCAAGGCTCTCCACCACGGGAACATCTATAAAGCTATGTGTAGAACCTGTATCAAAAAGAAACAAAGATAAAACAGAATCTACAAAAATAGTACCTCTGATAGTAGTAGGTCTGATATCTTGCTCCTCCTGGATCTGTTGCACTGTATATGCTTGCCCAGTGCCACAACATTGTGACACAACCTGGCTACTGTGAGTTGACCCATCCTGCTACCTATGAGATCCTGGTGTCTGGCTACCACGGCCACGACCACCACCTCTGCCTATACATCCTAACGTATCTCTATTCCTCAATTGGTAATAATCTAACGGTCCTTCTCCCGCACACAGAGTCTGCATAAAACCACTCCCACTAGACACTGGTGGAATCTCCTTGCAATATCACTGCAGATGACCCATCTTGTCGCATGCTCGACACTCCAATGGGTCACAGGTTCATTGAGGTCCCTTGTGCCCCTATCTACCACATGATGTAATCGCCTGGATAGTACTACCACCATGATACAAACTCATCTATATCTTCCTCTTCCTTGTATAAATACTTCCAAAAACTGCTGTTGAACCACCCATTCCTGCACAACTAGCTTCTCATATGTTCCTCTTAGTAATCAGTGCCTAGTTCACAATAGCATGTACCATAGGCAACATGAAAACATTCACCAGTGCTCAGATGTCATACCAAAGACCATCCTCAAATCTTCTGGCTCTCAAAGCCACATCACCCGCCATAACAGGTGCAAAACGCTGATGCTCGGTGAATCGGGCAGAATAATCCATCACTGAAATCGCGCCTTGCTACTGATTCATGAACTCTCAAGCTCGATCTGCCCGAAGTGTCTTATGAAAGAAGAATTCATAGGGGACTACCAAAAAAATTTCCCATGTCATGTATTTGTGATGCTCTGACTGGGTGGTAACATCCCACCACCTCTTGGAAGAATCACGCTGTATATATGTAGCAATCTTGACCCTCCGCCCTAGTGGCATCTCAAGATGCTCGAAAATAGTATGCATAGAATCCTGCCAAGACTCCATAGCCTGTGGTCCGCCATACCTTGAAAACGTACGCGGATGCTGCTATTGGAAGATACGAGTTAGCTCTTCCATAGATGTGGCAGCCTGCGATGCACCCTGGATGATCTGCATAAACCGCATAAAGCCTTTACAAAACTGTGCCTCCACGCCTATGTCCAGTATAACGGTTGGCGCCACATATGGATCTACTGGAGGATGCATTGGTAGCCCATGGACCATCATTTCTGGAGTATAATCGTTGACGCTCTTCTCGAGAACAACTTGAGATCATCTCGGCGGCATGACTCTACAAGTTCAAACACATGCCTTAGGTCAAGATTTATCAAGGCCTAAAAACAATGAGTGTAAGAAGGGAAAAAAGAAAAGAAAATTTTCAAGTATTACAAAACATGACTACATGGTGTGTATAAATACTACACGGTATGTTCTCACAAGCCATCCACATGGGCATGTACTCCAGCTTAAATTGGTCGTGTAACACCCCAAACACATGACGTGTCTTTTAACTACACGGCGTGTTCGTGAATCTTTATTCCCTGTTTGAGTCCTTCTACATGGCTAAGCCACACATCACTCCTAAAACAAAACTACATGGCGTGTCCCATATAGTCACGACATATATGGCACAATTTCCAACTGCCAGTGTTGTTAGTGTCATGGATAACCCCTCAGCTGACACTACACGGCATGCCCACACACGGCGTGTACACAACTCCATCTTCCTAGCCACACGGCCAGGTCCACACGGTCTATCCCTAGTCAAGACTACATGGTGTATCCCACATGTTCACGTCATGTTCAGGAATAGGTAACACCGAGCCGTGATTGTTAGCTACACAGTCGGGTCCCCATGTCACACTACACGACATGTTCATTATTGACACGGTGTGTACAAGAAAAGATTTCCTCCATCCGTGTAGTTAGTTAGATGGGCAACACAGGTTCCACACAACACAGTGTGTGAAATAACTACACGGTGTGTTCCCTCTAGAACTTCCCCATCCCGTGTCTCTGCCCATATGGCCTATGACACGGTTAGCTACTACATGTCGTGTACTTAGGGTACATGGCGTGTACTAAAAACGTTTTCTTTTCTACCCGAAAAGAAGAATATATGAGGTGTTGTCAAAACTACACGGCGTGTATTCTGGGTTTTTCTAGACAGAAGGCCTTGGAAACTATTCCGTAGCCCATTAAAACATTAAAGCAATCATCTAAGTGCCAAATTTCGATCTTTGAGGGGCCATACTCCCCGCAAATCAATGTTTTAAATCTTATGTGTGTTATGACAAGATAAATATTCACTGATCCACCAAATTCTGGTCAATGAGGGAAAATTCTCCTCAAGAACCAATGATTGGTGTTCATTTATTCATCCTCACACAAAAATACCCTATCGAATAGCTGGTATTTATCAAAGTAGCTGTCAAAACGTCATGCATTTCTAGCACAACAACTATCACAACAACATGAAATTTCTAATGCACCTAAATGGAATGAAACTATGCATGACATGTGATTTCTTGCTTGTTCCTAAATGATGCATGAGATGGCATACTTTCATCTCATCGGGCTACAACTAAATAGAAACCAGTATAAAAATATTAACATCGCACACAATTGCGTCACCCATCATTGAAAATAAAATCAACTGTAAAATGGAAAAATCAATAATAATTGCAATAACTGAGCTAGATTGGCTTTTCCCAGCACACAAGTTAGCTACTCCTAGGCACAGCTTATTACCAACTATCATTTTGGTCATATCACTGAATAGGGCTCTAAACAGTAAGTCAAGAGAAAATAATTCCTCTTATACCACTTTGTAACATCCCGAATCTGGTTTCCACTCAACTGGTGCCGCAAACCCGGTTGGTCACACGACCTCAAGCGCAGTTTTCCAAATATCAGAGGCTGTCGAATAGCAGTGAGGGCCAAGGTAGGATAGTGGGGGAACTATGCCCTCATTTTTTAAAGAGTAGCACAGTGGAATAAAATATATAAACATACAACAGTGGAAGCAGTAAAAAATATCCAGGTGAAGTAAAAGGGAATCAACAGTCATATATATAAAGATGCATCATGTCACTAATTCCATAAAAACAACCAGAACAGGATACACTATAGTACAATACTATAAAATGAAAAATACAAGGTACATCCAAACAAAACTAACCAGTTTTAACATAACACAGTAGCATCGCAAGCCAAAGCTCGGTCCCATGATCTCCTACTCCTATGCTACAATCATGTACCTATATAGGGACCCTTTCCCTTATCCACACCAAAAGAAATGTAATTTGTATGGGCCGAAGACATTACCCAAACAGGGAGTGAGAAATAAATCCATGTAGGCACCCACCAAAGGCCCGTGCACAACTATTAGTGAAAATGTGCAACAACCGTGAGCAGTAGTAAATGCAATAAACAAGTATTACTCAAAAGGAACTAACATTACCAGTCAAATTTCCATTTAAATGTTCATTTAACTATTCAATTTAATAAAAATATGTGGTCATAAGAACCAATCACTCATGCCAAACAAAACATTTACCTCAGTACAATATAATAAAACCTTTCTCTGAGGCTTTTCCTCAGCCTATTGAATATTTCCCTCAAGCGTACGAGATATTTCCCTCAGGAACAAAAATCTCTGCCCTCAGGAATAAGAAGTGTTGACCTTAGGTGGAATAGAACATTGCCCTCAGGCTATGTAGTACCTTTCTCTCAGAAAAAAAAAACAATACCCTTAGGCTAAAAAGAATATTGACATCAGGAACAAGTGACCGGACTTGGCCCAAATCATAAACAAGAAATTATATATACAATTCCTCTCAAGGAAATTATACTCACATTATTATACTGGACTACCCTTGGGTATCCTGGCCAAACAACTAAACAGTGAAACGCACCCCCAGGGTGGTCCTGGATCCAAGCAGTGATCCCAAAAAACAGATATACAAATTAATTAAACTACCTATGAAATTTTAGGTATTTTATTACGCAAGGGCTCGGCCATACAACACCCCAAACAGGGGTGTGTAGAAAAATGGTACACAAAACACATAACAGTTGGAATTTAAACACCAGACCACCTACCTCGATCGTCTCTGATCGATATACGTGAATGACGCCTCCCAAATCGTCCCAGAATGACGTAGATCTGGGATAAGAGAATTACTGTTCAAACCTAAATAACTTCTCTTAGGGGAATAATTGGTTAGAACATTACAAGAAGAAGGGAGAGCATACCCACACGATCCCAACGTGATTGACATAAGCAAAAACAGATTCCTGGTGCACGGTCAGTTGATCCTCCAATTTTCGGCCATCTTCCCGAGCTCTAAACGACGTTCTAAGCTTCCTCCTTGAACAGTGGATGCTACTGCCCATGTTTTGTGAAAAAAACTACACCGTGTGTACCCTGAAGTACACTCTGTGTAATTTTCATTTTTCAACTATTCCCCCAGAGGCTTGTTTCCACCGTGGCACTGTTCATCTATCGACATGAGTACACTACGTGTATTCTTGATTATATGGCGTGTATTGTCGCTCTACTAGCAGCTGCCTCCACCACCTTAATGATCACCTATTGAATGAAACATGTCGTGTAAATATCCTATACACGTCGTGTAGTAAATATTTTTACACCTTTCAATGCTGAAAGGCCTATATGCCCTGTGTACTCATTCGACACGGCCAAAGTACATCACCTGTAGAAAAGTACACATCGTGTAGGCATAAATTTTCGAATTTTTCCCCACATTCCTTGTTTTCTCAAAAACAATTAAGGAAAAAGGAAAATAATAAACTCATACCTCAAAAATGAGAACCGCGTTCTTACACCCTAGGCACTCGATAATAGTTGGAAGCCTTTGGCATTCAAGGAGAAGTGTTTGATTTAATATGACCCACGGTCTTAGAGCATAATTTGTTTTTACTCGGGGAAGGATGCTATATTCAGCTTTAATAGGGGGGGATTAAATATTGTATAAACATAATAATTTGTCCCATTTAATGTAATTAGTAGACATGAAGACATAAATTCAGAATTATAAGAGTAACATTTGAAAACAAATGGTGTGTAAATGAGAAAATTTAATGTTAATCCAATTCCAAGATAAAATAAACAAACTAGAACACAAAAAAGGTGGAAAAAACTATGTACTACAATTTTGGAAGATAATTAGTAAAATCTATTAAAATACATTGTTAAAGATATAATTTTTCCACTCAATAGAATCTTTTTCTGTTGATCAAACGAGTAAGGATGTTAGGTGACCATATACAAATAATCCCTGTTTCAAAACATCGTAAGATTATCAATCTAAAATATTAGTGTTACAAGTATTCTCTATGAACTATATTAAAATACTTAAGTAGCAACATGTTCTATCCCTAAGCACCATATTAATCAAATTATCAATTGTATGTACTACCGCCATAATTATCTAAACTATAAGTTCAAAATCAAATATTTCTATCATAAAAATCAATTAGAACACATTATATTGGAATAAAAAATTTATCGTACGAAACATGTATATTTTACAATAAAGACATAAAAATTAGATACACATAGAACACTCTAAACACATAAAAATAGAACCATTAATATAAAAATATAGAGAAAAATTATTGAATATTGGTTGAATACTCCGTAATTAACAACTATTTATTATATCCTAGATCCACTATATATATACATGCAATGTAACTAGCTTATTATTATAAACACTAAGATCATTATGAATAATAATCACCTCTAAAAATGGAATTTATAACATGATCTTCTTATAAAAGTAGTCTATGTAACACCATGATGTTTCAAAATTTATAATTTAGAATCGTATTGTAGAGGGTTTCTAATTCATAATTTAAAACTATATAAAAATATAAATAAAAAAATAAGTATAGCAGCACTAGAAAAATGTGTATTTACAACGGGGAAAAGACCCGTCACAAATAGTACTATTAAAATATTTATTTGTGACATAAATAGTTTTTAATCGCAAAGAAGTGCTATCTGTGATGGGAAATGTTACCTGTCTAAATTAGCATTGGTACACATGTGCTTCATTCCACAGAAAACAAAATTGTAATGGATATGTTTTATGGATTGTTATATCCACTGCTATAGGCTATCCCACCAGGACCTTTAGGGACTGATAATTAAATATTTTGTAAAAGGCCCATGAAAATTACCTTTACACATTGAAAACCATCAATCAATAATAACCCATTAAAATTAAATATTTATTAATAACACATGGTCCCCTTTCTCCTCCCCTCCTCTTCATTTCTCCCCTTTACACACAATTCCATCACACAACCCTCAGACATCCAAAAATAGACTCCATCACAATAGATTTCTTATAGATTTAGGTTCAAATTCCCTAGGTATGGACTTCACTACTCTCCATATTCATTATTATTTCATTTTCATATTCAATATTGTATAAATTATCTTTGTCAAACCCTAGAATAAAATATTGATCTGATAATTATGGTTTATTAGGTATTTAGGGTCAATGTATGTTTATTATTTCCTATTTGTGTGTCTACCATCTCCACATTAGTTTATTTCAATTGAGTTGATGTATTTTCTCATTGTTAAACCTTTAAATTTAAAAGATATTTCGGTTTGGTATTTAGGGTTAATGAAAGTTTATTATTTTTTGTTATTATTGGAAATATGATTATTATAGAAAATATTTATAGGGATGTATGATATTGACATAATTTACATAAATCTGTCTAATTTCCCAATTATATTACATTTTTATGGTGACATATGATTTGATATATGATTATAAAAAAATGATTATTAAGATATTACATTCATATTATGAATTTTTATAGTTCCTGGATTATGGTCATAATGTCAAACTTGATTTTATTTTAATGTTATTATTGTTTTTCATTTAATTGAAACATGTGAATATAGTTTTGTAAAAATTTGGATATATATATTAACATGTACATATACATGTATAAACATTTTAAAAAAACTGGTATCGTTATATATATATATATATATATATATGTATTTATATATGTATATATATTTTTGATATGTATTTTCTTGTAAAAATATGTAAAAATATATTTGTCGTATATATATTTGATTAAGAAATTGTGTAATATATGTATATATTTATATATTATCATGTGAATATGTATGTATAAACATATAAAAATGTGTAATATTATATATTTATATATATATATATATATTATATGTGTATCTATTTTAAAAAACATGAAAAATTTTATTTCAGCTATATGGAGTTAATTAAGATATCATTATATATATATGTGTGTGTGTGTGTGTGACCAAACATACATATATGTTAAAAAGACTATTTACGGCTTTGGATATATATATATCTTAAAATAACACATAAAAATATATTTGATGTATATATATTTCATTACTAAATTATATTATATATATAATATGAAATATATTTGCAAAAGGGTTTTATAAAAATGATGAGAAAATCAATTTAAAGAAAAAAAATTTAAATAAAACGTTTTTAAAATAATTGAAAAAAGATTATAAAAATTATATTAATTAAAAAATAACAAATTAAAAAAGTAATATTTATTAAAAACATAGTTATTAATAATTTGTAAAAAATTCAATACCTTGTAAAAAATACAAAAAATACTACCTATTATTAAAAATTGAAAATAAATAATCATTTGTAAAAATGTACAAATAATTAAAATAATTAGTAATAATCATTAAATTATTTGTAATAAATAATTATTTATTATTCTATATTAGTAATAATTTGTAAATGTAATTGTTTACTACTAAATATTATGAATAATTTTTTATTTGTGGAAATTATAAAAATTTATATAGATTTGTGAAACAAAATATCTGAAATACTATTAATTAATAAAAATTAAAAATATTTATTAAAAATTAAAATATAATTAAAAAATAGTTTTATCCAATGGTAAAAATTAAAAGAATGATTGTAAAAATTACTAAAACATTCTGTAATAGCATGTAAATTTTTTGAAAATGATAAAAACTATTAAAAATTAAAATAATTTTTATAAATGTCATAATAATAAAGATAATGAGTAATAATAATAAAATACTTAGTAATAATTAATAAATAATTAGTCAATAATAGTAATAATTATTAAATTTTAGTAATTATTACTAAATACTTTTAATAATTTGTAAATATTATTAAATTTTGTTAATAATAAATTGTATAAAAATATATAGGAAATACTAGTTAGATATAATTAAAATATCATAATATATTTTATGTAGTCATAATGATTAATAGTCATTCTTATTTTTATTGTTTTTAAAGATAATTATGGACTCAGAATGTAGACACTGGTTTCTATTAGAAGATTGTTATTGGATAAACCGAAAAAATCCTATTGGATCTTGTATAAATCCTCTATACATTCAAGGTGATGAAGCATTTTAATAACATAAATTATCAAATTTATAATTTATTTCTAAATTAAAAATTAAATGACCATGTAATCCATGTGATCTTAGGAGATTCAAAACATTTGACAGTGTCGGTCTTTATTTACTGTGTTTTCATTTTTAGAAAGACTATATATTTTTGGTATCAACATGGTTAATGGAATTCATTAAAAAATTATTTATTTTTTGGTTCCAAATACATCATTTAAAAATTTAGTACATGGGGTTTTTGACCCATATATTTAGGAAACAACAACTGATAATGATATTCCAAATGGTGAATCAGAACCTTCCCGGTTTTATAATTTTTTGAAATCTCATGAGGAGGCATTATATCTAGGATTCTAGATTAGAAAACCCAAAGAGGGTACCAAATTTATGGATATTAAATAATATTTTGGAATGTCAAATAGTTACTTTTATGAAATATTTTATTTGTTCAAATCATTTTTTTATAATATAAATACATTTTCAGCGAGTTTCTATGAAGGTAAAGGGTTAGTCAATAATTTGGGTCTTAGTTTTTAGATTTTCTATATCTGTTCAAATTACAAATTTTATATTATGGTAATTATGAATCATTAGTTAATTATCAAACATGTGGATAATCAAGGTATAAATATGAACAACAATGAAATTCTATATTTTCTATGAGAAATTTGAGGTATTTTTCAATTTCAACCCACTTACAACATTTATTTATGCCTTGCAACACATCTACAATGATGAAATGTAATAAAAAATATATTTACATTAGTAAAATATTAAATCATCTATGTGATGGTGATTCTTGAAAAAAATTATTAGATTCAATCTTATTTTGATCTAGATCCCCGTAACATATGATTACATCAACTTACTTGTGATTTTGATCCATTAGGTTCTTATGGATGTCAATTTATTTGTTTGAATATTATCATTACTCTGTGAAACATACCTCATTGGATTTTTATGAAAGAACCATATATTTATATATACATATAACACTATTAATTCTTGGACTACTATATAGCACCCCAAGCTCCTATGGTACGCTTCACTTCAAATAATAGAGTAGTGTGTGTTGTACGTTACCTCGAGTTCTAACACACCGCGACCAATCAAAGTAGCCATTATGAATAGTAATACCCACTTTTTGAAATTATATAAATTTTATATTTCAAAATGGACTTCATTTTTGGATTCTGAATATCAATTATAGCCTAGGATGAATTTTTGGTATTGTTCTGAGAAACTGCAATTTTTTATGAATAGTAAAACCACTAAGTGGTAGTTAAAAAACTGATTTTTTGTTTAAATGAAACTTTACCACTTCTATGAATTGAATTTCAAAAATGAGACATACATGGTTTTCATTAGAAAGTAAAATGTGGTTCAATTAGAGGAAAATAATTTTTGGTGAATAGTAACTTTTAAGTTTTGTTAATCGCAGTTAAAGGTAATTAGTGAAATTGAAGGTAAATATAATGTTATAATAATATGAAATTACCTTTAAATTTATCCTAACCTTATTGGATGAGTCATGGCCGACCAAGAAAATACATGGGTCAACTTGGGGACCCCATGGAGCCACTTGGGTAAGAAAATGACATTAATAACTTTTAATTTAAAAAGTATATAAAAGTGTCACAAACATGTATTGTTTTACTAAAACAATTATTACATGGGGTTATACAAGTCATATTTTTTACTATAAATATTAATTAGAAATATAAAAAGATATCCTACATCATGGTGCAAAAAAAATTAATTTTTAGGCATTAAATAAATAAATTTATATATCACACTATGATGATGGAGCAATTATCTCATTAATTAACGATTTAAATAAAATGAAAAGATAATGTAAAATGTAAGACTTATACTTGTCAAAAACCTATTGTATGAGTGTATTTAGACCCCTTATCACCTTAAACTTGAAATATATAATTGTGGGATCTTTAAAATCCGAAAATCATCTCATAATAATGTAACATTTCATGACTTTCCATGAGTGCCCCTCCTCTCCTCTTATAAAAGGCCCCCACATCTACCACCTTATTCACACCATACAATCCATTTGGACTTGACATAATCTGCACAAATACTCTCTAAAATTCCCTCTCTTACTCCTAAAAGCCTCACTTTAGGCAGAAGTCTTCCCAAGGATTCTTTTGTCTCAAATCAAAAAGAGTTACCCGATTTTAAGGTAATGTCTTCTCTTATGTTCTTTTGTTTTGTTTGGGTCCTCCAACCACATAAATTCTTTTTATTCCTTTATTTTGTAACAACACAATTGTACTAAATAAACTAGGATTTTGTTATTAGAAATATTTTATTTACACTTACACACACCTTCGTCTAATGGTTAAAAAACATACTGTTTCTGTGGATGATGAATTACTACGTCACGAAACGATGATTGTTCAATCTTCTTTTAACAACTTTCATGGTGTCCATTAAGATGTCACTATATTTATATATGATATATATTATGGTTTTTTTTCTTTATGCTTATTTATTTCTCATTTATGTCATACCTTTATGATTTCTATTAAGGGTAAACCAGATAATTTCATTTTAGGATGTGCGGACTACCGCCCCCTCAAAGTGATTTGAATCGTTAATGCCATATGTGGGATGTGTAAAGGATGGAGTAAATGATATTATATATGATATTATACTGGAATTATAATACACCATTATATCATTATGATTTCATTCCATTAAATACTAAATAGAAATGAAAGTAGCGATCATGCCTACGTACGACTTACCGTCTCCATGAACATTGCCTTTAATTTATTGCCTCTAAATGTTATGTAATATTATAAATGAATATATATACTGGATATATATTATATATGTGATATATACATCATGAATATAATTATGGATATAATGGATATTTTTTCACATGAACAACTTGTAATTATATGCATTTTATTTTTGACATAAGTACCAAAGATCGACGAAATGATCTGTATTAACTTAAATAATTACATAATGATAATAACATGGTAATAAGTGATATAAAAAGAATAATGAACTTTAAAAAGGTACTTAAGCAAGTATAAATTAACTCTAGTTTATTATTCAGGAGGTTAAAGAACGATCGAGTCATGTCGGTCACGAGTTAAGGGAACTTCTTAACCCAATTTCTGTTCTTTAGGTTAATCTCCTACTTTCAAATTATTTGATGATATTATTATGTTCTATCTTGTATTTCTAATTTATTTATGTTTACTTATAGTGAATACACATAATAGATCTATTTTATTTAAAAAATGATCTTTGTAAGGGACTTCGTCTCAATCTTTTTTCATTAAGGCATATTTTGTTTTAATATAAGACTTTCTTTTTTACGGTGTATAAACCCCTTTGAATTTTACATTTATTAAAATGGAATATTTTTTATACAAAGCGTTTTAATAAATGAAAAATGGGAATGTTTTCTTATCATACGTATGTGGAGACAATGACTTCTCCGCCACCGTGACCATTATTTGAGTTTCGGCTTCCTCTACAAGCCAAAACTTTTTTTAAATGAAAAATAATTACCAAGTTTTACTTTTCTTATATTTTGGTATTGAAAATGGTTTTGATAATGTTTTTATTATAACTTTGTGATTTATTGATATATTTTTATTTAAATATGGAGAGGTTATGTTTCCTTTATGCATGTTTTATGTGATACGATAATGTTATGGTTTATGATATGTTTAAACCTGTTCGAATGAGGAATGCATTGGACTTAATAAGTGACAGGTGGAGTCGGCTCTAGCTCCTCGAGGAATCGGTATGTCTCATGAGACAAACTAATGTCTTGGCACGGGGCCTTGACAAAGTCTAATTTGTAGTCTTGGCATGAGGCCTTGGAAATGTGGTTATGATATTCTGGCATTATGAATTCCATCATTGTGAAAGTGGTTAGTGATATCGCATGTGATTATTCGACTACTAGAATATTCATGTGAATAGGTAAATGGAATTATTTCATTTTATTTTTTCCATATTATGCTGAAGTTAAATTTTAAAAGGATTTTGTTTTATTTATACATTGCCTGAAATGTTTATGTGTATTTATGAAAGTTTCTGCTATATTGTTATCCTTACTGAGCATCTGAGCTCACCCATTTCTATGTTCCATTTCTCCCAGGATGTGAAGAAATATATTATGACTGACCTGCAGGGATAGTCTGAAGGGGATATGAGTGTGCACTATGGAGACCATGTTATTGTAGTTTTTCACTTTATGATGTGATGTAACATTTAGGAATGTATCTAGTGATTCCAAGGCTGCTAAACTAATCTGTCTTCTAAGACATGATATTTTTTTTATCATGCCAATGTTATTCAATAATGCACCAACTTTGGGTAACTCGGGTCGGGACATTATAGTTGCTATCAGAGGCTGTTTTTTATTAACCTTGGAATCTAGATTTTAAAAAACTCTGATTAGATCACATACCCCTAAGATATACTTTGAGGATTAGTATAGAAGAACTTCCTAGAATTTTGGTATTGTAGAGATTTTGTGAGTTTTCTGATCAATACCTCCCTGTCTGGATACGAGCAGGTAGAGGCAGCTCTGGCACAGATGAACCTAGAGGTAAAACCTGAAAACACCACTTTGAGCTAGACTCGAATGGGAACTGTTTCACAACAACGGGCCTTGTTGTACTCTTGGATACGACACTCCCAGGGGATATGCTTAGGATAATTCCCATTTTATTTACAAACCATTATGTAGGGTTTATGAGTATATAATTCCTCAAAGAATTTTTTTTGGATTATGGATTATATCCATAAACTGTTCAATTTATGTTAAGTGTTTTACAAGTATGGAATAATGTATTTTGATTCATAAACTGATCTAGTTTATGCCATTGTTTAGAAATGGCTCCTAGTGGAAGGAATGGAAACTGTATCAATGCACTTATTCCATGTAGGGATTTCCCTTCTGCTAAAGATAATTATAGTGGGGCTGGTGATACAACTGGTGCTGATCAACTTATCACCATACTGGGAAAACTCACTCAGGTTATGAATAATAATCATACACATATGAAGCACCCTGATCCGTAACATGGAGTATCAATGTTAGACCACTTCATGAGGCAACAACCACAAACATTCAATTGGAATACAAATCCATTAGTAGCTGAGAAATGGATAAATTCCCTAGAGAAAATATATCAGGCTTTGGGGAGTAGTGAAATGGAAAAAGTTGTCATGTCAGTTTACCGCCTCACTGGAGATGCTGATGAATGGTGGTAATTGATTCAAAACAAAAAGGAATATAATGAAGTATCAAATATGGAATGGAAATAGTTCAAAGATATTTTCTTAGAAAACTACTTTCCTCGTGACCATCGAGCAGATATGGAAAGGCAATTTCTGAGTCTGAGACAAAAGGAGGATGAGATTTTCGCAAAATATGAGGACAAATTTACAAGGTTAGCGAGGTATACTGCATATTATATACGTAACCCAAGAATTAAGATTGATCGTTTCATTGATGGGTTAAAACCATTTCTCCGTCGAGCATTGGTCTCACAAAATTTCTCGTCATAAGAAGATATTGTCTCATGTGCTATCAAGACAGAAAAGGAATTCTCTAAATCTTATGACTATAAAGTAAAGAAAGTGAAGAAGAGAATGGTGGAACAAGAGACATATAAAAGGAAAAGGGTAATGAAGGATCTTCCATTATGAAATAATTGTGGGAAGAATCACCCCAGTACTTGCCTAAAATGAATGGGAGTTTGTTATAAATGTGGAGAAAAAGGTCACCAGGCTCATGATTGCAAGGGAATGAAAGATGCTATCAATGATGAATGCTACAATTGTAGGGACATGGGGAATTATGCTAATGAATGTCCTAAGCGTCAGGAAAAAATAACTCAGAAAAGGCCAAGGGATCAAGGCCAATCTTATGCTATTACTACAGTTGAAGTGGAATGATTAATGTATTTGTGTATTTGGACTCAAGGATTATATTCATGTTGTAAGAATAATGTGGTATATATAAGGATTGTACTGCAATACTTTTTGTTTTAATTAAGGTTTTAATATGATGAAGGTAATCATATCATTAATATGTGACAATAATAGAAACTTTACTTTGTGGAATTTTATGCTACAATTGATTTTGGAATTTAGATACATTTTAGAGAAATTTTTGAGAGAGGTATTTTGGATAACTATAAAGGTTGGAATGGATTAAGATGAACTTTTGATAGTATTGTTTAAGGTTAAAACATTTCTGAAGATAATTTTTGGAATATTATAATACTGTAGTTTTAGGAAAAGGACAACCTACAGGTTGGGGGATAACCCTTCACGTCGGACAAAGCTGTAGGAATTGAACCCACAACCATAGTTTGACAGGCCTTTATTACCTACCACTAGCCTATAAGAAGTCCCTGGTTATTATAAAATATTTTCCCTAATCTAAATGGTATGTGTTAATGTTTATAACCTTGTACGATTATGATATATATACCATTTTTGAGTTCTATTATCTTTTTGAGGGAAAGATGAGTTTGTGGTAGAAATTAGATGACGGTTGAAACTCTACATCTCAAGTATATATATATATTTACATCTCTTATTATATGAATAAATTAATTCTTAAACATTAGGAAAGGGATATTAAAAAAATGTGTTATCCTAATACCTTAGGTTTTGTTGAACTGATGATATTTTAAATCACCTTAGATTGAAGGCTTTGAGGCCCTCAATTTTACACTTGTTTGTGATTGATTACCTCAATCACACCATACAAATATTTACGTTTTCCCTCCAATTATTTGTCTCTAATTCCCACCAATGTTCTCCAAATCAAGATCATAATTTGGTGGTGACTTTTTCTTTCCCCTTTCCATCTTATTAAGGCTAAATTTTATTAACCTTATTTCCAATGTGGGCTTTCCACAAAGGTATTTTTTTACTTTCAACCTTTTATTTTCGAGGAACAATTTCAAATTGCAAGAATGCAATTTATTGAAGGAGGGTAGAATGTAACACCCCAAGCTTCCATGGTACGCTTTTCATTGAATAATAGAGTAGCATGTGTTGTACGCGACGTCGAGTTCTAACACACCACGACCAATCAAAGTAGCTGTTATGAATAGTATTACCCACTTTTTGAAATTATATAAATTTTATATTTCAAAATGTACTTCATTTTTGGATTCGTAATATCAATTATATCTTAGGATGATTTTTTGGTATTGTTCTGAGAAACGTCATTTGTTGATGAATAGTAAAACCACTAAGTGGTAGTTAAAAAACTGATTTTTCGTTTAAATGAAACTTTACCACTTCTGTGAATTGAATTTAAAAAATCCGACATACATGGTTTTCATTAGGAAGTAAAATGTGGTTCAATGAGATGAATCTAATTTTTGATGAATAGAAACGTTTATGTTTTATTAATCGTGATTAAAGGTAATTAGTGTAATTTAAGGTAAATATAGTGTTATAATATTATGAAATTACCTTTACACTTTTCCTACCCTTATTGGATGAGTCATGGACGACCAAGACAATCCATGGGTCAACTTGGGGACCCCATGGAACCAATTGGGCAAGACAATGACATTAATAACTTTTTATTTAAAGTAAAAATAAAAGTGTCACAAACATGTATTGTTTTACTAAAACAATTATTACATGGGGTTATACAAGTCCTATTTTTGACTATAAATATTCATCAGAAAGCTACAAAGATATTCTACATCATGGTAGTTTATTTATAATTTTTATTCATTAAATAAATATATTTATTTATCACACCATGATGATGCATCGATTACCTCATTAATTAACAATTTAAATAAAATGAAAAGATAATGTAAAATATAATACATACACTTGTCAAAAACCTAGTGGATGAGTGTATTTAGACCCCTTATCACCTTATCCTCGAAATATATAATTGTGGGTCCTTTAAAATCCGAAAATCTTTTCATAATAATGTAACATTTCATTACTTTCCAAGAGTGCCCCTCCTCTCCTCTTATAAAAGGCCCCCACATCTACCACTTTATTCGCACCATAAAATCCATTTCGCTCGGCCAACCTCTGCCCAAATACGCTCTCAAATTCCCTCTATTACTCCTATAAGCCTAACATTGGTCAGAGTTCTTCTCAAGGATGCCTTTGGCTCAAATCAAAAAGAGTTGCGCAGTTTTATTGTAATGTCTTCTCTTATGTTCTTTTGTTTTATTTTTCTTCTCCAACCCGTTAAACTCTTTTTATTCCTTTATTTCGTAAAAAAACAAATATCTTCAATATACTAGGATTTTTTTATGAGAAGTATTTTATTTACACTTACACACACCTTTGTTTAATTGTTAATGAACACACTGTTTCTGTGGGTGGCAAATTACTGCCTCACAAAACGATGATTATTCAATTTTCTTTTAACACCTTTCATGGTGGCCATTAAGATGTCACTATATTTATATATGATATATATTATGTTTATGTGTTCCTTATTCCTATTTATTTCTCATTTATGGAATACCTTTATGATTCCCATTATGGGTAAACGCGATAATTTCATTTTAGGAAGTGTAGACTACCGCCCCCTCAAAGTAATTTGAATCGTTAATGCCATATGTGGGACGTGTAAAGGATTGAGTAAATGATATTATATATGATATTATACTAGAATTATAATACACCTTTATATAATTATGATTTCATTCCATTAAATAGGAAATATAAATTATAGTAGCATTCATGCATACGTATGGCTTACCGTCTCCATGAATGGTGTGTTTCATTTCGTACCTATAAATGTTATGTAATATTATAAATTCATATATATACTAAATATATATGATATATATGTTATCTAAATCATGAATATAACTTTTTATATAATGGATATATTACCTCATGAACAACTAGTAATTATAATATGTTTATTTTAGACTTAAGTACCAATGATCGACAAAACGAACGTTATTAACTTAAATAATTACATAAAGTTAATAACATGGTAATACGAGATATAAAAAAATAATGAACTTAAAAAAGGTTCTTAATCAAGTATAAATTAACTCTAGTTTATTATTCAGGAGGTTAAAGAATGATCGAGTCAAGTCGGACACGAGGTAAGGGAACTTTTTAACCCAATTTCCATTCTTTGGTTTAATCTTCTACTTTTAAATTATGTCATGATATTATTATGTCC
Source organism: Viscum album (assembly GCA_963277665.1). Lineage (NCBI taxonomy): Eukaryota > Viridiplantae > Streptophyta > Magnoliopsida > Santalales > Viscaceae > Viscum > Viscum album. The sequence continues at coordinate 2,122,608,201 of OY728140.1, forward strand.
GATCTTGTATTTGTACTTTATTTATGTTTACTTATAGTGAATACACATAATAGATTTATTTTATTTAAAATATTATCTTTGCAAGGGACTTCGTCTCAATCTTCTTCCATTGAGGCATATTTTGTTTTAATACAAGACTTTCTTTTATACAGTGTATAAACCCCTTTGACTTTTACATTTATTAAAAAAGAATATTTTTTATACGAATAATTTTACTAAATGACAAAAGGTAATGTTTATTTTTGTACATATGCGGGAATAATTACTTCTCCACCACCGTGTCCATTATTTGAGTTTCAGCTTCCTCTACAAGCCATAATATTTTTTTAAAATGAAAAATAATGAAAAAGTTTTACTTTTCTTTTATTTTGGTATTGAAAATGGTTTTTATAATGTTTTTATTATATCAATGTGCAGTATTGATATCTTTTGATTGAAATGCGTAAATTTTATGTTTCCTTTAAGCATGTTTTATGTGATGTGATTATGTTATGGTTTAAGATATGTTTAAACCTATTCATATGAGGAATACATTGGACTTATTAAGTGACGGGTAGATCCCGCTATAGATCCTTGATGCATCTATGGCTCTAATGAGACAAGCTAGTGTCTTGGAATGAGGCCTTGACAAAATCATATTTTTAGTCTTGGCACGAGGCCTTGGCTACTTGGTTATGATAGTCTGGCATTATACATTCCATAATTATGAAAGTGGTTATTGATATCGCGTGTGATTATTCGACTAATAGAATATCTATGTGAATAGTTAAATGGCATTATTTAATTTTATTTTTGCCATTTTATGCTGATGTTCAAGTTTAAAAGGCTTTTGTTTTAGTTATATATTGCCTTCAATTTTTATGTGAATTTATGGAAGTTTCTACTATATTGTTATCCTTACTGAGCATCTGAGCTCACCCCTTTCAATGTTTTATTTTTTCCAAGATGTGAAGAAATATTTTATGACTGACCTACAAGGATATTATAAAGTGGATACGAGTGTGGACTATGGAGACCATGTTATTGTAGTTTTTCACTTTATGATGTAATGTAACATTTATGAATGTATCTTGTTTTTCCAAGGCTACTAAACTAATTGGTCTTTCGAGACTGTATCTTTTGTGATCATGCTAATGTTACGCAATAATGCACCGACTCTGGGTAATTGGGATCAGGGTATTACATTCCAAATAAGAATATCAATGTTTATTTAATGAAACTATTTCCTGAGTTTATTTCATTATTAAAAATGATGTAACTGCATTTCATATAGTTTTAGATTTGAATTTTAAACTGTGGGTTGCATTAATGTAGATGATAAATGAATTTCTAGCATAATCTATGTTATTTTGATGGATTACACATGGTTTGAAATCATGTATATATTTCATAGCTGAGATTAAATCATTTTTGATTGGCAATGGGAGAGAGACATGTAATTTTAACTATCATTAATAATATCTTCCCACATATCACCCTTTTTGAAGGAATAAAAATAATTTTAAAAAAGGCATAACTAGAAGATATAATCTTATAGAAGTGATCTTATATATTCAAGTAGAATCTATCATTTTTATATTACCTCTTGTATCTTTTGGGAGAACCATAAATAAAAAAAAATAATGGTTTGGGAGATATTATAATTGGATAAAATCAAGTATTTTTGGGATTATCCATATTAGTATTATTTTTTGTTTTTTCAAATGTTAGATGTAAGTCATATAGAGAATAAAATTTTTTATAACATATTTTATACTATATTGGACTCACTAAGAAAAACCAAAGATAATTTAAATTAATTGTATGATATTTCCCATATTTTAAGACATATTGAACATGAATTATTTAGAAATGAAATATCACAAAATTTACTTAATGGTTATGCTTTTAATCTGTATAATTACAACAGAAATGTGAATATTACTTGGTAAAAAAGTCATGAATGTCCTATCATAATGTTAATTTTACTGTATGTTGATCTTAGTGTGTTGTTAAATTATTAAAATTGGGATGTGTTGGCCAAAATATCATATTTATTGTTAGATAATTTTTATGAAACATTATAATATGATCTATAGATTATGTTTTAAGAAGATGTTGTTTTAGTTTTATGAAAATTGGATAAGATATTATCATCATATTTCTTTGAATAAATGGAACATTTAATATTGTATTTCAAATATGAAGCCAAATGCAGAGGTCCATTACAATTCCAATGGTTGTACCCGTTTGAGTGATGCAAGAAGAAATTAATGAAGAATGTATGTAATAAGTAATCAGTTGAGGTGTCAATTGTATATGTGTACATGTATGAGGAAATTTCCAATATCATCACTCTTTATTTTCTTTCGGAATATCCTAAAAACATAATCTCATTGTTCAAAATGCTAAAATTTTTGAGGATGTCACAGACCATAAATTGTTTGTCTTTAATCATCACATGCTTGGTTTTTATGGATATCCTGAATGTTGTCTTTTGAATGCTGAATTTTATAGAAAACATACCTATGTTTTATTGAATTATCATGAAATTAAATTATTTATGTAATATATTTATCTTTTTATTATTTTTTACATATTAATAAAACATATATTTATTTATATTATTTTTTTAGACAATATGATGACCATATATGAAAAATAATTAATACAAATTAACCTTAATTCTCATGAAGAAGGTCATTAACATAATTTTAGGTATTGGATTCAATGATTAGTAATGTAATTTGTTTTTATGGAACAATAATTCAATTTTGTAATGAAATCTGTTATTAATAATTTTTATTATTTGCAAGAAATAAATAATTAATGTAAAATTGAATTATAATAATTTATACTCAAACAACCTCCATCAAAATTTTAAAAATCTTATAATGGGTTTATGGTTAATAGATTTTGATTCCATACAAGAATATAAAGACATTCAAAGAAATCAATGAATAGTGGGTTTATTTCAAAACGATTTTATCATAATGAATGTGAAGTTGAATTTTATGGTATGCTAGATGAAATAATTATGTTATGTTATCTGGGAAAAAATTATGTAATAATGTTTAAATGATATTGGTTTAATATCGGTTGAGGGTTGAGAGTTCATCCATGACATGGAGCTGTTGACATAAATATAACACTCTCCATGCATCAAATGAATTATTTTTTTGGAATGTCAATAACATAAAGTTTGTTATAAAAATTATTATGATGTTTTGGGAGATGTTAATTATTAGTGAAGTTTAATAAAAATTATATCTCATGAAAATTAGTTTCATTAAAATAAAAATGGTTTAGTGGAACTGAAATATATATAAAAAATTTGATAAAAATACCGAATTATATTTCTTACCTGATAAGATATAAATATTAATGATCAAATCCTCTAATTAATGGTTGATTATATTGATAATTTTGATAAATTTATAAAGTATGATAAAATTTATAGCTCTAAGGAATTTGATGATGCAGAAGACAAATAAGAAGACATTTCCATCGATGAATATGGTGAAAAGGATGGAGAATAATGTATCATATTCATATATTTATTAGTTTTTTATTTTTTATATTTTTGATAATAATTATTTATATGTAAAATTTTTTGTTTCATATGGATGGACCTAATGATCTATTATATTACTTTATTGTTCCAAGTAATTTTTAGTTTTTTTATATTTGATAGACGTATTAAGAAATATTTACATGTATGGATATTATATTCAGATTAGTATTTATTACTTTTTTTATCTAATATTTATATTAATAAATATTTAATGGTTAGATTATTATATTTTGGTAGTTATTTACATGTGATTATTATATTATGATATTTATTAGTTTTTTATATTTCATATATGTATAAAAATTTATTTCGAGGTATGATTATTATATTCTGGTATTTTTTATTTTATATATTTGATATTTGAATTAAAAATTTTGTAGAGGTAATATTATTTGTTTTTGATAACTGTAGATATTCCTAATGATTTTTTTCATTATATCACTGATGTAGGGCTTCACAATGATGAGCTTGATTAATCCAAATTTAAGGATGTTTCACCTATTAGGAGGAGGGACAACTATGCTCAATTGATGATATCATACCCTATTCTGTAAATTCTACAATATCTTTATTTTTATCCTCATTTTTTTGGGTATGATCAATTTTTTTAGGTTTTTATTTTATATTATTTTTAATCAATTTTGGTAATAACATTTTGATAATTTTTTTATTTCCATATTTTTCACATTTAACTATTTGGAATTCTGGTTTGATTCTCAGAAATTATTTTTCCGCACAATGGGTGTTGTGGGATAAGGTTCTCATTGTCGTTCATTAGAAGATATTCGATAATTATATTGATCTTTATTAAATAATAAATTTTATTTTATATTTATTTAATTTTTATCATGTTATTTTAAATTTTATTTTAGAATTCTTGGTCCCTGATTGATGATATACAAAGACATCATGTTTGGGAGACATGGGATTTTTGTATACATGAATATTTTCTTTAGTTTTGACACAACCTAATAAGGTGATCCATGGATAGAGCTTATGTAACTATTTTCAACCAATATTTCTTCTCTTGTTGACCTGACTATATCTCAGCAATGGTAATGGAATTATTGTTCTTCTATTAGATTTTTGAATCATTTAGGAGGAGGTCATCATCTAGGAGTCAAAACTAGGTGAGGTGGGAGGTTAAACATAGGGGTAGGATTTGTAAATTTATTATACATCGATGATATATAGAAATTAATATTATTTATTAATGTATATGTTCTTTAAATTTTAAATTTTTATCTTATTATATAGTCCTCTATTGACCCCTCTATTACAATGTTTTTATTTTACAAGAAGATGTACACATATCCCCAAACATGATAATTTGTCGGTAACAGACAACTCAAGGTTGTGTTTATTATTTTCATTAAAATTTAACTAATATTTAATTTATTACTTTTATAGTTTCAAATTATATTTGAATGAAAAACATGGGACTATGGTTTCTTATTCATGAGAGAGTCATGACAATAGAGAAGCTGACATCACATTCATGTGAGGCTTTTCCGAGGGGTCTTGGATATGAGTGACTTTTCATGGTGTTGAAAAATGTCTGGTGAATGGTATTGGTTCATTCCTGACAACAATTAGTTATTATCCTACATCTATGACGACATTGGTCAGCTCAATGGAATCTCTTATAAGGTTACCATTCTCATCTTCTTCACAGTACGAGAAGTGGTTGAGAGCTCAAGATGATATGATACAGTGGATACAGAAAAAGAGAGAGGGATGGAGGAGGAGCATGCGTAACATAATCATATATATGTGGAGATGTTGGAGTATATGTGGAAAATTATTCATATTGTTGGTATGGAGTTTCATCCCTCTAACCCTTCAAGTGATCCTCCTCCCCCTAATAGAAGTAGATACTCAGTTGTTTTTAGGAATTGTATATATTTTGGGATGAAAAACCTATCATTTGTGAAATGATGTAATAGTATAATAATTTTTTTTATATTTTTTCATTCTATTTAGGATTATAATTATATTGTTTTGTAATTTTATATTTTTTTAAAAAAATAGAAATTGTGACGGATTACTATGTCCCTTAAAATTGGGTTTTTATAAATATTATCTGAAATACTTATGATAAATTCAATGCATGTAATAAATATTAGTTATTTTTTATGGGCCATCACTGTTATATATTTAAAGATCCTATATGCTATTATTTCTGATGGTTGAAGCATCCATCCAAACTAATTATAATTTGCAACTAACCATTGAAAAAATCCATAATTACGATGATATTTTCTATGATGGTATATAAAAAATGGATTTCTATCCTAAAAGGTCATTAGAGATGGGAATACATCACTAATGTCCCATAGAAAATCTTAAATATTCGATAGTTTAAGTAAAACAATTTTTGTGCATCTATTCACTAAAACAATTAGTATATAAGAAGTTATTTCATGAAAATAACTCAATAATGAGGGCCTAAATGATCCCACACAAAGTACAACCACAAGTTCAATCAATTTAGATGAATTTATTTTCGAAAAATGTATCATCCTAGTGTGTGGGGTGGTGAACATCCTAGTGTGAATGATTTAAAATTAATGAATTAATAAATTCATTTATATATTATTATTAATTATAATAATGCTAATTTCATTTATTTGATGGTGTATTCACTAGTTATTTAATTATAAAATTTAATACAAGAACGAAATATTATTTTTAGAACAAACATTACACATTCATGGTTTATAATATAATTACAAGAGGTAATGATTCATGGTATTTTCCATATTTTATCAAATGATAATTTCACGATTTATTAGCGAGTGAGAAAATATTCATGATATGTGCAACAGGTTAAAGGGGCCATTAGGGAAAAAATTGAGTCTGTTTTCTAGTTTAGCATTCATATATACAAAAACATAATTTAGTGAAGATTAACCTAAATATATATATATATATTACACTAAAAATTCATCCATAAAATTCCTTGTATTAATTTGGAGTTATATCCACTTTACACTCATGTTTTATAGCGAGAAACCGAAAGAATAACATGATTTGATCAATCCTCCATTCTCAAAACGAGTGAATGTTCTTCTTGTGGTCAAGATTTAATTATAAGGTTCTTAAATATATCTTCCTAGTACATGGGAATTTAATATTAATGAAGAATAATTTTATCAATCATATGTGTATGGTCTATATAGAACCCATCACATATCCTTCATGCTACGATGATCTAACGATGAGAGAAGTATATAAGGATTATTGTTTTCCATGAGGTAAAATTATTTATTTTTTTTGAAAAATATTATTAATTTTACACAATCCATTCTGTGAATCAGATATTACAAATCATAATCCAGTTTCATAAGATAAATTTCATGAATTTTTTTTAAATTTTTAAATTATCATGCTTCCACAATATACCATGTACCTTTATGTTTTATCAAAGCAGACATGTAAAAATTTATTTCTATATTTCAATTAAAATATCTATAATTATGATAATTTTATATAATATAGCCTTAATAAAACAGATGAGAAATATGTCAGAGGTTGGAAGATCGAGTTATGTACATAAGAAAAGTGATAAATGTTTTTATTATAAAAATTTCAAAACAGAATAAGAAAATAGGGAATTGGTTCGAGTGTATTAAGAACACTATAGTATCCCTCGCCTAGTACACCTATATTGTGATTGAACCATAGTTCCACATACCTCAGTTATGTGTCCCTGTATTTTTTAGGATACTAAATAGTGGCGACTATCTAAGGTGTCATCATGGGGAGACTATACCATCTGACGTACATATTGTTAACCAACAGTGGAAGGAAATTAAAATTGAAAAAATGATAAAAAAAAATCAGTTTTTAAACTGATAACATATAATATGATATATTATGATGCATATATACATTTTCATGTGTCATAAAGAGGCTATCTAGATAAAAATTTGGTCGATCATATATAAATAAGACCAAAAGAACAAAAATAAAACCAATATAACAATGATGATCCACTCGATGTAGTCCAAAAATCAATCAATATCATGTCATTCATCTATTAAACATTTATTCAAAAATTTATTGGTCATATGTCCATTTTACATTCCTTTATCATGGGCCATAAATCCTACAGAATACTCCTAGGTCCCAGTCATGGGGTGAGTATAAACTTAGCCGGCCACTACCAATCGTGTCCATATATAATATCCACATGTATATAAGTGCATGTAATGTGAACCTTCATCAACCAAAAATAAAAATACCCTACTATATATAATACCCAACCTATTATGAATATGTTCCCTAGCTAATTTCCCTCTTTCAATTATGGGGTGACATACCCATAATTCGAATATGCCCCATGGGAGAATGTTTCATCACCCTCGTCTTATAAACAATTGGAGATATTCATAAATATGCTCACAGAATCATAGAGAATGATATGTCACTAAATACACAAACCATTTACCTTCCATATTATTTTTTGTATTAAAAATCCATGATAAATCCAATATACGAGGAGAATTCATCTCCCACCCATTGATAACAATCACCGACCAAATTTTTTGGGGAAAATATCAATGGAGTGTCCCACCTCTAGTATAAATATCAGCATCATCGCCTTAATAAACTCATCAATAGAGGACATCACTAAACATCATGTTGTCAAAACCACCCCATGGGTCCCTCTATGTGTACATGGACTCAATTACCCTATCCCCCTATAGTGATTGCCATCATATACATCTTGTAGATGTAATCCAAATTACCTCAATAACCCCGCCAATTGTTAATGATATATAACCCCACCACACACTACCATATCATACTACCACCCAAATATAAGAACGAAAAAATTGAAAAAACCATTATCCCTGAATTTCCAAAATATTCTTTGGGCTATTGATCACCACACAACACATCCACATTAAATCCATCAAACGAAATCACATAACCATTATCCATATCTTAGATAACCATTAAGGGACCTCCATGATTCATGAAGATCGCAACCAATCATGTTCATTTATATCCCCCACTATATCTCGTAAATCACAAATAACATAACAATAATATAATATCCAAGGCATCTAGGCACCACTTACTTAGAATTGGTATGAGTTTTCCAATTGAATTGCAATACAAAATTTGATTCAAGGAAGAAGAAATATGTAATCCATAGAAAAATACCTAAAATGGATATTTTATTTGAATCCCACAACAACAATAACAAATCCAAAAATTGATGAAAATGGAATTGGATCCATACCCATGACTAATCTATAAGATATATCACTCATTGAATGAAAAATAAATGAACGATGCCCTCCTTGTTTAAGAAGATATATACAAGAGGAGAGAGCGGATTTAGTATCTTCTATAATAGGATCAAAAATATGGTTTTCCTAATTTAATCAAAATTTAAACAATTAAATTAATAATTTTTTATTTAAATAAATTGATTGGGGAACTGAATACATAGTCCCTTTCCATTTGATATCGGGTTATAAGAAGTTACCCATCCTAATTCCCTCAAGTTATCTATGGACCAAATAGAGCCTCCCCACTTCTATTAGGAACACTAGGTACTCAATACCATTCCACAAGATACTTGGTGTAATTATAATTTTAAGAAAAATGTCCCACCTTAGGACCATCATTCTAAAAAAAACTCAAACCATCACATACGCCTCCATTTACTCAAACATGTTCAATTGCACCTGACCAGGATGAAATTAGTCTCAAATTACTTCTCCAAAACAACCATTCCATCACAACCTCCCCACTATAGAATAGCTCGTCCCTAAGTTGTCTCTAGTTACAAAATTTTCCAACATTATCTAAAAATGATATATCCCACTCATCACATCCCTAGATCATTGAAATGATTTTGAACACATAAATATTATAAAAATTAATCTAAACAATGGACTCAAAGAGATCAATTCCATTCACTACTACTCCCCACTAGAGGAATCAACAACCTTGTCATGCCAAACCTAATAAAAATTAAACAATGAAAATTTTGTACTCGAAAATACCCTAAAATAATGATTACTAACCATGAAACACACCATCATCACATATCATACCTATTTTCGAAACCTAAAACATTATATGGTTGATCCATATCACACATAATGCACACAGTACACCATTACCCATCCCAAATAAATAGAATATAAAACATTAAATACCTATTACCATAAATGTATCTTTTATATAATTCATAAATTCCTTCTCAATCACATTCAATGGACTCAAAACCCAACCCTTGGATGACTGACCTTTTAGAAGAGTCACAATAAAAAATTTCCACTTCCCCTATCACAGATCACCATTTCATCTTCCTTGAAATTATATTACAAACAAAATTAAAAAATACCTCCTTAAACTTCTTGTTTTCCTGTCATAGAAATCTATGTCCAATTAGATTCAAAGATCAAGATAAATAAATGATAATTAAGAAAAAAGACCCCAGATGTCCCATCTACTCATAAATCTTTACTTAAGAGGTTGGTCGCACTGTGTCAGAATATTGCCCTTTTTCCACATTGATAATTTCTGGAGGATAAAATTTTCTAATGGGGTAAATATCATCTCCTAATTTGATCACTCTATTAAGGATCTCTTTACCATTACATTCAACTACAAAAATACCCATTACTAGACTCACAGTACATTATGGTCTTACTAGGTACACATCCATCAATAAATATTTACTACGCTCTCAATTGTTAGTTCACCCCTATAGAAAATAATGTCAATCTAAAAATGTCCACTTATATCCTAATGGCATGCCAAAGTCCATCCTCAAATCAAATTTCCTTAAAAATATCATATAAAAATAATTTTGATGCATTGATAAACAAATCATTGAACTAATATTTGTAATCCAGGACTGATGTCTCCCTTTCATCAAATTAATAATCTGATGGGTATGGTCTTCTCTTAGAATTTCAAGGAAAATGTTTGGAAAGAAATTTTCATGAAATATTTCTATATAAGGAATCCTCATTAAATAATACATATTCTAGTATATATAAAAAAGGAATAATTTTTTGGAATTCGAAATGATATTTTTGGTTTAGAGTTTTCGGGAGAAATTTCATCACCCTTAAAAAAATAATTATTACATAACAATGTGGAAACTGTTACTTAGTATCCATTTTCCAAAAAAATAAAATTTTTTAAGACCTGATATGTTTTCTTTTTATGAAATATATTCCCTATTTTGTCCTTCAAATCATCATTATCCATACCCATCCTAAAAACCCAATGATAATTTATTTAAACATATTATTTCCACCAAAATCTCAGAAAGGTATATAAAAAATTGAAAGAAAACTTTTAGTCCATGGATACCCAATTTTTTTGATTTTTCAAATAATATTTGGGTTAATATAAATATTTTCTTACCTATGAAATCAACTTCTCAACCCCATGATTTTCATAAAACATTCCATAATAAATCATAAAGGAAAAAATAAACCTTATAATGGTTTTTTGTTATCATGAAAAATTTATGAGAACTTTTTATCAAATATATACTCTAGACCAATGATAAGTAAAAAATAATATTTTTAAATATAAACACATTATATTACCATTAAAAATAAAAATCTATCTATAAAAAATAAAAAAATAAAAAATAAATCATGTATCTAACTTGGGGAATAATTTTCATATTACTTTAACATATAGGGTAAACTTTGGAGTTTTAAATAGAATATCCATCATGGTTACAAATGGAATAACACTCACATTTTCCCTTGGAATAACCATTGTGGATAAACTTGGAACAACTCTCACTCTCATCTTCCAAACATAAATCATACCCAATATATTGGAGGGTTATCATAGACCGTCCCATTCTTAATTTGTAATGGAACCACATGTCATCATAAATAATTCCCAATAACTCTAATATAATTCGGACACAAAAAATATAGCATTAGAAAACAAATCCTTCCACCCATAAGAATTAATTTTCAGACATTGATATATCCAATTACTTTAAAACCCAATTTTAAATACTAAAATAATAAAAATAAATGTAATGGGTTTTTAATTTAAATAAATCATGGAATATTATGTTTTCAAATAATGGTTACAGTTGTGGGAAAATTCATTTTCACTATATTTGTAAAATTAGGACATTCCTTTTTCCTTTTTTGAATAAATTAAAAACATTATCTATAATATATGTAAAAATATTCATTTTAAAACATTTTAAATAAATTCAAAATTATACAATGAAATATCATATATAGTTTATTTATATCCACAATTTAAAAATATAGGGACAAGGAAGAAAATCATTTTGGAGGGGAACTTTAAAAATGATTTTTAAAAATAAAGTCTATTACCTAGAGCTTGAATCATCGTGTACATTATTTATCTTATAGAATAATAAACTTTAGTTAATTTTTTGACTTAATAAAAACCGTTTTAATATTTTTTATTTCTTTTATCGTGTTATAATTAAATACATAATCGATTAAGTTCATGTAATATATTTTAAAAATATTCGGATCATATGTCCAAAATGACATGGGTATGTAGAATATGATAAAAGTGTCCATTATTACATCATCTATAGAATTAAAATAATTAAATAATTTTATTTTTATACATAAATTAATATTTTAAAACCAATAATTATGGATGGTTATGAAAAATGATCTATATTACAATCATTGGGAAAATAGTCGTATGTGTGTATGAGTAACATTTCTACTTTTGAACGATCATTATGGAAAAAAAATAAATTATTATTTCACCTTAAAAGAATTAAAATTATATCATAAATATAAACTAATTTATTCAAAAATACATATATATTATCCATATGATGTGGTGATGAAAAATGAATCACATCGCTTTGTGGAGGTGGTGGTCCACATGTACAAGCAAACACCATTATCAACTTTAAAGAGATATAAATGTAAGAAATTAGATAATATATTATCTTTTAATAATGATAAATATTAAATTAATATGATAGTTAAACATTAATTATTATATTATAACTAATAATGAGAGGCCTTGGTGGAAAATTAATTATAACAGTTTGAGAGGTGATAGTTCACCATACACATGAATGATGTTTTTATAATCCATTTGATGGAATATGAGATGGATATATGTTATTAAATTAACATAAAAACATATTAAAATATTTAATACACTATTGGTTACACAATAACTGATAAAGAATATTTCAGGGATGTAGAATAAGAATTAAAACTAAAATATTCGGTTAATGTCCATATCACTTTTAAGGAAAACCTACTTTGGTTTGCACCTTAAGACTGATAAGGTTAGTCCTATACCCAATATAGGACCTCTAGAATATGGTAATAGATTATAGGAAGGTATTTTAGTAATTTTATTTTAAACCAAATGAATTTAGATATGTGAAAAAATAGAATAAGAGGCTTCTTTCTATAAGACAGCATAAGGGAACTCTTTGAATTTCATAAAGTATAAAGTTAATATAAAATAATTATTCAAATAAAAATGATAAAGATTGATTATATTAAAATAATAGATGGGTATTAGTCAAAATAATTTCATGAAATAAATTTTTTTCATTTTTATATAACATTTTTATGCCTATATTTTTGTTTTAACCCACTAATAAAAATTTTGACAATTACAATTGTATAACATATTTTACTCATTTGGGGTCAATAAATATATTATAAAAATAAAAAATTAGACCATAAATGAAACATATTTAATATTTCAACCATATCACAATAACATTGAATAAAATGGGAATTTTTGGAGTTTTAAATCATTTACTAGAGTATTATTTATTATTAAATAACCTTAATTTCAATTTTCAAACTAGTCATTTAATTTGAATTTTAAATCTAAAAGATAAAAATGGAATTCAAATATAGTGAATTGAAAAATTTATAATATGTAATATTTATCTAAAAAGATGTTAAATAGTAATTAATTCATTTCATAATACTTTCATCTTTTTTAATATCATTTTTTTATTTTTCTATTAATTGAATAAATAATTTAATGGTGTTGTATATAAATTTATTAAAATTATTTCACCACTAAAAATTAGAAATAAATTACCATCATAAATAAAAAAATATTGATTATTAAAATTTATAACCAAAAATACACTTATTTGACCTTACATGAAAATTTAAATATAATAAAATAAAGAGAATGTCATTTTTTTGAATTTTCATTACATAAAATATAATAAATATCAAAATCAGGCCCATTTGAAAAAAATGTTATATATTCAAATTTTGAATGACTATGGAAAAATATACACATCAAATAAAATTAAGGAAAGTATTAGGGTTACTTTATATTTTATTTCATATCATATTTAACATAAACTAACTCATTTTACCTTTTTCGTGGTTATAAAATTTACTACAATTATAATTCGTTATGATTAAAACTAGAAGGTAAATATCTAAAAAATTTAGGCCAACTGATTATAAATATGGAATAAATTATTCACGCCTTAAAAATATATTTTTTGGAATATTATTTAAAATTTAACATGAAAAATGTGATAGAAATTAGTTTTTCAGATGAATTCCCTTTCAATTAAATAAATTGTTTATACTAAATTCAAGAGTAAAATTAGTTATAAAACCATTATTAGATTATGCGTAATAAAAATGAACAAATAAAATTTTAATTCTGTTATATAATTTAATTTTACTTTATAAACACTTTAAAAGAAAATATAATTTTCAATAAAAATTCTTACTTTTCACAATTCATTTAAAAATCAAACTTTTCCAGAAAATATAATAATATCACCATAATAAAAAATTTATATCATTATGGCAAAAATGATATCAATTTTTTCATATAATATTTCTTAAATTTTCATAAATTAATTATAATACCACCCAAAAACGTTATTAAATACCATTTCTGAGGAAAATGTATTTTTGTTGAATAAATTGTCATTTCTAAAAATTGTTTTCTTATTTACTAAGAATTAATCAATAAATTTTTATTGATTATAAAAATAATAGATATATATATTCATATTATCTTATTAATACCCTTAAATTAAATGGCTAGTGTATAACGATAATATTTACATAATAATACTTTATAGTTCATTTAACCTCAATGTTGCATATCGAACACATTATTGAAAAAAAATTCCTCTTTTAAAATATCAGGGTGTTAAATTCTCTACATTTAACAAAATTTATCCTCGCAATTAGAACTTTATCTCAATAGTTTAGGTTTATCATTTGTAAAATACCCTTGTCGAAACCTAACATCATAAAAATGGTTAATAAAACTTCCTCTATAAAATAGGGAAAGGGAAATAAAAATACCATATCGAGTATCACATTACTATGTTTATAAGTAGAAAAACATTAGTGGGATATGAAAATATTGACATGGAATAAAATTATTATTTATAAACAATGATAAATACTGATAGAGATCTTTTATTATAATAAAGTGAGTGATCATGAGGATGTAAACAACAATAAAATCTTATAAACCAATAAGGATAGAAAAATACTATCAATTCTTTAGAAATGAAAGTAATAGGATAATTTTTTTTTCAAGATACATTTCCCAATTTTGAAGAATTCTATTACCATATAAACTAATAAAATAAGGAAATATTCTTACATGATAAGTATAATTTAATCCTTTTATAAATTTGCACCATAATATCATCTTTTTCTCTAAAAGATGAGTATTCAAGATGAATTTTTATGACTAAGGCACTAAAATCATCTAACATCAAATAATATATGTCAAAAAAAGGATAAATATAAATTTCTCATTTCTGTATAAATTAACCAAAACAAAATGATTTGCATAAGGTAAGTTAATAAACAAAATGAATAATCTTTCATTGAAAAAATTAATACATTTATCTCTAAAAGTAAACAATATCACTAAATGTTCAACATAGATCATTTAATAAATAACTATCCTTAAATTTAATCAAAAATATTCCTAACTAATATTGAAACCCAAAAATCAGAATTATTTTTTCATAATTTCTTCCAAGATTAATTTGACATTTTTCTCTCATTAACATTATTCAGTCATAAATTCATTTAACCAAAAATTAGAATACCATAATCATATAATCTCTAAAATAAGATAATAATTACCACATATAACACAAATAAACAAAATTATTCAAAAATAAAATTCAACATAGTCTCCTCAAATAAAAGCCTAAAATATTTTATTTACCTTCATCCTATAATGATCCCCAGTATACGAAAATTCTTCAAAAATAACATAAACCAATTAATCACCAAATCAATTCTCAATACCATGGTTGTATATATGATTTTACTTATGTTACCAATATCAAATTAATATTTTTTTTCAAAGTCGATTGGATAATTTCATGATAACTAGGAAATCATGTAGGCTAGTGGTTTTCATTTCACCCTTTTCTCCCTTCGATTTCATATTCACGCCAAACAGCCTATCGAGATGTGATGAGTTGTCACCTAACCAATGAGTGTTATTTTTTAAGAAAACTATTCTAATATAATTATTATATTGATCTGAAATATATGATGAACTTCCAAATAAAAAACATACTTAATCATGAAATATCTTTTTAAAATCTAAGGTATTCTATATATTTCATTTTTTTACAATGTAAGATAATATTGATTGATTATAATTTCATTACCGTCAATCACATTTTATCCCAATGATTTATTTATCCCATTATCATATATCCTTAAAGGATTTAATACAATGAAATTCACCTATTTCCAATATCAGTTTTCAAAGTTATCAATTTTTTTTAATATATGTTCTAAAATTTTGAAAAAGAACTTCTATAGAATAATCCTTAAGTGTTTCATGATTCTAATAATATTTAGAATATATCATGTGGTCATTGACTAATGCATGCTTCATTCAAATTTCTTCTTAAACCTTGGTTTTGTCATCATATTTTTTAATACTTTATTACTATAAATAAATATGTGATTTATGGTTCATCAATATTAACTCAATCAGGTTTTATACATAGAAAATAATTAAATATTACATACCTTAATTCCACACATTAGGGTCTTACGTTATACTATTGATATAACCTTTATCTTATATCATGGTGTCCATATATCAAAAAAAATAAATAGTATATTTTTTTGTGGTATTTCCCTTTATTAATGGCATGAATTAATTGATTTTTTAAATCAAATAAAATAAATACCACGATCCTTATAAATTTTGAAGAAAATAAAAGGTGTTGGATAGATCTAATAATTTATTACAAGTTATTTGTATGTCCAAAAATAGTTTAAAAAAATTTGAACAATATTTTACCATAAAAATGATGATTAAATCATCTATAAGGTATTAGATGGTTTTGTGACATTTTTCCTATCCTCTTGATAAAAAACATTTAATCTATAGATAAAATCATTATTAAAAAATGAAATTTATTATTGTTTGTTAAAATGGAAATTTTACTTATGGAGACAGTACATATAGAAAATCTATAATTTTGTAACATTAAAATCCTTATACCAATGTTTAATATCCTTTTATATTCAATATCCAAAAATAAAAAAATTTATATATAAAATATTAACCCCTAAGTTAATATTAGAATAGTATTTTATGATTCCAAACCAACATATTAACCCCTGAATTGTTATATGTATTTTAATTATTCACTTCTAGGAACAATATCATAACAACAAAATTTATCTAATCCTTTTCTCTAATACCAACTATAAGGACATAACCCTAAACAATATGTATTCTTGTATTTTTAAATAATAATTATTATTCATTTTTTCTAGAATATCTTTTAGTTTTTTATTTTTAAATAATTAGTTCATCGCCCCTATATAAAAAATATTACATTAAAAAGTGGAAACATATAATTAGTATCCATTTTCCCATAAAACCAAACATTTAATTTATAAAATGTTTTATTTTCATGAAATATCTTCAAAATATTCATCTTTACCACATACTTGTCACTAATCATCCTTAAAACCCTATGAAAAGACATTTTAAATTGTCATATGAGCACAAAAATCATAGTAAGGGACGTAATAAGAAATAAATAATTTAATTGAACCCTAGATACTCATATAAGTTTTCCACATTAGAATAATCTTTAGGCTAAAAATAAATATTTTATTACCCAAGATATCATCTTTTTCTTCAATTGTTTAAATTAAAAATTTAATGAGAATTATTAAAGGAAGAAAATAATTCTAATATATCTTTTAATTAAATCATGATAAATTCATGAATTTTGATAACAAAGTTATATTTTTCAACCATGATTAGTAGAAAATACTTTTCTTTAAACATAAACTTGTTATATTACCTTATTAAAAATTAATATGTTTTCGAAACCCACATCAAGCATAAATAAATCATAGAGTTGTATTGAGAAATAATTTTCATATTAATCTTATATATAGAGTATTTTTCATTGTTACAAATGGAAAAGTACTCATAGATATACATAAAATAACCTCCATAGTTACACTTGGAATGACCACTAAGTATTCACTTGGAATAAACCTCACAATAAACTTCCAAACATAAATCATACCCAATGAATTTGAGGGATATCATGGACCCACCTTTACATGGTTTATAACAGAACCACCTGTCATCATGAAATTTTCCCATAAACCATAACATAATCACATCACATAAAATCTGACATCAGAAAAAACATCTTTACACACATAAGAAATCAGATTCAGATATTGATATATCAGCTTCTATTAAAACACAATTTTAAAAACAAATATTACAAAATAAAAATAAAGGTTTATTTTCTATGAAGAAAACATGGAATATTAAAAATGAATTCTAACATAAAATAATGTTTATGTATGTGGGAAAATTCTCTGTCACCATATGTCTTATAATAGAACATTTCTTTTGCCTTTTGTTATGAACTTATACAAAAATTATATAAAAATGAAATAATATTTCTTTTGAAAAAAAAATTATGGAATGAAATTATAGTAATAAAATTTACATAATAATTATTTTATGCCTATAAAATAAAAACCAAAATATATATGTGGAAGAAAAAGAGTTGTAAGGTAATATTTAAAAGAGTATTTCTTAAAAGAATGTCCCTTGCCTCGATTTTGACTCATCTCGTACATTATTTACCTACCTATATAATCAACCTAGGTTATTTGTTTAATTTAATAATAACATTTTTAATTTTTTTATTCATTTTAACTTGTTAAGATTAATTTCATAATGAATTTAGTTCATTTCATATGTTTTGACTTTATTCTGCTCAAATGTCCAAAATGTCATCCATAGGTTGAATTTACTAAAAAAATGTCTCTATTATGTCATATATGGAATAGTAAAAATTAAATAACTTCCATTTTAATATATAAGTATCAATTTTAAAAACAATCATGAAACACTGTTATGAAAAAAGAACTATGTTACAATCATGGAGAAGGTAGGTTGTACGTATGTATGAGTATAGTTTCCATTTTTTAGTGATCATATTACAATAAAGGAAAGTATTATTGTATATTTATATAATTATAATTATATCATAAATATAAAATTTTTTCATTAAATACACTTATATATCATCTATGTGACATGGTGATGGAAAAATAATCACATCGCTTTTTGATGGTGGTAGTCCACACATACGCACAAACAATGTTATAATATTTCATTGGATTGAAAGGTAAGAAATTGGATGATATAATGTATATTTATAATTATAATCCTATCCTAATATCATAAAAAAATTTATTCCATCACTATAACCATCCGTGAGAGGTGTTGATGGAAAATCAGTTACATCGGTTCGTGCGGCGGTAGACTATTACACGCATGAATGACATTTTCATATCCTAATAGATGGAAGAGGATATAGAAATAAATTATCCCATTAAAATAAAAACATATAGGTATAAACATTTATTGGTTTCATTATAACTTCATGTTTTAAGAATATTTTAAGGATGTATAAGTATAAATAAAACCGAAATATTCTGTAAAAATCAATATCACTTCTTCAGAAATCTTCCTCTACATTCCACCTTAATACCAATAAAATTGGTATTCTGAAAAAAATAAGTCCCCTGAAATGTAGTGTCAGATTATTGTAATTGATTTTAAATGTTCTAGGCTGATATAGAAGGAAATTTAATTGTTAAGGAAAGAGAATAATATGTCTTCGTTTATAATATAGGGGAGGCGCTCTCTTGGAATATTTGAAATTATTACATTAATATAAATTAATTTTCAAATTAAAAATGATCAAAATTTATAATATTATTTTATTATATGGGTATTATTATACATAATTTTAACCAACAAATTTTTTAATATTTCATATTATATTTTAACCCTTATCATTTTATTTTAACCCCCATTAACCCTTTTGACAATTATGGAGATATTAGCGAATTTACAATTTATGGGTGAAGAATGTAACTATAAAAGAAACATTGAACCATAAATGGAACATGGTTGATATTTTTACCTATTTACATATTAATTTTATGATATTTTGGTTTTTTTATTTTTAAATAATTTAATAAATTATTATTTTTTATAAAATGAAATTAATGTATATTTTTTAACTATTCATTTTATTTAACTCTTAAAAATATAATAACATATATTAATTCTAAAATAATAAATTAAAGACTATATAATATTTTATTTTTATCAAATTTTTTTTTTCTAAAATACTAATTCATTTAAGTCATATAACTTTTAACATTTTCAAAATCAATTTTTTACATTTCTATTAAATAAATAAATATTGTATCGACATTGCGTATGTATTTAAGGTTATTATTTCATCAAAATAAATTATAAATAAATTATAATTATAAATAAATATCATTTATCATTAAAATTAATATTTATAACCGAACATACTTTCCTTTTGTCCCTATTTCACAAATTTAATGATAATAAAATAAAGAGAATTATATTTTTTTTACTTTTTTTACATAAAATATAATAATGTTAAAAATCAAGTACATATACAAAAAATATATATATTATTATCTTGGAATGTTATTGAAAAAATATTCCCATAAATAAAATTGAGTTAAATTTGAATGGTATCTTTTAGATTTTTTCACATTATTTTTATGCTTTATTAACCCATTTTACATTTACCGTGAATTTTTTTTAATACTATTTTTATTAATAATTACTAATAATAAAAGGGGAATATTTAATAAATTTGAACCACATGATTAGACATATAAAGTCCATTTTTAGGTTTTAAATCAAATAAGATGTGGAATTTAATTAAAAATTATCCTACATAACGTGATAAAAAAAATCTGAAAACCATGTTTATTTAAGTACAAATTTTTTTAATACTAAATTAATGATTAAAATTAATTCCATATTATATAATTGGATTATTTTTAATAAAATAAAACTAATTAAATTTTAAAACTAATAAAAAAATATATTTTTAATTAATAAATACTTTAAAAGAAAATATAATTAAAAAAAATAAGTTCTTCACTTTTCATTAAAAAAATTAGAAAAATATCAAAATTTTACCATAATATAATCTTTACATTATTCTTTAAAAATGATATGCTTTTTTCAAATAAAATTTCTATATGTTTTGTAAATCCAGTATAATATTTTTTCTCTATAAATCAATAAATTCAATTTTTGAAGAAAATGTATCTTTGAAGAATAAAATGTATTTTATTAAAATTGAATGATTATTTCCAAATAATTAACCATTAAATTTTTATTGATTATGACATTTATATATATTTCATAATTATTTTAATCGTATTCATACATTCCAATCTAATAACTAGGTTATGGGAGTAATATTTATATAAAAATATTTTGTGACACATTTAATATTGGTTTTACATGTTGTACATGCTATTGAACATAATATACTTGTTTTAATATATTAAGGTATTACATTCTTATTCATCCACTCTTGTCTACCAACCAACACCTATATGTCATAATAGTATTGTTTTGGTCCACAGAGCATGTATAACATAAACTTCACCATCTTCCCCATAGGTGTTTAAATTTTATCAAAGATGGTCTATGCTAAATCAAACTATAATTCAGATTCCCAAAGCCCAACCTCTACCAAAAACAATGGTGTATTCGTAGCATAAAACCTCCTTGTCAAACACTCCATAGTTGGATCAACTCTATGATTGCCTCAGTAAATACTCTAGATAAACCATATCAGACTCTACCTCAATTGATCATTAAATAGTCATAATGGCTCAACTAGTTATGACTTCCCTGAATACAATAGAAAGACTAGTTGTGAGTCATTCACATCACATACATTGGGGGAAAAACTATTATACATATTAATGTGACTAAAAATATTCCCTCAGTGTTCCCAAAAAGTATATTCCTTTGTGTATGCTCATCTTTTCCCTCATAGAACCCTAATGGTGGTCACAAAGGTGGTATATCACTGGAAACCAAATAGCATGTTCGATACATATATTACTACCAAGATACAATGAATATAAAATGATATAACAGGAAGTATATCCCACTATCCCATAAACTTTCATATCCATAGTAGATATAATACTATAAAACCTTACAGTTCTGGTTACACATTTTAGGGCTGGGTACCATACACACACAACACAAATTCCGGATCTACATACCCTGTGATACCAAGAATCAATGTACTTAGTTTAGTTAAGAATATTTCCACTAAGAATCTATATAGAAAAAAAGACAATTATTTTGGAAATTTTTAACTGTGAAACTATTTTCCTATAAATATATAAGTATTCACATAGAAGAATATGCATGTCATGTGATCCCTACGTTCCCGGTATGTTTCATGATCACACACACCCTTTTTACTCTATAGGCCAAGAGTTTAATCATAATCTAAGTAACTATCATAATACACATCATTTTCATAAATTACCAATTGGTAAAAGTCAAAACCTATAGAAATATCTCTAAAACTGGTAACAAATCTATCACTTAAATAGGGGTTAGAAACTCAACAATATAAGGTGATTTTTTGAGTCCCTTGCATCCTAAACCTATAACTAATATACCCAAATAATGAAATAAAAACCCTCTTGGAACTATTTTTATCCATCAGGTCCCTCCAATACCTTGATCAACCCTGTTATGATATAAAATTGTACGCTCCAAACTGTGTTTAACCTCCACCATGACAAAATTAGAGTTCTATATAACAAATTTTCTCTTTCCCATATGATATAAGCTACTAAATAGAAATCGGGTTCTAAGGTATGATGATGGAAGACTATACTCTCTTATATAAATACAAATTAAAAACAATGGATGAAAAAAATATAAAATTATAAACAATAAAATACTATTATTATAGATATAAAATATAACATTCTATATCATAATAAAAATCGACAATGTCTTACGACTCATACATAGGCTATTTAGATCTGTAACCCCCCATGTTTTTATGAAATATAATTTTTTCACCATAAACATTATATTTGAAATATTTTGTGTTAATCACAAAAATACTATTAGTTTCTATAACCTTGAAAACTATGTTTATCTTTCATTACATTAAAAATTGAGTTTTTTAGGAATTACATGAAACACTGAGCATAACATGAAATACATGCAACACTGAGTTTAAATGAAACATAACATGTTATTAAAATATTATTATTTAATATAATAGTTATAACCCAGCTGTTGAAAGGGAGGGTATGAATAGGATTTCGAAAATTATGAAAATATAGAGTTCACAAATATAAATAAAATTTATTCTTTGGTGACCAATTAATTAAAAATGATAATAAAAAATATTTTTAAATAAACAAAATGATGTTTTGAATAAATATTTTTATGGAAACAAACACATTTAACCAAAAAATATTAAAAAATACAATTTTTGTGAATTATTTTAATAAAATGGGAAATTATTTATTAAATAAACTCATTAACATTCATCTTATGTTTTTTCTATAATTAATATAATAATAAATACAATTTTACTTTTATAACTGTATTTTTCATAATATAAGAATTTTTGTCACCTTTTTCCCACTTATAATAGAAATATTTCTTTGAAATATTTTGAAATTTATTTGAAACAATAAAAATAATTTTTTAAAACATCATAAGAAATTATCTTATGGGGATTTGATTATAATTTTCTAAAAAGATTAATTTTTTGAGGAATAGTGAAAAATACTAAATTTGTTTTATTGAAAACAAATTTTAATTTTAATTATATATAAAGTTACATTATATTTTAAATTGGTTTTAAATATATATTAATTTAATAATATATCTATTGATAAAATTTAGTTTATTTTAGTCAATATAGTATTTAAATGGGATATAGATACTTTTTAAACTTTTAAACAATTTCTCATTGAAAACCCACTTTTGGGTCACATATTCCAGTTTAATTTTAAATAAATATTTCCCACATATGTGAATGGAATATGTTAAAATGGATTTAATACTTTTAATATCAATAATTTATATTATTTAATAAGTTAAAATTTATTTTTTTCCAAAAATTAATTGTGAATCGAGTACAAATTATTTTTCTAGTCTAAGGTAAAAAGGGGTTTACCAAGGGGTTAAACTAAACAGATAAGGGTCTAACCTGACACAAAACATATTAAACACCCTTTTTTAGAAATATTATTAAATTAAAATGACTATTATATGAGTTTTATTTATTTTTTATCATTTGGAATGTAAAAAACATGGGTACGCAATTTATTTTTATAAACATATAAGTGTGGCACTCACCTCACTTATAAAAGGCCAATCTTTCTCCTCTCCTCTTCACACCTTCACACCCATTTATATCTAAGAAAAAAACCAATAATTACTTCCAAAACTCCCTAATATCTTCATATAATACTTATTTGGTAAATAAATCCATCCTAGGAAGGATGTTATTGCAAACCTAATGAGGATACCCAAAGAAGATGTAATGTTCATCAATGAGTATTTTTATTTTATTTAAAACCCCTCAACATTGAATTAATATTATAGAATTATGATCTATTAAATTAGTATATTATAACTACTGGGATTTTTTATGTCATGTTAAGGACTAAAAAACATCTTCACTTTCAAAAAATGGGTTACAAATTCATCATCTGTGTGTACGACAAACCACTGCCTCACGAATAAATGTCAATTGTTTTCCCATTAAAGCATATCATAGTTGGATTTGATGATGTATGTGAAGTATATAAATAATATTTATAACAAAATAATTTCTTTTTATTATGTATAAATTATATTGTTTTACTTTTTATTCCATAAAGGATATTATATCGTCTTTCATTTATACAGGGGACTACTGCCAAGCAAAGCGATGTGATTTGTTTTCACTAACAATTAACATGGAAGGTAATAAAAATATTTTTGATAAATATATGTGAAATAATTGAAATAATATTATATTTATTAAATTTTTATAATTATTTAAGGATAATATATAATTTTTTTTCTTACCTTTTTACCCCCTGAAATATGATAACATCATTCATGTACGTGTGGACTACCACCTTCACTAAGCGATGTGACTCTCTTTTAACAACAAAAAAAATTGATGATATTTATATGTAAATTTAAATATATAATATAATATTTATAATATTATATTATTTTTTAGAGATAAATATTACATACATCCTTTCTATAATTATCATTGAGAAATTTAACTGTTACTCATGCGTATATACGACTTACTATCTCTATGATTGTAATGTATTTCATTGTTCAAAAAAATATTTAATGATAGGTATGAAAACAATAATTGATGTCTAAATTTGATAATTATGTAATAATTTTTATTTTTGAGATTATTTGACCATGAGCAATGTAAGATTACCAAAAATATCAAATCAAAACATATTTAAAAAATGAGGCTTTTATTACCTGAAATGTGAATTCAACATGGGATTGTAAATAAATTGGTAATAATAATAAATAAGTAAATAATATATTTTTAATATATATAATTATGGTTAATTAATATATTTATAATAAAATATATTTATTATACAATATGTTTGAACTTTCATGATAAAATTCAAGACTTAAGGTAAGGGATTTCGAGTCTCTTTTTTATTTCTTGGAGACATATAAATAGTCACCACATTATTATTTAAGTGGTTAATATATATCCCATGAATTTATTTAATGATAATTATCAATAAAATTATGGGAATTTTCATATCCATTTTAGGATCTCTTTGTCATGCGTTTAATCTTCCAAAGTTACCAAATCAATAAGAGAATTTTGTCTCAATTTTCCTCCCTTAAAACATATGTAATATTATGCTCCTATTATATTATGAAATGTGTATATACATGCCCTTTTAAATTTAATATCATGAAATTATTTATCCTCATGGTATTTTTAGTTTCATATTATGTTATTACTTCATGGGTATAAGGATTTAATGTTTCCAAAGTGGAAAATAATTTATGTTACAATGTCATCATTTATCGAGATTATTTAAGAATATGATTCTGATGATGAAATCTTATGATCCATAAATAAATAATCCCAATGAATGGTTATTAATTATTTTTTTATTAATGGTATAATTTTTCCACTCATTGGAACATAAGATAATTGGGGAAATGTTTTTTAAAAAATTTGACATTATTTCTCACTTCCGTTGGAAATCCATTTTCTCCAAAATCCATGTCCTATAAAAATATCGAAAATGTTTTTAAAAATTTTGAAATTGTTTTTAATGAAAATTTTACCCATGTTTTAATGTTTACAAAAAAATTAAAAGGACTATTCATGTCATTTTCCAGACAATTCCCATTTTTCTTTTACCAAAAATGTGAAATGAATATTTTTTGTAATGTGTAAGACATGTATGGAATTTTTAGTTATATTAACCTAAAAATTTTTTATATCTTAATTTATAGGTTTGGAAGGTTTATTTTAAAATTAATGGATATTCAAAATGTTTTATTTTTTTAGAAATTCTTTTTCTTCAAATATGATTTTAGATTTTCTTCATGAAATGTTTCGAATGATTTTAAAGATTCCATTATAATATTTAAGGTTTTTTTCAAGGAAAATTATTTTCAATATTTTTTATGTTGTAATTTTTTTCAAATATATTTTCCTCAAAAAAATTTAAATGATTTTAATGATTCCTTTATAAATTTTCATGTTTATTTTAAAATAAAATTACTTATAAAAGGTTTTATGTTTAAAAAAGTGATATCAAAGGAAAATTTATCTTCCCCATGAAATATTTTATGTGATTCATCAATCAAAATAATTTTACATTTAAGTTGAAATCCATTGAGATAACTTATTATTTACTAGGGAGATGAACCAAAAATACCATTCTTTTAATTTCTATGAATGTCTTGTGTAGATAAGATATTTATCAAACCCATTTCTCATCCATGGGTTATAGTATGAAAAAATTCTTATGAGAACCATTTATTTCTTCACGGGTTATAATTTTCTGAGATGATAAAATGATTATGAAACATAACTATTTTCTATAGGTTATGAAATAATGAAATGTTTATAAAACACATTTCATTTCCTAGGTTATGATAGGAATGAAAATTTTCTAATATTATGGAATACATATATATGATTTTCATTGTGTGATGGGTGGGACCTATATCACCCTTCAATGTATTGGGTAAATATTCATATCTCAGGATATATGTAGTCATTAAATTTGGAGTGATCCTGGTAAATTAAGGTTTTTTGTCTGCTTTGATGGTCTTAGGATAGGACCTTGACTACAATGATGGTTTGGTGATTCAAACCAATACACTAGCATAACCTTGGATGCACACACTGAATAATATAGAAATTATTCTCTTTGATTTTATATTTTTCAAAAATCTAGGTCTTATGACAATATTATTATCTCATGGTTAATGTTCTTTGATTCCCTAATGATTCATGTCTTATGAACTGCCAATATTTATTATATGACTCAATATTATAATTTTTCATAATATATGTTTGTTTTTAAATTTTTATGCTCATGTAATCATACCCATATGTTCATGTTATGATTATGAATCTCCATTACATACCCTTACCAAACATTTTAGCTCACCCATTCTTATTTTTCCATTCCCTGGGTTATGAAGAAATGTATTACGTATGATAATTCTATGAAGGGTCATAATTAAGAAGATCATAGTAAGAGATAATTTAGTCCACCAATGGACCAATTGATTTTGATTCCATGCTTCTAATGTCACTAGACTATTATGGTACTTAGGCATGTTCTTGTGTAATATTATTAATATTCATTAAAATGATATAATATCTATGTATGATAAGTCTCGGTCCCTATAGTTGGTATCAGAGAAATGGATTTGGTATCCTTTGGAATATATTATGAGAATACTTTAGTGAATTACATAGAGATATCTCTAAGGATATTTCTAGGTATTTCTATAAGGATATGATAAAAGAGTAGTCAATGTGTAGCAAAATGTCCTCGAATTTTAGTAAACGATTGAGAAAGTGGATTTTAAGAAATTAAACACATATCTAGATACTACAAGTGGATTTTCATTTTGAAAATCAGTATTTAAGGGTAATAACATTTAATAGGGAAAATTGAGCTAGAAATGATCATCCCCTGGTGTATGATAACGGGTTTTTTCACACATTCTTTGACACTCATGGGGGATATGCCTTAGAAATCCACAAAATCATCACAAACCATCATGAAGAGTCTAAATTGATAATGATATGGGATGACCTAGGATAATACTATAGTTTAATATATTTAAAAGTATGTTTCATTATTTAGACATACCATATATTAATTTTAATGATTATGTTTTTTACACTATTATGAGTGTGAAAATCTGACCTAGATACCATCTAAAACTTCTATACAACTAAAATTTCCACATACCCGAAGGGAAATCCTAATCCCTATGTGTTTGATTCTAGCACATAGGAATCAATAAAAAAGAGGGAATAGTTTATCCCAAAAATTACGTAGATAACATGATATATATACATATCCATAATGAAATAGTGGATGAATTGAGGAATAATTATATCATAATAGATAGAGAACCATGGAAGTGATACAACTGAAAATGTTGAAAAAATATCCTATTGGAAAGTCCAATGAGAAAGGGTGAAAAAAACTAAACCAAGAACTCAAACAACATACATGTAATATCATGGGAAAATCCCACCATCATACCACCGACAACCAAAACCCAACTGAACTAAAACCTATCCACCTCACTACGGTGCATTTCCATTCCATGTATCAAAAGATATAACAAGTTCTACAAAACACTGATGGTATTGATAAGGTTTCAGCTAATAGTAACATTAGGATCACAAACATATGTTCCATATCAAGTATATGTATAATAATATAGGCATATTCAATTTGGGAGAAAACAAGGAATGATAAATATTTTAGAGGTTTTGTATCAAAATCATGAAAAACATTTATTTTCCCCCATTTCACATTTCCCAATGAAATAGGTAAAAAACTACTTCAAATCATTATTCATATATCAAAGATATCATTTAAAATCAATGAAGGTATCACAACACATATATAGCCAATGGAAGTTACAAAAAAATATTACAAGCTATTGAATATGTAAAATATTGCCAAGGATCACTCTATGCCATGATAAAAAACTAATCATACAATAACCAATGACTAAAGAATAATCATATCCTTATAACACAAGCCTAAGTAGTAGAGAAACACCTGAAAAAATAATCCCCCAACAATGTAAATATCAATTCCCTAGATTAATGGTCCATGATAATAGAAGAAAACTCCTTGTTTAAACCCCCTGATAACACATGGATGGTTTCCATATGATAATCATTCCACCTAAGTACCCAAGTATTCCCATGTGATATCATTTCCAAAAAATATCATAAATACCATTCATTAAAAAAAATTCATAATTCGTTTCACAATGTTTTGAAAACAAATTTTCATCTTCCAAAATACTGAAAAACATATTTTATCAAAAAAACTGTTTCCAAAAACACAAATAAATTATTCCAATGCAATTATAAAAGAATTTGTAAAACCCAAAGAAATACAGTTCATCTAACAGAGGATAGATATGGAACCAACTACCAAAAACCTAGGTTACTAAAAACAACAATGGGATCCACCATAAGAAATAACAAAATTGCAATGATAGAGGCCCTATAATCAATCCTTACATCTCTTATAATTTATTCAACAAAAAAAGATGGTTTAATTTATAGATCTTTACAAACCTCAAATATTGAACACCCCCAGATTGCAACCAACAAAAGACCATCCAATATAGGAAGATCGCATAATGGATCTACTAGAAAATGTGGATTACCATTACAAATCATCAAATAATCTAATTCAACACAGTATTCCAACTATGATAAAATGAAAATAAGTATAATAAGTATTATCTTACTAAGAGAGACACTGCTCAAATCCATGATTATCAAACACCGAATGAATCAATTCAGAAGTAGAATATGTCCCCAAAATCTCTAAGGAGGCACACAAGGTTGAGATAAATGTGGTTTCACATCGAATAAATAAGCAATCACTCATACAATGCACTAAAAAACACCCTTATGAGAATTATATGTCATGTAATCCCTTTACATGTTGTGTAATACTTGAAGTCCATATATTCTTAAAACCCTATAATCCTTCATTAAAAACTATATTTTACCATTTAAAAAGTGTGTACTCCTTTCATGCCCAATATCCAATTCATAACTTCCTTCCAAAATAAAATATATGTCCTATAATCCCTTACCATCATGTATAATCACCCAAAAGACATAAACAAATTCCATATTTCTATATTAACTCCCAAAACACCACTAACAATTCTCCAATGTCAGGGAGAATCCACAAATACACTAAAAAATTTATACGTAGACTCCATTAATTAAAAAAAACATCCCAAAAATTATGAAATCTTCCCCAATATATGACCTCCATCCTTGGGAGTCTAAAGTCACAACCAAATAAAGGTGAAAATGAATAAAGAGAAGAAAAATAAAAAATTATTGTGATAATATGTTACAAACTCCCCACCATGAAACTATATATCCTTGGGAAGTCATGTGGATGTATGTTGTATGGAGACGTGGTGAGGCCATTGATTTCTCAACAAATAATAAGGCTCCCATGTCTCATGATATTGCGATCTATGCCTCCATAAAACTCTGACAAATAGAATTTAATTATCACACAAGACCTTCACTTGAGAGTCAATGACCTCCAGTAGTTGCTCTAAAACAAAAACATCTAGCTCTATATCGATCCCATCCATACTCACAAGTTGAGGGGGGGGGGGGGTTTATGACGATATTTATTGATCTATGATATGTGGAAAAATCATGAATACTTGGAAAATAAACTGACAGTTCTAATAATAAACCCTCCCAAGCCACTTAGGGACCTCAAATGGTCCAACATATCATAGAACAAACATTCCCTATTTTCCAAGATGTGTTTGACCCAACATAGGGTAAGCATTCAAGAAAACCCGTTCACCTATATAAAACTACAAAAGATGACATTTATGATCTTCATATAACTTATAGGAACTATGATCTAAAACCATACTCCAATGAATATGAAAAATTCTCACTAATGTCTCCTAAAGAAGACTCACACCTACAAGAGAGGCCTCCCCCACCTATGCCCCATAAATGGGTGACCTTCATAGGTTAAAATACAATAAATGAAACTATCCATTCTGATTGATGATTGGTAACTATTTTTATAAGAAAACTCAACTATTACTAGAAATAGATCCCATGATTCACCCAAATCGAAGACGTTGGAATAGATTATATCATACATGATCGGAATAACATGATCTTTATAACTAATTTTATTTTATGGTAGGGTGTAATTAACATGAACTGAGTCTCCATATCCACCTATAGACTCATTTAGAACCTCATTATAACCCTAGGATCCCTATCTAAAACAATTTTAGAAGGAACCCCATTTAAACTCTATATCTTCTACCCATTCATCTTACCATGATCTTCAACATTAGTGGCATCCCTTTGTGGAATAAAATGTGCTGAAATTTTCAACCGATCAACCACCACTCAGATATAAATCCACCCTCAAGGATTCCATGGTAATATAATACAAAATTCCCTGGATACATCTTTCCATTTAGAAATCATAACTGGAAGAGGATGAAGCAATCCAGACTATTTTAGATGCTCTTCATTTTTCTACTAAAAGGTGTTATTAAGGGACACATAATCTTCTTTCTCAATTTTCATACCTAGCCACCAGAATCACCATATTCTATCATAATACATCCTTTTAGTTCCTGGATAAAGAAACCCTGAAGAACTATGATAGTCAAACAAAACTGAGTTTCTTAGAGATGTTGGGATCCCAAAAAATCCCCAAAATAGAGGATATGGACTTAAGAGGTAGACCAACCAGAAATAGTATCCACACTATAAATGGATTCTTGAATTCCATTCAACTTGTCATCCAACTCCTAACTCTAATGAATAGACACCTAGATAAATTATGATAACTGAACACTAGCTAGAACCATTCTTGAATCATCCTCTTAAGTATCCATGTGCAACCAGGTGAAGAGTCGCATAAGGTTCCACTCCAAATTTGATTTGAAGATATCCTACAATGGTACTTTTCAACTAAGTGCATCAATAGTGATGTCCCCCTTCCTTGGGGTATAAGAGTTGTCAAATTCAAATGCCTGATGGTATTCCACCCCTGAAGTCAATATAAGATTCAATTAATTATGAAAAAAGATATATCTCAATCTCGTATGGTTTGAAAATACTATGATCCTTTTCCACACAATGATACGTCCACCAACTCTTAAGTGCAATAATAATTGTAATAATCTATAAATCATGAGTGGGGTAATTCTTTTAAAGTGTTAAAATGAAGTTAAAACCCAAATTCACCACATTATCGTCCTACATAAGCATGAAACCCAAACCCAAAAAAAGAATCAAATAAACCAACATACACATTACTAGGACCAGATAAGACAGAAATAAGATTCGATGTCAGAATTCATTTCAAATAATCTAATGAATATAGACACATGGCATTACACAAAAATGAAACCCATTTCCTAGTAAGATCAATCAACATTGATGCCATCTTTGAGAAATCCATGATGAACTATTAATATTATCCAATAAGAAAAATAATACTATGAATCTAAAAGGCATTACATGGCCCTTTCTATGATAATACAACATTCACCTTCACATTATCAACTGATAATCCATGTTTAGAAATCATGAGCTTTAAGATTTTCACTTCATGGATCTAGAAGTTTCATTTCAAAATCATTCAAAACAAACGGTGACTCCCCAAGATTTAAAAACCCAAATGCAAATAGTGATCATGCTCATTCTCATATCATGAATAAACAAAAATATCATCCATGAACACTTCCAAATAAGATTCATGATACTGATGGAATATTTGATTCATCAAATCCATGAAATATGAATGAGATTTATCCAGAGAAAATGGAATCACAACATATTCTAAATGGTTCTACCTTCTATTGAAATTCATCTTTTTGTGTATCAGACTCCTAAACTCCAAACTAATGATAACCAGTCCATAGATTGATCTTTTATAACCACATAACCACCTTTAAATGATCAAATAAATCATCCAAATGAGGAAAAAAATAATTGTTCTAAACTATAAAATGTTTCAACTTCCAAGAGTCCATGAACAAATGTAGTTAACCCTCATATTTCATAGAAAAGTGCATAGGGCCTACCCAAGGAGAAAAGCATGGGTGAATGAAGAAAAAAATCATTAGTTAATACAAATGAAACTTGACCTCTTTCATCTCTACTTGTTTCATATAATAAGAATGTATAAATTTTTTTTGCGTACCTAGAACCAGGTCAATCGCAAATTCGTCCTACCTCTCTAGAAGAATAGTGGATAAATCCTCTAGGAAAACATTAGAAAAATAAAAAATAACTATATGAAGGTAAATAACAAAATAAAATTCATTTGAATCTACTGATACAGTAGACAAAAACATTGGATCTATGGGTTTGATGTTCCTTCATAACCAGAACTTAGATAACACTTTCCAGAAAACACGTATGATCTCCCATCATCCCTAAGAAACAAAATATGAAAATGATGACAATAAAACTTTGTTAATTGAGTGACAAGACCATCAATACTGATGAGGAATTCAAATGAAATATATTGAGGATGAGGAAATAATATACACTCTATACATCAGCTTCCGAGAGTGCACAAGGACGCAAAAACCCCTTCTCTTTCCTCTTCCCAATAGGTGTCTCTAACTCTGTAATAAGGGATATGAGCTCTATTGTATGTTTAATAATGTCAAGAATATATGTATTTAGAAAATAATGTGGGTAATTTAAATCAAATAAATTAGTTTCTAAAAAAGATACTATAATGATGGTACCTCTCACAATCACTGGACCCACATCTACCCCCACTAGAAAATCACATACTGTATGAATTTGATTCAATCCTAAGGAATGTATCTAGATCTATATAGTCTTTAAAGCATCTGATTTCATAGCAGTATCATTTGGATCCAATTAACCCTACTCAAAATGAGGCATAAACACAACCTGAAAAAAACACTACATATAGTTGTAATGTTCACAACTATTACACATCATTATATGGGTAGGAAAAGAATCCTAGGTGTGTCTTACCATTCCATAATGATATCATGTCAGGGGTACTCTATCAACAATAACCGAGGGTGGATAGGTTGTATTCCATAGAGAACCACCCCCACAACTCCTACGATGATCTTACCACTTCCACATTCTTCCCTATATTCCATTGAAGTTTCCACTAGGTGGAAGATAAGGGGAATAATAACCAATCCCACCAGAAATGTTCATCTCCCCTATCCTCACCTTATCCACCATCTACAAATTGATAAAAAAATTTAGCATAAAAAATTATGATCTGATATCCGGTTTCAAACCCTATAAGAAATTCTGATCTTTTATCTGGTCATTCTTTCCTACTATAGATAACAAAACCATATCAATAAACTTATTGGAGAACACCAAAACTGAACACTCTCAATACTAGAAATATAGAAACTCTAGAGACTTCACCATCACTAGAGACTCTAGAAAATTTACATGAAGAAGAGAGTCTTGAAACCCTTCTAGTCCAATCCCACATGCCTATCCACCTATACCATGTAATCCCATAATCACATATCAGGAACCTCAAGTATGAATGTCACATAATTTACCTTGATACTCATATGTTTATCCAATTAGTAAAATATTTGATCAATTATATCAAGTCAGTCCTATACCTCTTGAGGTTCATTCATACACTTCAAGGATGGTGTCTTCTCATACATTAACTACATTAATTTCTCCTGATCTCCTACCACTCCTGAATATACCATAATTACTATGTTCTGAACGTATAGAACATTATGAAAAATAATATGGTCTTCACACACAATAGCCTTGATAAAAATCCGATTTTGTGGTAGATTCCATTAAAGATCATCAGTTTCACCTAGATGTGAAACACATGGAAGTTATATTAGAGGCATACTACTATAAATCAAAACAAAATAAATGATTATACAAAAAAATAACCGTAAAAACAAAAAAATCATAATAAAAACTTATATTAAGGTCAAGAACTCAAAATAATAGAAACAAATCCTAATATCTGTTGGTAAATTGAGTCTCATATTGACTAGATCTGACCTATCACTAACGAAAACCTTCCTCTAAAGTCCCAAAAAATTTATATCCCATCTAAAAAACGTCCCAAGACTATAAATCTTGAGGAAAAAAACCTTTGATACCATACTTTGATAAACCTGACCTAGATACCCTCTCAAACTAGTACCCAATCTGAATTTCCACATAACCAAGGGGTGTTCCCGATCCCTTTTAAGTGGAGTATTTTACCCATGCATCAAAAACAAATTGAGGGACTGATTTCTCCCAACAAAGAAGAATACATCATGACATATATACATATATAGAAATAAATAGTGGATGAAAAATTTAATATTAATTTCATAACATATAGAGAACAATGAAAGTGATATAGCTGAAAAGGTACCAAAAAAATAACTAATAGATAGGTTCAACTACAAAAGATAATAAAAATAAACTAGATACTACAGCACTTTCCACATGATATAATGGGAAAACTCCCACCATCTCACCACCAACTACCCATCCCAGCTGAAAGAAACCCTCACTACCTCATTGTGGTTCCATTCCTTTCCCTATATAGAAAATAATAATTAGCATGTGCATCGTCGAAAGGGTGCATAGGGTGTGATCTGAAAAAATCATTAGGATCCCACCAAGGTTTTCAATATGAATTATCTATACAATAATCCAAGCACACTCCATTCTAATGAAAAAAATAAATTATAAAAAATTTAGTATTTTTATATTAAAACAATGAAAAAACATTTAATGTCTCGTTTTATATATTTCCCAATACATAAGGTAAAAATTATTTTAAAATCATTTTACATATATCAGAGTAGTCATATAAAATAATATATCAAAATCATGTAAGTAAAATAAAAAGAGTACAATCCAAAGCATAGGTAAGATAACCCTAAATATCAGTCAAGGTTGTCCTAAAAATATACTCATAACACATTTAATGATTACGGTAGAATCAATTCCTTAGAAAAAATGGATAAGGAGTAGAGAAACACCCCATGAGTGAATCCCCTAATAATTTAAATATCAATTACCTAGAACAACAGACGTAGAGGATAAAGAAACACCGTAAAAGTGAACCTCCCTTTAAAACATAGACAATTAACCTAAGAAAAATCTTTAACCAATGTACCCAATTCTTCTCTTGTGGTCTATCTTCCAAACAATTTCATCAAAACCATACTTTAGAAATAATTTCAAAAATCTATTTCACAATTAATTGAAAACATCTTTTCATTTACTAAAACAAGGGAAACCCCATCTTTTATCAAAAACTTATTTCCATACACACAAATCAATAATGAAAATTAATTTTAAAATTAATTTATAAAATACAATTAAATGAAGTTCATACAATTTAGGCCAGAGACTTAACTACCTACCAAAAACTCATGTAGAACATGCCCACAATGGGATTCACCATAATACAGAACACAATATCATTGATGGAGGCCCTAGAATAAATCATTATATCTCATAGAATTGATTAAACCTCATAAAATATGACATAAATTGTTGATCATAATAAACCTCAAATAATTCACAGTTGCCTCCCCACAACCAATAAGGTAACGAACCCTGGATGAATATCGTACAACAGATCTATTAGAAAAAAATATAATTTATATTGTAGATCAAAAAATATAATAATTCCAAAAAACGATGCTAAAATGATTATATGAAATAAATATAAAGAAATATTATCATTCCTAGAGAGACACAACACAGAACATGGATGATAAAAAACATAAATAATCAGTCAGGAATGAGAGTAGGTTCCCAAAATCTATAGGGAAGAGCTCTGGGAAGAGAGGAAAGAGGTTCCAAATTAAATGAATAATTAATCACTCAGACAACAACTAAAAAATATACCCTCTTGATAATTACAAGTTGTGTAATATCTTTACACATCGTTTAATCTACAGGTTTCATATAATCAAAAAAACCTATCATTGTTTATTAATAACTGGATTTGACCATTTACATGACCTGAATTCATTTGACTATATGTATCTGATTCACAAATTCTTGATGGTAAATAATACATGACATGGAATCCCTTTATATGGTGTGTAATCACCCAATAGATATTAAAAATAATATATTTCCACATAAAACTTCAAAGCACCTAAATATATTCTTTGATCATGGGGAGAACTAGTAAATCCACTAACACATTTATACAGAGCCTCTATAAATTCAAAGAATCCTACATCCCCAAACTTTAGGTCATTTTTCCAAAAATGTTATCTATCCGTGGGAGTCCTAGGAAGCACCCAAATAAATAGTTAAAGTAATAATGAGAAAGGAATATCCTAAAAGATTGTAATGTGACGTTATAATTAGTGTTTCCCACATGATGATTTTTTGTTTTCTTCAATTGTGGGAACTAAAAGAAACTGGGTTAACATTGAATATGACAGAAATTTTTATGATGAGTATCCAAATGGAAAGGTGACTATAATGGAGGAGGTTTTTATTATTCATAATCATTTATAATGGAACATAATTAACAATTTACACCTTAACTAACTCTTAGACTCACCCAAGAAGACAAATATTGAGTTTTCATATTGTTCAATTAATAAAGACCATAGATGAATGAAGATTCCATATCCTATATATCAACAATGTGGGAAGAATCAATCAAGATAATTTCATAGAGGGATGATAATATGTTATATTTGTGGAAAATATGTTCATAGAACAATAATATTTAAGGAGTTCAATGTATTATGTGTGGGGAAAATGGGCATTATCCAACTAAATTCTCTGGCATGAGAATTAACTTCTAGACGAAGGAAAGATCTATTCTATGTCAATCATTTAAGTGTAATGATTAAATTATTTATGTATTAGAAGTCAATAATTATAAATTATATAATCATTGTTCAGTATATGTTTTCATTAAGTATTAAATATAATATATTTAATGATGTTGTTGACCGAAAAAAGTGATTTAATGGATATTTGATATTCTTTGAAAATATAATATTAAGGTATAGAAAACTATCAATATCTTCCTTATATTGAGATAATTATTTTGAGATAAAGTGATAATTTATTTGGATAAATTAAATTGGAAAGTACTTTTTTCCTTAAATTGATTAATGATTCATTGAAAAAGTGGTTGATGCCATCATTTTTAAAGTTTGTATAAATTTGGTTTTAAGGAATATATCCAGTTTTATTTGTTTTATTTATTGAATGTGGAAGCATGTATATTTTCAATAAGGTTTTATTGTAATTCATTATATTACCATGTTTCAAAAAGAATACATGATGAAATTACTCACATATTTATTATGAGATAATAATGATCTACATTATGATATATAGAGGATTATTTTTTGTTGATGTTGAGAAATTTAGTGAGCTTATTTATAAATTTTAAATTTTATAAGGGTTATGAGGTTAATCATTTTTGAGAAAATTTATGTTGAACATTGGATGAGTCTTTAGATATTAATGTAATAATGAACCATATTAAAATGTATGCACAACATGTGATGAAAATTTCGTTTTTATAATAACAAGAGATAGAAATAATTTTTTATCATTATTTTATGGATCTTATTTAGTTCTTCAGATATGAAAAATTCATCTTGTAGAGTAAGAGATGAATTCAAAACTGATCAAGGAACAACCAAATGATGAAATTATTCCTATAAAATAAAATATATTAAGTAAGTACATTTTCTTATGTTCTTAGTCTACATGTAAAAGGGATTCACCAACATTAATAAAAGGATCTTGAAATAAATTTTTATCATGTTATCATCATTTTTGTTGATATCAATGACCATTTTCACACCACTTTTGTTTATTGTTTTGTATCTGTTAACCTTATCTAGATCACCCACTTTCTTGGGACCATTATTCCCTTTCTCTCTCAATAATTATTTACACTTTTATTCCATGTCGAAATATTCACTTCCCACCCATGTTCACTTATGTGGAAATCAAGATATTTATTAATTTAGGTAACCTTAATGATTTCATATTTCACTTTTAATGGGAATTTGTATTATTAATTTGTATGATGTTGGAGTATTCAAATATTAAACCTTTGATAGCTGAGAAGAATTTTGAGGGAAACAATTATTTTAAGGGGGTTATATTGTAACCCCCTAAGATTTTATGAAATATATATATATATATATATATATTCAAATAAATTTAATCTTTTCAATATTTTGTTTTAAATGAAACACTATGTTTAGTTGTTGTTCCATGAAACAATAAGATAATATTTAATTACACAAACACTGAGTTTTTCTTACATTATACACAACATCAATCTTATGTTGTATTTCCCACAACACAGATTTTAAATGAAATGTGACATATTAATAAATAATAATTATTTAATATGATAATTATCACCTATCTGTTGGAATGAAGGGTATGAATTATATTAAGGAAATTATGAAATTATATATTTACACATGTATATAAAATTAACTCTTCAGTGAAAATTAAATAAAAATTAAAATAAAACTATTTGAAAATAAGAAAATCATTTTTTGAAAAACATTATTTTTTAAAAAATATTTTACCTTAATAAATTTAAAAATTGTTAAATGATATTAATGAAATATATATATTATTTATTAAATTAATTTATTAACATTGATATTCTGTGTTTTCTATACATGAGATAATAATAAATCCAATATTATTCTTTAATTAGTATTATTCTAAAAAACTTTTCAGCTAAATTTCTGTGAAAATCTTTTAGAACTAATATTTGAATATTTTAGAAAATTTATTTGAAAAAATAAAATTATTTTTTAAAGTCATAATATAAAAATGTGTTTAGGTTTAATTTTTTAGAAAATTTTAAAAAATGTTAATTTTTTGAGGCTCAATGAAAAATACTTAATTTAAATTGAAAAATTAATTTATTTTTAAATTATTTGTAATGTTAAATTATATTTTAAATTGTTTTTAAATTAAAATATGCATAATTATAGTTCTTTTAATCCAATTTATTCTATTTTAACCAATTTCATATAGAAATGGGTTATAAAAACTTTGTAAACATTTTAATATTTTTTCTTTAGAAATCCTCTTTCACATCGCATCTGAAATATTAATTTTAAATAAAATTTTCCTCTTAGGAGAATGAAATTTTAAAAAAACTGGATTTTTTAATTTCATTAAAAATAATTTATATTATCTAGTAAGGTTAACATAATTTTTTTAAGAAAATAAACAATGAAAATTGTAAAATTTATTTATTGTATTTAAGGTAAAAATTAGTTTATCATGGATTAAACAAAATAGATATGGGTATGAATGACCCAAAACTTGTTAAAAACCAATTTTAATGAAATATTAAGATATTATCACGTATTATTTTTGAATATGATTCATTTTTTACCCTTTTTATTGTGAAAATTGCTGGTACACTTTTGTTTCAAAAAATTAAAAGCCTGCCACACACCTGACTTAAAAAACGCCACTCCTTATGCTCTCCACTTAACCACTTCACACCAATGTGGTTTGGAAAATACATAACCAAATCACTTCTAGAATTCCCACCAATCATCATATTATACATATATTTGACATAAAGGAATCCTAGAATATATTTATTTGTAAGCCTAATGGGGGTACCTGAAAAAGAGGTAAAGTTCATCAACAAGCGTTTTTTTTATTTCATCATATAATTACTTAAATTATTATTATACCATGATTATATAGAAAAATAAGTAAATTAAATATTCAAGGATGTTTTTTTGTTAATTTTATAACCTAAAACTATCTCCACTTCCATCAAATGGCTTACAGAATCATCATTCGGGTTTATGGTGGACTAACGCCTCATGAACTGATGTCATATGTTTTTACATTATCGCATCTCACAGTTGGATACAATGATAGAAATAAATTATATATGTTGTATTTATAAAATAATTATACATATGGATTCATTATATATTCTAAAATATTTTACATTACATTCTGAAGAGGATAGGATAATGTCGTTCGCGTGTATAGTGCATTACCGCCTTGTGAAGCAATGTGATTCATTTTCAATAATTCTTTACATGTAAGGTAATAAGAATAAACATAATAAATATATGTGATGATATAAATGATATAAATATTATATTAATTCCATATTTATTATTATTTATGTATAATATATCATTTTATTTCTATCCTTTTCACTCATAGAAGGATGATAATGTCGTTCATGTATGTATCGACTACCGCCTTCATAAAGCGATGTGACTCTCTTTTCATAACCACATTACATGGATGATATTTATAATTATATTTAAATAATTTAAATGGTATTTATGATTTTATTTTTAGTATATAAATATAATTTATTACTTACCTACTTTCTAAAATATTCATTGAAAAATGGAAATGTTATTCATGCATTGGTAGTGTCTACCATCTATATTATCGTAAAGTACTTCATTTATCAAAATCATATTTCATTATTAGTATTAAAAGTATAATTGATATATAAATATGACAACTGTTTCTTTATTACTATTCTAAATATGATTAAACCATGTTCAAAGTATGAATATAGAACATCCCCCTAACCCTGAGGATAGAACCCACCACCCTTGGAAGCATCGATATGTACCTAAAAAATATTTAGTGAATGTCGATCCTACCTTACTACCCTGGATATCTTATCACCCAAACAAATCATATGGATAGATTATCCACAAAGATGACAAGTATTGTGATCCTCGGCACAAGTCATATTTGTATGACAAGGCCTCCCACACAAAAAAATCTATTTTTATCATGAAAAATCTTCAAATACTGGTTATGAAGAAAACCATCTACCATTTCAATTACTTTTATATCCAGAAGATACAACCCAGCTAAAAACAACAACAGCTGAAGAAACAACCAACCATGTCTTTCCAACTATATCTACACCAAAAAATATTCTTTTCAACTACCTCCAAAAAGGACAAAAAGCACATGAGAATCAACATCAACCTAATTTGAATCCTTATCCCCAACGCAAACCCCATATCCTTTGGGTACTCATTTGTGATAAGATCTTGTGCCACATGCACCGACACAAAAAAGGAGATAAATAATCATGAAGAGTACACTCCCTCTACTTGAATGTTTGATACACTTAGTTATTTGATTCATTTATCATCCTAAAGTAAAAATACTGATTAAATAATTTCTAAAAAAATCTCTGGTAATATCCTCATTAAACATAGTTTGGAGAATAGATTCCCACTATCTTCTTCCCAATCCCTTGAGCATATACACAGAAAAACCCATTGTAGAGTCTTCAGGAGCCCTCAAGAAATTGATGATCATATCAATATACTCAATCCACTCATAATATTCCTAAAATCATTTGTCATCATGGAATATGGGAGGATACTTCTTAGTAAACATAGATCCATGATCCACCACATGTCCTTGTTTCCCAACACAACATTGACCCAGAGTCTGAATAGTGTAGATTATAGCATCAACCCAAGAAGGGTCCACTAGAGGATTCAACTAAGGAACCAGTCTCACAGAATCCTCTCACAGAAT
Source organism: Viscum album (assembly GCA_963277665.1). Lineage (NCBI taxonomy): Eukaryota > Viridiplantae > Streptophyta > Magnoliopsida > Santalales > Viscaceae > Viscum > Viscum album. The sequence continues at coordinate 2,122,651,061 of OY728140.1, forward strand.
TAGAAGTGATTCTCTCAGTGGAATTATGTAATAAAAAAAATAATTCACCAATTATATCATGATCACATTCCAAAAAATTAAGACATCTTATATAATTCAAACCAATTCTTTAAAATAAAAGAGAATTTAATGGAATTATGAGTTGTACCAAATAAATAACTTACATAAAAATGAATATACCAATTTAAATTAAAATTCAATAAAGTTCATTCAAATGGCCTCAAATACCAAGTTTCAAACCTGTTGAAAAGTCCATGACCACCCAATTTAACTCGAGTTTAGTCATGGAATTGAGCTGGAAAGGACCCATTTCAGCAATTATTATCTGAATTCTGATTATCCTAAATCCTTTCTACCTATTACACATAACGAAACTCATTAAATTTTAACACACTTATATTTGAAACCAGCCTCTAAAACCAAATTGAAATTGAATAACATGGGTCTACCAACCCATACACCCAAGAAGACAATCAAATGGTGAGATTAAATAAGGATAACATAACTACTATTGAATATAACCAAAAAAAGGATTTATAACCTGAGTGCTACGTGGAATAAAAATTTCAAACAATCTATAAAACCTAAGACAAACCACCTAAACCACAAATTATGAACAAATCAAGACAAAAAGTCTACATGTGACCAACCTTCACTTCCAAACCATCATGATCTGAAGGAAAAGATGAAAGGAAAAGTTAGCATGCTATAAGTTTCCCTTAACGTTACCTGTATCCTATAATACAAGATCTTTAATTTTAAAAAGAAAAAAATGATGGTGTTGGAACTAAACATTGTATTATACCACCATAGATTTTATACAATGTATTATATCAAGAATGAAACAGTTATATCTTATTAATGAAAAATATTTTTACAAATAATTTTCATCAATCCAATAAATTTGTAAATCATGTTCACTTTGGTTTTCATCAATCCATTTCATATTATAAAATTTGAAATATGACAAGTATAAATGATAAAAAAAAATGCATTCATCATAAGGTAATCATGAAAATACATATCAATGAACCGTCATGTGATACCATGTGATACAACCTCATATAAAAATCCCCTAAGCAACAATCAACGCTAAAAACCATTAAACAATAAAAATATATAAATGAACAAGTATACTAACATTTGGGAACTAGAATATGGGAATATATATACTAGACATAAAAATAATAAACTATGAAAAAATATTGGGTCCAACAGATATCAATTCATGCCACAATTTTTTGATATCAATAAAATAACCACTATTTGTTAAACAAACACAATGTTTTCCGATAACTATTTCTCGATTCATCCAAGGTCCCCAATGTTATATATTGTCAAAATATAATTTCAAAGACTTACGAAAAACATTATTAATCATTTTAAAATTCAATTCAATATTTATTTGGTATTTTAAAAACCATTTCCAAATCAAAACCAAACATTTTTCAATGAAACCCCCTTTCAAAACCTTTTTTTATCTTTCTAATAATTTCATTAATTAGATTTATTAATACAATTAAATTAACATCCCAATGTAATTTATCAATAATGATAATAAATTAAGCAAATTAACCCATGGTATAAAAACACCCACCTCAAAACTCTAGTTTACATTTATAAAACAGATCAACAAACCATGGATTGACCATCAATAGGAATGGAATGAGAAGAAACTGAACATAATTGATTGAAAACACCAATCAATGAAGAATATAAAATGAAAACCCATCCAATACTAACACTACACATAAATAAACAATGAAATAGAATGAATACATACCTGAAGAGGCATACCACAACACCCTTTGACGATCAATGACCAAAAAAATGATCCATAAGGACTATAGAACTGAAAATTTGTAAACAGTGAGCTTTGTGTCAAGAGAGGGAGGCGTCATTATTGAATGAAATTAAAATATCTCACGGTACTTACATGGAATTATATCCCATTACACATCATGTAATGGAAAATTTATGAAAATTCCAAAAACACTTTGTCTTTTTATTTAAATCTAATTTTCGACCATTTCACATATTAAACTTGTTACATGGTGTGTAAATATTCCATTCCTTGTATTAGATCATCAAATATATCAGGAAATAATTACAAATTATGTAACCCCATTACATGATGTGTAAATAACCATAAAAATGGAGAAATTATGGTTTTATGTATAAAAACACACAGATCAACTTTGAGTGTTCTCCTAACATGGTAAGAACCCCACTAATTATTGAAACATTTATACCTAGACTCTATTTATTCACACTCAAATACATCTATAAGAACTAGATTATTTTCCAAGAAAATTCTCTCTACCCCCAAAAGCTTGATAATGCACCCAAACATGGTTGATAAACAAATCATGAACTAGGGAGTACTTGAAAAGTGTAACTGGGTTTTATAATAAAGGACACTAAAATGATAATGAATAGTCATGACAATTAATACCATCTAATGGACATGAAATATGTAATATAATCTCTTTGTATCTAGTTATCTCGTTAATAATAATGAACACATTTGTCATTTTCCTTTCTTTCGTTATTATTTATCAATCAAAATGGTTGAATTTACCTTCAACTACCATGGCCATTGATTTATAATGGTACTACAATCTAGATTAATTGTGCCCTATATATCACTTCCTCAACTCTGAAGTGACAAATTCTATCCTAATCATTCATCCAACGTTATTCCCCTAATGATTCACCAAGCATAAGATACCTCATCAGGGCTTCATTTTCAATTTTTTCCTGGAATAAAAATATGAAATAAAATGGAACACATTAATAATGATATAAAATTAGTAGACTAATACACATGTACATAGATAGGAAAACCCAATTACACCTGAAACATGTGGGGTTCTTATCGGTTAGTCTATCCTGATGGTCTCGATTACTAGAGATCACCAAGTGTGAACATTATTAGAATAAGACTCAATGAATATGACCTCCCAACACATAATAGTCATACATATATTGTGTCCAGTTAGTATGATGTGTCTTGACTATAATATGTATTGTATACGATTAATGTCATAATATCCCGGGGTTCTCATTATATAATAGGAACTAGTATTACAATTTTATTTGAAAAATATTTTATATAAATTGATATTTAAATATTATATGTGGAAATATCTACACTATAATGGTAGGTGTACATCATTCATGACTCACTATACACATGTTATGTCCATCAAATGTACTGTTAAAGTTAGGTTTATGGAACCCACTTTTACAGCACTTTTACATTCTATATTGAAAACATTCTAACAAACCTTTTTAGTTATAAAATGATAAAATCTTTTTTCTATGGAGTCATGGATTTAGTTTTTATGTATTCCACATAAATGTTGTTTGGATATTCAGCTATGTGTGACATATCCTTCTAAAGTAAGACTTCTTAAGAGATGATATCCATGAGTTTATTACATTTTTTCCAATGTCAAAAAATGAAATCTTTATTAGTAAGATTATTCAAATTATCATAACTTAAATTATGGAAACATGTTACATACTAAGTGCGATTCAAGTAACTGGAATACATAATTTCAAATTTTGAACTACTTCATTAGATTCCATAGAACATATAATGCACATGGTATTTGTAAACAAAACTGCTATTGGATTGAATGAGCTTTTATTTCTCATTACCTTATCCTAAAAGTGATATTATGTCATCTTGACCAAATAAGATTACTAGTTTGTGTCCCTTTATAACTAGTATCCCTTCTTCTCTACATCGCAGGTAAATATCTTTTGTACTTTCTCAAGTACAATCAGATAGTTCCGACTGCTTCCCTTATAGTTCTCCTAGATATAACTGATATTTTCCTATCATAATGTTTGTGTAGGAAATATCATATATTTTACATATCAGGGAATATGTTATTTATACACTAATAAAGTGTAAGGAAATAAAATCATCAAGTTAGTCTCCACCTATGTTGGTAATTGTCTTCTTGAAGATACTTATTCCATTTGACATTTGGTACAATTTTCTCTTGAATAGTTCCAACTTTTATTTTTTTCAATAACTTTTCATTATATGTAAGATTGAATTGGTCTAATTAAACATTAGATAAACAATAAAAAAAAACTTATCCTCTAGAACATTGGTTCTTACTTTAATTCAATCTATGGAGTTTTTATTTTATCATGTTCTTATCTAACAATAATACCTAGTGTTTTTTTCTATATATTACCAATCATTTCTTACATGGAAAATAGTGGTGTTACCACTAACCTCTTGTAGACACATAACAATGATTAATTCCAAATTAAAACACAAATATCTCATCACTTACATCAATCATAATCTGGAATTCAGTAACTTCCACCCTTAATGGAATTATATGATTTCACCATCCCTTTATAGTTGAGTTGTAAGTACACCATCCATGATTGGTAGTACTGATATCCAATTCCCAATAAAAGTATCATACAAATTACCTATAAGATGTAAAATTCTAATTAATTTTGGCTTAGAGATCTAGTATAACCAATAAGTCCTCAATGGTAACATGATTTTTCCACCCATATATAATCTCACATGAATACACACCATGGTTTTCAATATAATAATCCCCCAGTACATTGATACATAGAGTCCATTATTTAATTTTCAATTGATCATAACAATTTTAGTTAATTTCTATATAGTTCATATGTGTAGGATATTTTATTCTCAAGGAATAATATATCACCATCCATGGTAAATATAAAGTCGTCACCATAGTTTTATCCTTCCTATGTATTATGTGTCTCTAGAACATTACTTTTCTACATGGTCTCATGGATCTTGCTCTTATGTCCATTAATTGTTCTTCTACGACATTGACTAAACCCAATTCAATCTCTCCCCCACTATATCAAATAGAGATGTAAACCCTTTTATCAAAATATAGGCTATAACATGACTTTATCTTTTATTTCATGGATATTTATGTAATATCTTTGGGAAATCATAGGTTGAATACTATAGACGTGCTTGGTGTTTTTTCTTGATGGATGTTTATTTATATACAAAAAAACTCTTTTCATCTAAATACATGATCTTATAAAATGAATTTATATCATACTAAAAATCATATGATATACATTATTCATGATAGTTGACATATGGTTATGGGATAATTATGTAATTTGAAAATTCTTGTCTCAAAGAATGAAATAATTTTTAATTCATGAGTTTTAACATTGATACTATTTTTATATACATCATAAATTTTATGTGTATAAGGAAATTTGTGTTTTTAAATCACTCCAAACTATATTTTTTTATAAATTCTAACAAGTAAAAAACATCAATAATCATCTTTAATAGCATTATATCCTTGATTTGGATAAGGAAATGTCTGTTTAGGAATTACTGTATACTACATTATATTGATCGGTAAATTATTAGTCAAATATGCTTCTTCACACCAGCCCAAAGCATCTCATATCATTTAACCCTTAATATTCCATACTTGAATTTTATAATATTTAAATATTTTAATAAATCTTATGAATTATACTTACCACTATCTTCCACATGGAATAGTTTTTAATGTCTAACTAAACTACTTTTAAAATATTTATGGCATACCTTCATTTATAAATGTTTCTTCATATAAAACTAAGTACATAAAAATTTATTTAATACATGTGTTCTTTGACATCAAAAATTATAGAAACATGAGAGTTATATCCTTGACATACACATTTTGTTTTACATTAAAATTAATTATCTTTCCACGACCTGGTATATATGTCTTACATTTTATAATCATCATGTATTGCCTATGATTCATGTATTTTTGAACTATTTTCCAAGTATTAAACTCCACTAACAACATTAATTCCTAAAATATAAAATTTTATCCTTATTTCAAAAGGTAATTTTTTTAAAAAATATTGATACAAATAAAAATATATTAAGAACAAATAAACATGGAAATATATAAGTTTTGTGATTCTCACTATTAACTTAGGAACAGGATTTTGACATCAATTTTGAGAATACACCTTACTTATTATAATGTTTCTATACATGGTTAATATATTTATATACTCATATGTATTATGAATATTGTATTTAAAACACAAGAAGTAAAACAGAAACATCACTTACAATTAATGAATATAAATGAAGAATTGATTACTAGATTATTTGATTCTGTTCATTGCATTTAAACAAAAATAGATTTGATTTCTTGCTATGCAAAGTAAATAACCTATTGTTTAATAATATATTTATTTAAAGGTTTTTGTGAAGGTTCCTTTGATATAATTCTTTCCATTGGACGTTTTCCTTATATATCAACATGTTCACCATAAGAAGTAGAACTCTCTATAAGTTCTTATTGAATTGGTGAACCTTACTTAACAGGTAATGAAGTGTTTTCTCCAAACTACTTGTTTTTTATATTAAAAGATACTAAATTATATAGGTGAAAATATGTAAGAACGGGATGTGTTCCGAGATCAGGATTCACCTTTCATATTTATACATATCCAGTGTAATCATAGATTATTCATATCCCGCATCACATTCTCCTTGAAATATTCTTAATGATGAGAAACCTGTGAAATCATTCATGTCTAGATGTTATATTCACAGCTCACATTAGATGATGATTATCACATTATGGAATGAATGACATATGCTTCATACATGATTCTCTTGTAATCATTTTTAACACCCTCTATTTCCATAGAGTCTTAATATGTATTGGGGACACCAACAGCTTGAATATCCAATGTCGTAGCACTTTATGCTTGCACCAATACTGTTCATTAGAAACTCATGATGTATATGACAGTGACATTGCCCAATATTATAACAATGTATTTCAAGTATTTCATTACCTTTTTCTACAAAATTAAAAACTAACAAATCAGTACTTTTAACTTGATTACCAATTAGATATTACAGGTTATTTAAATAATTAAATGTCTCTATGTATTTTTTTCAACTCTAGAAACCCTTTGTGATCGAATCAGAATATTTTGTCACATGAGCATTCTATTGGCAAGGATACTTGAAACCTCTTCTCGTAATCTAAAGGGATTTGTTGTGCAACTGTATTGGGAGTTCAAGGTAGGAATTTGTCTATAAAACTACATTAACATGTAGTTCCTTGACTTGTTGAGTGATGTCCTATATTCAAAATAATAAAAATTATTTATAAAAAACGTTACACTATGTTTAAATGAAGATATATTTACATACATCTTTATAATGAAATTTAGTTAAGTCAGTCTATCACTCTCCTTAGTACTCGCTAGTAGTATAAGACACCCTTAACATTGATGGACAATCACTCCGAACACTCAGTTTTGTACAAATTAAAAATATAAAAGGCATTTGTGAATGAATATTTTGGTGACTATATTCATAATTTCTCAAGGAATGTATACCATTTATTTTATTCGGTTTATTCTATGTTTTCATTCTCACAACTAAATATTAACTGAAAATCATTCATCATGCCTTTATGTATTTTATTGTTTATTATTTTATGTGTTTTCTGTTATCATTAAAATGCTCAAAATAATAGCCAATAAATAAAGGAAATAAAAATAACCAACTAGTCGTGAGCATCAAATATTGGGTGATCTATTTATACTCAATGGATCAACCATGACCTAGGGGTCTCATACCTGAGTTGGGTCTTAAATAATGGTGTAGCTAATCCTCAGTCTACTATTTCTATATCTCGTCGGGGTGTTCGACTCGACTTGGCGTGGTCCAAATTATACATCATCTTTATCAAAATAAAAAATTACCCACATATAGGAAAGGGTGTCTCCGAATGTGAAATATATATATAATCATTGATGGATGTGAAAACCCTTGTATATATTTAAATAAAGAATACTGTGTTCATACCGTTAACACGATAAAATTGAATTACTGTAAATTTACGGTAAGTGGTATTTTTAATAAATAAAATGGATCATTTGAAATCAAATTATTTATTAAAAAAAAATTATTTTAATAAATAATTACTTTAATTATAATTATAAAAAAAATAATTAATTAAATACCTAAATTAAAAGAATTTTTTTGTAGAGTAATAAAATATTTGTATTTTTAAACAACAAATTAATATTTAATTAATTTAGAAAGATGTGTGTGTATGTGAATGTTGAAAAAATATCATTAAAACAAAATAGTATATTTAATATACTGGTGTTTTTATAAAATAATGAAATAAGGATAGTCGATGGGTTGTATAAACAAAATAAAATAATGGAGTTTGAGAGATGGCATTACCTCTTAATCGGGTAACTACATTTTTGGTTGTGCTAAAAAGCTTATTTGGATTGATTTATTCCCAAATAATGGTTCAAAGTAGAATTGATGGGTGTTTTAATGTTTTTTGGGCATATTTTTGTTGATCTAAAGTTTCTCGATAGATGTGAGGAAGTGGGAGGATAGGAGGATTTTTTATACTGAAGGAGTGGAACTTTTGTAAATTTTGGGAAGAGGAATTCCACCGATATTATTCTTATTTAATGTGGATAAAATATATGAAAACATTATACCCAAGGGGTTATAAAATCTAAATTTGAAAATAAAATGGTTCTTGGACATGTTTCCAGGTAATTTGACCCCTTAAGATTAATATTTAGTCATTAGTTAAACTTAATTATACCTTTATCGATGTAATTAATTTTAGTTACTTTCACTAATTATTTTTTTCAAAAATGTAGATGATTGTATTAAACATTAAAAAATTTTATGATTAACAATCTTTAATAAATTTTTCCTAATTCATATCATATAATATTTATAAATTAAATTAAATTAAATCCCATTGATGAGACAACATTACGGGTTTTTAATGTAAAAATTATCAATAGATTGCTATGTTTTTATATCGAATTTCAATTTTTAATTGAATCCAATGACCTAAATTGGAATATTTGTTAAAAATATTATCACATTAAAGTATTAAATAAAAAAATATTATTTAACCTTATAAATATGTTATATGAAAAAGCAGTTTTGAATTAAAATCGAGTATTTTTCACAATTCATATAAAAATAACGTTTCACAAAAAAATCACAAAAATTAATCCTATGATAAATTATATATTATAAATTCAAAAATGAAATTTATTTTATTAAAATAAATTATTAAATTTGTTAAAAATTAATTTTTCTTATTTCTCACAAAAGGACTTGAAAAGTAGTTCATTTTTTAATATAGTATATTAAACATATACAGACTTTAAAAAAAATTATATCATTCATTATAATTAGGTTTTACTTACATAAAACCATTATAAAAAAATTGAAATTCATTTATTACTATTCATATAACAATGTTTAATGTCTAGGTTATAACTATCTCATTTAAATTATTATAACATTAAAATGATGGTTTGTAGAAACTCAGTGTAGCTTGTAACGTATGCAATGTAGGTGTTTCATGAAACATATGTTGAGTTAGTGTTGTGTGAAAGGAATGTTTGGATTATTTAATTGAATGATATAAATTAAAATTAAAATCATTTGAAAAAAATCCATAAAAACCTAGGGTATTACCTTCTACCTCCCTTATATAAATTTCACCCTTGATATTTTTTACTTGGGTTAAAAAGGATACTTATTCTTCATCATATCCTTAGTTTCTCATGGAGGATCCTAAAACTTGTGATTTATTATAAAAACATTGACTGGTTGAGTGGGCTTGTTTTGTATTACAATCTTTGAGCGGTCCATAATTTCAACTAGTTATCCTTTTTAAGAAATATCATGCTCCATCAGTATGAACTCTGAGTTGAGTGCATGTGATGGGGTAGGTGTGTAATTCCTTAGGATAGATACATGGAACACATTAGGAAATTAATAGATATTTTGAGGATGTTCCACGTTATAAGCTATTATCCCGATAGGATGAAGAATATCAAAGGAACTGATATACCTAATCCTTAGATTTCATTTCTTTCTAAAACATGTAACATTATACTAGTGTGAAATTTATATAAACCCCTTTTAACCAAGATTAAATTCTAGATCACACCATTGATTACAAGAATAACGATTCTACCTAATTTTAGCTACCTTGATGTGATTTTGAATGGATCTAACCTTCTTGAACATTTTTTCAGTGATCTCAGGTCCCAATAGCATTTTTTATCCAACTAAATCGTATCATGTTGGATCTATAAATTTATTCCAATAAAGGTATTCATATGGTTCCATATGAATTACTAAGTGAAATTTATTTCTGTAAGAAAACCGAGCTAGATGAAGGTGTTGATCCCAAGCAACATTGAAATATAGAGAATAAGATCTCAACATCTCTTATATGGTTTTAATTTTTCTATCAGACTGAATGTAACGACCCAAAGTTTCATTAATAGAGAATCCCTCTTGATCCAGTTAAATGTTTCTTTATGAAATTTTTTTTAAGATGTCAACTTATTTAGTTTTACGTTAAGATTTTTGACCGTTACTTTTATAGTCGTTGAACAGTGATCAGCTGAGTAGTATAAATATAAGGCTTTAACGAACCCATTTCTACTCAGACAAAGGAAGCGATGGCCTCATCTAGTAGAATTGCCCCTTACGAAGCCCATTTTTCGAAGCTCGAAAAAGAGGTGGCGTCTTTGGGATTTGCCCTTGACCAAGCCCAAGCTGAGCTTCATCAAGTCAAGCTCGAACGAGATCGTCTACGAGAAAAGTGGAAGTTGATTGAAATTACAACTCGAGTGATGTTATCCGAGCCACCCTAAGAGTCTGTCACCATCGCACACCTTACCCTTAGGTCTTATGCGGCTATTTTAAGGGGTTATGTAACAAATAAGTAGCACCATGTTCATGTACATTTTTTTTGTATATAATAATGAATATAATTTCGAGTCATTTTTGATACATTGTAATTAGTTTTTAAAGTACAAATAGTGTTTTTTGTTATTATTTAATTAAGAATTATATTTTATTAAATTAAAGGATTTTTGAATTAAATAATATTTTAATAAAATATTATTATTAATATTAATTTAATATTTATTAAATATAAATGGTCTTATAATTTCATGAATGCAATTAAAATTTTTATTAAGGTTTGAAAGCCATTTCTGTCAAAACCCGTGAATTTTTTTATAAATGTCGGTTTTTATTTTAAAAGTGAAAATTCACATACTTAGAAAATTATTTAGATAAAATAAATATTATTTTTGGAATCAGGACGTCGAAATTATCCAACGGTGAATTTTTCATAATTTTCTGAGCTAGTCAAAATTTTGGGTAAAAATTAAATACCATTAAAATATATAATGTGTTTTATGACATCATAATGACCCAATGGTGATGTAATAAAATAACATAATCCTTATGTTCGGCCAATATGTGTTTTATCATTAAAATAATGAGGTTTTGGGTTGGTTTGACTTACTTTTTAAAGCATTAATGGAGCCCTCAAGACTTATTCAACACTTTGCCTTTTTAAATTAATTTCCATTGGAGTGTGACTCACCTCCACATAAGCAACCCTAATTTTTTTAATACGTTCAGACCTTGGCCTTTTAAAATATTGTTTTCCTCTTTCCTTTTCCAGAAACCATGGGAAAATTCCATGATATGGTTTGTGGTTTGGATTATTTAAATATAAGGGGTCCCAAACCTAAATAATAAAGAATTCCCTCACATTTCCTATATAAACCCACCCAAGCTCCCACTTCCTCCTCACTCAAATCCCTTGGAGTTCATCCAACCTCTGCCCTACTCTCTCTAGAATCCACTCAAGGTGCCCCAAGCTCCCAAGAAGCCTCTCACAAGCCTCTCTCTAGCCTTTGGAAGCACACTTCCAAGTAAGGGTTTTTTCTTCCTTTCTCATTTTTGTCAATTTTCATTAAGTTGTATTGCCCTTTTAGTTTCAATTATGAATGTTGGGGTATGGTTTCGAACCTCTCCCATACTGCCCTCTTATTTTTTGAATGATGGGAGACCCCTTTATCTCTCATTAAAATCCTCCCATGTACACCCGTTACTATGCTGAAATTCCGAAAGAAACCTTTTTCTCCTCTTTTATATTCAAGCAATACTTTTGTATCATGAATCTAAATTCCTTTTCAATTGTTGGTACATGTATCTATATGAACTCCTTACTGTCAATTACATGTAAATATGATGATGAACCCCTTTCTCTCTCATTATTCTTTTTTTTATGAATTCTTATGTCACATCGTTACGCTGCCGAAATCACACCGATTTTCTAAGCCAATATCATTGTGTAGTGAATACCATGCCCATTTCTCCATCAAGTGTATTCACCTTTATGCACATTTAATTATTGATTATAATGTTTCATGTATGAATTCCACATTCCTTTATCGTGGAATAAATGATTATGTTTCATGAACCCATGTTTTATGATCCATGTGGCACACTTATGCATGAAATGAAATGTTTAAGAAGGGTGTGCCCTTTATAGTGATCCAATGCATTGGGTAAAGTATAGTATCATGATACTTCATGTGAAATGAGTGTTGACTCATGTTAATTCAAGTGCAACGAGGGTTTACATGTGCTTCAAGTGCAATGAGGGTTTACTCATGCTCCATGTGCAATGAGCCTTGGCTCATGCTAATTCAATGTTAAGTGTTGTTGCCACATTTCCATGTTATGGTTATCATGCTTTATCATGCCTTTATGTTCATGTTACTCTAATGCTCTATTGATGTTCCTATTGCCTAACATGTATTTTACTCCTCATGTTATTCATTGTGTACTCCCTTACTGTGCTTTATAGCTCACCCTTTTCTTATGCATGTCCTCAGGTTATCCCATTCAATGCTATGTATGAAGGGATGTAGTGGTCATGTAAAGGAAGTTTTCAATAAATATGTTGTATTTCAAGTTTAAAGTTTTTATGTAATGATCCTAAGCCCCAAAGACACTAAACCTCTCTATCTTCTTTGTTGTATCAAGTGAAGTTTTATGTAATAAAGCATGCTTAAGTTGTAATAAAAAGCAGGGTTGTCATAGTTGGTATCAGAAGATAGGTTTAGTTATTTTTGGGATTAGGAAACCCTAGTAAAGCCTTAGATACAAGACTAAGCATAATAAAAACATCCCTAAGTTTTCGTAAATACTATGTAAGTGGTTTATCAAACAAATACATCCATGTCTGGATACGAGCAGGTAGAGGCGGCTCTGGCACAGATGTATCCTAGGGGTAAAACCCGAAAACACCGCTTTGAGCTAGACTCGAATGGGAACTGGTGCACGACAACGGGCCTTTTTGTACTCTTGGTTACGACACTCCCGGGGGATATGTTTTGATAAATTCACAATCTTAGTATGAACCCTTATTAAGGGAAAAATTCCCCTAAGAATATATGTTAGAAGGAAGATCATGAAAAGCCTGGATGGAATCCTATAGACTCGTGAGTTAAAGAGATTAAAGTTTATTTATAAGTCATCAACTTTTGTCTTTGGATTACCCTTTATGTGTTACCCCCTAACTTTCCTTTTATTCCATCCAATGGCCGGTAATAGGAGAACTCGGGCTATCAACCATTGTGAAGATCGGTGTGATGATTATACTTATGAGATGCCCAATCCAATGGGAGCGGGAATCGCAAACTTTGTCACGCTTCTCTCTCAGCTAACTCATGTTTTGAATAGAAACACTGGTCAAGAGGAACGTTCAACCCCCCCGAAGAAAGAAAAAGTCGTTATCGAGAGCTTCATGAGACAAAGGCCTCCTACTTTTAGTGGATCATCCGATCCCACGATTGCTGAACAATGAATCAACTCCATTGAAAAGATATTCTCCATCCTCCAATTCTCTAAAAAAGAGAAGGTTATCCCGGCGGCTTATCGTATGGAGGGTGAAGCTGATCAATGGTGGACGTTGATCAAAAATACGAAGCCTGAGGAGGGGATCAAGGCTTTGGAATGGAAGGAATTCCGGAAGATGTTTTTTGATAAATATTTTCCATGCACCCTCCGTCTTAAGATGGAAAGGGACTTCCATTCCCTAAAACAGAATGATGAAGAATCTGTGGGAGCGTACGAGGCAAACTTCACAAGGCTTGCACGATACACTTCCGGATTTGTCGTTACCCCCGAATGCAAGGTTGACCGCTTCTTTGGTGGGATGATGCCTAGCTTGCGGAAAGCATTAGTGATCCGTGACTTCGACAGCTATGAGGAAATTGTCCGATGTGCCCTCAAGGTTGAAATGGAGATCAGAGAATCATAGGGGTATCATGGGGACAAGAAACGAAAGGTGGACTTCAATGCTGGTGGTCTGATGGATAAATCCAACGGCGCTAAGAATTTCCAGCACCCCACTTGCCAAAAGTGTGGAAAGAAGCACCATGGAAATTGCCTTAGGGGGACAAGAAAATGCTTCAAGTGTGGAAGGGAAGGGCACCTAGCTGTTAACTATCCGAAAGAAGGACCTGCGGCTACGACAGAGGAGAGGAACGCTTCGTTCGAACCTCAACGCATTGTTCAATGCTACAAATGCAATGAACCAAGTCATTTTTCAAATCAGTGCCCTAATCCAAGGGTTATCGGACGCAACCAGCAACCTCCAAGACAGCAAGGAAGAACTTTTTCCATCACTTCTGCCGAAGTGAACCCCAACAACGAAGAGGTGATAGGTATGCTAGTTATTCATTCAAGAATAGTGAACGTACTTTTTGATTCAGGTTCAACGCATTCTTTTATATCTCAAAAGTTTAGTAGAACAATCCCTACACCACCACAAATCATGGAAGTAAAGATGTCGGTGAGTATGGCAAATGGGGAAATCATTGCATCCCATGAATATAAGTCCTCCCCTGTTATAATCTGTGGATTGAATTTCCCGGAAAACCTCATCATACTCCCTTTGGTGGAATTTGATGCAATTCTTGGCTTGGATTGGCTTTCCTTATATAGATCCAACATAAATTGTCGGGAGAGGGAAATCACACTCCATATGGAGAATCGACCCCCGATTCTTTAAAAGTGTTAGGAGGAAGATGAATCTCCTTTATCTCCATCATCTCAAGCATGGATATTACTGCCTTATGAACACGCATATCTGGCTCAGATGATTGAGTCCAAGGAAGAAACCACCCTTGATGAAATTCCTATTATGAGGGAATTCGCTGATGTATTTCCTGAGGAACATCCTGGTCTTCCTCCAAGAAGAGATGTTGAGTTCTCAATTGAACTTATACCTGGGGCGCTACCAATATCCAAGACTCCATATAGAATGGCTGTTGTTGAGCTTTAAGAGCTGAAAAAACAACTACAAGAGAATCTGGATAAAGGGTTTATACGCCCAAGTGCATCACCATGGGGTGCACCAGTCCTCTTCGTCAAGAAGAAGGATGGGTCAATGCGGCTTTGCATCGATTATCGTGAACTTAACAAAATCACGATAAAGAACAAGTATCCTCTCCCAAGAATCGATGACTTGTTTTATCAGCTGCGAAAAGCACAATACTTATCCAAGGTGGACTTGCTGTCGGGATATTATCAAGTAAGGGTGAAGAAGGAAGATATCCCCAAGACTGCTTTTCGTACAAGGTACGGGCACTATGAATTCATAGTAGTGCCTTTCGGACTCACCAATGCTCCATCAATATTCATGGACTTGATGAATAGAGTCTTTAGAGATTACCTAGACAAATTTGTGGTAGTCTTTATAGATGAAATTCTAATACACTCCAAAAACAAGGAGGACTATGAGGAGCATTTAAGAACTGTACTGGAGACTTTGTGCAAGGAGAAGCTCTATTCCAAGTACAACAAGTGTGAGTTCTGGTTGAAGGAGGTCTCATTCTTGGGTCATATCATCACAAGCAATGGGATATCTGTGGACCCCTCAAAAACAGATGCAATTGAGGGATGGCTGAGGCCAACATCGGTAACTGATATCTGTAGCTTCTTGGGGTTAGCTGGATATTATCGACGATTTGTGAGAAATTTCTCATGATTGTTCAACCCTCTTACCAAGCTAACTCGAAAGGGAGTAAAGTTTTCTTGGAGTGATGAATGCGAAGAAAGCATCAAGGAGTCGAAAAGGAGGCTTATCACTGCACTCGTGCTCACTTTACCCACAAGTGGGGAGCGTTTTGTGGTATTCAGTGATGCTTCGATGAAGGGCTTAGGATGTGTGCTGATGCAGAATGATAAAGTGATATCCTATGCCTCAAGGCAGTTGAAAATCCATGAGCGATACTATCCAATGCATGATCTGGAGTTGACGGCGGTGATCTTTGCCTTGAAAATCTAGCGGCATTATCTCTATGGAGATAAATGTGAGATATATACTGACCACAAGAGTCTTAAATATATATTCACACAGAAAGAGCTTAATATGCGCCAGAGAATATGGATAGAGCTCATCAAGGATTATGACTGTTCAATACATTACCACCCTGGGAAGGCGAACAAGGTGGCGGATGCCCTATGTAGAAAGGATCCAGCGATTCTATAAATGATGAGAATTGAAAAGGATCCAATCTTCTTAGACTTGATGAAGATGGATGTGGGAATCATAAAGAAGGTAACATCATCAATCCTTTCACAAATGATTGCTCAACTATCTCTTTTGGAATGGTTAAAGGATGCTCAAAAGGATAATGCATGAATCCAAGAAAAAGTGGAAGCTATCAAAAAGGGAAAATCCTTAGAGTTTAATGTTAATGAAGAGGTAATTGTGCGGTTTGGGAAAAGACTATGTGTTCCATCATGTTCGGAGCTGAAAAAGGAACTTTTGGATGATGCACATAGTTCAAATTTCTCTATTCACCTAGGGAGCACAAAGATGTATCGAGATCTACGAGAAAACTTTTGGTGGGATAATATGAAGAAGGAGATCGATGAATATACATCAAAGTTCCTGGTGTGTCAGCAAGTGAAGGCAGAGAGGCAGAAGTCTAAGGGGATGATGCAACCATTTCCCATACCAGAATGGAAATGGGAGAACATCACCATGGACTTTGTCAATGGACTTCCAAGGACATCCAAAGGCAACAATGCAATCTGGGTTGTTGTGGATCGTCTTACAAAGACTGCACACTTCATTGCTATTCGAGAGGATTTCTCTTTGGATCAACTGGCATGGATATATATCAGGGATGTGGTACGGTTGCATGGAGTACCACTATCTATCGTTTCTGACCGAGATCCAAGATTTACCTCTAAGTTTTGGAAGAGTCTTCAACATGCTCTGAATACTGAACTGATCTTCAGTATGGCCTATCATCCTCAAACTGATGGCCAATCCGAGCGGACTATCCAAACACTTGAGGATATGTTGAGAGCGTGCTCAATGGACATTAAAGGAGGATGGGATCAACATATTCCTCTGGTTGAGTTCTCTTATAATAATAGTTTCCACTCGAGCATCCAAATGGCACCATATGAAGCCCTGTATGGGAAAAGGTGTAGAACACCGGCATGTTGGGATGAGTCGGTGAACGTAAGCTGCTTGGACCAGAAATGGTTGAAGAAATGGTGGAGAAAGTGAAAACCATTCAGCAGCATATCAAGGTAGCCCAAAGTCGACAAGAGAGTTATGCCGATAATCGTCGACGAGACCTTGAGTTTAAAGTCGGACACATGGTGTTTTTACGTATATCTCCATGGAAGAAGGTCATGAGGTTTGGAAAGAAAGGGAAGTTAAGTCCAAGGTACATCGGCCCCTTCGAGATTCTTGATCGTGTTGGGGTTGCGGCCTATCGACTAGCACTTCCACCTACTATGGCCAAGGTGCATGATGTCTTCCATGTATCCCTCTTAAGGAAGTACATACCAGACCCTTCACATGTACTCTCTTCCGAGGTGGTACAATTAGAAGACGATCATTCTTATGAGGAGCAACCAGTGATGATCTTAGATCGTAGAGGAAAAGTTCTACGAAATAAGACAATGCCCCTCGTCAAGGTGTTGTGGAGAAAACACAAGTTTGAAGAAGCAACTTGGGAGTCGGAGGATATGATGAAGCTACGTTACCCACATTTGTTTTAGTGTGGGAAAAGGAAAATTTCGAGGGTGAAATTTCTTAAGGGGGGAATATTGTAACAACCCAAAGTTTCATTAATAGAAAATCCCTCTTGATCCAGTTAAATGTTTCTTTATGAAAAATGTTTTTATAAGATGTCAACTTCTTTAGTTTGACGTTAAGATTTGTGACCGTTACTTTTATAGTCGTTGAACAGTGATCATCTGAGTAGTATAAATATAAGGCTTTAACGAACCCATTTCTACTCAGACAAAGGAAGCAATGGCCTCATCCAGTAGAATTGCCCCTTACGAAGCCCATTTTATGGAGCTTGGAAAAGAGGTGTCGTCTTTGGGATTTTCCCTTGACCAAGCCCAAGCTGAGCTTCATCAAGTCATGCTCGAACGTGATCGTCTACGGGAAAAGTGGAAGTTGATTGAAATTACAACTCGAGCGATGTTATCCGAGCCACCCCAAGAGTCTGTCACCATCGCACACCTTACCCTTAGGTATTATGCGGCTATTTTAAGGGGTTATGTAACAAATAAGTAGCACCATGTTCATGTACATTATTTTTGTATATAATAATGAATATAATTTCTAATCATTTTGGATACATTGTAATTAGTTTTTAAAGTACAAATGGTGTTTTTAGTTATTATTTAATTAAGAATAATATTTTATTAAATTAAAGGATCTTGGAATTAAATAATATTTTAATAAAATATTATTATTAATATTACTTTAATATTTATTAAATATAAATGATCTTATAATTTAATTAATGCAATTAAAATTTTTATTAAGGTTTGAAATCCATTTCTGTCAAAACCAGGAATTTTTTTATAAATGTTGGTTTTTATTTTAAAAGTGAAAATTCACATATTTAGAAAATTATTTAGATAAAATAAATATTATTTTTGGAATCAGGACGTCAAAATTATCCAACGGTGAATTTTTCATAATTTTCTGAGACAGTCAAATTGTTGGGTAAAAATTAAATACCATTTAAATATATAATGTGTTTTATGACATCATAATGACCCAATGGTGATGTAATAAAATAACATAATCCTTAAGTTAGGCCAATATGTGTTTTATCATTAAAATAATGAGGTTTTGGGTTTGTTTGACTTACTTTTCAAAGCATTAATGGAGCCCTCAAGACTTATTCAACACTTTGCCTTTTTAAATTAATTTGCATGGGAGTGTGACTCACCTCCACATAAGAAACCCTAATTTTTTTAATAAGTTCGGACCTTGGCCTTGTAAAATATTTTTTTCCTCTTTCCTTTTCCAGAAACCATGGGCAAATACCATGGGATGGTTTGTGGTTTGGATTATTTTAATATAAGGGGTCCCAAACCTAAATAATAAAGAATTCCCTCACCTTTCCTATATAAACCCACCCAAGATCTCACTTCCTCCTCACTCAAAGCCCTTGGAGTTCGTCCAAACTCTGCCCTACTCTCTCTAGAATCCTCTCAAGGTGCCCCAAGCTCCCAAGAATCCTCTCACAAGCCTCTCTCTAGCTTTTGGAAGCACACTTCCAAGTAAGGGTTTTTTATTCCTTTCTCATTTTTGTCAATTTTCTTTAAGTTGTATTGCCCTTTTAATTTCAATTATGAATGTTGGGGTATGGTTTCACGCCTCTCCCATACTGCCCTCTTATTGTTTGAGTGATGGGAGACCCCTTTCTCTCTCATTAAAAGCCTCCCATGTACACCTGTTCCAATGCCGAAATTCCGAAAGAAACCTTTTTCTCCTCTTTTATATTCAAGTAATACTTTTGTATCATGATTCTAAATTACTTTTCAATTGTTGGGACATGTATCTATATGACCAACATACATTCCATTACATGTAAATATGATGAGGAACCCCTTTCTCTCTTATCAACCTTTTTTTTATGAATTCTTATGTCACGCCGTTACACTACCAAAATCACACCGATTTTCTAATCCAATATCATTGTGTAGTGATCACCATGCCCATTTCTCCATCAAGGGTATTCACCTTTATGCACATTTACTTATTGATTATAATTTTTCATGTATGAATTCCACATTCCTTTATCATGGAATAAATTATTATGTTTTATGAACCCATGTTTTATGATCCATGTGGCACACTTATGCATGAAATGAAATGTTTAAGAAGGGTGCACCCTTTATAGCTCTCCAATGCATTGGGTAAAGTATAGTATCATGATACGTCATGTGCAATGAGTGTTGACTCATGCTAATTCAAGTGCAACGAGGGTTTACTCGTGCTTCAAGTGCAATGAGGGTTTACTCATGCTCCATGTGCAATGAGCCTTGGCTCATGCTAATTCAATGTTAAGTGTTGTTTCAACATTTCCATGTTATGGTTATCATGCTTTATCATGACTTTATGTTCATCTTACTCTAATTCTCTATTTATGTTCCTATTTCCTATCATGTATTTTACTTCTCGTGTTATTCATTGTTTACTCCCTTACTGGGATTTATAGCTCACCCTTTTCTTATGATTGTCCTCGGGTTATCCCATGCAATGCTAAGTACGAAGGGATGTAGTGGTCATGTAAAGGAAGTTTTCAATAAATATGATGTATTTCAAGTTTAAAGTTTTTATGTAATGATCCTAAGCCCCAAAGACACTAAACCTCTTGATCTTCTTTGTTGTATCAAGTGAAGTTTTATGTAGTAAAGCATGCTTAAGTAGTAATAAAAAGCAGGGTTGTCATACTGAACATATATTTGAGGATGATAAGTAGTGTTGAAACACAATTCTAAATCATGTTATTGATGAATAATTTTCTACAACATTGAGGTGAACCATGGAACTTAATCCGATACACTATGATCTCGTACTCCATGCAACATTGCTACTTCGTTAATGTATATCCTTGAAATTTTATCCAGAGAGATTTCTTCCCTGATAGCAATGAAGTTTACTGGCGTAGTAAGGTGATAAACTACCACACATATAGTATTAATCCCATTAGAGTTTTTGGGTATTCCACCGACAAACTATATATTGATATTCTCCCATTTACATTATGGTATGTTTATTGGATGTAACACCCCTTTGACTTTTGTTTTTCATCCTTAACTTATTGGCATACCAAGAACCAAGATAGAAACTCTATGATATCTCCCTTCATTACATCCCACCATAATTATTCTTTCAAATACCTATAATTATTTATACTTCTAGTATGATTAAAGAATCGATAATTATGATCTTCCTCTAATATATCTTACATAAAAATATCATGGAAGGAACATATACTTGGTTATTTAACCATATCATTCCATATCGATCATGGTTAAACTCATTTACATTTCTAACATACTTTTTCATCTCTATATCTTTCTTCCGTGACACCGTAATCTTCAACTGGATAGAGGGTTGAACATTAATTTTAGAAATAGATGATTTTTCACATCCATCATGATTTATAGATCCATCCTTTACAAATCCATAAATATTTGGTATTTTGTAATCCACTTCATGTATAAGAAATCATGATTATTATGACTCAAAGAATCACCCCCTTGTTTACTTTCCCTAGGTGGTAATGTATCGATCAGTCATAATCCTTTATTAAATCTGGCCATCTTCTCTGGTGCAATATGAACTCCATCTGTGTGAATTTATTTTTATGGTTTTTATTATTGGAATATATAAAAAACTTTTCTCTATAAAGATAATGTCTCCATATCTCTAATGAAAAAAATTACAGATTCTAACTCTAATGCATGAGTTGGTTAATTTTTCTCCTGAATCTATAAATTCCATATGTCATGGGTGATAACCATGTTATTCTACTTAAATCCATTATTGGATACATTGTTATAGATTAAAAACCCTTATCCATTATGGGTTAATTTAATAATGGCTGTAGTGAATAAACTTATATTCAGTTCTTTGATATTTACCTCGCATTCATCTATCTAGAGGAACTTGAAACTCTTCCATGTTAACTTTGTTAGAGTACTAGATAGTCATGAAAAATTATCCACAAAACATCAATAATATCCAGCTAAACTAAGAAATATACAGATCGCAGTCACCATGGATGGTCTAGGACAATATTCAATTTTCTTTGTATTTGATTGATCTATTTCTATACTATCTCTTGAAATTATGTGTCCCATAAATGAAAAACTTTGCAGTAAAAATTCACACTGTGTAAATTTTTCTTATAGTTTCTCCATTATTATGTTCAATAGTAATTTTCTCAAATTATCTTCAAGATATTCATTTCTTTTTCAATAGAAATGAATATAATCTATAAAAACTACCACAAACTAATTGAGGTAATCTCTAAAGATTCATTTCATTAAATCCATGAAGATGGAAAAGACATTAGTAAGACCAATAGGCATCATAATATATTAATAGTGTCCATACATGGTATAAAAATCTATATTGGGTATATCTTTCTTCTAGACCGTCAATTAAATATATGTAAAATGATGCTCAATCTTGGAGAATTATTGAGCTCATGTAATATATCAAACAAGTCATCAATATAGGGAAGATAATACTTTTTCTTGATTGTGATCTTGTTAAACTCCTGATAATCAATGCATATTCTCATTGATCCATCTTTCTATTTAAAAATATAATAATTGGTGCACCCTAAGGGGAGACACTTGGCCTATTTAATCCCCTATCAATGTTTTCTGAGAGTTTCTTCTTTAATTCATACAACTCAATTTGGCCTATTCTATAAGGAGTCTTTGAAATTGGGGTGGAACCTGGTAGGCTTTCTGTTGAGACCTCCATATCACATTTTGGTGTATGGTAAGAAATGTTTTTCATAAATACATCCAAAAAATTATCTAACAATAGGCATATCATCATTGTCATTTGTCTCTCAAACCATTTGAGATAAACAACATTTTTAATGGGAATGGAGACCCCTACATTGGATATAATCTCGATAGGAAGTTCACTCTTATAGTCACATTGATGGATGATCATATAAGGGTTTGAAATAACAAATGTAACTTCCCTTACATGATAATTGATGTGGGATTTATGTAGATAAATCAAATGCATGCCTAATATGACACCAAATTCAACCAACGGATGAATGAAAATATATGCAGGAAGCATATTCCCACAAACATCAACATGTGAGAAATCATATTATTTGGATGAAATCATCATATCATTATGAGTTTTCACTACTAATTCCACATATAATTGTTTTGGGGGAATCTTAACACCGTTGAAAAATTTATTAGACATGAAAGAGTGGGTATATGCATAATAAAATATGAAATTAGAACTTCTGGAGTGGATATAATGTCTGCCTTTCATCAAATCATTGTTTCACCCCTCATCAGAAATAGTGATTACATGATATTTCCCCATGTCCCTCAGTTTAAGAGGTTTTTTATGTCATTAATCATCCCCATCCTATGGTTTTGGTAAGAGTTTAACATAATTGCCCCTCTCATTGCACTTATAGAACTGAATCATGTGAGGTGAATTATGTTCTTCTTTTCCTCATTCGCGGCATTAGCTAACTTCTTCCCATCATATTGGAAATCAAATACTCGATGGCCTTACCTTCTACACTTAATACATTTATTAGACCCCTTATGTAAATTTATTCCATGAATCTTGCTACACAAAGTCAATAATGTAAATATCATCTTCTTTTCTCTATATTTTTTATAGTTTCCTTTGAACTCCATCTTCTATTTCTTATTGAAACTGTAAGGTTGATATGTGAATCCATCCTCTATTTCAACCTTGATTTCACAACGCACAACATCTTCATAGCTACATATGTTTATTATGCACAAATCCCTTATGAGACTTGGATTTAATCCTCTAATAACATATTAACATTACCTTTGGTTTTGATGATAATTCTGGAAGCATACCTGGCACGTCTCTTAAAATTATCCTCATAGGTACCATAAAATTCATCAACCCTTTGTTTTAACATGAGAAATACTTTATCCATCATGGATTGAATAATACAAGGAAAGTACTTATTAAAAAATATGTTCTTGAACTCATCCCAATCCATGGACCCAATCTCATATTATTTCCTTGTATTATTGTTTAGAATCCACCATTGGTATGCTTCGCCTCTTAACTAATAAACAACCAGAATGACTTTCTCATACTATGAACACTGAAGAGTAGAGAATATATTTTCATTAGTACTAATACATTGTTCAGTAAGAATTTTATCAGAAGATCCTCTAAATAAAGGTGGAAATTGTCTCGTGAAAGACTGAATATAATTTGTTCCCTCCTTTTCACATATATATGTCCACCATGATTCATAGCTTGAGAAAGTTATGTGATCATAGAAATAGGGTTTAATATTCCATCTCCCATAGCATTTAGTTTCTCAGGAGTACA
Source organism: Viscum album (assembly GCA_963277665.1). Taxonomy (NCBI): domain Eukaryota; kingdom Viridiplantae; phylum Streptophyta; class Magnoliopsida; order Santalales; family Viscaceae; genus Viscum; species Viscum album. The sequence goes on from OY728140.1 coordinate 2,122,675,408, forward strand.
ATCATTTTATTTCCTATCATAATCACCATTAACAGGGTTCCTTCATGTTCCCACCGTTAAATAAAACCAAAGTCATAGATAAAGAAAGAGTAAACATATTGAGGAACCACATAATCATGAAAAATCACTTATAGGAATTATAAATAGTTACATCTTCCATAATCTATGAAACATTAGGTTTATCCTATGTTATTTATAGCCAAATTTGATTTAAATCCTTCATGATGGCCCATGAAGTGTTTCCAAATTCTTAATGAATGTTTGACAAGAGTTTTAAACTAGGTGTATAGTAAGGCCTGTTGTCAGTACCAGATTACCTCGAGTCATGGCTAGAACATATTTTCATATTGGTTACACCTAGGTAATTCTGTTGCAGAGCCACATCCACTTGTACTATCTATAGAGGGATTTATTTCTAGGAAACCACTCACTCTATCTGTTTCCAACATTACATGACAATTTCCTATACTTTTCCTTATCCTTCGACTTATCCCTAGACATGTCCTTAGAGTTCCCACTATGGTTTTATCATCCTACATTCCAAAGGATAACTAAACCGTTACTCTATAACCAACTATTTCGACCGTCTCTTTTCATACATTGACATTACACAAATTTTATTTAATACTTAAAATATTATGCAAACAAACTCCCAAAGATCGACTAGTATAGTGCCATTGGAAACATGGAAACATAAACACTAATACACATGTGAGCTACATTATCTCTCACTAGGTTCTATTTGACTATCACCCTTCTTAGAAAAATAAAATACAATACATTTATTCATAACCTATGGAAGGAAATATAAATAGGGGTGTTCTGAAATACTAAATAAGGGTAATAAAAGGTGAAAAGAAAGCATAATAATGGGAATAAGGGTATGTGAAAATGATCATTAAAATAGAAGATCATATCCTGCATATCAATGATCAAAATCACGATTCATGGAATAATTCTTGGATATTAATAAGAAATGAATCATAAAAAAATAAAGAATGTATGCCATAAAATCGTAAAAAAGGAATAAAACATGGAATTTTGGTAAATGCATATGCATTTAATTTTATTTTCATAGTATATACGGAATGACTGTCAAGACCATCATAGTAATATGGGTTCACTCCCCATACCATCTTTCTAGACATGGTTCACTCCCATTTTCATCTTAGAATCATGAGTTTACTAATCATTCCATCTTTCAAGACATAGTTCACTCTCTTGGGCATCATAGTAGTCACAATTCATTCAAAACACTATATTAGTCTATCTAATGAGATAAAAATATTTACCTGATGCATTGGACGGAGATATATTTCCTATCCATCACATAGTGAAATCATGTGTATATGTTCCACAAGATCATAAATTATCATATAATAATCCATAAAATGAAATGAGTATTATAAACATGTAGTCATATCATAACCTATGGAAAAATATAGTTTTAATAATAATTTTATCATAAATATAATCCTTTAAAAGAAAAAGGTTTCAAAGGTGTAACACCCCAAGCTTCCACGGTATTCTTGTCTTTGAATAATACAATAGCTTTCCTTGTACGCAACTTCAAGTTCAAACACATGAAAACCAATCAAGCTAGTCGTTATGAAAAGTAATATCCACTTTTTAAAATTTTATAAATATTATTTTTCAAAATTGAACACATTTTTGGATTTGGAATATCAAAATTAGCTTAGGGTGAATTATTTGGTATTTTTATGAAAACATTAAATTTTTTATGAATAGTGAAAACATATCGATATTGTTTCAAAACAAAATTTTATTTAAATAATAAATTATTTTATTTAAATTTATATGATGTAAAAATTGATACATAATACCTATATATGTTCAATGTAATGTATTGGAGTCAGTTTATAATAATATTATATATATAATTTTATGGAACATTTTTCTGTATTTTACCCATCGTCGAGGTGCATTTGCAAATTTTTATAAAATAAAATTTACCACTTCTGTGAATAGAAATTCAAAAATATGAGGTATACGGTTGAAATAAGTAATTAAAATATTGTTCAAATAGATGAAAATAAATTTTTTTGAATTGTAACTTTTGACTTTTATTTACCACGGTTATAAGTAAATTGGGTAATTAAAGGTAAACAATGATATTATATTACCCTAACCCATGTCCTAATTCTATTGGATAAAATTATTTCTACCAAATAAACATTAGGAATAAAATATTATCATTTTATCCTCTTGAATTAGATTAATACATTTATTATTATATTATTTAAAGAAGAGTTTAAAGTGTTAAATTCAATGTTTAATAACTAAACCATTCTTAATATAGGGTTATATATAAGATAAATTCATCTATAAATATTCATTAGAAAAAAAATATTTCATACATAATGGTATTTTATTAATAATTTTTAGACATTAAATAATTAAATTTATTTATGATACAATGATGATGCAGTAATTACCTTATTAATGAAAGATTAAAATAATTGATATTATAAATATCCAAATAAATGTAAATTGAAACATATAATGAATTACACTAACATTATAGGTTATTATTACTTTTTAGGGTTTATTAAAAAAAAATTGAACTGATAAATTTATTATTACTTCCACACACAAAAATACATGATAGTGTCAAAATTGAAATAAATGATTTTTTAAAACAAATACTTTATTATTAATTGATATAATAATCCAAAAAAATATAAGGATCGGCCACAGGACTTAGATATGGTTAGATATAATATTAATGAACCACTTTGGGATATCTTGTCATTTTATAGTATGTTTATTAACCGTTTATTATAATAATACAAGAATACATAGTAAAAGTTAAACTATTTAACAAAGAGTTAAATATAAAAGATAAGGTTAATATGGTGACCTAAACCAGTCTAAAACCTATTTTTTGAAAGGTTTTCTACCCATCCCCACATTATCCAAGAATTAAATCATTTTTGAGCCATTATAAAATGAATATTATTATATAATAAAATAATATTTCAAACTTTTCCTAAACTGACCCACACCTATCTTATAAAATGGTACTTCCCATTCGCTCAGATTCACACCTCCAATTCCATTTTGATCATCCAAACCCTGCTCAAATATCCTTTCAAATACCATAAATTCTACCTATATTCAATACATTGATCATAAATCCAACCTATGGAGCCCTTTTGATCAACTCCAATGGAAACATCCTAATAAGTGGTAATAATTTCACCCCCTCATTCATTGTTTTTTTACTCTTCCATTTCCTCATTCTTTGTTGTTTCCATAAATAAATAATAACTCGAGTAACTTATACATATTTTTATATTATTATAAAAATGTAACCACAATATTAATTATTCTTTCTATCCTATGAATGACATGTCACCATACATGCGTACATACGACTTACCATCTCCATGTCGTGGTGTAGTTTTTTATTCAAACACATCATTATTTGGATGGGTATAATAATGAGAATAAATGATTTAAATAATAAATATAACATGTTAATGATTCTTTATATATTATATACCATCCAATTATATACGATTTTACGATCAAGAGTGTGATATTGTCTCTTGTGTGTATGTACGGATTGATGTCTCCACGAACGCGATAAATTCATTCCTCATCAGAACCGTTCAATAATTATTTCTTTTTGTGATTAGAAATAATGTTTACAAACATAATATAATTATGTATATGAATCAAATACATCCTATCCATAACAAAAATGGCTTATGTAACCAAGCATATAAAGGAAAATGAATTAGTTAACACCCAAAACAATGATACTACTGAAATATTATTAACAAAGAAATATCAGAAGATAATATATGATATCATATTTATGTATGTGGTTATTTTATAATTTAATAAAAATTATATAATTATTATACAGGTGGTTAACGTACCCTTGATAAAGGAAAAGTACAATGTAAGGGTTAATTCTACAATCTCTTCATTATTCGAGGTTATTTATACGTGAGTATCTACATGGACCTCTTTATCATCCACATTCGTGTTTCAAAAAAATATATTTCAAAACTTTTTCTCTATTTCCTAGACTGTGGGTTAAATTAAATTATACACTTTATTAATTTTTATAAAATGTTTATAAATGAATCTTTCTGTCTTTTTCCAAATAAGGTCCTTTATAACCTTTTTTACGAAATTAAGAAAATGATTTTTTTTAACTTATATGGTGAGTGAGGCTATTTTCCAAGGCTATAACATCTTCAAAGATTCTCTTACAATATTATAATAAAATTATCAAAATAAATTATTTCCTTTAAAATTATGTGACTTTTAATTGATTTCAAAATAGAAAGAGATATTTCTCACAAATAGTTTTGATTTCATCTATGTCAACATCCTTGGATGGATTTTAAACTTTTTTTAGGTTGATTTATTTTTATACAATATTCCAAATTGTATTGAAGGATTTGGGGTATGTTAAACTATGTATTTGTTATTTTTATACCATCCATGGTTTATGGTTAATGTATTAACATTTTTTATTCTTGTTTAAATATGAATGTGTATGTTATGTTTCATCCTTTTCATATGAGGAATGAATTGGACTAGATAAGTGACAGGTGGAGCCTGTTATAGCTCTTTCAGGCATCAGTAGGTCTCATGATACACACTAGTGTCTTGGAATAAGGCCTTGAAAACATCTTATTTTTATTCTTGGCATGATTCCATTACTTTATGGTTATGATGTCCAACATTATGCATTCCATCATTATGAAATAGGCTATTTATATTTAATGTGATTATTAGACTAATAGAATATCCATGTGTACAAGTAAATGGAATAATTTGATTAATCTTTTCCATATTATACTGATTTTTATGTTTAAAATTAATTATTTTAGTCTCATAATTTCCCTTAAATGTTTATGATTATTTATGAATGTATCCACTATATTGTTATCCTTACTGAGCACCTCAACTCCCCATTTATATGTTTTATTTTTCCTAGGATGCAAAGATTTATATTCTGACAGACCTACAGGGATATTCTAAGGGAGGTAAATGTGTTAAAAGGATACACAATTTTGTTTTTTTTCATTTCATAATGTAATATAAAATATATGTTTGTGTCTAGTACTTCCAAGGATACTGAACTGATCGTACTTTTGGGATTTTATCCCTTGTGATCATGCCAATGTTATATAATAATACACTGAATATAGGTACCTAGGTTGGGGGCATTACAGTTGGTATCATAGGAAGTTTATTACAAGACTTGGAAGCTAAATTCAGAAAAAATATTATTATAAAACATTACCCTAAGATAGAATTTGAAGATTACTATAGAAAACTTCCTAGAATTTTGGTTATGTAGATATTTTTGTAGTTTTCATAACAATAAATCCATTTTTTGATATGAGTATGTAGAGGAAGCTCTAGAACAGATGTACCTAGGAGAGAAAAATCCAAAAAGGACTTTCGGGATTAACAAGGGGTATCCTGGTACATGACAATGATCCTTACTGCAATCTTGGTTACGATACTCCTGGGAGAAATGCTTAAGATAATTCACATTTTCATTACAATACATTATGAAGTATTTATGATTATATACGTCCTCAATGAAAACATTTTTATGATTATGGATTATATCTATAAAGTTTTCAATTTTTGTGAAGTGTTTTACAAGTTTAGAATTATGTATTGTGATTCATAAACTAATCTAGTGTATCCCAATGTTTAGAAATGGTATCTCGTTGAAGGAATGGAAACTTTATCAACACATGTAATCCATTTAGGGATTTCCCTCCCACTCAAGATAATTATAGTGGACATGGTAATTCAAATAGTGTTGATTAGCTAAAAAACATACCGGGACAACACACTCAGGTTATGAATAATAACTTTATCTGTTTAGAGCACCCTGATCCACAACACAGAGGGTCAATGTTAGACCGCTTCATGAGGCAACCACCACCAACATTCAATGGGAATAAAAATTAATTTATAGGTGAGAAATAGATAATCTCCTTAGAGAAAATATTTCATGCATTGGGGAGTAGAAAAAGGTAAAACAAATTCATGGTTGTTTATCGCCTCACAAGAGATACAGATCAATGGTGGTCATTAATTCAAAACACAAAGGGGGGGGTGAAGAACTATAAAATTCGTAATGGAGGTAGTTTAAAAAAATTCATAGAAAAATACGTTCCTTGTGACCATTGAGCATATATGGAAATAAAATATTTGATTCTGAGGGAAAAGGAGGATGAGAATGTCCAAAAGTATGAAGTTATCATTGAAAGGTTTTCATGGCATGCAAAAGATTATATACGTATCCCAAGGAGTATGATTGATCAATTCTTCGATGGGTTAAAACCATTTTCCATCAAGTATTAGTCTCACAATCCATCTCATCATACTAATATATTCTCTCACATTCTATAAAAATAGATAAGGAATTATCTAAGACTTGTAACTTTAAAACAAAGAACGAGAAGAAGAGATCATCTGAACACTCTAGAAATGGAAATACGGGGAAGAATGATATTCTTGAATTTTCATCATGTGGTAAATGTGGGAAGAAACACCTGTAAAGACCCGGAAATTTCAAAGATTTTTTTTTCTTAATTTATTGGGAATTTTACGAGTCTGTGGTTTCTCATGGAACCTGATTCTGAGGCCCGGTGTGCCAGGAATCAATTCTCGAAGTTTAGCTCGGGTACGTTCAGTGAACGAACATGTGGGTTTTTATATCTTTTGAACCGGTGCTCGGAATTGAAATATGAGGGCACTGATGAAATCCTAGTGCCAGTTTTCTCTTAAGAGGACTTTCACCTCGACGGCAGATGATCGGGTTTGAGAGTTGGTTTTTGGGTTCACGTGGAATAATAAAATAAAATAAGTGACAACTTATTTTATCTTTGTTGAACCCATGCCAAGTGGATATTATTGGCTAAAAGCTCCACATGGGAGTTGGTGGTGGGACCGCCACACCCTAACTTTCGATGGGAGGATTATTAGGGTGGGGACCACCCGAGAATCATAACATCCCATGAAAGGTTACAACATGGGGTCCACACGGGGCTTAACCCCCCCATTTAATGGGAGGGGAGGAAATCTCTCAATACTCCCCCACTAAGGAGGGAGAGCCTCTTGGACTCTAACTCCTCTCTTAATGGAGGATAATAAAACCTTCTCAAACCCCCCCCCCCATTTAATGGGAGGATGCTCCTTGACCCTCTCGTTGTTAATTATGTGGGAACCACCCGGGCCCCTAAACCCCCTCGAAACTCCCCAAATTAATATTGTCATCCACTCGGGCAATTAATTTGGCAGAGCCTCTATTTTTTGAATTTTTTGATTTGTGCCAACCATCGTGAACTTAATTAAGTGGGGACCACTTAATTAATTTCCACCACCAAGAATAATAGATTATATTGTATTATTTTGGGTATGTTCTTGCGCATTTGGTGGAGAGCTTGAGAGAAATTCCTTCTCCAGCGAAGAACGCGAAGAACGCCGACGACACTTCTTCCCCGAACTTCTTCGGCCTTCATCCTCGAAGCCCCCCCCCCCCTTTTAACGTGGTGCTTCTCCGATGTCCCTCGTTCCTCCCTCCTCTTCTTCAACGCACTGACACACAAACTCGGAAGTGGATGCGTGCGGTGAGAAACGCCGTCCTCAGAGATCGACGACGCGACGCCGTGTACCGCGACGCCGACGATTCTATTATCCGTGATGTCGTCGACGCTTACGGAGTCTTCTTCCACGATGTTCATTTCCACGACAAACCTTCGTTCAACGGCACCACAAGTTAGGGGGTTTGGCTTAATTTATGTGGATTATATCATCGGCCTTTGATTAAATTGTTGTTAGTCCTTTGAGTCGCCTGTTATCGTAATAACGGGAGGAGGTCAGACCGCATGAAAACGGCCGACCCTCCTCCCCGTTTTATGGTTGCTCTTGTTACGGAAAGAGTAATGGTGGCGTGGTGCAATGGAACCGCGCGGAAACAATTGAAGAACGGGTGAAGAAGCGCGGCGCCATTGTGGCGATTCGAAGGCTCCGCAGATCATTTAATTGTCGGCGAATCATCGGGCGATGATGGAATGGGCCGCAGAGGCGGTTTGATAATTCCGCATTAATGTTTGAGACTCGAGATGAATGTCGGCGCAGACAGAATTGAAAACGGACCACCGGAGCAACTCAGGGGGCCCGCTGAGTACACCAGCGGTGCGGGCCGCCAGGAGGCGGCGGGGCCCGGCACGCCGCAAGGAAGGACGGCCGCGAATTCAGCCGCGGCGGCATGCGGCTGGTCCCGCGGCCGCATTGGACCGAGGATGGGGACGCGGTGCTAGGCCGCGTCCACTGGCAAGGAGCGGCCCCCAAATGGGGGTCGCGGCTTCAATCAAGGGGGGTAGCGCCCCCATGCGTGTCCGCTCGGCCAGCACCGAGCCGACCCCGCTCGGCCAGTGCCGAGCTGCCTAGGATCGGACCGGGCGGGGCCGCGCCGGCTGGGCCGCACCGGGTCAGACCCGGACCCGGGTTGGGTCGACCCAGGGGTGGTTGGGCCGGGTCAGACCGGGCCCAGACCTCACATTTTTAGACTGTTTTCGTTCTTTTTCCTATAAGATGGGCTAATGACCTCAGATAGACACACCGTAAGATTCAATGCGATCCTTGGATCTAGGCGGTCGTTTCGGTATATTACACTTAGTGTTTCGGAGAACATTGTGTACCACCGGGTTGGTTCAATCATGAAACCAACTGGGCCCTCAGAGTAGAAACACTTATATCTCGAGCTCTGGACGTCTGATTGGTGTGTCGTCAACTTTGTTGGATTCCTATTTATGAGAAGAAACTTTTGGAATGTGTTTTCGACACTTTTTCCGGGGCGCGCGCCCGCCCGTCCGTGGGGGAGGACGCGTGGTGCTTTTGTTGCCCCGCATTCCCGCTTTCCAAAGGCGGGCGGCATTCGCTCCCCATTCAGGGACGTCTACTCCTTGATCGAAACAAGATGATGGGATGTCGGTTCTTCCTCCTGCGGATTCCTCCTCAGAACTTGTCACCTAGTCCGGGTCTCCCTCATAGATTTAATACGTAGTTCATGAAACTCTTCCCAGTTCCATGTTTCCATGGGTGCCGGTTAATTACACTACTTCTGTCGGGACATTCCAAAGGGTCCAGTCAGGGCAGCAACCTTCAGTCAGGGGAGTAGTCACGTTGAGGCATCAGTAGCGTGTCTGGATGCTGGGGTACCTGGCATGTCTGTCTGTTATCCTTGGTCGCAAGGCTTCTCGCGGGCGTGGAAGCCCGAGGCATCCCACATCGAACGCGGGGAATTATATGTCATAGACACATATCTAAGGTTTTCCTCAGCTTCCCATGTTTAACATAGGGTATGCCGCAAGTTTAACGTCCACCGGAGACAGATCAACCCAACCAGAGCATTAGCTAGGATAGATTGGATTGATGTATCCTCCTTGAAGGGATGTCGATACCGGGGCCAGCCCATGCATGGCTGCAAAGAAGAGCATACTGACATGGTCTCACCAGGATAAGACGGTCCGGGCGAGAATCGGGACGGGTGGTAGGTTGATGAATGGAGTGGAGGGAGAGTGAAATGGGACCATCGCAGGGGGCGACAATGAAGTTGGGATCGAGCCTTGACGAGGCTTCCTACGTATCCCTGTGGCAGGGAATCAAAGTCTGTGTAGTTCGGGATGACGCCGATAAACCGACGTGAAGGTGGACCTTGGCCCGATGATCATCGTCAGCGTACCGGCGTGAAAGTAGACCCGTGGGTCCACTAGTGGTGGGATTGAACCTTGGGAAGGTTTCCTACGTACCATGCCTTGACATGGATCAAAGTCTTCGTAGTTCGGGGGATTTATGGAACACAGTTTTACGTTATGCGGGACGATAGTGAGCCCTGTCGTGAATAAACGACGGGCGGTGGGTGTCGGCGGACCAACGTAAATGAGGGACCTTGGTCCAATGGGAGATGGGCTTGAACCTCGGGGAGGCTTCCTACGTACCATTCCTTGACATGAATCAAATTCCTCGTAGTTCGGATTGGGTAATGCAGTTTAACGTCATGCGGGGTGGGGGTGAACCAACATGAATGAGGTTGGAACGACCAGATAATGGCTTTGAACCTCGTAGAGGCTTCCTACGTACCATGCCTTGACATGGATCAAAGACCTCGTAGTTCGGGTTAGTCACAGCGTCTTGCCGTCGGACTGGAATTGCAGTTTAACGTCGTGCTGGACGTGAATAGAACTCGAAGTGAATTGGATGATGGGTGGGCTTGAACCTCATGGAGGATTCCTACGTACCATGCCTTGACATGGATCAAAGACCTCGTAGTTCATATGGGTCTTTGTCGGTGGATCGACGTGAAAGTGGAACTTGGTCCAATGAGTGGTGGGCTTGAACCTCTGAAAGGCTTCCTACGTACCATGCCTTGACATGGATCAAAGACCTCGTAGTTCGCTAAGATGGGTCGCAACGGCTTACCACTGTACTAGAATGTAGTTTAACATCGTGCTAGACGGGGGTGAGACCCGACGTGAGATGACGGGTGGGCTTGAACCTCATAGAGGCTTCCTACGTACCATGCCTTGACATGGATCAATGTCCTCGTAGTTCACTAAGATGGGTCGCAACGGCTTACCACTGGCCCAGAATGCAGTTTAACGTCGTGCTGGACGGGGGGTGAGACCCGACGTGAGATGACGGGTGGGCTTGAACCTCATAGAGGCTTCCTACGTACCATGCATTGACGTGGATCAAAGTCCTTGTCATTCTCTAAGATGGGTCGCAACGGCTTACCACTGGACCAGAATGCAGTTTAACGTCGTGTTGGACGGGGGTGAGACCCGACGTGAGATGACGGGTGGGCTTGAACCTCATAGAGTCTTCCTACGTACCATTCCTTGACATGGATCAAAGTCCTCATATTTCGCTAAGATGGGGGGTCAGGGTCGGTGCTCACTCTAAGCCCACGTGAGTCATGCTCGGTGTGAAAAACAAGAGGTTGCAAGGATCTGACGATCACGTCGCGAAGGAAGCGTCCATGAGAAGCGAAGAGGGGCTTACGCGTTAGGCGGCCTACGGTGCTGGGACTTACTCCAGGATGGAGGCCCAAAGTGTGAAGAAGCGCAGGAAGGAGGGACCTTGGTCCAATGGTGGGAGGTGCCTCGTTCCCTATCACGCCCTCCACTGACCTTGGTAGTGGGGAAGTACGGAGATGCAGAGGTGCAGCCATCCGTTGGGGAACTAGGGTCGCCCTTCTCCTACGAACATACGCCACTCCGACAAGGAGGATCTCATCCCATGTGAATGGGTGATTCCGTTCCCGTGGAGACGAGTGGTGTAAAGAATGTTCGAGTTGGGGGGACCCTTCGTGAGGGGCACGAGGTCGGGTCACAGTTTAACGTCATGTGTTGAGGATGTGGTGCTTGGCAGTTTAACGTCCTGCAGCTCGGACGAGGTGGGTTCACTCCACACCCCTAGGACTTACATAACCTGTACCCTCTGGTCCTTGGGGAAGGGATGGTATCAGTAAGGCCATGGTTAAGGGGGGTCGTGGAGCGAACCATCGAGGGGTCCACGTTAGTGTGGCTATGCGAAGAAGCAATAGCCGTTAGCGTGACTATGCGAAGAAGCGTTAGGCGAATCAACGCTACGGGTGGTATTGTCCATGGGACTTTGAAATCACATTGTGCAAACCTGGAGGGTCGCACGGGAAGAGGAATCGCTAAGCAAAGGAGTGTGCTTCACGAAGTGGAGTTCCTTGGCCTTACCATGGGGCATAGTTGTGAGTGTAAGGTGCTTCGCGAAGTGGAACAGTGTTCGCGGAGCACTGCCTCGCGAAGAAGGGGTGCCTCGCAAAGCAGGGTCCTGCGAAGCAGTGTGCTTCGCGATGTGTAGCGATCCTGCCTTAGCATAGGGATCACTAGAATGGGTTGGGTGTTTCGCGAAGCATAAACGCTCCGCGGCTACCCTGGTTCCCTTGAGAATCCCCTTCCTTCGCAAACGCCCTTGAGCATCGCGAAGGGCATCCCTCTCAGAAGAGGGGCTCAAAACGAGACAATGCAGAGGAGTATCGCGAAGTAGAAGTACCTCGCAGAGCCCATGATTCCCGGGGCAAAGCGTTCTTCGCGATTCGGGAGAGGAGAAGCCGAAAGGTCGGATTGTCCATCCCGAGGACTCAGGGGGAGTCCAGTATTTATAGGGAAGGGGTGCCGCGAAGCAGAACTCGCGTGCCGCCTTCGGTGCTTCACGGCGCGCTCGCGAATGTCAACGTTGTTCGCAGAGCATTAACGCCTCAGGAACTTCGCGGCGGCTCGCGAACGTCAAATGCGTTTGCGGAGCATTACCGCCTTAGGAGCTTCTCGGGGCCGCAATGGTCGGGGCGCTTCGCGTGGGTGCTTCGCGGCGGTGCTTCGCGGCGGTGCTTCGCGAGGCAGCGCGCTAGCTGTCTTTTTCATTCCTTTCTTTCAGGCCGAATATTTGGCGCCAACAAATGCCCCCCCTCAGACTTGGAGCCGCAGAGGGAGAAGGGTTGAAGTCTGAGGGAAAATCGCCAAAATTGTCGGTGGCTTCGTGAAGCGGCTCCGCGAAGGGGACCCGCGGTGCAGACCGACGCCACAGATCCGGACGCGCCGCGATGCTCCGCGCGGGTGAGGCGCGCCGCGATGCTCTGGGGTTGCCGCCTATAAATAAGGGTTCCGACCTCTTTTTTCTTCACGTGCCGTCCTTGTCTTTTTGTGCTCTCTACTTCGTGAAGCTCCTCGTACTCCGCGACAGTCCTCCGCGAACCGAGCTTCGCGGCGAACCGTGGGTCCCCGACTCCGCGTCAGCGCCAAGCGAACCTCTGCTTGTCAGCCTTGGCCAGACTTCGTGGCTTGGTCCCGCGACCGATCTTCGCGATCCGGCTTCACGATTCAGCTTCGTGGTCGGGCTTCGCGGTCCATCCGAAAGAATTCTTTTCTGAGGGCCAGAGTTAAAATGTCCCATCAAGAAGCTGTATTGTGGGGTCCTTGCAGATGCTGCTCATCGAGATGAGATGGTCAACTGTCCAGGCTTGGGGGAGATGATCTGGAGCCACTCGGACCACACTTCTTTGACAGATCTGCTCTCGAAGGGTCAAAAAGATTATCCGCACTGCATGAAACTACCATTGTACGGCTTCGGTCTGAGGGATGACGTCTTTATCCCTGAGGCGAGTAGGGACGAACCAGGTTGCTGGTTCAGGAGCATACCATGCCATCATCAATGGTTCAGGGCGGCCGATGGTCACGCACAAGAGAACTTCACACCCGTCACCGCTGACTGTCTCTACAACCATGTGAACGACATTGGCGGGAAGCCACTGCAACCGGAGACTTCCCCTCCCCTCTATCGTACCATGCTGAAGGCGGCTTTGCAGGATTCGAAGAAGGGATGGTCCAATGTGTGGGACCTGCGCCAGGGCGGCTACTTTACTGATTACTGGGCCTGGGCCTACTGGGTAGGCGCCTCATGCGAGGAGTTTGGGGCCGAGCTGAGGAGAGTGGGGTTGTATGAGGCGGCATGGGCCTCCCAATTCCACATTTATCAACCGAAGAAGCTAATGCCAGAGTTACTGAGTAGATAGTCATCTAGGACCAACACTTTTCACCTGCATCACGGGGAGGTGGGCATCAGCCTGTGGGATGTCCACCAGATTTCTGGGGTCCCAATCTTGGGGGCCATGTATGACGAATTCCTCCCCGTTGTCAGCGCGTGGGGAGATGCGGAGCAAATGCCGCGACTGGCGTCGGCGCTGATGGCACTTATCCCTGGAGAGGACAAGGAGGTAGTGAGGGATGTCCACTTCAGGAGGTGGTTCAAATGCTTCTTGAATTTTCCAGAGAATCGAGAGTTCTCTCCGAGGCCTCGAACTTGTCCAAGGGCAGCCCAATGGGGCAAGGGGAACTCGTATTGGCGGGTCTTGGAGGACAGCCAATGGAAGACTTGGGGTTTCAGTGTCAACACTGAAAAACAGCCGATAGTCTGGCTGGCGGCGTTCATCGCGGCTCTCATCTGTGGCTGGATCCTACTGGTGAGGGATACAAGCATGGGGGTATGACCCAGCTCGTTTATCATGGCGTCGATGATGGCCATGGGGCAGCGGATCAACCTGGGGATCCCGATGCTCACCAAACTGTACAGAATGCTGCGGCATATTAGCGAGGGCAAGAAGCCGCCAAGGATATGCGGGCCCTTCCACCTCCTGTATGGGTGGATCGCAGCGCATACCAGGGGGATTTACGAGTATCCAAGCCCCATTTCGCCGCCGGGATCGAACTTCCGCCCCTCCATCCAGAACGCGGTCGGGAGCTTCCCGTTCAAATTAGTCGTGCCGATGGTGCTGAATCGGGTGTGGAGGGCAGATGAGTTCAATTTCCACCCCTTCCCGTTGCCGATGGGGATTCTTACTGATGACGGACGGGGAATGGAAGAACATCGGGCTTACCTCCTGGCCTTCCGAGGTGGAGTTTTGGTGGCACGAATAGATCGTGAGCCGCTCTGTGAACCGTACACTCCGCATCGGTTGGCGAGGCAGTTCCGGTGCCTCCAGCGGCTGACCCCGCAGGTCTACTGGGAGGTGCGTCACGAGGAGCACCCGTGTGTGATGAGGCAGCTATGGCTCATGTTCACATGATAAGATGGAAAGATGCGGATTGCATTGCCTCCATCCACCGCCGCCTTCGGATTAGTGAAGGAGTACGCCATCAGTTGGGAGGCTGCTTACCCAGGAGATATGATGAAGCAACCAACTATCCGGGTCGGTGACGGTGGGCCTCCTCTATCTCGAGGTCGGGGTCGGAGGGCGGCTAGGGCCGCTCGTGGTAGCGGGGCTGCCATGGCGGCGAGACCCGCACCGGCTGAGGGTATGGCGGCAGCGGTGGATCCGGTGATTCCGGAAGAGCAGGGTCATCCAGAGGGGCGGCCACCAAGGCGATTTCGCAGGATATCCACTCAAGCTCCGGGGCAGCGCATGTGTCATATTGACGTGGCAGAGGATGTCGTCTTCCCGGAAGCTTGGGAAATTTGGGATGTCAACCGGCAATTCCTCAGCCCACCCGAGATATGGTCCCACCTGAATCACCTCGGGATGGAATTACCGGGCATAGTCCCAGTCCGGGCTGGATTCATGGTGTCTCCGGCGGAGGCAGCACAGTACCTGGACGAACTGGAGGATTACGTCCACTCCAGTGGTGTCCCTCGCCCAATGACAGACCGGGTGAGGGCACTGTTGAATCAGACGGTCCCCCCACAGTTATCGGCTGCCGATCTGAGGGAGCACTGCCCCTTGCCGGAGGAATCAAGGGACTCCTCTCGGGAGGATGAGGCTGGAGGAGGGAGCCCGCTGGAGGAGGGCGAGGTCGGAGACCGAGGCTCAGAATCTGACGATTTCGCAGAGGCTCTTGAGGTAGCATTCAGAACTTCTCTCCTTATGATCTGTTCTTGGGTCCCTATGGACTTCTAACCAATGTTTGAGCCATGCAAGAGGAACTTGTTCGCATGCCTCATTCTCGCTCCTTGGCGGTTGATGATGCGGGACCTTCAGAACCCACACCTATGGCTGCGTCCAGTTCCGCGTCTGGTGGGACCAGGGCGCCCGAGGTGGCTCCTCCGGAATCTCCAGACCTTCCGACAGTACACGGGGGGCCTCGTCTCGGGGTCCCGTCAGTACCGGCTCAAGAGCAGTGCTCGGAGGTTGATCTCTGTAAGTCTCCTCCATCGGTCTCCTCGTTGTCACATGTCGACCATGCCAACTAACGTTTATGTCCCTCTTTGTCGTACAGTTCTTCGACTGGTGTGGGCTGCTGCGGCAAGGCTGGTCGGGATGTCTGGTGGCATCCCTCCTAGGGGCATGCCGGTGACGGTGGCGATAGTCCCGCCACCTCCTCAAGCTGCGACGCACATCATCACTGGCGGAACCACGAGCAGGGCCGTACCTGAAGTCATCGAGGTGGACTCTGAGGAAGAGGATCAACCGGTCGGTCCCAGTTCTGTCACGCCTGCTTCAGCACCAGGTGTCATACTGGATTCAACACCGTATGTTGATCTTGCCGAGGATTTCCTGCGAGAGTATCCCACGTACGAGCCTGCCAATCGCGCAGACTGGGACAAAACGGCCTCCGATGAGGAAGACAACAGCATAGTCTGCCGCCGGTCATGGAAGCAGATCACGCGCTTTATCAAGGACACTCCCCAAGCACAATGGATGGCCGAAATGTATAGGCTTCGCTCGCGGTTGTGCGAACTGTGCGTTGGGGGAGTGGATTCCCAACGTCCTTACGCACTCATCCGAGATCTTATGTCTGAGAAGATCCGGGAGCATGATCGCGGGCTTAGCGTTGACTGGCGGCTGAGGAAAGCGACCAACATTAAGAAGTTCCAGGAGGCTGAAGGCGAGGTTCAACAGATGCAGACCCGGGCAGACGAGCTTTCAGCCTCTCTTGATGCACAATCTGAGCTGGTCTCACGGTTGAAGGCCCAGCTGGCAGAGGCAGAAGCGCATATGAGGCAGACCTCTGGAAAGATGTCAGCGTTCAAGCTGACGTAGAGAGGGCCAAAGCCAGGACTGACTAACTGCGCCCCGCCACTTCTGAGGAGGAGCGGGAGCTGGTTCAGCGGCAGCAAGCCTTGGATGCCGCAAGTCAACGGGTGGCGGAGCTGCAATGCTCTTTTGATGGGGTGAACCCGTCCATGGGGGAAGTCGACCCCCGAGTATTGTAACAAACCCAAAACCCATTATTGGTACTTTCGTGCTTCCAAATTTTACCTTTGTTTTGAATGTCGTAGCACGCACAATTTCCACTGTCGAATTGCCTTGTTACATCCCTACAATGTTTGCGGGACGTTCGGCGACAATTCCCCAAGCCCACGTGGGTCGAGCCCGATGTACGGGATTTGGATTACGAGTCCGGATTTCTGAGGGACGGGAGAGGATTGATGGGAGAAGGAACTTTCAGGATGACCGAATTACCATTTATTCAACGTGCTCTTACGCACGAACGGGGCAATGCCAGGGGCGCTGAAATCGGTCCAGACAGATGAAAATGGGAAGCGTGAATCACGATACCCAAGATTCGAAACACTGTGGGGATGGCGTGACAATAAGGGACAATTGTTAGCCTTGGAGGAGAAGCGGTACCCTTACTGCGTTAGCCTATAATGGGGACAACAAATGAGGGTCGACCGTTGACCATGTTCAAAACACGGGACCATGTCACAAATGTTGTTGATCAACCCTTCGGGACGTTGGCCCAGGACAGTTGGCGGACCATAGGTCAAAAATCCATACTGTTAGGGGGTCCTTCCAGATATGACTTGTCTTTCGGAACGTTGGCCCAGGACGGTAGGTGAGCCGATGCGGCATGAGACCAGGCCGTTAGGGGGTCCCGTGAGACATGCAAGGGGATGAGGGTCCGAAAAGGGGGCACACAAAGCATGGAATATGGAGTGACGGCCTGTCCGAACAGAATCCAACACTTAGGTAGTTACACCACCATGGTGGGAGCACGCCGGATAGGCGCATAGGTTTGATCGTGGATCATTCCTTCTTTCAGACAGGGCCTCTCTGGCGAGGGGATCTGTCACTTCCCAGTGGGATCTTGGGGCATCCTGAACTTGTTCAAGGTAGAACCGCAGTTTAATTTCATGCGTTGAGGACACATAGACTCGTGTATTTTAACGTCATACGATAGGACGTGGAATAGGAGAGAAGGAAGCATGTGGAGCGGTAGATATGAAACCGACGTGAATGAGGACTTGGAGTCCGACTCATACCACATACCCCCGGAGGAAACTCTTCAGGTCGAGGGACCAAGAGTGAGGATTGGGTTGGGCCCGAAGCAGAGTGGCTGGGTGTTCCTACGTACCCCATGTGGATGGGAATCAAGACGTACATAGTTCTGAAAGCGCATTTTAACATCATACAGGACGAGGAGAAGCCTGACCGCGTTGGTACAAATCCCGCCAAAACTACTATGCCCATGTGAGTCGTGCTCGGTGTGGGAAACAAGTAGTAGTGGTGGGAATTTCCCGACATAGAGAGGGGAAGGTTAGGGAGAAGGGACGCTCGGTGAATACCGGCCCAATGACACTAACACGATCATTTAGCGCACCTAGATGCGCGAAGATAAAGAGCCGAGTATGATGGAATTCCACTTGAACATGAGGAAGTGGAAATGTGTGAATCATGGTGCTTGAGATTCAGATCACGATGATGGAGGCGTGACGACGGAGGTTAACTGCTGACCGTATTCGCAACGCAGTATCCTGCCGCGTTAGCCTAGGAAGGGGACAGACAAACGAGCATCGACCGCTGACCATATTCGCAACGTGGGATTTTATCGATTTGTTGTCCAATATCCGTAAGGACGTTGGCCCGAAATGATTGAAGGGCCCTTAGGTCCAGCATTCATGGAGAGCCCTTAAGCCTAGTATCCATGTCGTCTGAGGGTCCTTTTGGATGTGGAATAGGATGATGATCCAAATAGCGAACTCACGAATCTCGGTCATGGGACGAGGGGAACGTCCCTGTGAAAATCCCACACTTCGGGCTCTTTGTCAAAACACATCTGAATACGGCAACGAAACGTATTAGAGAGAGGGATCAGATTCCTTTCCCTTGGGGGGATCTTAGTTTAGTGTTGTATAATTCGGACCATGAGTGAGAGGGGACATAAGAGGCACATGGTGGAGTAAATCAAACACCTGGCGTGAACGGGAATAGGAGGTGTGTACGGCGCGGTGAACAACTCCACGTGAATAAGGGAACAACCCCATATCACACCGCGCAACCTCCTTGGGAGAGTTTTTTGGTCAAGGGACCGAAAGGGAAAGTTAGGCTGGGCCCGCGGGGAAGTGCCCGGGCGCTCCTACGTATCTCATGAGGATGAGAATCAAGCCATACGTAGTTCTGAAGGGTGCCTTTGACCATAAATGGGTAAAGGGAGCAGGGGACGCATGGTGTCAAGACCCGACGTGAAGGAGGACCTAAGCCCTTCATACCATGCGTTCTCTCTGGGGAAATGTTCGAGTCGAGAGGCCGAACACAAAGGTTAGGTTGGGCCCGCGGGGAAGTTCTCGGGCGCTCCTACGTATCTCATAAGGATGAGAATCAAGACATACATAGTTCTGGAGGGTTCCATTGACCATAAATGGGTAAAGGGAGCAGGGGACGCATGGTGTCAAGACCCGACGTGAAGGAGGACCTAAGCCCTTCTTACCATGTGTTCTCTCTGGGGAAATGTTCGAGTCGAGGGGCCGAACACAAAGGTTAGGCTGGGCCCGCGGGGAAGTGCCCGGGCGCTCCTACGTATCTCATAAGGATGAGAATCAAGCCATACGTAGTTCTGGAAGGTGACATGGTAGGATACCAGTGCCAGGGGAAAAGGGGAGTGTGGGCGTGGACCTTGCACTAAAATAAGCGTAATTTGATGTATCTTGTTTGTTCTTTATCGTGAATGGTTTTTTTTTGTGAAGCGACAGGCCTAGAATAGTAGGTTGTGATGTCACCACAAGGATCAAGCCGTGATGGGCATTGACAAATGACATGGAACGTCACCAATACCCAACGTGATGTCCTCTACAACGAGGTCACCACAATGCATTGTCGTTTTTCTTCGTGCGGCCAGGACGATAATGTCATAGTTTAGGGTCGTATGATAGGACCAAGCATGCATTTTATCATCATGCAGCGCAGACGTAGCAGAGACGGTGCTAGGCGGGAAATGTGCGCAGTGTTATAAAACACAATTGATGGAGAAATGATCCCACATCATATTGTACGCCATTCGGAGAGGGAAACCATAGGCCGAGGGGCCTATATAGAGGTAAGAGGTGAAACCGGGGGAGAGACTGGCTCTCAAAATGGGATGTACCTGAAGACAGGGTGTCCGGGCGGTCCTACATATCCCATGAGGATGGGAATCAAGTTGAACGTAGTCCCGAATGGATCTTAGTTTATGGTCTTAGATCTCGGACCATGGGAGCCCCGAAGGACGCCAGATTGCAGCTTTGTCTCCCTGACATGCAAAGGTGCACTGAGGGATAGCGCCAAAAGTGTCCAGATTCCACCTGGACATGATGGGGTGGAAAATGATGTGAATCATGCAACCAACATTAGAGGACCGAAGGGGATGGCGTGATGATAGAGGATTACTGATGACCATGTTCGCAACACAGCATCCTGTCGCATTCGCCTGAGATGAGGAAAAACAAATGAGCATCGACCGCTGACCATATTCGCAACGCGGGATTTTATCGATTTGTTGTCCAAAACCCTCGGGGGCGTTGGCCCGTAACGGTAGGAGAGCCCTTGGGCATAGTATCCAGGCCGTTCTTGGGGGTCCCTCTGGGTGTGAAAGGTGATGGAAGCCCGAATGGAGGGGAACACGAAGCTTGACAAGCAGAAGGAACTTGATCAAGTTGAATCTGACACTCTTAGTCCTAGACCAGAGTACTCATAATACATGGGTGAACCACTGCAAGGAGTCAAGGGACTCAACTTTGAGGGTGATCTAGAGATGGCAGATTCCTGGGGGAAGGGGGCACGGTGCCCAAAACCTTGTATCATATCTACATATCCCCCTCTTGGAGAGGGATAGGCCAAGTGGCCTAGGTGACCGGGAAATCAGGAGATCTCCAAGAGGTGGGGCTGGACCTGAATCGTAGACATCCAGGTGGTCCTACGTATCCCATGAGGATAGGAATCAAGCCACACGTAGTTCTGAAGCGTGCCTTTTAATGTCATGCAGGACAAGGAATAGGAGGGATAACCCTCAGAACGGGGGTTCGCGTGGTGCAGCCATTGCAAACCCAACGTGAATGAGGATATAATCCCGCATTACGTCACGCGGTCCCGTGGTCGGGGTCCTGAAGGTAGGTCCAGAGAGAGGTGAACGTGCTGAACTCAAGCTGGACCCAAAGACAAGGGGTCTTGAACGTAGTTCCAGATGAGAATCTTAGTTTATGGTCTTAGAGCTCGGACCGTGGATGGTGACAACTCTCGAGTAAGCACATATGTCAACCCAATCCCTAAGCCAACGTGAGATAAAATCGGTGTGGGAAACAAGGGGGGAAGATCCTTATCACAATACTTGGGGATTCTATCAAAGGGGAGTCGTCAGAGAGTTTTGAAGGACACCTTTGATGCAGCTTGTTCTCCCAACGCGCAGACGTGCACGGAGGAGAAGTACCAAGAGTTCTGAGACTCTACTTGGACATGATGAAGTGATGAAGGGTGTGAATCGTGTACTCGGCATTTGGGCTTAATGGGTTGGTGTGGCGATAGAGGAAAACTGTTAACCATGGTGGAAACACAGCGTCCATATCGCGTTAGCCTGATGTGGGAACAACAAACGAGCATCGACCGGTGACCATATTCGCAACGCGGGATTTTATCAACTTGTTGTCCGAAACCCTCAGGGGCATTGGCCCGTAATGGTAGGAGAGCCCTTGGTAGTAGTATCCAGGCCATTATTGGGGGTCCCTCCGGGTGTGAGAGATAACGAAAGCCCTGATGCGGGGATACCCAAAGCCTGGAAAGCGGGTGCGGACGTGCCCGAGTAATGCTTGGCATTCCAGGTAATAAACCAGAGTACTCTTAAGCACATTGGCGAACCGCCGAAAAAGGGCTCGACGAAACATCTCAGTAGGGGGGAACATGGCGTGGCCATTACGAGACCGTCGTCAATGAGGACATAATCCCACACCACACCATATAATCCTCTCATGGATGAAGGATAGGCCAAGGGGCCAGGATGGGATGAGGATTCCCGAGAGATGGGGCTGGACCCGAATCTTGGACATTCAGGTGGTCCTACGTATCCCATGAGGATGGGTATCAAGCCACATGTAGTTCTCTACATGTAGTTTAACGTCATACTGGACAAGAAAGGGAGTAATATACCTCTAAACAAGGGAGGTGTGCGGTATGGCGAAGAAGCTGACGTGAATGAGGACGTAGTCCCATACCACACCGTACACTCCTATAAGAGAGGACCTGGGTCGTGGCCCGGAAAGGCCAAGGGTCCTGATGGTTAGGCATTGGTCAGGAAGGCCTGACTGGTTTTCAGTTTAACATCTTACATGAGGACGAGGGTCGGGGACCCGAGAAGGCCAAGGGGCCTGAGGCTGGGCCTCGTAAAGGGAGCGCGTACGGAATGGTACATGATCCCGACGTGAATGAGGACATAGTCCCACATCACACCGTACACCCCGGGGGAGCAGTTGGGCGGAGGAGCCCGAGAAGGCCAGGGGGCCTAAGGTCAGGTATCGGTCAAGAAGGCCTGACTGGTTTGCAGTTTAACTTCTTGCATGAGGACGAGGGTCGGGGACCCGAGAAGGCCAAGGGGCCTGAGGCTGGGCCTCGTAAAGGGAGGGCGTACGACATGGTACATGATCCCGATGTGAATAAGGATATAGTACCACATCACACCGTACACCCTAGGGGAGAAGTTGGGCGGAGGAGTCCGAGAAGGCCAGGGGGCCTAAGGTCAGGTATCGGTCAAGAAGGCCTGACTGGTTTGCAGTTTAACGTCATACATGAGGAAGAGGGTCGGGGACCCGAGAAGGCCAATGGGCCTGAGGCTGGGCCTCGTAAAGGGAGGGTGTACGGCATGGTACATGATCCCGACTTGAATGAGGACATAGTCCCACACCACACCGTACACCCTTATGAGGAATCGGGGCCGTGGGCCTGATCGCTAGCACCAACTGGGGGAAGTTTGTCACCTCGGGATGGGGCAAAATGAATCACTGCACTCGATGTCTGGGACATCTCGGGGTGGACCAGAAGATCCAGGACACTGTTGACCATGTTCAAAACACAACGTTCCTATGGTGACCCGTATGGGAGCAACAAATGAGCGTCGACCACTGACCAAATTCGCAACGCGGGACTTGTATCAGCTTGTTGCTTGAAAACCCTCGGGGGCGTTGGCCCGTATCGGTAGGAGAGCCCTTGGGCATTGTATCCAGTCCGTTCTTGGGGGTCCCTCTGGGTGTGAAAAATGATGTAATCCCAGTCAAGGAGTGGTTGAAGCATAGCTGTATCCATCCACGAAAGGGGAAAACACCTCCAGGGGGGAATGTGCAGTCGGGTCGAGGCTTGCTCGATGCGGGTCGGGAAAAAAGTGTGCACCCTGCCATGTCTTGACCCGAGGGGAAGATTTTGGATTTTGGGCTGGGCCAATGGAAGAAATGTCCGGGCGTTCCTACGTATCTCATAAGGATGAGAATCAAGCCATACATAGTTCTTGAAGGCCATGCAGTTTAACGTCATGCGGTTAGGACATGGGAGGATAGAAGAATGGGAGTGGGCACATGGTGCGACCCTTACAATCCTTGTGCGAGCAGGGTTGCATTTACTCCCTGCTACACAAAGATCCTCCAAGGAAACTATTCCCAGGGGGAATAGTGGGAGAGAAAAGCTTGGGGATGGGCTCAAGACGAGGCGTCCGAGCGTTCCTACGTATCTCATAAGGATGAGAATCAAGCCATATGTAGTTCTTGAGAAAAAGGGAAATTAGGAGATCTCCAAGAGGTGGGGATGGACCCGAATCTTAGACATTTAGGTGGTCCTACATATCCCATGAGGATGGGAATCAAGCCACACATAGTTCTAGAAATGCAGTTTAACGTCATGCGGGACGAGAAGAAGCATCTCATTTGGGGATATGTATGGTGCGACGAGTAATCCGATGTGAATGAGGACGTAGTCCTACACCATACCGTACAATCACGCAAGAGAATAGATCAGGGAAATCCAGGGGGCCTGAGGCTGAGCCACGGTCAGGGAGACCTGACCAGCTTGCTGTTTAACGTCTCGCGGTGAAGACGGGGCCGGGGGCCCGAGGAGGCCAAGGGGCCTAAGGCTGAGCCTCGGTCAAGAAGGCATGACCGACTTGCAGTTTAACGTCTTGCAGGACGAAGATGCAGTTTATGGTCGTGCAGGACTTTACATTTTAGAGTCATGTTGGACCATAACGTGCAATTTAAGGTCATGCGGGACCATTTCACAGTTTATCATCTTGCAGGACGAAGGTACAGTTTAAGGTCGTGCGGGACCATTTCACAGTTTATCGTCTTGCAGGATGAAGCTGCAGTTTAAGGTCGTGCGGGACCATTTCATAGTTTATCGTCTTGCAGGACGAAGATACAGTTTAAGGTCGTGCGAGACCATTTTGCAGTTTAGGGTCGTGCAGGACCCTCTCGCGGTTTAGGGTCGTGCTGGACCTTTTTGTCCTAGGAAAAGTATCACTTGAGTAACTTGGAATTGGTGGGATGGGTTATATGCTCTCTATCCGTGGTCACCAAGGAGTATGCTCCATTGGGGTAAACCTTATGGATGATATAAGGCCCTTCCCATTTGGGTTCCAATTTGGGCGGTTTCCAACCAGGAATCATTGGCGCTCGAAGGGCCAGTACCAGGTCGCCCTGTAGAAAAGATCGAAGACGAACCTTCTTGTCAAAGGCTCTCGCTATCTTGTCTTGATGCCTTTCCAGATTGTGCAGGGCACGAAGCCGGTTCTCGTCCAGTGATTCTAGTTCAGCTAGACGGATCTGCGCTACCTCATCTGATGTCTGGTGATCATAAACTGCAGTGCGTAGAGATGGCAACTAGATCTCAATGGGTAGGACGGCCTCGGCTCCATACACCAGGGAATATGGGGTCACCTGGGTAGAGTTGCGAGTCGTCGTCTGGTAAGCCTAGAGGGCGTTTGGGATCTTGTCCGGCCAACTTTTCTTGTTCTGACCAACCATCTTTTGCAGAATGTTAGAGAGGGTCTTGTTGAACACCTCGATCTGTCCATTTTCCTGCGCGTGGTAGCGGGAGGTATGGTTCGACCGAATGTCGTACTTAGCGTACAATTTCTTCAACTCAGCTGCTTGGAAGTTGGTGCCGTTATCGGTGAGGACGGCGTGAGGGACTCCAAACCGGTGGATAATATTGGACCTCACAAAGTCAACGATGGAACGGGCCTTGACCTCTTTGAGAAGAACTGCCTCTGCCCACTTGGAGAAGAAATCTGTAGCTGTCAGGATGAACCTACACTGGCAGGATGTTGCTGGTGGGTACGGTCCTTCTACATCAAGTCCCCATACTGCAAATGGCCAAGAGTACTTGGTGGGGTGGAGGGGCTCTGGCGGCCGATGCAAGAACTTGGCGTGTACTTGGCACACATGGCATCACTTGGCGTATCCAATACAATCATGGATCATAGAGAGCCAAAAGTACCCTAACCTCTGGATTTGATGGGACAGTTTCTGCCCAGCTTGATGGGCGCCACAGGAACCAGCGTGAACCTCTTGCATAACTTGAGGTATCTCCCCTCCTTGGAGGCAACAGAGAAGGACACCATCAAAACTCCACTTATAAAGGATTTTTTCAAGACTGGGGCCGCTCTGGAGGGTAAATTGCAGAACGCGGCGTCGGATTCGC
Organism: Viscum album; assembly: GCA_963277665.1. Lineage (NCBI taxonomy): Eukaryota > Viridiplantae > Streptophyta > Magnoliopsida > Santalales > Viscaceae > Viscum > Viscum album. The sequence goes on from OY728140.1 coordinate 2,122,700,876, forward strand.
TCGCTCTTGGCTCGGTTGTCCGGGAGCTGACCATTTTGGAGATACTCAACAAAAGGTGCTCTCCAGTCGGGGGTGGTTTCAACCACTACGTCTGACGAACCCGGGACTCCTGATATGGAGGGTCCGGTGGTGAGATGACTTACCCACAGGCTATCATGGTCCTCTTGGGTGACGGGGGCAATGACTCTCCGGTGGGCCACATGTATGACCAAATCATCTTGCCCGGGTTCCACGAGCGACGCGGCTAAGCCAGCCAGGGCGTCTTCTTGGCCGTTCTGTGACCGTGGGACATGGGTAACCTCTGGTCGAGAAGAGAACTGGTCCATTAGGCGGAGGGTGTACTCCAGCAACGGTGCGAGCTCCGGATTCCTGACGACGTAGTCGCCAATAACTTGTTTGATTACCATCTCGGAATCCCCCTTCACATGTAGATAGGGAACATGGATCTCAAGGGCCAACTCGAGGCCGGTGATGAGAGCTTGGTACTCTGCCTCGTTGTTCATACAGCCTTCTGACAATAGTAACTAGTATGGTAGGACAACTTGCGCCGGGGTAATGAAGACAATACCTAGGCCCACTCTGTTGAGCTTGGGATCGTTGAGCCTCCTACCGGTGGGGCTCTGGGAGGCACCGCTGAAATGCATTTGCCAACACGGGACATCATGATCGACTGAGAGGATCATCTCATCAGGGAAATCCAGGTCCAGGGATTGATCCGCAGAGGATGGATGGGCAGCTAAAAAGTCTGCCAACGCCTGCCCCTTAATGGCCTTCTGAGGTACAAACCTGATATCAAACTGCTGGAGAATCACTGCCCACCGTGCTAGTCGGCCAGTCAGTATGGGATGGTTTAGGATGTAATTCAGTGGGTCTACCCGGGAGACCAATTGCAACTCATGGTGCTACAGGTAATGTCATAACTTCTGCACGGCGAAGACGAGCGCAAGGAATCTCTTTTCGATAGGGGAGTATCTGACCTCCGTATCAAGAAGCATGCGGCTGAGATAGTAGAGATTGTTCTCAGTACCCTCGTTATTCTTCTGGGAAAGCAGCGCACCGAGGGATCTATCCAGGGAGGTCACGTAAAGGACCAGCGGCTTTCCGGAGACGGGTGGCATCAAGACCAGAGTTTGGAGCAGATACTGCTTGATTTCCTCGAAGGCGGTCCGAAATTCCTCATCCCATTCGTAGGCGGAGCCCTTCTTCATGAGCCGGGAAAAGGTCTTACGCTTGCCGGCCAGATTCGCGATGAATCGGTGTATATAGGCTAAGTGGCCTTGAAGGCCTCGAAGCTCCCGAATGTTACTCGGGGGAGGCATTTGGCTGATGTCCTTGATCTTCTCTGGGTCGATCTCGATACCTCGGTGTCTGACAACAAAGCCTAGAAACTTCCCGGAGGTGACCCCGAAGGCACACATCAGTGGGTTCATCTTCAGGTGACGGGAACGGAGGAAACCGAACACTTTCTCAAGGTCTTTGAGATGGTCCTGGCGCTGGCATGATTTGACTACGAGGTCATCCACGTAGCATTCCACCAATGTCCCGAGAATCGGTTTGAATATGCGATGCATGGCCCTCTGATAAGTGGCACCTGCATTTTTCAAACCGAATGGCATTACCTAGTAGAAAAAGGTACCTTGGGGAGCCCTGAAGGTAGTGGACTCCTCGTCTTCGGGGGCATCCGGATCTGGTTATACCCGGAATACCCATCCATGAAAGAGAGGGCTTGGAAACCGGTTGTGGCGTCAATCAACAGCTCTGTCACCGGGAGTGGGAAGTCATCCTTTGGGCAGTGGCGATTAAGATCGCGGAAGTCGATGCAGACTCTGATCTTCCCATTCTTCTTCCTGACTGGCACAATGTTGGAAAGCCACTTGGGTTACTGGACCTCCTTGACGAAGTTGGCTTTGATTAGCTTGTCAACCTCAGCCTCAACCATAGCACCATGAGAAGGGTGCATCTTCCTGGGAGGCTGCTTAAACCCACGATGTTTTGCCGGGAGGCCCAGACGGTGAACGACTACTTGGGGATCTAGCCCTGGCATTTCATTGTAACTCTAAGCAAACACATCATGGTGCTGTTTGAGGAAGTCTACGTACTGCTGCCACTCCTCGGGGGACATGGCGGCACTGATCAATGTGGGTTTCTGATCTGCCTCTCTACCAAGGTTCACCTGTACCAGTTCATCAACCGTGGTAGAGACGCCTTCTTCAAAGGTGGGGGGATCATCCTCCAGGTCTTCCTCCCCACCCATGGGGGAACTTCCCGCGACGGGGGATACTTCTGGGCTGTCCAAATCTGAGGGGCAGCTGGTGCCGGCTTGGGAAGCAGCGGTCATCACATCGGGAGACTCGCTTGCCATGGAGACTATAGCAATGAAGGCAGTCGACCCTATCCCATCTGGCCTTCGGCATAAAGGGCCACGTTTGATGATATCAAAGAAGTGGTGACATGTCGGCCTGTGTCGGTTAATTCCAGCCCGGCGGAAGAGACACGTATGTCGCACCGCTGTTGTCATAAGCTTGACGTCCCGGTACCGTATAGGGGTAGGGGGTTCTGGGATGACTTGAGCCTGGTTGATTTAGAAGTACGAGGTGATTTTCCGTCGTCTCTTGGACAAGGGAACATGCCTTCCTTGCGTACCCGAAACAACAAAACATTGCCCCATGTCGGGGGTCGTGGCCTCCAACCGGTGGATCGGGAGGATGTAGGCATCATCCATGCTTGCCCAGGGATCACTTGTCACCAGGGCGGGTTCATCCTCGCTTACTAGTATTTTCGTATCCTTACTTTTTTAATAACCTGCATCTAGATAGCGGGCCTCACAAGAAGAGAAAGGGGACGCGTATCCTTGGAGCACGCCTACTCGACCGTTGAGTGAGTACTTGAGGCACTAGTGATACGACGAAGGGACCGCTGCATGAAAATGGATCCATGGCCTACCCATCAATGCGTTGTAGGCGGTGTCCTGAGAGACAACCATGAACTCGGTGCTGGCAATTAAGCCACCGAACTGAGTCTTCAGGCAGATCTTGCCGACTGGGGTTTGCTCTGTCCTGTCGTACCCCTGGATCCTGAGGTCAGAGGGAGTTAAATCACTTTCGGATAGACCCAGCTTTCGTAGCGTCCGGGTCGGAATTAGATTGATTCCGGAACCTGTGTCAACGAGACAGCTGCAGACTTCCACACCATTGAAGTGGCCAGTGATGTACAGCGTGCGAATGTGCCCCTGTATAGGAGGGTCTTCATCTTCACCAGATAACGAGATAACCACCTGGCATTCGGTGTTTTCAATTGTCTCGGTATGGAAGGCTTCTACAGCTACTACCTCCGTCTCGAACTGGAGGGGGCTCCTTAGGGCCTCGGCAAGTGCCTCGCGCATTTCAGATGACAGTCGAAGGGCCTCAAGGATGGAGAGCCTCGCCGGAATGCCGTCCAGGTGCTTCAGAACATCGTACTTTCGTGCCAAACTAGAGCCTCTGCTTACAGGAGGTCGTTCGGCATTTGGAGGCACAGCGGGTCCGACCGGCTGAACCGGCGATTGACTAGTACTGGGTACATATCGCTTCCTACTAGTAGAAGCCTGAAGAGTAGTCGCCGGACTGGGATTGGACAGCGGGGGCTGGCCTGTAGCCGGGCAAGACTCACTGTGATACGAACAAGGTGGCTCCCCCCGATCCAATAGCACGAACGGCGGTGGAGGTAGAGCAGAGGGTGTTAGATGGGTTTGTGCGTGCTGAGATCTACGCTGAGCCTGCTGCCTAGTCTCGGTAGCATGCACGGCTTGGCCAAAAGTGCCTGATGACGTACCTCGATGATCGGTGCGGTTGCGATTCCGCTGACGTGGATGTTGGCTGGGAACGTTGGGGAGGTCTTCCTGGCGTTCCCCCTCGTCGGGGGTCATATAGGTTTTTACCAACTCCACGGTGTTAACCGAAGCGTACCCCTGGCTGTCGCTCAGGGAGTCATCCATCGCTGGGCGGATTCTGGGAGGAATCCCCATTTCATGGGGCATAAAGTCGCCGAGAGTGCGGGATGAAGACGGCACTGGCGGCGCGCGTTGCTTCTTCTTGCGTCGCCGCTGCTTGCCCTTTTGGGCAGAGGTCGACTGTGAAGACGATGCGGAGGCACCGACTACTTCTTCTGAAGGTTCCAACTGCTTCAGGCATGCCCGGATGATACCCTGGGCACAAAAAACAGTTTTTCGAGTCATCCAATCGTCGTATTTCTGGGATCCGCGGCTAGGGACCTGCTGCCACTCGCCTTCGCTATCGCTGCCGATCTCTGATCTCGCAAAGACACCTGCCACTTGCGCTGGTGCTGGGCCCAACTGAACTATGTTGTTGTTGACCTGGTTTTGAAGGCAGTCCTTAAACACATAGCATTGCTTGAGGGTGTGCCCCAGGATCCGATGATAAGGGCAGTAGTTGGGGTGATCGGTGAGATGCGCCTCTGCCGGCCTCCTGCATTCAGGCAGACGCACAATCCCTTGCTCTAGAGCACTTCGGAAATAGCCAGGGACCTGATTTTCGTTGAACGAATAGGTATGGTACCTTCTTTCCGGGTAGGGGGCCTTGGGGGCCTGGCCCTGACGAGGGGCCGGAGGGGTCTGCCGAGGAGGTGGCGCCTGATTGTCTTGCCTAGGTGGCGGTGGCGCATTGTGCGGGGGAACCTGTCGGTTCTGAGGCGGTTGCTACTGGGCAGGAGCCTGTGCTTGAGGTGGCGTACCTCTGCGAGGTTGCGGGGGTGGTGCCGCCGGCAGCAACTCCAACTTCCTCGGGGCTTCTATTTGAGCCACCGCGGCGGGTTCAGCCCTAGCGGTCCTCCTGGCTGGGATCATAGGGGGCAACAAACGTGCCTGACTGTCCTATTGCAGGGCTTCCTCGAGGCGCTGAGCCTTATATGTGAAATCTCTGAACCCTCCAGGGTAGTTCTGGGTGATCAGGGAGAATACCAGTTCTGTCTTGACGTTCCCCACACACATCGTTAGTAGTTGCTCCTGAGTCAGTGGCATATCGAGGGAAAACATAAGTCCCTTCCACCGGGCGATGAAATCTGCAACCCACTCATCAGGCCTTTGCTTGCACATGAACAGGTCTGGAATGCTGGTCTTTCGCGTGGTGGAGCTGAACTGGTATAAGAACTTCCGGTGAAGATCCTCCCAACCGGTCACCGATCCGATAGGGAGCTGGCTATACCAGACGAATGTCGGACCTTCCAATGTCTATACGAAACATCAGAGCTTGGCGGGTTCTTGCTGGGCCGGGGTCCCCAGCATGGGGCCACACCTGGAAGAAAAATGAGCCAAGTGTTGCGGCGGGTCCCCTGTCCCGTTGAAGGGTGAGAAAGTGGGGTTCCCAAAACCCGGAGGTGCGGGTATATCGTCCACCCACACGAGATAAGGCTTGCCATCCGGTGGGACCGCCACCTGCCGCGTGTCCAATGCTTCGAGGTGGGCTGTGAGCACCGCGATAAGATCCTCCAAGTGGGGGTCCCTATCTTGACGGGGATCCCTAACCACAAGTGCATTGCCAGGTTCTTCAACACGGTAGACGGCTTCGGCTGCTCGTGGGTCAAATGGCTGGACGACCTGCGGGGCGACTGGGGGAACCCGGATTGGATTCTTCAGATTGCCCCGTCGCTCGGGGGGGTTTGGCGAGACGTATCGCGCCCTCTTGCCGTACGTTCCGGCTTCCGCCCTGTCTACTGCAGTGCATGATCAGGGTGGCCCGGAGGCATCTCACCGGGGGGAAATTGTTCCTACCCCTACTGCCCCGGCCTGGGATTACCATAGTCGGGTCGCCGCTCTGCGGCGCGCTCAGCAAAGAGTTCGTCAACCAGCCTCTTCTTCTCAGCAAGCAGCTGGCGTAACGTGGCCTTCTCAGGATCCTCATCCATTTTCTGCACAGAGGCGGATGGGTCGGAGTGCTTGACTATTCTGACGTGTTCCTTACCCTTGCTGGTGTTTCGACCGAGTACCAGCGACTTGGTGGGTACGGGGAGACCTAGCAGGTTCCTCTACTGACTGGTAACTCTCCCTGATGGGTCGAGCAGCGGAAGTATGCCCTCGGGTGGTTAGTCTCCATCAAGGAATTCAATCTAATCTTCCTTATCCACAACGTCGGCCATGTGGACTGTGACCCCTCTTGAGGGCACGTCCTCGATGTCGCATAGCGAATCAGGCTGCCGTCGGATAGGGTCAAAGAGGAGAGCGGCATAGTGTCCCCAACCACGGACTTGCACATGGGGGGTGGCTTCTCTGACAATTATGCGGAGTTCTATAAGACTCTGAACACATTTTCATTGAAGGGAGCTCTGGTGGCCTGGCGACTCAGGGTGCTGGGCCACAAGAAATGTGGCCACATCGATCAGGAGGCACTGCTCGCCGATTTCTTCGAAGTGCTCTCGACTTCTGGGGTACACCACCTGTTCATAACGGTGGCGGAAGTGTGTCTCCCATAGGGTTCGACAAAAGCACCCCACTTCTTCAGGGGTAAGAGACTCTGGTATGCGGAAATTCAGCGCCGCCATCGGCCAGAACTTCTCCGGGAAGTAATCCGCTGCAAGAATACTTCAGAAGATCCTGGGCTCGGACTCAGGGTCTGGCCCTGTGTTGCCCCACTCGTCAACCAGGGGCGGCTGAGGGACCGGTAGCGGTACCGAGGCGGACCTCTAGGATAGTAAGCTCGGCTGTGGAGAATACGGAAAACGAGCTGACTGGCCGCCAAATTCCGGGCCATCCTCCGAAGAGTGAGGTGATCTAGCCACGATGTCACGATACGACGGGCTGATAACCACAGCTTCCGGAACAGGAGCCGCAGATACCGGCGACTGGTCGTGTCATCGCTCTACTGTCGTTGGCCCCCAAAATAACTCTCTGTGATCTCTGGTAGAGGTCGAGGGCTATTCTGGTGATAGAGGCGGTGATTGTGCGGTCGAGACCTGCGGAATTCCCAGGATTTCTTCCTCCTGGATGTACCTGCGGAGAGAGACGAGAATCTGGTGGAACTAAAATTCCGGGAGAATGAGGCTAACGCGTCTGGTTCCTACCCCAGTCCTTCATACGGAGGAGCGGGGAGAAGGTTCCATCACTGAATCGTAGTCCGCTTCGGAGTCAGAGAAGTGGGCATGTTTGATCTCCACCTGGGCCTTCCCATGATTCTTCTTGTGGCGGCGACAACCCGCTCTTCTGCCCTGAGGCGGCTCTTTGGGACAGGGTTGATCCCTATTAGGCATCCTCGGGGCGGCGATGGCGCCGTGGTAGAGAGGGCCTCCACTCGAGATAGCCGGGGTGTGAGGGGCACCGGGGAAAATTTCGAAGGGTACATGGGGAGGAACTCCATGAACAGTACCCATGTGGGCGGGGCCTCTGTTGGAACTGGCAGAAGCATGGGGAGGACCTCCATGGTCGATGCGAGTGGAGTGAGGCTGAACTTTACTCCTCGAGTTGCTGGGGTGAGGAGGACCTTCGCCGGTTGCAGAGAGGACGTAGGGAGGGCCCCCACATTGGAGAAGGACTGGATGGACGGTGCCTTAAGGTTGGCGGTCGGGGGCAGGAGGATGGACTCCATACCCTGTACAGTGGGTGCGGGAAATGTTTCCGCGCTGAGCGTCACTGTCGCGGGGCAGGTCTTCCTGCGGGATGGGGGTAGCCCGAGGCATGCCTCCATGACGAACCTCGGAGAGGGGAAGACCCACGCTCTGTGGAGTAGTGGTACGGGGAGGACCTCCGTACGGGGTGACATTACCGCGGGTTAGCTCGCGACGATCACCACTTGGGCCTGCAACCCGGAGAGTCAACCCAGCCTGCCCGTGGGGCGGTTGGGGTATCGATCCTGGTTGGGTGAGGGAGTGCCCCTGCTCAGTGTATTCAGGGGCTTCACGATGCACGTCGGCGGTGGCTCGGGCCACTGTAGCTTTCGACGTTGACACGCCCGGGCGAGCGTCCTCAGCCCTGGCACGGCGCTTACGTCGGTTCTGGAGGGCTGGTGTAGGTGCTGTAGGGACGTAGCCTACCTGCTATTCCTGCGGGGCCGGACGGCGGCGCTGACGCGGCCGGGCGGGAGCTCTCGCCTAGAGCCCTCGTGTCGGGACCCTGAGCGGGCTGAGCCGGACGGCTCCCACCTATTCAGCGTAAGGCGAGGAGTCGTCAAGGCGTTCCGGAGACAAGCTCCCGAAACGGTTGAATATTGGGGTGGGGAGCAGGGGCTCCCTGCGCGGCCTGTTAGGGCGGCGTTGACGGTGGGGCCTGGAGGCTTCCAGGTCCAGGTGGGCCATATCCCGGGTTGGGATGACCCCTTCTTCCTCGTACCTGCGCACGAGGTTGTTGATCACCCTTCGCTGGATGACCTCCGATGGGGAAAGGGGACGTGGGCGCCCTGTATTCCGCGATGTGGCGGCCGTCGTGGCGGTAGCGGCGCAACGTGGGGTGGCCGTGGCGGTATTGCCCCTTCCCCTGCGTGGGCGAGGAGCGGACGGTGATCACGTCTCTGTAACAGAAACATGGTTCCTGGCAAACAAAGGGATCAACTCATTAGTACTGAGAGGAAAAGGATTGACAGCCAGTGCCCCAACATCCTTTCATTCTCCACATCTGTAAGAAGGATCCATGCCAACATGCTGCAGAACGGAGTGCCCCACGTTCTGCTGCCCCGACATCCGGTGAGTTTCACGACAGGCCCGCCATTTGCTAAGCAGGACTAGGCACGGGATATCTGGATCCGGTGAGACGTCAATCTACCGGTGTCTCGAACGCTACTAATCTCCATATTGAGGAGCAGAAGTTCACGTCAGGTTCACAATTTCTGTTTCCGACGCTTTCGTCGGGGCGCGTGCCCGTCCGTCCGTGGGGGAGGACGCGCGGCGCTTTTGTTGCCCCGCATTCCCGCTTTCCAAAGGCGGGCGGAATTCCCTCCTTATTCAATGACGTCTGCTCCTTGATCGAAACGGGATGATGGGATGTCGGTTCTTCCTCCTGAGGATTCCTCCTCAGAACTCGTCACCTAGTCCGGGTCTCCCTCATAGATATAATACGTAGTTCGTGAAACTCTTCCTCGTGCCATGTTTCCATGGGTGTCGGTTAATTACACTGCTTCTATCGGGACATTCCAAAGGGTCCAGTCAGGGCAGCAACCTTCAGTCGGGGGAGTAGTCACGTTGAGGCATCAGTAGAGTTTCTGGATGCTGGGGTACCTGGAATGTCTATCTGTTATCCTTGGTCACAAGGCTTCTCGAGGGCGTGGAAGCCCGAGGCATCCCACATCGAACACGGGGAATTATATGTCATAGACACATATCTGAGGTTTTCCTCAGCTTCCCGTGTTTAACACAGGGTATGCTGCAAGTTTAACGTCCAGCGGAGAAGGATCAACCCAACCAGAGCATTAGCTAGGATAGATCGGATTGAGGGATCCTCCTTGAAGGGATGTCGATACCGGGGCCAGCCCATGGATGGCTGCGAAGAAGAGCGTACCGACATGGTCTCACCAGGATAAGACGGTCCGGGCGAGAATCAGGACGGGTGGTAGGATGATGAATGGAGTGGAGGGAGAGTGAAATGGTACCATCGCAGGGGGCGACAGTGAAGTTGGGCTTGAGCCTTGACGAGGCTTCCTACGTATCCCTGTGGTAGGGAATAAAAGTCCGCGTAGTTCGGGATGACGCCGATAAACCGACGTGAAGGTGGACCTTGGCCCGATGAGCATCGTCAGCGTACCGGCGTGAAAGTAGACCCGTGGGTCCACTAGTGCTGGGCTTGAACCTTGGGAAGGTTTCCAACGTACCATGCCTTGACATGGATCAAAGTCCTCGTAGTTCGGGGGATTGATTGAACACAGTTTTACGTCATGCTGGACGATAGTGAGCCCTGTCGTGAATAAATGATGGGCGGTGGGTGTCGGCGGACCAACGTAAATGAGGGACCTTGGTCCAATGGGAGATGGGTTTGAACCTCGGGGAGGCTTCCTACGTACCATGCCTTGACATGAATCAAAGCCCTCGTAGTTCGGATTGGGTAATGCAGTTTAACGTCATGCGAGGCGGGGGTGAACCAACGTGAATGAGGTTGGAACGACCAGATTGTGGCTTTGAACCTCGTAGAGGCTTCCTACGTACCATGCCTTGACATGGATCAAAGACCTCGTAGTTCGGGTTAGTCACAGCGGCTTGCCGTCGGACTGGAATTGCAGTTTAACGTCGTGCTGGACGTGAATTGGATGATGGGTGGGCTTGAACCTCGTGGAGGCTTCCTACGTACCACACCTTGACATGGATCAAAGACCTCGTAGTTCATATGGGGCTTTGTTGGTGGACCGACGTGAAAGTGGACCTTGGTCCAATGAGTGGTGGGCTTGAACCTCTGAAAGGCTTCCTACGTACCATGCCTTGACAAGGATCAAAGACCTCGTAGTTCGCTAAGATGGGTCGCAACGGCTTACCACTGATCCATAATGCAGTTTAACGTCGTGATGGACGGGGGAGAGACCCGATGTGAGATGACGGGTGGGCTTGAACCTCATAGAGGCTTCCTACGTACCATGCCTTGACATGGATCAAAGTCCTCGTTGTTCACTAAGATGGGTCACAACGGCTTACCACTGGACTAGAATGCAGTTTAACGTCATTCTGGACGGGGGTGAGACCCGAAGTGAGATGACGGGTGGGCTTGAACCTCATAGGGGCTTCCTACGTACCATTCCTTGATGTGGATCAAAGTCCTCGTAGTTCGCTAAGATGGGTCGCAACGGATTACCACTGGACCAGAATGCAGTTTAACGTCGTGCTGGACGGGGGTGAGACCCGACGTGAGATGACGGGTGGGCTTGAACCTCATAGAGGCTTCCTACGTACCATGACTTGACATGGATCAAAGTCCTCGTAGTTCGCTAAGATGGGGGGTCAGGTTCGGTGCTCACTCTAAGCCCACGTGAGTCATGCTCGGTGTGAGAAACAAGAGGTTGCAAGGAAATGATGATCACGTCGCGAAGCAAGCGTCCGTGAGAATCGAAGAGGTGCTTACGCGTTAGGCGGCCCACGGTGCTGGGACTTACTCTAGGATGGAGGCCCAAAGTGCGACGAAGCACAGGAAGGAGGGACCTTGGTCCAATTTTGGGAGGTGCCTCATTCCCTATCATGCCCTCCACTGACCTTGGTAGTGGGGAAGTACGGAGATGCAGAGGTGCAGCCATCTGTTGGGGAACTAGGGTCACCCTTCTCCTACGAACATATGCCACTCCGACAAGGAGGATCTCATCCCATGTGAATGTGTGATTCCATTCCCATGGAGACGAGTGGTGTAAAGAATGTTCGAGTTGGGGGGACCCTTCATGAGGGGCACGAGGTCGGGTCACAATTTAACGTCATGTGTTGGGGACGTGGTGCTTGTCAGTTTAACATCATGCAGCTCGGACGAGGTGGGTTCACTCCACACCCCTAGGACATACATAACCGGTACCCTCTGGTCCATGGGGATGGGAAGGTACCAGTAAGGCCATGGTTAAGGGGGGTCATGGAGTGAACCATCGAGGGGTCCACGTTAGCGTGGCTATGCGAAGAAGCAATAGCCGTAGCGTGCCTATGCGAAGAAGCAGTAGGCGAAGCAATGCAACGGGTGGTATTGTCCATGGGACTTTGAAATCACATCGTGCAAACCTGGAGGGTCGCACAGGAAGAGGAATTGCTAAGAAAAGGAGTGTGCTTCGTGAAGTGTAGTGCCTTGGCCTTAGCATGGGGCATAGGTGTGAGTGGAAGGTGCTTCGCAAAGTGAAACAGTGTTCGCGGAGCACTGCCTCGCGAAGAAGGGGTGCCTCGCGAAGCAGTGTCCTGCAAAGCAGTGTGCTTCGTGATGTGTAGCGATCCTGCCTTAGCATTGGGATCACTAGCATGGGTTGGGTGTTTCGTGAAGCATAAACACTCCGCGGCTGACCGGGTTCCCTTGGGAATCCCCTTCCTTCGCGAACACCCTTGAGCTTCGCGAAGGACATCCCTCTCAGAAGAGGGGCTCAAAACGAGACAATGCAGAGGAGTCTCACGAAGTAGAAGTTCCTCGCATAGCTCATGATTCCCGGGGCAAAGCGTGCTTCGCGATTCTGGAGAGGAGAAGCCAAAAGGTTGGATTATCCATCCCAGGGACTCAGGGGGAGTCCAGTATTTATAGGGAAGGGGCGCCGCGAAGCAGAACTCGCGCGCCGCCTTCGGTGCTTCGCGGCGCACTCACGAACGTCAACGTCGTTCGTGGAGCATTAACACCTCAGGAGCTTCGCGGCGGCTCGCGAACGTCAAATGCGTTCACGGAGAATTACCGCCTCAGCAGCTTCGCGGCGGCTCACGAACGTCAAATGCGTTCGCGGAGCATTACTGCCTCAGGAGCTTCGCGGGGCCGCAATGGTCGGGGCGCTTCGCGTGGGTGCTTCGCGGCAGTGCTTCGCGGCGGTGCTTCGTGAGGCAGTGCGCTAGCTGTATTTTTCATTCCTTTCTTTCGGGCCATGTTTTTTGCGCCAACAGCATGCTTCGCCTGAGATTTGGATGCAGTTGGATAGTTGCCGGGTTGGATTGTACCCGAAATCCAACTTGGCCCCTGGAACAGAAAATATGATAACATACAGACCGGACGTCCATTTGATGAACTGTCAGCGGCGTTAGTGATCACATTGAGAAATGGTACCTATGAGTGTTCGGGGTATAGTTGAGATACGGCCAGGTTGGTTCGCACACGAAACCAACTGGGCCCTTGGGACGAAAAGGCTAATAACTCACAGACCTGGCATCCGATTGACGCGTCGTCTGTTGCGTTGAGACCCATATAACGAGGCGGTCCTTTGAGATACTTCTTAGTGGGACTTGGGATACTTGGAGTATCTACCAGTAGCTTGTGGAGCGGATCCTCCCGGAGACGAGCGTACGGAGTACGGAGACCGTGTAGCCAGTTGAGACCTAACGACTACTTGACCGAGTCGACTTGGAGTGAGTCGACTAGCCCAGTGGATGGAGCACTACTTTCATTGGGTGCAGACCCATGGCGGATGGAGAACTATTGTGTTTGGGTGAAAACCTGCGGTACTCGACTAGAGAGTACCTCTGCAGGCTATTAGGGGGGTTCTACTACTGTGTTTGGGTGGCAGACCCCGGCGGGTAGCACTACTGTGTTTGGGTGGCTGACCCGCGGTACTCGACAGGAGGACTACCTCAGCAGTCTTAGGTCATTGAGCAGTACCTCGGAGTTGTGATAGGATCATTGTACTCTCCGGAGACGGGGCTCTTTAGCAGTTACGGTTTCGATAATGAAAATCCTGGTTTGAGCTGAGTCTATGACCTTTGTGTTTTCCTCATGAATGATATGGGTCAACTAATAACTTAAGTATATGTATGGGCATATACCTAGGTAGTGGTTATCCATTGATTTCATAGCCTCTGTGTTTCCTCATGATTGATATGGGTTACTTGATAACTTAGATATAAGTATGGGCTTATACCTATGTAAGGGTTATCTGTGGAGATTTTTATTTGTGGTTATCCTTGTTGGATTTAGTGAGACCTTGAGGGTCTCGGGGTCCCTACTGAGTATCGTATACTCACCCCCACACAGACTACGCCTGCACCTTGTTGTGTTGGTTGCAGAGCCGAGTATTCGAGGATTGGACGGTACCCGGAGGTGGACCTCATGACGATTCAGTATCCAGAGGTGGAATTCACGATGAGACGACACTCGGAGGAGGTTGATGGGTGAGAGAGTTGTATAGGCTATCTGTACCTACCCTTCAGGTAGGATCTGTGGTGGACAATCCAAGAGCTACACTATCTGTACCTACCATTCAGGTAGGATCCGAGGAGGATGACCCAGGAGCTACTTCTATTCTTCCAGTTGTTTTTCTTTTCTATTGTACATTCGTTTAGTTTTAGCTGTACTTTTCAGTTGGGTTTGTATCCTAGCCCATTTACATTTCATCACTTTCTTCTGTTCGTTGTTTGTTACTTCCTATTGTACTATGTGGAGTTTTGTTTACTTTTATAACGGAATTTTCTACCCAGTGACTGGGATTTATGTCTTGGGTGCTAGTCACCAGCCCTTAGCCTATGGAAGGCAGGCTTGGGGTAGTCACGGCATGGGCCCTGAGGACGGGTCGTGACAAATTTGTATCAGAGGAGTCAGTTCTACCGTAGAAATTATAACTCTAATATTTTCTTTCTATAAAGAAATAGTGTTAAGGGTACCGAGTGTGGTTTTCAGTTCAGGGAGTCCAGTATTGGTGCGGGAGGATGACGTATCCATACACCAGGACCCTGACAACTAATTTCTGACCTTGTGCACGAAAACACTGATTGCGTGTTTGTTTTCAAATGTTTTTTTCCTTAAAACAGCTCAAACCAGGTCAACTCACCAGGTATAATCATTTGACTGTGTCATGTATTTTTCTTTCAGTGTGTCTTCCCATGGACAACCAGGTGGAGCCCAGAGGGATGTACGTACTGACCGCCTGCTGAGCGACGAGGATTCAGTACAGGGCCCTCTTACAGTTGAGGATCCAACGGAGGCACCAGCGGTACTACCATACGTTGGGCCATCGATGCCACCAGCCCGAGCATCAGAGAGTGAACGTCGCTTGAGCGCGCTACATGAGTTCCAATGCCAGAGGCCACCTAGGTTTCGGGGAGAGATGGACCCACAGGCAGCTGAGGATTGGATGGAGGCTGTGGTGAGAGTTTTCAGGATAGTGGGTACACCAACAAACTTCATGGTGATCTTTGTTTCCAGCCTCCTACAGGCAGCAGCAGGCAGGTGGTGGAGCCACTTGTTGTAGTTTTGTGACGGGATGACCTTCACTTGGGGAGACTTTCAGACCTTCTTCAGGGTGGAGTTTATATCAGTGGCTCTAAACCCCTAGAATGTTCAGGAGCTGCTGCCTTTTCCGCAGGATTTTGGATCAGTAGCAGAGTCATCTGTGGGCAGTAGACCGATGATGCGGAGGTCCATGAGGACCAGAGCCAGCCGTACAAGGAGCATGAAGTGTTATGAATGTGGTAGGAAGGGTTTCCTGGCACGTGACTGTCTGACTCCCCACAAAGTTGATCTGCAGGCGTTGGAGGAGCCACCGAGACAGAAGCAGCGGCGGGTGCTTGAGCAACAGCCGAGCAGTGTACATGGCAATAGAGCTTCGGAAGCAGGTGGACAGGAGAGGAACTAGTGGATTCCTTTTTGTTCTTGGTACTTATAGTTCTATGTTTATTTTGTTTTTGTGTCTTGTACTATGAGCTGTAGTAATAAAAAGACACTTATCTTTGTGATGTTTTATTTCCTTTCCATTTGTTCGGTTGATATTGAGAGGTCCCGGTTAAAACTATTGACTTGACCCTCACTTTTGAGATTTCTACTAGAGGAGACCCAGTGACCTCACATTGATGCTGACAGTGTGACTCGACCCTTGGAGCCAAGAGAGACAGTTGGATATCTTGATAGTAACGTCGAGGCCTTATGACGTCATCCATGGCATGAATGGATCATTCATGTCAGGATAGACTGTATTAGGCAATGGGCATGGTTCTTCCAGGGGATGAGACTGAGTTTCTCTTTTCGGAAATGGATAAATCTTATCAGCTCTTACAGATCGTTGGAAAAGAAGGTGCATATCATCCAAGAGAGGATGAAGACTACACAGTGTAGTAAGAAACAGGAAACTGGCGTCAGTCTTAGAGACTTGGGCATGTTAAATGTTTCAAGAAGAGGAATATTTAAGGAGAGATGAGTCTACGAAGTAGCAGATGTAGAGGCAGAGCTGGGAGAGCATAATGAGGTGTTGTACATTTAACCATGCTCCAACCACCCACCTTAGTTGTCCCTGCCAGGCTCAGGGAGCTGGAGGGCAGGGGAAGAGTGCGGCTGCATGCGGTCAAGGAGTGTGACCCAATGGCTCTAAAAAATTATTCAAGGACATAGTCTGTGTCCACTACTAGTTGTCGAAGTAACAGATGTTGATATGAATCATTCCATACTTCCACGAATCTTATCCCAGACCTAGAGATTCCGGTAAGCCGTAGACTTGACCCTCACGTCTGGAGATACCATAGGAGGAGACTCGATAATCACACGTATGCTGATAGTGTGGTCTTACACTCGAGGCGAGAGTTTTGGTTGGAATCTCTTGGTGGAAGTGTCGAGGCCTTACGACGTTGGTCTCGGTATGGATTGGATTCACAGTTCATGCTCAGATTTACTGTATTAGGAAAAAAGTTTGTGGTCTAACTACAACGTTGGGATGGGTTTTCCTTGGTCGGAGAAAAGGAAACCCTAGGTAGCACAGGATGAACTCATGCATAGGAGGGTGCGGCCGATCACTCTTGAGTCGGTCAACCATACCCTTGTGACAGCGGGAGTGTTGAGTTTTAGTTCTAAATACGAAGAGGAGGCCTCTAGAGTTTGAGGATGTTGATCGCATCCTTAAACGAGACTCACCTCAACAAGGTTTACGGTGATGTGGCCAAGGCGTCAAGTTATCTCTGAGGTTCAAGAAACCTTTCTAGGTCCTCAGCAGGGTAGGTGAGGTGGTTTATGGTTTGACCCATCCACCTCAGTTGCACCAGGTGCACGACGACTTCCACGTATCTCACTTGGGGAGATACGTGCTTTACCCGATGCATATCATCGACCATGGGGAGCTGGACGTTGGCGATGGGGTGACTTTTGCGGGTTCCAGTAGAGGTTGAGGAATGATAGGAACGAGTCCTACGAGTATGGTTGAATCCTCTTGTGTGCTTTCATTGGCAGCATGGTAACCTCCCGGAGACCACATGGGAGCGGAACGCTTAGATGCGTGTTTTGTACCACTTTGGTATTCCTAGTTTGTGGTATATCTTTATGGGGACGTAAAGCCCTGAGGTGGGAGTAATGTAAAGGCTCGGAAATTTCAAGGAAATTTTTTTTTCTTAATTTCTTTGGAATTTTAAGAGTCTGTGGTTTTTGACGGAACCTGATTTCGAGGCCCGGTGTGCCCGGAATCAATTCCTGAAGTTTAGCTCGGGTACATTCAGTGAACGAACGAGCTAGTTTTTCTATCGTTTGAACCGGTGCTCAGAATTAAAATATTAGGGCACCGATGGAATCGTAGCACCTGTTTTCTCTTAAGAGGACTTTCACCTCGACGACAAATGATCCGGTTTGAGAGTTTGTTTTTGGGTTCACGTGGAATAATAAAATAAAATAAGTGACAACTTATTTTATCATTGTTGAACCCATGCCATGTGGATAGTGTTGGTCAAAAGCTCCACATGAAAGTTGGTGGTGGGACTACCACACCCTAACCTCCCACTGGGAGGATAATTAGGGTGTGGACCACCTGAGCAGCATAACCTCCCATGAGCGGTTATGACATGGGGTCCACACGGGGCTTAACCCCCCATTTAATGGGAGGGGAGGAAATCTCTCAATACTCCCCCATTAATGAGGGAGAGCCTACTAAACTATAACTCCCCTCTTAATGGAGGAGAATAAAACCTCCTCAAATCCCCCCCCCCCATTTAATGGGAGGAAAGTCCTTGACCCTCTCCTTGTTAATTATGTGGGGACCACCAAGGCCCCTAAACCCCCTCGAAACTCCCCAAATTAATTATGTCATCCACTCGGGCAATTAATTTGGTGGAACCTCTTCTTTTTTGAATTTTTTGATTTGTGCCAACCATCGTGAACTTAATTAAGTGGGGCCCACTTAATTAATTTCCGCCACCATGAATAATAGATTATATTCAATTATTTTGTGAATGTTCTTGCGCATTTTGTGGAGAGCTTGAGAGAACTTCTTTATCCAGCGACGAATAGAAAGAACGCCGACGATGCTTCTTCCCCAACCTTCTTCAGCCTTATTCCTCGAAGCCCCGCCCCCCTTTTTGATGTGGTCCTTCTCCGACGACCCTCCTCCCACCTTCCACATCGTCAACGCACCGACGCACGAACTCAGATGTGGAAGCGTGCGGTGAGAGACGCCATCCTCAGAGATCGACGACGCGCCTCCGTGTACCGCGACGCTGACGATTCTCTTCTCCGGGACGTCGTCGACGCTTATAGAGTCTTCTTCCATGGCATTCATTTCCATGACGAACCTTCATTCAACGGAACCTCGAGGTAGGGGGTTTGGCATAATTTATGTGCACTATATCCTCGGCCTTTGATTAAATTGTTGTTAGTCGTTTGAGCCACCTATTATCGAAATAACGGGAAGAGGTCAGACCGCCCGAACATGGCCAACCCTCCTCCCCCTTTGATGGTTGTTCTTGTTGCGACACGAGTATAGGTGGCGCGGTGCAACGACACCGCGCGGAAACAATTGATGAACGGGCGAAGAAGTGCGGCATCGTCGTGTCGCGCTGTTGCGGTGATTCGAAGGCTCCGCAGATCATTTAATTGTCGGCGGATCGTCGGGCGATGACGGAACGGGCCGCAGAGGTGGTTTGATGATTCCGTAATAAATTACGAGACCCGAGATGAATGCATGTATAGACAGAATTGAAAACGGATCACCGGAGAAACTCTGGTGGCCCGCAGAGTACACCGGCAGCGCGGGTCGCCGGTGCGGCGACTCCGGCGGCAGGAGGCAGCGGCCGGCACCGGCCAGCCGCCAGGAGGCAGCACCCGGTGCGCCGCCAGGAAGGACCAAAACAGCTGAAGCCGTGACGGCAGGCGCTGGGTCCCGCGGCCGCGCGAGACTGAGTAGGGGGACGCGGCGCTAGGCCGCGTCCACTGGCAAGGAGTGGCCCCCACGTGGGGGCCACGACTTCAATCAAGGGGGGAAGTGCCCCCTTTCACGTCCGCACGGCCAGCGCCGAGCCGCCCCAGGCCGGACCGGGCCGCGCCCCATAGGGTCGGACCTGGACCTGGGTCGGACTGGGCCCAGACCCCCCATTTTCATACTATTTTCGTTCTTTTGCCCATAACATGGGCTACGAACCTCCGATCGATGCACCATTAGTTGTGATGCGATCCTTGGATCAAGAAGGTTGTTTCAGTATATTACACTCAGGGTTTCAAAGAACTTTGGGTATGGCCGGGTTGGATCAATCCCGAAACCAACTGGGCCCTCAGAGCGCAAACACTTATATCTCGATCTTCAGACGTCCGATTGACCTGTCGTTGACTTTGTTGGATTCCTCTTGATGAGAAGAAACTTTTGGATTGCTTCACCTAATATTTGGATGCAGTTTTATAGTGGCTGGGTTGGATTGTACCTGAAATCCGACCGGGCCCCTGTAACGGAAAAGCTGATAACTTACAGACCGGACGTTCGTTTGACGAACCGTTAGCGGCGTTAGTGATTAAATTGAGAAACAGTCCCTATGAGTATACCCTATGAGAGTTTGAGGTAAAGTTGAGATATGGCCGAGTTGGTTCGCACACGTAACCAACCGGGCCCTTGAGACGAAAAGGCTAATAACTCACAGACCGGGTGTCCGATTGACATGCCGTCTATTGCGTTGAGACCCATATGACGAGGCGGTCCTTTGAGATAATTATTCGTGGGACTTGGGATACTTGGAGTATCGACCAGTAGCTCGTGGATCGGCTCCTCCCGGAGACAAGCGTACGGAGTACGGAGACCGTGTAGCCAGCTGAGACCTGACGACTGCTTGACCGACTCGACTTGGAGTGAGTCGACTGGCCCAGTGGACAAAGCACTACTTTGTTTGGGTGCAGAACCATGGAGGATGGAGAACTACTGTTTTTTGGTGCAGACCTGCGGTACTCGACTGAAGAGTACCTCTGCAGGCTATTAGGGGGGATGCACTACTGTGTTTGGGTGGAAGACCCCGGCGGGTAGCACTACTGTGTTTGGGTGGCTGACCCAGGGTACTCGACAGGAGGAGTACCTCCGCAGTCTAAGGTTAGTGAGAAGTACCTCATAGTCGTGACATAATCACTGTACTCTCCAGAGATGGGGCTCTTCAGCAGTTAAAGTTTCGATAATGAAAATCCTCATTTGAGCTGAGTCTATGACCTTTGTGTTTACCTCATGAATGAGATGGGTAACTTGATTACTTATGTATATGTATGGGGATATACCTAGGTAGTGGTTATCCGTTGATTTAATAACCTTTGTGTTTCCTCATGATTGATATGGGTTACTTGATAACTTAGGTATAAGTATGGGCTTATACCTAAGTAAGGTTTATCTGTTGATATTCTTCTTTGTGGTTATCCTAGTTGGATTTAGTGAGACCTTAAGGGTATCAGGGTCCCTACTGAGTATCGTATACTCACCCCGGCATGGGCTATGCCTCCACCTCGTTGTGTTGGTTATAGACGACGGGCAGCGCTGACAGAGACCGAGTGTTCCAGGACTGGATGGTACCTGGAGGTGGACCTCACGATGAGTCAGTATCTGGAGGTGGACATCACGATGAGACAACACTCAGAGGAGGTTGATAGGCGAGAGCGTTGTGGAGGCTATATGTACCTACCCTTTAGGTAAGATCTGTGCTGGACGATCTAGGAGCTGCGCTATCTGTACCTACCCTTCAGGTAGGATCTGAGGAGAATGACCCAGGAGCTGTTTCTATTCTTCCGGTTGTTTGGCTTTTCTGTTTCACTTTCGTTCAGTTGTAGCTGTACTTTTCAGTTGGGTTTGTATCCTGGCCCATTTACTTTTCAGCACTTTCTTTTGTACAAAGTTTATTACTTATGCTTGTAATCTGTGTAGTTTTTTTACTTTTATAAAGGCAAAGCCTTCCCTGTTATCGGGATTTATTCCTTTGGTGCTAGTCGCCAGCCCCTAGCCTATGGAAGGCGGGCTTGGGGTAGTCACGGCACGGGCCCCGAGGACGGGTCGTGACAACACCCCAGTACATTCCTGAAGGGAATGGTATTTTGTTACAAGTGTGGTGAAAAAGGCCACCAAGGCCTTGATTGCAAGGAAAAGAAAGACGATGTCAATGTTGAATGCTACAATTGTAGATAAATGGGGCATTATGAAAATGAATGTTTTAAGCGCCAAAAAATCATACCTAAAAAAAGGCCATGGGAGCAAGGAAAAGCTTATGTTATCACTAATGCTGAGGTTGGAGCTCCAAATGACGTGGAAGAAGGTAATATAATGGTTTCCTCAAATTTATCCAATTCATTATTTGATTCTAGATCATCTCATTGTTTCATATCTTCCCAGTTTGATATAAAAATTAGATATTTCCAATTTGATTTATCAAAGAAGTTTTCAGTCAAAACACTTAAGGAAAGTATCATTACAAGAATGTTTTGTTAATCAATTCCCATTAGGGTATATAAATGTTCTTTATCTGTTGATCTCATCGTCTTACCCATGATTGACTTTGATATAATCCACTGTATGGAATGAATTTCAGACCATGATTTGAAAATTTATTATAATAATAAGGATGATACAATTTTCGATGATGATAATGAGTATTTCATCTTTAGAGAAGAAACGTCACCACCTAATTCTTATCTCGATCTAACCTCAGTAGCTCTACTAAATTCAATTATTGGGGAGGAAGAGAATGAAATAACTAGGGGTGAGGAATATAATGTTCAAATATTGGATGTACCTATTTTGTAAGAATATGTTGATGTGTTTCTAGACGATTTACCTAGACATCCTCTAGAATGATAAATTGAGTTTTCCATTTATTTAATTCTTGTTAAAAGGCCCATAACGAAGACCCCTTATTGATTTGAAATTGAGTAATTAGTGGAACTAAAGAAACAACTAGAGTAATTGAGTAACAATGTGTTTATCCTCCCTAGTATTTTCCCATGGGGATCACTTGTTCTTTTTTTTATGAAGAAAGATAGATATATGAGGTTGTGCATTGACTGCAGGGAGATCAATTCTATAACAATAAATAACAAATATCCCCTTCCTCACATTGATGAATTATTCTATCAACTTCATGGAGTTAAATATTTTTCAAAGATTTAAATTCAATCTATATTTCATTAGTTGTGTGTGAATAAGGAAGACATTATGAACACAACATTTCATACTAGGTATGGGAATTATGAGTATATTGTAATGCATTTTGGACTGACTAATGCACCCTCAGTTTTCATGGATCTAATGAATAGAGTTTTCAAGGAATATCTTAATAACTTCATTGTAGTATTTATTGATGATATCTTGGTGTACTCAAAAATCTACTAAGATCATTAAAATCACTTGCATACTATTTTGGAAACCCTCAGAAGAAATGAATTATATGGGAGGTTTAGAAACTATGAATTATGGATTCATGAAATTTCATTTCATGGCCATATTTTCTCGAAGGTTGGAATCTTTGTTGATCCTTATAAGACAATATCAATACAATAATGGCCAGAACTGATGATTATAATTGAGGTACGCAATATTATTGGTTTAGTAGGTTATTATCGGTGTTTCGTCCAGAATTTTTCTTGACTGGAAAACCTATTAACCAAGCTCACACGTAAAGGGGTTAAGATTGTTTGGAAAAGAAGTGTGTGAAGAATGTTTTGAAGAACTGAAGAGAATATTAGCCCATGATTTTATCTTGAATCTATCATCGGGGAACGATGGGTTTGTTTTTTATAGTGATGCTTCAAAGAAATGCCTTGGTTGTGTCCTTTTGCAGAATGATAGTGTTATTTCTTACGCATCATGAGAGCTACAAATTCATGAAAAAAACTATCATACTAATAATCCTAAGTTATAATCATTAATATTTTATTTAAAGATGTGGAGACACAATCTCTATGGTGAAAAATTTGAGATATATACCGATCACAAGAGTTTGAAATATATATTCACATAGAAAAAACTCACCATGAGGAAAATATGGGGGGTTGAACTACTCAATGATTATTATTTCACTATACACTACCACCCGAGGAAGACAAATAAGGTGGCAGATGCTTTGAGGAAAAATTATTAGGGAGTTTTGAACAAGATGGGTGTTTAAAGGGATCCTATGATCATGGATCTGGTAATGATGGATATGAGAATAATCTTGGAAGGTGAAACATCAATACTTTTTCATATTATTTTCAATCTAACTTTACTATAAAGGATAAAAAGTTCACAGACTGATGATAATGAGTTTAAAAAAAATAATTTTGTGAATGATGCAAGATTTATTGACTTCGTATATGAAGATGGGATTTTATAATTTTAGAAGAGACTTTGTGTTCCTAATATACATGATCTAAAAAGGGAATTGTTGGATGATTCTCATAGATCCAATTTTTATATACACCATAGTAGCACTAAGATGAATAGAGATTTGATGTAAAATTTTTGGAGGGACAAAATAAAGAGGAAGATTGGTGATTATTTTTCAAGATGTAAGGTTTTTCAATAGGTTAAGGAGGGAAGACAACATCCTGGAGGTGTTCTGAAACCTCTTCCCATACCTGAGTTGAAATGGTATCATATTATGACAAAAATTTTCATGGGGATACCAAACACTCTTATAAGGAATGTTGCAATATGGGTCATTGTTGACCATCATACCAGGTCAGCACATATTCATGCTATAAGAGAATATTTTCCTCATGAATGTTTAGAAAGGAAATATATTAATGATGTTTTAAGACTTCATGGAGTAACCCTATCGATTGTTTCTGATTGTGATCACATTTTTACATCATGATTCTAGAAAATTCATCATAAGGCCTTAGATACTGAAATTATTTTGAGCACTTCCTACCACCCTCAAACTGAAGGACAATCAGAACAGACAATTAAACCATTATAAGATGTTTTGAGATCTTTCTCACATGTCTTTCTAGGAATGTGGGATCAATATTTACCTATGGTATAATTTTCATATAACAATAGCTTCCATTAAATTATTCAAATTGTACAATATGAAGTGTTATATGGAAAGAGATGTCGCACACCAACATGTTGAGATGATGATGGGGAATGAAAAATCGTAGTCCAAAAACTTGTTGTGGAAACAATCGAAAGGTGAAAGTTATCAAAACCCAAATCAAATCATCTAAAAGTTGTAAAAAGAGCAATGTCGATAACCGAAGGAAGGATTTGGAATTTCTAGTAGAAGATCTTGTTTTCTTGATGGTATCTTCATGGAAGGGTGTTATACGATTCAGTACGAAAGAAAAATTAAGTCCAAAGTACATCAGACCATTCAAAATTCAGGAAAAAATTTATGTTGTATCTTATCATTTGGAAATGCAGCCATGCCTCTCCAAAGTTCATGATGTGTTCCTCATATCACTGTTAAAAAAATACATGCCTGAACCAACATATGTACTCACCTATGAAGAAATAAAACTAGAACGCGATATTTCTTATTTTGAAGATCATGTCTAGATTCATGATACCAGAGAACAAGTGTTGAGAAACCAGACAACTTGTCGACTGAATGTTCTATAGATAAATCATAAGGTAGAAGAGGCAAAGTGGGAACCCGAGAAACATATGATGAAGAACCAACCCAAATATTTTTATGTTGTAATATTATATAAATTTCAGGGATTAAATTATTTGAAGGAGGGAATAATGTAACACCCCAAACTTCCACATTACACATCTCATTGAATAATACAATAGCTTGTGTTGTATGCAACTTTGAGTTCTAACACACCAAAACCAATCAAACTAGTTGTAATGAATAGTAATATGAAGTTATTGAAATTTTATAAATTTTATTTTTCACATTGGACATCATTTTTGGATTCATAATATCCAAATTATCTTAAGAATAATTTTTTTTATTTTTCTGAAACCATTCAATTTTTTATGAATAGTGAAAAACAGTGCATTATTGTTTAAAACTGAATTTTTATTTAAATAAATAGTTATTTTATTTAAATTGATATTAGTTAAAAATAGATACATAGTACCTATATATGTTAAATTTAATTCATTGGAGTCATTTTATAATAATATTATATATATATATAATTTTATTGAATTTTTTAACGTCTTTTACCCACCCTCTAGGCACATTTGGAAATTTTCATAAAACATAATTGTACCACATATGTGAATTGAATATAAAAAATATGAGAAACACGGTTGTCATAATTATGTAAAATTTGGCACAATAAGATGAAAATAATTTTTGGTGAATAGTAACTATTGACTTTAATTTACCACGGATAAATGTAAATAGGGTAATTAATGGTAAAAAATGATATTATGATTACCATAACACATGTCCTAATTCTATTTTATAAGTTTATTTAGAAAACAATAAACCTTATAAATAATATATGATCCTTTTGGTTCACATTGATTAGATTAGGATATTTATTATTATTTTATTTAAATAAAAGATAAAATTGTTAAATATAATGTTTAATAACTAAAACATTTTTAATATATGGTTATACATAAGATAAATTGGTCTATAAATATTAATTAGAAATATAAAAATATTTACTAGATAATGGTGTTATATTTATATTTTTTAGACATTAAATAATTAAATTTATTTAAGACACAATGATGATGTAGTAATTACTTTATTAATGAAATATAAAAATAATTGATTTTATAAATATCCAAATAAATGTCAATTTCGACTTATGATGAATTCCACTAATTTTATAGGTTAATAAGACATGTTAGGGTCTTTTAATAAATTTTGTTTTAAGTGATAAATATTTTTTGAGTTCCCCAAAAACAAAATACCAAACAGTGTCAAAATTGACATAAATTAGTTTTTAAAACAAATAATATATTATTAATTGATATAATATTTAAAAATAATCTATGGTTCAGAAAAAGAACTTATATAAGGTTATATATATATATAATGAACAACTTGGGGTTCTCCTGGATTTTTATAATAATTTTATTAAACATTTATTAAAATATTAGAAGAATATATGGAAAAAGTTAAACTATTTAACTAAGAGTTAAATATAAACAATAAGGTTAATATAGTGACCTAAACCTCAATAAAACATATTGGTTGAGTGTAATTAGACTCATAACCACCTTTTCATAGAAATAAATCAATTTTTATCCATTATAAACTGAATATTATAGTTTAATAAAATAATATTTCAAGATTTTCCTAAAGTGAACCTCACATCTCTTATAAAAGGGTACATACCCTTATCTCAAAATAACACCACCAAAACCATTTGTCTCATACATCCCCTGATAAAATATCATCCCAAATACCCTCACTTCCCCTTATAGGCCTTAATTTGATCAGAAATCCAACCTAAGGAGCCATTTTGATCAACTCAAAAGGATACATCTGAAGAAGAGGTAATAATTTCACCACCTCATTCTAAGTTATTTTCTTCTTCCACTTACTCTTTCATTGTTGTTTCCATAAAAAAACGTAGTACCTTATACATATTTTTCTGTTATTATAAATATGGTACAACCATATTCTCTATTTTATCCATCCTATAAATGACAAGTCTCCATATGTGCATATGTATGGCTTACCGTATCCACGTTGTGGTGTAGTTTGTTATTAAAACACTTATTTATTTGGATGGGTATAATAAATAGTATTACTATTCTAAATAATAAATATAACATTGTAATAATTCTGTATATTTGATATAACATCCAATTACATACGATTTCACCATCAATATAATGATATTGTCGCTTGTGTGTACGTATAGATTATTGTCTCCACGAACGTGATGAAATTCCTTTCCGATCATAACCATTCAAGAATAATTTTCATATTTTGATTAAAAATAATGGTTAATAACTTAATATAATTATGTATAAGAATCAATTATATCATACCCCTAACCAACATGTCTTTTATAACCATTCATATAAAGGAAAATGAATCAGTTAACACCTGAAACAATGATACTACTGATATATTATTAACAAAGAAATATCAAAATATCATATATGATAAAATATTTTCCTATTTGGTTATTTTATAATTTAATAACAGTGATTTAACTATTATACAGGTGGTTAATTTACACTAGATCAATTAAAAGTAGAAGGTAAGGTTTAATTCTACAATCTCTTTAATATCTGAGTTTTTTTATACATGAGTATCTACTAGGACCTCTTTATCATCCACATATGTGTTTCATAAAAATTTATTTCAAAACATTTTTACTATTTCCGAGACTATGGGTCAAAGTAATTTATACCCTTGTATTAATTTTTATAAAATTATTATAATGGAATCTTTCTTTATTTTTCTAATCTAGGTCTTCTATGACCTTTTCAACAAAATTAAGGAAAGAATGTTTTTTAACTTATAAGGTTAGTGAGTATATTTTCCACTATTAGATGATCTTTGAAGCTTCCCTTACATGATTATAAGGATATTATAAAAATAAATGATTTCTTTTATAATTATGTGCCTTTCAAATTATTTCAAAATAGAAAGAGATATTTCTCTCAAATAGTTTTGATTTCATTTATGTCAACATCATTTAGTGGATTTTAAAATTGTTTGATGTTGATTTATTGTGATAAAATCTTCCATATTGTATTGAAGGTTTTGGAATATGTTTGACTATGGACGTGTTATTTTTATACCATTAATGGTTTATGGTTATATTATTAACATTTCATATGCTAGTTTTAATACGAATGTTTATGTTATGTTTCAACCTTTTCATATGAGGAATGCATTGGATGTAGTATGTGATGGGTGGAGCCCACTATTGCTCCTCGATGCATTGGTAGGTCTCTTGAGACAAGCTAGTGTCTTGGAACAAGGCTTTGAAAAAATCATATTTGTAGTGTTGTCATGATTCCTTGACTATGTGGTTATGATGTCTAGCATTATGCATTCCATCATTATTAAATTGTCTATTTATATTACATGTGATTATTTGACTAGTAGAATATCCATGTGATTAAGAAATTGTAATTATTTGATTTATCTTTTCTATATTATGCTGATGTTTAAGTTTAAAAGTCTTGTGTTTTAGTCTTATACATTACATTAAATGATTATTCTTATTTATTAATGTTTCCTTTATATTTTTATACTTATTGAGCACTTGGCGTCACCCCTTCCTATGTTTTATTTTTTCCAGGTTGTGAAGAATTATATTATGACTGACCTGCAGGGATATTCTAAGGGAGATGAATGTGTTAAAAGGAGACACAATGTTGTTGTTTTTTATTTCATAATTTAATGTAAAACATATGTTTGTATCAAGTACTTAAAAGGCTACTAAACTTATCTATATTTTGGGATTTGATCCCATTTGATCATGAGTTTGTTATGTAATAATGCACCGACTCTATTTAACTAGGGTCGGGGAATTAAAAATATCATATAACCCATGAATGAAAAATGGGTTTCCAAAACATAAACCATAAAACATAATATGTTCTAAGAAATAATACGATTTGAAAAATTGAATAATTTTCCAATAAACTAATGATTAAATCTGATGGTTGTTTTTGTAGATAGGAAATAATTTTTAAGGATCTTTTAAAAACATTTCTTTAGGAAAATATCCTTCCTTCTTTGAAAAATTATTTTTACAGCATGAAACATTTTGAAAAAAAAAATTTAATATAGATTTAATAAATTATAAAGGAGGATTTCAAAATAATAATAAAAAATTAATATTGCTATTCCATGAAAATTATCTTCATGTACTTTTTGAAAAAAAAATTATAACATTTTTGAAAACATTGGTTTTCAAATATAACAGGTTTCCAACCGAAGAGGGAAATACAGTCAAATTTTTATTAAAAAATTTATAAATTATATTAATAATAAAAGAGTGAAAATGGTACTAATAAATGGATATATCATTAATAAATATATAATATTTAATCTCATTATTATTATTGAGATATGGATCATAATATTTCATCAAATGATGCATAAGCATAAACAATCTTGATAAGTGATGAGATTGTTTCAACGAAATATTATCACTTGGTTACATGGGATCATAATTTCCATGTAAGAAGAAGAAATTAAATGAAACATAATGTATATTTAAAATAATTTTATTCATGATATAACATTTAAAATGTGATAATATTCATCTAAAAAATGTATTTAGGTGCATAACAAAACATGTGCCTCAAATGAGGCAATGTGATATAAAACTATTTTACCGATTTGGTATCATTTGAAACACAAACCCCATGAAATAAAGATCATAAAATGGTTATTTAAATACCAATTAATAAAATTATAATAATCAAATAATTCATCAATGGTCAGTATACACACCATAAAAAAATAATGGGTGGTGAATAAATCATGTATCTCATAGAAATAAAAAGTGGGATGAAATTATCTTACCTTATGTCTTAAAAATCATCCTACTCATAAATACCACATGTATAATAAATACAAATTTATAATAAATATTTTAAATAAACATATTATTATATATAATACTAAATATTGTTTTATTTTGACCTTATATTACCTACTTGTTAACAATCTTATGTTATGTATTTACATTCGGTAATATTCGTATATTTCTAATTTGTCATATATTTGGTCCTTATACATATATCATTCTTTAAATAATGTAAATAATTATTTAAAATTATTTTATATTCAGTATATTCTTGAAATAATAATCTATATAATACAAAAGTATGAAATGGAATATATCATTTATTGAGACGGTAAGCCATACATGCACATGAACGAGGTTTCCATTTTTATTGTCCAATTGAAATAAAGGAAGAAAATGACAAATATGTATATATATGAATATATATAATTATTATAGTAGAATTATCATATCATATATATCATATATTTTTACTAAACCCATCCATAATACAATCCATGATGTGTGTGAACGAATGATGTTGCTTTCAGTGGGTGATAGTCTGCACTTCCTCAAACATAATTATCGATTTTAGAGAAAATTAAAATTTAAAAATATATGTGTTGTAAAAGAAATAAATAAGCTTAAATTAATAATAAATATAATATATTACATATAAAAACATTTTTTCATCATAATTTCCACCATGAGATATGGTAATGGAAAAGTTGACAATCATAGTTTAGTGTGGCGGCAGTTCTCCGTACACATAAATAGTATGTCATTTCCCATTAGAGTGATGTGTGTGAATGTGTTGGTAAGAATATTATAATATCATAATAATAGTATATTTAATATACTGTTTTCCTTAATACAAACATGTAATAAGGATATTGGATGGGCGGAGAAAGAAAATAAAAGAAAGGACATTGAGAGAAGTAGTTGCCTCTTAATCGGGTAACTCCTTTTGTTTGTGCCAAAAGGTTTAGTTGGGTTTTTTATTCCCATGAGATGCTTCAATGATGAATATAGGGTTGTTGGAAATATATTTTGGAATATTTTTTGAGCCAAATTTTCTTGATATTTGTGAGTAAGTGGGAGGAGAGGATGCCTTTTTATAGTGGAGGAGGAGTGACACTATTCTAAATTTTGGGAAACAGAATTCCATCCATGTTTTTTCCACTTCATTTGGATCCAAAAATGTACCAAATTATATCCAAGGGAGGATATATTATAATTAATTCCATAAAATGTCTCCTGAAAACGATTCTTGGTCATTTGGTCCCTCAAGAATAATATTTAGTCTTTAGTTGTGCTTAATTTTACCATATTCGAAGTAATTAATTTTAATTACATTCACTATTATTTTTGTCAAATTATAAGTTGAAATTTTTAGATATTATATATTATTATGATTAAAAATATTTAATACATTTTCCAAAATTCAAATAATATAATTGGCCTAAATTAATTTAATTTTAATCCCACTGACGGGATGACACTACTAGTTATAAATGGAAAAATAATCAAAATTTTACTATGTTTTTATATCTAATTTCAATGTGAAATTTGTTCTAATAACCTAAATTTGATTAATTGATAAAAATATTATCAAATTAATATTTTAAAATCAAATTAAAATATAATTTATCATTATTAATAAATTACATGAAAAGGTTGTTTCGAATTAAAATCAGTTATTTTTCATTATTCATCCAAAAATGATTTTCCCAGAAAAATCACAAAAAAACACACACAAAGATAAATTAAACCTTATAAATTTAAAAATTATGTTTATTTTATTGAATTTAGTTTATAAATGTTTCAAAAATTAATTTGATAATCTTTCATTGTAGGATAAGAAAAGTAGTTCATTTGATAAAATTATATTTTTAAACATATAATTACTTTACCAAAAATTATATTATTTTTATCAAATGTTTTATTTATATAAAATCTCAATAAAAATTTTAAATGTAGTTATTACTATTCATATCAATATTTTTAATGTCTAGGTTATAATTATATCGTTTAAATAATTATAACATTAAAATGATGTTTCGTAGAAACTCATTGTTGTGTGTAATGTATGAAATGTCAGTGTTTTGTGTAATATACAATGAGTTGGTGTTGTTTTAATAGAATTTTTACCTTATTTTATTATATGAAATAAATGAAAATTTAATTCATTCAAAAAAAATCTATAAAAACAAGGGGTGTTACACTACTGTTGTGGTGGTTCATCGCGATGATGGAGGCATTTGGATGGAACGGCGGTAGGGAAAGGCTCCCAATCATGGGACAATGACAATGCAACATAATTTGTTTCTTAGGTAGTATTTTATGGTGTCCATCCCGATTTTCACGGGGATGACCCCACATTAGTTGCTACATTGTATGGTGAATGAGAGCATGAGATGGCCTCGACTGGAGGTTGGGGGTGATAGCATCTGGAAAATTGAGGCGGGTGGCAAGTGTGCTTCCAGTGGTGATAGTAGGTTCCATGGTACATGTCTAGGGAGATGATGGGGAGATGATGATGTTTCAGGTAGATGAGGTAATTTGGGACTCTTCGTCAACCGATATAGAAACCTGTGAGGCGTCTAAGACATCAGCTCGATCCGGGTGGTGAAGGTCCCCAATGGAGCTTGGTCGGGATGCTTCAGTGAATGGGAGAGGTAGAATGGAGATGAATGATGTGGGTTCCATCCATGGATAATGAGTATGAAGAGATATTGCTTTTATTAAACTCTATATAAAGAGGGAAACCATATAATATTTTCCCTATAAATTCCACAACCGGTTTAAATTGTGTACTAGATAGATATCCATGTTCTAGACACCGGATTCTACAGAGAACAACATTCAAAAAATAATTTCACTAGAAACATCACCATAATATACATCTACCAACACATCCAAATATTATTACCATATATAAATATGTACTATCTTCAAATTATAATAATTATAAACCACAAATAAATCCATATTTAAATTTTAGATGGCCATAACTTCGCCGTATGAACATAGACCGATGCGTGGTCTTTTCTGATGGAACCAAAAATAAAATATACACTGATTTTTCTAAAAGTAAATTTTTATTAGACCATAAAATTCAAATGATCTATCTAATATAAATTTTTGGTACAATGGAATGATGTGGAGGCGGGTGGGATGAGATTTAATATTTTTATCACTGAAGAGATGGAACTTGTCGTCTCTATCAATCCAAGCCCCAATAGAGGTATGAGGATATCACATGACTTTAATAAGCATAAAAATAAATAAATTATTAACTCATTCAATTATTTGGTACATTAGACTGCATCTACTCATCGTCAATTGTTTCTTTAAGGATCTAATGTTGAACCCCTCTAGATCATCCACACACACTCCATGAATATGTGTACTCTCCATTCATTGAATTCTAGGTGCTATCATGGACCTCTGATGACAACAATGTTTTCATGATGACCAACTCAATATCATCCCTTTGATATGTCAAATTCATTCTTATAATGGTCACTCAGAGATAATTCCTCTCTCTAGAATGTGGGGAGAGAGAGAAGCTGTCATTTTGAATGAATGAATAGTCCATGGAATGAGCCTCTCCTCCTTTTTATATAGTGAAAGGATAAAAATACCTAAAAGGGTTTCCCAACCCCTGCATATTTAACTACCACTAAATAAGTAATAAATAAATAATTATGATGAAGTTACGTCATCATAGATATAATTTATATTTTATCAATGAATTTTAATAAAAAAAATATTACGTGCTAAAACATGAGCCATTAACTCAAGTCATAATTCTCATTGGTATTATAAGATAAATAAATTTTAAAATAATATTGATTCATATAATATTATTCCATTTATTTGCATAAATATTTTCAAATAATTTTAATAAATAAATTCAATCAAATTATTCTAAAGTCAAATAATAATGAATTTATTTAATCTTTGTTAATCAATTACATAGGCAACTCTAGGGACCCATGGTGGGGCTGTAATGTCATATATAATTATTCATTAAAATAATACATAATCTTTATACACTATTGTGTGTGATCCTCTAGGCACTTATGTCAAAAGTTCTGTATACTCACCGACCAATAGATGATTCTAGAAACCATCAATGCCCCTAATGATATAAGTAATAGTCATTGAAACGACCATCATCCTATGACAATGTATTGTGTAATATATTTTATTTTTCTTTAAATATCTCATAAAACATATTTCACCCCTGTGTCATAATTATTTTCATATTTATTATTTTTTATCTAATGGGATGGATTTACCTTTAACTACCATGCACATGGATTAATAAATGGACTACCATCCAGATAAACCCGGCTAGAGAAATCACTATATCAACAGAGAAGAGAAAACTATATCATTCTCATTTAACCAATGCCGTACCACCAATAACACACCCAACACAAGCTTCCATGAAAATACATTATTGTCTTGGGTTGTACCTTGCATCAAAGTACATGATCAAATAGAAAAATTGATAATGATATCAAGTCAAGGGACCAATACACATGTCTGTAGATAGGAACATCTATGGACACCTGAAATAAGTAGTGTTTCAATTAGAAAGTCTATCCACATGATCTCATATACTATAGATCACCAACTGAGAACATCATGAGAAGATGTATCAGTGCTTATGATCCCCTAAAACCTGATAGTCATACATCTACTATGTCTAGTAATCATGATATATCTAGCCAATGGATGTAAGATTAATATTAATGTCATTGTATATAAGGATTGTCATTATAGCCTAGGAATTACTATATCATTTTGATACAATAAATTATCATTGTATATTAAAATTTAAAATGTTGATGCAGAGATATCTAACTTGTCATGGTAAGTGAACATAATGTATAACTCACTATACACATGGTATGGTAGTAAAAAGTACTGCTCATGTTGGTATTAGGGCACCCACATTAACAATATTAAAAAATATCACCACTAGTGTAATATGGTACTCATCTAGAGTACGAAAAATTTGAAAATCTTACAGCACATCATCAATCAACCACTCATTCTATGAATTTAAAGACATGTATTTAATCATTGATAACTTATACTATTATAAATAGTGTCATGCTAAATCCCAACTTTCATCCACCCCCTACTATATATTCAGAGTCTGTTTCACCTCCTCAGGCTCATCACAACCAGGTCATCCACATAAATTGGATTAACTATAATGGAATAAAATTCTTCTAAGAAAACCTCATGGATATGTATGTACATGAAAACACATTATCTTACGGACCACCCTATGTGTAAAATTATATTCTTCCTAGAACATGAAATCACCATGACTAGAAAATACATAATACATGTCCATCCCATGTACAATGTCTAGAAGATGGAATACTCTCCAAATGAAAAAGTAATAGATAATCAAGTTCCTATGGAAATCATTGGTTGTATTCACACAACCTTTATTATTTTCTCTCATTAATTATTCATTATAAATGTAGATATAATATTTCCTTACCAACCAAATAAAAAACCTCACCAATGCAAAATCAAAAATCCATCGTAAAAAAACTCATGTGGATAAAATTATATCATGACATAGCCCCATTAGGATTCCTACTATGTGAAAAATATACCTAGTATAAACCATTAGCTCCACCTCTAATAGGCCATGGGTTAGAGACTATCATTGAGGGTATAAATTACTAACATATTAGAGGTATTACCCTCTATATCTGATAAAGAAACTCTTAAAAATTAAATATACATACTAAATGAAAATTAGGAATATAAATGTAAGATAATTTTATATAATAATGAAATATGATAAATAAATAGTTCCAATGAAACCACATAATATAAAAAATATACCTCAAAGGAAAATTGAAACAACTACCACCAAACATGTCCAATCTTCTTTTACCAAAGAAATAACTACTAACAACATTAATTAATTGGACTTGATTGTTTGAAAAATAATATATATAATTGGGATGAGTATAAAAATATTCAATATTTTCCTCCCATGCACTAGAATGTGTCAATGTGTATAAAATATACTAATGTATCTGTGAAAAGGACAGATAAAAAATAGCCAACGATAATATTCCTATGGTGTACCCATATCATAACAGAAGCACTCTTACCATAAATTTCATAATATATAAATATAAAACACACACATAAATAATCCATGACACAAAGAGGGGACCTCATATACTAACACCCTAAAAACTTTCATATTATATCTCCCATTTTCAATCATCATTTCTAAAATTCTTTAATCTAATCATGGGTAAGCGATAGTCGGTAATAGATTTCCTGACCATCCAGTAATACTCATATCCCACTAGATGTTTCCTGATGTTGATTCTCTTGTGGTTGAAGTCTGGTGGATGATGAATTCCCATTACCACTCAAATAACATAATCCTACAATTCCATTCATAATAAAATATATGAGACATAAATCTATACATTACATTATCAAGAACAATTGGTAGACATAACTACCAAAACATATCACCTTTTGTAATTACCTAGTGGAAATATTAGTAATTACCTGGAATGTGAATAACCATGAACTATCAATACTAATCCAAAGGAACCAATATTATTTAACAAGGGTATCATTGTTAACTACCTAGTAGTAACCTTAAATAATTTAAATTATATAAACATAATAAAAAACTGAAGTCACCATGAAAAATTATTTTGTATTAGAAACTCACTACCCACACAAATAAATAATAAAAACCCATATCAAAATCAATGAATATAACTACACCCATGTCTCCTTATATAACCTAACAAATGTCCACTACAAGAACCATTAATAATCAACTAGTTACACATTTTAGATTTTATAAAATTTGTGTTCAAGACTAAGTTCCCATTTATTATCACATCATAACATCCATATTCAACATAAAATAATATATCCCATTCCATGAGGACCATTGGAACTCATACAAGTACAAATAAAATTACACTAAAATAATAAATAACTACCCCTAGTAATTATCTTGAATTTAATGATCATCATATTGTACTTAATCCCTTTCTCACATCCACTAAGATACTCTATAAAACTACATAAAAGTTGATATAAATCAACCAAAATAATAGTATTTGATATAACTGTTTGGAATGTTTTAACAAAGCCCATGACAATGTGTCATGGATCAATGTAAATTCTAAATTTACCCATATATCTCACTTCTAAAAGTCCCCGTTTTCTCCTGAATATGTCATGATATTATTCCTATGTTTCATGACCCTTGTGTAACTCACCACTACTTCATCCCAAATTATGTCCAAATCTAGGAAACCTTTTTCAAGAGAGTGGAACATCCTCATGTCGAATTATTATAGATCATACCAAAACTCATCAATCACATCTTCTCACCTTATAATGTATTTCCCAAAATCTATAATAATTATAATTCTAATATTACACTAGATACTTTAACAAATAATCCATAAATCAATATAGTCAATATTTCTTCACTAAAACCATCATATCAACCTAATGTGAAGATATTCATATTCATAGGGTTTCATAAATTCTATTTACAGTTACATAGAAATATATTTTACCAATTAATAAGTTAAAATAATAAAATTCTATATTGATAACAATTTCCAATAATCATTAATCATGAATTCAACAATATATGTTTGAAACATTTAATTTCATAAAAAATTATTTATGTTATTTTAAAAATTTCACATATCACAAAAAAATCATTATTTAATAATAGATAATTAAAAAATATATTTGTCGTCTTTGTTTATACCAGGCATTAGAGCCAACGTTTGGTTTTAATTGGACATAGACCTGCTTTCTAAAGGTACTCAATCACTAGGAGTTTACCAATTATGCTTTGGAAAGTGCATTTTTTGAGAGCATGGGAGGTTAAGATCATATCAACCTTTGGGGGGGTAATTTTCTTACACTAGGATTCTATTAACGATTTAAGACAGATTCATAAATCCTTTAAAACTCCTAGTGTGAGACACATAACCTCTGCGTAGGTTATTAATCAAAATAATGTGTATATGTGAACATATTTCAATATCATAGGTTCTCCATATTTCCATTATTAGTTAGTGATTTTATCTTTTAAAACAATGATGCTGGGAACTCTTATGATTACCTCCATCATTGGAGATGGTGAGTGTTATGGTGTTTGGATCAAGCTTATGATAGGGGATTCCTTTATATCCCTATGAACGGAAACAAAACCCATGCAGTTCTGTTCCACTTAATGTGGACACATCAAAACCATTATGGATGTACGAGAAGGGTCATTATGGTTTATTTTAAGGTCATGTATCCATGACTACATGAAAAAATTTTAAAGACATGAAAGGTGGAGTACTAGGTTAATGGTGCCTAGAAATGGTTTTGGTGGGAATTGTACATGAGTAATGCTTTCTGGCTCATTCAACCTTTTAGTAAGAAAATAGAAGAAGATATGTTGGAATTATAGGGAATATGGAACATTTAAGAGGAGTTTGATCATAATTAATATTTTTTATTGAATATGAGGTTCACAGGGTGTATGGTCCAGTGAGGATGGGTCTCAAAAGGAATATAGCTCAATGAGGATAGTTTTCATATGGAATATTGATGTGATGATCCGCATCATCATAGGATGTAAAAATAATGGTAAATTGAACCTCTTTGTTACCAGTAGTGTTTTGATGAAAAATGATAAATTCATCTATAATATGATTTGGATAATTTTTATGAACACTATGTTGGTCCCAAAATAGGGTATTTACTCTAGGACAAGTGTTTAGTGGAAATCTGAGTTAGAATTTTCATGAAATATTTAATATTTAAATTATAAAATATTAAATTATTCATGTATGTTCATTAATTGATTTATTTTAAATGGATAATCAGAATGAGATTTCATCTTCTTTATTGAGCCCATATTGGGGGGTTTTCTCAGGTGAGGGATAAAATTGTATTGTGTGTTGGGGCTGGGCTTGAGCCCCTTTTCATTTATATAAATATCATTTTTCGTTTCTTTTTTCTTTTTCCCCTTTTATGTTACCCTTTTAAACCATGGATTCATATGTACTTCCTCAGGGGATTCCCCTTTCATACCCCCATCTATTCATTTCCATTCCACTACTTTATCAACCCCTCTCACCCTAGCTACTCATATTTTTTCTCTCAACAATTTTCAAAGTTTAAAATTCAAAATCGAAACAATATCAGCAGCTTATATCCACTGAATGATTCAGTTTCAAGGTATTTATCTATATCTATTATTTTTAAGTTAATTTGGTTTATTTTATATAAGTTCTAATTATTGTTAATTAGTTTCAATTGAATTAAATTAGTATTAGATAGTTTTTTTGAAGTATTAATTTTTACAAATAATTGCATGTGATTAGTAATAATTGTAATAATTTCTTATAAATACTAATAAATAGTAAAAAAAAGAAATAATTAGTAATAATTATTAATAATTAATGGTCACTAGTAATAATTAGTAGTAACTAGTAATAATTAGAGGCAACTAGTAATAATTAGTAATAAATATTTACTAATATTAATAATTACTAATAGATATTTATAAATAGTAATTAATATCTATAAATAGTACTAAATAGTTCTAAATAGTAATAAATGAATATAATTAGGAATAAATAGCAATAATTAACAATAAATAGCAATAATTAGTAATAGTTAGAAATAAATTTAAATAATTAGCAGTAATTAGCAATAATTTAAATAAATAGAAATAAATATCAATATATAGCATTAAATAGAAATAAATATAAATAAATAACAATAATTCAGAATAATTCACAATAATTAGCAATAATTAGCAATAATTAGACATAATTAGAAATAATTCAGTATAATAATGAATAATAATGAATAATTTTTAATTATAATGAATAATCATGCATAATTATGCATAATTAGAACTAATAATGAATAATTAGAAATAAATATGAATAATTAGTAATAAATAGAAATAATTATGACTATTTAGCAATAATTTGGAATAACTAGAAATAATGAGAAATAATTTGGAATAATCAGTTATTATTTTGAATAATTTTGAATAATTAGTTATAAGTTATTATAATTACTAATAATCAATTATAATATGTCACAATTAGTTATAAGGAGAAATAATTACCACTAATTACAAACAATTAGCAATTATTATCAATAATTATCAATAATTAGCGACAATTTAAAATAAATAGAAACAATTCATAAAAAATGAAAACAATTAATAATAAATATTAATAGATATATATAAATATTAATAAATTGGAATAAATATTAATAAGTAGGAATGAATTTTAATAAATATTAATAAATAGGAATAATTATTACTAAATAATAACAAATATGTAAAATTAGTAATAAATATAAAAAATTAGTAATAATTAGTAATAATAACTAATAATTAGGAATAATAGAAATAAATAGACATAATTATGAATAGTTAGAAATTATTTAGAAAATTTTTCAATATTTAGGAATAATTATTTATAATTAGATATAATTAGGAATAATTAATATAATTAGGAATATTTAGTAATAATTAGTCATAATTACTCATAATTAGTTATAATTCGTTATAATTCGTTATAATTCGTTATAATTAGTTATAATTAGTTATAATTAGTTATAATTAGAAAATAAATAGTAATAATTTGTATCAATTTGCAATAATTATCAAAAATTAGCAACAATTATCAAGAATTGTAAATTATTAGCAATAATTAGAATTATTTAGAAAAAATTAGAGATAAATATAAACAAATAAGGTTAAATACTAATAAAAAGGAATAAATACTAATAAATATTAATAAATATTAATAAAAATTAATAATTTTAAATAATTAGTAATAATTATGAATAATTAGTAATAAATAAGAATAATTAGTAATAAATAGGTATAATTAGTAATAAATAGTTTTTATCACCCTATCATCTTTATCTAATACTTATTTAGTTGTTTAATAGATCTCTTGAGAATTCATTTTTTTGCTTTCAACAATCTACAAAAAGATACAAAATAGATAAAACGTTTCTTTCTCCTAATATATCCATGTTTTCCAAATTCAATGTCTTTCTTTGTCAAACTGCCGACACAACATATTGATTCAATGTTGATAGCCAAAAAAACCATTCTCTTTGTTAAAAGGGAGGGGAGTAGAAAAAACTCATGTGATCGTTATGGTGAATGGACATGGTTGAAATAAGTTGGTGCAATATTCATGACTTATATCATTGGAAAGATTTTATTTTAAGGTAATTATATTTTTTTTAGTTAATTTTTATTATTCTATTTTACCGAGAATTATTGTTAATTTTTTGCAATTAAATTAAATTAGAATCAGATAGTTTTATTTATCGTTATTTATTTTTACAAATAATCTTCTGTCATTAGTATTAATTAGTATTAATTAATATTCATAATATTAATTATTATTAATTTTTAG
This sequence comes from Viscum album, assembly GCA_963277665.1. NCBI lineage: Eukaryota > Viridiplantae > Streptophyta > Magnoliopsida > Santalales > Viscaceae > Viscum > Viscum album. The sequence goes on from OY728140.1 coordinate 2,122,741,565, forward strand.
TAATTAGTATTAATTAGAAAAATTATTAATAAGTTCTTATACTTAGTGATAGTTAGTATTAATTAGCGATATTTAGTAATAAATTTGAACAATTTTTTTATAAATAGTAATAATTAGTAATAATTTGTGATAATTAGAAATAATTAATCGTAACTTGGAGAAATTAGTAATAATTAGTAACAATTACTAATAAATTGTAATATTTGGAAATAAATTGTAATAATTAGAGATAATTATTAATAATTAGTAATACATTGTAATAACTAGTAATAATTAGTAATATATTATAATATATTGTAATAAACCATAATAAGTAGTAATAAATATTAATAATTAGTAAAAATTCGTAAAAATTAGTAATTGTTTTTAATAATTAGTAATAAATTTTAATAATTAGTACAATTTTTAATAATAGAAAATTCGTGGCAGAAGAGTCATCCAAAGAATGTGTAATAGTATAAGAAATATCTTTTATGCTATCCTCTTAAATTAACATCTAATATGCCTAATTTAGTAAAGGTGGTAATGAGATCGTGAAAATATGAACTTGAATAGTAAAAAAAGCGTAATTCAAACCCATAAAAAGTTGGATAATTTGTTGATCTTCAAGAAGTTTTGCAATAGCTTTGACGGAACCATTAGAGTATGTAGGAATTGATTGATATTTTCTCAATTCATCCAATAGACTCTTGAGCGTGGTGAAATTTGTTGGCACTGAATTATTTCCTTGAGAAGTTCAGTAAAGAAACTTCTAGGTTTGGATAATTTGTGTTCTATTTTCCTGATGAAATCATTCTATGAGTCCAGATTGAATAAGTTGTGATGTGATAAGGAACACTTTCTACAAATTCCTTGGAAAGAGTTTGAATCAGCTATCGGTTTACCATATTATTACAATAATAACAAGTAGTGAATAAAGGAGAAGATGATTCATGAATGAGAACTTCACTGTTAACAAATGTAAGCTTTTACATGGCCAAAAATGTGATTATCAGCAATCCCTTTAATCACGAAAACATATTTTTGTCGAAAGACTTCGAAACAAGCATTGTGCCATGACTATCAGAATATTAAAGGAATAAATAACAAGAATGATCTAGAAGACCACCACTAATGGGTTGACTAGAGGAATCTAAAAGAAGTTGAACTTGTTTTGTGGAACCATTAATTTACTTCCATTCTATTTAGTGGGAAATGAAAATTAGGAACAAGGAAATTTTTTTATAATTTTTTATTATTTTTCTATTATTTTTTTATAATTTCATGAATACTGAGGTTTTTACTATATTATAATTTTATATTATTTTACAAATATTAATATTATTATTTAATTATTATTATTATCATTATTATATTTTAAATATTATATTATTATTAATATTATTAATAATATAATTAATTTTTCACTTTATAATTTTTGATTAATTTACTAATATAAATATTATTATTTCACTAATAGTGATATTATATAAATATTATTATATTATGTTATTATTTTAATATTATCAATATTTTTTTACTCAATAATATTTTAGGTTATTTTCGACGGGCTCGTCAGAAATATTATTTATGACGGGCTACCGCAAAAGGATTTTTTAAAAAACTCAATAATGCTATTTGTGATGGGCCACTCCCCCATAAAAAAATGGTATTTATGATGGGCCATCACAATAGGTTTTTAAAAAAACATATAGAATCTATTTAAGAGAGGACAACATCCCTTCCCAAAAAAAATCTGTTTGGGACACTCTTTTCTACAACGGGGCATTTGTGGCGAGTCCCCGTTGCAAAAAATCATTTTTGATGGGGTCCAATAGAAACTTACATGTGATAAATAAATAAATTTTCAGAGGTTCTTTCATATTTCCAATATAGGGAGAGGGAGAGGGAGAGATGAGGTAGATAGAGGAGGAGGCACCACCCGAAGAAACCTATCTGGAGGTAGATCAAGGCTTGGTGGGTGCGTGGCACAGATCCAATGTGAAGCTTTAGTGGTTTCCTATAATAATTTGGTACATTTTAATGTTTTCAACAAAAATATTCATAGTTTAAGTGTTTTTATGTTTTAATTCCTTACATTTGTTTATGGGGACCCCAAGGGGTCTATCTATGGATTTTATAGAGAAATCAGGTGTTGTGGTCCGTTTTATGGTTTTTAATCAGGAAAAGTCATGAACATGGTTCAAAGAAATCATTCCAAGTCTTCTCCATATTTGTATAATATTCCTTGATGTGATTACAGACTATATAATTGGGAGAAAACAATATATAATGTGCTTCTGAGGGTATTGTCGAGTTCTTATCCAAACACATTATGTGGAGATATGGGGCCATGTAGTGTATACGACCATACCCTGGGTGGGATGTAATTCATTTGTCCATACTCATATAAGAATAAAACAAGGATATTCCATGTGTGGAACTTTTCCAAGTACCCCATGTGCGAGTACACACCATGTACCCGGGGAACACATCGTGTACTCGGGAGGGGTACATGCCGATTGAGGGCTAAGGTAAACAGAAAAGTATCCATGTGGAGGTAAAATCTCTATATAGGAAAATCCTAATATGTATTTCTTAAACTACACAATTAGTGGCCAAAGAAATATGGATATGGAGGACCATTGGGGTTACACACCATATTCTCCACATAAACACTATTTACTTTTCCTTACTTGGTTTATTATTCCTATTTTTCACATAGATAATGATGATTCAATAATTTTAGTGTTCATAGTCTATCTACAGGGTTTTTTGGATCAGCGTGAATTTTTAGGTTGATTTTTTCATGGTTTGGATCCAGAGTCCTTCAACCGGTTGGGTTGTGAGTTGTGAGGATCGAGTGATGGTTTGGAGTTCAGTGATCAAACATGATAAATTGCTCCATGGTTATTTATGTGTGGTTTATTCATATGGATTCTAGAAGATGATATCATGTAGTATCTGTGAGGAGATATAGGTTATCCCTCTGTTTTGAGACCGGTTGATCGAGGTTGGAGTCGTTGTGGTATAGATCATTTTCATAAGAATTAGAGCTTTTGGAGGTTTGGGATGTGTTGATTTCATGGGATGGAGGCTACAGTAAGATTTTATTGATCTATTAAGATGATTCTGAAGGAATCTTGAGGATTCCCTTATGGCCCATTTATTGATCAAGTGATTCTTGGTTTTTGTGGTCATATTTTGAGAATGTATGTATGGAACAGTGGTTCTTTAGATCCACTTATTAGTGAGATTGGACCCATGGGTGGGTTTTTTGGGATATTTTTGTGTTATTTTCTTTAATGGAATTTCCCCCATGGTTTGGATTTAGATGAGGTTCCCTTGAAGGGTTCTGTTTTTCGAGGTGGTCATGAAATCCACTATAAATTCCCTAGTTTGATTTTTTTTAATTTTTTATTCTTATTCAGAACATTATTGACTGGGGATTAGTTGGAGGCCACTGAGGGTCATTTTGGATGATTATTCACTGGGTGTTGAATGTTCTTTTTGAAGAGATAGAGGAACCCCTTGTAGGGTGTCCATATCGTACTATGGACATTAGGCCTATTGAAAAATTTGGAGTAGTAGGGGAGTCCCTAGATGGACATCACTCTATGTTGTGACCCCAAGGACCATGGGATCCTTGAGTTTGGTTTGACCATAAGTTTATTTATTGAGAGACCGTCATGGTTTCATGTTGGATACTAATATTTGGGGTGCTAAAATAGGTAATGTGATTTTTTTTCTTAGAGTTTATCGACACTTCTAGTTCAGTATTTTCATGGTTGGGTGGAAGTTGGATCATCCAACATTATGTTTTCCTTTGTTCATATTATTTAAGTCAATCACCACTCATGTGTTTTGTTTGAGTACGAGATCCTTTGGATCTCTTTGAACTAGAATTTCAACAAACTATTTATCTTGTTATCTTCTCCATTGGATAATTATGCTTGGACATGATTGGGGAGATAATTGGTGATCTAAATAAGTGAAACCAACCCCCCCCCCAGTTGAGTTTTTACCTTATATAGTGTGGATTTGGGATTCTGAGGAGCTGAGGTACTCATAGGAGAGTATTTTTTTAACTATGAATTTTGAGTTCTCATGAGACCATGGATGTTGTCTGCTCCTGGGTATATATGTAGATCAAACCTACTATTGGGTCTATAGTTGGTTCTCAATTATTCCTAAAAGATCTCTAGGATAGATAGGTTCTCTAGTCATTTCCACCAATATGTTCCAGTCTACAATTTATATCATGTTATTAGAGTCCTAAATCCTGATACGTGTTATTTTTCAAGTGTACAAATATGGTTTCACCATTGGTTTATAAATTCATTATTTTATATTTATACATCTAAGTTATCCTATGTATATGAACCCCTGAAAGGGTTTCCAGCTCTTATTATGGACTTTGTTCCTATTTTGTTTCATTGGATCGTCTTTTCCCCTGTGATTGGGTGTAATAGGGGAGTCCCTAGTAGGATGTGTCTTTTTGTTGTGAACCTAAGGGATAGTGGGATCCATGAGTTTTAATTTATCCCTAAGTTGGGTTGCTGATAGCCCATGGTGGCTATTTTTTGGCTGCTAATATATAGGGTTTCGGTAATATACCTCATTTTTTGTTTGTTCGGAGATAATAGGTGATAACAATTCTATTATTTGGATGGTAGGGTCAATGTTGGATTTTCCCTTGCTTGGTAAGAATTTTGCTATGTTGTTTGAGGAATTTATTTCTTAGGACATTTTTTTATGGATGAGACCCCTTGGATATCATGGATTGGAGTTTAAACCTGAGTGTGGATCTACTTCACTCCTCTATTGGTTGGTTGTGGTTATAAAGTCTTAAGAAGCTAATGGGAGATCTGGATGAGTTCAACCCCAATCCATTTGATTGTGGGAATGTTATTGAGTGGCATTAAGCAGTTGAGGTTTGAGGAACTCATAGAGTCGGTTTTGTGTACCGTGGATGCTAAGAGCTCCCATGTTTGTGGATGTTTTGCACTACAAGGTTTATATATGTAGAACACATATTTTTAGATTCATATATAGTGTTGGATTCATTATACAAGACCTTCATGACTAATATGATCTGAATTTTATTTGGCATTGATATTATTATTTTAGATTAGATCAAGTTATTGGAGTCTCAGAATCTAGCAGATGCACTTTTTCATGGGTATGCCTATGGTTACATCAAAGGATCTGGTATTTATGCCTTTCTTTTTATATGTCAGGTAGATTTTTTAAATATCTGGAGGATTTTGCTGATAATGTGTTGTTGGGTGATCTATGTGTTATAAATCCTATGTTGTGGGGTAGGTTGGGATTAACTTTACGTCAAATGTTAGGATAAAACATATAGTTGGTTGTTTTCCTTGTCTCCCCCTATCTTTTCATACAGTTTTTTCTTTTAAAAATATTTTTTTAGTATTTGGCTCGGTTGGGCATATCATTTGTAAAAGCACTTATTATGATAATTTATTATAGGTCCATCATTGGTAGTAGCTGACTAAGAATTATTTATCACACTCTATATGTCATCCTCTCTGTGTATATAATCATAATGTCTACTTTCAAGTTGGATGACTGGTTTTTTAGTTGATGGGTTTGTGGCCCATTGTTTATTGATTAAGAAGAGTTGGTTATGTAAAGTATCCAAATTGGGATTGTGCATCTTGTGGGTTATGAATACTAGGTATATGGTTTCGATCAAAATGGTAGTCGAGCCTGATGTATTTTATTTTCTATTTTTTAATTTTTTATATGTGGTAATCCCAGTAGGTTACCATATATTTTATATTTTTCTTTCTTGTCAGTCTATATGATTGTATAATACATTCCATTTATTATTACATGGTTTTGTTTCAGTTTATTTATTATGAATAATATGTTCTTTATCCCTATGTATGAGTTTAGTTATTTTATACTATTAATGTACTCTAGCTAAAAGATATTATCTCCCCATGGTATCATTTAGATTGTTTACACTAGTCTGAAACCTCTAGGATTTGAGGAGGTTCCCTTTAGGGCATATGGTAATTTAGATCGGTTTATGTGTAAGGTCAATCCATGATTGTTTGTTATAATGGACAAGTGATAATATGGTTTGGGGTAGTAGTTTTTAACCTCGAAGATACATCTTTTATATCTTGGTTAACAGGAAAAAAATACCACATAGTTCTAGGAGCACAAAATATGGTTTTTTGTCAATAATGTTCCATGCATATTATCATTATCCAATAAAGAAAGTCATGTCATGGAAGTGGTGACAAAAATAGATTGAATGGTGTTTACACATAGGCACCCATTTCTAGTTAACCATATTTTTTAGTAACTCAATAGAAAAGAGATTGTTTTCAGTTACACTTATTTGGAGGAAAATACATGGATTTTCACATATAATGTTTCAGTAATAAGAGAATGAAGGGTAAATGGATTGATGGGAAATACATTCTAGGAAATTATATTGGGGCATACAATTGGAAGTAGAACCATGTTCTACTTGGGGAGAATGAAGAATACATGTGAGGAATATTTAGGTGTTTCCTAGAGGTTACCATTCTGTAAAGTGAATCAGTTTATGTTTTTATTTTTTTATTAAACCATTTTAGAGGCCCATGTATGGATATATACGGATCATTGGTGATTTATAGGTATTTGATCATCAATGGGTGTATGGTTGGGGTTTATACCTTAGGAGGAGGAATAAAAATGCATGTCTCATCGAGTGGACCAGGGAGGCCAATTCAATACTTGGGTATCCAATATGATCATATAAAGCTAGAATAGGTTACGCTGGTATCCTCATGATAAGGACCCTCATTATTAAAAGAATAAATTTTTGTAAGCTCTCTAAGGGAATCCTCAGATAGAAAGCGCAGGAAGGAAAGGTTGTTTATCAATGGAATACCTGATCAATGGGGTACATATTGGTTTGTTGGAATCTTTCCATGGTAGGATACCTGAGTGAATGTGGACCTAGGTATATTGCTTGTGGATAAGAGGTAACCCTTTATGAAGACCATAGTTAATTGGTACCATGTACTGGGACCTAGGTGAATTTCACCCTAGTAGATAATCATTGTAGATATGGAACTCTATTAAGTTATTGTGTGGAATTTGTTTCCAGGAATGAGGCCAATGTAAATTCGTGATTAGGTTTGTGGTTAGAGAAATGTTTTTCCCTAACTTAAATTTAAGGGAATTTTTTTATTAGTTTAGAGGGAAGGGTGAATTTATTCCATACTTGGGTACCTGTAGGATGGCTAAGGAATGAGGTACCTTAATTTTGATCACTAGGATTTATTTGGTTCTTCAAACCTTAGTATATTAGCTTTGGTATCTTAAGAATATGATTCCATGTTGTTTTCACCAAGGGTAAATAAGGAATCTGGCTCCCTAGTGTGGATCTCGTTATTCGTTATGTTACATAGTTTTGGGCATATAAGTCTCTTGAAGTTATAAGGTAAGTCTTGGGTGAAATTATCTCTTTTATTGCTTCATCTTCCCTAAAATTAGAATTACTTTTTTCTAAAATGAGGACACATGCTATCTATTTATAGAAAAATATATGAAGTATGATGAGAAGTTATATCATGTGGATGATGTTTCTTGATAATTATAGGTCATATATTTCTTGTGAATAAGCTCTCTCATGCATGCCAGTTTCACAAAGGAGGTTGGCACTCTAGTACACTCACATATGTGGAACTATGAATAGATCTAGGGAATTCACAGAGATTTTGGTGAATTTAAAAGGCAGACCAGTCATACATGGGATTTATTCAAACTTCATTTTATCAGTAAATTTTCCCACCTGATAAAGGTTTCTATCATTCACAAAATAGTAGAACCAAGAAATTTCTTCCTTAAAATATTATTTGATTCAAACAAGGATGATCTATTTCTAATGTAAATGTGACATTGGTGTTAAATTTAAATCAAAGGAGGGTGGAGTTCTCAAATTAGGGGACTAGGGAATGGGACATAGCTACATAATATATAGAGACACAAACCTTTTATACATCAATACATTATTTTTAGCAAAAATATCTAATAAATAAAACCAAAGTATCGAGAGGCATAGTGTATTTGGATGAGTAGATACATAAAATATCAAAGCGAAACTAAAATAAAATATCATTATTTTATTCTCTAGAAGGATCTAATAAATCCATTTAAGCTTTAAAACTACATAACATAACCTGGTAAATACAAAAAAGTAATGGGTGAGCTATAAATCACAGTGAGGGAATAAACATGGTGGTGAAACAAAACATATGAGTCAAATGGATTAATATAATATCATAAAATACAAGGCTCATGGATAATATTATGGAGGAAAAAATAAAGGACATGAAATCAGAAGATCATGGAAATATATGAATGTTGTATCATCATAAAACATGACATTAGCATAAGTCAAGCATTACAACTAAGAAAAAAATCAAATGGTGGTAGAGAGCCATAATAGATTAGCCTTAATCTCTAATCTCATTGATAATGTCTCACAAGACATAAACATTACCCAGTGAATTGGAGTTTTATATAGGTGCACCTTTCATAACATTTAAATTTTGTTGTGTGACATAAAATGAAATAAATCATAAGGCATAAATATATTAATTACCTGCTGATTGAAATCGGTTTCATAATTAGGACATATATGATAATCATTTGTAATGTCATAGTTATTTCCATCAAATAAGGGATTAAATCATTCTTATGTGTTCATACATGAACAAATAAGAAAATTAATTTAAAATTAAAAATATTTAAATTGATAACATAATAAAATTATCAATTTATCTTTTGAAATAATCATGTTATGTAGTGTTTTAGAAAAATGGATAAACAGTATTTAAAGAGGGTAAGATCATAATAGTTTCTATAAAATCTGAAGGAAATTAAAACGCACTTCCATTTAGAAATAAATGTTTTTTTGAATCGATGTATTTTTTAAAATATTTCATTGATTGGTAATTTAAAGGATTTTATGAAAATAGAGAAGTTCCCATTAATTAAATTTTTGAAAGAAATTGAGAATAGAAAAATTAAAATATGTATATCCACATCAAGTAAAGGTGAATTACACTAGGTATGTATATGTTTTAGACATATATAAAGAATATAGAAGAGTAAAATAATAATAATAGAGGTATAAAGTGAGGTAAATATATATAAATCATATCCCCAATGAAATAGGGTGGTTAAGAGGGATCCCTTACGTTGGGTTCTAATATCACTCTGCACTTAAACATAGAATCCTCTATAATCTATTTAAATTGATTAATTAATTAACCTTGAACCTTTTACATTTATATTTTATTTATAATATTTTTATTATGTTCATTTATAAACATTTAAGTGATATATAATGTTTAATTTCATCATTCCAAGGGTATTCGATTCATGGTTCAAAGGTCGAATCACTGGTGGATAATTGTTAATGAACCTATCCAATTGGACCAAAACTATAAAATTAAAATGAAATATTATTCATGACCATCCATAAATATAATTGGACTCATGTGTCTATATATTTTCTTATATATGTATGATTCATTAATTAAAACATTAGTGTGATATGATTAGTTTATTTTGGTGTTCTTACCAATAATCACATACTAGTTTCATTTTGCTTAAAATTATTTCTATATATTAATTCTGGAGATTGAAAAAAATATGAATCATAATTATGTATTCTATTTTAAACCATAATAATATAATTTTAACCTTCCATAAAGGTGTAATGTAAAAAAACTCATTATCCATGGAAGCGGTGAACTGACATAACATGGAAGATGGATTCATTTTTAGAATAAGAGGAGGGGAGAAGAGGATGTATGGTATATGTTCCATTAAAAAACAAATATTTATGTATATATATGATATTTATATTATTAATTCAATATTTATGAGATAGCTTAGGACTATGTATAATAAGAGAAGAACATAAACGTGGTAGATTGAGAATAATACCTCCAGAAAGTCATCTCCTTGAAAAACACCTTTAGGAACATAGAATTGGAATTTCAGTAATAAAATTTTATCTAGAATGTAGGGGAGGTCATTAGTAATTGAATTTGGAAGATATTTTGAAAGATCCAAGTCTTATAAGGTATGATGATATGTGATTTTGAGAGGTGGTATTTTTAAGGGGAGTAGTGGGGTGTTTTTAAATATTATACTTATTTGTATATTATTTATTCTTAACACTGTAAATAGTATTTATTCATGAAAATATATACAATAAATTGTTAATTTTATTTAAAAATAATGGGTTCATACATCATCAATATTAAAAAATTACAATATTTAGTTTATAATGATAAATAACATATATTACTAAATTTCACTATTCACTAAAATTCAGCAATGTGATGAAACAAATACCAAAAAATCACCTAGGATATTTTTTGATTTTTAAATTAAAAAATGAAATAAATTTTATGAAAATGAAATTATAAATATGAGAAATTTTATTTTCAAAAAAAGTGTCATTTATTCGAAAAATGACAATTTAAATATTATAATAAATTTACAAACCCTTTAAAAAAATTTCTTGTTGAATCGTGAAAGTTTTTTATCAATTAAATATAACATAATATTATTTTATAATTATATTTTATTAAAATTAAATTTCTTTGAAATCATTAAAATAATTAAAAAATTGAAATTTAATCATTTTTGTTTTACAAAAGTACAAACCCTAAGTTTTCCTTTTTAAAAACATATATTTACTTTTACCATGGTCTAAATGTATCAAACATTCATTTTATAGGATGCCTAAAAACTATTTTACACATACCTAGGATATTGTTCTATTCTAACAGTCATATTTATTTTCCCAAATGTCAAATCACTATTCCAGTAGCCACATTGCTATTCCAATAGTCAGATTACTATTCTAATGGAAACTTTTTTAGCAGTCACGTGGATTCTCACATTTAAATAAATACATCAAATTCCATACATTTTTCATTAATTTGTATTTTCTCTCAAGTTTAAATCATTTTTATTTTCATGGTGAATGTTTTATTACTAATATTATTCTTCATTTCTATATATTTATTCAAGAGTTTTGTTATTATGGTAGATTGAGCATATAAAAATATTCATATTTCAGTTATATTGTTTTCATTTTGTATCCAAATTTAATATTTTCAATTGTTATGTACATTTCTATTCTATAAATTTTATGTTAAAATTAATAAGATTATCCATGTTTTATCATGGGTGCTTGTTCATTATAACACATTTCCAAATATGACACTATTATATGAATAGAAATTCCATTGATAAAATTATCAATCATTACATTCATTCCTCAATATGAAATTTAACCCTCAAAACTTTATTTTACATTATAAGGTGAAAATATTTGTGGGTACATTAGCTTTATTTTTTCCTCATGTTCCAATTTTATCTCCTCATACATATGGTTTTTCCAGAGTACATTTACTAGTGAGTTTTCTTGTTGCATAAAAATTTATCTATATAGTCTGAGATCTTCACTAAAAACTCCTCATAAGAGAGATAATTTTACAAATATTCCTCCAATAAATATAGTACATTAAAGACATCTAGTATGTACTTCCTCAATATGGGTACATGGAATGAATAATGTTATTGAGAAAGTGTTGGTGGGAGTTCAAGAAGATTGGTCACAGCTCTGATGAAATCAAGAATCTCAAATGGTTTTACGTACCCAATACATACATTCCCTTCTTCCAAAATCTAATCACTCTTTTCCATGGAGATATTTATTGGAATAATTTATATCCAACCACAAAATCATGGTCTAATCAAGGATTGTCAATAGAGATCTTTTGTCAAATCTAAGTAGCCCTGGTTTTTTATTTTATGTTCTTAACCTTTTCAATCATTTCCGTAACAATTTCTGGTCCCAAAAACATGTATTCTATTACATAATATTAGCATATAGGTGCATGTAATATCTTTCCATAAATATATTCATAATAAGACAATTGGATTTTTTAGTGAAATCTGTAATTTTATGAAAACATGACCAAAGGAAGATGTTGATATCAACCTCCTTTTAATTTCAATTTAGAATAATCTCAACATGTATTATAGTGTCTGGATAGTATACTTAGATTGGCTATCTATTTTGTGGTGATAATTCACAATTTATTTCAACTCAATGTTTAGAGAATTTTGGATAATCTTTTAGGATTTTGAGGTAAATATCAGATCTCAACCAAATAAAATTGATAGCAGTGTTCCATGAATCCTCACCACTTCTCTAATTTATATACTTGAGTGTTGATTGAGTGAGAAGTTCACTAGAATTTTAATGAAGTCATCAGTCATTATAAAAAAATATACCATAAACTATATAGAATTATTTCCCTGGATGTGTTTGGAAGACCAATAAAAAAGTCCATGATGATGTTTTCCCATTTCCATATATGTATGGGTAATTGATTCATTACCCACATATAATTTTTTCTTTTAATATTTGACTTGCTAACATACTAGGCAATTTGATGTATATTCTATGATCTATTTCTTCATTTTGTGCCACAAATACCTCTCTTATAGATCATGATACATCTTTATACTCCCTAGGGTGATGAATAAGGTGAAGTTATTTACATCATTCAATAACTTATTTATTATATTTAGATTTTATGGTACACATAGTAATTATCCAATTATTAAAACTCATTATTTATGGATTTTGACCTCCAATGATTTCCATTTTTATATAGATTCCACTTTATTAGTAATTTATACATCATTTCTTTGATAATCTATTATCTTCTCTAGAATAGATGGAGTATCAATCATTTGAGAAAAGAATGATTAAGTTTCATTCATTATGAACCCCATGCCCATACTTTTAAGTATAATAATATTTGATCCCTCTCAATTATCATCATTGATATGTTATCATTGTCTACTCTACATAGAGTATCCTCAACTTTATATACAAATACAAGATGGAAGTGGATTGATAAGTTATAAACCAAGACCATAACTAACCATATTCATTGGATCATATTAAGATCCTTATATGTGAATATATATATTTATATTCTTATGATCCATATATTTATCAATATTTTCCCCATAGTGATAATCCTTCAAGATTTTTAATATGAAAATTATTGTAAACAACTCAATAAAATGTGTTGGATATTTATTATCATGAAATTTCAAATACATCATTTCTATAATATCACTTAGTTATTTTTCATCAATACATTTCCAACACCCATCCTTGAAGAATCATTGTATAACACAAAAATTCCCAACTTTAGGGTTGTGTGATGACTGGTGTAGTGAAAAGTTTATTTTATTCATCAAATATATCTTCATATTCATCTGTTCAGGAAAACATTACTCCCTTCTGAGTCATATTGGTTGGAATGATCAAAAATTGTGATAATTTTATCACCAAAATTCTATAATACTTATCTAGTCTAATCAAAATATAATTCTATATTACAGATATCGATATAGGCCACTCCTCAATTTCATTTGTCTTATATGGGTTTATCTATATCCCATTACTAATAATAAAATTCCTAAAGAATGAAACTTTCTCCATCAAAAAAACATATTTTCTATACATTGAATATAGATTAACCTTTTACAAGGACGTTTGCAAGGTATTAAAATTCTAATCATGGTCATCATTTCTCTTATTGTATATTAACATATCTTCTATAAAGACTACCTCATTTTTATTTTGAAAATATCTAAAAACTCTATTACATAAGTATATAAATATTTATAGAGAATTATTGAGTAATAATGGAATCAATAAGAACTCCAATAGTCCATAAATCACCCAAAAGGTAGCCTTGGGAATACCTTCATTCTTCAAATTTAATTGGTGATATCCCAACGGAACATCCACCTTAAAGAATTATTGGGACACATGTAGTTGAATAAAAAAGCCATATTTTTGTGTTAGGAGATAATTTTTATTTATCATGATTTTTTTGAGCTCATGATAGTCAATTTTGATGTGTATTGACTAATCCTTCATCAGGTTGAAGAGAACCGGTGCACCCAATGGGGAAGAACTAAGGTGAATAAAACCCTTATCTAGATTATCGTGTAACTTCATCTTCTGTTTTCCCAACCCAATGGTGGACATTTTTTAATGATTCTATTTTATTTGAAGATACCTATAAATAATTTAAATTGATAACTCAACCTCTCATTTGGTAGGAATTCTAAACAATTATGGCATACTGAATTTTTATTACATAACATTACATTACATTTTACAAACAGTGGATCATTAAATTATAGTGATTGTAAATCAAGAAACAAACACATCAAGTCATTATAAATTATTATAATAAAATTTTAAGGATTCATAAAAGGTTCATCCTAGGTACAATTACTGCATCTCATAATTTGGAGACATACGTCAAAGGAAAGGGTGAGAAGAAGGCCCAATAAGGGTAAACAAGTGAATCCGTTTACTTGTGATATCAATAATAAAATGATAAAAAGAACATAAAGACATGAACAATGGAATTAATGACATATCATAATGAAAATAACTTGAAACATAACTTTAATTTTTGGATAAAACATTTAATTTGGAAATTCATGAACATATCACTATGCTTCATCCACAAGGTGTCATAAAATTTACCAAGGTTATTCACCGAGGTGTCGTATAACTTGTCATCTCTAGAGATTAAATTCATTACCCAATGCATTGGAGTGATATTGGGGAGAACCTTAATTTTTATTTACATTCATGTGAGACACATATGTAATAATTAATCATTTCATAAAAAACCCAAAGCGAATAAAAGAAATGGGTTTCATTTCAAAATCATGAAGTTTTAAAAGTGCTTAAAAATAAGATCATTATTTCATTTATAACCCATGGAAAGGGAGTGAGGGTTATATGTATGTAAATTATAGAATCAAATATATAATTTATTTGTATTTATGAACACCCATATAAACAAAATTGGTCTGGGTATTCACATAAATAAAATAAGATAATTTTATGAGAGAAATAGAGATAAATTTTGAGACGAAATTTCTAAAGCATAACGACTATATAACATGGTTTTATAAAATAATAATAAATTGAGGGAAAAGGGTCTCTAATAAATAAATATATCTCTTTTCCGTAGAGGTACATAATATAAATAAATAATATCATGGTGTAGACATTTGAATTACATACCACACCAAAAGGAAACTTGAATGAAAATAGAAGATGTAATTTCTTTTATAAAAATTTCAGCAGCCTAACGACGTTGCTTAAAATCCAGAAAAATATGTTTATGAGAAATGAAAGGGTCTCTAATAAATTGAAAATAAAATGTATATTAGTAGGTATGTAGGATAAAAAACCCCACATAATAAAAAGGAAACTATATGACATAACATAAAGGAAGTATTGACATAAAAGAGGAGGGTGAAATGTTCCCTTTCATTGAAGAGTAACATTGAAATGTTGAATGTTGGGATCTTGGGGGGCTTGATAGAATCTTAGTAGGACTCCTTGGGAGGTAAAAAACTTGATCTTATTTAATGAGGATTTTGGAATGAAATAAATGAGATAATTCTTTGGTATTTATAGCAAATGTGAGGGAGTATTTAATTAATTTCCAAGGGACACCTCATCGGTTGTATTTGAAAAACCATGGGCATGAACAGGGTATTTTCCCATGGTATTGGCCACTTGGGAAACCTCGTAGAATATCATACAATTTAAAAGTAGACCAGAATTATTACATCATTATTACATCATTAATGATGTCATTAATCACACCAAAACTCGAAACTTTATTTTTACTATTCGCTGAAAAACAAAACATTTTATAAAAATCTCATAAATTCACCCAAGCCTAATATCAATGATCTGAATTAAAAAATTAACTCCATTTTATGAAAATAATTTTCTAAATATATTCAATTTAATTTTTAAATAAAATCATTATTAATTCCAAATAAACAAACTTAAATCTATAACTCATTTGGTAACACCTTGAAAAAGTAATCAAGGTCCCATAAAATTATTGTCTAACCATAAGATAATAGAGTAAAAATTTATAATTACATTTTATGAAAATACATTTCCATTTTAAATTATTAAATTAATTATAAAATTTTAAATTAAATATTTATGAATAAAAGAATACCAAAACTTACACTATAATAGTTTTTTTACTTTTAAGATGTCTAAAATTTATTTATACATTCATAGGTGAAGTTTCTATTTTTTTGGCCAATTTACTAATCATTACTATTCATTAATATTCACAAGGTAATATTACTATTCTTACTAGACTATTCACGAAAAATTAAGTTGAGGTTATTAGACTGTAAATTTCTTACTGATCACAACTATATAAGTCCATTTTTTGAAAATAATTTCACATTATTAATTATATAATGTTTACATGAATATTTTAAAATACCCTTCTTCCAAAAAATTTCAATAATATTCATCCTATATTTATACGGACATTTGAAAATAAAAAATTTTACCATAATAAGAAGGAAAAAATTTATTTATACCAAGGGAATCCAAAATGTATCTAAGGCATCGTTACATAGACACTTATAACACCTGCATAGGACATATGTGTAAGGTTTTCTATGGTAGTAGAATCTTGGGGTTTCTCGGACAACACTGCCTGAGTGGTGATTTCTATGAGTTTGAACTTCTCCCTAAGGCGATTCTATTCAAGCATCACATGTTGAAGCTCAGCCTGGGCTTGGTCTAGAGCAAATCCCAAAGATGCTACCTTCTTTTCATGCTATGAAAAATGGGCTTCGTACAACCCGAGTCTACTGGATGAGTCCATTGACTCTTCTTTCTATATTAATTAACCAAGATCACTATTATTTATCAACAATATTTCCAACATTTAGAGTTTAGTTTCTAATGTTAATATTGTCAAATGGTCATATAAAAGTCAATAACCAATGGTCTCATTTAATTATGCTCACTTTATTAATTAAATGATATAGTTTTTCTGAGTATAAAACAAAATAACACCCAAATTTTGGAAATAAATATTAATAAAAAGTTTGGGATGTTACAAAATTCTCTGTGAAATACATTAGTATACTCACTAACAATGGGAATGTGTTTAACCATGATTATCTCCCTTTCTACAATAATTTAGGCTAGATATGTTTTCTCATAAGGAAATAATATCCACAATTTAGATAAATATTCCAATGGATATTCCTCCTTACAGTTGTACAAAATTTGAGAATGACTCGAGATGTGAAGATTAGTCTCCCACTTAAAATAATTGATGTTGGATTTATATAAAGATTTCAAATCCATGCACAATATAGCATAAAACTACACTAAATGAAATAAGTGGAGATTTTTTAGAAGGTTCATTCTGAAAACATTGACCGAGGAAGAGTCATATACTTTTAGTGTAATAATTTCTCAATTTTTTTCACTCATAGTTGGCTTAACGCCCATGTTTTGAGGTGATGTTTCAATAGTAATACTAAATGATCATGATATTAAAGAATATGTAGAACTAGAATAAAAAAATATATGTTCTCTATCTTTGATTAAATAACTACTGTACCAATCACCATATCATTATTAGGATCCACCTCAGCAATTCTGATAACATATTTTCTTACATTCACTCTAGGCCTCAGAGGTTGCTGACATTGATTATTTCTCACAACCCTTGTCTTGGTGAATTGGATTTCATAAATCTTGAGTTACAGGTAGACGAAACACTATAATGTAGGATGAGGGTTGAACTAAATATTATCTTCCACTTTCTAATTAGTGGGTTTCTTCATACCCTTTTGGAATTGATTAAATTAATGCCCCTCCTTTGCATATTTGATCAATCTTTTTATTCCCTTTAGACAATTTAAAGGATAGTTATTCCAACATTTTTGAATTTTGGGTAGTCAGGTTTTATTTCCTCCATTAGATTTATCCAATGATCCTATTTTAAATAACTTCATTTAATTATTTCTATCTTCTAGCCCATGGGACCACTGATATTCAAAAATTTCTATCTTGACCTTGCGGGAAAAAGAAAAAATTTATTCATATCTATTAAAGTAAAAAATTGATAAATATTTTCATAAAATTGTATTCAATAAACTAAACAAGAGGGCTACCATACCATCAGTGTCAATGAAAAATTAGGAGGTTTACCGTGAAATCCTTGTGAAATTTTCTTCATACACCATGATACAATCATATTATATTTTTCTTCAGTCCAATAAACTCCATCCCTCTTTAAAAATTATGATTTTGGTGAAAATATATGTTAAAATGTATATTCTTGAATCCTTACCATTCTTGGGATTTAATTTCCACATTGGGATTTTTGTTCATGATCACTTTACACCACTTACTATCTTCTCTGATAAGGCAGTAGATAGAATGTATGTATTTCTCTTGATCTAAGTATTATATGACCTAGAAAATTTTATCAATGGAGTTAATACATTATTACATGTTGAGGGGATCAAAATATCTACTAAATGTAGGAGTCCATTTCAACATATTGGAATTCACCACAACTTTCTCAATCTTATGAGAAGGTGGGAGTTCAAAAATATTCACGTAATTATTCATAATTTTAGCTAGTTGAGCGAGTAATTCCATGAATTTCTCATATCCTACTCCCATATGGTTAGGAATATTATTAGTGAAATCATTACATTGCCTATAACATTGGTTGTTGGTACGATTTCTTCTATTTATATATATTAAATAA
This sequence comes from Viscum album, assembly GCA_963277665.1. Classification (NCBI taxonomy): domain Eukaryota; kingdom Viridiplantae; phylum Streptophyta; class Magnoliopsida; order Santalales; family Viscaceae; genus Viscum; species Viscum album. Next base: position 2,122,760,284 of record OY728140.1, read on the forward strand.
TAAAGTAAAATTCTGGATGAGAACAAATAAACAAAAATTCATATAAAATGGAAAACTATGACAATATAGAGAATAACCCATAAATAAAACTAAAATCATTACTTATGAGACATTAGGTTTCAATATAGTTTATCCATGGAAACATTTCCAATAATTAGGCTTATCTTTAGGATTATTACTAAATTATTCTATTCCTAATCCCTAAAAATAAATATTACATCCTATGATACCAAATACAGAAACCAAAAACCTTTTATAGATATTATTACACATTTTTTAACATAAATATCCAGTAAATACAACTACTTTATAAAGTGGTCCAGTGTCTTTGGATGACTGGGTAGATAAAACATCAAAGTAAAACTCAAATAAAATATATTTATTTCAATCTCCATAATTAAATCCTAAATATAATTAGGATAACATAGGGAATACATAAAAATGGTTGATCTATAGAGCCTAGTAAGGGATGAAACATGACGAAGAAGCATAACATATGATTTAAATTGGATAACATTATATTATAAAATGTAAGTCTCATGAATAATTATTTGGAGGAACAACATAAAGAACATGGAATAATAATACCCTGGAGACATGGTGGAGTGGTATTAGTATAAAACAATACATAATCATATGTTATGGCTAACTTCCAAGACATTATCCAATGGTGGACAGAGTCCCATCATAGATTAGGTTCACTCCCTAATCCAGTGTATAACATCTGATGATAAAAAAACATTACCCAATTAATTGGAGTAATGTATCGGTAAACCCATAATAAAATGTTAACTCTTATATGTGGAACAAAAAGAAATAAATCATAATTCATAAATATAGGAATTGCCCATGGAAATAAATGGGTTTCATAATCATGTCTTATTTAATACCCAGAAGGAATAGCATACTAGTTTCCCTGAATGAAAGTATTAAATCATTCTTGGGTGATTTTATGTTAACAATGAATCATATTACATAAAAATATATAATATATAAGTTAAATACCTAAAATAATAGGTGAACTAATTTTCAACATATTCTTTTTAAGAGGTGTTTTCGAGAGAATGATGAAGATTCTCTAAATAATGTAAGATCATAATAGCTTCCATAAAACTAAAGTGAACTAAAATTGCCTTAAATACCAAAATAATACATTTTTAAAAAATTCATGTTTTAAAGAATCCATTGAGTTAAAAATTTAAAGATTAACTGAACATAGAGAAGTTCCCTTTAATTAGTTTGTCAAAATAAATTTACAAGGGAACCCTTTTATCATGTATATCACTATCAAGAATTATTAATTAAAATAGGTCTATATGTGTGGGACATATATATATATTATAAAAAAGGTAATTAATATTAATAGAGTTATGAAGTTTGGTAAAGAGAGAGAATGTATTTAACCCAAAGTAAATAAGGTGGTTCAGAGAGATCTTGTTCTTTAAGATTCAGAATTTCTATACACTTGCACTTAACAACCGTTATAATCAAATAATATTCATTAAAAACTAAGTAAATAACCATTTATATCTATATTTTATTTATTATAATTTTATTTTGTTCATTTATAACCATTTCAATGAGATATAATGTTTTATTTGGTTTTTCTGAGGGTGTTCATTTCATGGTTCCAATGTCAGATCACTTTTTGAAAAAATTCCATGCCCATGAAAAAATGGGAATAAAACTATAGAAATGAAATGAAATGGTATTAATGGACATAAAAAACTATATGGTATGATGTATCTATTTGTTGGAAAATATATAGACTATTCATTTAGTAAAATTTCAATTTTATATGATTAGTTTATATTGACGGTTTTACCGACCATCAAAGACTAGTTATATTTTATTTAAAATTACGGACTTATATTCCTTCGAAAATGGAATAAATTGGTAATATATATATTTATGTCATTTAACATCGTTATAGGATTTTTTATACCTTCCATGAAGGTGGTAATGGAAAATAGAAAGTCGGTATCCACAGAGGTAGTAAAGCAACATAATATAGACAAGAGTTTCATTTTTTGAATAAGAGGAAAATGGAAGAGGATGGATAGTAGATATTAAATTATCACCATAAAATTATAGTATATTAATTATAATATAGTTATTAATTCATTATATATGTGGTAGGTGAGGAAAAGGTAGAAGAATAAAATAATTTTAAAGAGTTAGTTTGTAAATATTACATCATGAATGTCGTCTCTTTAAAAAACTACTTAATGTTCTTGTAATTAGTGCTTTGGTGATTTAATCTACACAATGACATGAGGGATAGGATTTTTAATGTATTTTTGTTATCATTTGGTATGATATAGGCCATATATGGTGTGTGGAAAGGGGTTGTGAGGAGTGGTATTTATAAGAGGAGTAGAGGGGTGTTTTTTATTATTATATTCATTAGTTTATTATTTTTTCGTAAGTAAACTATTTTTATTAATTTTTGCAACCATATATAATAAATGGATCATTTTAGTTTTAAATAATGGATTTTTACATAATTTAGGACTCAAAAATCCATGTATTTAGCTTATAATGTTAAATACTTCATTTTCCCGTATTTCACTATTCACCAAAAAAACCAACTATTTTTGAAAAATAATAAAAGGCCACCTTTATCATTTTTTATGTTTAGATCCAAAAACATAAATCCAATCCATGAAAATAATTTTTAAATATGATAAATTTTATTTTTAAATTCAATCTGATTTTTTATAAATGTCAATTTTAATATTATGTTCAACTTTTTAAACCTATATATAATTATTTATAGTCTCATAAAATTATCTAATGATTATAATAAAACATAATTATAATTTAAAAATTTATTTTATGACAAAAAAATTTATTTTAAGTAATTATATTTATTTAAAAATTGTAATTAAAAAAATTATGTTTTATAAAAATACAAATAGTTAATTTATCAGTTTTAAAAATTATATTTACTTGTTCCATGGTTTAAATGTATAATGTTTTTATTTTATAGGATACTAAAATATTATTATACACTTATGTAGGTGATTTTACTATTATAATAGTAATATTAATACTTTTAATGGTTATATTTCTATTATAATGGTCATGTAACAATTCTATTGATCATATTACTATTCTAATGGTCAAATTTATAATGGTCTAATGGGTTTCTTAATTTATATAAATTTCTCATATTCTATTCATTTTTATTGATTTCTATTTTATCTCAAGATTATATATATTTTAATATTTAATATTATTATTTTATTCCTAATATTATGCTTCATTTCTATAGCTTTGTTCATGAGTATGCTTATTCTAGTTGATCAAGAATATCTAAATTTTTATATTTTAGTTATCTTATTTTATATTTTCTCTCCCATTTAAATAATTTCAATTATTAAATAAATTTTTGTTCTCAAAATTTAACATTTAAATTAATAAATTGTTTTTTTCATCATGTTGTTAATATGGTTTTTAATACATTAATAATTTTGAAATAAATATTGAAAGAAAAATTCCATTGATAAAATTTTTAGAGATCACATTAATCATCGTCTACTCTAGTAGTTGGCTAGAACGCATGATAGAACAATCACATGGTGCACCATAACACTTGGGTGAAGAATAAAACATCCTCTATAAATAGTGGGGAACCACTTCACTTTTTCTCACTCATACAACTTGACTTAGTCCTAAATTTTCACACACTCTTTTCTATCAAATTTTTTTCTCTATTCAATGTAAGTTTAACATTGTACTTTTATGATGACATAGTGAATCAATATAGGGGATCTGGGCAAAGTGAATCTCATCAACATGGGAAAAATATATTGGTTCAACGTGGGTGAGTGAAAAAATTTGGGTTAAGACACCTACAATAAGAAAGTAGTGGTAATTTTGACTTTTGTCAAAAAACATTTCTATCATGTTCACACTTGGAACACTTAACTCTTGTATTTTCTATCCAATTATTTCTTCAATAAACTGATAATTATAAATTTTACATTTAATAAACTAGATGTATATCACTAAAAAATATATTTCATGCAATGAATATTCACACATATCAATTTTCTAAGACAAGATGTCATGTAAGAACACACAAACAAGTAATGACCACACATGTCATCTTTGGAAAATGTAATGCAGTAGTGTCCCCAAAGATATATATAATTATAGTTCCTTCCTTTGGGTGACCATAGACTTCCTATAAATGTGGTCCTTAATATTTGGTATTATAATCTTCTATAATCCTAGGTCATGTAATATTCTCATCGGGGGTGATCTAGTATATCATCAAGGCAGTGTACAAAAATTAGGGGATGTCACCCATATATATATATATATATATGAATCCATTCCAAATATGACTCTGAAAATCATGCATACTTATAAAATCCCAAAACAGAATTTTAAATTTCAATCATGCTTCAATTATCAACGAACTAACTACGGGGATGGATAGAGGATTAGTACATGTTTCATGGAGGTAGTATTATGCCTGACTAGATGTGGGCATACTTGGTTCACTGGATATGTATTTATTTTAAGGACCATTTAAAGTTGGGAGTAATCTATGAAGATGTTTGGAATTCATTGACATACATATACATTAATTCAGACTTTCATACCAAATAGTTTAGTCAATGTATCCCCTAGAATAATACATTCTACCTTATATATGGAGAAGTGGGCTCAGTTAGGTCTCTGGGGAACACATTCTCATAACAATTTATGATGAATTCATTCCCCAAAATTCATTCAAGGTATACCCTCAATTAATGACCTCATTGGATTATACACTATTTAGATAGTTTACTAACACCATAGTGGTGGAGCCATTCCCCAGGAAACACATTGTCATTAAAATCTGGTTGAATATTTTTTTACATCCTGGAAGTAATGGTCCAAAAACACAATTCCCAACTTGGTTACCATACATTTATAAAAGGTTTTCCAAAAGAATATATTTCAAATATTAATACTATCGACAAAAAAATAATGGTATTATGCCATTATCCTGATGATCCCACCTTTGACTTAGCTCACTAGATTCTTCACCTTATGGATGAGCAGATACCTAGTTCTATTCAATTACTCACAAAAAATAAACAAAAAGGTATATTTTTTATAGTATCAGATCTGGTAGAGGTGATTTTTGTTATCCTTATAATGCTAGTATTAGTTAATATGCAATAATTCTTATGTTATATTCAAAAAATAAAAGCTTAATTTCACATATCATGGTCATTCTATGTTCACTGGGGTTTAATAATAGTGATGTACAATGAATATGAGAACCGAAATAATGTAAAAATCCAAGGTGTATGTTGGGGACATTTATAAAACATATAGTAGGTATCATTTCACTATCATGTAAGGGATAACATTATTTTATGGTCCTACGGCTACACTTAGAGATCAATTTTATTCCTTATGGAAACCCTACTATTGGCTCCATCATGGATGATGGATGTTTAAACATTTAAGTGTAGGCAAACAATATGGTTATAGGGAATGACACTCTAGAGGCATCGAATGACTATGATATTATTTTCTAATCCTAGTAACCATATTTTTTTCCATATAAATTATATTACATAAATAACCAAACAATAGTGATAGTAATGAATTTCATGATGGAGAAGGCACAAGAGCCTCGGCCCGGTTGGAGAGGACTCAGCAAGTGTATCCAAGAGAACTGAGTTCAAAACCAGGAGAAGACATATTTTATGGGGGAACTGTAGCAGGTAATGTAGCAAACATAATATCATACACTTTAGTTGTTATAGTAGAAAACATTTTCCAATACTCTAGAAGCCAAAACAATTCATCCGTTTGGGATTTTAGGCTATCTTCTTGGTCCTTGGATCTATTAAGGCCTTCGGTCCACCCATGAACATTGGGATAGTTAGGTATTCGGGCTAGTAAGGCCTTCAGGCCACCTTAAGGCCTTCAAGCCACCTAAAATTGTGCAGAGTCTGCAAGGAGAAGAAACCAGATGAGGATTCAGAGCAGAAGAATTCACCCAAGCATAATCTAAGAGGATTTTTCAGAAGGAGAGGGTATGACATTGCTATCAGGACCAGTATATGCTTGCACGGGAATCCTAACAAAATAGCCATGCAAAGGTGGAGAGATGATATCACGACGAAGATGCTGGGAGGAGAAGTTAAAAGTATATATTTTTTATCCTATGGGCTATGGGTCATGTAATATATGAACCTATAGGAATTTTAAGGGTTCCCACTCATCCCGTGAAAGAGGGGTTATCAAAAATAAATAAAAAAATAAGGCCTTCGGGCCATTCGGGCATGATGGAATAGAAACCAATGGTGGTGTCAAAACTATAAAACAAAATAGACTAGGAAACTTCTTAGGTCATGATAATAATACCTTCCTGGGATACATTTTTAGGACTATAACATGGGTATGATTGATCTTTGACATCAACATACCCTAACAGGATACTGGTGAACAACATCCCCGGAGTAATAGAGTCTGTATCCATATAGCTCCAAAAAATGGCTACCAAGAATCTCTAAAATAAATATAAAACTAAAAAATTATATAGAAATATAAATCCAAATCACCATTGGTATTATTGAAAAATCAGAGTCATAGAGACAACACGTCTTTAGACAGATATGTGATGATTCAACAGAAAATAGCGGGGAAGTGCCCCGATTAAGGATGAGAGGACCAAGAAGAAACTGTATTTGAAGTATATCGTGTATTCCTATGGAAATAGTGTTGGATTTTCCGATTATTATTTTTATTAATTATTATATTAATCAATATACTACTATTTTTGATGAAAATTAGTTATAGATATCATGGGTTTAGGGACTACCCTCCATGTTGGAATATATATTCCTCACATTATTAACTGGAAGTCGTATAGATATTTTGACTTCAAAACCAACCCTGAAAAGGCTGGTATGTGTATCTAGTTGGTAAAAATATAAATATATTTCATGTATAAATAGAGCCCCATTGCATTATGGGTATATGAAATTATATAGTTAGGTACTATCAAAGAGGTCATCCACCAATCTATTTATGAGGAATGGGATGATCTCATCAACTATAATGATAAATAAAAAAGAACCTCTCTAAGAAAATTATCTTTAAAATTAAAACTAATCATGAATATCTCCACATTACACTTTTGTAGGGAACAATGGCGCCTCATTAACCTATAGAGTCTCCAAAGTACCCCATTGGTGTCACCCCAATTAGTGTGGCATGATTGGGAACCCTATAATTAGTGGGGGTTTCTTCTGGTTAGAAGGTATAGTTTGAAGTAGTAGAGCTAGAATACCTTTCCAAATTCATGCATGTAGAACCTTATCCCTTTGCGCTGAATTAATATAACCCTCAATATTTTATCATAAATCAATGAAATTCCTAGATACTATCAAAGAATATTATGACTGTAAAAAGTGATCAATCTTCAAACCCACTGTAATATTCTCATTAGAGAATTGAAAAAACATTTCCTTAAATTATAGAGTTACTCCTCTCTGTGAAGATCCAATAAGAGTTGAATTGGGATAGTGAGGAAACTGAGTCTTAGGATATTTTACCACCCTAAATTGACAAAGGATAAATGTTAAGGGTATAAGTTACCTCGATAGCGGTAGTTATGACCACCTATTTGATTATAATTGTTGATGAATTAAGTATATAAATTAATTGTAAATATCACATTTTTTATCAACCTGTAGAAATTTTATTCCCTAACATGGATAATTTCACTAAATAATGAAACAACCATAATATAATATATATTCTTATTTATAAATATAAACTCCTCCTTGGTAATGTTTAGAGACTTCAGAAAAGAGTTCGATGGGTTTAAATATTCGACATTGTGTAATTATTTACCTAGATGATATGATAAATTGAAATTATAGATCATATATCTATGTATGTAAAAATATATCCAATTTGATCAATTAATGGGAGATTATAACCATCTCACCTTTTCTTGTAGAGAAATAATTATTCTGGGAGTTATTAATTGAGGATCCATTAAACCCACATGAAGTAGGACAAGAATGTTCCGATGAAGGTTCAACTCACTAAGACATACTTTATCATAAAATTATGAGTTATCCACCATATAATTGGTTTTGGACATAATTAATGATCAATATTTTATGGGAGACAATAATTATCTTATTGTTTCAAACAACAATACAACGTCTGCATATTATGTTCACACTATGGTGGATGGGGAAGCACTTGTAGGAGAATATTATAATATGGATCCATTAGAATAAGTGGAAACAATCGAGGGGAGATTTATCTATTGGAAAATGGATACTATCCACAACACATTCAATAAAATTATGTACCCACCAGATAACATATGCATTTCTAATATCAAATGTATAATTACCACTATAAGAAGAGGTACTGTTTGAAGAGATTTTCATCCTCACACTCATGTTATTAGATTATATAGATACTAGGTTTGTTATAATAAAAAAATATTATATTTTGTTAATCATATAATCTTTATAAGTGAACTAGTTAGTAAATATATTTTCATTTCTATGAGATACTGTGAGTTGGATCAAGAGCCCAATAAATCCCAGCGCACCTCACTATATTGCACTTGGAAAGAAACCAGAAGATAATCCAAAAAAACCCTATGGAGTATCAACATAACAAACCATATTGGATATTCCTCATAATTTTGAATGTTTTCCCTCAAATAAGTAAAGGCGGTCCAAAAATATAGGTATAATTACCACCACTATAATCCAATGTTAGTCCATTTAGATATGGGAAAACAGAGTGGCTCATCATGATGAATTTTTAGAAGGGGAATTTTAGAATGGGGATCCTAATGTTTAAAATGGTTATTGTATACAAAAATCACACCTTTATTCATTTCATCCAAGTATATGATGCAACATGTAAGTTACATAGTGGTTCTCTAACTTTTTTCCAACTCAAGGGACTTAAAAAAGCATGGATTTAATTTTTATGGGGTCATATAGTGAACCCCTCACTATTTATGTATTTTCTATTCAACCCAAATTTTTTCCTATTTCATTTTTTCTAACACTGTTTCCAAGGCGCATCCATGAATCCACAAAAATGGTGCACGCCCACAGGATGCTCTTATTACCCCACATTACTACTTTCTAAATGAAGCCATCTATCATCACTTTCATTAGTTATTTTTTCTCCTTGATTGAAATAGGATGTTGGGATGTAGATTTATCCTTCCTTGGATTCCTCTTTGGAACTCATCACCTAGTCCGAGAGTCCCTCATAGAGTTAATTATGTTCATGTAACAAGTTATTAGTGTTATCTCATTGTGGACATTGGTTAATTTTGATTCTTTTATCTAGACATTCCAAGGGGTCTTGACATGGAAGCAACCTTAGATTAAGAGACTAGTCATGTTGGGCATCACTAGCTTGTTTGGACACTAGGAACATTGGTCACCTATGTTATTCCACATATAAGGGAATCACATGGAGGCATCTCAAGTACCAAAACAGAGGCATCCAATTTCGATAATCGGTTATATGATGCTAAATGAATATCTTACAGGGAATTAACATCAGGAATACCATTTTTAGAAAGAAGTGGAATTATAGGTTAGGTTTTAAGTTTATCATCTTGCAAAGATGTAGTGAGATTGATCAGAATTCCCCATTGTTGCATATTAGAAAGGTGCATCCCTAAGATGGAGCTCTTGAATGTTTTACCAATGAATATATTATAATTCCCTATGGAGTCGGATCTAGGGGATGTGTCCCGTAAAAGGAGGATGTCAAACAGTAAATGATGATTTGTACAACCATAGAGTGGATTAGAGAGGTGTATCCATATGAGATAAACCCCATGGTTTACCATTATTTGGGATTGAACCTTATGGTAGCATCCTACATACCCTACTTAGAAGGAAAAGATGAAAACCCATGTAGTTAGAGAGATGGTGGGGGCTTATGAATGAGAATTTCCCAAATTTATGGAATGATCTCATCAAGATGAGGGGTCCTGGGTAAAATCGGGATAGATTATGGGTGGATTGGATGGAGTGTATAGTGTTGGTCTTGATCCTTAGAGAGGAAAACTATGTAACCTAGTTTTCTGGGAATAAAATACCATGTAGTTTGGGATGGTGTGAGGATTACACCTGAGGAGAAGGTGCATGGAAATGAAGCATGTGGTTGGGGATAATTCTTGGGAGTAACCCATTTGGTTGGGGCTTACTCATGGAAGTGTCCCACTTGAAGTGATAGGATTTGGTGAGGTCTTACACATAAGAGCGGCCTATTAGAGAGGAAATGATATGGTTTGGGCTTACGAATGGAAGACTTCCTTTGAGGATGGAATTTAGATATCATTGTCACTACTAAAATTGATTCCCACATGAGTCATTTTGGGTGTGAGAAATAAGAGGAACTAGTAGACCTGACAGTCGTGCCATGGAAGATGTTTCATTGAGAGATGGTGGGGGGATTATGCATAGAAGCTTCCCAAGGGGATTCTAATTCCCTACAAGGAGGATATCATTCTATACGAGTGTGGTCTTATGTGTGAAAGAGATATATGGTGAAAAATACCAAAGGTATGGTGATGGGATAGTGAGTGTTTCTATCCCTTCATTAAGCCACATATCCTGAGGAGGGAAAAAGAAGCGTGAGTGCTACCTCCTTCACAGAATGCAAGGGGCATACTCTAAAAAGGATGCCTATGAGGATATCATTCCCTGTTCAGAGAATATCAATCCTTGAGAGGATGATCTCATTTTTGTTGAGTAATATGTCATTCCTTGTGATGGTAGGTGGTGTATAGACCATCCCATTCCATTCCCTCATAGCTAATTATGTATTTCTTGCACTGGGTGAAGTAATAGTTTAACTTTATTTTTTGAGAACATCGGTGCAAGTAATTCTTACGTTACGCATCTTAGATGTGGGGAACTCACGCCTTACCCCATGAGTTTATATAACCAAATATAACATTACCTTATGAGGGGTGGTTCTAATAAGGAATAGCTAGAATGGTGTGGATTATTGGTCACTCAGAAGGTCAACATTAGTGTCCTTATGCTGAAAAAGGGGGATTTGCATACCTATGCTGAAAAGAAAAAATTAAATGGGAATCTCAAGACACACTAGAATTGAAGTGGTCCATATGAATCGGTGGTATAAGTCACATAAGGACTGAAGGTGAAGCAGAACTAATCCTAGATGGATATAGAGTCTTAGATCACTTGACCTTCATGAAGACATGTTTGAAGAAGTTAGGCAACATGGAGATGTCCATGAGAGTGGATTCAATAAGTAGAGGTCCTCGAAGAGGACTGACTCTTGAAGCACAATTGTTTCATGGTGAATAGGGGATTCATGAAAAAAGAGGCTTTGTGAAATTGAGTGAACCTGGTTTTTCATTATGTCTTGGTTCAAGAAATTAGTGATTCATGAAGTATTAATGATTTTTGAGGCCTCAAGTACCCATAAGGTCATTCCTCATCCCCGAATGGGATAAGACTTTTAGGAGGGAATCCCAACACTATGCGGAGGAATTTAGGAACAATGGAAAATGGGTTTCACAATGATAGTATAACTTTGGTGATCCATTTCAGTTTGGGTCACAATGCTATAATTTCATCATGAATCAGTAGTAATTTGGAATTCCAAAGGCCAGGTTGTCATCCATTAAATTGGAAATGAGATGGGTATTTATAGGAAAAGAGGTATTTTGGTAATGGGATGCAGTTCATGAAGAATGTGTGAGCTTAGAAAATAATCTTAGATATATTCAACTCACAAATCCATCTATCATTTTTAGCACAATCATAGAGCAGCTTTAGACTCACAGAGAGTATCGCTAGTGCCTCATGCATTCACAATGGTGGAGGAATATCCATGAAATGGATTCATAAATAATATAATTAAGAAGGTATTTGAGCCATTTGGTCTTGGTTTTTCATCGGAATGGATATGGGATCCTCGGCTAATCCCATGGAATATATTTCAGCACAAAAAATTCATCCATCAAAATGGGAGATGATAGGAAAAGGATGGTCAGATTCTGAGGTTGAATCCAAAAAAATATGAACAATATAATTTTCTTAAGATCACCCACAAAGCTACTTCATGATTATTGGATCAGGATGGATGTGGGAGTAATGGATAGTGTGAAGTCCATGTCAGTCACATGCCTATAAATAGCAGCTAGGGGTGCCCTCAAATAGTAGTGAGTTTTTCTACACAGAAAATCCAATGATCTCATTTCTTGAATCTCATTACCTCTATGATCATTGATCTGAAAATGAATACTTTTCAAAGTAGACGTCTTTATTTTATTTGTGAATGTTGAATAGCTAACCATCCCTTTGAATTTTGTTTTCAATGAATGGTACATTATGAACAAGTCAATTTTTCTTGGAGCTCTATGAACCATGCTCCCTAAGCAGAATTTGTGAACAACCTCTGTGAACCAATCTTGAGAAACAACTAAATGTTGGATTCAATGTCATCTCACAAGGTTCATACATATTCTTAATATAGATGTGAAATGGTGGATAACATTATGGTCGGGGAATAAGCTCGATGCACCTCAAACAATCAATCATTTATCGAGATACTATCGGATGATCAGAAGGAATATACCTGATTAAATAAGATACATCTTCATGGATTTGTTTTTAGATACTACACCTTCATTTGTCCGTCCACTAGGGATGAATTAGTCTAATGGTTCTGAGGCATGCCATGGAAATACCAGTGGAACATGGTTTCTAATGGGACCATTTGGAAGGATCACTCATCCATTACAAGGGATTGACTCTATAACAACAACAATAATGTTTTTTGGGAGATGCTGGAGGATGATAAATCTCCACCATAGTACCAAATGATCATCAAGGTGGGATTGGGGAACCCAGAGAATGGATGATGTGACAACTGCTATTTGCGCCAAGCTAGAAACTTCATGGTTGAAATGTCGTGTCCCTACTGGGTATACATAGCTTTCATCAAATTTGGGGCATATATGAGGTATGAAGGACTATATAAAGTATCACAAGCTTCTCAGTTCCATTTTTATCGGTCGTATGAAATCATTTCAAAGCTGTTGATCTAGTGGTCACAAGGGGCCGACACATTTCATTTTCATCAAGGGGAGGTCAACAACAACCTTTGGGACATTGATCAGATCTTCGGAGTCCTGATTCTAGGGGAGATTTATGATGAGTTTCTCCCAAAAGAGAATATTTAAAATAATCATGAAAATTTTCCATATTTGGGGAAAGTGTTGTGGGATCTAGTGTTGGGAACTAATAAAGAGAAGTCAAGGGTAATGGATATCCACTTCATGAAATGGTTCAGTTATCATCTGAATTTTCTGGTAGAGGAGCCTACTGAGGGTGTGGAGCTCGCTAGGAAATTCCCAATAAGGCCACCCACCTATCTGAGAGAAGTCCAACAAGGATAGGAGGGATCTTACTGGATGTTCCCAGAAACTATCCAATGGAAACTATGGGGCTACAATATCAAGATCGATCATCCGCCCACAGTCAGGTTAGCTGGGTTCATTAGGACACTCTTTTGTGGGTGGATTCTTCTATTGATGGATGTCCACATGGGAGTGTGCCCAAGAACATTTATAGCGGAGACAATGATGTCAAGATGGAAATACAGAAATATTCAAATCCTGGTGCTAGGAAATCTATATGAAGTACTTTCTAACATTATCAAAGGAAAGACACCACTACACATGTGTGGACCATGCAATTTCCTATATAGATGGGTATCGATACACATGGGAGGCTATGAGTATCAAAACCCAATTTAACCTCCAAAAAAACTTTTGAGATTTTGAATATTTCTAGAAGTTTATCATTCAATCTAGAATTTATAGACATGTTTAAAAAGGTTGTGTCAGTAGATTACTTTACCTTCCACCAATTTACTCTATCGATGGGGGTAGTGACTAATGATGGCACTAAGACTAAGGAATAGAGATAATATCATTTAGAATTCCATGTTGGAGTGGAGGTGTAAAGGTTTTATTGTGAGCCAGTATTCAAGCCATAAAACCCACATTGATTCACATGGAATATTAGGTGCCTATTGAGGCTAACCATTAAAATGTAATTGGAGTTTCACCTTGAGTTCCATCCTTTGGTGATGAGGAATCATTGGAACTTGTTCACACGTGAATACTGAAAGATTTGGAATTATATACTTCTATACACTACTACATATGATCAAATCCATGTCTATGAAAAGAACTGGGTGGCCACATATATACGGGTAATGTTGAGGCATCAGACTATATGAGTTGAATTAGGGGTAAGACCTCTACCGTGGGGTTGAGGAAGAGAGGTGTCTAGAGGATTAAATAATGTCTGATCTATAGGCAGGATATCAGGGGTGGGATCAATGGTTCATGGGAATACACATGAAAGGAACAATGAATAAAGATAATCAGAGTACCAAGCCCTATTTTATTTTTATGGTGTACCCTATAGGAAGGGGTTCTTCCTAGGGGTTCCATAGGACATTTCTCTTAGCTCTCGAGAAGCGGATGTGCCATGTGGACATACCAAATGGGACTATCATTCCGGAATATTAGGAAACATTATACATATACCTTTATTTCATCATCATTCAATGGATATGGGACTATAAAAACAAATATGTGATGTTTCTTTCTGAGATCAGTCATTCCATGGATGGGTTCCTCATGTCTCTAGAAGATGGGGCATGGTACCTGGCAGAGCTGGTGGACCTGGTTCCCTCTCAGAGCATTTTTCGTCTAATGGGAGACTTGGTGAGGGTTTTCCTAAAAAAGACCTCTCCTCTAAAATTATAAAAATATGAATTGTAATCATATTATCCCTTTCACAATGAATCAGATGAATTTTGTGTAAAAGATGCGAATAAAGGGATAACCCCACATCCCAACCCCCTTTGACAAAGTTTTCTGAAGCTCTCAGAGTAATATTTAACTCAATTTCCCATTTTTTTACCTTTCATAATGATTTATCTTGATTCCCCAATATAAATTTGGTCTATGCATGAGGATCATGCACATGGAGCCCCTACTGATGAGGATGAAGGAACAACTTGTTGAGGAGGAGCATGCTCTAGGGCCTGCACCAGGGGAAGAAGTGGTTGTGGGGATGATCAGAATCGATGAGGTTTGAGCATCCACCATGGAATCCTTAGACCTCCCAATCATCTATGTGGGCTACACCCTAGTATTCTGATAGAAGAGTCCTTGGAGTCCAATATATCAGTGCTCATCTTTTTTAAGTCCTCTATCAGCATAGAGTAATACTATTAATTTACAGATTAGGTTGATTGAAATGCTCTTTTTCTAAATATATTTGGTAATATCTTATTCTCTACTATAGGAAATGGACAGAGGATCTAGGTTCACTTTTCAAAAAGGGGTGATGGTCCAGGTGGAGCTGTCCATTCATTTTGACCAGGCCACAACCTCTTTTTGACTATCATTTATAGCTATGAGTGTCACCATTGGTAGGGCATAAATCGTGGAAGATAAAGACAACACCTTCGATGTGGGATCAATTTTGGATGACCAACCTCACAACAAGGTGCGTAGACTATATGATAGGATACCTGAGGAGGATCCTTCCACTAAATTCTTAGTTGTTTTTTCGAAGTATGATAATGAACATCCAGAAGAGCTAGATGAATCCAATCCATATACAGTCGAAGAAAATTGTATCATCCATCATAGGGAATGTAATTGAATCTAATTCTTGATAGACTATACCCTAGATTCGTATCTGGTATGATAGATGGAATCCCAACACCATTAGTTGTGCAACTTGTGTGATTGAAGGGAAAATTCTCGCAACCTTCATTAGAGATTATGTGACTATATTTCTGAAAATATGCAAGAGGGGAACAAACATATGGAAATTTATGGGCACCATGAAGAAGATAAAAACATTCAAAATCATCAGTAGGTCATCTAGGAGATCCAGTTCATAAAAGAACAAATTGACAAGAATTTTTCTTTCATTTTTTCTTAGTCGGAACTCGTCATTCAACTGAGGGGAAAACTAGTGCAGGTTCAAGAAAAAGAAAAGATAGAATTCATTTGAAGTTTTTGATCTATGATTCGAGTAGGACGGTGTACAAATTAGTGACAATAATATTCATCCAGTAGCTTATGATGAATAAACAGATCTCATGTGGCGGCGGAAGTCCTTGGAGGCCACACGTTGAAGGTTGGAAGAGGTTCAATTCTCAATTGATGATATGGATCCATGTGGTCAATGTTACTAGGAATCATGAGAGTCTCCTACATGTGGATTTCCCTGGATAATATAACATTTTTTGGGCCCACTATTGATACTTTATATGTATGCATGGACACATTCTTTTTCCTGATTTTATTACCACATGTAAATCATTCCTGGGAAACAACTAATGACCAGTCCCTCGGCTAATGTGGGTTGTTCCTAGTGGGAGAAAAATATAAAATCAACATACTTATTCACTTTGTATGAGAATTCTTTATAATCATAAAATTCATTGGGTATGCTATTGTTGATTGACCACCGAGAGTGCTCGGGCTTGAGATAGGTTATGGATAGAGAACAAGGCTCCTAGAATAGCAAAATATCTTTGCCAATATGTGTTTAATATATGAACAGGATAACACTAGGGGAGGTAAATTCATTTAAAAAAAAGCTACAAGTGGATTTTGAATCACAATACCCAATATCTGGAAAATAGATATAGTGGTATGGTGATACATGATAATTTTTTACCTTGTTCAAAACACAACATCTATACCATTATCCTGAAATGGGGGAAAATGAGTATCGACCACTGAACAAATTAAAAACATTGAAACTATCTTAATATGTCAGCTGAGGCCTTATGAGATATTTTCCTTGGATAGTAGGTGATCCAAATTGGCTTGAATCTAGGCCATTTGAGGGCTCCCTTCAGACATGTAAGAGAATGAGTATCTAAATAAGGGGAATTAAAATCATAGGAGTGGAGTTATAGAATGCTCAAACGGATTCAAACACGCTTGTAATTATAACAACATAGCTTATAACACATTGGTATGAGTGAATTGGTAGGAATAAATTTCGGAGCCATCTTCTAGGGGAGTATCATTTCAGTTTCCGGGCGATAGTAGAACATATGATAAATGTAGTAGACACCCAGCATCCGGAAAAGACCTATCAAGTGAGATATTATGAAATTTTCCAATTTTATGTCATTAAACTGAAAATGATAGGCACATATCTAAACACCATATAGTTATAATGATTCATGGTATAGTTTAGCATCATGTGATCCGGATTTGTTCCTCAGTTTAACATTATGTGACCGGGATGTTGCACAGAGATTAAGATCATACTTCCTGGACCCTAGTCAACAGTTTAAATTCATGTTTTATTGACTATAAGAATTTATATTCCTAGTATAGTTATATGGAATAGAGAGATATAAAAAAGGCTTGGGCATAATTAAAATATTTTTAAATCGATTGATGCTTGCATGAATGAGGAATGAGGGTCCCATATCACACTGCAAATCACGAAAGGGGGTTGGATGCAATTTATAGTCATTCACGGGCATAGGATTATATTTTAATGTTAGAGAGTTTCAGACCATATAGGTTCATGTGTGGCTCAACCATATTGATACACACTCTATAAGAACTCTGAATCCTATGTGATTGATTCTCGGTGTAGAAAACAAGGAATGATATATGGGGTATAACTGACATGTGGGAGCTCACATTAAGGGTGAAACCAAGGGTGGAATTCCAAAATCACAAATGATAATGGAAATAAAGTATTTCGTGACATTTACGATTGGGATGAAAGGGAGACTATTGAGTAGGGATAGACTATTGGTCATGTTTGAAATATAAGAACCAGAACCCTTGAGTCAAGAATGGGAAGAGAAAATGAAAGATCAACTAATGAACAAGTTTGAAACATAGGACACATTTTTTTCTACAAAATCTCTGTTAGGGACTAGGCCCAATATGAGATGGGATCCAATGATTTCTTGAGACCATCACTATTAGGGGGCCCATCTAGATTTGGAATCTGAGGGGAATCTAAACAATGAAATACTTCAAGTGGGAACGTTCATATCATGGAGTTAAATTCAAATTCTGGTGTTTCAAATAGTTTAATTTAATATTTCATGGACCTTGTAAAAAATTTTACTGAAATGTTACTTAGAAAATATACTCCCATTTTATGATCATGGAGTTCAGAGTGTAACTGAGACCAAAGGGCCAAAGGGTTGACAGACTTGTAGCTGGACCTATAGAGAAATTTTTCGAGCAACACTGTGAATCCCATGAGGATGGGAATAAAGACACACATGTTTCTAGAGATGCAATACCATTAAATTTCATGTGGTGAGGATGAAGATGAACTAATTCGAAATAATTGAATGTCATCTATGGACTCATGATTGAAGATCAAGGTGTCACTATTTATCATTCAAAAGTAAGAATCATGAGACATGTAGTTATTTAATACAATGTGGTAAGAGGACAACACAGGTGGTGAAAATCATCTCTAGTAATTAATCCACATAATCACATTGTTATCATGAGGCATATATAATGTTTTAGTGTAGAATCAAAAATTTACATCATATGTTGTCGATTGTTTCTCTTTGTTTAATTATGTAGTGTTTGGACCAGCAACTCTTAGTTTAAAGTCATATAGTTTGGAAAATAAGGAAATCACTATAAAAGGGTTTGTGTAATGAGGTGGAATAACAATTCTAGTGTGGATGAGGGAAAGGGAATCCCACACACAAAACTCTCATTCCTAAGGAGGAATGAATTTAATTAAAAGTCATGATCCTTGAATAAAATTTAGTTTATTTATTTTTTTGATGTGGCTGGATTAGGATGTAGAATCTAGGTTTCACTATGAATCATGTGTGGAAAATAATCAACCCATACATTGTTCTATAAATATGGAATGGTCTATGAATGATTCCAAGAACAATTTACTCTCCATAAAGAACATTATTTTGTTTTTTAGATTTTCATTGTACATCTAGGATGATGGTTGTTACGTAGTTTATTATCATGCAAATAGGACACCAGTTCCTTGCAGTTTATCATAATGTTATTAGGATGATAATGCTACATAGTTTAATGTGGTGAAACTCAAAATTTAAGGTCTGCAAATAGTTTAATGTCATAATTCTTGGACCTGGAAAGAGTCTAGTTTAAGGTCATATAGTTTAGACCATGAGAGAAGGGGATTCAAGAAGACGTGTGTAGTATTGTGTTAAAGAAAACCAGATGTGAATGGGGGCCAAGGAAGACCTAAATTCCATACCTGACACTTCCAAAAATGCATTTATATAATTTAATTTTCTGATGCTAAAACCGATGTCTCTTAGTTTAATAAAACACCTTGATATTTTTTTAATTAGTTTTTTGGAATTAATTTAATTATTTTGATATGTTTATTTTCATGTGACACTAGAAAAAATTATATATATATGAAAAAACTGTGTAAAACATTCCATTCACATTGAAAAAACTTGTATTCCTCTAAATGCAATTTTTTTTTGGCTTGCATTACATGTAACACAAAATTTCCATGCGCTACACGCAATACCGACTTGGCATAAATTACATGCAATACTGATAATCTACAAAACATCATTTTATTGTAATAATTATTTAAATGAGTAAGTTTTAACATACACATTAAAACATAGTAATATGAATATTAATATGTACTTTTAAATTATTTTTATAATGTTAAAACAAATTGATAATGAACATATTTATTTTTTGAAAAGTCTTTAAATGTTTAAAAACCTTATCTTCTTGATTGAACCGTTTTTCATGTCCTTCTGTGACCAAAAAAAAAATTAATAGCAGACACATATATAAATTTAATTTTATTAAATAAACTTCATTTTTTATTTTAGAATTCCAAAATCATCTTAGGGTGAATATTTGGGATTTTCTTGAGAAACATTATTTTTTGATAAATAGTGAAAAATACTGCATTTTAGTTAATTACTGCATTTTATTTAAATATTTTTTTATGTTAAAATATACTATGATTTTTTTAATGTTACCTTAGATAAATTATATATATTTTAATAACATTTAGGTCATTATAATCAATTTCACTTTGGGATTGAATGTAAAAACATCAAAATATTTGAACATTTTTCTACTTTAAAACCCCATTATTTCATCCTGTCTTTGGGATTAGCATTAATCTTCATTTTTCCTATGCTATGAATTGAATTTATAAAAATAGAAATACACACTTTTAATAATTGTAAAATTCAATTCCTAATTATATCATGCACTCTTTTGAAATGAAATTTTATTAAAATTGATTAAAATTGATTACAACGATTAGGGTCAAATTTAGTTTAGTTAGGGGCTGAACCTTAATATTAGGGGCCTAAATGACCTAGAACCCTATAAAAACCCATTTTCTGGCCATAATTTGGCCATAAACCTTGAATTTTTGATTTATTTTGGTTTGGTATGAATTTTTTATGTAATAACATGTGTACACCTAACTTGTTTTCAAAAATTACATGTGACTTCTTTTCCTCCCCTATAAAATGCCACCCATTCTCTTTCTTATTCACACCTATAAAACCTCTTAGGATTGGACAGTAACTTCCAAATGAAATTAATAACAACCCTTATTTACTTTTATTATCATATATTTTAAAATAAATAAATCCAGGGAATCCTTTTGAACAAACCAAAAGCTGTTATCTAATTCAAAGGTATCATATTCTCTCATACTCTTTTATTTTATTTTCCTTCTCAAACCATTCAATACATTTATTACATTATTGTATAACAACACAATTATTATAAAAATACTTGGATTTTTTCTTTTTTTTTTGTTTCTTTTCACACTTACACACACCTCCATCTAATGGATAAGGAACATATTGTTTACGTGTAAGGAAAACTACTTCCTCACTAAAAGATGATTGATCATTTTTTACATTACCACCTCTCATGGTGGAACTTATGATGGAAAATATTTTTATATGTGTTATATATTATATATATTAATTAATTAAGTGTCTTTATTATTTTTACAGCATTTTTTTACTTTTCTATTGGTGTAAATACGATAATTTGAATTGTGGAAATGTGAAGTTCTACCCTCTCAATGTGATGTGATTCATTTAAACATTACATGGAATGTATTAAGGATGTTTGTAGTGAAAATATTTGATATATATGATATAATATTTCTACAAGAATAATTATATATATATACTATATGTATTTTACTTCATTTATTTCAATACGATAATAAAAATAGAAACAACGTTCAATAGTACATATGGCTTACCATCTCTATGAGTAATATATTTCATTTCATACTTCTATATTCCATAGATAATCAAAAAAAATACTAAATATAAAATATATTAAAATAATTTTTTACATTATTGATTTATGATATTTGTATAAGGACCAAATATAAAACAAATTAAGACACATTCAAAAAACAAAGCGAATATTACCCAAACCGAAACCATAACATATAATTATTAACGAGCGAGTAATATAAGTTGTGAAAAAAACATATAAGGTAATACATATAATAATATGGTTCTACAAAAATTTATAATAAATTCTTATTTAGTAATGAGGTGGTTTGAACGAGTACGATTAGAGTCTAAACCCAAGGTAAGGGGATTTCATCTCACTTTTTATTTTTTTGAGATACATTCATTATTCACCATCCATTTATTTTTGTGTGGTTTATATACTACCCATGGATATAATTAATGACTATAATAGTTAATGTTTTGTGAATTTACATATCCATTCTATGAAATTTACTGCCAGGGGTTTAATTTTAAAATTTATCAAATCGGTATAATAGTTTTGTCTCAATTTTCTTTCTTTGAGACTCATGTTTTGTTATGTGCCTAAATTATTTTTGATATCATATACTTCTACATTACGTGATATATAATTAATCTATTTTTTTAATGATATTATATGATTCATATAATTTTATTTTCTTACAAAGAGTGTCTGATCCCAAGTAACCATGTGGTAAAAATATATTGAAACAATCTCATCGATTTTTCGATATTGTTAATGATTATGATTATTTAAGGAAATATTAGGATCCATATCTAATGAACAATCATGGACTATCTTATCCTCTTTTTATTCAAGATATTCTCATGTATTAGTACCATTATACCATTATTTACCACTTAAGATAATGTTTTTATGTAAAATAATACCACCTATCTTTCTTCGGTCTGAAGTCTATTGTGTTCAAAAAACATTTATTTTAAAAAAAAATTCAAAAAAATTTTTCCAAGTAAAATTGAATCCTATTTTCAAGTAAAAAGGATTTTAATAACATTTTATGGTTTTCAATGATTCATATATATGTTTTTAAAGATATTTTTCAAATAAATATGTTTTCAAAAAAATTTCATGATTTCTTTTCATGTTTCAAAGTTGTTTTCAATAAAAAAGGTGTTAATATTATTTGAATCTTAATTTATATGTTTTTAGAGAAAAAGGTATTTAAAACTTTTTAAATATTATTTTATATTTTTTTATAAAAAAAGGTTTTCAAAAGTTTTTCAATTTTCTTTTATATGTTTTCATGGAAAAAGGTTTTCAAAATGATTTATATTCCTATTTAAATGTTTTCTGGTTATTTTATTAGAAATTATTTTTCAAATGGTTTCATGTATTATTTTTTTTTGAAATAATAAAGGATATTTTTCTCAATAAACATTCTTGAAATATATTTTAAAATTATTTTTAATCTAATATGACATCTATCAATGTTACTCCAGACTTTTTAGAAAATTATATAAAGGCTACATTCATATCCTTTCTCTGAATGGGTTATTCTTGGTGTCATGGTCTATATGTAACCCATTTTTATTTATTGGATTATATGTTTCTAAAAACCATTTCTCTTTTGTGGGTTATATTTTTAGGAAATATATCTCTCTTTCCAAGGTTTTATGTTTATGAAACCTATTTCTATATCAATATTTATATGTTTTTAAAATCCATTTCTCTTTTATGGATTATATGTTTATGAAATCCTTTGCTATTTCAAGGGTTATTCTTTCAACGAAATGATTATAAAAATTTTATATTCTACCATATGTTGTAACATGACAACAGGTTTATGATGCCCATTTCATTTCATGGGTTATGATATAATTATTTATGATTTTGTGGCACATGTGTGTATGATTTAATTATGATATGGAAAAAAAACTCTATATCTCTCCAATAAATTGGTTAAATATTTATATCTCATGAGATAGACCAAGCTATAATGAGGAATGAACTAGGATCGGTATTATAGGGATGGAAAAAGAAATGAACTCAGTTCAGTATTATAGAGTATGAACAAGAAATGAATTTTCTTTAGTATTACAGGGATGGAATGGGAAATGGACTTAGATTAGTATTATAAGGATAGAATAAGTAATGAACTTGGTTTAGTAATACAGGGATGGAATGAGGTGTGAAACCAGTTCAGTAAAGGACTATGACTGCTAAGATTGACACGGTAGTAATTCCTTTTCTACTATGGAAATAATTATATATGCTTATGTGTTTTTCATAATTCCATGTTTTATTTCGATGTTATGATTTCACGTATTATGTTATTTATTTCATTAGGATTCATGTCTTATGGACTTCCACGCTTTATGCTATGATTCATGTTTATGATCCTTGATATACAGGGTATGATCTTCTATTTTCATGATCATTTTATCATACCCTTATGCTTATGATTATGCTTATATGTCTCCCTTGTATACCCTTATAGAGCATCTGAGATCAACCCATTCTTATGTTTACATTCCAAGAGTGATGAAGAATTATTTTTGGTAGAAGTAATAAAGGTGAAAAATTTATGGGATATGTTGAATATCATTCACAAGGATAGAAGAATTTGTTTCTGAGTTTCCAAAGACACTTAACTATTACGGTCCTCAGGCATATATTTTTATAATTTACTAAATATTCATCTAAAATGATGTGATATACATTTATGATAGGCCTTAGTTACTATAGTTGGTATCAAAATATTGGTTTAGTCAACCTTTGGAAACTATTATCATAACACTTTAGTGATATCCCTATATATATTTCTATGTATTTTTCAAGAGATGTATCTAAGGATATGTATAAGGATGAGTTAACATTTAAGAAAATATCCTAGACTCTTGGTGAAGGATAGAGTGAGTGGTTTCCTATAAATATATCTCCATCAGGATACTATAATTGTATCTGGATCTGAAACAAAATTACTTAGGGGTAACTACTCCGAAAAAATGTTCTGGTCCTAACTCAGGTTAATCTGGTACATGACAACAAGCCTTGCTACACACCTGGTTTGACAATCCTATGGGATTTGCTTTGTGAATTCACAAACTATTCACAAACCATAATAAATTATTTAAATATAATTTTTCTATGCATCTCCATGGATGAACCTAGGGTTTCATAAATTAAGGAAGGTTCCATGATTTAAACATTCTATAAGTAATTATTTCCATGACTATGTGGTTTACTTATATGATAAGTAATTATCACACAATGATTATATTTTTAGTCAATGGTGAGAACTGAATGGAATTGGATTAACGTTGACTGTGATTGATTATTTTCTAATGACCAATCATGTTGGATGATCACTAAAGTGAATTATGTTGTGATTGTATGTACTCAATTTTCACAGAACATGATTAACAATATTTAGCTTAACCAACTCTCAGACTCACCAAGGAAGAGAATATAGGAGTTCACTAAGAGTTTGGGTAATGGAGACCATAGAGGAAAGATGATTTTGTTTCCTTTGTGTCAATAATTTGTAAATAATCACTTATGTCATATTTTTAAAGTAATAAGAAGTTGTTTGGACTTGGGAAATGAATGATACCAATACAGTTACTACATTAAAAAAGTGAAGAGTGTGATTAATGGAATTGATGGGAATGTTGGACTCCCAATGTTATTATCAATTGACAACTTATTTAAATTTGGAAATTATGGGAATTATGAAAATTGATATCATATGTGGATGTCTCATGATGAGAATCATTAAGGTGGTATAAGTAATGGTTTTTATACTGAATATGATGTGACTACAAATGACATGTGAATGGTATGTGATGTTTTTACAATATTTTTTACATTAAACATTAAAATCATGATTACATTAGGATTCGGAATCCTTAAAACATGATTCATATTTCATATTCTAGGAAAGAGGTGACATGGAATATGTTGACGAATCTTCAGTAATGGTTTAGTAATAATATTGGATTGATGAAGTATTTATGTTTTTGAATTCATAGATTATGTTATATGAATAAAAAAATTTATATATGTATATTCAATAAAAATATCCCTTCAGGATTGTGGTACTTTTTATTGGTGATAAAGATGTAGAAAATACATTCATGGAAAATGTGATATTTTGAATGAGGGAAGGTAACCCTTAATTAATTATTGAAATTGAGATAATAATATTAGGTTAATGATATGTTAGATATGAATAACTAGATTAGATGGTATGGATTACACTAGGACTGATTTTTGACAAAATGGACTATGTCATCATGGATGAAGTTTGCAACTTCCTAGATTTAATGCATATATCATCTAATCATTGGAATATTGAAGCATTCATGTTTTCTAAATGGATTTATGGTGATAAAGATTATTAACATGTTTCTAGGAAATTTATGAAGAGTTTATTCACAAGTTTGGAATGTGAAAACCAAGAGGTACTTTGTTATATATGGGGAATCAAAGTTAAGTTGATTCCATGAATTTCATTCCAAATATTTTAATTTTAATATTTCATAAGGGTTATAAGGCTATCAATTTATGGAAATCGTATGGTAATTTTCAAATGAAGTTGGTAAGATTAAAGTGTTATCTCTCTATCAAAGGGTTTGTGCATATAGATTGTATATTCAAACTACCTTGTGTTGATGGTAACTAATTATAATGGGGTTGAATATCATGGGTATCATGATCTATTAGTACATCAATAATGAAAAAGTATCCTTCCTTTTTGGAGAAAGATGTGAAATAGATAAAGAATCAAAAAAGGGTGAGGTTGTCCCAAAATCGTGAAACTATATATTTTCATTAAATTTATTTAACATTAGGAAAAATGACTTTATAAAAAAAAATGTTATCCTACTAACCCCATTTCTGTAGAATCAAATGGTCCCGTAGTTCATAATAGATTTATGAATTTATTATTGGTAACTTTATCATAACCTTTTTCTCTATCACTATCCATTAAAACTTGATAGTTATACTTTTATTCCATGTACACGTTTTCACTTCCCCCATATGTTCCCCTATGTGGAAATGTATTCATTTGTTACTTTGGGTAACCATTATGGTTCTGACATTACCCTTTTAACGAATTTTTTAATATTCATTTTGACGATGAAAGTTTTATTGAATAAAATTTTCAAGTTTGAAGACATTTATAACCCAAAAGAATTTAAAGGGAGAAATTCATTTTAAGCATGGTATAATGTAACACCCTGAGATGTTGTGTGTTATTTTTTTCAAATGAATTTTATCTTTTTGATATTTTTTATTTCATATAACACTGCAAATAGTTATATATATATATATATATATATATTTTAAAACACTAATTCAATATTTCCTTTCACACAACACCAACTTGGATTAAGCTAAATACAACACTGAATTTCCTTGGGCAATATGTAACACAAACTGGCATGGACTACATGCAACACCGACTTGACATATGTTACATGCAATACAATGTTTCTAAGAAACATCATTTTATTGTTATAACTATTTAAAAAGGTTAGTTTTAACCTATACATTAAAACATATTAATATTAACAGTAATAAATGACTTTTAAATATTATTTTTATGGGAAAACATATAGATAATGGAGATATAATTATATTGTAAAGTCTTTAAATATTTTAAAACACTATTTTCTCAAATGAATTACTTTTTATGTCCTTTTGTGAATAAATAATAATAATAATTTTTGACATGTTGAAATTTATTTTGAAAAAAAAATATTTTTTATTTCCAAAATTAGTTTTTATTTAACTTATGTTATTTTTCTAAGAAACTTCATTTATTGATGAATACCAAAAAATACTGCATTTTAGTTAATAACTGCATTTTAGTTGAAATAATAATTAATGTAAAGTTATAATGAAAATTTTTTTAAGGTAAAATTAGATAAATTATACATGTATTAATATAATTTAGTTCATTATAATCAATTTCACATTGTCATTGAATTTAAAAAACATGAAAAACGTTTGAACATTTGTCTACATTAAAAACTCATTATCTCGTCCCGTCTGTGGGATTAGAATTAATCCTATTTTTTATACATCAATTAATTGAATATTTAAAAAATGAAATAAACCATTGTAATTTTCATAATATTTATAGTGTAATTAGAACGTGTTATTTTTTACAAAAAAAAAAGTAAAAGTAATTAAAATTAATCACTAAGATTATTTTCAAATTCAAATAAATTAGGTACTGAAACTCAATCTTATGGGGCCAAATGAACTATCCTCCTGTACAAAACCATTTTTATGTAGATATTTCTGAAATAATCATAAATTATTTATTCTTTTACGACTTTATTTGGGTAAGAATTTGTGTACACATAACTTGTTGTCAAAAATTCCAAGTGAGTCTTTTTCATTGTATTTAAAAGGAAACCACCTCTCCCTCTTATTCACACCTCTAAAACAAATAATTTTAAGATAAGATATATCCAATAAAATTCTAAACATACCTACCTTCCTCGTATAATAATATCATTTGTAACAAAATAAATCCAACGAACTCTTTTTGCAGAAACTGATAAAAGTAAACCGATTATGAGGTATCTTATTCTCTCAAGCTCCATTCTTTTATTTTCCTTTCAACCCCTAAACTCTCATTATTAAATTATTTTATAAATATTCTAGAATATTCAATATACAAGTATTAGGTTTTGAAATGTTTACAATCTATACTTACACACACACCTTCATTTATTGGATAACGAACATATTGTTAACATGTACAATGAACTACATCTACACTAAATGATGATTGTTCATTTTTCATTTAGCTCCTCTCATGGTGGAAATTATGATGGGAAATATTTATAGGTATGTTATATATTATATTAATTATTTATTTAGGGTTATTTATAATTTTTACAGCACATATATTTCTTCTTTCAATTTTGTATAAATACGATAATTTCATTTGAAGAAGTGTGGACTACCGCCTCCTCAAAGAGATGTGATTTATTCACACACTATAAGGAATGTATTAAGAATGGGTGTAGTAAAATTATATAACATATATTATATAATAATAATTATTTAATTACTATTTATATACATATATATAAATATAATTCTTCTACTTTAATTCATTCAATACGATAATAAAAATGAAAACAACGTTCATGTATACATACGGCTTACCGTCTCCATGAATGGTGTATTTCATTTTGAACTTATATGTTATATGAATTATTATAAAAAATAAACTGAATATAAATGATATTTATATAATGGGTTACATTCTAGAATCATGATATATTTATAGGACCAAAGATATAAAAAATTTAGACACATGAAAAAATCAAAGCGAATATTAGCCGAAGTAAAACCTTAACATATGTTTGTTAGAAAAAGGGAAATATAAAGTCATGGTAAAACCACATATGGTATTATATTTAATAATATGGTCATTTATTGATTTATAAAAAATATATACTTTATATATCTTTGTTTTGAATGGGTACGATGATAGTCAAGACACAAGGATAGAGGATTTCAACTCACTTTTTATTTCCGTGAGATACATGCTTTATTAAAAACCCATTACTTTTGTGTGGTGTGTATACTAACCATAGAGGTAATTAATTATTTTTATAGTAAAATTTATATCTATTTACATATCCATTATTTTACCTTTATTTCATGGGGTTTATGTTACAATAGTTATCAAATCGATAAAATAGTTTTGTCTCAATTTTCTTTCTTTGAGATGCATGTTTTTCATGCGCCTAAATTTATTTTATGGAATATATACTTCAACTTTACATGAAATATCATGAATATATTTATTTTCATGATATTATAAGATTAATTTAATACCCTTGTATTACATGTATATTATGATACCATGTAACCAAGTAGTAAGTATTTATTGAAACAATCTCATCACTTTTTAGATATTATTAATGATTATGATTCTCTGTTCAAATATTATGATCCATTTATCATGAAAACTCATTAATTTTCTTCTCCTTTGGTTATTGAAGATATCCTCATGTATTTGTACCATTTTTCTACAATTTGTAACTTTATATATTGTTTTTAAGTAAAATATGATTGTCTCTATATTCAGTTACATGTATATTATATTAAAAAACCATGTTTTAAAAAAAAATCAACATATATTTGAAAAAAAAATTAAGGAAAGAGATTTTAAAAAAGACTTATGATTTTCAATGATTTATTTATAATTTTTTAAATCAATTTTCAAAAAGATATTCAAATTTTTCTCAAGATTTCATTATATGTTCTCTAATTTATTTTCAAAGAAATGGTTTTAAAAATGTTTTCATGATTCTTTATAGGCTTAAAAAGTGTTTTCAATGAAAAAGGATTTTAAAATTTTTGATTCTTATTTTATATGTTTTCAAAGAAATAGTTTTTCCAAATGTTTTAAATATTTTTTTATAAGTTTACACGAAAATTATTGTTCAAAATATTTTCAACATGATTTTATATGATTTCAAGGAAATGTTTTTCAAAATTATTTCAAGTATTATTTATAAGTTTTCAATTAATTTTATAAGAAAATTATATTTCAAAATTTTTATGAATTAAAAATATTTTTTAGAATAACAATGTATATTTTCCTCAAGAAACATTTTTGAAAGATATTTCAAAATTATATTCCATCTAAGATGATATTTGTCAATTTTACTCAAGCCTTTACAGGAAATGATCTAATGTTTCCATACATATCCATTCTATGAATGGGTTACACTTGTTGCCATGGTCTGTATGAAACCCATTCCACTTTCATGGGTTTTAGGTTTTAAAACTTTTTTCTCATTCATGGGTAATATATTTAAGAAATATATTTCTCTATCATAGGTTATATGTTTATGAAATCCATTTATATTTCATGGGTTGTATTTTTTTGAAATCTACTTCTCTTTCATTGTTTATTTGTTCAAGAAATTCATTTCCCTTTCATGGGGTATGCTTTTGATGAAATGATTATGAAACCTATATCTTCTTCCACATGTTATGATATGATTACATGTTTATGATACCAATTTAATTTCATGGTTTATGATATGATTCTTTATGATATTGTGGAACAAGTATGTATGAATTATTAATGAGAATGGTGGGACCTATACCTCCCTCAAACGCATTGGGTAAAGATTTATATCTCATGATATAGACATGGATGGAATAAGAAATGAACATGGTTTCGGTTTAATAGGGCTATAATGGGAAATGAACTCTGTTCAGTAATATAGGGCTAGAATGGGAAATGAACATAGTTTAGTATTACTGGTCCAGAATAGGAAATTAACTCGATTCAATATCATAGGGAATGAATGAGGAATGATCTCGGTTCGGTAATACATGGCTAGAACGACGTGTGAACCCAGTTCAGTAAAGGACTTTGTCCAATCAGATTGTCTCAATAGTGATTCCTTTAATACTATAGAAATCATTATATATACTTATGTGTTTTCCAATATTCCATGTTTTAATCCTATGTTATGTTTTCATGGATTATTTTTCTTTTTTCTATATGTTTCATGTCTTTTGAACTGCTATGTTTTATTCTATGATTCATGTTTATGATCCTTGATATGTACGGTGTGAACTTTTCCTTTCATGATCATCTTCTCCTACCCTTATGCTCATGATTATTCACACATGTCTCCCTTTTTAACCCTTAGTGAGCATATGAGATAACCCATTAATTATGTTTCCTTTCACCAAATAATGAATAAATGTTTTAGGTAGTATTATTAAAGGCGGTGAACGTTATGTGATATGTTGAAGATCCTTCACCAGGATAGATGATTTTGCTTGAATTTTTTCAATGACACTAAACTATTATGGTCCTCAGGTATGTATATTTTTTATAATGTACTAAATATTCATCTAAAATAATGTAATATCCTTGTATGTTAATTCTCAGTTTCTATATTTATGGTCAAATAGTTTCAACCTATGGATGGAGAGTACACAAAACGGGTATATGTGGTGTGTTAGAGAAATAAATCTGACATGAATAATGTCCTATGAGTCCTGATGATGCACTAAAATTTCAGATGGATTATTTTGATATTGGACATGTAGACTTTATTATGGCATGGATGGGAGGGATACCAGATGTTAATAGGGACAAAGGAGGCATTTATGCAATAAATGGGATCATATGGCAGAAAAAAAAAAGATGATTTTGCAGCATGGAACAAAGGAAATGTGTCTAGGTGTCACTGCATGTCCCATAAGGATGGAAACCAACCCACACATAGATCTTGATAACATCACGGTATATGACTAGTGTGGATTTTGTTGTCCTCCCAGGTGAGAACAACATGGTGCTATGTAATTTTTCTTCATACATCCAAGATGATAATTATTATATAGTTTAAAATCATGAAAATATGATTTATATGCTATTAATTTTATCTTCATGTGACTAGGATGATTTTCCCATTATTTAATTTCCTTTGATCGGACTAGTCCATGCAGTTAACATCGAGTAGTAAGAACGTTGGTTGTTATGCGGGTTATCATCATGAAAATAGGATGATAATTGTAACATAGTTTATCATCATGAAACTAGGATGTTTGGGGATATGTGTTTTGAGAGGAATAAGTATGAAGCGGTAGCTATAACCCGACATGAATAGGGATAAAGAGGCTTATTCAATGCTATACACTTCTAAAGAAGGCATGTGAAAAGTTTGATGTCATGATTCTTGGACATGAACTTCTAATTTTTAGTCATAGATCATGGACCATGTGCCTAGTTTAATGATGTGTTCTAGGGATATAAAACTTATTACATTAATTAATTCATGAAGAATTGGAATTATTTATACGATTTTCATGCTCCCCATCCATGGTGACCCAAGATTACACACTATTTCAGTAGTCATTTTGATTGATGTATTGTCCCCCCAACATGGGTTTCTTCATTGGTGGCTTCCTACCTAATATAAATGGTGTTCAGAGAGCCAACATTGTATCACCTTTGAGTACTGAGTGGAGGTGAACCCTCTTGATTAACACTCTGGCTATTTTATTTTGGCGCCTTTCTAGATTATTCAAGTCATGGAACCTATTTTCATCGAGTGCTTCCAGCTTAGCTATATAGACTTCTACCATTCAATTTTTCATCTACCACTTAGAAAAATCAGTTCAGAGTGATGTAAATTAGATCTCAAAGGAATGACAACCTCTACTCTATAGACCAAGGAATTTTGAGTCACTTGGGTTGAATTTTGAGTCATCATCTAATAATATTAGAGAGCAGTGGGAAGGTTTTCCATCTGATTTTTCATGTTTTGACCCACTATCTTATGTAGGTTGTTTTAGAGGGTTTTACTAAATCCCTTTATCTACCCTTTTTCATGGGCATAGTAGTGGGAAGTATATTTGTATTGTATGTTTTACTTAGCATACAAATTCATTAGCTTGGTTTCTTAGAATTTGGGGCCATTTTCAATGAGAATAGTGTTAGGGAGTCTGAACCAATGGATGATATTGGGCATCACGAATTAAACAATTGATCAGGCCATAATTTCCTTGTGAGGAATCACTTATTACTAAATAGAAAATAAAATATTCGTGGTTATAATGATCCTACATTAGAGAGATGATGCTAGTGGATATGGCCCAATGACATTGAGTCCCCAGATAGAAAATGACCCAGAAGATATTTTATTATGGAGGGGCTCCAGTGGTTGATGAAAAAAATTAACAAGGATCTTACATGTAAGGAACCTCTTGGAGAACTTGATATAGTCAAATACCATGACAGTCTAGAAGTATCCCAACATTCGAATCTAGTGGGAGAGTATCATCACTTACAGATGACAACCATAGGACCTAGCATATAATTCCAGCAAGACCAAAGTAATATCATCTCGTGGAATGTAGTTGATGATAAATAAATCAAACACATTTATTTAGAGAGTATTCTCAAGTCTGGGCCCACTCTAGAGGGTGAAATGCACTACAGAATGTTATATTTTCACACATTCATCTCTATCTGGTGGTATATTGTCATGATAGAGATACTCAATGAAAGGAGTTGTCAAATCAGATAATTATTCTACTACAGAGGGATCTAGAGGTCCGTGTGTCAATTTACTGGTAGTCATGTGGTTTACCATATGACTGACATAATCATCAGGAAGGATGGGAGTTGTAACCCTTCATTGCACCTCATGAAAGAACAGATCATCCAATTCAGGCTCTTAACAAGATACGACTAAGATGGTCAGGGCATCGACTTGACCTTTATTTGATTGGGGATCATGGGTCACCTCTAGCTAATAAGGTAACTAGGCCATAAATTGGAAATTGATTTCTATAAATGAAATTAGCATTGGATCCTTGATGGTGTAATTTCCATTGATTTCCTTGATTACCAACTCAAAGTCTCCCTTCTCCTGAAAGATAGAAAAATCAATATTGAGGGAAAACTCAAGATCAGTTATGAGAGAAAAATACTCTTCCTTATTGTTGGTGAATCCTTATGAAATAAGGTATGAGTATGGAAGGAATTATTGTACTAGGGTGATGAATATGATCCATATGCCTATAGTATTGATCATGGGATTATTGAGCCTGCAATAAGCTAGATTCGGGGAGGCACCATCAAAATGAATTTTCTAGTATTCCATAGCCTTTTCCACTGAGATGATTGAATCATATAGGAAATAAACATCCAGAGGAGGTTCTTTAGTGTCCAGATGAGAAGCTGAAAAGTCTATTTGTTCTTGACCCATGATAGCCTTCTGTGGGATGAACCTAATAATGAACCACTCCAGGATCACTTCCGAGATTTCTAGTAATCTCTTCATCATCATTAGATTTAGAATACACTTAATTATAACGACAAGAGACAACAACTATATCTTGTGATGTTGTAAATAATTTCCTAACTTATAGACTACAAAAAACACTCCAGGCAGCTCTTATCAACATGAGAGTATATGGAATCTGTGTCGTGGAGCATGTGACTGACATAGTATAAACTATTATTTGTACTTTGGTTGTTCTTGTGATCAATAATTGCACCATGAGATTGTTCTCGGGGGTTATTTAGGGGAATAGATGCATCTCTGAGATGAGTGGAATGAGAATCAAAGGATGTAGCCGATACTTCTTGATCTTCTCAAATTCTGTCTATCACTGTTCATTTCATTGGTAGACGATGCGTTCATTCATAATCCTAGAAAAGGTATTAAACATTCCATCTATATTTTTAATCAATCATCATATATTGGCTATGTTTTTAGAAGGCATCAGTGCTCTTAGTGGTTACTTGGAGGAAGAATCTCGCTAATTGACTAGATCATATCTGGGTCAATTTTGATGCCTCTTTATCTGACGACAAAGTTAAAAAATTTCAAAGAGGTAACCCCAATGGAAAACTTTAGGGGGTATATATTCATATTCTAGGAATAGATTAATCCAAGAAACATCTCGAGATCAGTGAGATGGTCCTAAAACTGGTGTGATTTGATAACCAAATTTTTCACATGGAATTCCACTAGTGTCCCTTGGATCGGGTTGAATATACAATGAAAGGATCACTAATATGTGGCTCATGTATTCTTCAGTCTGAAGGGAATTAATTGATAATAGAAGGTCCCTTGTGGTACTCTAAAGGTTGTGGAATCCTCATCTTTAGGGGCCATCTGGATCTAATTTATCCAAATTATTCTTCAATAAAAGAGAGATCAAATACCCTAGCTATGAAATTGATCAAAAATTTCATCACTGAAAGGGGAAAATCATTCTTCAACCAATAATAGTTGAAGTACCATAGTTGATAAAGACTCTGGTCAGTCTATTCTACTTCCTTATTAGTATGGTGTTGGCTAGCCACTTGGGGTATTGAACTTCCTTGATGAAGATAGATTTAATGAGCTTATCAACTTCTCCCTCAACCATGGCACCTTGAGAAGGGATTATTTTACAGGGAGACATATTTATCCCATGATAATTCACAAGGAGACCAAGATGGTAGATGGTGGATGGTGGCCTATGGGTTCTGTCCTAGTATCTTTTCATAACCCCAATAAAATACATCTCTATAATGCTTTATGAAATCCACATAATGTTGGTGTTCATCTTGAGACATGGATTCACTGATCAGTGTTGGCCTTGGGTATAACTTGATATTAAGGTTCACCAAAACCAACTCATTGATGTTATTGAAGACACCCTCTTAAAATTTAGGAGTAGCATCTTCCAAATCTTCTTCATTGTCTGAGGTTGGTGAATCGATGGGAGGAGATAGTTAACCTCGGCTTACTGATTCTAGGGGAATGTTGGTGCCTACTTGTGAAGATGTGGACTCTTCCATAAGAGACTCATGTTCGACTAAAAACATGACTAAAAAAGATCTAATTCCAATTACATTAGGCCTTCAACCTGGGATAGTTAGTTCTTGATGTCAATGTAATGGTAGAAGGTCATCATGTATTAGTCCAACCCAATTCATAGAAATAAGCATGTGTGATGTATCGTTATATCTAGTGGAAAACATCTATATAAAATATAGGATTAGGGGTTTTTTGTATCACTCGAGCCTGAAATTTTTAAGAGTATGAGGTAATATTATGATGTTCTTTGTTCCAACTTACATAGCACCCATTCCTCCTGAAGATGAAAAATCAATTTCCCAAATTTGGCTTCATAGTGTCCAACTCGTAAATTTGGAGGATGAATGCATTGTGTAAATCTATCCATGGGTTGGATACAATAGTTGTGTGCTCAAACTCATTGGTATAAACCTTCTTGTCGTTGATCTAATAATAGAAATAATCTATATAGCAGGCTTCATAGGATTTATCAGAAGACACATCACCTTGGAGCATGCCTACTCAACCATTAAAGGAGTACATGAGGCATTGGTGATATGTGGAGGGAACTATTGTATGTAGATAAAGACATGGATTTCCCATCAAAACGTTGTTGGGTTTATCTTGTGATACACCCATGAACTCTATGTTTTCTACCAAACCACCAAACTAAGTCTTCAAATTGATTCCTCCACATGGTCTCTGTTCAGTTTGTTTAGAAAACTAAATCTTCAGGATAGAGGGGCTTATATATTTTTCATTCAATCTACAATTTCTGAGAATTCGGTTCAGGATGAGATTGATACCGAAACCTCTGATGACCATATAATGACAAACCTCGATTCTATTGAGTTGGCTAGTGATTTACAGTGGGTGAATTTTCTCATACAAGAGGGATCCCTCATCTTCCCTGAAAAATGAGATGATGTCTTGGAATTATGATCATTTAACCACCTTAGCAAAGACGATTTATGTGGCTGAAACCTCTATTTCAAACTAAATGGGGATTTTCAAGGCTTATTTGAGGGACTCATTCATCAATTTTGAACGGATGATGGCATTGAGGATCTATATATTCACTGGAATTATAGCAAGGTTCCTCAACATGTCATACTTTCATACGAACAACACATTTCTACCCACTAGGTTTTGGTATTTGGAAGGAGGAATGATGGGAACTACTTTTTTAACCGCAAGATTTCGGGCCAATGATATCATAATATTGCTTCTCTTTATAAAACATGCTAAGAAACACTATTGTATGACTCTCAACTAGTTATGGCCTTTTTTTAGCTGGATGTGGTTGAT
Organism: Viscum album; assembly: GCA_963277665.1. NCBI lineage: Eukaryota > Viridiplantae > Streptophyta > Magnoliopsida > Santalales > Viscaceae > Viscum > Viscum album. The sequence goes on from OY728140.1 coordinate 2,122,797,301, forward strand.
CACAGTGTGGCTGCTCTCCCCCATCAAGTATCATGGTCAGCTATCATATTTATTCTAACAAAATGGTATTGAAGTACTATGCCTATTGAGATCAATGAAAAGACCAATTTTTTGGTCTTAGTAGAATAAATGATTTGTCTTGGAGCTCTAGCCTAAGCATTTTGATAGTTTGTATGTCCTTAACTCCTTCTTCGACCATACTAACTATAGACACTATGAGGGATATCCTAATATTCATCTTTGTTAGGATATATATAGGGATATACTTGGTCGATGGTATTCATAAAGGCATGCTCCTAACCATCGTTGCATTGTTCTTCCAAAACAGTATAGAATCTTGGGTAAATACTCATATTTTATGGTATAAAATCATAGAGAGTGTTGGAAGGATTTGACGTCGGTGGGTGAATTTTCTTTACATTATTCCATCTGAATATTCTCTTTTGAGTTTTTGAATGATATGATGTGGATGCAGAAGCATAAACTAGAGATGGTGTGGGGACTTCAACAGATTCAGTTCATCTCAGGTGGGTGTATATGACACCCTAGGCAGGAGAAACTACCCTATGGGCTAACCAATCTTCATACATCCAAGTCCTGTAGATAAAAAATATTTTCATTCACCCTATATTTCACCACCAAGCTCTACGGAGACAAATTCCACATTTTTTGGTATATTTACCAACATAACCACACCATTTTCCACCTGGTCTTGAATCCAATCATTGAACAGATATCATTGTTTAATGGTTTGTCCAAGAATCAAATGGTAGGGCCAGTGGTCATGGAGATTAGTGAGATTAGCCTCATGGGGCTTCCTATATTCTGGAAATTTTAGAAAACCATTCTTAATGGCACTATAGAAATAATTAGGAACATATGTGTCTCTGAAAGAGTATGTCCAGTTCCTCTTATCTAGGAAGGAATCTCTGGAATCATGACCCTTATGAGGAGATAGATCATGATGAGGGGTTTGAGCCACATTTTCTCATCTAGGTATCTGCACCTTATGATGATCTGCCTTTCAGTTTAGTACTGGGTGAGGATAATATTGATGGGGTTGTTGTACCTGTTGAGGCTTTTCTTGGGGAGGATCCTCCGGTAAAAACATCAATGGATCTTGGGCCACCAACTATACCAAAACGGTCTTCTATGCCTTGGAGGATATTCTTGAAGGAGATAGAATAAATAGTGGATGTTCTTTATTGGTTTTATGTGAGGATTCCTACTGGAATTGGGATTTAACAAAGATATCTAGAAATCCACATAGTATGTTATGAGTGTTGTGGGAGGGGAACATCTCAATCTTGATGTTCCTCACCCAAATTTTAGTTACTTATCTTCAGTCTATGTCATATATAATGAATACTTGAGTCCTTTCCATCGAGTGAAAATGTGTGTGATGTACTCATCTAATGTTTTCATGAACTTGGAGAGGTTAAGAATAATGTAATTACAGGTGGTAGAATTGAATAGGTAATGAAACTTCTAGTGAAGTTCTTATCAACCATTAATAGACCCAATGGGTAACTGGTTATGCCAAAAGAACATGGGCTCTACTAATATTTAAAAAAACGAAGATCTTTATGGATTCCTACTAATCTAGGGTTCCCAAAATGGGTCAGCACTGTGATAGGAAGTGGTCCAGATGTTGTACCGCATCTCCCATCCCATTGAAGGAGTTGAATATATGATTCCTGAATTCTAGGGGTGACCGTATATTGTCCACCAATGCCCGATACAAATTTCCATCAGATGGGAATCCCACCTATTGAGTCTCAAGGGATTCAAGGTGAGCAGTGGGATCAGCTATCTGATCATCCTGGTAGGGGTTCCAGAATTAAGGGGGGTCCGTAACCATAAGTGTATTGACAGGATCATAAACCCTATATGTAGGCTCAGCATCTCACAAAGTGACTTGTGGAGCATCTTTTTCTAGATCCTGAGGGTGATTATCATGGGGCATGCACATATTCAGTGACATATACCATGGTTGTCTTCTTTAAAATCTTGTTTTTACCCTATAAGGATGTGAAGGATCACCAAGATCATTTGGGTTCATGTGACTGAGATGGATTTGTGGCTACCTCAGGGGAGGAGGAATATGATCATGTTGATGGACTCCATAATCCAGGTTCCACTTAGTAAAGTGAACATGGCTGATCCTATTTTGATCTATGATCTGTTGATGTATTTTGGCCAATACAGGATCATCCTCCATCCATTGTTCCAAATCAGGTTGATCGAAGGTCTTAAAAGTCCCAATGTCATCCTTACCCTTGATGGTATTTTGACTAGGTGGTAACGATGTAGAGGGTTCCTCAAGACCAAGTGCCTACCTTTGTAGGTGAGTACATACATTGGAAGGGTCCACCTAATACTGCATTACCCTAGGTAGTGTAACAACAAAAAAGCATGCCTTTAATAGCACAGGTATTTATCAACGTTGTAGAAAAGCATTGATAAATGGTATATTTATCATCGCTAAATAAAGTGAAAAAATATTTAACCTTTTATCAGCACGTCTCTCTTAGCACTGTTAAAGTAAAACTTTATCAAAACTTTATTTTTAGAACTAATAATGGTGTTCCTTATCAGACCATTATTTTTATCACTCATAAATGGTATCCTTTATCATCACATTAATTATAGCACTGATAATTGGTATCCTTTTTCAATGTTCTAATTTTAGCGATGATAAATGCATACTTTATCTGCACTTTATTTTGAGTGCTGATTATTATTTATATAAATAAAAAATTTAAATAAATAAATAATAAAAATATGTTTAATTAATAAAAATTACAAATTTTATTAATTAAATAATTATTGATAAAAAAGAATAGATTGGTTATACATTATTATTTATAAAACATTTTATTATTAGATAATTATGATTATCAATGATATTAAATTGTATATATTAAATATATAGATATATATTAATGTATATAAATAAGATTAATATATTATAAAATATTTAGGCACTTTACATTAAATAGTCATACGTTTATTTAATAATGGTTTATAATTAAAAATTAATATGAATTAAAAAATTGACTATAATTGCAAAGTACTTGACATATATTTAAATGTCATTTGATTTTTCAATTTAACATAGATCAAATGTGTGTTATATTGATTTTATATAAGCATAATGGATGCATTTTTATATACAATGTATAGACACCAAACATATCCATTTTTTCAATATTGTTAAAGTGTAAATATTCTTAATTTATTCAATTTATCTAAATTTTAATATAGATGCATGCACATAAAAGAAGATGTTCATTAATAATGTTAAAATTATATTTGTAAAAAATATTTATAAGTAAATATTTTTAAATAAATATATTTATAAATTTACATTTACTATATTAATACAATTGTATATTTATAATTATAAATAAATAATATTTTTTAAAAAGTATTTATATAATTATATATATATATAATTATTAAATTTATAATAAAATTACTTAAATAATGAATATATTTAATATTTTTATATTTTTATATATTTATTAAATATGTGTATGTATCATTATATAATTATAATTATATCAATACATATAATGATATAAAAAATATTTTCTAAAACTATTTCTATAATTACAAATAAATAATTATAAAATATAATGAAATATATATCTAAAAAGTAATATATTTACTATATTTATATTTATATATATTTATTATTTATATATAAATATTTACAATGTTTTATTTATAATTAAAATTATAAATATTTTATCAGCACTTATGTAATAAGCGATGATAAAATCATCTTTATCAGAACATTATTCGCAGGGATAAATATAATGATTTATCAGTGCTAACCAACTCACTAATAAAATTAACATTTATTACCACTAAGGTTTTAGCGCTAATAAATATTTATTTTATTAGTGTGTTTTAAGCACTGATAAATACCTACATTTATCAGTGCACAGAAATCACTCATAAAGTGTCATTTTATCAGCACATAAGTAATAATCACTAATAAACTTGATATTTATCATCCCTTATTTGTAAGAATTGATAAAAGTATCCAAATATATTTTAAATTCACTAATCATTTGCAAACACATCACGGTATCATGATATTTCTGCAGAATCCACCAACTGTCGACGCTCCTCCTTGGTGAATCGATTCCCGAATCACACCATTTGATTGTTATCAGTGCTCAAGTTGCATGAAAATATCATCTGACATCTAGTTTTTGATTGCGCTTGTGATGTAAATGTGGTTTTTCTTCACTTTATAGAAAATTATCTTCCCGAGGTTGGTGGTTTCATGACCTGACAATTTTAGATAATTTAATTTTCTCGCTTGGTTAATTTTTTCATGCTCTGTGGTTTATTTTGTGGTATAAACATGTTTTGGAAATCATTTCACATGTATTTGAGTTCAAAATACATTTTCTAAAGAGAAATTGTTATGTTTCTATATATTCCTTATTGTGAAAAATCATTGTAAGTGTTCAATTAATTGTTTGAGTAGTGAAAATGTGTTTCTTTTTATGTTTAAGGTGCGTGTGTGTTGAAAATTTATTTTTGATGGGAAATGATTATTCAGAGTAGGTTATACTTGTTCTGTGCTTTTGAGTATGAGTTGTGAAGTGTTTAAGTAATGAATAACTATTTTTAGAAATAAAATTTGGGATGTGGAAATGGTTTATTAAATGGTCAGAGTGATTCAAAATGTGATTTCAAAGGGTTTGGCATGCTTTGTAATAGGTTTGGGTTTTGTAATAGAAAATGTCAACGTTGCACATGTGTGTTTAGGTGTGGTGTTCCGTGGAAGGTTTTTATGGGATATTTGAAAGGCAAAAATCATGTTTTTGAAGGTCTATAAATGTGGATAGGTTTGGAAGTATGTTCATAATGAAATTGACATAATTGTTCATGTTGAACATGTTTTTACAATTTTTTAATGTGAAATGTAAATTTTTTTAAAGGATGGGATACATATTTTGATAATGATTTTGGGTTGTGTACAAATTTGTAAAAAAAGGGACTTCCTATGAAATTGGTTTCGAATTAGTGTAAACACTAGTTTTGGTAATTGTAAGTGTTCTATAAATTAGTTAATAGATTTATTAAATTATATAAGTGTTGAAAACTGTTTTTAATGAATTTATGTTGTGTGTTTGATTTAAAAGTAGTATTTTCATTTCATCTTGGGTGTGTTTTTAATGTAAAGCCTTGTGGTGACTCTAGGAGTTATTTTAGAAAACTGTTTAAATCAATTATTAACATACATAATAGGTCCGATGCATGTTTGTGAAACTATTTTGTGTTCAAGGTTTTCAAATGGGGTTTGGTTGTGCAAGTAGTGGAACACTATGTGTACATTTTTTGTAAGGACTTCTGTGTGTAAATGTGTTGTGTTAGTGACATGTCAATATTAAACATGATTGAACACAAATAAAATTGTGCAAGTAGTGGAACACTATGGTTTCATATTTATGTTAAATTAATTTTTTTAGTATAACTCACATAATAATTGTTTTCTGATACAGGGGGATTCTATTGTGTGAGTTGGGGTACATTGTTTAAATTTCATGCTTCTTCTACCTTAATATAATTTCACTCATTTTGTGGTGCCATTATCACAATCTTTCATGTTACCACCACTTCCTTTATAAGAAGAGTAATGATTCTTCATATGCTTAATCACAAAAATAATATTGATGATTGAAGAGTAAAATCATTAAACATATAAATAATATATTTTATATATATATATATATTTAATTCATTAATTTTTTTTATTACTCACATAATAATTATTTTCTTATATAGGTGGATTCTATTGTTCGACTTGGGGTGTTATGTCCAACTTTCATGATTCTTCTACCTTAAAATATTTTCATCCATGCAGTGGTTCATTTATCACTTTCTTTCAAGTTACCTTTAGTACCTCTATAAGAAGAGAAACGATGCTTCTTCTACTCAATCAAAAAGGTAATATTTATGTTTAAATAGTAAAATCATTTTCAATAGAATTAATGTGTTGTTTCATATTTATGTTTTATTTATTTATATTTAGTGTTACTCAAATAATAATTGTTTTCTTATATAGGTGGATTCATTTGTTTTAGTTTGGTTTCTACGTCTAACTTTCATGCTTATTCTCCCTTAAAACCATTTCACTCCTATAGTGGTTCACTTATCACTTTCATTTAAATTACCTCCACTACCTTTGAGGGAAGATAAATGATGATTTCTCTTCTCAATCACAGAGGTAATCTTGATGTTTTCACTATAAAATTATTGTCCATATAATTAATGTTTTATTTCATATTTATGTTTAATTTATTTCTTCGTACTATTACTCACATAATAATTTTTTTCTTATACAGGTGGATTCTTTTGATCATTTTGATGTGGTTTGTTTGAAGCTTCTCATGCAATGTTGGTAGTTTGAAAAATAAAGTAAATGGAAATTAGAGTAACATTGATAGTTAGGATTTTTTTATATGTATATAATAATTTTTATTTATGTAATTGAATAAATAAATGATTAAAATGACTATAATATAGATTTTTTTATATATTTGTATTGTAAATTTGATTTCATTTAAATTATATATTGGGACCTCTTTTGGTTGATATATATTGTGTGTTTCTAGTTCTTTTTCTGATGCGGTGTGCTGCAATAGCACACTACAGTGGTGTGGTAGTGTGTTGTAATAGTATATAACAATATGGCCTTTTATCAGTGCTTTTGAAATCACTAATAAAGAATATTTCTATCTGTGATATTAAAAGAAATTATCAAAAACACATTTATCAGCGCTTTTAGATCACTAATAAATTATTCTTTTAGTGGCACTTTAAGATGTGATCATAAAGGTTTTCTTTATCAATGCTTTTTAAATCGCTAACAAAGGTCACAGTTTTCAATACTTTTATTAGTGCTGATAAATTTCCCCTTTATCAGAACATTTTTATCATTCATAAAAGTCTTTAGAATTTAACATCTCTCACATTGTCAATGTTTTTATAACGTTGATAAGGTCCATTTATAGCGCTTTTGAAGACCAATTTTTTAGAATTTTGGGTTATCTCCATCATTCTCTACATTGGTGTCCCCATCCGTAGCAGATATATATGGGGCAATTGTGTTCACCGTGATAGATCTTGGAAGCATATACACAATATCAGTAGGTAGGTTTTTCTATCATGTGATAATACTGAAGTTTAGAGAAGCATATGTTCCCCAACCATGGATCTATACATGAGAGGATTCTTCCTCAATAATTCAACAGATCTTGATAAATCTTTGGACACAACTTTTTTAGAGGGTATGATGGTAGTTTGGTGACGCATGATGATGACCACAAGGAGTGCTGCTTACTTTACTATGTTTAATTACTGATAAATGTCATCAAAATGCTCTTATCTCCTTTGGTAAACCAATTGGTGAACAATTAGATGAAAATGCACCACCTATATGGTCTAGTGAAACTATGTGACCTAGTCCTTAGTGAGGGCCTCCATGCTGTTGACATTGGGAACCACAGTTATCCAAAACACCACTAATAAATGATTGGTTATTTTGGAATTTCACAATCATTCTTTTTCATAGGTGGGGAATGGAACATGGTTAGCCTAATATTTGATCTGTGCTGGCTGAGAAACTGGTGAAAACATTGATATAGATCGGTGAGATGGTGGATATGTTGATCGAGGAGCCACTGTATGAGATGACTGATTGCTACACATTAGTTCATCTCTTTATGGTGGCATGAGAAACATCATCACATTCCTTTACAACTATTATTCTACCACTCCATCTTGTAAGAGGGAATATGTGGTCATCTATGCGTCAACTAGATTATCATCATCTACCAAGCTCCATAATAAATCTATATGATCTCTAGTTGAGGTAGAGAATTAAATCGGTGATGATTGGGTTTCCAAAATTGTGAGACCCTGAATGGGGGTAAATCTCCCTCCACCATCTTGAACCTATAAAGGGATTTAGGAATATTATGGATCTCAACTTTCGAGCTATATAACGACACATGTTAGGACCCTTCCTCTGACTCTAATGCAGTTGAATAGGATAAAGTATCTATTATTGAATCACAATTATCATAGGAATCTAGGAATATAATAAGATTGAAAACAACTTAACACATTTGTGAGTTTTTACTTTTATGCTGAATGTTCAACCATCTGCCCTGAGATAGATCTTTGGGGTATGCAGGTTCATCACCATTGGGAGGACCTTCATGATGGTTGGCACTAGATTGGGGAGGACCACCACTTTGGCTATCTGAGAGATGTGGAGGACCTCTGTATCCGTTTTTATCAAAGAAGAGATGACCTTTTATTGGATAGCTATGAGGTATGAGAGGGCCTCAACACTATATTTTGATGAAGTAGGGAAGCCCCCAACATTGGTCAGCGGTAATATAGTTAGGACCTCCATGATGACTGTAAGAGCTGGTAAGGCCACCATTTTATTGGGTTAATGTTAAAATAATATCCTTCATGATGATCATACTAGACATGGTGATGACCTCAATTTTGATCGTCGATGGAGTAGGGAGGACCTTTTCTTTCATTGGTTGTTACACATGGAGGACCTTCATGCCGGTTGTCACTAGTGTAGAGAGAGCCTCTTCTTATGTTAAAAATTGTGCGAGGAGTACCATCGCATTGAAGGTCAATGATATGGAGTGGACCTCCATAATGGGAACCGTATGAATGGGGATGACCTCCCTACTGGATTTCAAAAAATTAGGGTTTACCTTTAATAGGATCGATACTACGAACAAAGGTAGGACCTCTATGATGTGTCTGAGAAAAAAGAGGACCTCCACTATTACTGGAGATTTTATGGGGAGGGCCTCTTTACTGAATATCATCTTCATGAGTTGTCTTGTGATCACTATTGGTAGCGCTAGAAGTTGATAGATTCAACACAACCTGCCTATAATGTTGGTGGGGTCCTGATCCAAACCGAGCATTGATGGGTCCCTACTCTATAGTATCTGGGATCTGGTAGAGTGTGCCAGTGGTGGAAGGATCCACTGGAGTAATGTAATATGATTCCACTTGATAGTCTTTATCTTGTTCATGGGAATGAAATTGGCATCGGGTCATCCAGATGGGGGATGGTAGATCAGGGTTGTAGTTCACATGTTGCTCATCTTGAGATACAAGCTGTTGGTGTTGTTGATGAGGCATAGTGGGTCCTTTTCTTGGAAATTCCTGGGTGGTATTCACAGTGGAGGTGACCATGGTGTGTCGTACCTCCTCGACGTAGGGGAGTTATTCATAATATCACTTCGTTAAGAGGCCATTGAGGTTGTTCATTGTTAGAGTTGTGAGTATTGGATCCCTATACGGCCCTTGGTGGAGGCAGTGTCAGTGAGCGCCAGAAGACTCTTGGTTCAAATGTGACATGTACCTTATGGGAATGATCTCCTCTTTCACATATCATCATATGAGGATTCTTTTCGCTCTAAAATAAAATATTTTTTGAGGGTGAGATTATTCATGGGTACATGGTATCCATAGTCATGGATGAAGCTGTGGTGGGGGTGGTGCAATGCGGGATTAATTTATTGGAATTTCTCTTCATCCAGCATCTACAGGAATTTGATGATTGATTTATTGTATATTATCTCCTATAATGTAGGAAGAATCAATTATCACTATATATACACTGAAAAAATTCCTAAATCACTATCAAAATATAATATTCCAAGGTTGGAGAGAGAGAGATACATGCTGATGATGTCACATATCGTAATTCCCAATGATCAATTACCCCAATTTCTAGTGAGTTCCACACTTGGCCCACTATTTTCATAGTGGGTCTTAGCACTGAATAGCTGGATCTGATGACATGATTATCCTTTGATGTCTCGAACACTACTAGTCCCCGTGTTTTAGGATAATAGTTTCATGTTGAGTTAACCATTTCTATTTCTTAATTAGTTTGGGGCACCAGCACATCTGCAACATTGGGGCGCATGGGATGGCTTCTCTTATTACCCAAAATTACCACATTCCAAAGGCTGGTGGATTTCATCGCATTCATCAATGATGCATGATACATGATTGAAATGGGATAATGGGAGTTCAATTCCTCCTTCCTCGGATTCCTCCTTGTTACTCTCCACCTTGTCTAGGTCTCCCTCGTAGATTTATGTGTGTTCATGGAACTCATTTACTATTACATCTCTTTATATAAGTCGATTAATTAAGCTGATTAAATCTAGACATTATTGGGGTTTTTGACAGGGTAGAAAATTAAATTCAAGAGAGTAATCACATTTTTCGTCATTGGGATGTTTGGATGATGGGAACATTGGTCACCTATATTCTTCCTCATAGGAGGGCATGTCATGGAGGCATCTCGGGCAGGAAACATGTTGCATCCTATGTTGATCACGAGGTATCTGATTCTAAAAAAATATCTTCCATGGATTTCAACATAGGCTTCCCATGATCATCATGAGGTAGCATTAAAGTCCTGGTCATTGGTGTAGCATCATTTGAAGAAGGGGTAAGATTGATCAGAATTCCCCATAGAGGTGGATCATGTAGGTACATCCCTAAAACGGAGCACCTGAAATGTATACGAATGAATGGATTGGAATGCCCCATGGAGGTGGATCTCTGGTGTGTATTCTAAAAGGAATATTTCAAACTATGAAGGATGATATGGACAGCATTGGAGTTATATTAGGGAGGTGAATCTCTAAGAGGGGAACACAAATGATTACCATTGGATGGGATTGATCCTGAGTGAGGTGTCATACATACCCTTCATGGAAGGAAGGGATCAAAACCCATGTAGTTTGAGAGATGGTGTGGGGATTACACATCGGGGGTTCCAAAATGGATGACATGATCTCACTAACATATGGAAACACATGTAAAATCAAGATGAATTATGGCCGGAGTGGATGAAATATATCATGTTGTGATTGAAACTAAGGGAATCTTCCTATATATTCTCATTGGTTGGGAATTGAAGATCATGTAGTACAGAATGGTGTGGGGCTTACACATGAGGATGAGGAACATGGAAATGGTTCATGTGGTCGCATTTTATGAATGGTAGTGGCCCATTTGGTCAAGGCTTATGCATGGATGTGTCCTAGATGATGAGTTAGGATATGGTTGGTTGTACACATAGTACGACCCATTTGGGAGGACATGATGTGGTTAGGGCTTACACATTAAAATAAAACATAGAGTATAGAGGTTATATTTCACTATCACATCTAACCTATAAGCTCGCATGATTCATGCTTGGTGTGAGAAAAAGAGGAACCAGTAAACCTGATAGTCGTGTCGCAAAAGATACACCAATGACAGATAGTGAGGGTCTAAATCATTGAAGCTATTTGAGGATCATCTCATTCCATTTGATGAGGTTCTCAATCCATGTGAGTGGGGATTGCATATGGAAGTGGCCCATTGTGAAAAATACCAAAGAGATAGGGATGGTTTAATAGCCTATATTCTTATGAGATATATTCTTTTTTTAATTTGTTTGATATATTGTGTTCTACACTACACAAAGATAAACTTGTGATATATGAAACATCGACTTAGCTTGTGGTATACATAACACAATGCATCGATTTTGTTACAAAAAATTTCTAGTTATTTTGATAGAATTAAATTCATGGAATATCTTATTAAAGTGAACAAATAAATATTATTAGGTTGCCTTATAACCGAGTCATTATAATGGTGGGTATGAACAATATTAAATTCCTTCTAAAAAACTATTTAAATGCAAATAAGCGAGTTTATAAAATAATGAAATAACACTTGATTTATTTTATTAATGAAATATATACCTAATATATAAAATATAATGTTTAAAATTCATCTTATATATTTTCTAGAGCTCATATAAGAACAAGTTCATTTTTTTGGATGAATTTAGTATTTTACAAAAAAAAGTGTTGTTTTCTTACCTTTAGATGTTGAACTCATTTTAAATTATGTTTTTGAAACTTTTATATAATATATTTAACAAAATAAAATTATTATTTAAAATGGGTATATAAAAATTTACTTTGAATAATTTTTTATACATTTCTAATAAGTTTCACCGTTTGTTGAATAGTAAAAATATACTAAATTTTAATTAAAAGCATCTTTTTTCATCGAAATAATTTATATAGATAAATTATATTATTTATTTATTTTAAATTATAAATAGAATATATTTTTATCATTTAATATAATTTTGGTCATTCTTTTCAATTTTACCATGAATTCTGGCATAAAAACATTTTAATCATTTGCAATGTTTTACCTTTTAAAACCCATTCTAATTCTAACAACATGGTTAATTTTAAATTAATTAATAAAAATATATATTTTTAATTTTAGAAAATGTATTAAATTTTTGGAATCATTGGGTCCAAATTATTTAAATGGATTTCTTTTATTTTTGGACAATATGAATAGTAACATTAATGATTTTTAATAATACAGTAAAATGGTATACCGTATAATTTATGGTGAATATAACAATATAAAATGACTCTAACACTTGTTATAATATAATTGAATTTGTTTTTTTACCTAAATCAACCTTGTGTCTAAATGTTATCCTTTATAAGATATTTGTATGAGATTATGATATTTAATATATTTTATTTAAAGAAAATTTAAATACGTCATACTCCAATTTTAATAAATTTTTTATTTTTAAGATATGGTTATACATAAGCTAAATTAGACTATAAATACTAATTTTAAAGATAAATTTTCTATTTATCATAGAATTTTATTTTTAATTTTCAGAAAATAAATATTTACTTTAAAGGATTATACATTGGTGATGAAGAAATTATTTAATTGATGAAAAATCAATTTTTTTTATTAAAATGATAATAACAATTAAAAGGCCAAGACACTTGACCATATATTACTGGTTAAGTATTTGTCGACCATAATCATCCATGGTTTGAGATATTAAAAATTTGGATCCATATTGAAATGATTATTACCCTTATAATATTTTAATTACCATGATGTTAAAGTTGTCATATTTTAGATTTATGAAATATAACATTTTTAATGTACGATTTTTGGGCAGATAAATTTTACTATAAGTATTATTATGAAATCTAGAAAAAATATGTTCTTTTTTGTATTTTATATTTATGTTTATTCTGAAAAATAATTATATTAAATAATTACCCAAAATTAATTTTGTAATTATTTTATTAATAAAAATATAAAATTAATATTATCATAAATATTAAAATAAATAAAATTTGTGATAATTAATATATCCAATGATTTTTCTAGATTATATTGACTTAATTTTAATATATCTAATTTTATTTTAGGATAACATCTTATATTTCTATTTTTAAATTTCCATGGAATTAATTGTGTCCAAATTGACCCTACTGATATTTTGTCAATATAATGATTTGATAAATTATTTTAATATAACAAAATATATTTAAATTTTTGTAATAATTTTTATATTGTACAAAATTTTATAAATAATTCATTTATTTTCTAATTGACTTCAAATGTGTAAAAAATAGTCATTTAATATTTAAACGTTTGTTTATTTAGGTAAAATTAAATAGAATAACTAAGGGTTAATTAAAATGATAAGAATTAATTTGATAGAAAATTATTTCAAAAATTTTTTAGTTGATGATATTACAATGTTATGTATTCTAATATTATAAAATATGTCATTTTGGATATTATTTTCTGTGGATTAATTTTATTATAAATTAATATAATTGGAGATTTTAAATGCGCCTCTCACGTCAATTATAAAAGGGAACATCCTCCCACCCAACTTCAATTCATATTAGACTTCAATATAGGATATCCCTAGAAAATTTACCTTCTAAAATTCCTTATTCACATTATAAATGTTATTTTATTCTCAAATGACCAACTCTAGTGCCTTTTTGAGGAGATCTAGAGGGAGCCCTTTGAAGAAGAGGCAATCTCCTCTACCAATTCTTTCAAATGTATTTCTTCTTCAACGTCCCCTTCAGGAGTTGTTTACATCCTAAATTAACAAATCAAGTATTTCATATAATCAGAGAAGTAATTATGATTTTGTAATAACCATATTCTACCTATTATCCATCATACAAAAAATAAAATCATGACATGTGCATACGTACGACTTACTGTCTCCATGCCATGAGGTCATATGTTTTTCACCACCCACTTACTTTGATGGATATACTTATAGAAATAATAAATATAAAATATTTTTAAAACATAATATTGATTATGAAACACAATATATACCATCGAATTCTAGAACATTTCACTATTAAAAGAATGATATCATCGGTCGTGTATACATACATTCTATCGTCTCTATGATGTGACGTAATTCATTCTACATGATCATCATTAAATCAAGATTATATTAATTTATATAATAAAAAATATAATATATATTCTGTTAATATAATTCTTTAAATGATATTATTTTAACCTATGAAGAGGAACAATAACTTATTCATTGAAACATGCTTATGAAAATAATGTAGTTAACACCCAAAATATGAGTAATAATGTTAATAAAAATGGGTAATAATATAATCACTAATGATATCATAAAACATTAATATTATTATAGAATAAATTAATGAAATTATTTAATCCCTTATATAGGATGTTTGGTCATGTATGATGGAACCTTGACGAAATGTAATGGATAATTTCGTAATTTCATTATTTTCTGAGATTGTTTATAAGTAAGTATTTAATATGGTTTATTTATCATCCATGTCTATGATTTCAAATAATATTTGATATAATGTTTTAATATTTTCTTATTGATTTTTAATGTCATTTTTACCCATTTTTGAATTTTTAGTACACTGTTTGAAAGGAATTTTTTTCTTTTTCCAAATGAGGTATTTTTTACCTTTCTTGAAAAAGTACGTGAAGAATGTTTTTTAACATATACATAATGAAATGATTTTATATTTTAATAATTCCTTATTTACATGAAAATTACATTACAACATTTCATGGTATTTTTCACTGAAATTCTTTTCATTTTAAATTTCATGGAATTTTATGGGAATAAAACATTATTTAAGAACAAAGGATATTTTCCACAATAATTAATTTCAAGTTTACTATAAATATTATTTTCCATCTAAGATCGAATTATTTAATATGGTTATTTTTTAGGTATACTATCTCTATTACTCCTATTATTTGATTATGTTTATAATAGACTTATATTTATGAAATAAATTTGTTTTATGTTATGGTGAAATGATGTTTATGAAATCCATTGTTTTCCATAGGTTATTTTATGATAAATGAAATATGTTTTTTGTAGCACCCATATGTATGGATTTAATTATTAGATGTGTGGGACCTATATTTCCCTCTAATGTAGTGGGTAAAGATTTATATCTAATCAGATATATAGGATTGGAATGAGAAATTATCTTCGTTCAGTAATACATGACTAGAAGGGGAAATGATCTCAATTTAGTAATACATAAATGGAATGGTACGTAAACCTAGTTCACTAATACAGGGATGGAAAGGTAAATAAACATGGTTCAGTAATACAGGGATGGAATGAGGAGTGAAATCACTTTAGGAAAGGTCTTTTCCCACTATTATGGTCTTCAAAATGAGCCTTGGATAATATAGAAATTATTTTCCATACATATGTGGTTGCCACAATTACAAGTTTTATGCTGATGTTTTTTTCTCATGGGTCACTATTCCTTTTTGATTTAGGCCTTATAAACTGCAAATATTTATTCCATGACCCAAGATTTTTATATATGTCATACATGGTATGATTTTGAAAAGTTATGTTCATATTATTACATTCTTATGTACATTATTTGTTTGATATTTTCCTTTTTTTCCCATACTAATCATTTTAGATCACCCTTTTCATATTTTTCCTTTTTCCTAGGATATAAAGAAAGGTTTTAGGTATGAAAACTAATGTGGGATATCTTAATATGATATGTTTATGATCATCCACCAAATTTGAATATTGTGTTCCAAGTTTCTAAAGGCACTACACTAATACAGTCTTTGAGTGTCTTTTTATTTAATATATTAAGTTCCCCAAAAAAGTAATGTAATTTTCTATTATGATATGATTGGGTAATTTGAATTTCTACCAGAGGGAAGACTTAGTAAACCATTGGAAACTAGGATGTCGAATCGTTAGTGAGATCCCATGAGATATTTTCAAGGATATGTCTAGGGATGTCCTAAGGATATGTCTAAGTATAGGTTACATTCCTAGAGTTTTGTGATAATAGTTAATTAACTATTATTAAACCTAATATATCATAGATTGAAATATTATATTTTGTTTACCGTAATTATGTGTTTTAATCTATAATATGTATTTCTCACACATTCCATCTTGTCTTAGTATATAGCCAAAACTAGACATGATATAGTTAACCTTGAATGTTTCAGACGTGGAAAGAATGGGAATTATGAAAAATAATTTCCTAAGTGGAAATATAATTAAGAGAATCATGAATGTGGTTTGGGTATTGGTTATATTACTGAAGACAAAGATATTGAAAATGAGCTATGAAAGGTTTGGTGTGTTCTATGATTAATGTTTACATTAAACCTAAAAAGAATGGTCAGATTAAGTATGAATAATATTAATAAATGATCCATATTTTATGAAATAATATGATGATGGATCCTGGGTAATGGTTTATGAATAATGCTTGATGATTAAGGTGTATAAGATTCAGAATCCAATGATTATACAAATCATGATACATATATATATTTTCAAAATAATTTTTTCATTAATGATTAGAAAAGATATGTTGATTATTTATTAATACCTATTAAAGTGATTTTAGGGTAAGATGATATATTTGGAGAACACGTGCTTAAATGAAATATAACCACTATTATTTCAATTTTGTTAAGATAATGATTTTTGGATCAAGATATATGGTATATGAATAATTAAGTTCGATGATACTAGTATCTTGGGAACTAATTATGGATTTTTAATCAAGTGGATTATGCTATCATGGATAAAGTATAAAAAATTTGGAAATTAATAAATATATCTTATAATTTTTGTAATAAGGAAACATTAATGTTTTCAATAAGGATATTCGGTAATTCTGGTTATTACCATTACTCAAGAGAATACCGGATGAAGGTATTCAAATGTCTATAATGTGACCAAAAATAGATACTTTATGATAAATGGGGGTTAAATGTGAATCTGAGTTCGTGCATATGTTTTTAATTTTTTGGATTTTAATCTTTCATAATGATTTTAAAGTTATTAATTTAAGGAAAATTTAAGTTGAACTTTTGATGGTGTTTTTTAAAATAAATAATTATTTTACTATAAGTGGAATTATAACTATTTGATAACTTCTGATAACCTTTTTGTTATGATAATGTCATATGGAATGACCTTTCATTCTATTTATGGGTCATATGATCTTCTACCTCTTTAGGGATAAAAAAATACAACTCGATTTCCTTGAATAAGATTTAATGAGAAAATATTTCAAGGCACGATCAATACTGAGATTAAGCAGAAATCAAGTAAGTATATCTTCTCATGAATATTATAAAACATTAGGAAAATATATAGTGATGTAAAAGGGTGTCCTATTATCATAATTTGGTATGACATCAATGACCTCATTCAGGCTTAATTAGTTTACGGTTTTATGATTCTTAACTTTTTCTGGAACACCCAATTTCTTATTATCTGTGATCTCTATCAAAATCT
Organism: Viscum album; assembly: GCA_963277665.1. Lineage (NCBI taxonomy): Eukaryota > Viridiplantae > Streptophyta > Magnoliopsida > Santalales > Viscaceae > Viscum > Viscum album. The sequence goes on from OY728140.1 coordinate 2,122,815,074, forward strand.
ATGATTATTTATGCTTTTCATCAATGCCTAAATATTTACCTATGTTGTCCTATATAGATACCTAGTCTTGATATATGATTGGAAATTTTTATTTTCCTACTATTACATTTTAAAAATATTGTTTTATAACTTATTTTTATGATGTGGGTTTCTATGAAAGAAACATTCAAGTATTAATAATTTTATAACCAATATGAATTTTGATGGATCAATTCATTTTAAGTGGGTATAATGTTAAAACCCATGATTTTTATGAGATGTTATTTTAATTTCTCTGATATATTTTCTTGTACGCTACATGGAGATATGTTTTTGCTACACACAACACCGACTTAGCTTGCGGTATACATAACACTATGCTTGGCTTGTGTGAAACACAATTTCAGGGTATTTTGATAGAATTTAATTCATGTAAGACTGAATTTAAGTGAAAAAATAAATATTAATATGTTACCGTATAACCTATTCATTATAATGGTGGGTATTAACAATATTTACTTCTACAAAACTATTAAAATTAAAATAATATAGCTTGTAAAAAATTAAAATCATTCATGATGGATTTTATTAATGAAATATTTATTTAATTTATTCAATATAATTTTAAAATTGATATTATTTGTTTTCTAGATATGATATAACGACAAATTCCATTTTTCAGATAAAAGTAGTATTTTTTTAAACAAAATGTTGTTTTGTCACCATTTGATGGAACACCCATTTTAAATCCAGTTTTTGAAACTTTTATTTATTTAATTTAACAAAAAAATATTCCTTGATGTCTATATATAAAAAATTACATTGGATTAATTTTTGATACCTTTCTTATAAGTTTCAAGTTTTGATGAATAGAAAAAAATGTTAAATTTTAATTGAATGCAACTTTTTCATAAAAATAAATTTTATGTTTACATTATATTATAGAATGGTTTTAAAACATAAATATACAATATTATTATAATTTAATATAATTTTTGACATTTTTATTAATTTTTCCTGGAATTTATATGTAAATATATTTCAATCTTTTTCAGTGATTTAACTTTAAAACTTGTTTTTATTTTCCATAGTGTGAATAATTTCAAATTAATTATTAAAAATTATATATTATGAAATTTTAAAAAATGGATTCTATATTTGGAATCATTGGGTATAAATTAGTTAAATATCATTCTTCTATTTTTGGTCAATATGAATAGTAACTACAATAATTTTAATTAACAAGGTAAAAAAGGTAAATCGGGTAATTAAGGGTTAATATAATATTATAAAATTACTTCAACGCTTGTAAAAATATAATTTTATGAGATAATTTCGACCAAAATTGTAATTTTGTTGAAATTGTCTCTTTTGGATGCCATTTGGATGATATTATGACATTTGATATATTTTCTTTAAAGAAAAGTTAATTATGTCTTACTCAAATTTTAATAACATTATAATTTTTAAAATAAGGTTATATAGAAGCTAAATTAGACTATAATTTCTCATTTGAAATATTAGATTATTTTATTTGTCATTGTAATTTATTTTTAATTTTTCGAAAATAATGTATTACTTTAAATGTTTATACATTGATGATGCAAAAATTATTCAATTGATGAAAAATCAATAAAAGAATTTTTATTAAAATTATAATAACAATTAAAAGTCTAAAACACATGAAAAAATCTTATTGTTTGAGTATTTCTTGACCATAAACATTCAGGGATTGTGTTACTAGCCATTTGGAGTCATATGGAAATGATTATGAGAGTCATATTATTTTATTTAAAGTGATGTTAAAGTTATCACATACAGGTTTTATTAAATATAACATTTTTAATGTAGTATTTATAGAAGATATATTCTATTATAAATTTTATTATTAAATATATATGAATTTCTTTGGTTATAGTATTTTTTTTACCCAACGAATAATAATATTAAATAATTACACAAAACCTATGTAGTGATGGTTTTATTAATGAAAATATCAAGATAATGTTATTATAAATAGTAAAATAAATATACGTTGGGATAATTAATTTATAAAATCACTTTTATACATTAAATTGACCCCATAGATATATAATAGAATATTTTTTTTAGTTTATCATCTTATCTTTATTTTTTAAAACCATGAAATGAATTGTTTTAAAATTAACACTATTGATATTTTGTCTAAATAATGATTTATTAAATTATTTAAAAATTATAAATTTTCTAATATATATATATAATAATAATGATATGGTCCAAAATGTTCTAATTTAGGCATTTATGGTCTAATTGATATAAAAAAGGTAAAAAATGAACTCTTTTAATATGGAATCATTTGTTTCTTTAGTTAAACTAAAAATAGAATAACTATGGGTTAATTAAAATGATATGTTTTAAATTGATATAAAAACATGTCTAAATTTATTGTATTATGATATGAAAACATTATATCATATCATAATCTAAAACATGGCATTGTTTAGGTTTTTTATGTGGATTTATTTTAGTATAAATTAATATTTTTTTAGATTCCAAATGTGCCACTCACCACAATTATAAAAGGATACATCCTCCCTCAAAACATAACATAACATTGGGCCTTCAAGATCAGATATCCTCTACCCATTTCCTTTATTAACATTCCTATTTACATTCCGAATGATATAGTTTTATCAAAAACCGACTCTAGTTCCTTCAAGAAGAAACCGAGAGAGAGCTCGTCGATGAAGAGATAATCGCCTCTACTGATTCTTTCAAACTTATTTATTTTTCTACTTCATATTATTGAGTTGTTTCCATCATAAATTTACAAATATACTTTTAATTATATATTTATATTTTATTATGATTAAGTTATAACCAAATTCAACCTTATATCCGTTTTTTGAAAAATGAAATCACCATGCAGACGTACGTATGGCTTCCCGTCTCCAAGTCATGGCATAATTTCTTTTTCACCCCCACACTATATGGATAGTTATAATGAAGGAAATAATAAGTATATATGATTATTATAACATGATATATATTATAAATAAAAATATATAACATCCTATTCTATACCATTTCACAATTAATGGAATTATATAAATGCTCGTGCATATATACGTCCTACCATATCCACAATACAATGTGATTCATTCTACATGATCATCATTAAATCATGATAATATAAATTTATAGAATGAAAAAATATGATTCATATTATATTTATATTATTATCTAAATTATATAATTATATCCTAAGAAGTGTAACAATAACTAATTCTTCAGAACATGCATAACAAAATTAAATAGTTAATACCTGAAAGAAGAGTAATAAAGTTATTGACTAAGGGGTAATAATTGAACACTAATGGTATCATAAAAATTTCATATTATTCTATAGTAAGTTAATTACATTATTTAAACCCTTATACAAGAGGTCTAGACATGTATGAAGGAGACCATACATAAGGTAGGGGATTATTTCATGATATCATTATTATCCATCATTATTTATATGTATGTATTTACATGAGTTTATTTATCATCCATGTCCATGATTTATAAAAATTAAATCATAAATTTTTTTACAATTCTAAAATGGATATTTAAAATAAATTTTACGCATTTTTTTCTTTTTACCACACGGTTGAAATTAATCATTCTTACATTTTCCAAATAAGGTACTTTTTGGTTTTTTCTACAAAAGAATTTGAAAAATGTTTTTTTACTTATATGACATGAATATATTTTATGTTTTAATAATCCTTGATTATCATGAAGAATACGTTATAATATTCCAGTGTTATTTTCAAAGTTATTGTTTTCTTTTAAAATTTCATGGAATTTTATGAAAAGAAAAAAAATTTGAAGAATAAAGGGTATTTTTTTCTAAATAATTAATTTCAAGTGTTATGTAAAAATCTATTTTCCCTAAAATATGGAATTATTGAATATGGTTATGCTTCATGTATATTATCTATATTATTCCTATTGTTTGATTATGTTTATTACAAAGTTATTTTTATGAAATCTATTTGTTTTATGTTATGATGAAATGATGTTAAAAACCCCTATATTAATTATTGGGTTATGATATGATGAATGATCTATGTTTTTGTGAGACACACATATATATATATGGTTTTTATTATGAGATTAGTGGGACCTATATAATCATTTAATGCATCGGGTAGGATTGATATCTCATTATATAGATAGGACTGGAATAGGAAATGGTCATGGTTCAGTAATACATGGATGGAATAGGAAATGATCCATTTTCAGTAATATATGGTTGGAATGGTAAGTAAATATGGATTAATAATATAGGGCTAGAATGATAAGTAAACCTGGTCTAGTAATATAGGGCTGGAACAAGGAGTGAACACGTTTTAGTAAAGGACTTTGTCCACTATGATGGTCTTTTCAATGAGTCGTTGATAATATAGAAATTATTTTATATTCTTACGTGTTTTACAAAATTTCATTGTTGTTTACCAATGATATTTTATCATGAATTGTTTTTTATTTATGATTTATGACTTATGTACAATTAATATTTAATCCATTACTCAAGATTTTGATATATGTTATACATGGTATTATTTTTATGTTCATATTATTACATTCTTATGTTCATGTTTTGTTTGATATTTTCCTTGTTTACCCTTACTGATCATCTGATCTCACCCATTTCATATTTTTTCTTCTCCATAGGATATAAATAAATGTTTTAGGATGGAAAATAAAGAATAAGATATTTAGGGGAGATGTTGAAGACCTTCAACCAAATTAGAAGAATGTTTTCCATTTTTTCAAAGGCGCTAAACTAATCCGGTCTTTATGAGTCGTTTGGTGTAATGTATTTAGTATTCAGAAAATGTAATTAAATTTCTATGAATGTCATGTCGGGTTCATTAATGATTTGGGGGTGAGGGAACCAATTCCTTCTATGAGCCTCAGAACCAGGGGAGGCAAAGAGGATAAAGACTGATAACTTCTACAAGGAAGGCTAGGGGATTATTCCAAGAGTTCTTCTCGGAGGATATCATTCCCCTTCTGGAGAATGTCTTCCCATGTGATTAGGATATCATTCTATGTGAGGTAGATCAAATTACTTTTGAGCGTAGGCGGTGTAAAGACCATATTATACTAATAATGCATGGAGCATCCATTATTTTCAATGCCTGGTGAGGCCACAGTTTAACTTCATTTATTGAGGATGTCGGTGCTAAGTATTTTTACCTCATGCACCTCAAACATAAAGAATTAACTCCTTAACCCTTTTGTTTACATAATTCTATCTACAATACCCTTAGTAGGTGATGTCTTCAAAAATTCCAATAAGGAACTATTTGGTGGAGTAGAAACTCATGAGGTCCACATTAGCGCCTTTATGCTGAGAAGAAAACATGATGAGCATACCTATGATGAGAAGAAAAAGGTAAATGGGAATATCAGGATACACTTGAAATAGAGTGGGCCACATGTATGGGTATCAAAGGTCACATAATGACTGAAGGTGAACCTGAACTGATCCTGGAAGGGTATGGGGGCTGGGATTGCTTGAACTTCATTAAGAGGTGTTAGTGTAAGGGAGGCGACATGGAGAGGTCCCAGAGAGGGGATATAAAAAGTAGAGGGGCTCATAAAGGAGTGCTTCGTGAGGATCAAGTTCTTTGTACTGGAATAGGGATTCACAAATAAAGATTATTTTTGAAATGGAATTACCCAACCATGGCATGAAGTCTTGGTTTAGGAAAAAAATCATCGCAATGGATTAATGCTTCACGAGGCCTCATGTACCCCGAAGGGCCTTCCTTCTTCATTAAGAATTTAGAAATACACAAATGGTAAACCCACTTTAGAAGGAGGAACATAAAAAAAATGCAAAACTATGTTTCTAGATACTAGTATACCTGAGGTTATTCATTTTTTTTCATGATATCTAGTTTTCTTTGTATAATAGGATAAATTTTGAAGTCCAAAGGTTGGGTAGTTATCACTTAAAGGGTTAATAAACTATTTATTTATACTAAAATGGTTTTTATGATGTTGGGATAAGGATTTTGAAGAATGAGGGGTCTTAGTGAATGATTTTAATTATTTCATACTCACAAATTCATCTTTCAATAATTAGTATGGTCATTAAGTGACTTAAGACTCTTGTAAAGTACAATCAATGCATCATGAATTCATAGTGGTTGATGAATCTGTACAAAATTTATTCATGAAGAAGACCTTTAAGATGGGTTTTAGATCTTTTTGGATTGGTTTTGTGTCCAATATTCTATGGCCTCCTCGACTAATCCCATGGACTATATTTCAGCACCAACAACCATGAATTTGGGAGGCTTAATTTGAAAGACATCATATTTATTGCAGGCCACATGTAGTGGGTTTTCAACTTTTCTATCTTTATGTATTTATTACCTTTTCACAAAATGATACGAATTTTCAAAGGTTATATGGGGTTAATACCTAGTGATAAGAGACTCAACATTTTCTCATCTCTCCCTTTGATGGTTTTCAACTAGGATTGTACAATATCTCTTAGACTTTGAAATTTTAGGTCTTAAAATTTAGACTATTATAATTGATTTGTAATTTTAAATATCTTTGATTGAATGGTGAGGTAGTCTACACAACATCATTGTAATGGAGATCCTGATGTAAATGATTTTATAATAACACTAATATAGACATCCTCAAGGATTTGTACATATAGTTTAAGGAGAAGATTCTCACACCATTATGCTAAAAGGTTTTAGGGGCACATGATGAGGATTATAAAGGGTACAGTCATAAGATGTCACACACTCTCTTTGAAAAGGTGTATGATAATGGATATATAAAATTTATGATCTATAAATTTACCTGAATATTTGGACAATAGAATGTGTAAATCATAACTCAAGACACTTGAATTATGAAATGAGGGGATTCAATAAGTAAACTGAGGATGAAAATTTACCAAAATTGAATAAGGAGTTCTAATGAGATTTTATCAATAGTGTATAACATTATATGACATTATCATTAGAAAAAATACATACATCTTGTTGATTGTGATTAATATTATGGATTGAATATAATTACTATGTTGGGGTGTCCCATGGAGATGAATGTTCTCGTTAATGATATCCATGAATATTTTTTAAGATTAAATCACTTTATGAATGAAGTAGTCTTATATAGAAAATGAAATTTAATAAGGGTTTGAGAACCCTTAAGGTTACACCACTGTGTATTGGATTAATTATTAGGGTAAGGGGACATGACATGAAACTCTCTAATAATATGAGTATGAGAAAATAAAATTTATCTGGACTCACTATTTTCCATAAAAATGGGTCTACTGAGAATATATTATCCTTTTTCAGGGTTATATATTAAGTCGCACATGATTTTTTTACTTTACCATAACATTATATAAATTTTTCATATTCCATGAAAGGGAGTGGTTTCATGAGAAGAGACCTAGATTTTTCTCAAACTTCCCTTTATGGGTTTTCATCCTGATGAATATTTTTGTATCTTTAATTTTCATTTTGTTGGTTTTAAAATTAGAAAATTTTGAGGACAGTTTTTTTACATCAAATAGATTTTGAAAAAAGATAATGGTGTTTATGGTTGGACACATTTTACCAAATGGGTAGATTGCCTTTATAATTAACTAGGGTAAAATAAAACCCAATAGGAATAGAGATCCCAAATGATAGAATAGACTAACTCATGGATAGGTGAATATATATTAAGGTCATATAACATAGAACAATATAGGGATGTAATATGATAACCCTGATGGGGATCAATAGCTAAGAACACACAAAAAACCATTCAGTTCGGAATGATGATGTTGTAAATCAAGACATGAAATATTTTAATCAGAATGTGATGTGATATAATTTGTATGCTGATGATGAATGTTAGCCAATTTTGAATTTTGAGTTCTAAGGAAATTTTTTTAGTGTATATGGTATTAATAGTACTCTCTTTGGTAAGAAACATGCCACTAGTCGGTGGTGTCAAATATAGGGGCATAAATGTGTTTACTAAGAAGATTCTACCTTTTTAACCAAATGCACACATGAATTTTAGACAAGAAATTTTTATGGTAATTTAAATTAGTCAAGGTATCAATTGCGCATTTTTTAAAGGGTGCATTCAAGTATAAAAAATTATAATCCAAATCCAACTACGGTTAGACTATTAAAAACTATTAAAAAAGAGGTCAAATGAATAATAATTTTAAATTGGATATGAAACATATGGTTTAGATATTACTATGTTTCCCAAAATGAGAGGAATAAAGACTCGCGTAGATATGATTAAATAATCCTAGAATGGTTCTATATTATACATAGGAAAATGGAGTTATTATACTTGTGTAGTATGGGACATAAAAATAGATCTATTGATTGAACCTGGTGTAGGAGATCCATGTCTTTCTTGATAATTGGGTTATTTTACCATATCGTAAATCTATGGATATGATCAATATGATATGTACCCTTAGATAGACTTTTATATCATATTGGGAAGTTTGTTTATATTCGAAAAACCACTCAAAGTAATTCAGGTTCATGCATGGTGGATTATATGTCATTTAGTTTAATATCATGTGACAATGACTCATATTCCATATAGTTTAGGGTTGTAAAATTTAGACAAATATATAAAGGTATTTTCAATGATCTAGATATTTTTATATTGAGGTAACCTTATATTAGTGCTATGTGTGTATAAAATACCCATAATGGATGAATGAATGTATAATAAGACCGCTATAAGGTGGGAGATAAATTGGAATTTGTTTCTTGAACTAAGATAAGTGATATGGACATCACTGCATATCTAGTGATTATAAGAATATACATACATGTATTTATGAAAAGATATTTTACCCTAATATAGAGTTTTTATGGAAATACTCGATGTGAATTGGGAGACCCTACACTGAGAGTCATTTTTTTTATTATCAGAAGTTTATTTTAAGTCTAAGATAAGTGATCTGGGTGTAACAGTATATCTTATGATGATATGAATCAAGAAACTACTACTTATAATATAAGGTATCTATATAGATATTAATAATGTGTATGAGGACATGGGGATTATGTTAATGGATATCCTAGTCTGATAAGGGAGGACACCCAATATCAATTGGGTTGGGACTCATCACTAAATCATAACTAGTAAAGGAAATGGAATATATAGTTGTTCATGGGATATAATATCATGGAATCACTATGTATTCAATGGTAGGAAGATTCAAACCCAATATTGATTTGATAAGAGAGAAATTATAGTCACATATTAAGTGAAACATGACATCAGGGTTAGCTAGTAGAGCCATAACCATTTAATCCTAGAGGAAAGAAATGTGACCCCTATATTTATAGATTTATAATATAAGGGAGGGTAATTTTGTTTTACCATATATCAATGGATAAAAGTTGATAATATATGGGATATTATGTAAATCTGGCTAGTACATAAGACCATTAGGTCCCATGGAATAGACCCTTCTATCCCTGGAATCAAGGATCAAATCTGATTAGGAAAAAATGGTTTATCCAAGATAATAAATCTAGATGTTATTTCATATCCTATAATGATAGAAATCAATACACATTGTGTTATTAATAAATGACATCATTTTAATTATTAGTGAAGTGTAATTAATAGTGAAAAACATGCCCAAAAAACTTATTTCTTACATTTTGAATTCATGTAAGTAATTTTGTTATGACGAGCAAACAATCACGAATAGTTTGAGAGGTCTAATATGGTGGGCCACATGTCATGCAGGTTTATGTAATTTGACTAGGATGAAAATTCTTTATTTTTAAGGGTCAAATGATGAGGAAATTGGGGCTATGTATTTTAAAGTCGTGTATCTAATACTTTTGGGAACTCATCATAAAATTATGAAAATAATTCCATAAGAAACCTTGTAGTGGAGGTTGTCATGATATTCTCTCCACCATAATAATCCAGGAGTAAGCACCATTGGAGTAGAACATGTGTATATCAAAAGGTCCCTCTAATTTAGGCTCAAGATTCATAGGTTTCTTCAAGGGTAACATGGAGTTTTCATGGACATCACCAATTCTCCTTTTATTAATAGATGTGGATAAAAATCTAATTTAGTGCTTGTGTGACTTGATTCTGAATTACCAAAACATTGTGTAGTGCATGAAAACCCTTCCTATAAAGTTACTAAAATTAATCCAACTGTATTTGGGACTTCTCATCCTTGTAAAATTAGTTGAATATGGAAATATTAAGAAAATAAAATTGACCATCAATGGGAAGGACTACCTCTATCCTATATATAAGAAAATATGGGGTCATATGTGTGGTAGTATAGGTTGAGGTGATTTATACCCAAAAATATTTTATGATCCTATATGGAAAATAATCATTTTCATTTTACAACATATTTTGAAGTATATTTAATAGATTTTTGTAAAAGTAATCTTTATGTTTGTTCACCACTATATGATAAATATTTATTTTGATGGACTGAATATTATATTCCTAATACAGTTAGTTCAATTTAGAAGCGCAAAAATATGTTTTATTATTCATAAATATTGTTTTAGGGATTAAAACTATGGTAATAATTTTATAATTCCTAAAATTAATGATATCCTTTTTCTGAATTCTTGGATGGATATTTCCCCAACCCACATTGGGAAGAAAGAGGTTTCAGTAAGTATGTACTTGAACTTCTTGGATACTGCTTGAGGTTATGGCCCCATGATATCTATTCCCCATATGAAAAATGAACATGAATATTTGGGAGCGTGAAACCATTATTGGGGCTGGTGGATGAATTTGTAATGTATTCAAAAAGCATTACACTATTTTGTGAACTGCATCCATTCTTACATCCTTGCTGACCAGAAGCATCCAAGTCTCTTAATTTGAATGAAGAACATGAGTCTTGACTAATGGTCATTTTATGATCCAACATAAACTTCATTCTTTACAATGAGATCCTCTCCTCCTTCAATGACCCCGAGGATTACTCTATTAAATCCATTCCTCTACAGAACCTTCTAAGAATTTGGGTCTTTATAAAGGTTGAATTTTACTTCTCAATTTTAGAATCATTCCTTCTTGGCAGTATCTTGTGGGAGAATTATATTTTCAAAGTATTCAATTATGTTATTCATCTATTTAATTATGGATTTTTCTTGTGAGGATATGGGATCTACTTTATCAAGGGTGATTTTGAGCTTATTGATTTCCTATATGTCTTCGTTGATTAATTGAGAGACCATTATGTGATCTCTGTTGAGAATACCTATCACATCCTAGTCTAGATATATTAAGGTCATTGATATATTTTCAATTATATCTATTTAGGAATTTTTTTAACATGGAATGTGGGATAATGTTAACTCTAAGTGGAATTTAGAGATCAACCCTTCTATATAATAAATAAAGGGAATTGAAACAAACTTTTTAATGGAATATACTCCATTGAATATTTGGATTACTAACACAAAATCACCTTTGATATTTAAAATGGATGCTGGTATTTTTAGAGATAATTATATGATTATGATGAGGGACTGGAATTTTACCTTATTGTTAGTTCATTCATTTGATGGGAATAAGGAGTAAGGTAGGACTAAATTCTCTATAGAAATGAATAAAATAAAAAAGAAAACCTTGGTGAGTTTCATTTTTTTAATACTTCTCTTAGTTGGACACATAAAATAGCTATCAAAATACATCTCTCAAGCTTTGGTAGTGTCATTTATAGAAAATAGTTATTCATCTAGTGGTATTTCCTCTAGTAATAAATCTTTGGGGATAGATTGTGTTGCAAATAAATTTCCTATTATTATCCCTTTAACCACAATCTAAGATACAGAAAAGATATCAAACTTATGTATAATTAACATCCACTATGATAGATGCAAATAAAACATCAAATGAATATGGATATACTTGAGTGGGTAACTATTAAATATTAGGTAGACCATATAGTGCTTCCGGTGGTTCTTACGATTCTATAATTTAAAAAAAATTAAATATAAATTATTTAGGATATCATTTTATTAGGTCTCAATATCTAACATTGTCCTTATGAGATAATAGAGTATTTTCTCCACACCCACATCATTCTTCTAAGAGTGGATGGTATTTGGAGAGTGCTGTAAGGTTTCCACATAAATGATTAGTGGGTTCCCTTCCAAAGGTATTATCATGACTATTGGATGACATACAAACTACTTGAGTCCATCAAAGGATTTCTAGAAATCATAATCACATTGTTAGGTGACCCATTATTCATCACATATGTGAAGGGAAAACATTTTCTATTAATATTATCTATAAAGAGTCTAGTATATTTGAGAAACCCCAAGGGTCCTCTAAATAATTTATTGTTTTGTAGATGAGGCATATCATGTATCACTCTATATTTATTAGGGTCAACTTTAATGCCACTATATAGTTCCATTAATATAAGTAATTTATGAAATGTTACCTTAAAATAACATTTTATGTGATTCTTCTTCAAGCTGTGCTCCCATGGTGTGTTGAAAAATGTTTCATGGTTTGGCATGTAATCATAGAGTCATTGAGAATTGACTAGTATATCATTTACATGGCACTCCACAATCTTCCTATAGAGAGAGTAATTATGGTATGGTGCATCGAATATTGGTATGTAGTACCAGTATTCATTAATCAAATGGTATTTACTTTTTAGTAGTATACCCCTTATGGTTCCATGATGTTAGTGAAATCACCATCTTTTGGGGATAAAATGAATTAGGTTATATCCAGAATATTCATCCATTAAGGCAGTGTTTTGGAATAGAACTATTTTATCAATCATAAAGCTCATAGTGAAGACATATAAATATTATTTAGTGCAGTTCCAATTGAGATCCTTGAAGTAAATACAGACCCAAACATTATTGTTCTTCTTCTTGTAGGAAACATTATTTTCCAGAGACATAAGATATTTAACATTCCAATTGAGGTATAATTTTCTACGATTTTCAATACCAGTTTACACCTTGACAACTTGGGTCAGATGTATTGTCCTAAAAAAAATTTAAAACCATGGTGGTCTTCAGGTAGACCTAAAGGATGGGTACCCACATTAAGATCAAATTTCAAAATTTCTATTTAGTTCTAGGAAAATAAGTAGCAGTGTTTTTTCAGGATGGATATGTCATTTACTTGTTCTTATAGATTCATGGTTTCACTGATCTGGGTAGGAAAAAAATCTTCCTCCATACCAATATTAAAATTTCTAAGCATATTGAAAGCTAATCACAGACCTTTCTCAAACACTGGAGGGGAATCCCTGAGATATGCTTATTCTTTTTATTTTTATTCTAACTCACTATTATTGTATGTGTAATATGAATAGTCATTTTGAGATATAATAGAAAAATGCGGATGAATTTACATCCTGAATATGGTGTGTAGTAATTTGTATTATTTTTATTAGAACGGGAAATTTTTCTTTAAATGGATGAAATCATGTGATGTCACTAATAACATAAAATTAAAAAAGAGTGTACATAAATCTCATACTCTTATTAATATCTAAGAGTTTATATCCACTTTGTTGATGATCCATGGATCAGTTGGCTAAATAGTATTGAGACCTACTTTTCTATAAATACTCATTGGGAAAAGGATAATACACATGTATTGTGATAATATCTTCTTCCCTATCATTGGTGGATACTCAAATGTAAATTTCTATATTACCAGTATATAAAAAGAAATTTAATTTATAATTTTTATTATAATATAATGAAATTAACATGATGAGATGGATTCATAGATTACTATTTTTTATCTATATACAGTTGATGAGTAATATGTAGTTTTTTACGGGTTCACTACATGGACTAATATGAGTTATTTATAGGTCATTTGAGGAATAAATATGAATAGATTTATTTACCATTAACTTCTTCCCTTAATATTTATAGAAACCTGCATCTTTATATTTTAATTCAAATGACTCTAATAAGGAATTATCTTCATACAATGCATCAACTTGTCTATTAACTAAGTATTTTAGTCACTTGTGGAATGATGAGAAAACTACAATATGAATATGGAATCATGTACTTCCCAGTAGGTTTTTGAAATCCATGTCCTAATAAAGTACCATAAATCCAAATTATTAAATGAGGTCTCAAAATTGAACCCTCATATTTATCTTCTTGGGTATTATTTATTCACTATTTTCATATCTATATATTATCAAGCTGAAGGGAGAGTAGTTTTCTAAACTATAGACTATGCATGATAGGGTTTTAATAATGGTGAGATTGATCATCAATCAGAGCTCAATAGATTTAATTTTCATTATGTATTCTATATATTTACAAGGTTATAATGTGCATAGGTATGGTAGATTGTTTTATCCTTTTCCATGAAGAAAATTATTATGTAGCATTTTGAAGATACCTCCCCTATATGGTATGTCTCAAAAACAGCAACATCAGCCATGAACTATTTAATGATTAAAATGGTGTCTACAAAGGATTCCAAAAGTATTATTGATAGGTAGAAGAGATAAAGGATTTGATAGCCTAGCTGGGATGATGGAAAATTCTTCAAGATGTCATATATCATTTCTATGTTTTTATTCCCCCTATCATGTGTTTTTTCTTATTTGGAGGTATTGGAGGTTAAGTCTGATAATCTAGTAGATCCTTTCCATGACTAATGTCTTGGGACATTTTTTTATTTTTGGGTTTGGCTAAACTGATCTTCATGCACCTCAGTATTGACTGGAAAACTGGGAATCTACTAGATGGTCTCCTAGTATTATTTGGTTTTGAATGGTCCCTCTATGATTATAGATTTGATAAATTCTTTTATTTAGATCAATATAGTGACTGCCTTCTGGTTTAATATATATATATGGTAATAATAGAAATGAGATATGAGAACTAGATTTCTCCACAACTTCATCTCCCCTTACCACCTTAGCCTATATAACTTTCTCATTGATTATATAATAGGATATTAGGTTTATATAAATCATCTTCATTAGATAACAGATCTATCAATTGGATGACATTGAAAAATTTATATTTTAACACTTTATCAGATGAAAATATCATTTGGGGTGGTAGTTCAAATTGACTCTTTTTGTGGGATTGTACCCATTCTCCTAGTGATAGAGGTAAGAAGTTAGAGAGGGTATAAACTAACTTTTGAATATGTAATGTAAATTCCACATATGAATTTTATAATAATAAATGATTTTTGTAGACTCTTTGATAAATAATATTTTTAATATTTTACCTCTGGTTTCACATAGTGAATTGGGGTCATAACTAGTGGACTCATTTAATCCCTAAGTATGGTGGGTTTCTATGAAACCAATTTAATAGTCATCTAGACTTTGAATTTTTTTCACATTCATGTATAATACTTTCTTCTATTATTATTCTTCCTCTGGTGAGGTAGTAGAGACACAAAACTTGTGGTAAGGTTTTTTCCAACCTAACCTAACCATAGTCAACCGTCTTCTATATCTTATCTTTAAAGATAAATCATCCATGGATGTTATATACTATCTTCCTTTAAAATTGTAATTAATCGGTGTAATCATTTGTACAAAATTTAATTGGAATCCTGATCTCTGATAGTTTGAGAAGTTTATTCTCTTTAGAAATGATGAAATTCCCAAAATGTTAATCTCTTTTGAATTAATAGAATTTATTCTTATGACCATCAAAATTTGGGAAATTTTAAACCTTTTACCCCTCTTGATGAGGGAACTGTTACTACTATTTTTATTTCAGGTGGAACCATGTATATTATAAAGACATGGGTTTTTTAGTTGGAATTGGAACTAGTTTGAGAATAATAGCTATATTTTCTACTCCTCTATGTTTCTTCCATATTACTAATAGTGTCAATTGAGATTTGAATTTCTTGAACCATATAGGATCTACCAGACATTACCCCATGAATAAAAACTATCAAAAACCCCCAAGGACATTTCAAACGGATTTAGTGGTGTTTGAAACTCTTCATGAATTTTTTATATACAAATCTTCAATTTATTATCTTATATGTGTTTTCTATTTAGTGAATATGTGATCCCCTTCAACCTACCCAGAAAATCTAAGACCATATCATTTTAATGAAGGTTTCAATTAGAAAGGTTAAGTATTGCAATATTCCTTGACATAGAATAAAATTGTTAGAGGATCAATAATCATGGATCTTCCTAATTAGTGATCAACCTTCTTGATAAATTATTATACGAGACAAACATTGGTCCCTCCTATTTCTATACATAACACTAGAGTTTAAATATTTCCTTATTCTCAGGAATTCCCATCATGGGGATATATCTGGACACAAAGTGTGTGATATACTTATATGTATATCCTATTCTATTTAATATAGGTATGGAGGGATTATTAATATTATTTCGGGTACATTCCAGTCCATAAATTTAAGATAAAACTTAATTTTCAGTTATACAATATTGATTTATCCTTCCATGGATTATATTCCATAAAAGTGGGACAAAATTGAGTTAAGTATTTCTAGTGGATCCATTTTATTGGTAGAGGTAGTGGGAAGATATTGATATAGTCGAATAACCTGCATCTACTATTGATATTTTTCATGATTCACCCTGGGATGATATTCCAAATATGCCAGTGCTTACCACCCTAGGGAAAACAATTCATGATATCTCTCTACTCTTGTTGTTTGGTAAACTAGTTTTTAATGACTAGAGTTAGTTGAATGGTTGAACTTTATACATATTGGTTAAAAAATCCTTCTTTGGGTATATATAATATATTAGAAACATTTACCTCTGACTTGGTGTTGTAATCAACATCTATATTACCTTTGAGTAATTCAGCATTTAGTCACCTCATTCTAGCCAACTCAAGATTGTATTTAGAAATAATATTATTAGTAGATATAGACTCAACTTTTTTAGGTGATGGGTGAGTTATATCCACCCATTTCTATTTATCTTTAGTTGATACCTTTTAAAAAATTAGTGGAATAATATTTAGAGGGTACACGTTATGTTGGGTTTTCCTTTGATATTGGGTGTGCATGCCTCCTTCATGTGTTTCAATGTAAAAAAAATTTCAAATAGAGGCTTCTAATTATGTTCTTATATACCAGTTTCATGATCCATGTTATATATGTGGATGATTATGATAAAATTTACCGATGTGTATCACACCACTAGGATTAGATTCACATTATAGATAAAGGGGGATTTTTCTTCCAATGAACATTCATCAAGGGACTAATTATATTCCTCCTTGATATTTATTTTCATGGAAAGATATATTTCTTACCACCTATATAAGGATTAAACATATCTTTTCAACATTGCTCCGTAAGTTTTTTTTGAATGGTGATCCTAAAAGATTATACAATGGCTCTCTCTGAGTGTGCTCCTAATGAGGAAGATGGACCATGATGTTAAAGGATGGTATAGGTTGTTTCTTGCAATGTTTCCCCCAACATATAGACAACTTAATTTATTTGAGGAGGGGTAGGTAATAATACCCAAGGTCTCATGGACTAGATTTGGTGTTGTTCTACAACCCATGAATCCTAAATATATTACTGATTTTTATGACCCCATCGGATGTGGTGGGCATAAGAATACCCCCAGTTATGTGGGATGCGGTTTCTACTATAATGTTTTGAGGTAGATATTATCATGTCCTTATTACCCTTTTGAGCTTATATTCGGGACTGATCTAGGTTCATCACTTTTTCTAATTAAGTTTTAATTACTTTTGAGGATCTCACAATGGTTGAAGGTTTTCCCTTCCTTATATGGAAGCCTATTTGGAATTAGACTTAGTTTGATGCAATAGTTTAAATGTTGTTTTCTCACCATGTATACCTCTTCTAGGACTTAGTATTCTCAAGATACCACTAGATAGACCAAATGGAATATACAAACCTAGGTCCTAAGACTTAGACTAAATAAATGATATCACAAGATATATTCCATGATGATCCATATTGACCGATGAGTTGACTAAAATAAAGATCATTCTATTCTCCCCACCCTTAGATACAGAAATCTATCAGTGCAATCTGATTATATGAGAGATTTTATTTACACTATAGAGGTATGCATGTTAGGGGAATCCACATTTCTTCCCTAAATTTGGGTTTTTATCCACTCATAAAGAATCTATATTGAAATTATAGAAGTGAACCTCCGCCTTAATAAGATGATTTTCATATCATTTGGAATATAATAATGTATCTTTGAGATTTAGTAGGGCGACACAAAATTTGTGTCATATGTATGGTATTCATTCACATTTAAATTAATACAGAATTTAACATAGTTGAGTGGTTATATGATAGTATATGAATATCATTTTGTTTGCAGTAAATTATTACCACATAACCATGGAATCTTCATTCTCCTCTACGATGGAATCATCGACTTGATCCAACAATAAAATTTTCATATCTACTACTTTGTTTATCGGAGAGATATTATTAATAATATCCTCAGTTTAAATATAGATTCCGTGATCTAGGGGAGGAATAAAATATTTCCGTCACCTCATAATATTCGTGGACCAGGAACAAATTTTTCTAGTAATTAATGAGACAGTCAGTGTTTCTGAACACCATTTATCAAGTTCCTCTTGGTATAAAGGAAAACATGAAATTGTTTTGACATATAGAGGAACATTTTTTCAAGGAACTATATTAATTTCGGAATTTACATTATAATGAATACCATATAGAGGACCTCCATGGATAATTTATAATTTCTCTTTATAGGGAGGAACTCCATACCAGGGTTCCATGTGCCTAACATCTCTTTTAAGGAGGCGAGTCTCCACCAAGCGTTCATCAAGGCGGTTTTGGACAGTAACCAACAGGAGACATTTTCTTCGATCATCATTAATTTTTAACAGGATAGGTTTGTTTTCACACCCTCTAATGCTGGGAAATTCAACTCCAAAGACTACCGCATGATGTCCCGCACACTAGATCAGTGGGATGAATGGAATTAAACAGTCTGGTGTACCAATCTTCCCATGAAATACAATTTTATTTTTTGGAGGATTAGGAATAAGGAGATCCCTTCGGATGAAAACATCAAAAGGACGGGCATCAGCATGCCCTCTAGATGCCATTGTTGTAAGGTGGGAACAGAGGAAAATACGAATCAAATTTTTTTGAAGGGGAGTGGGCTCATGAGGTGTGGAGTGCTTTTGGCAGGCTCACTGCTTACTCTTCTCAGGAGCTGAATGATACCCCTTTCTTGGACCGCTGTTTTAGGGGAACAGATGACAGAATACTGGAAAGAACAGCAAGAACCATGATTCTCATCATTGGGTGATGGTGTCGATGGCAGGCTAGAAATAGGGCATGATATGAGGAGAGTACATCGACAGGGCATGCCATTATTTTGTGGAAAAAGAGCCTACTAGTTGAAATGGTGTCATTGATCAACAACTAGAAGGAGGCACCTTCTCTCCACATGCTACAGGGCCCCCCACCATCCAACACTCCCATTCAGGAACACTGGGTGAGATGGTCACCCCCAAGAATATCCCCCAAGCTCAACAGTGACGGTTCTTACATATCAGGGGATATGAGAGGCAGAGGTGTTTTACGAGATTCCATGGGAAGCATTTGGATAGCCTTCACAGATCACTATGACAGCGACACATCTATACTTGCAGAGGAAAAAGCTGTTCTCACAGGGCTCAACCTCTGTGCTCAGAAAAACTATCCCCTCTCTCAAATGGAAATAGATTAAATGATATTTCATGAATCCCTACATGGTAGAGGTTCTATTCAATGGTCTATCTCATATATCATCAGGAGTTTCAAGGGCCTCTCCAGTAATGATGAATTGGTAACTCACACCTGGCACAAGGGGAACAAAGTATCGGATTATCTTGACTCTTTAGATGTCCAAGGATCCAACATAGTGTGTTTATCCAATATTATTATCTTGAAGCCTGAGGGGGTGAACTTGATTCGAGGGGACACCCTTGGACTACATTACTTTAGGCCCCCCTAACCTGTTGTCTTTTCACATGGTACTCTGTACATTGTACTTTGTATCTTGTTTTTTGTACTTTATGCATTCTATTGAATAAAAATGATAATATTGAACATGACAAGGTGGGTTCCTCTTTATCTATTGATAGTCATTCTATGAGTAACATCTTCATAGATTTCACCATGGGGTAGACCTCCCTGATTTATTATTATACATTATGGGGAGAACCTGTATAGTCTATAATATGTGGAGGATACCGATATTTTATGATCATAATATTGCGGGGAGGAATTAAATAGCTGAAAAATATTCTACTATTGATGAAGTTTTAGTTAATTCTTGGTAAAATATTGCAATGTTCAAAAGATACACAAGGACATCATCCGAAATAAGTATATGTGAATGTTATTGAATTTTTAATCTCACCCATATATCTCCACTTCTATATTATCTTAATAGGGTAACTAGTGTGGGAACGTTGATTATATATGGGTTCATGAAATGTAAAAAATGACCTTAATGAGATGGATGATCCCTTAGAAACTCTCTCGATGATACTATAAAATTCTATTGAGTTTTCATGATATAAGATAGTATATGAGTCTACTCTAGTGTTGCTTTGAGAATATGGTTATGTTCTTCTTTGATATGGATGATGATATGAGCCCATTTCTGATATGCATCCAAAATATGATCATAATATTCGTGTATGCTGAGGTAAATTTAGAAATAATACGACTATTGTGTACCCTTTATGATATATTTATGTAAATCTTTAAAGAGGGAGGGATATGGGACTCCTCGAAAGATGCTTCAAAGATATGTTGACGTTCTTCTTGAATGAAAATAGGAGTATGGATATAATTTGTGATAAATGCCAAAATATGTCAAATAGATTCACAAATGTGGGAAGGGATATTTTACTATCCAGTAATTACTCTAAGATATGTTGATGACCTTCATGAATGTTAATAGAATTATTTTATCACTTTATATTCATCATAGTTAAAAGATTATGAGCTTTACTAAGATAAGAGTAAATATGATCATGTCCCATCATTTTGGTTTGGATATATTGATGGGATTATTCATGTAGATGAAGGATATTTTGATGATCGACTATTTCTATTGGAGTTTTTTAATGCACATTGTTGCTGTGTATATAACTCCTTGAGATTTTATGAAATATTTTCTTTTAAAAAAATTATTTCCATAGTAGCGTGTGCTACATGTAATAGAAAGTCGAAAAAACCATGATATACTATTGGAATATTATTATTATATGTTTTATCCTATTTATTGGAATAGTAGGTATGAATATGATTACATTAATTATAAAAATTTATGGTTTACATGTTTAAAAAGTAATTTATTGGTTATCAATTAATTATAAATGAAACTAAATATTATTTGAAAATAAAAGAGATGTTTTCTAAGAAACTATTTTTTGCATGAAATTTATTTTTATACATATTAAATAAATATATAACTGTTTATAAATAATTTTAATTAATATTTTATATAATATATTCAGTCAAATGTATGAACCATTTATTTAATAGGTAGGAGATAAAAAATAAATCTCGTTTTATGCAAAAAAAACTGTATTTTCTAAAAAACAAATTTTCATGTTTTTAAAAATTATATTAAAATTAATTTATACCACTTATAGGTATTGAATATGATAATATAAATTCAATACATATAATTATGAGGCTTACATTTTTTAAATAGTTTCAGTATATTTTTGGATGATATGAAGAGTAATTATGGTCAAATTTATCACCTTCATAAAGTGTAAATTGAGTTTATGATGGGTAAAAAAGTGATAAAGCAATAATTATTCCAATTAATTTGTATAGGATGAATTAAATTCTACCCTTACCACCTAATGATGACAATTTATTTGTTTAATGATCACTTTTCTTGGAAAATTACATTTATAATATTTAAAACAAATAATGTTATAAAGTGTCAGTCTCTATGTTTTAAATAAATTTTATGAATTAACATAAGGAAAAAAACTATTCTTTTGAGTAATATTGATAGTATTTTTAAACATAATTAAATTATTTTCATGATATAAATTTACTCATGATTTGGATTAATTATATAATGACATTTAATGATAATACAACATAGATGTAGTATTTATTTCATTTATATACACTATATTATAAATGATTTTAAAAATTTTATAATTATTCTAATTTTTGTGTGTTAACATGTTAAATAATATTATAGATAAATATGACATATTTTTTTATTCTAAATAATTATAAATTAATTATATCTTGGTCTTTATGTCTTTTAAGTTAAATTAAATGAATAGTTTAAAAATTGACATTGATGATATTTTATCAGAATAATATTGTATAAAATTACATAAAAAATAAAAATATTAAAATTGGACTAAGGGGATAATGTATAGTTAAAATTTTATTCACATTTCCATTTATAGTAAATTTGGAACCATTTATATTTTTAATAACATTATTATAATTTAATCTTTTAAGCTATTCCAAGTGCGTCGTCTCCCTATCTTATAGAAGGACACCCATTCCTTCAATTCTAAACCCCATTTTGATCCATCTATAACAACCATACCAAAAAAAATTATTCTCTAAATCCTTATCAATGTGTTTTAGGTACCTATCTTAGTAATATACCAACATGATATTCTTTAATAATGTATCTATAGAAGGTATCCCAAAAGAGAGGTAGTCATCTAACCCAACCTCTATAAATTTATTTCTTATTCAAATTCCTATAAATATTTTGTATTTATCACATAATAATAACTTAATTATCCTAAATATTCCTAAATTTTATTATGAATATTAAAATTCAATTATCCATTATCATTCCATCAAATAGGAATTGAATGTATCGCTAGTACATACGTATGTCTTACCATCTACACATAGTGGTACAATTCATTTTACATCACCATATTTCATGGATGGTTTTTTTGATAGGATTAATGTTTATATATGATATTTATGAAATAATTATTCTTATTTAATGATAATATCATATCTACCTTCTTACCCTCCAAACCGATGGAAAATGACAACGTCGCTCGAGCGTACGTGTGGACTACCACCTCCACAAAGTGATGTGATTTTTTTTTCATTTATATTTTTATTAGATGGTAAGGAAGATGTATATGATGAATATATATGATTTATATTATATAATATTTATTCATTAAATTTAAATTATCATATAACTTTATTTCACTCCATCCGTTGAAAAATGAAAATAGTGTTCATTCGTGCGTATAACATGCTATCTCTATGAACAGTGAAATTCATTTTCTATGTATACCATTATGGATGACTCTAAATATATGTATATAATGAATATATAATATATAATATTAATTCATGTGATTATGGTATAAAATTAATAAAAATTTAAATTTATTATATAAGAGTTTAGAATGATTTTGAAGGAAGTGGAAGTCATGGTAATAGATTTTTCTCATTTTTATTTACATGGGATGCATTTCTTTTAAATAAAATTTTTATATTTTCAGTGTATAATTATT
Organism: Viscum album; assembly: GCA_963277665.1. Lineage (NCBI taxonomy): Eukaryota > Viridiplantae > Streptophyta > Magnoliopsida > Santalales > Viscaceae > Viscum > Viscum album. Next base: position 2,122,838,650 of record OY728140.1, read on the forward strand.
AGGATTATTATGAAAATTATGGAGATTTACATATCCATATAAGGTTACTTATTTCATGGTATTTATGACTAAAAATTTACCAAAGTGGTGACCGTTTTTTTACAATCTCATTATTTATCAGGATTTTTTATGATTATGTTTGTGATGATGAAATATTATGATCTACATATCAAGAAACATATTAATTTTCTTATATTTTATTTATTTATTTATCCTAAAATTTTTCCTGTAATATTTCTCACCCTAAGTGTGCAAGATTGTAAAAATATGTTTTTAAGGAAAATCGACTGCATTTCTCTCTTTGGATGAAAGACTATTTTCATCCATATACATGTTTTATAAAAATGTTTCAAATATGGTTTTTACTTTTATCATATATTTTTTTAATGTAAATTTTACAAAAAAAATTATTGTTTACAAAATGTTTCAAAAGGAATATTCATGTTATTTTCCAAACAAGGTAGTTCGTGATATTTTTAGAAAAAAAGTTTAAAGGAGTGTTTTATTTTACCTTTTATAGCATGAAAAAAATTACCATAGCAAATAACATTCAATTATTTGAATCATACATTAAAATATTCAATTTTTTAATTTAAAATTATTTTTTTCATTAAAAATTTGAAAATATTTAGATTTTAAAGAATTAATTTCAAAATGTAAAGGTTATTATCCTTAGGAAATGTTCTATGTGATCTTTCAAAATAATTTTTAATCTAAGATGACATCCTATGATGTTACATTCCATTACTGGGGTTATAATCCAATTATATCATCTGTATTATTTATCTGTATGTTTTTTGTATATGATCATAATATTTTTATTAAACCCATTCCATTTCTATAGGTTATGATGTGATGCAATTAATATGAAACTCATTTCTTTTCATGGTTTTTGATATAATAAATATTTCATGATATTGTCTAACATCTATATACAATTCTAATTATATATTTTTTGGTACCTATACCATCCTCTAACAAATTGGGAAATTATTAATGCTCGATGAGATCAAAGGGTATACAAGAGGTTATCAAAAGCCCAAAAAGGGTGTACATGAGGTTATCCCAATTCCAATGAATGTACACAAGTTTTTATCACATTCCAAACATGTTATTAATTTCTTGGTGGTTTCCATAAAATAAGTTTTTCTATGCTCATGTTTATTCCACAATTTCATGACTTATTCAAATATTAAGGTCTCATGGATCATGTTCTTTTATTCCATTATGATTCATATCTTAGGAACTACCACACATTATGTCATGACACAAGATTATGATCTATTATATGTAGGGAATGGATTTCAAAAAAATTAATCTCATTTTATCATACAATTATTTTCATAGTATACTCATATGATTGTATATATATTCCTTGTTAACCCCTTTTTATCATTTGATCTCTCCATTTTTTTGTTCCATTTACCCATGTTATGAAAAAAGGTATTATGTATCATATTCCAAGGAATATTTATAGTTATAAAGAACTGGGTGGGAGATAATATAGTTCCCTTTCGAACAAGTATTTTATGTATCCATGTTTATAAAAGAACTCGTCCTGTATGATTTTGGTGTGGATTGTAATGTTATGTAATGAATATAAATCTAATAAGATTTTATATTTATGGATGAAAATTATAGGTCACTATATTTGATATTAGTGAATGGTTTAGTTAACCTTTGAGGGATGAGAAAATGTTAGTGATAACCCTATGGATAAGCCTTAATATATGATAAATTCCTAATATTTTAGTAATAATATGAATAAGATAGATTAAACCTAAGGATTCATATATTAAAAAGAAGGTTTCGAGATATAAATGTCCTATAAATTATATTTCATTATTATGTGATTTCAATCTATAATTAATGTTACTCATATGGGGATTTTTTGTTATGGTCAATGGATAGAACACAAAAGAATAATTTTAATATGGAATTTAATAGAAAAGTCAATGATTGTATTCCTAAGAAACCAAACATTATGAGAGTGGTAATGAAAAATATTTTTTATAGTGTAACACAACTTTCTCAAGTAATGAATCATGATGAGATTCAAAATATGAAAGGGGGAACAATGTTATATTATTTACTTCATGATGTAAATTACTTCTTATTTTTTAGGTCTTTTGATACACTAATTACTAGGTAATAGATTAGTATGATTAGAAATATATTTCCCATTATCTAGTGTTCTGTTCATGAAAATGTTATTTTGGTTCATTATCATTTTGATGGAAAAATTGATCAATGGTGGAATATTATCATGAACATGAGGGGAAAATATGATATTGAACCCATACAGTGGAAGGAATTTAATAGATTATTTTTCAATAACTACTTTACTCATATAATTTGATAAAAATAGAGAATTAATTTCCTAATCTAATTTAGAAGGATGATGAATCACTTGGTAGCTATGAAGACAATTTTACAAGACTTGTGAGTAATGGTTCTAGCATTATCATCCAACCTAAAAGTATTTTTTTTCAATTCATTAGTAGCTTAATAACATGTCCCTAAGTGAATTATACAAAAGGTAATTAATTATCTATGAGGAAATAATTCGATGTGTAATCAAGGTGGAAATAAAGATTGGAGTAACCCATAAATCTGATGGTTTTTATATGAAAAGAAACATGTAATTCAAATGAAATTCTAAAAACCATGGAGAGAATAAAATTAGGGTACCTGTATTATTAATATTTTTATGAAAATATCAAGGAAATATTATTAAGGTGATTAATAAATGTTTAAATTGTTTAAAGTATAGATGTCAAGAAACTAAATTCCTAAGTGATAGGAATAAGTTGTCTATTAATGTGAATAAATATAAATCACTAAATAATGTACCACCCATATTTTAGTCTTCCAAACTCTATGAGTAAGATAATTAAGATAATAAATTCCCAATTCTGAAGTTTAATGATGATTATTTTTGGGGAAATCCTTTTAATCCTACAAAAAAATAGAAATCCCATACAATCACTATTTCTGATGAAGGGTCTAATAATGATGTGGTGAAAAGAAAACTTATCATCCACTCTAGAATTGATAATGTATTATTTTATTCTGGATCTACCCAAACTTTTATTTTTGATGAAAATTTTTAATGGTATTATAGTAATATATCATTGATTAGATGTTAAATTATCATTTAAACCCTTATTTGTACAATGATCGCATCTCAAGTCTATGATTATTCTCTAGTTAATGTTTGTGGAAATTTCCTAACTGTTTATTTTATTATTATACATTTGGATGAGTTCAATGATATTTTTGGAATATATTTTCTATATTTACAAAAATCCCACATCAATTTTCAAGGAAGGTTAGTCACGTGTGATGTTCTTAATCAACCTGTTATAGTATATCGTTGTGGTGATAAATATGAACTTCTAATGAAATCAAATCCATTCTATTGGTCTTTATTCCTTATAGAATATGGGAGTTTATCTCAGATGGTTAGGGAGAAGCCCAAAATAAAATTTATTCCTACCATATGGGATTTTTTAAATGTTTTTCAAGAAGAGTTCTATAGTATTCAAGTGAATCATGAAGTTGATTTTTCAATACAACACACTCCTGGTTTTGCTTCTATTTCAAAGACTCTACAAAATGTCCCTGATTTAGTTGTAGAAATTTGATGAGAAAATCCCTAAGAATCTTGATAAGGGGTTCATTTAACAAACTTTGTTACCTTAGGGTGCACCTATTATTTTTTTAAGGTAAAAGATATAAAAACATTACTCTGTATTAACTATCAAGAACATAACAATATCACTTTCATGATCAAGAATCCCATAGGCATTATTGATGACTAGCTTTATCAAATCAGTAGAGTTCAATATTATTTCATGACTTAAATTTGGCCTATATATCCTTAATTGAGGGTCAGTAAGGAGGTTATACCGAATATATTATTGTGAATAGTATATAAACACTATTAATATATAGTGATTCCTTTTATTCATACTAATTCCACCTATCTTCATAGATTTAATGAATAATGTCTTCAGGGATTCCCACGATCTGTTCATGGTTGTCTTTATATATGATCTTATTATATATTCAAATAGTATGTAAGTAAATTAAGATCAATTTAGGATTGTAATGAATACCCTAAGGAAGGATAATTTATATAGACAATTTACAAAGTGGGAATTTAGACTATTGAAAGTTCTATTTTTTGGGTCATATATTCTCACGTTATGGTATATATGTGGATCCATCGATGAATGAAGATATTGAAAATTTTCCCACAATTACAATGATTACTGATATTTATATTTTCCTTGTTTTGGAATGATGTTATCGATGTTTTTTACAGAATTTATCAGGGCTGTAAAATCCACTCACCAAGTTAACATTGAGTGGATCCAATTTTTTTTGGGTAGATGATTATGAAGAATATTTAAAGGAACGGAATATAAGTCTAGTCAGTGCAACAGTGATTACATTACCTTGTATTAGAGTATATTTTTTTATCTATTGTGATGCATTGAAAAAGGAATTGGGACTTTTACTTATGAAAAAATATATTTTTTAAGATTATTCCTTAGAAAAAATGAAGTTTCATGTGTAAAATTTCCCAACTCATGATTTGGAGATAGATGTCGTATCTATTCATTAAATATATAGAGGTATTAACATTATAGGGAAAGCTGTCATATATAGAATGATCATAAAATTTTAAATTATATATTCACTGAAAAATATATGAATATGTTGCAGAGAAGATGATAAGAGATAACTAAATATTATGACTACTCAATAAATTACTGCCCTGGCAAAGAAATCTGGGAGGTTTATTCTTTGAGTCAAAAGGATCATTTTAGATTATCTATAATGAGGATTAAGAAATATAAAATATTTTTATATTTTCAAATCATTCAGCCAGAAATACTAATGGAATGGGAGAATTATTTTTTGGTTCAAATGAATGTTCAACCATCTATACATTTAATGACTAAATAAGTGTCGAAGGAAGATGTGGAGCTATATAAGAGGGTGAAAAAATTAATGGAGTTAATCCTTGATTGGGATGGGGTTATAAAGTTAATGAATCGTGTTTCAATCCCTTCCATACCATTTTTTATGAAGGATCTATAAGATAAAGATCATACTTCTAAAATCTCTATTCATCCTAAAAGTGCAATGATATATAGATATTTGAATGAGTAATTCTCGTAGGATGGTTTAAATATAGAAATTGTAGGTTTTTTGTCTTAGTGAAAGGTATGATAGAAATTTATGTCTATGAAACAAAGATATAAAGGTATTTGAAAAAAATTTCCCATACCAAAGTGTAAATGGGAAAATAATTTTTATAGGTTTTATCATTTGACTCCACAAACTGACTAAAGGGAACAATTCCATATTGGTTGTAATTTATTTCCTACTTTCATCACACTTAATTAAATTAGATAAAATTTATATCTAGATCATATTTCTTCGATATGTATTATATAAGTATAAATATTTCACTGAGTACAACATTCTATTGTATCTGATCGGGATCAGATATTTACCTCAAGGATCCGCAAATGTCATCAGTAGGATCTAGATATATAATTGAGTTCTAGTATGGTGTATCATCCTCATATAGTTGGTTAGTTCACGATAACTATTCAAACCTCATAAATAATTTTGATATCTTTCTTTATGTAAATAAAAGGTGGTTGGGATTAATACTTTCCTTTGGTGGAGTTTTCATATAATAATAGATTTCACTCTAGAATTCATATGGATAATTATGAATCCCTCAATAGTAGAAGGTACAGAACTAACATGTGCTAAAATTAAGGTTGATAAAGATATATATTGAGACCCTACCCAGCTAAGGAAATTCAAATAAGTTTATCACCATTCAGTTGTATATAAAGGAATCTTAATGTCCGAAAAATATTTATGCAGACAATCATCAGAAAGATTTAATGTTTGACGTTTGTGTAATGGTGGTCCTATGAATATCTCCATAGAGGTGGGTGATCATATTTGGGAAGCAATTAAATTTTATCCGTAGATATATATTCCCCATTGAAATTATTGATTATTTTGGCACAATATATTATCGCTAAGTGCTTCACCATATCTCTCTCTTGTTCATGATGTGTTCTATGTATATCCCTGGAGGAATTACAAAATCAATCCTTTACATGTAATGAACTCAGAGGTTAAACTTATAGAAAAAGATACCCCTTATGAAGAATATATGATAGATATTCTCAATCATAGAGAGAGTTCTATGAATCAAGACCAGTCACATGGTCAGTTTTTTTATGCTGAAACCACCTATTTGAGGAAGCTACATGGGAACCTAAAGATATAATGAAACATAAACAAACTCATTTTTTTGTTGATAATTTAAAAATTTTAATGGAGAAATTATTTTTATGGGGGGTATAATGTTACACCCAATGATTTTCTGGAATAGTTCTTTTTTAAATATATTTATTCATTTGCATGTGCTATATGCAACAACAAGTCAAAAAAACGCAATATACTATTGGAATATTATTATTATTATATGTTATATCCTATGAGATTTAATATAGGTATGAATAATAATGTATATATTATCTAAATTTTTTATTAACATATATATAAACATAATTAATTAGTTATCAATTAAATAAATATGAAAAATAAAAAATATTAAAATATTAATGATTTTTTTCTAAAAAACTCTTTTTAGGTGTGAAATGTTTTTTTAGCATAATTAATTAAATTTATAAAAATTTCTGAAATATTTTAAAAAAATTTATATATAATATATTCAATCAAATTTTCTAAACATTCATCTAATATGAATTCGTTAAAAAATAAATTTGTTTCTTCTTAAAAACTGTATTTTTCTTAAAATCTATTTTATCGCATTTTACACACTTACATTAAAATAAATATATATCTCTTATATGTATTTATATTGATAATATTAGTTCCATAAATATAATTAGGAGGTTTGAGTTTGGTAAATATGTCCCTGTTATTTTTTGTCAAGATGAATAATAACATTGGTAAGATTTATCTCCTTAGTAAAGAGTAGAATGGGTTAATCTAGGTTACGAAAAAGTGATAAGGCCATTATTTTTCATCTTAGATATTATTTAATGAATTTATTTCTATAATTATCACCTTATTCATTAAATTTATTTTTTAATGGAATATTTTCCATGAAAAATAGCATTTATAATATTTGAAACAAATGAAGTTACAAAATGACACTCTCCTAGTTTTAAATATATTTTTTGCATTCACATATTGAAAAAAAATTATTTATGAGTGAATATTGATAGTAATTGTGAGATTAATTAAATTAACATCATGATGTAATTTTATTTCTAATTTTTAGTAATTTTATAATGACCATAAAGTATTATCAAAACTGATGCAGTATTTCTCCAATTAATAAAACAATATAATAAATAATTTTTGAAATATTAAAATTAATATAATTTGAGTTATTTAATCACTTCCAAAAAAATTATATATGAATACGAAATATTATTTTATAGTAAATAATTATAATTTAATTTAAACTTTTCATTTATGTATTTTATGTCAAATAAAATGAATAGTTTCAAAATTTAGATTCATGATATTTTATCTGAACAATATTTTATTAAATTACATAGAAATGATAAAAATATTAAAATAGGACTAAAAAATAAAATATGTTCAAAAATATTATCCCATGTCCATTTATGGGATATTTTGAACCATTTTATTGAGAATGACTTTATAATAATTTAATCTTTTTAAAAAATTTGTGTGTTTCCTCTCCCTTCCTTAAAAAAAGACCCACTTATTTCTATTCTTCACACAATTGTATCCATATCTATAAAACCATCCTCTAAAATATTATATTTTCAACATCCTTATGAAATATTTTTCCTTTATAATCTCCCAAAAATACCAACCCTACGTTCTTTGAAAAAGGAGCTAAAAGAGGTCTCTTGAAAAAGAGGTAATTGTCTTACCTGGCCATTTTCAATTTATTTCTTCTTATATGTAGTATAAATCTACAGTATTTATAATAAAATAATAAATTAAGTATAAATAATATTATTAAATGTTATTATTATTATTAAATTACCATCATCCATCCTCTTTTCATCAAATGGGAAGTGAAAGTATCGATTGTGCATATGCATGACCTATCGTCTCCACATAGAAGTAAAATTCATTTTCCATCACCATATTTCATGTATGGTTACTATGCTGGGTTTAAAGTGTATGTATAATATTTATGAAATAATTAATATTCATTAATTATAATATCATATATACCTTATTTCATTCCAATCTAATGGAAAATGATAATGTCGCTTGTGTGTACGTGTGGACTACTACCTCCACGAAGTAATGTGAATCGTTTTTAGTTTTTATTTTACATATATGTTATGTATGATGGATATGATGAATATATATGATTTATTTGATATAATAATTATTCCATAAATGTTAATTATTATTTACCTTTCTTTTGTTTCATCCAACAAAAACTGAAATATGCGTTCTTATGTATATATGACAAACTGTCTCAATGAACGATGTAATTCATTTTCTATAACTTTTATTATGGATGACTCTAAATATATATATATATATAATGAATATATAAAATATAACAATAATTTGTGTTATTATTTAATATAATTATAATAAATTAAATTTTATTATAAAGGAATTTATAATGCTTTCAAAGTAAGGGGAACTCAAGGTAATGGATTTTTATCTCACTATTATTTTTGTGGGAAACATGCCTTATACATCACTTATATTTTTAATGTGGTGTATATTCTATATATTAATGAATTTTATGATCTCTTTTATTAAATTTATTTGGATTATCGTAACCATCTAAGTCTATTTATTTCATGGTACTTAAGATTCAGAAGTTACCAAAGTTGTTAGGGTTTTGTGATACAATCTCAGTGTTTACTAGTATTGTTTATGATTAAGTTTTAGATGATGAAAAATTATGATCTAACTCTCAATAAATATTTTAATTTTCTTAACCTAAGTTTATTTCTTTAAACTACATGTTTTATTTTCATTTTCCTCACATTAACTTCACAAGAGACTGAAAATGTTTTCTTAATGAAAATATAATTTATTTCTCTTTAGTCGATTTTCTTTCCTCTCATATACATGTATTCTAAAAATGTTATAAATTAGGTTTTTAATAATCTTAGATTATTTATTAAAATAAATTTTACCATATTTTATGTTTTAAAAAATGGTTCAAAAGGAAGCTTCTTTTATTTTTTCCAATGATTTACTTCATGGATTTTTAAAAATGTGTAAAGGAGTATTTTATTTTTATTTATATATCATGAAGAGAATTTCCAACCTTCATGACTACTATATTCATTGAATATTATTTAAAATATTTAAATATTATTTTTTGTAAAATCCTTAATATTTTTTAAATTGTTATATTTTAAATAAGTTATTTCAGAATAGAGAGGTTATTTTTTTCAAGAAATGTTCCAAGTGATTTTCAAAATAATTTTTTTTACAAGATGAAATAATTTGATGTTAAATAATTCATACAAGGTTTAGGATCCAATTATTTTACCTTGATTATTTATTTATATAGTTTATGTTTATGATGGTAATATTTTTTAAAACCTGTACTTTTCTTACAATTTATACTCTGATGAAATTTTTATGAAACTCATTTCTCATCATGGGTAATGATATGATGAATTATTTATGATATTTTGGAACACATAAGTATTATTTTAATTATGTGAATGGTTGAATATATATCTCCCTCCAAATAATTGTTTAATGATATATTTTCAATGATCTCAAAGAGTAGGTGAGATGTTATCCCAAGAACAAAAGAGGGTACACATTAGGTTATCCCAAGACTGAAGTATGTACACAGGTGGTGAGCCCAATAAAAACATGTTGTGAATTTCATAGTGGGTATCCTTGAAATATGGTTTGATAGGATTATGTGTATTCCAAAATAACATTTCTTATGCCAATGTTATGCTCTAATTGATTATATTCTTTGATTCCTTTATGGTTCATGTCTTATGAATGACCAATCATTATTCCATGAGTAAAGATTCTGATCTATGATATGAATAGAATATATTTCAAATGTTAAACCCATGTTCACATACCCTTATGATTATCAAATGATTATGGGATCATAGATATCTACCTTTTTTAAATTATTTGACATTAGATCTCTCCCTTTCTTATGTTTATTTTTCCCTTGTTTATATATGATATGTCTCAAAAGGATGTTAGTTGTGAAGAACAAATTGAGAGATGATATTTTTCCCTTATCAAAAAGTTTTTTATGTATCTTAGTTTCTAAATTCATTGGACCTATATTATTTTAGCATGGATTTTAATGTAATGTACACAATATTCCTTTAATAAGATGTGATATTTATGTATTAAAAAGTATGGGTCTCTATAGTGGATGATAATTTTATTATATCATGTAGTCACAATATAGATATGTTGGAGAGACTCCTAAGTGGGAACTTTAATATCGACTAGTTTTTATATCTCCTTTATCGGTCACCCTCTTCAGTACCATGTATAGGGATTCCTAACTAAAACTATCAGGATTGGGACCTCCTGGAAAATCTCATCAGCTTATTATTAAGGGTTTAGGTCTATGTGTAAGTGGTTAGAGTGTTAGTTAATAATATCCCTCCAATGTGAACTTGAGTAGTTGTGTGTTTGAAATTGACATTCCATTTTACGTCCATAAGATAAGGTATGTTTATGTTATTACACTACAAGATGATGCTCATAGAGTTAATGAATGTGGTAGTAGGGTTCACATGCTTATTTATGTCCCAACATTGATTAAATGTCTGGTGGGGATTCAAATTTGTGAGGCATTCAAAAGAAGTTTCTAGAATTAGAATGGAGTTGTTGTGATGATACTCTTACACCAAGGTGGTCACCAACTGGAACTAGAGGCGTCGAGTTACTGAAAATGACCTTATGGGGTTTAGTTACATCGTATTGGGTATATTTATAGAATATGTATATCTAAGAGATTATAAATTGGGTTGTTCTCGATGGAATTATTCTATTTAGAATACAAGGAGTTCTAAGAGGTTTCATAAAAGGAGTTCATAAAAATTGAAACCATAAAAATGATAACAAGTTAATGAAATTTCATAACTAATGAAATGTTTTATTAATCGATTTCATAGGTAAAAGATTCATATTGGGTTCAACATTCTATTTTCAACACACACCCACACCAGCATTTATTTTTGAGTCAAATTAGACCTAACGTCCAAAAGAAGGTAGGTGTTAAGAATTTCATATTGATTATTCGGGTTACATATTAGTATAAAGGATGGGATGTTAGTCTCATCTCACTCTTTATAGGGGAAATGTTTTCCTAATCTAGGACCCTCTTAAAAATTTAATGCATAGTCAAAAATTTTTCCCAAATCCTAGTGTGGGGATAGTTACCTCCATACAGGTTATTCAACAAACCCACACATTGATGTGAATAATTGTATCTATCATAGATTCCCAATATTTCCCTTATTACTTACTAATGTTATGGATCAAATCTACACTACTAAACACTCAAGATTTTATCTCCTTCAAGGAGGTGGGGAGTATTGTGGAGTTTGGATCAAGCCTATGAAAGGGGTTTCCAATATATCCCAATAATGGAAATTATAACCCATGTTGTTTAGTTCCACTTAATGGGGGATACATCTTACCCAATAAGTTCATTTGATAAGGACCAATGTAGTTCCTTTTAATGTCATGAATCCATTATTTATTCCAAAAATTGTAAATTTATATGAAGTATAATACTAGTAGAAAAGTACATATAAAATTTAAATTTTTAACTATGCATAAATATCATTTTCCAGATCATCCTACCTATTGAGAACAAAAGATGAGAAGATATAGATGGACTAAAAAGGAATATAGAGCATTTAGGTAGAGTTGATTTTCAAGGAATAAATCCAAGTGAGGATGAGGATCATAATGAATGTATCCCTATGAGGATATGTTTTTAGATATTAGATTTGAACCTTGATGGTGCATCTTATATAATTTGATTTTTTGAATCATAAACCATGTAGTTGTAGGTTCACATTTTATGTTTTTGTCATAGTATTGGTCTATATCATTTAACGTTATGTGTTAAATGAATTTTTTTATGAAATTGGTGACAAAAATATATTTAATTGGGATCATGCATGGTCAACCCTTTTTTATTTAATCATGTATGTTAGTAACAAAAAATGAGGTGATATTGTTGTGTATTACACGTAGTATGAGGCACAAACATGGATGTCAACTTCCTATCTATTGATAAAAAAAATATATAGAAAGATGGACTCCTAGAAAATATGGTCTGATAAAGAATATTTGGGTCTTAGACTTGATAGGAGGCCTATATAATGTAAACGGGGTATGATGGGTAGATGTAAGGCTTATCCATATGATTCTTGAAGGTGAACATCCTACTCTATGTCTCTGTTGAAGGCATGTTTTTGGGATTAAACCTATTATAGGCCCATTTATGGATATCTCTAACTCCTTGATGATTGATTGGGAAGAGATCATAAATAAGGTTTATGGTTTGGGATTATACCTAATAGGGTGACCCAAAAATGCACGGATCATTGACTAGATTAGGGAGGACAATTCAACACTTGGGTTGTAAATATGAGCATATTGAGCCAATGGCGGTTTCACTTGTGGAATTATGATAGGAACACTTATTATAAGTGGAATATATTATTTTAAACTCTATGAGGTAATAATTATATAAGGGGAAAATAAATAAAGGATTATATCAAGAGAATATATGATCAAATATGTACACACTAGTTTGTATAGCCCATTTTTGTATCTCAAGAGGCCATATGGGAGTCCTAAAGTGATAGGATCCTAGGTAGAACACCCATGTCAATAAGGTGAATAGTTATATGGATTGGGAATATGGGGTTTTGATGAATGGGGACCAAGGGAAATAGGTACCCAGTTATAGTGAACTGGTTAAATTTGTGCCTTCAAAAGTAACCAAGCCTAATATGGAACCCTAATAGGTGATCAGGGTGACTTGTCACATAGGAATAAGGAATAACTAAATTGGAACCCAAGTATTAGTTCAAGGTGAAGTTTCTACCTATGTTGGAAGGAAGGTTGTAATTCCACATTAATTTTATTGTAATTGATAAGTTTCACACTAATGGGATACCATCATGATGGTTAGGGTACTTTATTCCCTAATATTTGATCCTTGGGATTACTAGGGAGCCTAGGGAACTAATATAGTAAGATTGAGTATCTGTGGAAGGTTTCACTCAATTTTAGTACCCTAGGGGTAACTGGGAATTTTTTCCCAAGTTTTGGGCTCCCTATTCAATTTATTTCTCTGATTTGGACATAGAATTCACCTAAATGGATAAGGGAAGTCTTGGGTGTACCTAGTTCATTCATCACATTATCTACCCCAAAATTCATTCTTATTTTTTTTAATAGAAGGAACTTGGGTATCTATTTGTTATAAAATATGGGGAGTACAATGCAAAAGGGTTTAACACATAGGGTGGTTTACACAATTACAAGGGAAAAGATATGGGCACTAAAGTACGTTTGTGAAAGTGACTTTCATGCAGGAGTAAGGAACTCTAGTGAACTCACATAAGTATACCTAAGTATAGTCCCAGATATTTCATATAATCCTTGAAATATTAACATGGGTGACCAATAAAAATTTAAATATATTACATATTCTATTCATTGATATTTCTCCCCACTAAACCAATTTTTCAATCAATTATAAAAATTATGAACCAATAGTCACATACCACAATTCTAGGATGAATGTTACTCCTTGATCCAATGATGATCTACAATGATCATTCATATATTTTACTATTCTTTCTTATTATATATTTTGATATTCTACACCAGAATATTCCTATCAAGAATATCTGGAGAGAAAAATAGTAGAGAGGGGATGTTTCCATTGGTGAAAAAAGCATTCACTTCTTCTATTTAATCCATTCAATTCCATGAGAATATAAACTATAATTTATTTTTTACTTCAATTTTATTCCTTCCATCAATTCTTCCCTCTCACATTATATTAATTTGATAAATTCCTTAGACTTAATATCCTTTATTTGGTGGTTACATTATTATATTGGCTTAAGGAATAATGAATCACATCCTGATGGATAGAATGGTTTAGTATACTTGGTGAACTGGATACATAATTCAATCTCATATTAAATATTAAAACATTAAATGAAACATAGTATTTTCATTGAGAACAGCATAATTCCCTTGATAATATCAGTTTATATCAATCATAATACACATGTTGTCATCCTATGTAAAGGAAGAATAATTAAGGGGTGAGATATAATGCTCAATATGGTTATACATACATCAGAGGCTATCATGAATAAATAAGGAATGATCAATATAATAATTTGAATAATTAAAATAAAACTCATTTAATGATTAAATAATATATGATAAATAATATGGTAGCTATAACAAATGATCAAAATAATTTCATATAAGTAGTCAAAAAATCATGAAAATTATCCTACGATATTCTAACTAATTTAATTATCAAATTTACTTTATTAAATAATATCATAATGAGATAATTCATAATTTTATACATCATAACCATACCACAAAAGACTCATTCCAAACCATTGTACATAAATGGGTATTGTCTCAGCGAAATACCCAAGACAGTTTGTCTTATAAGACCTACGGACGAATTGAGGAGCTATAATGTCCCCATCCTAATAATTAATAAGTATAATTAATTCATAATATGAAAAGGGAAAAAACATAATCACATAAGTGTTTCTATTGAAAAACTATCATAAAAATGTCAATAATTTCCCCATTCAATTAATATAATCATAAACCATCCAGGGTAATATGAAGAATGGTTTCAAAATAGTACATCCTCAGTCAAACTAATCATAAACCATCTTAAAAAATAATATGGATAGTATCATTACAATATATTAAAAAAATTTAATAAGGTAAGTCATGTTTTTCATCCGTGATAAATAAAAATACGATAAAAACTCCATTAAAAACATTCTTTAGGAAAATATAGTTTTCACTGTGAAACCCACTTTTTAAAACAAGAAATTACCAAATTATTGAGAAATATTTTTCCTTAATATCCATGTAAACATGTAAAGTAATATTTAAATTGAATAATTTTCATGATTTTGTTTGATTCAATACATTCCGTATAAGTTAAATTTTTATTCCTTTCCACTATTGTAAAAATATTACAACTATCTCATTCAAAAAACCACAAGAAGATTCATTTCTAACGATTTTTTAAAATGTTAAACATGGGTAAAAATTAATTTCATAACTCATATGTGTAATTTTAAAATATTATTGAAAATAGTTCTCAAAAACATAGATATGTAAGAAAATTGTTTTTTTACTGAAGATATAAATGATGTTGGTTTTATTTAAAAACATAATATTGGTATCTATTTTTATGAATGATTATGAAATCAGAGGAAAAAATTTAACCTCTATAAATAACATTAGGATAATAAAATTCATTATTTTATTGAAATTCATAACATAATATTTTCTAATTGTAAACATAACAATGTAAAATTCTGATAAAAAGTGGGATGGAAACATAAACCTTAACAAATTTGGAAACTACTGAATCATAATCCCCTTGATGGAAATAAAATAAAATGAAACTTTAAAAACAATTAATATAAATTTATTCCTTGTATATTATATCAAATTGTAAATATATACACCACACAAAATAACTAAGTGGTGTATATGGAATATATCTCACAAAAGTAAAAGTGATATGAGAAACCCCAACCACATGTGTAATTTACATTGTACATGTCTAAAATTCATGTATAATAAATATAGAATTATTATAAATCTACTAAAAACCATTCCCATATATATCATACCCATCATTATTTAATTATAACGATTTATCACTAGTTTATTAACATTTCATTATAAAATTACTATTCTGGGTGATATTTGTTTCATTTTTCATATTCCTTTTTGTCTAGTTGTTTTTCTCCTTGTAATTTGATAATGGATACATAACCTCAATAATTTTGAAAACGATATAAATATAATATATTTTTATAATATATTTATTCATAATAGTCTACAAAATTTATAGATGAAAAAATGAGATACATCGTTCCTGGAGATGGCATACCGATGGTGGGTTATATTTTTCCAACAGATCAAATGAAAGAAATGTAAATATAATTTCATGTTTATAGAATCATTATTATATAATATATTTCATATTTAATGATTAAAAATATTCTTACAACCATATCGAAATAAAATTAACAAATTTTTACATCACTTCTTAGAGGAGGTTGTCCACACGTACGCATGAGTGATGTAATCATTTTCGAGTGGATTGGATACTAAAAGGTTATATGTGATATTATAATTAAAGAATAATGTTAATTTAAAAAATATAATAAACATATGTTATATAAATCATCATATCCATATGTGATAGGTGGTGATGGAAAATAAATTACATCTGTTTGTGTAGCGGAAGTCTGACATGCACACAATCGATGGTTTTATCTCCTATTTGATGGAAAATGAGATTGATATGAGTTACTACATTAACATAATAACATCTCAGAATATATTATTTAGTTTTTTAATTATTTTACTATATTTAGATAATATTTTATGAAGTTATAAAAATAATTGTAATGAAAAAAACACAGTTTGGTATTTTACCTCTTCTTCGAACAACCTCTATAAGTTTATACCAAATGACTTCCTAGAATGGATTCATAATCAGAAAAGGATTATAAAAAGTTTTTAGGGATTTAATTAAGATATTTTTATAGGTATTTTCCAATCCAAACATCTTTTGGTGTGTGAAGTGGAGAGTAGATGGTGTGGCCTTTTACAAGTAGGGAGAGGACATATTTGGGATTTTTGAAAAGAAAAAGTGATATCCATGTTTTTCATATGTTAAATGGAAAAAATGGATTTTTATCAAACTATGGATTATATAAGGTATAAATGTTTCTATAAAATATAAATTATACAATTTTATTGGTTATTGTAACCCTTATATTTTTAGTTTAACACTTGGAAAACCTATTTTAACCTTAACCATGATAATTAAATTTTAATATTTTACTATTAATTATGTTAAAAAATTGTGTTAACCATATATATTATATTAATTACGATGATTCCAGAATATGGAATCCATTTCTGAATATTAAATTCAATTAATTTTCATAATTTATTTTAAAATAAAACTCGGATACACGATAGAAAAGTGGGTTTCCAAAGAAAACATTCTCCTAAGTATAGAAAGTTTTAATATAAAAAAATGTCTTTGATTCCAATGACCTAAATTTTATTTACTATAATATATTTGATGTAAATTTACTTTGAAAAAAATTATAAATCTAAATTATAATCTTAAATTCTTTAAAGGAAAATCAATTGTCAATAAAAACTATGATTTATCACTATTCATCAAAAAATTAATATTTTCTGAAAATTATAAAAGATTTAATTTAAGATAATTTATAAAATAAAATAAGAAAAAAAGTTTATTTTGTAAATTAAATTGTAAAATAGTAAAATATTTTAATTAATAACAATTTCAAACTATCCAGTGCATCATGTAGGCCAGTGGTAGGTGTTGCACCCTTAACACCCCTCTATTGTGGGTTCAAGACCTACAGTCTCACTGGATGTGATGGTTTTTCACCCAAAATTCAAGACATAATTTTTATAAAACTATATTAATATAATTACTGTAATGTTTAGAAATATTAATAACCTAGAATTACCTCAATATAATATATAAGATAAAACCTAAAGGTTACCCATAACATTAGACTTATGACTACAAAATGTAAAGGAACTATTACTTAAATAACTTTTTCACTAAGACATATAATATAACAATGGGTTTAATTTCCATTAATGAATCCAAAAATATCCTCAATCATGATAAACACACATCACTTAAAATCTAAAATGGGGTTTTTAAGACTTTGAACTTGTAGATACTTAAAGCTTGACGTACATGGACATTACATTACTTTTGCGGAATACATAATACATAACAAAAAAGGCACACAAGGATCGTAACAGTTTAGTGTCTTTGGAAACTCAGAATATAAACAACTAATCATGTTGAAAGATCTTCAACATCTCCCATAACGATCTTCCCCTTTTTGTTTCCTTACCTAAAACCTTTCTTTATTTCCTGGGGAGAATATAACATAAAAAGGTTGAGCTCAAATGCTCAGTAAAGGAAAACATAGAGAACATAAAACAATCCATAAACATTTGAAAGCAAAAACATGAACATGAAATCTAAATATTAAAACCTTGAGCAAAGACATAAATCTTGGAAGTACGTAAGGGATATATCATAAAGGAACATCAATCATGATAAAATAGCAAGGGAATAAAACATGTAATTGTGGCATCCATTAAGAACATGTAATGATTTCCATATTAGCCAAGGAATTGCTGCCAAGACCATCTTAGTGGACAAAGTCCCTTTCTGAATCGAGTTCACTCCTCGTTTCAGTCCTCTAACACTGAACCAGATTGACTTACTGTTCCAGCCATGTCTATCTCATGAGATATAAAATCTTTACCCAATGCATTGGAGGGAGATATAGGTACCACCCATCTCATAATGAAATCATTCTTACTTGTTCCACAAAATAAACATACATCATTCATAATAACCCAACGAATAAAATGGGTTTCATAAACATCATCTCGTCATCACATAATCCATATAAAAGAAATGGATATCATTTCATAATAAGAAAAGTGAAACCATTTAAATCATAGAGACATTATACTTGAAACATACACATATGAAATAATGTCGTCTTAGATAGAAAATTGTTTTGATAAAACACTTGAAATGAATTCTTCAGGAAAATATCCTTTTTTCTTCAAAATCATTTTCTTTTCACAAAATTTCGTGCAATTTTAAAAGAAAAGGATTTTGTTGAAAATAGTCATGAAATCTTTTGGAGGAAGCTTCATGAAAACAAGGTTTTATAAAACCGTAAAAATCATTTCATGCCGTATACGTTAAAAAAACATTATTCTCATACTTTTTTCGAATAAGTCAAAACGTACCTTGTAGGGTAAATAAAAGAAAGATTCCTTCCATACAATTGGGTAAAACTGAAAATGTAAAAAATGGGTAAAAAGGACTTTAAACATTCATGAAAACAGTTTTATAAAACTTGGACATGGACGACTTCAATAACCCCAGTAAATACTTACGAATAAGCAATCTTAGATAAAAATGAGATTTGCAAAATTATCCCTTACCTTAGGTCCAATTTGCTTCTTAAGTGTCCGAACCTCCAGTATAATGATTTAAATAATTTCATTGACTTATTACAGAATCATATTAACTGTTATGATATCATATATGGTTCACTTATGACTTTATATTACCCGTTCTTTTGTAAATTCCATGTTAAAGAGCGTTTTGGGTAAAATTGTTTCATTTGTCGTCCATGTTTTGAATTGTAATTATTCATATGATTACATAGATCATGATTACATAATTCCAGAATATAAAACACGGTTTATATATAATATATATTCAGAATATACATATATATAATAAATCATTAAATTGAATGAAATACACCGTTCATTGAGACGGTAGGTCGTACGTACGCATGAACGCTGTTTTCGTTTACTTATTTAGTTGAATGGAATTAAGTAGATGACATAAATATATATAAACATAAATACAGTATCATTATTATGTCATATATTTCATTATTACTTATTATATATACTTTATAATCATTCATGAATGGTTAAAGTGGAGAATTAATCTCATCGCGTTGTGGAGACGGTAGTCCGTACGTACGCACGAGCGATGATATCGTTCTCATGATCGTGGGATTGTATTGGAGTGTATGTATACTATTTCAGAATAAATATCACTTTAAAATAATCATATATAGTTATTATTTTCACCATTATACCCATCCAATTATGGTGGTGGTGGAAAATAGATTTCACCGTGGCGTGGAGACGGTATTCCGTACGTACGCACGCGCGATGATTTCGTTTTCCGTAGGATGGACAGATGGTGAAATAGGGCTGTCTAATACTTATAATAACATATCAGTATATGAGTGATACTGATGTTATTACATCATAATGAAACAACTAAAGAAGAATAAGCGGAAGAAGAAATAAAGATGAAAGAATCGGTAACAGAAATTACCTCTTCTTTGAAGCGCCTCTTTGAGACCTCCTCTTAGGGCACTAAAATTGTTCTTTTAGGAAGACCAGAACCTCTAGGATGTTTCTAGGGAAGTGGAGAAGAGAATTTGTCAGAGTTTGGCCGAGCTTGAAGGCTCAAAGTGTTGTGAGGAAGAGAGGGAGGGGGTGCCCTTTTATAAGGGAGGAGAGGGGCACCTTTGGATTAACAAAAAATAATATTTTATTATAAAGCCAAATTCGTTTTTAAATAGATCCAAATTGATTTATTAAAAAGCTAAGGTGGGTATGGGTCGAAATACTATCATCCAATAGTATTTAGAAAAGTTTAGGTTCCTATTTTATCCTTATCATTTATCTTTAACTTTAAGTTAGATAATTTTACTTTTACCATGTCTTCTTGTTTTCTTACACTCTAAGGTTAATAAACTTACTATATCAAGACAAACTAACCCCAAGTTGCTAATTATTAATATATATAACCTTATCTAAGTCATTTGACAGAGCCTTAGATTTTTAGGAATTAAATTACAATTAATAATATAATATTTGTTTTAAAAACTATTTTATGTCAATTTTGACACAATTTAGTAATTGATTTTTGTGAAACTTATAACAGATTGATTAGTTATAAAAAAGTTAATTAAATCAATAATAACATGTAATATTAACATATAAAATTATTTTAATTCATAAAAAGTCTTAAATTACATTTATTTTTGTATTTATAACATCAATTGTGTAAATATTTCATTAATAAGATAATTACTGCATAATCTTTCTGTCATAATTAATGATAATTATTTAATCCCTAAAAATTATAAATAAATTCCTATGATGTAGATAATTGTATTAGATTTCTGGATACTATTCATGTTTTAAGTTTCATGAAGTATATCACTAAATTAAAATTATTATACTTATAAGATTTAAGAAAGTGACATGTTGTCACATTCATTGGTTTTAATAATAATTAAATTATTTTCATGAACAAATGTCCATTAAATGAATCTAATCCAACCCTTAGGTGATATGGGTTGACTTTTAGTCATCCAATAGAATTTTGACATGTTCTAGGGTAATTTTATAATATTATATTTACCCTTAATTACCCGATTTAACTTTAATTATGGTAAATAAAATTTATTGTAGTTATTATTCATAATTCCCAAAAATAAAAAGTAGCTTATTAACACAATTTGGATCCACTGATTCCAAATATGGAATCCATTTTTCAAATTCAATACACAAATGTTTCAGAAATTAAATTAAATTTAATCCCGTTGCCGAAAGAAAACGGGTTTTTCTTTAAAACATTGCAAAAGATTGAATTGATTTATCCTACGAATTCAAGGTAGAATCAATGCTAATGACATACATTATATTAAATGGTAAAAATATATTCTATTTATACTTTAAAACCATTCAATATTATAATTTAACCATATAAATTATTTCGATGAAAAAAGTTGTTTTTAATTAAAATATAGCGTGTTTTTACTATTCATCAAAATATGAAAGTTACCAAAATAATATGAAAAATTTATCCAAAGTAAATTTTCATTTCATGATTCCAAATAATAATTTTATTTTTTCAAATTGAACTTATGAACATGTAAAAAACTAGATTTAAAGTGGGTGCGCCATCAATAAGGCGGAAAAACTGCATTTTTTGAAAAATACTTATTTTACCCGAAAATTTTGTTTTGTTCTTATACCATGTTTTAGAAAATGTGAAAGACGAATAATAGTGTTATAAGATTCAAAATTTTGTTAATACTATTCATAACGGCTAGTTCATAATAATATTATAATAATATATCATTGTTTAGTAAAACCCAGTATTGCGTACAACACACGCTATTGAGGAAGGTCGTGATTGGGTGTAATGCAAGCCAAGTAAGGGTTGCGTGCTGTGAAAGAATCCTTCGTTGTTTCTTATAACATAATCCAACCATATTTCATTTATACATTGAATATATATATATATATATACTCAATGTTTTGTAGAATAACTATTTTCAAAATTGTGTGTAACACGATCCAAGAATAGTGTTGCATATAATGAAAGCTAATACGGTGTTGCGTATAGCGCAAGGTAATCTTGGTGTGGCATACAAAACAAGACATTAATTAGAAGAATATTTTTCATAAAATCTTGGGGTGTTACATTCTACCCCCCTTAAAATGAATTTCACCCTTGAAATTCGTCGGGGTTATAAATGGTTAACTATTCGAAAGTTTCTTTAATAGAAACCCACATCGTAAAAAGGAATACCAAAACCAATCTTTAAAAACAAAAGTATGAAACGTAACGGTTACCCAAATAAACTAATCACTGGGTTTCCACATAGGTGAAAATATGGATACGGAAGAGAAATCTAACCATCATCTTCTGATGGAGAGTGGTAGAGAACATGGCAATGGAAAAGCCAGCAATCACAAAGCCATAAATTTGTGACAATCTAAGGTACCATCTGATTCATCAGATATAAGAGCACTAGGACAACATTTTCGGTTTTCAAGATCATTTCCCTAAAGTTGATGAAATTGGAATTATAAGAAATACTTTCAAGATTTTGGTATAGTCTCACCGTTTGTCGTTCTTTGGACAATTTCCACTTCATCTCTTAAAGAAATGAAGTTGAATTTGTCATTCATGACGTGTTAGCAGATCATGTGATAGAATGATGGGTCATTCCATCTATCTCAAACAAAAGGTTACAAAAGTTATCAAAAATTCATAAGACCATCTATGGTGAAGTTAATCATATATGATTCCAAAAATGAACTTATAATGTATATATCATACCGCGTAATAAAATAAAACTTGTTTCAACTAACCAGGGACTTCCTGTAGGCCAGTGGTAGGCGATAAAAGCCAGTCCCACTTCGGTTGTGGGTTCGATTCCCAGAGCCTTGTCTGATGTGATGGGCTGTCGCCCGTCCTGCAGGTTTTCCTTTTTCTAAAGCTATATTACTATAACATCCCATCAATTATATCGAAGAAAATTCTATCCTTAAACAATACTGACTTATGTCCAACATAATCCATTCCAATCATTAGGATTATCTAAAATACTTCGGTCCAAGATCATAGTATAAAGAAAATTATTACTTGAAATGTCACATAACAATCACGTGAATTCCATCATTTATCCCCCGTATATCATAAGATATATCTTGTTGGTCAAATTAAAAACATGTGAATACCTTAATTATGTATTCTCTTGAAGAATGAATACCCATTGAACCTTAGTGAAAACATGAATACAGTTAAAAGTTAACACTTTCCACAGACCAAAATCCTCAAAATTCTTTATACTCAAACCATGATATAACCTTCTCCTTATATCAGTCATGAGCTCATGAATACTATCAAACATTTAATTTTCTCCTTATCCCTTCATTATGTGCATATCATCTACATTCCAAAAATATTTGAATAACCTTTCATAGATATTGGTACCATTAATCATACACTTTCAAAACTCAAGGAAAGAAAACAGTGTAACAATCCTTAGATGTCTCTGTATTCCATAGTACCATGAGATTACTTATACAACATTACAAATGATAAACACGTAATCATTCCACTACATTCTTAAACCATTGACCGAGCTTCAACAATTCTTTCATCTCACATATCATTTGTAGTCTCTTCATCATCATCAGCATAAATACTACCCATACGACCATACTGATTCTCTTCATGAGACTTTCCCATAGGGCATTGGATTGCATAATGCACATACATTTCACCTTTAAAACATTTAACCATTGTTGATGTCGTAGCAATAACATTATCCTCATCCCAGGTGTTAACTGAACCTTTTCCATTGCACTTACTGGCTTTGTGTCCTTCTTTTCCACACCCAAAGCATATTCCAGTTCCTTTGAAACATTCACCTTGATGCCTCTTCCCACATGATTTACATAGGGGAAATTGAACTTTCTTTCCTCTATGATCATCATGAAACTCCATCTTTCTCTTATTAGCCGAGTCAGGAAACTTACCAAATTTTACTTTATTGATCATATTATGAGATTGCTGATTCAGAATAATAATGATGTTTAGACTTCAAAATCCCATTTCATCTGGTTGCTCATAAAGAATATCATTCCATTGTCCATCATATCCTCTATTATTGTGAATCATCTTGTTTCCATCCATTTTCTAAAACCCAAAAAGAATAGTGTGAGAGGCAAAAATCATAATAAAGGGGGAGTAACTTCAATATCTAACATCTTTTGATTAATCTAATATCATTACCATAGTTCTAAGACTATATCCTATACGTATACTTATCCTTAGGGACATCCCTAGACATACCTTAGAAATATATCTAGGGATCTCACTAACGTTCTCGCATCCTACTTTCCAAAGGTTGACTAAACCATTCCTCTGATACCAACTATAGAGACCCGAAGCTTGACGTACATGGAAATTACATTACTTTTGCGGAATACATAATACATAACCAAAAATACACACAAGGATCGTAATAGTTTAGTGTCTTTGGAAACTCGGAATATAAACAACTAATCATGTGAAAGATCTTCAACATCTCCCATAACAATCTTCTCCTTTTTGTTTCCTTACCTAAAACCTTTCTTTATTTCTTGGGGAAAATATAACATAAAAAGGGTGAGCTCAAATTCTCAGTAAGGGAAAACATAGAGAAAAGAAAACAATCCATAAACATTTGAAACCAAAAACTTGAACATGAAATCTAAACATTAAAACCTTGAGCAAAGACATAAATCTTGGAAGTACATAAGGGATATATTATAAAGTAACATCAATCATGATAAAATAGCATGGGAATAAAACGTGTAATTGTGGCATCCATTAAGAACATGCAATGATTTCCATAGTAGCCAAGGCATTGCTTCCAAGACCATCTTAGTGGAAAAAGTCCCTTTCTGAATCGAGTTCACTCCTCATTTTAGTCCTGTAACACTGAACCGGGTTAACATACCATTCCAGCCATGTCTATCTGATGAGATATAAAATCTTTACACAATGCATTGGAGGGATATATAGGTCCCACCCATCTCATAATGAAATCATTCTTACTTGTGCCACAAAATAAACATACATCATTCATAAAAACCCAATGAATAAAATGGGTTTCAAAAACATCATCCCATCATCACATAATCCATATGAAAGAAATGGATATCATTTCATAATAAGAAAAGTGAAACCATTTAAATTATAGAGACATTATACTTAAAACATACACATATGAAATAATGTCATCTTAGATAGAAAATGGTTTTGATAAAACACTTGAAATGAATTCTTGAGGAAAATATCCTTTTTTCTTGAAAATCATTTTATTTTCATAAAATGTCATGAAATTTTAAAAGAAAAGGATTTTGTTGAAAATAGTCATGAAATATTTTGGAGGAAGATTCATGAAAACAAGGCTTTATAAAACATTAAAAATCCTTTCATGCCGTATACCTTAAAAAAACATTCTTCTCGTACTTTTGTCGAATAAGTCAAAAAGTACCTTGTTGGGTAAATAAAAGAATGATTCCTTCCATACCATTGGGTAAAAGTAAAAATGTCAAAAATGGGTAAAAAGGACTTTAAACATTCATGAAAACACTTTTATAAAACTTGGACATGGACTAATTCAATAACCCCAGTAAATACTTACGAATAAGAAATCTCGGATAAAAATGAGATTTTCAAAATTATCCCTTACCTTGGGTATGATTTTCTTCGTAAGTGTCTGAACATCCTGTATAATGATTTAAATAATGTCATTGAATTATTACAGAATCATATTAATTGTTATGATATCATATATGGTTCACTTATTACTTTATATTACCTGTTCTTTTGTAAATACCATGTTAAAGAGCGTTTTGGGTAAAATTGTTTCATTTGTCGTCCGTGTTTTGACTTGTAATTATTCATAAGATTACTTAGATCATGATTACATAATTCCAGAATATAGAACATGTTTTATATATAATATATATTCAGAATATACATATATATAATAAATCATTAAATGGAAAGAAATACACCGTTCATGGAGACGGTAGGTCGTACGTACGCATGAACGCTGTTTTTGTTTCATTATTGATTTGAATGGAATTAAGTAGATAAAATACATATATATACACATAAATCCAGTATCATTATTATGTAATATACTTCATGATTACTTATTATATATACTTTATAATCATTCATGAATGGTTAAAGTGGAGAATGAATCTCATCGCGTCGTGGAGACGGTAGTCCGTACGTACGTACGAGCGATGATATCGTTCTCATGATCGTGGGACTTTATTGGAGTGTATGTATACTATTTAAGAATCAATATCACTTTAAAATAATCATATATATTTATTATTTACACCATTATACCAATCCAATTAAGGTGGTGGTGGAAAATAGATTTCACCATGGCGTGGAGACAGTATTCCATACGTACGCACGCGCGGTGATTTCGTTTTCCGTAGGATGGATAGATGGTGAAATAGGGTTGTTTCATACATATAATAACATATCAGTATATGAGTGATACTGATGTTATTACATCATAATGAAACAACTAAATAAGAAGAAGCGGAAGAAGAAATAAAGATGAATGAATCGGTAATGGAAATTACCTCTTCTTTGAAGCGCCTCTTTGAGACCTCCTCTTAGGGAAATAAAATTGGACTTTGAGGAAGCCCAGAACCTCTAGTATGTTTCTAGGTAAGTGTAGAAGAGAATTTGTCAGAGTTTGGCAGAGTTTGTAGGCTCAAAGTGTTGTGAGGAAGAGAGGGAGGGGGTGCCCTTTTATGAGGGAGGAGAGGGGCACCTTTGGAAAAACAAAAAATATTATTTTATTATAAAGCCAAATAAGGATATAAATAGCTCAAAATTGATTTATTTAGAAGATAAGGTGGGGATGGGTCTCAATCCTCTCATATAGTAGAATTTAGACAAGTTTAGGTTCCTATTTTAACCTTATCATTTATATTTAACTTTAAGTTAGATAATTTTACTTTTACCTTGTCTTCTTCTTTTCTTACACTATAAGGTTAATAAATTTACTATATAAAGCCAAAATAACCCCAAGTTGTTTATTATTAATATATATAACCTTATATAAGTTATTTGGCAGAACCGTAGATTTTTAGGAATAAAATAACAATTAATAATATAATATTTGTTTTAAAAACTATTTTATTTCAATTTTGACACAATTTGGTAATTGATTTTTGTGAAACTCATAACAGATTTATTAGTTATAAAAAAGTTAATTAAATCAATAATAAAATGTCATATTAACATATAAAATTAGTGTAATTCATAAAAAGTCTTAAATTACATTTATTTGGGTATTTATAACATCAATTGTGTCAATATTTCATTAATAAGACAATTACTGCACCATCTTTGTGTCACAATAAATGGTAATTATTTAATCCCTAAAAATTCTAAATAAATTCCTATGATGTAGATAATTGTATTAGATTACTATTGACTATTCATTTTTGAAGTTTCATGAAGTTTATCACTAAATTAAAATTATTATACTTATAAGATTTAAGAAAGTGACATGTTGTCACATTCTTTGGTTTTAATAATAATTAAATTATTTTCATGGAAAAAAGTCCATTAAATGAATCTAATCCAAGCCTTAGGTGATATGGGTCGACTTTTAGTCATCCAATAGGATTTTGAAATTTTCTAGTGTAATTTTATAATATTATATTTACCCTTAATTACCCGATTTACCTTTAATTATGGTAAATAAAATTTACCGTAGTTACTATTCATAATTCCCAGAACTAAAAAGTATCTTATTAACATAATTTGGATCCACTGATTCCAAATAAGGAATAAATTTTTCCAAATTCAATACACAAAAGTTGCAGAAATTAAATTAAATTTAATCCCGTTGTCGAAAGAAAATGGGTTTTTCTTTAAAACATTGCAAAAGATTAAATTGACTTATCCTACGAATTCAAGGTAGAATCAATTATAATGACATACATTATATTAAATGGTAAAAATATATTCTATTTATACTTTAAAACTATTCAATATTAAAATTTAACCATATAAATTATTTTGATGAAAATAGTTGTTTTTAATTAAAATATAGCGTGTTTTTACTATAGCGCAAGGTAATCTTGGTGTAGCATACAACACAAGACATTAATTAAAAGAATATTTTTCATAAAATCTCAGGGTGTTACAGAACTTATGATCAAACATAAACTCATAACCCCATGAAAGTATCTATAAATATTATGTTAATAATGCAATATATACGTCCAAAATTAATGCAATCCTTAGATGGTTCATGATTACTATAACTAAAATACCATTGGTAAAAATAATTATACAATATACATATTTTATACAAATATAAAATCACTTTAATCATTCGACTTTAACTGTATTAATATCATAATCTTGACCTTGATCCCTTGTCTTCTTGCAAGGTTTCTATCATTAACTCTTATGGAATTCATTTTCATAGTTCCCCGTATCCATAAAATTGAAACATTTAACACTAGAGGTTTCATTCTTACCCTTTAATTATCTTTCCTAATGTAAATTTTCTCCACACACTAATCAAAATCTCATTCCTTTCAAGCAAGTACCAGGTTGTTTCTTTCCAGATTTATCAGATGTAGGAAAATCATTCTTTACCTCCTTCCCCTTATCTATTTTTTTAATTGTCATCCTTTTATTCTCTTTATTCCCATAAATTGAATAAGACACAGTGAATTATTTCTATATCTTAATAGAACATGATATTCTTTCCTCATATGATGAGAACTTTTGGAAGACCAGGTCCATTCAAAGGATTGGATTAATCCCATTGATGAAATAGTCTATAAATCTACTTGGATTACATACATAGTCCAAAACATTCCTTGATAACCTTATAAATTTATTTTCATACTTAATGAAAAATTTTATTCCTTTTATCTAATAATCATGAATTTTCTCTCCATATATTCTTATTTCTCATGGGGGATTTTTTTTTCAAGAAGTGTACCTAAAAATTATTCCATACCATGTGTGTTATTTTTTTCAATCTTATTGTTTTTAATCAATAAAAAATATTAATATGCATCAACTAAGAGATAATAAACATCCATGAAAATATTATCCCTTCAATTACTTTAAACAAGTTAAATATTTTATCTAAGGAACTTATCCATTGCCTATCGAAAAATGGATTTGTAATCCCATTAAATGACAGATTTTTTTATTTATGAAGGGGTATAACATTGTTCACTTAATTTTGGATCAATAGGAATCTTCATATGTGAACTATAATTATACATAAGCTGAGTAAGATATCCTAATATGTTTATAATTTGATCAGTTCTAGCTTTAGCTTCATTATCTTTCCAAAGAGAAAAATACCTAAATGGATTACATTTATTGTTGGGGTTTCCATTTCTTCTACTAATCTCCATTAAAAAATAGTCAAATAATCTTGATTATATAATAATATATTGAATCATAATGTATAATTGTATTACTAGTGAAAAACATAACCAAAATTAAAATGATTCTGTTTAACAAATATCATAATCATAAAATATGTTTTTTTTAATTTATTCAAATCATCAAAATATTTCCAAAACCTTCATAATGTTTTGAAAATTAAATGAAAATTATCTTAGAAATACCCCCTGGTAGTGGCATACCTGGTGCTAAGTAGGGTCTATTTTTCTGCACCATGTGATGATCGATTAAAATCCCACTTCACCCTTTTGGAGTTATTATCCATTGTTACTATTGTCCCAGATCCGTGATAACTTTTATTATTTATACAAGGATGTATTCTTTGAAAAAAATCTCTCAATCTATTCCTCACCTAAAATTTAGGATGTTATTATATACATATCTTCAAATCTTATCATAGGGTTATGCTCCCTAATTTATGTGTTCATAAATCTACATACCAATGTTTTTATTAACCTTCATCTAATAAAACTGAAAAGAACATGACTTTATTGGCCTAGATTTAGTGGTTTCTATATTAATTTTAATAAGGAACAAGGAATCACATTCCAAATAACTGAATAAGTTTTTAGTATTGGGGATCTAGATACATACATAAATCTCAAATTACAATTGAAAACATAAAATAAAACATAGCATTTTATTGTAGAACACCATAATTCCTATTATCTTATACCTTCATATCAATCCTAATACACATCCAGGGATTCTATGAAAAGGAAACATAATAAAGGGGTGGGATCTAGTTCTTGGTAATTGCATGCATAAAATAGAAGCTATCATTAATAACTAAGGGATAATCAATATGGGATGGTAAATAACTTAAAAACATTCCATTTAGTCAATAAATTGAACATATACAATAATATGGTAGGAATAATTGATTATCAAAATAATTCCATAAAAATAGTCACATAAGCATGAATCTTATCCATGGTTATTACAACTAATTGAATAATCACATGGTCATCAATAACTAATCTCATAATGAGGTTTTTTATAATTTCGGACTTCATAACATTACCATTAAGGCCTCTTTCTAAGACACCATACTTAAATGGGTAAGTCCTCACCCAAATACACAATCTAGTTTTTCTTATGAGACCTACCAATTTATCAAGGAGCTATAGTGGGCCTTTCCCTTCACTTACTAACTCCAGTGAATTCCTCATATGAAAGGGGAGAAACATAATCATGTAATCATTCATATTGAAAAAACTTCATATGAAATGTCAATAATTTCCCCATTCAATAAACATAATTTTAAACCATTAAGAGTAATATGGATAATAGTATCAAAACAGTACATCCCCAATCAAACTGATAATAATCCATAAAAATAAATAATAAAGATTGTATTATTACAACATATTCTAAATGAAGTATATGTAAATAGGGTTTTTTTAATTTATAAATAGAAATATCAAAAAAATCCATTAAAAACATTCTTAGGGAAAATATCCTTTTCACATTGAAATCGCTTTTAAGGGATAAAAATTTTGTAGAATATTAATGAAAATTTTTTCATTGAAAATATTATTATAATATTGTAAAGTTAGTTTCAAAGTATGATTGGTCATGAAGATGTTTAATTAATTTTTATTATTTTTACTATTTATTATGAAAAAAATTATGTTCAAATATTTATATAATATTAATTTTGATAATTTTAAATACTGAATCCATTATTCTAAATTTAATTTTTTATGTAATAGAATTTAATTTAAAATTAATTCTCAAGATTTGATAGAAAATAAATTTTCTAGATATAAAATTCTCATAAGTATAGAATTTTTTAATAAAAAATGACAATGAATTTGACTCAAATGACATAAGTTGTATTGATTATAATATAATTGAACTAATGTTTATTTTTAAAAAATTTAAAATAAAAATGGAACTTTTAAATTAATTATAAAAAGAAGTTTTTCAATAAAAACCAGTATTTTTACTATTCATTGACAAATTAGTTTTTCGGAAAATTCTCAAAAATTATCTCTATTTTAATTTTAACATGATGATTTATAAACATAATTTCATTTTTGTAATATAAATTTTCTAAAATTGATAATATTTAACTTCAAATTATGTGTGCAATGTGAGATGTGATCTCCATTTAGAAAAATACAATTTTTCAAAAAAACATTTCCCTTTCCGTAAAATAATAATTATTTTACTTTTAAACAATATAAAATCATTGAATTTATTTTATACATGTGTAAACCAAATAATTTTCATAATTCTGTTCGATATATTTATACAAAAAAAATTTACACCTTGGTTATAACAATATAATATTTTATGATTCTTTTAGACTTGGGGTTGTGTATGATGTAAGCTATTGAGGATATTACAGTTAAATAAATATATTTCATGGGTAATTTAATCTTAGTGTTTCATGTCACATACTCTATCAAAGGCAATTTTTTTATTCTAAAACCTAATGGTGTTAAAAATTCATCCTTCAAAACCCCTATTAAATAAGTTGAAAAAATATAATGAATTATCTACCAACCACTAATATAATATTACATATCATCCCCACCTCATGTATTTCATGACCCATATTCACAATGATGAGGAAAAGGACAAAAAACTGCCAGATCCTTTTTTTCAAGTTTAATGAGAGATAATGATCCCCAAGTCCCGCCTTCAATAGGCCCCAGAGTGGCGACTAGCCCCAAGGGAATAGAATATCACATAAAAGGGAAAGAATTTCCATTTTTATTTAATAATATTGGGAGATAATATGGTAAATCCCAAAAAAAACTACAATGATGAGAATAAAAGTGAATACCAAAAATCCAATCCCACATGCATGTTTAAAATAAACTGATAAGATGTACAGGAAAATACAGAGGAAAGTACGGAAATGAAAGGAAAAGCAGTAATAATAACTCCCAATGCCCAAGATAGTAAGCTTATTCATGGTCCTCAACATCCTATTGGAAACCTAAATGTAGTTTTATATATGTAGGCTGAGTATATAGGTATACTCAGTTGGGAAAACCAAAAGCTCTCGTGCACAAGTGGGCCGACATTCTAATGACCTTTGAGAAATAGAGATAACAAAAGCACTGAGCAAGGAAACTATACATCTAGCCTCACCAACGAAAACTACCCAAATAACTCAAGTCAAGTAAATTAATTGTAACATCCCATCGATATTTGGGTACCACACACCGCTTTCCTGTTGGTTATTTAGGACATCCTTTGAATCATACCTCCCCCACTAGTTCCACTATTGTCCCACTACTACCCCAACAACAACCATATGGGATATCACAACCATGTATCCTAATTGAAGCCACCTGGGACACCACAACCACACACATCCACTCCCACAAACACTTGGTCCACAATAACCACTACTGCACCCGAAGACACCTGGGTCTTATCCCGAAGACCCTTGGGAAACAATCCTTCTTACACAAACCTGGTCCAACCACCACAACATACCCTTCGTGAAGAGTCTTGGGTCATAATGAACCTTATTCCATCACAACCTGGCCAAAGTTTCTTAGTTTACCTGGGATAGGGAGCATAAAGGACCTAATAGCTAGCCCCTCATTGAAATGTTGGGAAAAACACCCTCCCCCTTAAAATGGGGGTATTTGGCCTGAAGTTCTCAACATGGGTGGGGTGCGTTTGAGAAAACAAAGAACTAAATATTTTACATATAAGTAATCAATAACTCATCCCAACCTAAGGGTTCCAATACTTATAACCATCCCTTACACAACCACTCTCACTACTATCCCTACATGCAAAAATACACAATAACTGCTACCAAAGAACAACACATTTTCGGAAAACAATTCCCTCTTATACTCATTCTCACTATCATGTTCAAGTGATTATATTTAAAACATCCATCCACTACTGGGAATCTACCATGCATAACCATAGACCCAAAAAATAACTAAAAGAAAAATAGTAAAGTATCATTTAACCATTCATACCCTGTTATTTTGTAAAGTAACAATATCAAAAGAGATCCACGAGATCTCTCGAAGTACTGTAACCAAAACAAGACCCAACATACTGGCTTTTCATAGACTCAGATCAAAAAACCAACAACTAAAATATAGAATATACCATACCCATCCAACTCCCCACACATACATCAATAAGAGAAACCATGCATACCACCAAAACAGAGAAAAGAAGTTTTAAGATTCATCCATAACCATTTATTAAGCTCCCTATTTCCATTTTGTTAGTTAAGGTGATCACATAAAGATTATTATTTATCGGGAATCCATTTTATCAACCATTTTTATGTGATTAACTAGTTTCCATGATACATCCATTCAATCACAAGATTATCCAGAAAATAGAGGTTCATTAGTGCACAAAAAAGGACCATATACAACCATGATTTTTAGTGGGAAAAGCCCATACAATTCACAACACAAAAAAATTATTAATATTAAAGAATACAACATCTTAATCATAATTCTCACCCCTTTATTATTTAAAAGTATATTTATTATCTTCATTAAGGTTTGGTTTTATCCATGTTCCATAGGAAACATTATCACACCCACCCCGCATGACGCACAGTAAAGAGAGACGAAGGAAAAAACATTACATGGATGATCAGGATCAAGGTTTTATCCTCACTTCAATAAATGAGGATGCATGACATGTAGGAAAATAAAACATGAGGTATTTGAGGATGAGTGGGAATATCTCCATCACGGGCGCACAATTCATCTCTAGAGTAAGTCTCTAGACGTACATTGAGAAACTTGTAGTAAAAAGGAAGAGAGGATCTTGGCTTAATAAATGGCTAGATCCTAAAATTAAAGATATAATTTTGATGTACTTGAAGTCAGATTTTGGAATGATCACACGGTTTGGCAGTTTCAAACACCATGATTAATTTTTTTTAAAAATTCTCCTTGAATATGGTGGATATAAATGTTGTTAGTTAATAGATATCTTCTAAATAGTGAAAAAACCATGTAATAGGGGTGAAGCTGGAAAGTAAGGGGAAGGGTGTGACATAGAAAAAAATGACCCACATTTTGGTAACTGAAGGGTATTACGACCATTTGGTGTTTAAAACGTCTTTAAATGGCTTAAAATGTCTTTGAAAAGGGTATTAAAACACTTTCCTATCAAAAGATACGTTACTGAGGATGGAACTAAAAAATGTGGGAAATTGGGGAAAAAGTGATAAACAGTGGGAATTATTTGTTGAGACACCGTAATGGTGCCACCGTTACAGTACCACCATTATGGTGCCACCGGTTTGGTGAGACAATGTAATCGGTGCCACTGTGAATGGTGTCATCGTAACAGTGCCACTGTTTTGGTGGAACAGTTTGGTGGAACCGAGTATTT
This sequence comes from Viscum album, assembly GCA_963277665.1. NCBI lineage: Eukaryota > Viridiplantae > Streptophyta > Magnoliopsida > Santalales > Viscaceae > Viscum > Viscum album. The sequence goes on from OY728140.1 coordinate 2,122,873,814, forward strand.
CGAAAACTCGCAGGCAAGAAGCCACATGACACCTCATAAAACTACAAAAAATAGATTTTTAAAAACGAAATGCTCAGGAAAACTAGGTTATTACATTAGATAGTACTCCAACTATTATAGTCCTTGATAATTGAATAGTAAACTCGATGAAAATAGAGGGGTCTGAACGCCACCCTATAAGATACCTATTAGGGAAAAACCACCCTAGGGTTGTTTAAAAGCTAGAAAAGACCTTGATATCTAGGAACAAATATTCCTCGTATATCTCATGAACTACTACAGTTACACTACCTATCTTATCCCCCATGTGACGACATAAACATATAATGTTCACACTGTCCACACTCGTGGATTAAGGAGTAACTTTTCTCATGTCATGATATTATCCGCTTTCGGCAGCACTGACTCACCCACACATGTTTAGTCGCATACCCTTTTACACATCTTGATTAGGGATAAGGTCCTCCCATCCCCATAGTTTGTACTTTTCACTCACATTCAGAGAATGAAAAAAAGCTCATCTCATAGTTAACTAGGTTAAGCATTACATCACAGTCATGTACAAAACAAACACTAAAAAAACTCAAAAATGATCTAGGTACTAGGCATGCATCTATGACTCCAATTCCTAGGTACTCTCCTCAAGGACACCATTCCTATGCAACACACAAACCACTGAAATAGTTCTGCCATGAAACACCTTCTCCTCACAATCCTTAATCCCCACTGGTCGCTCAATAGATGTCGCACCATCCTGGATATCTATCTCTCTCCAATTGATTATGTGTAAATCATCATCTATATATCAACAGAAATGAGACACATGGAAGATGTTGTGAACCCTCAGTAGAAGTGTTGGTAGCGCTAGCTGACATGCCACTTCACTGACTCGTCGCAACACCTCGAAGGGTACGACAAACCTGGGAGAAAGCTTAATCCCACTACTGATCCTCTACTTCCCACGCCGAGGGGAGACCATTAAGAACAAGTGGTCCTCATCCTCGAACTCTAATGGTCTCCTTCTGTGATCATCATATGACTTATGACGGTCCTTTTTCGCCTTCATCCTCTCATGTGAAAGATGAACCTTTTCCTTTGTGCTCTGCACCACCTCTGGGCCAAGAACACCTACTTCCCCAATCTCTTTTCAACACACATGTGAACAACATGTCCTTCTATACAAGGCTTCTAACAATGCCATGACAATGGTATATTTAGATCTATTGTTTTAGTAAAACCATACTTGAGGCATGTGTAGTACCCATGATCCCATGAAGTCCAAAACACATGACTGTAACATATCATCAAATGTCTGTATAGTCCTCTCTGTATGCCCATCTGTCTGGGGGTGGAAAGCAGTGCTAAGGAATATATGAGTTCCAAAAGTATGTTGAAATACATTACAAACTCATGAGGTAAACCGTACATCCCAATCCAAGAATACAGAACTTGGAAGTCCATAAAACCGCACCACCTAATCCACATACATATGTGTTAGGGCATCCACCGCACTAAACTCCTTGATTGCAAAGATGTGAGCTGATTTCATCAGCCGGTCTACCACTACCTAGATATCATCACAACCTCCTTGAACTCTAGGTAGTCTCGTGACAAAATACATTGAGTTTTCATCCCACTTACACTCTGAGGCATGTAAAGGCTGCAATAAACCTCCTGGGACATGGTCTTCATCCTTCACATACTGACATACTAGGCACCTTCCCACAAATTATACCACTTCCTTTTTCACCCCAGGAAACCAAAACATTTGGCTATTTTCCCTGTACATCATGGAAACTCATGGGTGTACAAAAAGGGGGTATTTGTGTAACACACGAAGAACTCCTCTGTGCATCATCTTTGGGAGAAAAAACATCCCGCAGAAAATCATCTGATTCTAACCCTCTTCCAACCATCCTTCTAGTGCATTACCCTAGCTAACATGATCACGCATCTCTTTAGCCACTAAGTCACCCTAATAAGACACCTCCAATTATTGTACCAAGTAATACTACACCATCATCTCGAACAAACAGCCTCTACAATCCTCAACTCACATGTTCAGATGTAAAGCACCCAACTCCTCTATTGCTTTCCAAGCATCTTCTAACACCGACACCACATCCTTCTTCGACATCCTACTAAAGGAATCATCCCCCAAATTCCCTATTCCTAAGGTGTAGTAGATCTATATGTCATAGTCCTAAAGAAACACTATCCACCTCCGCTGCCACAAGTTCAGGTCTCACTGGCAGAAGACATGAATCATGATCTTGGGATCTGTGAAGACCACAAAATATTCACCGATGAGGTTATACCCCCAAAAATTCAGTGCAAAAATAACTACTGGAAGCTCCAGGTCATGTGTGGCCTAGTTACATTCATGAGGGCATAACTTTCTAGAATCATAAGATATCACTCCCCACTACTACACCTCCACACACACCAAGCCTATACCGAAAGCATCACAGAACACATTAAACACTATCTCTTCCCCTAGAAACCTCAATAATCGGGTACTAACTAGTTTCTCCTTCAAATAAAAAAAGTATTCCTAGCACATCTCACTCCAAACAATAGTCTAGTCTTTCCGATTCAAGGCAGTCAAAGGTGGTGCAACTCTAGAGAAGTCGAGAACAAACCACCGGTAGTAACCTTCTAGACCCCAAAAACTATGAAACTCTACCAGATTCTTAGGTGATGAACAAAAAATATATATTTGACCTTCTATGCATCCATTTCTATTCCATTCTAGGACACCACATGTCCATGGAGGTTCACCTCTCATGTCTAAAACTTTCACTTGGAAAATGTCTTGTAGAGTTGGTGGTGTCGAGGGACATCCTAAACTATCCTCAAAAGCTCGTCATGATCCTTTTTTGATATTGAGTAGATTAGGATGTTTTCAATAAACATGAATATGAATTGGTCTATATATTCATGGAAAAGAGAGTTCCTGAATCCCATGGACACAGATGGTGTGTTCGTAACTTCGAAATCATGACCATAAACTCAATGTGCCCATATCTGCACCTGAAATATGTATTGGAGATGTCACCCTCTATCACCCTCAACTGGTGATATCCCGAACATAGGTCGATCTTTGAGAACCAACCTAATCCCTCTAATGGGTCAAAAAGTCCGTTGATATTTGGGAGGGGGTAATAGTTCTTGACATTCACCTGATTCAGTCTTCACTAGTCTACACAAAGACTCAGACCACCTTCATCATTCTTCTCAAACCAGACTGGAGCACCCTATGGTGATGTGATCGGTCAGATAAAACCATTCTTCATCAGGTTGTCATCCTGGATATGATACTCCTACAACTCAGAAGGCACCATCTGATAAGGAGCCATTGAAATCTGACAAGCATCGAGTTGCAAGTCTATCCCAAACTCAACATCATGTCGAATGGGGTAGAGTCACCTCATCTCCATGGAAGAAATCCAAGAACTCACTGAAGATATCCAGGAATTCCACCATCTCTGTGTTTTCTAACTCCACTGACAGCTCAGCTAACAAAGAAATAAGGGGCTCCACTCGTCGGCTGCCCTCCTGAAAACCCCTCTCACCAACAGAAGATACACACTGGTGCCCATATCTGAGAACACGAACCTTCTCTGTAAGCAGAAGATAACATCATGTATGGAGAATATCCATTTTATGCCTAGTATGACATCGTATGACTATTTTTGTAATAGAAATAGATCCCCATGAGACTGATCTAGCCCTAGAATCAGTCTGCATTCTTGACAAACGCCAAAAAAGCTGGTTCAATCTCCAATTGAAGTACTCAGAACCAAGGTTATGGAGAGACACTCTTTGTCTAGGCCCAAGTAATGGTTTATATACTGTGCAAAAATGGAGTGTGATGCTCTAGAATCAAAAAAAGCACATGCAAGAGTACTAAACAAGCTAATCGTAGCTCGAACGACTTTCGGGCCTACTGGAACTGCTGCCTCTGTGGCGTGCAACTGCCCACACCCATATCTCCTTCCCCTAGGGTATTGAACTCCTCTAAAAACACACCCTGTATTAGTTCCCTGAGGAGAGCCTTGAGGTCAACCTTGTCCAGCATCATCCTCCCTTGGTGGTGCGGGAGCTCGCTGTCCCTACTACTTCTGTTGATGCTGCTGAAATGGTCTAGCTAGAAACTATTGTGGCTGAGGTCGGCGCTAAACCTGACCACCTCCACTATACTACACTCATACTTGGAACTGATTTTGGATATTCCCATTGATTCCATAGATAATTCACATTGGTCTTATGATTGCATAGAAAGTACAATGACCAAGTGATCGAAACTGGAAATGTTGGGCGCTACTCCCCACTAACGGAATCCTAGATGGCCCTGATATTGGAGGCCTACATCTAATGACCTTACCTTTTATGGAGCTCAACTATATCCCTTCTCGCAGAACACCTCCATGAATATGAATCCTCTCCAACACATCATCCTTCTTCTGAACCTCAAGGTAAGTCATTATAGTGATGGGAGTTACAGTATACTGAAGGGATGGTCGGAGCGCCTCCTCTAATCGTCATGTCCGTAACTCCACATCTGGGAAGAGATCTGGAGAAAAATGAAGGATATCCCAGAACTTGATACCCAACTCCCTCACTGACATACTTCCTTGTTAGAGGGAAAGTAACTCATTCATCTTATTAGCCTTCATTATAGAAGAATGGAATTCCGCCCGGAACTCCCTCTTGAAGTCGGTCTACAAAACCTCAGCTTCCTTCTTCTCCCCAATATATAGCATTCACCACTGACGTGCCGCTCCCTACATCTGGCTCATGGATAGAGGAACCCAGTACATTTTCGGAACCTTGATCAAGCTGAATGCTACCACAAGCTTCTCAAGGCAGCTCCCTGTCTCTATGTCTGATACGCTTCCCTCATACTTCTCGAGGGTCTTCCGCTGAATGTCACAATGAATCTTCTTCAACTTTCCATCATCCTCCTCTCGATCAGCCCTCCGCTGATAATCCAAAACAACCTATTGGGCCTCAATCACCCTCACATCTCATGGATGTTGTTTGGGTTCCATATTTGAAAAGTAAACAAGGAATTCCTAAGATCGAGTAGTGTAGAAGATTCATTTCAAATTTTTTTAAACATAAAATTTATTTTAAATTCCTAAAACACCCAATACACACAAGAAAGAAAGTCATTATGATGCATGTACCTTTCCTAGGGTCTTTACACAGCAATTAGTGTAGCCACACCTAGTCGTTCAGTAGTTCTAGAGTCTTTGCATTAGATCAAGGGGGCCCTAAAATCCCATGTCCTAGCAAGTCTTCCTCTAGCCTATTTAACACACCTAGATTTCTTAACACCATCACCCTACCATCCCATTAAATCATCAATATACCTAACCCCTAACTCCATAATATCTCTCATTGATCACCTTTGATACATTCTGTCATGACCCACCCTTCACCAAGATGATGAAAGGGATATAAAACTACCTGAACCTTCATTCTTCTAGTTGAAGGAGAGATAAAGACCCCTGAGTCCCAACTTCATTAGGCCCCAGAGTAGCAACTAGAACCAAGGGTATATAATCACACATAAAATGGAAGGAATTACCCTTTTTATTTAATAATATCAAGATATAAGATGGTAAATACAAAACAACTCCAAAAGCTGAAAAAAAGTAAATCCCAACAATCCATTCCTGCATGCATCTCTAAAATAAGATGATGCAAAATACAAGAAACTCCAAAGGAATGTACCAAAAGGAAACGAAAATCAGCAACAAAAACTCCCAACACCTGTGATTGTAGGGTCTATTATGGTCATCAAGGTCCTCTTAGGAACATGGAAGTAGTTTTATGTACATAGGGTGAGTATATAAGAATACTCAGTAAGTAAAATCAAATGCTCTCGTGTATAGGTGAGGAGGAATTATAATTCCCCATGAGAAATAGAGATAACCAAGGCACCAAGGAAAGAAACAATCCACCTAGCCTCAACACGGAACAATCCCCAAATAATGAAAGTCTTGTAAAGTAATAGTAATATCACATTGATATTTGGGTACCCCACACTGCTTTCCTACTAGTTATTTAGGACATCATATGCATCATACCTCCCTCACAAGATCCACTAAAGTCCCATTATCTCCCAAACAACAACCTTATGGGCTATCTCAACCACGCATCCTGCCCATATACACCTAGGCCACCAAAACCACACACATACCTGCCAGCATACACCTAGGCCGTAATAACCTCTACTACACCCGAACACACCTAATACTCATCCCGAAGACACTTGGGAAACAAACCTACCCGCACACACCTAGTCCAACCATCACAACACACCCTTCCCAAAGAGTCTTGGGCCATAATAAATCTTAGGTCCTCACAGCCAACATGAAGAGTCTTAGGATACCTGGGAGAAGGAGAAGAAAATAGCTAATAACCAACCACTCATATGAATGTTAGGAAAAACACCCTCTCCTTTTAAATGGGTGTCTTTGGAACGAAGTTCTCAACATGAGTGGAGTGCGTATTAGAAACACAAGAACTAAATATTGTACATATAATTAATCCAGCACTCATCCCAGCCTAAGGGTTCTGAAATTGACAACTAGATCGTACACAACCACTCTCCCTATTATCCCTACGTTCGAGAATACACAACAGGTGCAACCAGTGCACAAACCATTTTTTGAAAAAGTATTCTCCCATTATACCAGTTCTTGTTATCAGGTTCAAGTGATTCCATTTAAAACATTCCTACACTAATGGGAAACTACCAGGTATAAACACCATCCTAAATAAAAATTAAAGTAAAACAATCAAATGACATCTAAGCATTATCACCCAATTCTTTTGGAATGTAACCAAATAAAAAGGTATCTGTGATATACCTAAATCTACTAGAACCAAACCAAGACTAAATATAAAGGCTTCGAATGACCTCAGATCCACAAAAAAAATAATTGAACAATAGGAGATCCCTTACCTATCTACATCACCTCATAAACATCAACTAGAGGAACCATGTATACAAACATAAAAGAGCAGGGAAGTTTTCAGATTTATCCATCACCAATTATTATGTCCCTTATTTATGTTTGGTTAGTAGGGGTGATCACACATTGATTATTATTTACAGTGAATCCATTTTATCAACAACGTTTATGTGATTAACTAGTTTCTATATTACATCCATTCAATCATAAGATTGTCTAGAAAACATAGGTTCATTGGCGCACTAAAAATGTACCACCAATGACCATGATTTTCAGTGGGAATAATCCCATACAATTCACAGCACAAAAAAAATGATGAAGATAAAATAGTATAGAAATATCATTATCTTTCACACCCCTTTATTCTATAAAATATTTGTATTATCTTCCTTACGGTTCGGTTTCATCCATGTCTCTAGGGGAACATTATCACATCCACCCAGTATGATGCACCGTAAATAAAGATGGTGGAAAAAAACCCTACCCAGATTATCAAGGATCGAAGTTTAATCCTGACATCAAGAATGAATAATTCACGACTTGCAGGAAAAGAAAAATCGAAGGCTTCAAGGATGATCAGGAAGAGCTCTATCACGGGTGCACAATTATTCTTCAGAGTATGTCTGTAGATGTACTTTGAGAACAAGAAGGAATAGGGAAGAGAGGATCTTAGCTTAAGAAAAGGCCAGATCATAAAATCAAGGAAATGATTTCAAAGTACATGAGGACTGATTGTGGCTTGACCACACGGTTGGGTGCTTTCACAAATTGAGATTAATTTTTATTTAATAATTCTCCCCATAGATAGTGCAGATAACATGTATAAATTAATAGATATCTTATAAATAATGAAAAACCACATAACAGGGGAGAAGTTTGAAAGCATGAGGAAGGTTGTGACACTGAGGAAAAAGGCCACATGTTTTGGTAACTAAAGGTTCTCCTAAATCATGGGGGTTTAAAAAATTGATTACTAGCTTTAAATGGCTTTTAAAAGGGTATTAAAACACTTTCACATCAACAGATATGTTACCAAGGGCGGAACTAAAGAAACATGGCAAACTGGAAAAAATTAGCAAAGGGTGGGACACCGTTCGATGAGACACTATAATGGTGCCACAGGTTTGGTGAGACACAGTAAGCAGTGACACTGTTTCGGTGTACGAACATGACTGGTGTCACCATTTTGGTGGAACCATTTGGTGGAACCGAATTTTTGGCAAACTCCCGGGCAAGAAGCCATGTGACCCCTAAGAACACTTCAAACACTAGATTTTCACAAACAAAAGGCTCGGGAAAACATGGTTATTACAATATATATTGCATAATTTTTACTTAAATAATTTATGAAAATAATCCAAATAAGATATTTCAAAATGTAATAATTCTAGTTTTTAAAGGATCTAGTTTGGGAGAATTTTCTTTGTGTGGAAACAAGAGATAATGTTGTCCTTAATGAATCTCAATGGATATCACAAATGAAACTGACATGGATCTGTTCATATTCAGTGCTCCAACCATTAAATAGGAAGGGATTTTTAAATTTGGATTCAATCTATTCTTTATGATTTCTCATGCAAAGTTTCTATTAATTCTCTGATTCTCCAACCAGTGTAAGGAAAGTACATAATTTACGCAACCCTACCTAAAGACACTACATGGGTTATTGGGTTTTGTTGGTTTAAATATTAGGGAATGTAAAAAATTACTACTGATTATTTGATTCTAGAAATCTATTTGGGAGACTATATAGGTTTTTGGGTTTGGTCAATTTGAATATCAATACACTTACATAATTCTTCTTAATATTTATAGGATGATTAATACCCCGTCTATTATTTTGGTTCTTCTCTTTTATTCACATCTTGGTTACACAATATCATTCTCTCTTGATTTTTTTTTATGAGATAACTCATATTTTCTTGTCTTATTTATTTATTTTATATGGTTTCATATATGATATATACACAATCACTCTAAAATGAGAATCTTTCCTTCATGTGTCGTGTCTTATGTAAGTAAAAGGTAGTTTATTAGGGATTTTTTTGTACTAAAACTCAAAAAATCTTATATGTACTTTGTGGGGGTGTTAGGTGACGGGGGTTAGGGATTGGGACTATGGGAAGGGGGATTCATTTATCAAATTTTTATGTTGGATTTTCCTTTATGTTGGGTTTTTATTTTCACCCTTTACATTATACTTTATGTATTAATATTTACTTTTGATCTTATAAGTTTATTACTTTCATCTATCTCATTTATTATATTTTCAATTTTTACTTGAATTTTTGTGGAATATTTGGAGGTGTATGTTTTATATATCTGTATTAGGCTAATGCACCCTAATTGATTGTTATTTTTAATCGTTACTTGTCCCCAACCCCTGTCCAATTAGAAGAAATCATGTGTAGCCACTATAAAACCTCCACCACCCAGGAGTGGTCTCAGTGGGTAGTATAATGTAAGAGTGGTATCAAAGTGTGTGGTACTATAAATTTAGATTAGATTTAGTAGTTTTATAGGTATTTGATTGGGAATTTAGTGAAATGGTGTTAATGTTCTTAGAATACACCATTCAAAATAATGTACCTTTTGGTAGTGTATTGGGTGATGTATCCATTAACTAGAACTCTAATATACTTTTAATATACATTTTTAGGGGAGACATCATTTGTGGGGAAATAATGTTACATGTATCATGTAAGAATGAGTTGGTGATTTTTCTATGTTCTTATTGAGTCAAACCCCTAGTTGTGATATTTTTACCATGGATCATAGTGTTAAATTATTGGATTACACTATATAAACAACCCACTGAGATTCTATGGAAGCAACATGATGGTGACCATTTGAGTGACAAAGCTTCTATTCTGGATTCAGTCCCTAAGGTGTTTCCCACATGTAGGAAGTGTGGTTCCACCAGCCATTGGATGATGTGTAGAACCACCTCCAATGATTCATGAATATGTTTCACTCTCTGTTGAGTAGTTTGTTATTAAAAATAGAAAGATGGTGATAAAAAAAATTTAGAGTGCAATATATGTTTTTGAGGGAAATTCAATACGTCCTAGTAAATTGAAAGAGTGACTAGAGGGCTAGTGAATAGTTATTATAAAATAATTTAATTGAATATTATTATCAAATGGATTAAAAAGTGTAATATATGTAGTAGAAAAGAAAAAACAATAGTATTTCATATCACCAAGATCCTAATCTACAGTTAAGTATCCTATAATTTGGTGAAGATACCAGTATTTTATAGTTTCTAACTTTTGATAGGGAGTGAAAACCCAATAAAAAAAATTTAACTTTTCACAACTTGTAATATAAACTAGTATTATTGAATAATCACAAACCAACTTGAATTTCTCCTAGGATTCATATCCCAACCATCCTTTTAGATGGAAGGAATGACCCGTATGATATATTTTGGGTGGGAAAAGAAAAAACTAATACTAGAGTAGAAATAGAGGATGAGAATAAATACAAAAATGAAAAATAAGAAGAATTTAAAATAGTAGTATAGTAGATGATAATTAAACTAGATAAATCTCAAGATCTACGATCACTTCAATAGTGGATGATCAAAAATATGAATCCCTTCATGATCACACCGATGAAACTTTTATACTTCACAAATATCATAAGAAAGTTTTATTTTTTTATCACAATAATTATTTCAATAATCATAGTCAATCTCTATAGAATAATATTTAATAACATCCCTTGATTCACAAAGAAATGTGTCGATGTGTGTCATTAACTAAAAATATCATAGAGAATCTCATCGGCTAATCACATTAAGACAAGTTAGGAAAATAATAAACATCTAAAATATATTTATTTCCTATAATTCAAAACACCGTTCTTATAATAAAATTGTTGTAACTCTTTATTTCTAAATAAATTAATTGCATAATACATCTAGTTCTAATGTAAGAACAAATTTATATAATATTTATTAATAAAATAGTTAAAATAAAAAGAATAAACTTGGAGTTTATTGGAATATGAAACATTCTCAAAAACAATGTATCATAAATACACTGCATTTTTTAAATGTGTATATAATTTTTTTCATTGAATGTATAAAAAAATATGTAATTATATTTCATTGCAATATAATCAAAAATATAATAATTAAAATATTTCTATTTTAATTCTCATAATTAGAATAATTTTAAATATAATTTTAATAAGTAAGTTTAAAACTAATGGTAGGTAAAACAATATATATAGAGGTAAAAAGAGGTTACTATTATCCCACAAGATACCATTTTGTTGATCTAATATTTGTTATGATCTACCATTTGGTGTGATATTATATTCATTGATCTGTCATTTTTATAATCTATCATTCAATTTAATGGAAGAACTATCATGAAAACAGTGGTGAGCAACCATCGATTCATGGAAAGTGGAAATAATATTGTCGGATGAGTTGAGATGGATGGTTCTACCATTGGAGGGCCCTTCTAACGTTATGGTTAGGGAATAGTTGACCATTTCAACTTTAGTTGAATATTTTAGATAGTAATACTATTTCTGATAAATTATCTACCATTAGAATAACATATCCCTAATCGAGCGATCGTTAATGAAATGATTGATAGTTGATAAAGACAGACCGGTGGTACCTCTATTTTTTCAAAGATTGGTTCTACCATTTTTGAAGAATATTTGAAAAAAAATATTGAGATGTTGTACAACCACATAGAGATATGAAAAATTCTTAGTAGTATCACTTTAATTAAAGTATCTCGTTCATACAAGTCAAATTAGCTTATTCCTCTCAAAGTCTAGATTGTGAAACATATTCACATTATCATGGATTCTTGGAAAGAAAAAAAACCTTTATAGAGTAATATCAGCATGGTTATGTAAGATGATGATTGTGAACCTTGAATAAGTGAAGTGCATGATTCATCATATGGCTAACATGAAATGGATCGAATGTCTAAAGGAATGTATGTCTTTTTAATGATAGAGGAATAGTGTTTTCAGGGACTGTTGTCCCACATCGAAATTTTCATGTGGATTACCTTTTATAAATCAATAATTCCATGCCAAAATCCCTCAAGAATGATATGGAGGATCAAAATCCATTAAAAACACACACTTGGGCCTTAGGGGCTGGCGCCGATCCACACGGACCCACTATCCCTCCCATGGGTGTACTATGCATCCACCCTTCTCTAACCTATAAACATATTGATTATAAACACATGCCTCTTTGGCTAGCCCCTCAGGCTTCTATCCCATGGTGTTGAACCTTATGTCCACTATGAGGGGTTAATGGGCTTGGCCCTTGGGGTCTAGTGAAGGATGAACTATTTTTTTACTAAAGTCAAAACAAAAATTAATTAAAAATATATAAAATAAATAAATTAATATCTGTAATAAAATATTAAAACTATAGTTTTACTTTTTACTAACACATGAAAACATAAATAAAAATAAAATAACAAAATCAATAAAAATAAAATATTGAAATTTATCAAAATAAATAAACACCAAAACATAGTATAATCAATCTCCCCCTTTTTAAAATTGAAAAACAAAACTTAAAATTTAATTTTATGAAATCCCCAATTTTATCTCAAATTTTCTCTATAAATTTATCCCTATTTTTTAAAATTATAAAAAATGAGAATGAAAGAAAAAATACTAAGAATAATATTTAATAAAAAATATTAAACAAAGGATAAATCCCCATATATTTATGAAATTATTAATTGAAGAAAATAAAATCAATAAAAAAAGTATTTAAATTCTCTCAAAAAACTAAATTTCCATCATAACTAGTTCATGTTCTTATTTTTCAAACCTCACTAAATCTTGAGCATTAGTAAAGATGTAAGATAATTTGTTCCTTATTGAAATTTATCCCAAAAACTTTCCTCTTTATTAACATGAAATCTTAAAAAGTGGAATCTAAAATCTATGTTCTTATTTATAGAATTTTTTAACGTGTTTTTAGATATATAAATACCACAAGTGTTGTCATAGAATATGGGAATTTTATCTAAGTATACATTTAAATCACATAGATTTTGTTTTACCCTGAGGTTTTTAGAATAGTAATTATCCAGAACAATATACTCAGCCTCAATTATGGACATTAGAGTTGTACATTTCTTTTCAAAACCCAATGATATTAAAATTTTCCTAATAATTGAAAAATACATGATTTTCCTTTCCTAGGAAGCCTAAAATATCCAAAGTTAGAATAAAAATAATGATAAAAATTTAAAAAAGATCTGATTACAATAAATAAAACAGTGTTGATAGTTACTCCAACATATATAATTATTATTTTTAAAACCATTAAATATCTTTTTTTATTGTTAGATTGTTATCTAGCACACATACATAAAGCAAACAAAATATCAGGCCTTAAAGTAGTAAAATACAATAATATTTATATTATACCTCTATAAAATTTAGCATTTACAGAATTCTAAATTAAACCACATCTTGTTTATAATTAGTTCTCATTAGATTTTTCATGGTCTTACAAGGATCAATATTGATTTTTTTTAACTAAATCATTATCATATTTTCATAGATTAAAAAATACGATCATTTCTTTGTAAAATATGAAGACCAAAGTAAAATTAAATTATCCCATTATGCTGATATCAAATTAATTTTTCTTTAATTTTGAAAACTCATTACCAAGTATATAATTTGTGAAACCAAAAATAATATCATCAACATATATTCTTAAAATTAAAACATTACTAAAAATTTTCTATGTAAATATGGTTGGATAATCCTTTCATTTATTAAAATCACTTTATAGTAAAAATATAGTTAATCATTCATACTAATCTCTTGGATATTTATTTAGACCTTAGAACACTTTATATATTTTGAAAATATGGTTTAAAAATGAACATTTTTTAAACCTATTGGTGGATTAATTTATCCCTCCTCCAAAATTACAACATTCAAAAAATCACTTTTTACATCCATTTGAAATAGTTTAAATTTCTGATAACCTAAAAATGATAATAAAATTTGAATGGATTCTAATTTTATAAACTGGTGAAAATGAAATTTTAAATTCAAATTCTTATAATTAAAAATAACTATGGAATACTAAAATGGACTTATTTATAAATATATTACCAGACTCTCCATTTTATTTAAAAAAAATCATTTGGTTCCTATAGAGAGTTTATCTTTAGTTAACTCAACTAGATTATAGATTTTAATCCTATCAAACTTGTTAAGCTCATCATGAATTTCATTTGTCCAGTTTGAATATCTCAATGGTTATTTAATATTAATAGGCACAAAATAAGCTACAATGGTGAGATTAACTTAAAAACTTAAAATAGATTGTACACTATTAATTCTGTATTCAACATTTCTAATAACATTCTTTAATTAATGATCTATGTGTGTTATCTAATTCATAGGATCATATTTAGAGTACATATGATCCACCTTAATTGATACATTACCATTTTCTATATTATCATCATGAAAATTGATTACATTAAATGCTTCAATAAAATCGGCAACATATGTAATTTATTTTTCATTATTCTCAATGATCTTTACATGTGTAGATGCTTCCATTAACATATTTCTCTTTTTCTATACTCTATAAAATTTAATATTCTATGAATATCCTAGAAAAATTCCCCCATCAAATTTAACATCAAATTTATCAAGATTATCTTTAGTATTTAAAATATAAACTATACAAAAAAAATAATTTAATGTAACCAATCCTAGGTTTATTTAAATTAAATATTTCATAAGTATTTTTTAACAAGTGGCTAATAAAAAAACATTTTATAATATATTAATTTGTGTCAATAGATTCAAACCAAAAGTATTTTGTTATGTTGGAATCATTAAGTGTTTTACTTTCAATTATATTAGTAATTCTTTTTTTTTCTCTCTAAAAATCCATTTTTTGTAGTGTTATAGGGGTAGGTAAATTATGAAAATATATATTATCTTCACAAATGTATTCAATTTTGAAGTAAAAAATTTTTCCTCCTTTATCAATTCTAATTAATGAAATTAAGTGATATGTTTTATTTTGAATGTTTTTACAAAATGTAATAAAATTTTATAAGGTTTAAATTTTATGGTATAATAAAAGAGTCCAAGTGGATATATTAAATTTATCTACAATTAAAAATAAATTTATATTAAAACCTAAACAAGTACTTCTCATGGGTTCAAATAAATCATGATAAAGTAGTTCTATGGATCTTATAGTGTTAACCATATTAAAATATCTAAAATCATCTTTAATTATCTTTTCATTAGACAAGAATCACACTAAAGATAGTTACATTCTTTAAATTTTTTATGATCTAGAACTTGTCCATGTTATTCTAAATTATATAGTTTTCTAAGATGAATATTTCCCAACCATATTTACTAAATAATGTAATATATTTCTTCAATATTTTAGCACTATTCATTTTGTTTGGATAATTATGAAAATTATATAGAGTATATATTTTATTTTCTATTGGCATAAATTATAATTTTATTATATTTATAAAAAAACATTTACTATCTTTAAATTTTTCACTCAAATAATAATTTTAATATTTTGATATGATATTAAAATTTAGTTTTATTTCCTCAACATTGATTAATTTATAAATTATAACATTTTTTAATATACCTTCTTCTCCAAAACTTTTGAGTATACCTTTAGAGTTATCACCTAAAGTGGCAGTGCCTCAATTATAGGAATTATAAGATGAAAATCTCGAGATGTCACTAGTATTATGCTTGGAGCCCACTTTGTCCAAATAATATTTATATTTATAAATATTTAGGCACTTTTCGTATATAATGGATTAAGTGGATGATTTTTTGGGAATCCAAGCTTTTTTGGGTCTAACTAGATTAGTATAAAAACTATTAGGAATACAAAAATATTTAATACATTTATTATAGGATAATCTAGAGAATTGATTCTTAGATTTAAAATTCTTATTGAGGCCTAGAAAATGTGTTAAATCATTATGTATATTCATTTTAAGAAATTACTTTGAGATTATATAAATATCATGTAACATTTGAAAGATTTCCTATGATAATTTTAATAAAATTAGTTTTGTACATAATAGGAATCTATCAATTATAACCAAATCCATGTTCTTCATGATTGTTTTTGTTCAAATATATCATACTATCAATTGAAAACATTACTTGAACAAAAATAGATAAGGTTTCTTTTATTCAGTGATTTTCCTTTTGAAATTGTTTTTCTATTTTTGAATAACTTCTATGAAATCACAAATTTTAATAGTTGAATATGCTCTCGTATTATGTAATTTCTTATTTTCATGTTTTAGTTTCATAAATTCCTTTCAAATTTTATCTAAATCATCACAACCTAATATAAATATCATATCTTGACCTTTATCATTTTTCGACATGAAACCATTCATTTTCTCATTGTCATATATTTACATAATTAGTTAAAAGTCTATAAAAGTTTTCTCTCCTTTATCATTATTATTTAATATTTTTAGCTCTATTTAATGTTCATACATTCTCAAAATATTACTTTAAAAAGTTTCATTTTTTACTTAATTCATTAAATTCAATTTATTTATCATAATCTTAACCAAAATTGTAATAATAATTAGTTTTTACTACATTCTATATATCTTCCATCAAGTAAATATTTTACAATTCTTTTTCACTCTCAGAACCATCACTACTGGTATATAACTCTTCAATACAACTCTATCCAACATGATATTCAATTTTTATATCTTTCTTGTATTTATTTTTTCCCCTATTATTTAGATGTAGGAATGTATGATTTTATAAGTCCTGGTACCCTTTAATAATATCATATTTATTCGAAAACATCATATTTACTACTTTTAACTATTTTACTTCCCATTATGTCATCCTTTTGATAATTTATTATAGTATTTTTTTTAAATACTCTCTTTCATTTTATGTACTTGGAGAATCATTTGGTAAAATTTAATGTCTCATCTGTCTCACTTTTCCGTAACTGATAATTAGTGTAATTTACAATAAAATTAAATTTATGTTTAAATCTTATAACTTTCCCTTTTTGTCATGGTCATCAAAATTATCATTCTTCCTTTCCAGCTGATATTGAAGAAGGTTTCCTATAATTTCATCCATTGAACACTCCGTGAAATCATTAATCTCTTCAGTTGAATCCTTCTTTCAGTTCCATATTTTAGGTATATATTGAATTATTATTTCATTAAGAGATTAATTCTTTATGGTCTCTCTGACTACAACCATGCTATTTATAATATTAATGAATATTTTGTACATATTCTTTATTCTCTCTTGATTATTCATTCTTAATTCTTGAAAGTCACCTATGTGAATAGTTGGACTAGTTCTCTGAAACTTTTCAGTTTCATGATGAGTGACTTTTAAAGTCCTCTAGAATTTACAAGTAGTTTTACATTGAGAAATATGGCAATACATATTTCTAATTAAATACTAATATAATTAACTCAATAAATTCCAATTTATAACAAATTTTGTATCATAATTACTAGTTAGTGCTTATAAATCAACATCAAGATGTTTTGAAGATTTTGTACTAACAACCTAGAATTTAAGACCTATATTTTTTATACATACCTTCTTTTGATCCTTCCAGTAAAAAATGTATCTTCTATTAAAGTGTGTTGTTCAGGCGAGAGTCAATATCTCAAATTCATTACTCACAATAACAAATAAGTGTATTTTTCCTTAGAATGTTAATTCTAAGATAATAGTTTTCCCAAAAAGATATTGAAATAGTTAAACCAATTCCTTAAAATCCACCATTCTATGATACCAATAGTTAGGTCCTAGTATATAGAATTATTTATTAGATGGGGTGAATATTCCTTTTGAAATTATTCATTAAAATATTATTATTAGAGTGATTAAACAGTCTTATGTGGGCAATGAAAAATAAAAAAACAAAACATGATTTTTATAGTAGTTTGGAACACCAAAATCCTAATATAATTGTTTATCTCATATACTCAATGAGGATAACATTTTTTACTTGGTACTCAATTTTTATAGGGAGGGAGAACCAAATTAAAATCAAATATACATTTTTAATAATTGTAGTATAACCCATGAATATTGAATTAGTTCAACCAACCTGACTTTTATGTTGAGTCACAACATACCATTCCTTTTAGATAGGAGGAATAACCCATATGTTATAATTTGAATGTGAAAATTATAATCCATATCTAGAATACAAAGAGGGGATAAGAATGAATAAATAAAATGAAAAAATGGAACATTATCGGAGAAAATGATGTTGAAATTTGATGCATCTCAATATATATGATCACATAAGTAAGGGATGATCAAAAAATTTAAGTCCTTTTTTAGCAGAAAAATACAAAAGTAGTACGTCACAAAGTTCATAAAAATGTTTTATTTTTTCTATCATTTTAATTATGGAAATCATCATCGTAAATCATCATTAAATAATATTTTATCATATACCTTGATTCAGAAAGAAGTGGATAGATTCATGTCACTAAATAAAAATACGATGGAGTGTCTTAATATTTAATCACATTAAGACAAGTTAGTATAATAAAAAATAATCTATAATATAATTTTTACATGTATTTCAAAATACCTCAATTACTATCAAATAGTCGGTGCCCTTTATTTCTGCATGAAATAAAAGCATGAGAATTAAAATAATAATTTTATAATATAAACATATAATATATATTTATAAAAAATAAAAATAAAAACAATAAACGTGAATTTTATTGGAATATCAATATTATCAAAAATAGAGTATTGTAAATACACTTCATGTTTTACATGTGTATATAAATTTTTTCTCTGAAAGTATTAAATAGTATTTAATTATATTTTATCAAAATATAATCAATAAAATAGTAATTATATAGTTTTTATTTCAATAATACTATTTAAAATAATATTAAATATAATTCAAAAATATAAATCTTAAACAAATGGTAGGTAAAAATATATATATACCTGGTAGTGTTACCGCCCCCTGAGCTACTATTTCATTGATCTACCATTCACTATGATCTACTTTTTAGTATGAACAACTGATTGGTGATATACCATCCTATATTATATACCATTTACATTGATGGAAGAACTACTATGAAGATAATGGTAAAAAACTGTTGATGCTTGTACTGGGACAATACTACTGAAGGATGAACTGAGATGGATAGTACCGCCGTTGGAGGGTCCTACTACCATCATGGATGGGGATCACTCAACCATTTCTTATAAAGTTAGAGATAGTTGATAATATTACTATTTATGAGAAATGATCTATCATTGGAATAACAAAGCATGGGTAAATATACCATTTGGTGAAATGGTCAACCTATAAAGATTAGATCTTCGCAGTACTTTTTTTGTGTTGTCAAACGGTGCTTCCATTTCTGATGAAAATTAAAAATAAACTATATATATAGAATCCATCAAACCACATGGATCATTTAAAATAATTAAAAAATATCACTTTCTATTTTTAAGGATCTCATGCATCCAAGTTGGCTTGACTTCTTCTTCTCAATGTTTCAATTATCCAACATTTGGGCATTATCATTTCTAAATGGAATGAAAAAACATAGAGTACAGTAATACCGTTGAGGTTCGTTAGGAAGAAGATTATGGCCACAAAAAAATAAAAGTGCATGATCCATTGAACAGCTTTCAAGAAATGGATCGAACAACCAAATGAATGTTCACCTTTTTAATTAAAGAGGAATAGGGATTACATTGGTTGTTGTCCAACATTTGACTTGTGGGGCATCTTACCTTCAGTAGATCAATCAATACATGCCGCACCCCCTCTAGATAGTTATGGTGGATCATCATATGTTACACAATACACACACTTGGGCCTCACAGGTTGGCACTAACCCATGTTGCCCCACTAACCCTCCTGTAAGCGTGCAATCCATCCACCCTTCTTGGGAAAGTACATGGATTGGCTATGCACACATGCTTCCTTGGCTGGTCTCTCAGGCTACTATCCCCTAGGGTTAACCCTTGGGTACCCTATATGTGGTTGATATGATTGGCCCTTATAGGATGGTCATTCATAGACAATATTTTTAATAAAGTTGTAAGAAAATTAATTGAACACAACCAATTAAACAATATAATTTATTTAATATAAATAATAATATATTATAACTTTAATATTACTTTTCAAGAATACTATAAAACATAAATAAAGAAATAATTAAATACATTAAAAAAATATTCTAATTTATCGAAATTTTAAAAAAAACAAAAACAAAAATTATAGTGAAAATATTATCAAGGTTTTGAGGTGAACCTGACTCGCAAGAAGAAGAGGATTGGCTAATGTTAGTGTTCTATGTATATCATCTCATTCATACCCCCACCTAACTATATGGTGGTTCTTTTGGCTAGTAATTTTCTTGGTGTAGTAGGATGCTAGTGGATCATGGTCACTCTTACACATGATGAGGTGACACTTCCGTAGGATGATATTGAGCACCTCTTTTATTAAGAGTATTATCTAGTGACATTGTGATCTATACATATTTAAGAATTTCTAAATCATTAATAGGGTGAGATGGTAGTTTTATTTTACATGTTGATATTTTTTTCTCACATCATACTCTCATTATTTAATCCATCATAGCTTCTTCCTAGAATATAATTTAGAGTGGGGACTTCATAATGAGATCTAAGAAGTAATTGTTCCTCTATGAATTCTCACTTATGACGAGTTATTATAGATAGTGTTAGATATATAGTTATATTTAGTATAAGGTACAAAATAAGAATGTAGTGGTGGAATCCACATTAGATAAGAGACTTCAACGAAATGTGGTCGACACTAGGTGTTGGGGTTATGACACTCAAAGTATTGGCATGAACATACTATGATGAAGGGATCATATGATCAGGGATTATATAGGGGATCCATTCAGTCAAGGGATATGATTTTACTTTCTTATGAAAATGAGATAATATAGCATGTCAATACCTAACCCAAAACATATAATAGGGTGGAAAAACGATCAAAGAACCCTTTTTTAAAAGGTAGATACATGATCAAGGCCCTCTTAGAGGTGGTAATGGTGGCCCATAGAGGGGGTTTGGTATAGTAGTTAGAGGAGATAAAAGAGGTTGTGCTAGAGAAGGAAGGAATTATGACCCACATACACCACCACCATACCTATGTGATTCATGCCATGTACAGATTGATGGTGGTCAGGGTTGTAATTAGCTAGAGGCGATAGAAAAATATAACTAGGAGAAACTCATCATGGTTCAAGGTATTACCTAAATATTTTTTAACTTTGAATAAGTTATTGTACACATAGTCAAGAATAAATATTTAATTCTCATGCCTCCTATTTTAGAACATAAGATTATATAAGATAACCTAGCTAGACTGATTCATCTAGGGAATCCTACTTGGATTTATCCCATGATCACACACATCTTACAATATTCTTAAATCTTTCTCAGTGGAGAGAGGTTTATATGGGATCTATTTTTGGTTGTTATGAAGTCATGTAATGTTATCCTTGGTGCGTACTGTGTATCTATAACTCATGCCTAGATTTATTATTTATATTTTAGGATGATGTTACTATAATTAGAAGGATCATTCCTTTCATTCATAGAAAATAGGTATTATTTGATTATATGATCGTGGGTCACATGTGGAAAACTATAGATGATCACTTTCTAGTTACTGTGTTTAACCGTTGTTGAAGTAGACACTTCAAATTCACCACTGTAATAAGTGGTAGAGAAATACACGGATGTATTTATTGAGGATGTACCATGATTATTGATGTTGTTAATATTTTCATGAATTATTATATACTCTATTTACTTATTTTATAAGAAAGGTGAATAATTTGTGTGAAATATTAATGTTTTAATACTCAGTATAATTTTTGATCATTTTTAGAAGTAGTCCAATTGAGTCAGTTTACTATTGTTTTTATAAATCTCACCATAATGATTCAAATTTTGTGGTTCTTGTTTTTTATGATTAATTATTCAATTAATCACATATCATTATAAGGAATCATGGCCCAATTATACCATTTGAAGGCTTATATGGACCACATATGATGACCCAAAAAAATTGTGAACAAACTGGACCGGCCATGATGATTGAGTTACTAGTCTCACTCCCAATGCCCGTATATTTTGAAACTCCACCATGTGTTCTTTATTATGAAAAATAATCAAGGGTAACAATTTCAGGGCCCAACTCTAATATCATGGGGCCCAAATAAAGCTTTGAATTCTTTCCCTCCATTCTTGCAGAGAATTAAATTCTGAACACTATGCATGACATATATCATGATGTAAGAATCGAATCGAGGTGATATTTTTTAATGTGAAAGAGAATATATAGACGGCCGACATTGTTGAATAAATTATTCAATTTTGAAGGCATCCTCCTATTTAAAAACCATTTCACAATTTGGACTTCAAAAATACAATATTTAAATAGACAGATTAAATTTGTTTAATCATCCCGCCATAACATTGGCTACATAGGTCCAAATGCCTCCAAATTTTTAGAGTAGTCATCCAACATTATTATATTCAACTTTGAAGAAGTATATATCTCGAGATTCGGGTGTATGGATGTCCAAATCATCGAGCCAATTGGAGGGACAGATTGGGAATGCAAACAATCCACTTCCTTGGGCTATAAATAAATCTCCCACCTCTCCTTGCAATGGGTTGGAATTTCAGAAGAGAGGAGATCATATTGGCACGAAAAAATCCATGCCAAATTCTTGGGAGGACTTTCCATACTCATGTTTTCACTTGAGAGACCATTCCTCCTCTCTTTTTTTTCATTTACTTTATGTTCTTCATTGTTATTATTTTGTAAGTCATTTCTTTTGTAATTCTGCTTTAATGCAAGTTTCTTCTTCAATATATCTTATAATCATCGATATTATATAGATTAATATTAATATTCTTAAAATAGTTTAAATACAGTTGAATCACCTTCCCTTGTTTTTCTTCCTCATTCAATCTAAAGTCCATTTTTTTAATTCTCATCATTGATCGTGTGTGTTTGTTCGACGCACCACTCTTTTCTTATCACATTATTTTTCTCCTATTCTTAATTTGTCATATTAATCATTATAACCATATTTATAATCATTTAAATGGCTGAGTAAATATCTCATTTGGGTGAGTTATAATTTGGGGATATTAATTGATTGAGATCCTTTGCTCGATGAGTATTCATTGAGTTAATGTTGTGTATGTTGAACTTTATATGTCATGGATTAATGACATTTTTTGTTTAATATGTGGAATCCATGGATTATTGGAACCAAAAATACACAACCATAAATAAGTAATGGTAATGATTAGAAACCGAAGTTATGTTACGGCTTGGATTAAAGCCTTAACACTTTGTAATTCCAAACAACATTATCTTGAGAAGTGGGTATTAATTTAATGCAATACCAAGCAAGGCTCAAGGATATCATAAGATTAAATCCCCAATAATGAACTCACCCCAATCTTTATCAAATTTTTTAAAAAAAACATCATCCATAAATTATTTCATAAGCTCTGCAAGCAAACCCCCCAATCAAAATACAGTTAACTAAAAACAACTAACTATAAAAAAAGGTATCATTGCCGAGGATTCGACCCGATTGTTGCTATAAACATTAGCAGAGCACCCGAACCTTGATTGGTCGATAGGTTACAATATGAAGTGTGTTTAAAATGACTTTGTTGCTGGGGATGGTTCTTAAGTAGTCATTAGATTTTGGTTATTGTAAAAAATATTAAAAAAATGAACAAAAACACACACAAAACCCATCTTCCTATTTCTTTAAAAATATCTCTGAATGCCCCATAGCCTTCCAAACAATCCCTCAGATTTGTTTGACCCTAAAATTGAGCGAACACTTCGCCAACATAGGAGGAACATATGAGATAATCGAATAATTCAAGAACTAATCCTTGTCAAACCAATTCAATTAGATATGGATAATCTTAGGGAATAAACACTTAAAGAACTCGATGGCCCTGATATGAATTATCAACCCCTTGGTATTCAATATCCAAACATAGAGGCTGACATTGTAATCAAATAGGGTTTGATTCATCTTCTGCCTCATTTCCATGAGCTATCTAGGGATGATCCACATCTCCTCCATAAATATTTTCAAGTAGTATGATCTACCATGAAGCCTCAAAGGGTTTCTGAGGAATAAATCAAACTCCGATAATTACCTTTCTCTATAGCTGACACTACCATATCATGGGTTTACTACCTCCCTCCGGGTTCCATAACTACATGGAATGACATGAAGCAACTCTTCTTATAGAAAATTTTTCCTACTTCTCGTACTGCTTCTATCCGAAAAGAAATAAGTGGTATTCGTCAGTTCCCAAGTGAATAAATCCATGAATACTATGAGAGGTTCAAAAATCAGGTTTCATGCTACCCACACCACCAAATTCCGGACCAACTGTTGATCCAATACTTCTATGAGGGGTTATTGGCAATGGACCAAACTCTCATTGATGCCGCATGTGGTGGTGCTCTTGTTAATAAAACTCCTACAGCTGCAAGAGATCTCATAAGTAACATGGCTACTAACACACAACAATTTCATACTCGAGCACATGCTCAAGTCAAACATGCCCAAGATAATCAATCAATTGAGCTGAGAAAGATGACCGAGTGTATGAGTGAACTTACAGGTCTTGTGCGACAACTAGCTGTGGCTACCAAATCCCCAACCTCATCTTCTCCACAATCACTATTTCCTGGACTTGTAAAAAATTGTGGAATCTGCAAATGTCTATCTCATCAAAATGACACATGTACACAACTTCAAAAGGATTAATCTGATTCATCTAGACTAATGGAGATCAATGCCGCATATGCTCAGCGGAACACCAACCCTAAACTATCAGGTCAGTTTGTTAGAAACTTCAACCAACCTCATTGTGAGCCCTTCTCTTCTTCCTATAACCACGGCCATTAGTATTGTAATCCCATATCTCATACTCCCTAATTACCACCTCAAAACCCAAACCAATTCCAATATGGTCAAGGTGTTGGTAACTTCCAATAACCTTATACTTTTCTTCCTCAACCTCAATGGATCAATCATCCTCCTGGAATCCATTATCCTATTGAGCCTTCCCAATTCCAAAACCAATATAATTTCTTAACCAAGAACCAGAATCTAGGTAATCCCCATACGGGACAGGCCTATTTTTCCAGGAAACCATGGGAAAGTGTAGTGGAATATCTGGAATCCTTCACTCGTTCAAGCGTCAAGAACATTGAAACCCAAATTGGTCAACATGCATCCCACCTTAGTCAGTAGAAACCATCCAATTCTTCCCAAATCCCAGCTCAATCATTACCCAACCCTAAGGGTAATGTAAGTGCAATTTCACTTAGAACAGGTAATCAAATTTCTATGCCTCAAGATAAGTCCTCCAACCAACCTTTAAATGTTGACCAAGAAAATGAAAAGAAAAAGAAACCTGAAAAGGAACCTGAAACCATTCTCTCACCTCCTTCAATTCCACTTAGGAATCCATTTCCTTTTCCTCAAGCTATTTCTAAACCAAGAAAGTCCTGTGAACATGATCCTGAAATGATCGACATGTTTAGATGTGTTGAATTCAACATTCCCTCCTAGATGCCATTAAACAAATTCTTATATATTCCATGTTTCACAAGGAGTTGTGTACCCGCAAGAGGCATCTTGGGACCTTCGAAAATGTTTTCCCCCAATAGTCTATTCCCATAATGTGTAAGGATCCAGGGACCTTTATGGTCCCATGCAAATTGGAAGTTCCAACTTTGATGATGCACTCATCAACATATGAGCCTCAATTAATGTCATAACCAAATCTGTATTCTCCAACCCTGGTCTATGTCCTTTACATCCAATCGGTGTTGTCATTTAGTTAGCCAATCGAAGCACGTACAGTCTTGAGGGAATAATTGAGGATGTCTTTGTCCGAGTCAATGATCTTATCTTCCCTGCTGATTTCTATGTCCTTGACATGCAAGGTGAGACGAACTCTTCTCAATCTACCCTAATTCTATGAAGACCATTCCTCATGACTACGAGAACCAAGATTGATGTCCATTTAGGAATCTTTTCCACGGAATTTGGTGACCAACTGGTCAAGTTCAACATTTTCCAAGCCATGCGAAACCCATATGAGGATCACTCTACATTCTCAATCCATGCTTCTAAGGACACTTCTAAGAGTCAATCGACCCCCAATCCACCATGTTCATCATGTAATAATGACAAAGGATCTTGTGAAATCTGCACCATGGTTAACCAAGTCATAAATGGTGAGGTTGATGTGGACCTATCTTTCATAGAATCCATCAAACTAGAGGAACTTGAAAACACTCTTGAATCCCACATCAACTCTGATCCCTATTGCTCCACCATGGAAAGTTTTAAGGATAGTGAATCTGAAGCAACTGAAGTCCCTTCCTCTATTCTAGAGTTTTCTAACCCACAAATAAAATATCAGACTGATCGAAAACCTCTTCCTAAACTCCTGAAATATGCATTCCTTTTCCATGATCACTCTTATCCTGTCATTATCTCTTCTTCACTTACCGAAACTGAGGAGTCCAAACATTTTAAGGTGTTTGAGGAAAATAAAAAGGCACTAGGTTGGACCCTAGATGACATACCAGGAATAAAACCTACTCTTTTCATGCATCACATCCATCTTGAGGAATCATCCAAACAAATTAGACAACCACAAAGAAGACTCAATCCACTCATCCTTGAGGTAGTTATGGAAGAGATCACCAAGATTACTCATGCTGGTATTATCTAACCATTTTCTGATAGTGAATGGGTTAGTCCAATTCAAGTCATACCTATGAACGGTGGGATAACTTTTGTCACAAATGAACATGGAGAGGTAGTCACAACTCGAGTGACAAAAAATGCCGTGTGTGCATCGATTATATGAAATTGAATGTTGAAACAAGAAAAGATCACTAACCACTTCCATTCCTTGATCAAATTATGGAACGATTAGCTGTAAGGTCATAGTATTTCTTTCTTGATGGATACACTGGCTACTTCCAAATCCCAATCGCACCTCAAGACCAAGAAAAGACTACTTTCACATGCCCCTTTGGATCATATGCATATAGAAGAATGCCTTTCTGACTTTGCAATGCTCCTGCAGCATTCCAGAGGTGTATGATGAGTATCTTTTTCTAAATTCATTGAACACTTCATGGAAGTCATCATGCATGACTTCACCATTTATGGTGAGTCATTTGAATCTTATTTGAATTCACTCTCTCTAGTCCTCAAAAAGAGTGACAAGTGTAACCTTGTGTTAAATTTTGAAAAATGTCACTTCATGGTTGCAAATGGGATTTTTCTAGGGAACATAGTTTCAAAAGATGGTATTGATGTCGATCCTGCAAAAATTGAAGTGATCCAATAACTTCCTCAACCCAAATCTATTCGAGACATCCATTCCATTCTCGTTCATGCTAGTTTCTATCATAGATTCATCTATAACTTCAAAAAAAATTCCCTCCCACTCACTTGGATTCTCCAAAATGATGTCACTTTCCATTTCGATGATTTTTGCAAGAGAGACTTCATTGAACTCAAAACATCTCTTACATCTTCCTGATAATCCAACCCCAACTCACTTGGTTTCTCCAAAATGATGTCACTTTCCCTTTCGATAAGGTTTTCATTAGAGCCTTCATTGAACTCAAAACTTCTCTTACATATGTCCTGATAATCCAACCCCCAGATTGGTCCTTACCCTTTGAGTTGATGTGTGATGCTTCTGATAGAGCTGTTGGGGCTGTTCTCGGTCAAAGAAGTGAAAAACAACCTCATGTCAACTATTATGCCTAAAAAACATTGGATGAATCTCAATCTCACTAAATTGTCACTGAAAAAGAACTTTTAGTAGATGTTTTTCATTAGATAAATTCCGGACCTATCTCTTTGGTTCCAAACTCCTCATCTTCACAGACCATTATGCTATAATATTCTTACTCAAGAATAGTGGTTCCAAACCGAGGATAATAAGATGGATCCAAATTCTCCAATATTTTGACCTTGAAATAAAAGATAGACCAGGAAAAGAAAACCATGTGGCTGATCACTTGAGTTGAATTTATAATTCTTCTCATTCTGAAATCATCGATCCTGAATTCCCCACTGAGCACCTTTCATCTCTCACTCCAAAAATACCATGGTATGCCCCAATTGTAAATTACTTTGTTTCTGGTGTTTTTCCTGAAATTTTTTCAAACGAACAGAAAATGAAGTTGAAAAGTAATTCAAAACACTATTTTTGGGATGAAAATAAACTTTGTAAAACTAGGGCAGACATAGTAATTAAGAGATGTTTTGATAAAGATGAACATTCCTCTATCTTAGAATTCTGTCACTCGATGCCTAGTGGTGGCCACATTGGACCAAAAAGGACCTCCCAAAAGGTACTAGACTCTAGATTCTTCTAGCCTACACTCTTCAAAGACTCACATGAGTTCTGTCAATCATGTCCCATTTGTCAAAAGTTTTCCACAATTTCAATGAGCAATGAAATTCTCCAAAAGCCTTTAATTTTCTATTAAATCTTTGATGTTTTTGGGTATCAATTTCATGGGACCATTTCCCCCTTCCAATGGGTTCTCATACATCCTTCTTACGGTTTATTATGTTTCTAGGTGGGTCGAGGCCAAACCCACTAGAAAGAATGATTCACATACTATTAGTGAGTTCTTAAAGACACACATCTTCCACAGATTTGTCACACCTCTTTCCTTGATCAGTGACTTAGGAACCCATTTTTATAATAGAAGCATGGAATATCTTTTGAAAAAGAATGGGGTTGTACATAAAACTTCAGTTGCATATCACCCCCAAACAAGTGGAATGGATGATCATTATAATAGAGAAGTGAAAAGAGTTTTTGAGAGAATTTTAAAACCCACCAAAAAATACTGGCCTGAATGACTTGGTGAAGCACTTTGGGCTTATCGAAATGCCTATAAAACACCCATTGGGATATCTGATTTTAGGCTAGTTTTTGGTAAATCATGTAATTTTTCAGTTGAAATCCAACATAAGTCATTTTGTGTAGTAAAAACATCTAATTTTGATCTTGAAAAATCTAGTGAAGAATGATTGTTGAAATTGGATGAACTGCAGGAGCTACGACTTGATTATTATGAGAATTCTAATCTCTGCAAAGAAAAATCAAAGGTACTCCATCATAAACACATACTGAGAAATTTATTTCCTGAAGGTGAAAATTTAATGCTCTTCAATTCTAGATTTCATCTTCACACAGGTAAGCTTAATTCTCGTTGGGAAGGTTCTGTTGTTATTACAAATGTTTACCCATTTAGTGCAGTGCATGTCCAAGACCCCTCTTCTAAAAGGACATTCATAGTTAATGGACATAGGTTAATGAATCACCATGAGAGGACACACAATATTGGATCATCATTGACTTCCAATAGATCCCCAACTTTTCCAGTCATCCAACCACTAGATGGAGATGGAGACCCCCTAAATCCAAACCAAGGGGCACCTCTTTCCCTTTAACTCTCTCTATCTCTTCCTCTCTCTACCTCTTTATTATTCTTCCTATCTCTTTCATTTTATTACCATTTTCATTATCAAAACCTTTGTTTTTAACTTTCTCTTTTTTTTGGGTGTGTATTTATAAAAAAACTAAAAAAACTAAAAAATATCACTTAAAAAAATACAAAAAAATCAATATTCATGCTTACTCACCATCGAGTTTTGAAATTTTGTCCACCCATTTTGGGGAGTTAACAGACATGTTTCCATCTCAGAAATGTTTTATTTTCATTATGACTTTGGATAAAGAATTTTGTGTCAAAATTAACAAATTTTGAATGATCAATTTTTGATTTAGTAAATTATTTTCCTGAACTATGAGGAGAAACATTTGCTTTCATGCCAAGGCCACCTATGGACATATTTTCACAATGTTTGTGTTCACCCCCATTTGTGAGTCTTGAGTTTGTGGACCTTTGAGCTGAATTTCCTACTTTAGTGTGCATTAATATGATAGATGCATTTTTTGAACCACATGAGAATAAAAATAGCCAAATAGCCACCCATTTACCTTACATTAATCCTCCATTTTAAAGCCCCTTCAAGCCTATGAAAACCTTTTCTTTGATAGCCTCATTAGAAGCCCAATACCTTTTCCCACCTAATATCATTATGGATTTTCAAGGCATAATTTGTTTTTTAAATTTAAGTGTGGGAGGGATGGATTAAATTTTGGGTACACATTGTTTATTTCACCATGTTATCATATGCTTAAGGACAATCATCCATTTCAGTATGGGGGGATAGGTTGTCATTCAGTGTGTTTTGGGGAATTTAATGTACTTTCATTTATGTAATTTTGTAAATGTTATTGACAACTGTTCAAAAAAATCAAAAAAAATATCATGAGAAAAATAAAAAGAAAAAAACGGGTTACTTCTTGGGTAGGTCAAAAATCAGTCTTCCTCAAACATTTATCTTGTTATAACTATTATAATTAGTTTCATGAGTAGATAAATCATGGGTTGGGATATGAGTGTGAGATCTGTTTCAAGGTCAAATTTCAAAAAAACAAATAAAAAAAGAAGAAGAAAAATAGAACACTTTGATTGTATTGTTATGTCATTTGGAGAAGTTTTGTGGTTTGTAAATATTTCATCTTCTCATCCCCTTCAAATTTTCCTCCTCTATTTTTTCTTTCTTCACACAATAATTCCCTTGTAAATATGTGTTTTCATTTCCTTCCATGTTTTATTTCAAAAAAAATGTGCACTGCTTTTTCTATGTTGGTGTTTTAACCCTGTTATTCCCTCTCTTGGACATTATATTCCTAACATCACATAGCCAAAAAAACACCTTAAATGGACCTCTTGATTCTTGTTCACATTGTATAGGTATTGGAAGCTGAGCTCTCTTTCCAACTCTAAGATTTTCACTTTTGGTTGGTGAAAGAGTGAACCTCCACAAATGAATTTTATCATATTTAGAGGAGTGAGTTTTGAGTGTACACATTTTCCATTTCGAAATTTAAGGATAAAAAATGAATTAGTTTTGGCACATTTTTTCTGTAAAAACTTTTCGTGGAATTTATAATGGATGAGTGAAATAGTCTAAACCTCCCATGATTGAAGAAAACAAAATTTTAATATTTGTTGGTGAGTTAAAATGATTTTGTCATATTTTTATATTTGTTACACATGAGGACATGAACAAAACTAAGTGTGGGGGAGTTTATGTTATTAATATTTTCATGACTTCTTATATAATCCCTTTACTTATTTTATATAAAAAGTGCATAATTTGTGTTAAATATTAATGTTTTACTACTAAGTATAATTTTTGAGCAACTTTAGAAGTAGTCCAATTGTGTTAGTTTACTATTTTATTTATAAATCTCAACATACATATTTAAATTGTGTAGTTATTGTTTTTTATTATTTCTTATTCTATTTATCACATATAATTAGAAGGAATCATGGGCCAATTCGGCCATTTGAAGGCTCATATGGACCACACATGATGACCCAAAGAATTTGTGAACAAACTGGACCCACCATGATGATTGAGTTACTAGTCTCACTCAAAAAACTCATATTTTCTGAAACTCCACCATGTGTTCTTAATTATCCAAAAGAATCATGGGTAAAAATATCAGTGCCGAACTCTAAGAACCAAGGGCCCAAATGAAGCTTTGAAATCTATCCCACCATTCTGGCCGAGAATTAAATTCCAGAAACTATGCATGCCATATATAATGTTGTAATTATTAAATCGCGCTGAGATTTTTCATTGTTCAATAAAAGCTATAGGAGGCCTACTTTTTTGAAGAAATCCTTAGGTTTTGAAGGTATATTCCTATTTAAAAACACTTTTAAATTTTGGACATCAAAAATACTGGATTGAAATGGATTGTTTAAATTGTTTAATCATCCAGATATAACATTGGCTGAGTAGGTCCAAATGCCTCCCAATTTTGATAGTAGTCGGAAAACAGTACTATATTCCACTTTGAAGAAGGAAGTATCTCGAGATTCGGCTGTCTGGATGTCCAAATCGTCGATCCAAGTGGAGGGACAGATTGGGAATTCAAACAGTCCACTTCCTTGGGCTATAAATACATCCCCCTCCTCTCCTTGCATGGGGTTGGAATTTCAGAATATATGAGATCATATTGGGATGACCAAAGCCATGCCAAAGGATTGGGAGGACATTCCATTATCACGTTTTCACTTGAGAGACCTTTCCTCCTCTCTTTTTGTTCATTTACTTTTATGTTCTTCATTGTTATAATTTTTTAAGTCCATTCTATGGTAATTCTGTTTTAATGCAATTTTATTCTTCAATATATCTTATTCTTATCCACCTTCTGTAGATTAATATTAATTTTCCTAAAAATGTTTTAATACAGTTTAATCCCCTTCCCTTATTTTGCTTCCTTATTCAATCGAAATTCCGTTTTTTTAATTCTCATCATTGTCTGTGTGTGTGTGTGTTCAACACACCACTATTTTCTTATCCCTTTGTTTTTATTCTATTAATAATTTATCATTATAATAATTATAAATATATTAATAATCATTTAAATGGCTGAGTAGAACTATCATTGAGGTGAGCTATAATTCAGATATTTTAAGTGATTGAGAGCCTTTGCTCGATAAGTATTCTTTGAGTTAATATTGTGTATGTTGAACATTCTATGTTAATAATTAATGACATGTTTTGTTTAATATTTAGATTACATGGATTATTGGAACCACAAATACACTACAATAAATAATTAATGGTAATGATTAGAAACCTATGTTAAGTTACAACTTGTATTAAATCCTTAACACTTAGTAATTCCAATCAACATTATCTTGCGAATTGGGTATTAATTTAATGCAATATAATGGAAAGCTCGGGGATATCATAAGCTTAAATCCCCAATAATGAACTCACCCTAATCTTTATCATTTTTTTAAATCAAGCATCATCCATAAATTATTTTATATTCTATGCAAATGAAACCCCCAATCAAAATGAAATTAACTAAAACATCTGACTATAACAAATTATCATCACCGAGAATTTGACCCGAGTGTTACTATACACATTAGCAGAGCACCGGAACCTTGACCGGTCGATAGGCGACAATAAGCCATTAATTTAAATTATCCATTCATTGAGATGTCATATTTTTTATTTATCTATTACCTGGGCTCATATATATATCTTCTTCATCTTATTATATTGTCCCTAATAATCTATAGGAGTAGAGGATGATGATAGAGGACATTTATAATAATTGTTTTATTAAGTCGAGTTTTCCCCCTTGGAAGTTCTAATGTTTATATCCAATAAGGAAGATGAGATATTGAATTTTTTTGGTTACTATCACCATCTAAACCATGTTAAAATAAAGAAAAAATTCCCACTTCTAAAGATAAATGATCTATTCAACCTACTGAATTTAGTAAATTAGTTGTCAAAGAATTATATTAGGCATTGATATAATCAGTTTCCTTTTTTAAGTCGAGGATATCCTGAAAATGACTTCCTGATATTGATATACTTACTATGATTTCTTATTGATTCCCTTTTCTATGATGAATTCATAATCTATTTTCTTTGGACTTATGTAATGTATATTTTATAACTTCTTATAATAGTTCATAGTTGTCCTCATAGAGGAAAACCTAATTTATCTAGCATTATATGTTGATCATCTAGAGAACATGAGGATGGTGCTGGACTTACATTTGGTGTATAATCCTTACTGTACAATCTCAAAGTGTCTATTATAGATTTGAGATGTTCACATCCTTGTAAATACTATATTTGAGTGTTTGAGTGGTTATAGAACCAATGAATATTGGGATAGTTCTTTTTTGGGAGACAGCCAAGTGTGTATCTAAGGTGAAAATTTTCCTTGGACTTGTTGGGTATTACTGAAGGTTTGTGGAATAATTTTCTAGGATTGCAGTTCCATTGGATACTTAACCAGAAAATGGCATCCATTTCTTTGAGTGGATTCTAGGTCATTTAAGGATATGTGGTAGAGATTGATTAACTATCTTTTCATGATATTTTCAAAGGAGTTAGTTGATTATGTTTTGTTATTTGATGTAATAAGATTTGGGCCTGGATATTTTCTGATATAGAAGTATAGGTGATTGCCTATGGTTATTGGTAGATGAGACCCTATGAGTAGAATTACATGAACAATGAATATTATTTGGATGTAGTATCATTTTACATACATTCATTGAGACAATTCCTTCTTGGTGGGTGGTATATAGTCTACAAATTCCACCAAGGTCTCAATACTATATTTACTTAGAGGGATATTTTCCTAATACTAATTCATTCTCTAGAGTTACATGGGATTATGAATATGAAATAGTTTATATTCCAATAAATTGAAATGTGGTGGAAGATTACCTTAATAGTATTTATAGCACTCAATAATTGGTAAAAGAATCATAGTAGTTCTCTTCATTATTGTTTTACATGGTGGATGAGGGAGGAATAGTTTTCCTTTGATTTATGGAATTTAAACATCCTCTATTCAGTGTGTGAGGGAGGATTAGCTTAGAGACATCGATCATGAGGTGTTGTGTTATTAGTTATTCATTGGTGATACAGTAGATAGATTCACTATTGGTATGGAGTACATAATCCTTATAAGGGATGGATGATTGTTTTAGTCGTAATATGA
This sequence comes from Viscum album, assembly GCA_963277665.1. Lineage (NCBI taxonomy): Eukaryota > Viridiplantae > Streptophyta > Magnoliopsida > Santalales > Viscaceae > Viscum > Viscum album. The sequence goes on from OY728140.1 coordinate 2,122,908,628, forward strand.
GAGGAGGTGTCGAGTTAGTTCCATAGTTACCACTTACTGGTGCATCCTTGAGTGAATATGATGTACCAGGAACTTAAACCCATTTTTTCTGTATAAGAATAAACAAAATTGATTATGATTTTTGTTCTCGATGCCTCACCTTTTAGTAGGTGAAGGTGAAGCTCTAGGTACCTGTGGCTTTTTCCCAACCCATTTAGTTTCTAGAGTATAATTAGGATTTTATATCAAATGATTTTGATATTTAAACTCCAAGATTTTTGATATGTTGTGATGATATATGAATGATTATAGATTCATTGAACAAGACATCCCACTTCATTGCAATGTACGAGTTGATTTTAGTATAGCAATTGTGGTGTGTGTTGATATTGAAGATCATATTAATGCATGTGTTACCCAAAATATCATATATAATCAAGATTCTTGATTTATTTCCAATTTGTGGAATGGCTTTTAGGATGTGTTTCAAACACTATTGAGGATGAGTACAGTGTTCCGTCCTCAAGAGAATGGTCTGACCACAGAAAGAATTCATGTTCTTGATGATATTCTAAGTGATTGTATGTTAGAATCCATCTAAATATGGGAAGAAAATATTCACATGGTGGACTTCTCTTATACTTATAGTTGTCGCTTAACTATTATAATGGAACCATTCAAGTCCTGGTATGGGTTACCTTATAGGTCACCCTTGTGTAATATAGAACTCGGCAGGACATCACTCATGACGCCAAAGCTATTGCAGATGATGAAACATAAGTTATAGGTGATCTAGAAGGGGATAAGGAAAAAATATTATCCACTAGAAGTCATATATTGTCCATAACTAGAGGTTGATGAAGTTTAAGGATAGATACCTTGTGTTCCTAAAAATCTCATCTCAATGAAGGTAGTTGATATTTGTTCAGGGTGGAAAGATATGTCTTAGATTCATCACTCCATTCTAGATTCATTATAGGGTTTGAGTGGTTTCATACAACCTATAATTTTCCCCAAAGATGGATTGAATGTATGATGTCATCCAAGTGTCACAATTGAAGAGGTATATGCATGATCCACCACATGTAGTTGACAAGGGAGAGATAAATATTGAGGAAGAAGAAAGATTCACGGAGTACATAGTAATGATCATGGATTAGGGGGATATGATAATTTTTTGGATATTTATCCCACTATAGAACATCATTTGGAAGAATAATAACCTCCAAGAGATCTTGTGGGACAATGAGAGCCAAATGTGATCTTGATACCCTCTCTTCTTTGAGTAGATTGTTCTTTTAAAAAAATAAAATCCAAGAATGTGGGGAGGGTGTACCAATTATAGGTTTTTCATTTAATCCCTTTGAATATTATTTAATATATTTCATGTTCTCATTGTGGTGTTGGAATGATATTTTGGTTGGTAGAGAACCTTAATAGTTGGATATATTAAATGATATATATTATTTTATTCCTTTCATGCACTTTTTTCTGATTAATGACATATGTTCTTAATGGAGTTTAATATGGACAAATGGAAACTATTATTGAGTATATAATGAGGTTTTTAACTTTATTGAGACATAATTTCAATTTTCATTGAGTTCCATGATGGTTCACAGTAGTAGGTGGATTTATAAGAATATTAATTAAAAGAATAATGAAATTGTTTTATTAATATTTTATAACCATAAAACTATTCCAACCCTATATAATAATATGTCTTGGGTTATCCACAAAACCCTGAAAGATTTGTGAGGAGTCTCAGTATCATAATAGTATTTTCGGTGAGGATTATGGAGAGTCTTATAATTAATGAAACTCAACATATATTTCACTAATGACACTAATGAAAATTCATTATCATAAAGAAATGAAATTGTTCTTCAGGTAGGGTTTTATTGTATTTTATTCTCTCTATTTATTATGTTTTCCCAAGCATGATTAATATTGATTTCAAAATTCTAAAATATGTTCATGTCCCTATCTACTTGAGATTTTTTTCTGAAAAATATTATTATGGTTATTTTATCATGAACTTGAATTAATCTTATTTTTTTTTATTTCACATCCATGTACATTAGATTGATTATTTTTATCCATTGAGGCTATTTAATTTTATGTTTTCATGTATTTGTCCCACCATTCTCACATATTCATCACTAAACTTCTATTTTTTTGGTGGTTCAACCTTTCACGAACCAATCTGATGTGTGGTTAGTTATCATATCAATTATTATTATTATTATTTGAATGAAATGGAGATGAATTGTTAATGAAGGATCATAGGATATCGAGGAAACATGAAAGGTGAATGATTCATGTTTCCTTTAGAGAGATGATGTGTGTGAGTGATGGGGCTTCAATGTGGGAGTCAATTTCTGATGACCAATGTTTAAAAATCAGTTACTAGTGGTTGTGTTTCGATGGATGACATATTTGATAATGATTTCGGTGAGATTGGGCATGAGATTAGTATATGTGGCATGATATAGATCATTTGTTGAATATGGTTTGAATTTGTCATCTATAATGCATGTAGATTGTACAAATACACATTGTGTACTTCAAAGGATATAATGAGTAGGGTTTCAAGACATTAAAATATCACATTTTTTCCTATATGAAGAACACATCATGTATCTATAGACAACCCGTTTGGAATGTATAGAGATTACATGAATAGAAAGTCATTAGGAACTACATTCCCTATGGGCTGACACCACATGGCATTTACATTGTTCAATCTAGAATGGGAAGCTTCGACTCGTGTTGAAAACTACTATCAGAATTATACACTTTAAACTAAAAAGACTACTCTATGTATCTGGATCCTTTCACGCCATGTGGGGTGAAAATGTAAGAACATGACTATATTTTTAAGGCTAAATAGCATGTATTATGTGGAAAATTCCTTTTACATATTCTAGACTCTCCTATTAGCCTTATATCCTTGTTCAGACTCATATTTGGACATGTTAGTAGTCTATTCGGAGTGTGTTTCTGAATAGGACATGATGGTAGACTTTATTTTGACTTCAAATATGTGGTGTGAGGAAATGTGAGCATGTTTGATATCTTTAGCTTATGATAGGTTATGAAGGTATATTGGATGGAATTATTGAAATGTAAAGTAGTTATCCACCCTTAAGGGTAGTATATTGGTGCTAGTATATAGGATATTCTCACCATCTTTAGGTAGGGTTGGAAATTTACCCATTATGACTAGTATTCCTTTCCTAAAAACTAGGTAGATTTGGATATTAACCTATGCAGATAAATTATTGGGATCCTCTACCAATAGATTATATAATTTCATAATTTTTCTCACTTATATGGGTTTTGGATCCTCTCACTATAGGGTTAGTATTTTTCCCATATAAGAGTTTTGTATAGATTTGTATCTTTTGCCTGAGTTAATATTTATGCCTAGCTATGATGAGTGTTGGGATCCTCCACATATTTTTGAGAGGCATCATGAGTAGTTGGGTTTTCTTAGTCTGAATATTTTGCCATGTATATAATTATTCTTGAGCTAGCTATGATGATCAAGACCTCTTCCTTCATCTTAGTTTCTTATCTTTTAAGAATATTGGAGTTACACATTTTATTTTTATCCTAACTTGTTTTTATGAAATAAATCATCTTTTAATGACTTGTTTATTTGGTTTTTGAGGAATCTTAATGGGTATGTATATACTCACCCCCACATGGACATATTTATTTCAATTTTTATGCCTTAATTGATGATAGGTTGTTCGAAAGGGATCTTGGTGGACCAAGTGATGGAGGATCATAGAATTACTAGGTGGTGGTGTTAGCTAATGGGGCTCAGAGCTTGGGATCTTGTGTAGGGATGTTTCTCTTTCCAGTTTCTAGGTTGGGTTTCCCTTTATGTTGGGGGTTTATTTTCCCCATTTAATTTATGTTTTATATATTAAAATTGTTTTCATAAGTTGGCCCAAGTTGAGGCTCAATACTCAACTACCCCAAGCCCGCCACATGTGCCAGGGGTGGAAAAAAGAACCTAAGGCATGGTAAAATTGGGGACGCCTTTTCCTAAAAACCATTACACACTCACACATCCAACTCAATGCAAACATATAGAGGGAAATAAATTAAGAATAAAAAAATATTATAAATATTCCAAATATGAATTAACTACTAAATAGAACAGAGTACAATAGTGTATACTAAAATGAAAAATGGGGAAATACATGCCCAAACTAGAAATATGTCCCAACCCAAAAAATTGGAAAATATTAAAAAGTTGAGAGATACAATCACCTTTATCCCAATATATGGAAACCATATGCGGTATAAGCACCATGTATCCCTAGAATCCTCCAAAATTCATGATTGACTTCTCCACCATATGAAAAAGACACATTATCTATTGGGTGAAGACCATGTAGGGGTGAGTATATATATACCCGGTAGAATGCCCAGAAGGGGTTAAGGGGGAGCAGTAAGAGATGCCATTGAAGAGGAATGAAGTAAAAAACAGGGTATAGTAAAAGGAGTACAGATCAACCCAGAAAGACCATGAAATTAAACTCATCCTATCATAAAGATCTCAAAACTATGAGAAGATAAACTTCTCATCGAGACTTCACTACCTATAGTAGGAGAGTAGACTCATCTAACCATGAAAATGTAGACATGGAAAGTACATACCATAACCCGCATGTCTTGACATCTCTTGGAAGGAGAGTATCCAAAACTCAAGGAGTGGGTACTAAAGTAGGATATATATATATATATATATATATATATATATGCTCGGTCAAAGAATCCCAAACTAGAGTGTAAGGGGATCTTCATCTCAGATATCAGCCTGGGAAAAGAGTCACCATTAATTCCCAAAGTAAGTCAATCTATGATGCCTAACACCTAATGCATCTACCCAGGTCACACATGTCTATGGGATGCAATCATCACACCCTGATACAATCCGCTTTGGGTAGCAATGGTACACTCATACGGTTTTTTGTCGCATCACAAGAACATTTCTCGATGGGGAAAGAGACCCTCATTCTAGTGAGTCTAAAGGTACATCAAACCATGTCTTTTCATTGTTCTACATAGTCAAGAGATCATGTCTCGAAGTTAAGGACCCATGCTCAACCTGGATGGAGGGTCCTACTCTACTGTCATTGGGGACCCATGATTATCCCGGATGGAGGGTGCCACTCATAATAGTTTGAGGACCTATTCCCTTCCCAGTAGGAGGGTGCCACTTTAAATATCATCAAGGAACCATGTCTATCCCTGCCATAGGTCACCATTCAAAAAGCATTGAGGAACTATAGAACTCATCCCTATTGGATGGAAAGCCCATGATACTCTAATATTCCAGTGCACGAGCACTGCCATCATAAAAAAATCACCTGAATAATATTCACGCCCATAAAAAATCTCATTTTATCTCAAAATCCACTATGGATGGAACCATCATGTTCTCCATGAAAAATCACTCATGATAGACTACTCTCAAAACAAAATCTATGTCCAAAAGAAAGTGATATGAGGGTTAGAAGATTCATAATGAGGTATACAACACATACGGTGCCCACATGATGTGCGACCCCACCTCATTTCTTGGTCGTATACCTAGCCATACTCAGGTACTTGAATATGTACAAGTACCCCTTGTAATTCTAGGGTACTCTCTAAGTACATTGAATATCTAGTTAAAAGGATCACAAGCCCATGATGCTCATCATTGTTCCCAAGGAAAAAAACATAATTTCACTAACATTCCTCCAAAAAAACACTAGATAACCAAACATATCATACTTTTTTGGTCATTTATTAAAATATCATATGATAGATTATGCATTCACTCAATCAGACACCTGGCGAAGAAGCTACATTTCATAGCATTGTGCCTGAATAGTGCCTCATTTGGCCCATGTCTCAATCCCAAAATAAAATATACAGATCACACAATTGTGATCCTTGTGGAAAATACACGAGATCGACTGTTAACATGTATAGATTGGACACCTAGTGAAATGGGAACAATTTAATGACACACACCCAAATTGTGCTTTGATGGCGCAAACCACAATACTGAATTAAATACCCAAAATATTCTTGAAACATTTGCCTTAATTTCATGGTCACAGCATCACAAACATTTTGTCTTTCTGACAACATATGAGAGACATATATCGAATACAAGATCCCTTAATAGTAATAATTTTATTATTAATGTGGGTTTCATTGACCAAAGTCATGATTTCGAAAAAGAGATCTCACATTGGTCTAAAAATGAAGGTCTCAATTTTAGGGTATTACTACAACTAACATCACATTAATAAGATACTGCACAAAAAAGTTATGTTTTGTTTACGGTTAAACAACCCGAAATAAATAATAATAATTTTATATTATTTTTCCTAAACCCCTATTTTCTCCACATGTTTCATGCTTAATGGGGGGCCCTATTCTTCTCCACACCTAGGTGTGGCACCCCCTCCCCAAGAGATTTTCAATTATTTTTTATTCACTTTTCTTTTTATCTACACTCTATGATTTCATACCTAATTGCATTGAATTAAAAATTTAAATCTCATTAAATCTTGGATATCCAATCATTCAAGATTTAGGGAAAAATTATTACTATTATTATTTAGTATAGTAATACTAACAAATCCCCATTTTAAGATTTATTAACTCGTAACCAATTATTATTAATAATAATTATTATATATGATGCTCGTCGCGTTGGACACGTCCAAACACCTTGTTGTAGATCTGATTCCGTTCATCATCACATCCATGCCAAAAAGCCTCCTCTATGAGACTCTAAAAATATCCTCCACTCAAAACCGACCCATCACACCCCACATTTTCACTGCACGCCAACTTGAAAAATAGAGTTTATCAACCCGATCCCAAACCACCATTGATCACAAACACGCACCTGTGATGCTAATCTGATCCACTCACAAAACACCATCCCAGACATTTATCAATACATCCCTAAACCATCTATCTGTATGTTCTTAATTCCACAATAATGAATATGAGGGTTTGATCACACTTGAACTACCTCAGAAACATCGAATCATGACCTTCTCGTCTAATGATGAAGAACATGAAGCACAGTTGGATAAAAGCACCCAAAAAAATGTTAATTGATCTAGGACAAGCATTCTTGGATAATCAAACAAGAATGGGGATCCCAAGGTTAAATGGATAATTTTAATAAATTATATTCCAATACATAATCATATGAAAATGCTGCAACATGGTGTAAATAAAATAATAATGAATGATATCCTCAATAAATTTAATTATAATGGACGAAACCCACATATTACGATTCCTACCTAAATTAAGGATCAATCATAGGTGAATAACATGTTTTCTAACAATTTGAGAGATGTATCTATATTAACTTTGTCTTAATATTATCTGATCTAGATTTATGTCATCTTTTTTCAGGATTCTCCAAAAGAAATAAACAGAGATTTATTGGATAGTTATCAAGATTATGAGGCTAACCATTGATAGGATTACATGGGGATATATTTTATACTTTCCATCTAGGTAAAAATGAATTAATGAATTTATTACCTCACTACAAGTACCACCAACGACTATCTCATCTGAATTTCTACTACCGACCAACATTAGGACACACCTACTAAAAAATCCACATTACAAACTCAAATATGGTCTCATATTTATAATCAGAGTCCCTATTAATGAGTTATTTTGATTAGCATTAAAAATATAGTAATTTTATTTAATTAGTTTATTTATGATTACATCTATATTGAATGTTTTGGCAGAAGACCAGTGCTGACAAAAGTTATGTTGCACCTAGGGTAAATTCCATATTGTAGACTCAACTGTGCCCCCAGATTTCTTATCTGAGCTTCTGCTTAGGGTGTATTCTATTATTTCGGAAAAACTACAGGCACATGAAATTAATATTTATTGTTTTTATAATCTTATTTATGGGAACATTGTGCTTCTAAATCATATGTCTTCTCAGCTCCTAGATCCAAAAATATTGCTAGAAATTTTCCAATGTCTTTCACTTAAAAACTAGAGTCTATAAATTATTCCCTCCATAAAATATTTTCTTCCTCGAAAAGAAAAAACTAATAAAGTATGTGGTGACATTTAGCCTTCACCTGGCTCTTCCCTACAATGGGATGTATATCCAAAGGAGAAGTGTAAAACTCCCTCATCACCTCCTCTCCCATCATGACTGAAATCAACTCTTTTCCCTGAAAAATATTATGTGATTACCTTATTTATGAAATACATCATGTGAATATACTAATGATATATGATCATTCAGAATCTCGAAATCGATGTCTCCCTACTGAGAATCTCTCACACAATTGAGAAGCGAATGATTCCACATCATCGACTGAAGAAAATCTATACACTTATACTCCACTAGGATCATCTGTAAGGAAGATAAATTATCTGAATCTTCCTACACTAAGTGTGCATAAGACTCCTTATTAGTGGAATATGCTAAAATATGGACCATCCTTATAGTATAAATATCTCGAATTCATTATTCCATAGGAATTCCAAATAAAACTGCTATCTCAGGTCTAGGTCTTTATGGGTTATGATGTGCCTAAGAATCTGGTGGTCTGATTAATCCAAAAAGTGATCTCCCGGAAGTTAGTGTCTCTACATTATCAGGGTGAAGACTACAACTTCCTTATCTAGGTAGGGAGTCACATTGTTTTGTTCATGGGGTCTCAACTTCCACGACCTGTATTTGATAACTGTCTATCACTATATCAAGATTGGTATCAAGAACTGAAGGGTACTAATGAACAAGGAAGGTGAGTACACTCATCCAAACATTAGAATATAGACATATAAACTATGTGGAGTACCTTTTGAATCTTTTCCTCTCTTAGAAGAAGAGTAACCCCACCCCAGAAACTCCACCACACCCACTCGTGTCATCCCAAGAAAAAAGTGTCAAGTTGGAAAAATACATCAATAATACTAGGATATGATTTAAACATCCATCATATAACCACACCCTTAATGTAAAATTCTGAGGGACTCATCCAACACACCTCAATATAATCTTATTTGGGTATCACTAACTCCCCCTCACTGTTTTTATAGAATCACAAAAATGTGTCTTGGTGGGGGAAGAACCCCTCTTCCTCATACATTAAAAGCTACATCGAACAACACTGACACTATGTTACAATGATTACCTACATCACCTTAATTGAACCTAGAGAAAGGATCATAAATAAAAGAGTACCTGATTAAAGTGTTTAAAAAATTCTACTGCAGAAGGTAGAAATGATACAAAGCGTACATATTATCATGTTGTTTGTTGTGGGGTTACAAGCCTCCAAAGCCTTTAGCTATCCATAGGCCTGACCACTATCTCCAAGTTATTGACATGGGCCTCCTAGTGGTGGTGGTCTAAGGATCTCATACCGGTTTCCACCACCCATGGTTCCTCATGCTCTTCTGCCAACTCTTCCTCCTCATAGACCACCATGTCCCCACCTGAGAGATCCTTGATCACAATGTTTTCTCTATCACGACAGTCCATCAGCTATCTTCCCATGTTCCTTTGTTTGTCATGTTGTTATGTCATGTTCCATGTGACCTCACTAATCACATGTGTAGCTCCTCCCTTATCTGGCTTGACATGGTCCCCTATATGGTCTTATCCCCATACAACCATGTGCCATAGCCTACTCACAGAAGGGTCTCCTATTCTGATATCTCTATCACCTACCAGCTACTGTAGATGACTCATATATGGTTCACCCACTACCAGCTCTAGCTACCCAGTGTCCCTAGGACATATATCATTCTCTCAATAGTGCCTGCTATAGTGCCCCGACAAAGGTGATGATACACAAGGGAACCACTCTGCCTCAAATCTCTCTATAGATTATCTACTAAATCTTCCATGTTCATAAGTAGTCATTGAAGATCATGTAGAGAGAGTGTTGCATAAGGTATTTGAACCCATCTGCATTCTGAGCCACCATCATTACTCCCTACTGAATCTCTAGAAGATCATGAATCTGAACAGGACATAAGGAGGATTGGTAATAATCCTCATGAAATGGCAGTTGGATGTCGTCCCATGAGAGTATCAACTCATTGTGCATATGGGTAACCAAGCTCCACCAACATCCAATTAATTCAAGAAAAAGACTAGATTTCAAATCAACCATCTGATCTTTTGGGGTCTGAACAAGCCAGAATATGTGGACCACCAACTCTAGCCAATTGTCTACTGTATGAGGATATGGATTACTATGGAACCTCATGTGCATTTGATGCTGGAACTAATATAGTGCACTCATCCTGCTGATTTCCACAACCTCATCCACTAGAATGATATATTGTGAAATAGGTGGAGGTGCTACCACCTTCCCACCTAGATGAATGGGGTAATATGATGTACCTTTAAATAACACCTCATCACCCTTAGGATCATCCTTACAAACCAAAGCCTGTGTCCTGGCTGCATTTCATCATAGAGGCATCCTAAAATTCATCGAGGAGTATGATGGTCGGATGGTCATATATATATATATATATCAAAAAAACAATTAGGATATGAATCAATAAGGAAATTAAAATACTCAATCCTATATGATTCATGTACCATCGATCCCTATAATAAATGTCTATGCATGCTGAGTTGAAAAGTATCTAGTGAAGGTCATGGTGAATGGATATGTCAGCTGCCTACATCATCACTAGAATCCTTATCCTGAGCACTGCACTCAATAAATTTTCCAACATTTTTCCTAAAACAAACCAAAACGTTTTTAGGAAACATATGAACAATTTACCAAGGGCCTAACCACCTCTGATACTGATCTATCATGACCAGGACCATGATGGGGCTCAAACCAGAAATATCCCAATCTAGACTCAATAGGCCAGGGGGTAGCGACATGCATCGATGGAATCCTAGACTCAGGTTTCCCTTTTCATAAAAACCTATACATACACACACAACCAACTCAATACAAAAGTATATAGGTAAATAAATGAAGAATGAAACCCTTTAATAAATATACCAAATATGCATGAACCAAAAACAGAATGTTATACTATTGTTTATACTGAAAAAAGAAAACGGTGGAAAATACATGCATCAACTAGAAATATGTCCCAACACAAAAAAACTAGAAAATATTAGATAGATTATAGAGCCTTGCTCTGGTTTCCCAAGCTACAACCACCATACTCAGTCCAAGGCCATGTATCCCTAAGCTCGTCTGAAGTCACAGTCTACATGTTGGCACTCTGCAAAAGACACAACACTTGTTGGGTGATTCCCATATAGGGGTGAGTATATACATACTTAGTAGAACCTCCTGAATGGGTGAAGGGGGAGTAGTAAGAGATACCACTGAATATGAAAGTAGTATATAGAACAAGGTGTATTAAAAATAGTATGACTCAACCAAATAAGGGAGTGAAATTATACTCATCCAAACATAAGGATCTCGAAATATTGAGATGATGAACATTTCAATAATCCTTCACTGTCAATAGTAGGAGATTAGCCTCATACAACCATGAAAATCTAGACACAGAAAAGCCGGTGGCATACCTTTAATGTCTTCCAATATCCTGCAAGAAGAGTAACAAAAACCCATGGAGTGGGTACTGAAGGACGATATATATATATACTAAGTTAATGAATCCAAAATGAGAGAGTAAGGTGATCTCCATATCATAGCTTATCCCATGAAAAGAGTCACCATCAGTTCCAAAATTAATTCCATTTATGATTCCCACCACCTCATATAACTTTCTAGGTCACAAAATTTTAATGTACCCAATCACCACACCTTGGTGCTATCTACATTGGGTTGAATTGACTCACTCATGGGGTTTTAGGTCACATAAAAAGAATGTATCTCAATGGGGAAAGAGTCCCTCTTTCTATTGAGTCAAAAGGTATGTCAAACCATGCCTAATTAATGTTTTACATGGTAAAGGGGTTGTGTCTCAAGGATGGGGACCATACCCAGCCCGACTAGAGGGTGCCACTTGGAATAGGTTGAGGACCTATTTCTAGCCTGGCTAGACGGTGCCACCCATAATTGGTTAAGGACATATGACCTACCTTGTAGGAGGATTCCACTCTAAAGATCGTCGAGTACCCATGCACAACCAAGCTAGAGGGTTCCACTTAGAAAGCATTGAGGAACTACAATACTCATCAATGTTGTATGGTATTCCCAGGATACTGTGATATGGCGGTGCCTGATCACTACCACCATCAGATGTTTCCTGAATAAATTTCATGCCTATGAAATGTCACATCATATCTCCACATTTACTATGGAGGGAACAATCAAGTCCTACATGGAAAAAATCCAGGACACCCTACTTGTGTGAAATAATTCAAGTCCAAAATATGAAGATACGAGAGGTGGAAGATTCATGATGAGGTATAAAACACATATGGCTACCAAAATATTTATAACCCCACCTCATTTCCTATTCATGTACCTATCCATACTCAGGCACTAAACACTATGAATGTACTACTAGGTATGATAGTGTACTCATAGACTACATGGAATATCTGCAAAAAAGGCTAACGAGCGCATGCTGCTCATCATTAGTCCAAAGGGGAAAAACATAATTTTACTCACATGATTCCTAAAAGGTCCCAAGATAACCAAACAGATCATATCATTGCATTGGGTAAAAGCACACAGAATCGACCATTCATTCAGCTGAATCAAACTCCAAATGAAGAAGCTACATTTCATATCATTTTTCATGAATAATTCCTCATGGGGCCCGCGATTTGTTCCTAAAATAAAATATAGGGATCACACCATTATGATCCTCAAAAAATAATGCCTAATATTGACTATTCCTTTACCAAATTAGGAACTTGGAGAAAAAGTCATATTTCACCACAACACACCCATATTTGCTTCGTGGGGCCGAAACATGAGTCCAAAATAAATACCCAAAATTGGCCTTGAAACGTCTTCCTTAAGTTTAGGGTCGCAACATTGTACATGGTTTGTCATTCCAAAATAATATAGGAGATATATGTTTGATACATGATCTAATAATAATAATAATTTTAATATTATTCAGTGTTTCATTGACCGGAGGCACAATTCAAAAAAAAGGTATCTAAAATCAATATTAAAATGACAATCTCAATTTCTGGGTCACACTACCAATGAAAGCATGTCAATCGAATATCACATGTAAAAGTTGTGTTTTATTTAATGTTTGACAACTAAAAATAAATAATATTAATTTAATATTATTATTTTTTAATCTACTTTTTTCTCAAAGGGGTGACCCATTCTTCTCCATGACTAGGTGCAACATCCCCTTCCCATGAGATTTTCCTTCCTTTTTTATTCACTTTTTTTAAACTTCCCTCCATGATTTCATAAATAATTTCATTTAATACAAAATTTAAATCTCATTAAATATTTATCATAAAATATTTCAAAATTTATGCCAAAATATTATTATTATTTATAATAATAAAAATAATAATAAATCCCCAATTTAAAATTTATTAACTCATCACCTATAATTCATAATAATAATTATTATTTTTGATGCTCGCCATGTTGACCACATCTGATCACCCTGTCAGAGATATGAGTCTGGTCATCATCACATCCATGCCAGACATCCCCTGCCCTGAGACTCCACACACAACATCTACTCAATACTAACCCCGTCACATCCGCACATCATATCCCCACGCCATCCAAAAAAATTGGGTTTATCGATCTGATCCCAAACCACCTCCAATAACAAACACGCGCCAACGATGTTGATATGATATATTCACCAAACACCATCCCAGTCATTTATAAATTAGTCACAAACCATTGATTCATGTGTCTTTTGTGCCACCGTAACAAATTTGCGGGTTCTATCACACACGAACCCACCCCAACAATGTCAAATAATGACCCTGTGGTCTAACGATGAAGAATGAAAATAATTTTGAGGAGAATCAGAAATAAAAAAGGTTAATTGATCAAGGAATGTGTTATTGTCCAATCGATCAAGAACAGGGATCATAGATTTAAATGAAAAATCTAAATAAATGAGATTCTAGTATAGAGGCACATGCAAAGGCTGTAATAGGGCAGAAATCAATGAAATAAGAATGATATACTCAGTAAATTTAATTATAATGGTAAAAACGCACATATAATGAGTCTTACCTCTATTATGGATCGATCATTGGTGAAGAACATGTTTTTCAATAACTTGGGAGATTTATCTATGTTCACTATGTCCTTGTCTACTCTAATATGGATTTATTCCATCTTTCATCATGATTCTCTAATTAAAGGAAAGATAGGGATCTTGAAAAAATATCGGTATTATGAGGATAACTCTAGACAAGTTTATGTGGCGATATATGTATAGATTTTCCATCTAGGTCAAAATAAATAAATAAATAAATTTATTTATTTAATTAACTCATGGAACTTATCGTCAATTACTATCTCATCTGAACGTCCCGCACCAACCAACTTTAGGTCACTCATAGGGGAAACACGACATTAAAAACTCAATAGTGTTATCATATTTCCAATCTGATTCCTTGTTCATGACTTATTTATATTATAGTTAAAAATACAAAAAATTATATAATTATTTTATTTACGGTTACATCCTTGGTGAATTTTTCTATAGATAACACACATCAACAAAATTTATGTCATTCCTAGTGTAAATACCACGCTCTAGACTGAACCATGCCCTTATATTTCTAATTTTTTATTCTTTTCAGTATATATTCCAATATTTCTGAAAAACTACACTTTTTCTATAAAAAATATTTAATATTTTATTAAAATTAATACTGGGTGCATTGGGCCACAGAATCACATGTTGTCTCAATGCCTAGATTCGAAAATAATCCAAGTAATATTCCAATGTCTTACCTGAAAAAACAAAAATATCTACAAATGAATAATAGATCTTAAAGATTGATGCATACATTTATATCATTTATTATTTATTCCATTATTAGGTTCATTATTTTATTATATTTTATGAGTGTTTTGTGTATAATTACTTTAGAGTAAGGCCTCCCATTTCAATTTTGCGCTAACATGGTTCTAGTCACCATCCCCTAAAAGGGTATTAAAATCAACATCAATGGTTGGGGAAACATTATAGAAGGTAATTCATCATCATGAAAAGTTTATGTATCTTTAATTATGGAATATTTTTGTATTTATATTATTTCTTCATACTAGAACATGAATTTTTTTAAATAATATAAAGTTGATATATTTGTTATCAAGAATATATTATATCAAGGATCTCACTCAGATGATGATTTTGATGGAAAATAAACATCGATAGTATGTCCATCTAGTTGCATAGTTGATTACCAAATGTAATGCTTTATAAAAAATGTTATCACACCTCCCAATCCTCATATGTATCTGAATGAATATGATATGATGAATGTATATTAGGAAAAGGAAAATTATAAGTTGATGAAGATATCCCTCCTATATTTTTAATCTTAGTTTTACATGAATATATTTATAATTTTGAAATCATTACTATGGTGGGGATAGTATTAGTGGATCATCATCTGGGGAAGTTACATGATCATATGGATCATGTTATCCATGTGGATCCTCATCATGCACACTATCATATACAACAAAGATAGGATATATAGTATATAGAAGACTTATAGTAACATAATAACCTGAAATAACCTAACCCAACACCCTATATGTTACATCATAAGGCCCAAAGTGCATTCTTGATAACTATAGGTTGGAAAAGTTCTAAGGGAACTAGAAAATTAATTCAGTGATATTGACCAATTTAAATTAAAATAATTGTGATAATTATATTATAAATAGAAATTCTACATGATGTTTCCATTCCTTCATCTATTCATTTCAAAATATAATATATTTTTAAATAAAAGATTAATAAAATAGGATATTACATCTCACTCATGAAAAATTAAAAAAAATTACACTGAGAAACAAAATTTATAAACAAATCATGTAAAATACCAAGAACATGATATATACAAAAGGTTATACACATATACACAATAATTTTTAAAAAATAAACATAACTATAAAAATAGATAAAATTAATAATGAGATCGGATGAAATAATCAAAAAAAAAAGAAACTAAAAATGAGACTAATGTTTTCTTCCATCTCTATGTGACATATAATCACACCTCATATGTCACAACCCTCATAGCTTCAAAATTTGCTACTGTTCACATCTTAAAAAAAGGATTCTTTACCCTTACCTATGTTAAGGGGAATAATATGTATGTAGTTAGTGAGTATACGACTATTAATACTAGTCTAAATATTTTATGCATTTAAACTCATGTAAAATAATTAAAAACTAGTTTTCAATACCATTCAAGAGTTTAGAATAAAATAATGCATTTAGAGAGCCACATGAAAATAAACGAAAATTAATCACACCATTTTAAAAAATAAATTTAAGAATCATCATCATGGGTAAATAGAATCATGATTTTTAATCTATAATATAGATCAATGGAACCACTATTCTATCAATTATGTGATCCTACCCAATAAACTTGACTCATTTTATATAGGGATAATTAGAGTTTCTAGCTGTTGCATGGATCTAGGCCAAACTAATCAATAAAATTCATTTTAGGTTCTCAATTAAAAGACCCAAAATTACTTGAAGTTTCAAAGATTATAATCAAATAATTACTTTGAAAAAAAGATAAATAAGTCATTACCATAACTCTCATTCAAATAAAATTCCCCAATTAATTAAGAAACAATAAATTTATAAATCAAATAACATATACCTTTATATATATTAAAAATTGTACACAAAGGTGCCCCTTTTTATACAAAAAATATAATATGATTCATTTATCCAACACCAAACAAGGTCCTATTTCTATCTAACATTATTAACCACACATCCAAACCACTTTAAAACACCATATAATTAAGTAATTATTTTAAAAAATCAAAATTTAAAAAAAAAGATAAATAATTTTTATTTATACAATTAAATTAATAAATCACAAGAAAGTAGTTTTTAATATGAAATAATTTGGAAAATAACTAATGAAACATGTATTTACTAAATTAAAAATATTCATTCTTTAATATAATGAATTAAACATATATAGATGAAAAATTATATAATAAAGTTGTTAGAAAAAAATCAATCATGATGCCCCTTGTCAAAATAGGGGAGAAAGAGTAGGATCAACTATTGAAAATAATAGAATAAAATTAATCCCACCATGAATATTAAATGTGGTCTTGTAAAGGTAACTACACATCTTAAAGGTTAAAAACACCCAATTTTAAAGAACATTAATCAAATCCCAATCAAAATATGGGGAAATTTGTGAAAATCGAAGGAATATTTGGAGTAAGAAGAGATAATGGATGAATATTCAAGCCCTAACCTCTTGATCCAACAAGTATTTATAGTAGAATCACTCAATAATTAAATAAATAAGAGAGTGAACCATTCAAAATATTTCATGGAGTAATTACAAAGGATATTAAATAGTGTGATAGTTGGAATCATTTAAAAATATATTTTAAATTAAAAATTATCCACGATTTAAAAAGATGCACAAATATGTTGTATAGTTTTCTAGACGGTGGATGAGTTTGTGAAAAAATCACTAGATAGATATTCATCATAATATTCCCTTTTCATGGTACCCTCAATCAATAAATCAAGAATCATTTCTTTCTTTTTAAAATTTCAACCTACAATAAAAGAACCCAATAAATTAAATTATATGTAAAAAACATACCAATTATACTACTAGTTTCAGAATTCTCACTATCATTCCACATTTCACCAATAAAAAGGCATCAAAACCATTCATCAGGAAAAATAATGATTCCATTATTTCTTAATCAATGATTCTCACTCCCATTTTTCATGAGAATCAATATAGTGCTTTGAAAATATTTGAACCAAAATAATATATTTAACTTGTTTCACAATATTTTTCAAATTAAGAACTCAAATAGGTTGTTTAATAATAGAGGAACCCACACTAAATCTAGGTCTTTCTAAAAAAAGAATATGAGATATAATAGGTTAACATTTTTTCAATTGGTATCCATGAAATAAATTACGAATTGAAATCATTAGAGGAGGTAGATATATTTAATAAGCAAATAAATTATTTCATTCAGTGATATCTAATGAATTGATGGATCATTTCATTATCCTACTATGATTCGTGATTTTTTTATGAAATGATTTCCTTGATATATTATGAAATACCTTATCATTAAAAAATAACTTCAATTGTCATTTATGATGACCTACATATGATATTCTGTGAATTTAGGTTGTTCCTAATAATTCTTTTGAAAAGATAAATCTTATTAGTTTTCTTTTGTATAAAAATTATTCCCAAAAAAGATGTTTCCCCTACCGCTTCCCTATATAATTTGGTTTGGTGTGGTCTTCTATAAAGTTAATCAAGATGATTCATCTTAATATATATCACAACCCAAACTTGTAAATTATTATATTTTATTCTCATATTGATCTAGGATTCTTTGGATGAGGTTCGGGTTCAGTCTTGGTTTGAATTCATTAATTTTATATTGAAAAAATAATGTTTTGGGATTAGAAGCAGGGGGCGTATGGGTAGTGCATTGTTAAGAGAATCATGCGACTTAGCCAAGGTAACCATTCATCTTGTTTTGGGGTTTTTGGATAAGTTGAATGGTTTTCGCACTGTTATGAAAACTGTGTGGTAACTGTGCAAGTGGTTTTGTCTATTTGGATAGTGGCAACTGCACGGTTATTGTATAGTTTTGAAAATCATGCATTCAAACCATGAATGCTACCTAGAAATTATAAATCTTGAAATTACTATTCTATCATCCTCTCTTTTTACCCAAAATCAACCCCCCTCCCACATTTCCATTTTTGGTGCATGAAGGGGTCCAAACCCCCCCCCCCCCTATTCTTGGCTCCTCCTCCTTGCTGAATGCTCCTCCTTCAAATCTAATGTAAGTTTCTGGGGTTTTTTTCCATTTTTCTATTCTGTTGTTTCACCTCTATTGGTTTCTTTAAGTTTCCTGAGGGTTTCTTATTTAGATAAACTCTAGTGTCTAGTGTTGACGTTTTGGGTTGTTTATATTTGGATATTGGGTGTGAAAATTGTTTATGGGGATCAGTTCTTCCTTCCCTTGAAGTTCCATCGTATCTTCACTCTGTTGAGGTAAGTGTATTCATTAATTTTCTTTTATATGCATTACATTTTATGGATGGGTGTTGTTAAATAATTTATAAATGTGTTTCTCATATTTGTGGTGCGTTTTTTAGCTTATTGTGGTGCTTTCATGTTGGTGGAATTTGGTAAAATTGGTTTAAAAGGGGGTTCATTAATTATGCTTCTGTATTTATGCACACAATGTGTTCAAAAAATACAAATCAATTTTATTAAATGAATTTGGGTATCTTTATAATTTTTTTTGGCTTTGTAATTGATATTGGTGGATTTGGTTGTGTGATTTGGTTTTCCTTGAGTGAAAAAACTATTTTTATTGTAGTTCTTGTGTATAGTTATTATGGATGGTGGTTTTTGGAAAATGGTTTTGGGACATTTCTTTTTTTCTGTAAATGTTCCATTGGATGTGGTGACAAACATATGTTTTTGGGGTGTACATATGGATTGGAAAACAAATGATGATTGTTATAGATGAACCTGTTTAACATAAAACACATGTTTCAAAACACGTGTGTGTTTCTTCAAACCCATTGTGTTTCAGTAAATATTATTTTGTTTAAAATGTCTAAAAGATTGTTTCAAATTGGCTTTTTAGATTATGTTATGTTTGTTACTTTGGAATGTGGTTGATTTTCAAAATGTTATAAAATCCCATTTTTTCACCATTATGCATGTTGTGTGTTTTCATCTTGGTTTTGAAATGGTATTGGAAATAAAATTTAATTTTAAATTTAAAGTCTAGTTTATCATTGTACACATGATATTGGTGTTCTGTATCATTCGAAAAATGGTTTCAGAATGTTCATAAGTATATTTTAAATTTACATGATGTAAGGCCTTCTGGTAACTTTATTATGTTTGAGAAATGAATTCGGTTTCCTAAATATAAACAATCGGTGTGAAATATGGAATGCTTTGAGAAATGGTTTGGAAGCTCGTCTGATATGATGGACTGGTTGGAATTTGTGAGTGAAATTCATTTTCATCTGACTTGTTATTTTCGGATTATATCTTTTGACCATTTTAATTTTGGATGAGATCCTCTCTACTGGCTCGTGTAGAGGAACATGTGGTATTGAGTCTATTATAACATTGAATCGGATCCTCTATAATGAATCATGCATGAAAAAGTTGTTATTTGCGGATGTTGTACTACATGTATCGATGAATTATTATTATTTTTATTATTATCATCATCAGGGGATTTATGAGGATATTTTAGAGGGTCGAGTAATGGTTTAATTATGACCCCGATTAGACAGGTTGATACCCCATGGATATTTAGGGGCCAGGTTGAATTGTGCCACTAGATTGGGAGTTAGAATGGCCAGCGAGTTATTGACTATAGAATTGCACCATATGTTAGAAGGGGAGTGCAATCTGATTACATCTTGGTATATCTCTAGGGATGTTTAGACAATTTCCATTATTATCTATATTTGTGTTCTGTTTATTTCAATAGCAATTTGGGTACTACCCTTGATTGTTCTGTATTATTTATCTGCAGTATGTTTTTTGTTTCCTTTATTTTCAGCAAGATTTTATCTCACCCAATTTGGTTTTCCATTATAGTGTCAAAGTTATAAAATGGTTATTGGAATGTGAACTATTTTTTAAATTGAAATTTGTGAGTTTTTTTAATAGTAACTTATGCCAAGTTATGTTTGTGGTTACATAATTAAAATGATTAAAGACATATTTTTTAAATTCTTCTAAAACTATTATTAGTGGACTATTTTGGGAAAGGAAGTGTATGGATTCTGTTGTGGTTGCCTATGGAGCTATTTAAGCTCACAACCCTACTTGATTCATTCGGTGTTAGTAGACTTGATTTTTTTTGCTGGTTCAGGCTTCATGTTCTAGTTCCTTGTTCGGTTGCTCTTGGAGTAGGTTGGTCTTATGGATGATTGTGAATAAAAGGTCAGGTCTAGGTATTATTAGAATGGTCTAGTTTTAGTTTCGTATTCAGTGTAGTTTCCATTTTATTTAGCTATTGTTTCTGGATGAGTTGTCTGTTTTATTTATTTTCAGTTATTTTGAGTTATGAATTCTTTTAAATTATTTTATTTGACTTGGGTTTTTTTGGTATAAATTTAGTCAATATATTTTATTTATCCTCATAACTAGTTTAAAGCCTGTGGAGATCAAAAATGACCTTTAGTCCAGGTCCCAGACTAAGTCGTATGTCGGTTGCATGGAATCTTATATTTTTTTGTGAAAAAATGGTATCAAGGTCGGCCCTTGTTATTTAGGGTGTCTGGTATTTAAAGAATATGACTATGAAGACTTGGGTGTAGGTATAAGAAGGACATCATGAACCCTTGCTCATACTGATCCTCGAGTTTTCAAAAGAAGTCTGAAATTGGATTCCTTTGTCTTTATTTTGGATTGCGAATAACAATGGAGGAAATCCAGTTTCATGTCGTGATCTCACATGACGTAGTGACCCATATGAAGTCTGAGTGTAGGGTTCAAGGTCTTCTTGGTTATAAATTCCTACCTAGGTAATTTCCCATTAACCATGTTACCAAATTATGTATGGACAATAGTTTCTTATTTGAGTAGGTTAATGTGATTTTTTTTGTTTTTGTCTTTGTTAGTGTGAGAGGGTTTTAAAATGAAATCATTTTTTGGAATGGAAGTTATTTATTTCAAGTGGTATTTGATTTAAAAAAAATATTTTCATGAGATAAAGTGATTTTTAATTTTAAAAAGATTGGGATAATGTGGAGGAAAAATGAATTGAGAATTTGGATAATTCTTGGATTTGATGATAAGTGGTATGTGTGACCCTTGGTACTCCTTGAGAACATTCACATATGTGAGGGTAAGAATCTAAAGTGCATAATAGAAAATATGATTGGATGTTTTAAGAGGATGTGGATGAACACATATGTTATGGTTCATGGGATTCCAAGGGTGATTATTTGAAACAAAAATATTGGTTTAGATTTTCCAAAATGAGTTTGAATAGAAATTTATTTTGAACATTGGTTTCATTTTTAAAATTTAGTTTTTGTTTTGGAAATAGTGGATTTTGGTTTTTGTATAATGTCCTTGGAAGAAGGAAGTCAAGAATTTAAATGAAAAGGGTGGTATTTGAAAAGAGGTTTTTAGTTGTGAATTTATCTGTTTGAATTATGCGCCAGTTGTGTTGGTTTGATATGTTTTTCTGAATTGTATTTGTGGTTGATATTGATTTTAGTTTTGGGTTATTTTTCTTGATCAGAATATTCTACTCAGAAAGGCCCCCAAAATTTCTAGTGGTTCTCTCCTAGTTTCATAGTTTTTCTTGCTTTTTGTCCGACTTTCTTGGAGATCAAGGTTCATTAGAGGTAGTGGAATGGATTGAGTAAGTTGAGTGTACATTAAAATCATTGAGAACTCCCGAAGATGTTAGAGTGTGTGTTGTTCTTGTATTTTTGGAGGGTCTATCTTTAGATTAGTGGAATGTGATCACTCCATAATCAATCCAAGTTGGAATGAAATGGGAGGTGTTGAAGACCACTTTCGTCCAAAGGTTCATACCTAAGTAGGTGAAGGCTAGGAAGGTGGAAGAGCTGATGGATATTTAGAAGAGCTAGTGGTCAATGAAAGCTAAATTTGCCCAGTTCAAATAGTAGGTTTCCTTATCCCTGGAGGCAGTATTAAAGGATCAATTGAAAGATCTTTTTTAAAGGTTCCCTATCCAGAGAGAGGGGTGTGCTAGAGGAACATATTTCAGAAAAGTATCCTTCATTGGTTCCAACTTCATACTTGTCAGACTATTCATTCATGTGCTTCTAGTGTAGTCAGTTTGGACATTCAAAGCTATCATGTTGCAATCCTTAAAATAACTTTCATCATTGTGCCCATTTAGGTCATCATGAGAAGTTTTGTAAGAAAAGTTTCCCAATTAAGAAGCCTTTGGTTGGAGGATATTAGTGCCTGACTAGGAGGTAGTGGGTGATTTTGTCATTAGGGCTCCATCCACAGACCCCGATGTGGTTCTTTAATGAAATCAGGAATCGCCTAGGGTGAAGAGAACCTTGGTCCAGTTTTTGACTCCCATGTTGTGGGGGGTGATGTTTGGGGTTTCCTTGTTATAATTTTTCGACTATTGTACGTTCATATTTTTATTGTAAAAGTGTGATGAACTTGTGCTTTAGTATCCTAATGGGTTTTGTTTATCTTAATGTTAGTCATTAAATGAGTAATTCCCAATTTGGTTATACTTACCCATTTTGTGGATTAGTTTTGGTTTTAGTTTCTTCTCTTTTGGTGATGTTGAGGTTTGCATAGTTGTTTAATTGTAGCTTCTGTTTGGGTTCTCTATTTGGTTCATGCTTATTCATTGGGTTTTCCCCTTGTGTTGGGAATTTTTCATTCTGGTTAGGAATTCCCATATTAGTGTTTTCGTGTTAGGGGATCATTTTATGTGGGATATTTCCATTTTTTGGTGGTGTTGTTTATCTTGTGCCATGAATTTTGGGTTTGTTGTATTGGGAGTTACCTTTTTTAGTCAATCCAAAGTTTTTCCATGGAGTTTGTTGAGTTATTATGGTGGGGAGAACCCTCTCGTGTTCTCCAATTATTCTTCATGTTGTGTATTCCTTTAGAATCGGTTGAGTGTTACTTGTAAAGTGAGTGGTAACCCCAATGTCTGTGAATTTAATTGGATTTATTCAATTTTATAATCGAGTTTCTTTATCTTATGGTTGGGTAACATTTTAGGGTAAGAAAGTATTTTGGTGGGTAGAATTATCACACCCATGGAACTTTAAATTCCTTTATTTTATTCTCCTCTTCATATTGGATCATTTTGTTGAGTTTTAGGTTGATTCCTGGTTTGAGTATTTTAGTATTTTATTGAAAAAAATAGTTTTAGGTTTTTCAGAAAGGGAATCACACGTAGAGCATGGTTAAGGGGAACTGTGTGTCTTAGACCAAGTAATTGTGTGTGTTTTTTTAGGTTTCAAGGGAAAGGGGCATGGGTTTTTCATGGTTTGGGAAACCATGATAAAACTTTTTTAGATGTTTTTTCTATTTGGACCATGGTGAACACATGGTTTGCGCATGGTTTGGAAAACTGTGTAGTCAAACCATTCTAGATTTCCTTAAATTTTATGTCGTGAAATTACTCTTCTTCCCTCCTATATTTTTACCATAATTCAGGATCCCCTCCCTTATGGTCATTTTTTGTGCATGAAGGTGTCCCACCCCCCCCCCCTCTTCTTGGATCCTCCTCCTCTATGGATCATCCTAATTCAAATATATGGTGTGTTTTAGGGGTTTTGGCCATTTTTTTATTCCTTCTCTTCTCCTATATTGGTTTCTAGGTGTTTCTTTGGTGGGTTCTTGATTGTAAGAACCCTAGAGGATAGTTTTGATAGGTTGTGTTGTTTTTATTTTGATCTATGGTGTGCGGATTGTTCATTGGGATTGGTTCATCATTCCCTTGACGTTTCATCCCATCAGCACTCTATTTATATAGTTGTCTTCATTAATATCTTTTCTTATGCATCCCATTTGATTCTTGGTTGTTAAATATTTTATAAATGCGTTTTTTATATTTCTGATCTGCTTTTTTTTATTAAGGTGATTTAATGTTGGTGAAATATGGTAAAAATGGATTATAAAGGTGTTCTTTAATTATTTTTATGTATATATGCACACGAGGAGTTCGAATAGATTCCAATTGGTTTTATTAAATGAATTTTGGTATTTTTAAGGATGTGTTTGGCTTTAGAAATGATTTGGGTTTCTTCGGTTGGTGGATTTGGTTTTACATGATTATAAAATCAATTGTGCTTTCGTTCTTGTGTAAATTTATTATGAATGGTGGCGCTTAGAAAATGGTTTTGTGATGTTTCTTAGATTACTATAAATATACTACTGGATTTGGGCACATCTATATGTGCATGGTGTGGACATATGGATTGGAACATGAATGATGATGGTTCTATATGAAATTATTTAACACAAAACTCTTGTTTCAAAACACTTTCTGGTTTCTTCAAACCCTTGGGGTTTGACTAAATATTATTTGGTTTCAAATGAATCAAGGATGGTTTCATATTGTCTTTAGAGATTATATAACATTTGGTACTTTATAATTTTGTTGGTTTTAAAAAGCGTATGATACCCCGTTTGTCACCTTTAAGCATATTATGTGTGTTTATCTTGGTTTTGTAATTGTACGGGAAATAGAATTGAATTTCAAATGTAAATACCCATTTGTAAATTTACACATGAAAGTGGTGTTTCATATCAATTTAGAAATGGTTTGGGAACGTCTCATTAGTATATTTTGAATGGAAATGAGGTAAGTCCCTGTTGGAACTTTATAATGTTTAAGAAATTAATTTTTTTTGGAAATATACATTTTGGGTTATTAAATTAGCATGCATTGAGACATGGTTTTAAAGATAATGTGATGTGATGGTCCAATTGGCACTTGTGAAATAATTGTCTTCTCATGTGAGTTGTGATGATTGGATTATATCTTGAGACCACTGAAATTTATGATGTGATCCTCTCCGGTGGATCACGCTTGGGAACATTTTGTATGGAGTTCATTAGAACTTTGGATTCTATCTTACCTAATGGATCATGTATGAGAACACTGTTATTTATGGTTTCTATAACACGCCTCACCAATTATTATTTTAAAAACCCTGATTTTTATTACAAACATAAACCTGATTAATAACAAAAATTTCAATTAATACAATATAGAAGATCAAGATGTATACTTTCATTGAAGATTAGGATCATTACATAAAAAATTAAAACATGAAATACAAAATCTTTGTTGAAATCTTCCTTTACATGACCACTACATTCCCTTGTACTTAGCATTGCATGGGATAACCTGAGAGCTGCATAAGAAGAGGGTGTGATATAAATCTCAGTAAGGGAATGAACATGGAATTACATGAGTAATACAATGCCTGTTAGAAAATATGCATATCAATGGATCACAAGAGAAACATGAACATAAAGTCATGATAAATAATGATAATCATAACATGGAAATATGGCAACAACTCTTAACATGGAATTAGTATGAGCCAAGGCTCATTGCACATGGAGCATTAGTAAACCCACATTACACCTGAAGCATGAGTAAAACCTAATTTCACTTGAATTATCATTAGTCAACACCCATTACACATGATGTATCATAATACTATACTTTACCCAATGCATTGGAGCACCATCAGGGCACACCATTCTTAAACATTTCATTTCATGCATAAGTGTGGTTCATATAACATGGAATCAATAAAAAAGTTATTCCATGATTAAGTAATGTGTAATTAATTCATGAAAATACCATTCAATATGTATATGTTTATAAAGGTGAATAACCTTGATAGAGACATGGGTATGGTATTCAATACACAATGATCTTGGCTTGGAAAAACGCAGTGCAATTTCGGAAACATAACGACGTCACATAAGGATTCATAAAAATGGTTGATGAGAGATAAAATGGTGTCTCATCATATTTAAATAAAATGGATATTAATTGGGTCATATAAATACATGTACCAACAGATTTAATTTAATTTAGATGCATGATACAAAAAAATTACTTGGATATAAAAGAGGAGAGAGAAATCCCTCACAAAATTTCGACATGGTAACATGTGTACATGGGAGGCATTAATGAGAGTGAAAGGGGTCTCCCATCATCCAAACATAAATATGGAATTATGGGGGTGGTTATAAATCATACCCCAACACTTTTAATTGAAAAAATGGCATACCAACTTAAATAAAACTGGAAAAAAATGGGAAAGGATTAAATCCCTTACTTGGAAGTGTTATCCCAATGGATTGGGAGAGGCTTGAGAGAGTCTTATTGGGAGTTTGGGGAAACATTGGAGGATTATAGAGAGAGAAGGTAAGGGGTTTGATTAACACCAAAGGATTTTAGTGAAGAGGAAGTGGGAGCTTGGGAGGGTTTATATAGGAATGGAGAGGAAATTCTTTATTATTTGGGTTTGGGTCACCACACATTAAACTAATCAATACCACAAGCCAGACCATGATTTTTTCCCATGGTTTTTTCCAATGGGGGTGGAAAACGATATTTTATAACGCCAATGGCCAATATTCTTAAAATAATATGGTTTCGTATGTGGAGCTGAGTCACACTCTCAAGGAAAACAATTTAAAAAGACAAAATGTATTATAAGTCTTGGAGGGTCCTCAAAAGCGTTGTAAAATAAATCAAAAAAAAATCTAAAATCACATTATTTAAATGATAAGACATATATTGTCCGAAAATAATGTTTATAGAGTTTTATTACATCACTATTGGGTCATTATGATGTAATAAAACACATTATATATTTAAACCGTATTTAATTTTCCCAAAAATTTGACTATGTCAAAAAATTATGAAAAATTCACCATTGGATAATTTTGAAGTCTTGATTCCAAAAATAATATTAATTTTATCTAAATAATTTTATAAATATGTGAATTTTTACTTTTACAATAAAAACATACTTTTTCCGAAAATTCATGCCTTCTGACCGAAAATGTTTTCAAACCTTCATAAAAATTACAATTGCATTCATAAAATTATATGATAATTTATATATATATAAAATATTTTTGTAATAAAAATATTTTATAATAATATTATTTAATTAAAAAATCCATTAATTCATCAAAATAGATTTCTTAGTTGAATATTAACTAAAAATTCTATTTGTTCATTAAAAACAATTTACAAAGTAACAATAATAAAATCAATGCACATTAATTATACAAAAAAATAATATACCTAGTCATAGTGATAGTGTCTTGTTACATAACCCCTTATAAAAC
Organism: Viscum album; assembly: GCA_963277665.1. Classification (NCBI taxonomy): domain Eukaryota; kingdom Viridiplantae; phylum Streptophyta; class Magnoliopsida; order Santalales; family Viscaceae; genus Viscum; species Viscum album. The sequence goes on from OY728140.1 coordinate 2,122,936,703, forward strand.
CCGCATACGACCGAAGGGTATGGTGTGTGATGGTGACACACTCTTGGGGTGGCTCAGATAACATCGGCCGGGTGGTAATCTCTTTTAACTTCCACTTCTCCCATAATCGGTTCCGCTCAAGCTTAACGTGTTCAAGCTTGGCTTGGTTTTGGTCAAGAGTGAAGCCCCATGATTATACCTCCTTTCCAAGCTTTGACAAATGGTCTTCAAATGGAGAAAGTCTACTGCATGATTCCATCACTTCATTTGACTGAGTAAATTGGAGTTGTTATGCCCTATATTTATATCATGTGATCACTATTCAACAGCTATATTATCAATAGTCACAATTCATAACGGCATTTCAAAATCCAGAAACATAAAACCAATGAAGATGAAATTTTATATAACCATAATAATACATTTAATTCGATCAAGAGTAATTTTCATTAGTTAATGTTTCGTTCATTACAATCTTCCCCCCTTAAACAATTTCACCCACAAAATTTCCATTTCTCACACTAAAAAGATAAGGGTAACTTTGCTTCATCACTTCCTCTGATTCCCACATCGCTTCTTCAAAATTCTGAATTTTCCACAACACCTTGACGTGGGGCATGGTATTATTTTTTATAACTTTTTCTCTATGATCTATGATATTCACCGGTTGCCCCTTGTAAAAATGATCATCCTCTAGTTGTACTGCCTATGAAGAGAGTACATGTGAAGGGTTTGGTATGTACTTCCTTAAGAGGGATACATGAAAGACATTATATACAGTGTCCATGGAACGTGGAAGTGCAAGTCGATAGGCCACAACTCCAACATGATCAAAAATATGGAATGGGACAATGTACCTAGTGCTTAACTTCCCCTTATTTCCAAACCTCATGACCTTCTTCCATGAAGATATACTTATAAATACCTTGTTTCCAACTTTAAACTCAAGGTCTCATCAATGGCTATCTGCATAACGCTTCAGTCGGCTCTGGTCTGCCTTGATATGTTGTTGTATGGTTTTCACCTTCTCCGCCATTTCTTCGACCATTTCAAGTCCAACCAGATTATGCTCCCCAACTTCATCCCAACATGCTGGTGTTCTTAATCTCTTCCCATACAGGGCTTCATAAGGTGCCATTCGGATGCTCTAGTGGAAACTGTTATTGTATGAGAATTCAACTAATGGAATATGTTGGTCCCACCCTCCATCAAATTCCATAAACATGCTCTCAACATGTCCTCATGTTTTTGGATAGTCCGCTCGGATTGTCCATTAGTTTGAGGATTATAAGGTGTATTAAAGTTCAACTCTGTATCTAGATCATGTTAAAGACTCTTCCAAAACTTATAGGTGAATCTTGGATCTCAATCAGATACAATAGATAGTGGTACTCCACGAGGCCTTTCCACTTCCCTGATATATATCTATGTTATCTAATCCAACAAAAAAATCTCCTGAATTTCAATGAAGTGTGTAGACTTTGAAAGGCAATCCACAAAAACCCAAATTGAATTGTTGCCTTTGGATGTCTTCGGAAGTCCGGTGACAATGTCTATGGTAATATTCTCCCATATATACGTCGGTATGGGCAATGGTTGCATCATCCCCTTATACTTATGCCCCTCTACCTTCACTTTCTAACACACCAGGCACTTCGATGTATACACAATGATCTCTTTCTTTATTGTATCCCACCAATAATTCTCTTAGATATCTTGATACATCTTTGTGTTTCCTGGGTGAATAGAGAAATTTCAACTATGGGCTTCATCCAAAAGATCCTTCTTCATCTCTAGACTTGATGGAACACATATTATTTTCCCAAATCTCACAACTCCTTATTCATTAACATTGAACTCCAATGATTTAACTTTTCTAATAGCTTCAACATTCTTTTGAATTATCACATCATTCTTTTGAACATCCTTTAACCTTTCCTAAAGAGACGGTTGATCAATCATTTGTGAAAGGATTGATGATGTTACATTATTTATAATCCTCATGTACATCTTCACCGGGTCTAAGAAGATTGGATCCTTCTCAATTCTCATCAATTAGAGAATATATGGGTCCTTTGTACTTAGAGAATCTTCCACCTTGTTTGCTTTTCAAGGGTGGTAATGGATTGATAAATCATAGATTTTGATCATCTATAACCATCTTCATTGAGGCATGTTCAACTCTCTATGTGTAAATATATACCTGTGTCTTTTGTAGTCTGTATATATTTCACGCATCTCCCCAAAGTGATAATGTCGCCAAAATTTTAAAGATAAGATCACCACAACCAACTCCAGATCATGTGTTGGATAATTCTTCTCATGAACTTTCAATTGCCTAGAATTATAGGAATTGACTTTTTCATTTTGCATCAGCACGCATCTCAGGAGCTTCTGTGAAGCATAACTAAATACCACAAAAATATCTCCACTTGTGGGTAATGTGATAATGTGCGTAGTGATAAGAATATTTTTCAAATACTTGAAGAATTCTTTGCATTCATCACTCCAAGAAAAAATTACTCCCTTCCGAGTTAGTTTGTTAAGAGGGTTGGAAAATTTTGAGAAATTTCTCACAAATCATCGATAATATCTAGATAATATCAAGAAGCTATCGATATCCTTTACCAATGTTGGCCTCAGTCATCCCTAAATTGCATCTGTTTTATAGGGATCCACATATATTCCATTGATTCTAATGATATGGCCCAAAAATGAGAACTCCTTCAACCAGAACTCACACTTTTTATACTTTTCATACAGATTAACCTTCCACAAGGTCTCTAGTACCGTTCTTAGATGCTTCGCATGATCCTCTAGGGTTTTGGAGTATATAAAAATATCATATATAAATACTACCACAAATTTTTTTGAGGTAATCCATAAAGAATCTACTCAAAATGTCCTTGAAGATTTTTGGAGAATTAGTGAGTCCTATAGTAATTACAATTAATTAATAGTGCCTACATCTTTTATGAAAAACAGCCTTGGGGATATCTTCCTTCTTCACCCTTACTTGAAAATATCCCAACTACAAATCCACCTTGGGGAAGTATTATTTTCCATGAAGTTGATCGAACAAGTCATTAATTCATGGGAGAGGATACATGTTCATTATAGTGATTTTGTTAAGCTCACGATAATCGATGGAAAGTCACATTGACCCATCCTTCTTCATGATGAATAGGACTGGTGCACCCCATGGTGAAGCACTTGGGAGTGTAAACCCTTTATCTAGATTCTCTTGTAGTTGTTTTTTAAACTCCTCAAGCTCCAAAAAAATCAATCTATATGGTGTCTTGGATATTGGCAACGCCCCAGGTATAAGTTCAATTGATAATTAAACATCTCTAGAAGGAGGAAGACCATGCATTTTCTTGGGAAACACTTCTGAAAATTCTCGCACAATATGCATGTCTTAAAGGATGGTTTCCTTCTTATAATCAATCATCTGATCCAAATACACGTTCTCATAGGGTAGTAATATCCACGCTTGAGATGATGGAGCTAAAAAAGATTCATCTTCCTCCTTGCACTTGTATTAAATCGAGGGTCGTTTCTCCACATGGAGAGTGATTTCCCTCTCATAGCAATTTATTTAGGGCCTATATAAGGAATGTCAATGGATGGAATGAATTGTATCAAATTCCACTAGAGGGAGTATGACGAGGATCCCTGGGAAGTTCAATCCAAAGAGTATGACAGGTGAGGAGTTATATTCATGGGATGAAATGATTTCCCCATTTTCCCTACTCACCAACATCTTTACTTCCATGATTTTTTGTGGTGTTGGGATTTTTCTACTAAACATTTGAAATATAAAATAATTTGTATAACCTAAATCAAAAAGTACGTTCTCTATTCTTGAATGATTAACTAGAGTGCCTATCAAAACATCGTTGTCGGTGTACACTTCAGCAGTAGTGATGGAAAAGGCTCTCCCTTACTGCCTTGGAGGTTGTTGGTTTCATTCGAAAACCCTTGGCATAGGGAACTAATTCGAAAGATGCCTTGGTTCTTTGCATTTGTAGCAATGAACAATGCATTAAGGTTCGAATGGAGCGTTCCTCTCCTCTATTGCAGCTGTGGGTTTTTCTTTTAGGTAGTTAACAGCTAGGTTCCCTTCTCTTCCACAACTAAAGAATTTACTTATCCCCTTCAATAAATTTCTGAGGATCTTCTTTCTGAACTATTAGAATGTGGGGTGATGGGTCTTCTTAGAACTGTTGGATTTATCCATCGGACTGCCAGCATTTAAGTCCAACTTATGCTTCTTATCCCCATGATACCCCTGGGATTCTCCGATCTCAATTTCAACCTTGAGGGCACATCAGATAATTATTTCACAGCTGTCGAAGTCACGGATCACCAGCGCATTCGGTAGGCTAGTTTCAACCAAACAAAGAAGAGGTAAACCTTGAATTCAGGGGTAATAACAAAGCTAGAGGCGTATCGTGCGAGTCTTTTGATGTTTTCCTCAAACGCTCCGACAGATTCGTCAACTTTTTTCTTGAGTTCAAGGATGTCCCTTTCCATCATAATTCAGAGGGTGTGTAGAAAATATTTATCGAAAAACATCTTCTGAAAATCCTTCCATTCCAACGCCTCAATCTCTTCCTTGGGCTTTGTAGTTTTTATCAACGTCCACCATTGATCAGATTTATCTTCCATACTATAAACAGCTTGAAGAACCATCTATTTATTGTAAAATTGATGGATAGAGATGATTTTTTCAATGGATTTGATCCATTGTTTGATGATTGAGGGATCAGACGATCCATTAAAATTATGATTCCTTTGTCTCATGAAGCTCTCGATAGCGACTTGTTCATTCTTAGGGGGGTTAAACGTTCCTCTTGATCCATTATTCTATTAAAATCTTGAGTTAACTGAGATAGAAGTGTGACAAATTTCACGATTCCAACTCTAATCAGATTGGGAATCTCATTTTCACAGTCATCACATTGATCTTCACATCGGTTGTTAGCCCGAGTCCTCCTATTACTGGCCATTGGTTAGAATAAAAGGAAAGTTAGGGGTAACACATAAAGGGTAATACATGAAAAAAAACTGATGACATATAAATAACATTTATTTTCTTAACTTATGAATCCATATGATTCAATCTATGATATTTAGGATCTACTTTCTAACATATATTCTTAGGGGAATTTTTTTAATTCACTTAATAAGGGTTCATACTAAACTTGTGAATTTATCAAAGCATATCCCTAGGGAGTGCCATAACGAAGAGTGTATCAAGGCCTCTTGTCATGCACCAGTTCCTGTTTGAGTCTAGCTCAAAGCGGTGTTTTTGGGTTTTACCCCTAGGATACATCTGTTCCAGAGGATCCTCTAACTAGTCGTATCCAGAAATGGATGTATTTTATTGATAAAACACTTACTCAACACTCACCAATACTTAGGGATGTTTTTATTATACTTATTATTTTCTCTATGTCTTCACCAAGGTTTTCTAATTCTAATCCCAAAAATAACTAAACCTATCCTCTGATACCAACTATAACAACCCTTCTTTTTATTACACACTTAAACCTGATTTATTATATAAACTTAACTTAGTTCAACATAAAATATCTATAGTTATAGTGTGTTTGGTTATTAGGTTCATTACATAACAACTTAAATCATGAAATACAACATATTTATTGAAAACATCCTTTACATGACCACTATGTTCCCTCATACTTAGCATTGCATGGGATAACCTGAGGGAATGCATAAGAAAAGGGTGATCTATAAAGAACAATAATGGAATAAACATGGAATAACATGAGAAATAAAATACATGTTAGAAAATAGGCATATCAAAGGAGCACAAGATAAACATGAACATAAAGTCATGATAAATCATGATAATCATAACATGGAACTGTGGCAACAACACTTAACATCGAATTAGCATGACCCAAGGATCATGGCAGATGGAGCATGAGTAAACCCTAATTGCACATAAAGAATGCGTAAAACCTCATTGCACTTGAATTAACATGATTAAACACCCATTTTACATGATTTATCATGATACAATACTTTACCCAATGCATTGGAGCACTATCAGGGTGCTCCATTCTTAAACATTTCATTTCATGCATAAGTGTGCCACATGGATCATATAACATGGAATTAATCAACATAATAAGTTATTAAACGATTGAGTAATGTGGAATAAATAAATTAAATTACCATTCAATATGTACATGTTCATAAAATTTAATACTCTTTATAGAGACATTGGTATGTTATTTACTACACAATGATCTTGGCTTGGAAAAAAATGGTGTAATTTCGGCAGCATAACGACGTCACATAAGGATTCATGAAAATGGTTGATGAGAGAGAAAAGGGTGTTTCATACTATTTATATGAAATGAAAAGTAAGGGGGTCATATAGATACATTTCCCAACAAATGTAATGTAATTTGGATGCATGATACAAAATAATTACTTGGATGTAAAAGAGGAGAGGGAAATCTCTCACAAAATATCAGCATGGTAACAGGTGTACATGGGAGGCATTTATGAGAGATAAAGGGGTATAAAATCTTCCAAAAAATAAATAGGTCAGTATGGGAAGGTGTGAAATCACACCCCAACATCTGTAATTGAAAACAAAAGGGCATAACAACTAAAATAAAATTGGACAAAAATGAGAAAAGAAGAAATCCCTTACTTGGAAGTGTGATCCCAAAGGATTGGGAAGGGCTTGAGAGAGGCTTGTTGGGAGCTTGGGTAAACTTGGTAAAATTATAGAGAGATGAGGTAAGGGGTTGGACGAAATAAAGAGGCATTTAGTGATGATAATGTGGGAGCTTGGGTGGGTTTATATAGGAAAGGAGAGGGAATTCTTTATTATTTGGGTTTGGGTCACCACACATTAATCTAATCAATACCACAAACCAGCCAATGGTTTTTTCTGATTTTTTTGCCAAAGGGGAATGGAAAACAATATTTTATATGGCCAATTTCCTAACTTATTAAAATAATAGGGTCTCTAATGTGTAGGTGAGTCACACTCTCAAGGAAAACAATTTAAGAAGACAAACTGTTTTATAAGACTTGAAGGGTCCCTAAAAGCTTTGTAAAATAAATAAAACAAATATAAAATCACATTATTTTAATAATAAAACATATATTGGCCGAATATAATGTTTATTTTATTTTATTACATAATTTTTGGGTCATTATGATGTCAAAAACACATTATATATTTAAACGGTATTTATTTTTTACCAAAAAATTCGACTATCTCAAAAAATTATGAAAAATTCATTGTTGGATAATTTTGATGTCCTGATTCCCAAAATAATATTCATTTTATCTAAATAATTCTATAAATATGTGAATTTATAATTTTAATATAAAAATCATCATTTACCGAAAAGTCATGGGTTCTGACAAAAATAGTATTCAAACCTTCATAAAAATTACAATTGCATTCATAAAATTATATGATGATTTATATCCAATAAAAATTAATTTAATTATAATAATATTTTATTAAAATATTATTTAATTCAAAAATCCATTAATTCATCAAAATAGATATATTAGTTTAATATTAACTAAAAATACTATTTTTTCTTTAAAAACTGTTTACAAAGTAACAATAATAAAATAAATGCACATTATTTATATGAAAAATAACATAGATAGTCAATGTTCTAGGGTCTCGTTACATATCCCCTTATAACACCCACACAACACTGAAGGGTAAGGTGTGCGATGGTGAACGACTCTTGGGGTGGCTCAGATAACATCGCTCTAGTGGTAATCACTATTAACTTACACCTTTCTCATATTCGGTTCTGCTCAAGCTTAACGTGTTCAAGCTCAGCTTGGGCTTGGTCAAGAGTGAAGCCCAATGATGCCACCACCATTCCGAGCTCTGAAAAATGGTATTCATATGGGGAAAGTCTACTATATGAGGCCAACACTTCCTTTTTTTGAGTAAATAGGATTTGGTAAAGCCCTATATTTATACTAATCATGTGATCATTGTTAAATGACTATATTAGCAATGGTCATTATTCATAATCGTATTTTAAAATAATGAAACATAAAACCAATGATGTTCAAATTTTATATAAACATAATATGACATTTAATTAGATCAATATGAGTTTTCATTAATGAATTTTTGGGTCATTACAATTATTATTATAATTATTTTTATTGAAATCATAATGGGATTCCTAGGTGTCTTTTAGAGGGATGAGTGACAAATTTTTGGCAACCTTGATCATATGAGTTGTTATCGCTTGGATTCTTGGAGGCCATGTGGTATTTTTCTCTGGGATTGGTAGTTAGAACGGACCATGAGTTATTGACTATGGGGCTCCACCATATGATAGAATGTGAGACTGATTTGAGCACATATAGGGATCAATCTAGGGATGTTTAGAAAATGCCCCTAATTTTTTATGTTTGTGTTCTGTTTATTTCTGTTGAACAATGGGTATTATCCTTTGTTGTTTTATATTATTTATCTCCAGCATGTGTTTTGTTTCCATTATTTTCATCATGAATCTTTCTCACTCGAGTTGGTTTCCATTATATAATTGTAGTTATAAAATGCATCTTAGAATGTGATCCTTTTTTGAAAAAGGAAAGTTGTGTGTGTTGTTTTATAAAGGGGAACTTATGAAAAGTTATTCTTGGTGGTTATATAACTAAAATTATTAAGAAAAATTCAAATTTTATTTCACACTAATGTTGGAGAAATATTTTTTTAAAGGAAATGTATATATTCTATGGTGGATTCTTACTGGTCTATTTAATTTCACACCCTACTTGTTCCATTTGGTGTCAGTAGACCTGAGTTCTTTTGTAGGTTCAAGCTTCAGGTTTTGGTTCCTTGTTCGATTTCACTTAGAGCAGGTTGGCCTTGTGGATGGTGGTAACCAAGAGGTCACACGGAGATCTTGTATGGATGGTCTGGTTTTATTTTTGTATTATGTTTGGATTCCATTTCATTTAGTTATTGTGTCTAGATGAGTTGTATGTTTCATTGATATTCAGTTATTGTGAGTTATTCCATGTTATTAGTTCGATTATTTGATCTTGGTTTTTTTGGGATAGATCATTCCCAACTAGATTGTTTTGATGCCCGAAACTAGTTTCCATCCTGTGGGGATCAAGAACTCCCTTTGGGCCATGTCTTGAACCAGGTCATATGTCGGTTGGATGGCATCTTGTATTGGTTAGTTATAGTAGAGGGCTGAAATTTTTTGTTATTGGAGAGGATAATCAACAAATAAATTATTCTCCCATGATCCTCTAAATTCAAAAAATAGAAGAAAAAAATAATATCCTCTAAAATTATAAAAAACCATTAATTCAAACCATAAGTTTGAGGAAGATAACATGTACTAAAATTCAAATAGATTATCATGGAATCCTAATGACACTCTAAAAAATAATATTTAAATCTAATGACTCTGTTAGATACTATAACAGAATGCACGTTGTGTAATTTTACAATATTTTTCATAAATAAATTTTTGAGATCCAATTCCATTAAAATTTATTTGATTTTAATTAAATAAATTTATTTATTTATCAAGTCAATAATCTACCAAATAGTATTCCTTCTATATGGGGTTTGAGTTATTCCGGTCATGAAATCCATATATGCCTCATCTATCTTCCATGTAAAAATTAATAAATGTTAGAGCATACCATTAACTTATGATGTTTATCCTTCACTTGTTAGTAATTGAGTCAATGATAAATATATTTGGAAATATCAATTATCATTAAAGGACACCAATAGTTATGTTTTATGTCATAATATATCTTGGTAACAACTAGATATAAAACCCATTATGAATGATGACACTCTCTCATTACCAAAAGCCTTAGAAATGGAGAAACTATGAGTCAATTTTTGAAAGAAATGATCTATTAGGAGTGTAGAACCATTCATCATTATACTCCCCGCTATTAAGAATTCCTTTTTTACAATTTAATTCAGTATTTTTTAGTAAATCCGACAAAATTTAAAAATAATAATAATAAAATTGGAAATATGGTAGGAAAATATGATTCTCCTTATTTATAATCTCTATATTTTATTCAATAAATTGGATAAAAAATTTCGTTTTTATTTATAGTCATTTAATTTTAATACTATAAATTTACTACCAAGGGAATTGATGAAAAAAAAACATTTCTAGGAGTATAAGGGAGGTCAGAATAAAATGTCAAAAGAGATTCCACCAATCATCTCAATCAAATATTAAAATAATTTTGTGAAAAATATTGTTCAAACACTTGTGATCAGTATAACTTATTAAATTGTCATTATACATGTATTTTCTCCATCAATTTAAATCAGGAATGAATGATTAATTTTTAAGATAATGGGAAAGTTAATTATACTCACATAGTTATCATTAGTGAGAACTATATGTCATGAAATGATAGTTCTGCATGAGAAGACATCCCAAACCCATACATGAAGCATTAAAATGTATGGTATATCCTTTACCAAGATTTTTTAAGATAAAATAGCAGATATCAAACTCTTATTTAACACATCAAAATATTTATGCTATTTTAATCAATATATATAATTTATCCTTTAATGGGTATGAGTGGTTAATGACGATGCCAATAAAGAAAAATTATTCAAAAATATCTTATAACATTCCACCATTCCGAGCAATATTCATATATGAAATAAATTATTTAGTTTCCACTAGGATATAATAGTTACTTTCATCTCAATATGGACCAATATTCCATGTTATAAACAATATTCCCCAGTAATTTAGCGTCCAAAATCAAAAAATGGAACACAGATAGTTTAAAATACAATATATGTGCCTTAAATTTTTTTTTCATGGCCCTAATATGATTCCTAGTATCCTATATTAACTTTTTGTAAACAATAATTCCTTACACAAAATCCATAAAAAAGTTTATTTATTTTAATGGATAATGGGATTCATTAATTCCCTGAATACCACCAAAATAATTTAGTCTCAGATTCATCACTATGTATTCAAAATTCACATACCTTCTTTGTAATATCCCAGGTAAATAAAGAATAATACATTTTTAATATTTATTAATATTCTTGAATTAAATATTAATTATACTTTAAATATGACTCTATGTTCAATGGAAAACCCGATAGGCAACAACAGGTTTCTTTGAAATCTCACATTGCACACTAATAATATGATAATATTATTTTAAATAGTAGTTAACGCCTAGTCGTTGTATTAGAAAGAATGAATAGAACTAACTAAAATATGATTATACATGTTTTTTAAATGTTTTTACATTTATCCAATAAAAATTAGAGGCTTAAAATGTGAATGAATCCAGTTTTAAGCACAAAAACTCTAATATTCATTATAAGGTCAATTTACCACCATTTAATGGAGAACCCTATTTAAATTTAATTTTGGTCATATTTATAAGTTATATTTTACAAAATTAAATTCTTTTTTAGAATCGATACATCAAAATTTACTTTGGATGAAATTTTTTTATTTTTATAATAAAATTCATTTTTAATGAATAGAAAAAAATATTGTAATTTGATTCAAAGCTTCCTTTTGATATAATTTATTTATAAGGATAAATTATCATTTTAATTTATTTTAAAGTGTAATTATATTATTTTTTTACTATTTAATCTAATTTTTTTCATTGGATGTAATTTCATTTTGGAATTGGACATAAATAAGTGTCAATATTTTGATAGTTATTATTTCATAAAAACTTGTGTTTTGTTTTGACAACGGGAATTAATTTTTAATTAATTTTAAATTAATTTCTGACACTTCTGTGTATTGAATTTGGAAAAATTGATTCCATTTTTAGAATCAATATATCCAAATTTTGAAAATTGGTACCTTTTTTTTGTAGACGTTATGAATATTTATTTCAGTAAAAATATTATTTAACATGGTTAAAGGGGAAATCTTGTAAATAAGGGAAAAAAATATTATTATAATAATATGAAACTACCCTAAAATTTTTCATTATACTATTGGTTAATACACTTCTAACCATGGGTATCCTTGGGTCGATTTTGGGAGCCCATGGAGCCACCTGACAGTGATAATGACACTTTATTTTAATTAACATAAAGTAAAAGGCAAAAATGACATAAAGAAATATCTTTTAGTAAATCAATTTTTACATGTAATTATATAAGTTATCTCTTAGAATATAAATATGAATTTGAAATATAAAAATATTTCCTACATCATCGTATTTGTTTTATAATTTTTAGACATGAAATAAATAAAATTATTTATTACACAATAATGATGTTGTGTTTACCTCAATAATGAATGATTTAAATAAATAAGATTATAAATACTAAAACAATATTCAAAACCTGTCCAATTCTTATTGGGTGATTTTTTTTAACATGAGTCATCTTATCTTCTACTATCAATATTTTTGGAACTTTTGACACTGAATATATGTTTATAATAAAATAATTATTTCACACATTCTTAAAGAGCCCCTCCTCCCCCTTATAAAAGGACAACTCTTCTAACCCATTCATAACACCTCTAAAACCCCATGGATCATAAAAAAATCTACCTAAATAATCTCCACACATCCATATCCTCATCCTAGAAGCCTTACCTTAGGCAGAAGGCACTTCATGTAAACCTTTTGGTTCAAACCAAATGAAGATACTCGATTTAAAGGTAACGCGTTCTTTTAAGTTTGTTTCTTTTATTTTACTTATCCAACACCCTAAACTCTTTTTATTCATTTATTTTATAAAAATATCAGTATACTCAATATACAATGTTGTTTTTATGAGATTTATTCGAACTACACTTACACAATCCTCCGCCAAATCGATAGGAACATATTGGTTCTTTGGACGGCAAACAACTACCTCACGAAACGATGATTATTCAAATATCTCCAACCACCTCTCATGGTGGCCATTATGATGGAACTATATTTATATATAATATATATCATGTTTATTTTTTTTATGCTTCATTATTTTTCATTTATAGAATACCTTTATGGTTTACATAATGGGTAAATGTGATAATTTCATTTGAGGAAGTGCGGACTACCGCCCCCTCAAAGTGATATGACTCATTCATGCCTTATGTGGGACATATAAAAGTTGGTTTTAATGAAATTATATGTGATATTATATTGTAATTATAGTATATATATGTATAATTATGTTTTCATTCTATTAAAATAAGACGTATAAATGAAAGTAGTGTTCATGCGTACGTACGGCTTACCTTCTCCATGAATGGTGCATTTCATTTTTATCTCTAAATGTTATATACTATTATTAAAAAATATATATACTAGATATATATGATATATATCATATCTAAATCTAGAATAGCATTCTGTGGATAATTTAATTTTGACCACATGAACAATTTACAATTATAACAAATTCATTTTTAACTCAAATTCCAAACATCGAAAAAATGTCTGATATAAACTAAAATAATTAACTAAATTTTATAGAAAGGTAATATGTTATATAAAAGGAATAAAAATCTTGAAAAAGGTACTTTATCAAGTTGAAATTAAATTATTTTTATTATTCAGGAAATTAAAGAACTAATGGGTCAATTCAGACATGTGGTAAGGGACTTCGTCTCAATCTCCTTTCATTGAGTCATATTTTGTTTTACACATGAATTTATTTTATACTGTATATAAACACCTTTGACTTTTCATTTCATTCATAGTGAATACTTTTCTATGAATATTTTCACTAAATGACAAAAAATGAATGTTTTAATGTAATCAGTGATAATGACCTTTTCCGTCGCAGCGAGTACTATTTGATCTTTGGATTCCTCAACTAGCCATAATGTTCTCAAAAGGAAAATAAACACCATATACGATTTTATTTATTTTGGTATTGAAAATGGTTTTGATAATGTATTTTTTTATGTAAATATATTTAAATGATATATTGTGATTGAAATGTTGACATTTTATCACTCCTTTAAATTTGTTTTATGTGTATTATTTTATAATGGCACATGGACATTTGACAGGTGGTTACGTGATAAACCAAATGAAAGGTAGTGTCTTGATAAACCAAGATGGGTGGTTACCTTATAACCTCGAATTCATTGGGTATTGAAATCGGCCATATGGCTATTCCATTTAGTGATATGTGTGGAAGTCAACCGTATGGTTAGTCCATCTAAGTATGTTCATATCTCATGTTACCATTATATGTTATATGTTCTTTCTATGAGTTTTATGGTAATCATTTGGTTTCAAAATGGTAATAAATTATCTTTCATTCAGTGGAGAGTATTAATTACATCATAAAGGAGAAAAATATTACTTATGATATGGTATTCACGGTTTACATGTTGTTTTAAAAAAACTAACAGTTGTCCTTATTTGTGTATCCCTTAGTGAGCTTTTCATGCTCATCCCATGTTTTTTGATGTTTTTTTCATAGAACATAAATTGGACTTGGGCCAAGGATGGTATTAAAGAAAAGTCATGCTATCGAAAACATGGACCTAGAAATGACTCTTTTTTTTGAAAAGTTCTTATTTTATGAAAAAATAGAAGCTTAGTAGAAGTGTCTACTTTGTAATTTTTGAGATGAAATGTAATAGTTATAGCCATACTCTCTAAAACTATAAACCTGAGAAGATCCTCAATGTAAATTATTCATTTAATTCATGATTATGTAATGTTTTAAGGTTGGATCCATATAGTTTCTATCAGAGGTCAGGTAATACAACATTAGATGTTAAAAGATAGATAAATTATTTTATTGTAAGATTTAAATGATATAGAATTTACAGATTACCATGTTTCGTTTCATAATATAATTTTGTGTTCAGAATAGTTTTCCATATAAGAAATAGGGATGATATGTTGGGAAGGCATACAAAGGAGAATAACTATCCAAATCAACAACCTGAGATGGTCGGAATCGGAACTGAACAGTTTGTTACAGTGATGGTACTGTTGACATAGGCTATAAATGGTGGTGGTATCCATGCATGAGGTCAGCCAGAATGACCACAAAAAAACAAGTCAGTAGGGGATAATTTCACGAGGCAACGTCCCCCATAATTCGTAGGATCATCTAACCTTGTGCTAGCTGAAGGGTGTTTTAAAGCACTGGAGAAGATTTTTGATGTCTTGGGGTGTTTAGAGCATCAAAAGGTTAGTCTCTCTATTTACCATTTTGATGTTAAAGCTGATCAGTGGTGGTCTATGGTGAAAAATATTAGGGATATTGAGGAGATTGATTATCTTGATTGGGATGAATTTAAAGGTATGTTTCTTGAGAAAGATTTTCCTAAGGTGGTTCTTCTAAGGATGAAAAAATAATTCTTGAAATTGAGGTAGGAGGATGACTCAATGGATGATTATGAACAAAAATTCACTCGACTGGAAATATAAGATCCAAATTTCATCTGAGATCTTGATAGTAAGACAAATCGATTTTACTCAGGACTGATAATGCGATATCAAAAAGAATTAGAATTTCATGAATTTAAAAGCTATGAAAAACTTGTCAGATGTGCTGAGAAGGTAGAAAAGGAGTTTTCTGATGATCATGTGTTCCAAAAGAGTAAATAAAATAAGAGGTCTAGTTGGCATTGAAAAGTGAGATAATTCATCAAATAATCCAAGAGGTAAGAAAATTAAATATCCATCTTGTGATAAGTGTGGTAAAAAACATCCAGGAGAATGTTTTTCAATGTTTGGAAAGTTCTTCAGGTGTGGTAAGTTGGGTCATATTTCTCGTAAATATAAATAAGATGATCAAGAATAAAATGAAAAACCAAAGGTGTGATGTTTTATGTTAAATGAAATTGGTTATTATGGAAATTAGTGTCCAACAAAGAACTCAAATGAGGGAAATCATCCGGACTACAAGCAAAAATGGGTGGTGAAATCCTTTGCAACTACTTCAGTAGATATTGGTCCATCGAATTAATTAGTATCAAGTACACTGTTTATTTGTTCATATTATGCCAATATTTTTTTTGATTCAGGTTCTACCAATTTTTTCATTTTTGAGATGTTTTCTAGTAAATTGGGAATTCTATCTCAAGATATAAATCTTGATCTTATGGTAAAAAAACCAGGAGGAAATGTTGAGACAAAAACAAAACATAAGACCCTTAATTTCCTTGTGCGAAGAAAGAATTTACCTAAAAACCTTATTTTTTTGCATCTAGTAGAGTTTGATGTTATTTTGGGTATGGATTGGCTATCTTTTTATCTTTCTAAGATTGATTGTAGAGCTAATGAGGTTTCGTTTCAGAAATAATTTTAATTTGTGTAAAAGAATTAACCCTTAATTTTGATAATATATCAGGAAGCTAAGAAACTAGTAAAAGATTGAAATGAATGTTACCTTGCACATATTTTTGAAAATAAAGGAACTATCCAGATTAATGATTTTCTAGTTGTAAAATATTTTCTTGATGTTTTTTCTGATGAGTTGTCTGGTATTATATCGGATCGGGAAGCTGAATTTACTTTTGAGCTAGTTCCTGATGCTAAGCCAAATTCAAAACCCCATTATCTAATGGCTCAAATTTATCTTTTATTGTTAAAGAAGAAATTTTAGAAGTTAATAGACAAAGGTTTCATTCGACCTAGCACATCATCATTGGGTCTCCTGTGTTTTTTGTTAAAAAGAAATATGGTTCAATCAGTCTTTGCGTTGATTTTAGAGCATTGAATAACATTTCTATTATAAACAAGTATCATTTTCCTCATATCAAAGATTTGTTTAATCAACTCAAGGGAGATTAGTATTTTTCAAAGATTGATATGAGGTTGGGATACCATCAGTTGAAAGTAAAGGAAACAGACATTCCGAAGACCGCGTTTCGTACTTGATATGGAAATTATGAATTTTTAGTTATGCCTTTTGGGTTAACCAATACACCTAATGTATTCATTTATCTTATGAATATAATTTCCCATGAGTTTTTGGATAAGTTTTTGGTTGTGCTTATTGATGATATTTTGGTTTATTCTAAAATTAAAGAGAACCTGAAAGTCATTTAAAGGGTTTTCTTACAAACCTTAAAAGAAAAAAACTATTTGGGAAATTCAGCAAGTGTGAGTTTTTGTTATAAAAAATTTCATTCCACGGTCACATGGTCTCAAATAATGGCATAAATGTTGTCCTTTTTAAAACAAAAGTGTCTTAAGAATGGCCAAGACCTACAAATATAATTTAGATCTATATTTTTCTTGGTATAATAGGTAATTACAGGTGTTTTGTTGATAATTTTTCATGGTTATCTTTTTCAATGAATAAGTTAACTTGAAAATTTGTAAAGTTCATCTGGAAAAAATAATATAATGATTGTTTTCATGAATTGAAAAGAATATTGGTAAATGGTGCAGCATTGGGTCTACCTTCAAGAAATGGTGATCTTGTCATCTATAGTGATGCTTTGTTAAATGGACTTTGTTGTGTCCTTATACAGAATAATCAGGTAATTGCTTATGTTTCACGTTAGTTGAAACCTCATGAGTTAAATTACACTACACATGATTTGAAATTAGCTGCTTTTATTTTTGCATTAAAAATTTTGAGGCATCATTTTTATGCAGTAAAGTGTGAAATATATACTGACCACAAAATATTTAAGTATATATTCATTCATAATGAATTAAACATGAGATAGAGGAGATGTCTAGAATTACTCATTGATTATTATTTCATGACCCTTTACCATCCATGAAAGTAAAATAAAGTGGCTGATGCTTTGAGTCAAAAAGTTAATTTTATATTTACTAAGAAACATTTGGAAAGAGATACTTTGGTTTTTGATTTGATTAAATTTGGCATAGAAGTTGTTGGTGTTGGAAATTCCTCTGTTTTGTTTCAGGTGTTAGTGAAATCAGCTCTATTAGACAGAATAAAGGAAGTGCATAAAGAAGACTGTTAGTTACAGAAAAATTTAGAGTTGGTTCATATGGGTAAGTTTCTTGAATTTAACATTGATAATGATTGTGTTTTGAGGTTTGGGAAAAGATTATGTGTGCCTTGTGATTCACAGTTGAAGAATTCTTTGTTATGTGAAGCTCATAGATCACCATTTTTAGTTCATCCGGGAAGTACTATGATGTACAGAGATCTTTGGAAGTATTACTGGTGGGGTGGAATGAAAATAGATATTTTCGACTTTACTATGAAGTGTTTGACTTGTCAACAGGTTAAAGTACAGCAGAAATTACTGAAATGAATGATTTAGTCTTTATTATTACCAGAATGGAAATGAGAAAATATATCCATGGACTTAATTGTGGGATTTCCAAAGACATCTTGAGGTAATAATTAAATTTGGGTTATTTTTGATTGATTGGAAAAATCTGTTCATTTCCTCTATATTCAAGATACTTTTTCTTTAGTTCAACTTTCCTAGTTATATGTTAAAGAGATAGTTAGGTTTCTTGGAGTTCCCCTCTCCGTTGTATCTTATTGTGATCCTAGGATTACATCTTTCTTTTTTAAAGGCCTTTAGAAGTCATTTGGTATTGAAAAAAAATTAGTACAGCTTTTCATCCGCAATCAGATGGACAATCAGAACGAACAATTCTGTCCTTGGAGGATATGCTATGTTCTTTTTCACTTGATTACCGGGGAATTTGTGACTATTGTCTTTCTTTGGTTGAATTTTCATATAATAACAGTTTTCATTCTAGTATACAGATGGCTCCATTTGAGGCATTATATAGGAAGTAGTGTCAAACTCTAGTTTTCTGGGATTAAGTATGTGCAAGTAATCTTATTGAACTAGAATTGGTATAAGAGATGGCAGAAAAAGTTCAGTCGATTTAAAAGAACATGATAACAACTTAAAGTAGGAAGAAAAGTTTTGCGGATAACCAGAGGAAGCATATTTCTTTCGAGATTGGTGATCATGTATTTTTTAAAGATTCTCCATGTAAAAGTGTATTTCATTTTGGTATGAATGGAAACTTGAGTCTGAGGTTCATTGTATTTTTTTTAAAATCCTAGAAAATGTTGGATTAGTTGCGTACAGAGTGGCTTTACCACCATGTTTATCATAGGAAGACAATGATTTTCATGTTTCATTGTTGAGAAAGTATATGCCAGATTCATCTCATGTTTTGTGCCCAGAGGTAGTTTAGTTGGAAGAGAATATATCTTATGATGAATAACCAGTTCATATTCTTAACTGAAGAGAAATAGTGTTGCAGAATAAGAAATTTTATCAGGTAATTGTTTTACAGAAAACCCATATGGTTGAAGAGGCAATGTGAGAATCAGAAAATTCTATGTGGGATAAATACTCCCACTTATTTAATAAGTGAATAAAAATTATGAGGACACAATTTCCAAAAGGGGGGAGGATGTAACATCCTAGGTAAATAAATAATAATTCTTTTTCATATTTATTAATATTTGTGAATTAAAATTTAATTTTACTTTAAATATGACGCTATGTTCGATGGCTTACCTGATACGCAACAACCTGTTTCTTTGAAATCTCACATTGCACACTAATAATATTATAATATTATTTGAAATGGTAGTTAACACCTTGAAATTGTATTAGAGGGAATTAATATAACTAACTACAATATGATTATACATGTTTTTTAATTTTTTTTACATTTATCTAATAAAAGTTAGAGGTTTAAAATGCGAATGAATCCAATTTTAAGCACAAATACTCTAATATTCTTTAAAAGGTCGATTTACAGACATTTAATGGAGAACCATCATTAAATATAGTTTTTCTCACTTTTATATGTTCTATTTGAAAAAAAAATTCTTCTTTAGAATTGGTACATAAAAATTTACTTTGGATGAAATTTTGGTATTTTTCTGATAAAATTCCTTTTTAATGAATAGTAAAAAATATTGTATTTTAATTCAAAACTGCCTTTTAATATATTTATTTTATAAGGTTATGTTATCTTTTTAATTTTTTTTAAAGTGTAATTATATATTTTTTATTTAATCCAATGTTGGTAATTGGAAATAATTTCACATTAAAATTGGACATAAATATGTGTCAATATTTTGATGATTATTATTTCTTTAAAACACACATTTTGTTTTGAAAGAGGGAATTAATTTAAAATTAATATATTCCTCTTAAATGTTTTTAATTTGGAAAAATGGATTCCATATTTGGAATCATGGTTCGTAAATTTTGTAAATAGGTAACTTTTATTTTTAGACATTATCAATATGTACTTCAGTAAAAATATTATTTATCGAGGTTAAAAGGTAAATATAGTAAATAAGTGTAAAATATATTATTATAATAATATAATATTACCCTAACATGTTCCCTAATCCTATTTGTTGATACACATCAGACCATTGGCATCATTGGGTCTATTTTCGGACCCCATGGAGCCACAGGAAGTGATAATGACACTTTATTTTAATTAACTTAAATTATATGCAAAAATGACATAAAACAATATCTTTTAGTAAATAAATTTTTACATGGGGTTATATAAGTAATCTCTTAGACTATAAATATGAATTATAAATCTAAAAATATTTCCTACATCATGGTTTTTTTATAGTTTTTTGGCATCAAATAAATAAAATTATTTATGACACAATAATGATGAATTGTTTACCTCATTAATAAATGATTTAAATAAATAAGATTATAAAGACTAAAAAAATATCCAAACCCTATAAAATTAATATTGGATGATTTTATTTTTCACATTAGACATCTTATCATTGACTTTAATAATTTTTGGACCATTTTAAACCGAGGATAATTTTATAAAAAAATAATTGTTTCAAAACATTCTTATAGAGCCCCTCCTCCCCCCATATAAAAGGAAACCTCTTCTAACACATTCCTCACACATCTCATGCCCCTTGGCTAGTCTAAACCCTACCTATATAAACTACCCACATCCCTATCATCCTCCTAGAAGCCTTTAATTAGGCATAAGGCACTTCAAATAAACCTTTTGGTTCAAACCAAAGGGAGATACCCAATTTAAAGGTACCATATTCTTTTAAGTTATTTTCCTTTATTTTACTTATCCAACCCCCTAAACTCTTTTTATTAATTTATTTTATTAAACTATAAGTACACTTAATATACTTGATTATTTTTATGAGAATTATTCGAACTATAATTACACACCCCTCCACCTAATGGATACGAACATACAGTTTCTGTGGACGGTGAACTACTGCCTCACGAAACGATGATTGTTTAAATATCTCGAACCACATATAATGTTGGACATTATGATGTAAATATATTTATAAATGATATATATTATTTTTACGGTTTCTTTATGCATCATTATGTTTCATTTATATCATATCTGTATGGTTTCCATAATGGGTAAACACGATAATTTTATTTGGGAAAGTACAGACTCTCATCCCCTGAAAGTGATATAACTTGTTCATTCCTTATGTGGGATGTATAAAGGATGAAGTTAATGAAATTATATATGATATTATACTATAATTATAATATAACTATTTATAATTATGTTTTCATTACATTAAAATACAAAATAGAAATGAAAGTAGTGTCCATGCGTACATACGACTTACCATCTCCATGAATGGTGAATTTCATTTCTTATCTCCAAATATTATGTAATATTATAAATACATATATTTACTGGATATATATGATATATATCATATCTAAATCAATAATATAATTCTGGAGATAATGTAATTTCTACCACATGAAACATTTATAATTATAACAAATTCATTTTTAACTCATGTTCCAAACATCGACAAAATGTCTGATATGAACTCAAATAATTAACTAAATTTTATCTCAAGGTAATAAGTAATATAAAAGGAATAATAAACATGAAAAGGGTTCTTATGTGGGTATAAATTAACTAAAGTTGTTTATTTAGAAAATTAATGAACGAACGAGTCATGTTAGACATGATGTAAGTGACTTCGTCTCAATCTTCGTTCATTGAGGCATATTTTGTTTTACACATGACTTTTATTTATACTATATATAAACACCATTAACTTTTTTTTCAATCAAATGTAATATTTTTCTACGAGGTGTTTTACAAAACGAAAAAAAATTAATGTTTTAAAATAAGTGGTGATAACGACCTTTTCCGCCACCGCGAGTATTATTTGATCTTTGGCTTCCATATTAAGCCATAATGTTTTTAAAAGGAAAATAAATACCATATACTCGTTCAATTATTTTGTATTTAAATTTTGTTTATATTGGATGTTTTTTATGTCAATATAATTAAATGATATATTGTGACTGAAATGTGGAAATGTTATCGTTCCTTTATTTTTGTTTTATGAGTAATGATTTTATAATGGTACAAGGTCATTTGATGGGTGGTTACGTTATAAACCAAATGATGGGTGGTGTCATGATAATCCAGGATGGGTGGTAAAGTTATAACCTCCAATACATTGGGTATGGAAGTCATCCATATGGCTATTGAATTTATTGATATGTGTGGATGTTTATTGTATGGTTACTCCATCTATGTATATTTATGTCCCAAGTTACCTTTATATGTTATATATTATTTCTATGGGTTTTTTAGTAATCGTTTGGTTAGAAAATGGTATGAAATGATCTTTTATTTAGCGGAGAGTATTTTATACTTCATAAAGGTGAATAGTATTCCTTATGAAAAGGTATTCATGGTTTACTTCTTGTTTTGAAAAACTAGCATTTTTCATTCTTTCTGTGTTCCTTACTGACCTTTTCGTGGTCATCCCAAATTTTTTTGAAATGTTTTTCACATGAAATAAACTTTATTAGGGTCATGGATGGGATCAAGTAAAATTCATGTTTTCTAAAACATGGAACTAGACATGACTCTTTTTTTAAAAAAGTTTTTATTTTATGAAAAAATAGAAACTGAATAAAAGTTTCTACTTATTAATTTTTGAGATGAAATGTAATATTTATGGCCTAACTCTATAAAACTATTAACATGAAAATATCCTCAATGTAAATTATTCAATTAATCTAGGATTTTGTAATGTTCTAAGGATGGGTCCTTATAGTTTCTATCAGAGGTCGGTTTAGAAAACTTTAGGTGTTAGAATATTGTAAAATTAATTTATCGTAAGATTAAAATTATGTAGCCTATACAGATTACCATGTTTCCTTGCCTATGATATTTCTATATTCATAATGGTTTTCTAAAGAGGAAACATGGAATCAATGTTATGAAGGCATAAAGAGGAAAATATCCTTTCAAATCAGCAACCTAAGATGGTCGGAATCAGAATTGAACAGTTTTTTGTAGTGATGGAATAGTTGAATCGGGCTATAAATTTTGGTCGTATCCATGCATGAGATCATCCATAATAACAAAAAAGGAACATGTCAGTAGTGGAGCATTTAATGAGGAAACATGCCCCATTATTTAGAGTATCATCTAACCCTGTACTAGCTTATGGGTGGATTAAAGCAGTGGAAAATATTTTTGATGTGATGGGGTGTTCAGAGCATCAAAAGGTTAGTCTCTTTGTTTACCATTATGATGACAAAGCTGGTCATTGGTGGTCAACGATAAAAAATTTCCGGGAGAGTGAGGATACTGTTTCTATCGATCGGGATTAATTCAATGGTATGTTTCTTGAATAATATTTTTCTAAGGTAGTTTGTCTTAGGATGGAAAAACAATTCTTATAATTGAGGTAGGAGGATGACTCAGTGGCTTCTAATGAAGCCAAATTCACTCGACTGGAACGGTATGCCCCAAATTTCATCTGATATCTTCATAGTAAGATAATTTTTTTACTCAATAATGAAGCCACGATATCGAAGATCATTAGAATCTCGTGAATTCAAAATCAATTAAAAATTCGTCAGATGTTCCAAGAAGTTAGAAAATGAGTTTCATGATGATCAGGTGTTCTAAGGGAGAAAACAAAATAGGACGACCATTTGGCAGGCAATGGGAAAGAAATTCTCAATGAATCCTGGAGTTGAGAAAATGAAATATCCGTCTTGTGACAAGTGTGGTAAAAATCATCCAGGAGAATGTTTTTTAATGTCTGGAAAGTGCATCTGGTGTGGTAAGTATGGCCATATTGCTCATAACTGTAAGGAATATAACCAGGCATGCTATGAAAAACTGATGGTAAGATGTTTTATGAGAAATGAAATGTGTCATTATCCAAATGAGTGTCCATCAAAGAAATCAACTGAGTGAAGAAAGTCGGACTACAAGTAGAAAGGGGTGGTGAAATCCTTTGCAACTACTTAATGACATGTTGGTCCATCGAATGACATATTATCAAGTACAGTTTTTGTTTGTTCAGATTATCCAAATATATTTTTTGATTCAGGTTCTACCCATTTGTTTATTTCTGAGAAGCATTCTTGTAAATTTGGAATTCCATATCAAGATATCAATCCTGAAATTATGGTATAAACACTTTGATAAAATGTTGAGACAAAAAAGAAAACAAAAGAATCGGCTTGTCCTTATGTGCGGAAAGAATCTACCGGTAAGCCCAATTTTTTTTGTCTCTAGTAGATTTTTATGTTCTTTTGGGAATGTATTTTCTTTCTATTAATCATGCTAAGATTTACTATAGAGAAAAATAGGTTTCTTTTCAGAAATAATTTTATTTATTACATGAATGAACCCTTACTTTTGATAACAAATCAGGAAGCTGAGAAAATAGTAAAAGATGGAAATGAATGTTACCAAGAACATATTGGTGAAAACATAGAAACTATCCAGATAAATTTTGTGCCAGTTGTAAATGAGTACCTTGATGTTTTTATGATGTTTTTTTGGTATTATACCTAATTGGAAAGTTGAATTTACTGTTGACTTAGTTCCTCAAGCTAAGACAAATTCAAGACCCCCTTATCGAATGCCTCAAATTGAAATTTTAGAGTTAAAGAATAAATTACAGGAGTTATTTGATAAAGGTTTCATTTGTCCTAGCACATTACCATGGGGTGATCCTGTCTGGTTTATTAAAAATAAATATGGTTCAATGTGGATTTTCATTGATTATAGAGAATTGAATAACATCACTTTTAATAACAAGTATCTTATTCCTCATATTGATGCATTGTTTTATAAGCTCCAGGGAGCTCAGTATTTTCCCAAGATTGATTTGTAGCTAGGATACCATTAGTTGAAAGTAGAGGAAGCAAACATTCCGAAGATCGATTTTTTTACTAGATATGGCCCTTATGAATTTGTAGTTACGCATTTTGTGATAACCAACACATCTGATGTATTCATGGATCTGATAAATAGAATTTTCCGTGAGTTTTTGGATAAGTTTGTGGTTTTGTTTATTGGTGATATTTTGGTTTATTCCAAAAGTAAAGAGGAACATGAAAGTCATTTAAGGGGTTTCTTGCAAACCTTAAAAGAAAAAAACTGTTTGGGAAATTCAACAAGTGTGATTTTTGGTTACAAAAAATTTCATTCCTTGGTCACATTGTTTCAAAAAATGGAATAACTATTGGTCTATAGAAAACAAAAGTTGTTGAAGAATGGAAAAGACCCACAAATATAACCAATATCCATAGTATTCTTGGTTTAATAGTTTATTATCAGAGATGTGTTCAGAATTTTTCACAGTTATCTAGTCTAATGACTAAGTTAACTCGAAAAGGTGTTAAATTCATCTGGAAAAAATAATGTGATGATTATTTTCATGAATTGAAAAGATGATTTGTGAATGATCCAGTTTTAGTACTACCTACCAGAAATGGTGAGTTTTTTATCTACAGTGATGCTTTGTCGAAAGGACTTGGCTATGTAATTATGAATAATGATCAGGTAATTGATTATACTTCATGTTATTTGAAAACTCATGAGTTAAATTACCCTACACATGATTTGGAATTATCTGCATTTTTTTCTTTAAAAATTTATTTGGATCATTTTTTTGGTGTAAAATGTGAAATATATACTGACCACAAAATTTTGATGTATATATTCACTGAGAATGAAATAAAACTGAGATAGAGGAGATGGCTAGAATTAATCAAGGATTATGATTGCACAATTATTTACCATTCGGGTATGTAAAATAAAGTGGATGATGATTTGGGTCAGAAATGTATTGCTACATTAACAATGTTGTGTCTGGAACAAGATCATTTGGTTTTTGATTTGATGAACTTTGAAATAGAATTTTTTGGTGGAAGAAATTCCACTTTTTTGTTTCAAGTGTCCATGAAATCATATCTATCAGATAGAATAAAGTAAGCGTAGAAAGAAGACTATGAGTTATAGAACAAAGAAGAGTTGGTTCAGAAGGGTAATTTTCCTGAATTTAACTTTGATAATGATTGTGTTTTGAGTTTTGGGAAAATATTATATGTGACTTGTGATTTACAGTTGAAGAATGAGTTGTTATGTAAAGATCATAGTTCCTATTTTCAGTTCATCCTGGAAGTACTAAGATGTACAAAGATCTTCAGGAGTATTAATGGTGGGATGGAATGAAAAGAGATATTTTTGTCTTTACTATGAAGTGTTTGACATGTCAATAGGTTAAAGTAGTGTTGAAGTTACTAAAAGGAACGCTTTATTCTTTACCAGTGATAGAGTGGAAATGGGAAAATATATCCATGGAATTCATTATGGGATTTCCAAATACGTCTCTAGGTAATAATGTAATCTGGGTTATTGTTGATCGATTGAAAATATCTTCTCGTTTCATTCCTATTCCCGATACTTTTTCACTATATCAACTTTCTTAGTTGTATGTAAAAGTGATAGTTAGGTTGTATGGAGTTCCCATCTCTATTGTTTCTGATCACGATCCTAGGTTTACTTATATCTTTGGGAAATGCCTTTAGAATTCATTGGGTACTGAATTAAATTTTAGTACAACTTTTCATCCACAATTAGATGGATAGTCAGAACGAACAATTCAGACCTTGGAGGAAATGCTACATGCTTTTTCACTGAATTACCATGGAATTTGGGACCAACCTCTTTATTTGGTTGAATCTTCATATAATAACAGAATTCATTCCATTATACAGATGGTTCTATTTGAGGCATTCCAGGGAAGTGCTGTCGAACTCCATCTTTTTGGGATAAAGTAGGCGAAAGGAAACTGCTGGGAAAATTTTTTTTATAAGAGATGGAAGAAACAGTTCAGTTGATTTATAAGAACATGAGAATAGCTTAGATAAGGTAGAAAAGTTATTCAGATAACTGGAGGAAGGATTTTTCTTTCTAGGTTGGTGATCATGTCTTTCTCAAAGTTTCTCCATGGAATAGTTTAATTCATTTTGGTAAGAATGGAAACTTGAGTCTAAGGTTCATTGGACCCTATAAAATCCTAGAAAAAGATGGATCAGTTGTGTATAGAGTGGATTTACCTCCAAGTTTATCCGAGGTACACAATGTTTTTCATGTTTCAATGTTGATAAAATATATTACACATCCATCTCATGTTTTTATCCTAGAGGTAGTTCAGTTGGAAGAGAAACTCTCTTATGAGGAACAACCATTTCAGATTCTTGATCGTAGATAGGAAGTGTTGTGGAATAATGAAATTCATCAGGTATCAGTTTTGTATAAAAACCATATGGTTAAAGTGGCAACGTGGGAATCAAAAACTGCTATGAGAGATTAATACCCCCACTAATTTGATAAGTGAATAAAAATTGTGAGGATACAATTTCCAAAAGGGGGGAAGGATGTAACATCCCATGTAAATAAAGAATAATATATTTTCACATTTATTAATATTTTTGAATTAAATATTAATATTACTTTAAATTTGGAAGCTATGTTCAATGGATTACCCGATACGCAACAACGGGTTTCTGGGAAATCTCACATTGCACACTAATAATATAATAATATTATTTTAAATGGTAATTAATGAAAAGCCATTTTATATGAAATCATTAATATAACTAACTAAAATATTATTATACATGTTTTATAAATGTTTTTACATTTATCTAATATATGTTAGAGGCTTAAAATGAGAATGAATCCAATTTTAAGCACAAATACTCTAATATTGTTTAAAAGGTAAATTAACCGCCTTTTAATGGAGAACCCTCATTAAATCTACTTTTGGTCACTTTTATATGTTATATTTGACAAAAGAAAATTCTTTTTTAGAATAAAGACATCAAAATTTACTTTGGATGAAATTTTGGTATTTTTCTGATAAAATTCATTTTTAATGAATAGTGGAATATACTATATTTTAATTCATAACTACCTCTTAATATGATTTATTTGTAAGGGTTTATTATCCTTTTAATTGGTTTTAAAGTTTAATTATATTATTTTTTTAATATTTAATCCAATTTTGGTCATTTTATGTTATTTCACTTTGAAATTGGACATAAATAAGTGTTAATCTTTTGATACTTATTATTTCTTAAAAACACGCCTATGGTTTTGACAGTGGTAATTAATTTTAAATTAATTTCAGCCACTTGTATGTTTTGAATTTGGAAAAAAGGATTCTATATTTTGTATCAGGAGGTCCCAATTGTGTAAATATGTAACTTTTATTTTTATACATTATGAATATTTACTTTAGTAAAAATTTTATTTACCATGGTTAAATAGTAAATCTGGTAAATAAGGGTAAACAAATATTATTTTAAAAATATAAATTAATCCCTACATGTGCCCTGATCCTATTTGTTGACACTCTTTCGATCATCAGCATCATTGGGTTGATTTTGGGTCCCCATAGAGCCACTTGGGAGTGATAATGATACATAATTTTAATTAACTTAAAGTAAAGGCAAAAATGACAGAAACAATATCTTTTAGTAAATAAATTTTTACATGGGGTAATATAAGTTATCTCATTGAAAATAAATATGAATTTGAAAGATTAAATATTTTCTATGTCTTGGTATTTGTTTTTTAAATTTTTACACCTCAAATAAATAAAATTATTTATGACACAATAATGATGCAGTGTTTACCTCATTAATGAATGATTTATGTAAATAAGATTATAAATACAAAAATAAAATACAAAACCTGTCCAATTCTTATTAGATCACTTTTTTCGAACATGAGTCATATTATATTCTATTTTAATGATTTTTGGACATTTTTTAACAGAAGATAATTTTATAATAAATTAATTATTTCAAACATTCCTAAAGAGACCCTCCTCCCCCTTATAAAAGGACACCAATTCTAAGCCATTCCTCACACATATCAATCCCCTTGGATCATCCAAATTCCATCTAAATAAACTACCCATATCCCTATCCTCCTCTTAGAATCCTTAACTTAGGAAAAGGCACTTAAAGTATACCTTTTGGTTCAAACCAAAAGAAGATACCCGATTTAAAGGTAATGTCTTCTTTTAAGTTCTTTTCTTTAATTTTACTACTCAAACCTCTTAAACATTTTTTTATTCAATTATTTTATAACAGAACCATTATCCTAAATATAATAGGTTGTTTTCTTGAGAATTATTCTAACTACAAATTCACACACCTCCACCTAATGGATACAAACATATTGTTTCTGTGGACAACGAACTATTGGCTCACGAAATGATGATTGTTCAAATATCACCAACCGCCTCTCATGGTGTCCATTATGATTGAACTGTAATTATATATGATATAAATTATGTTTATGTTTTCTTTATTCTTTATTATTTTTCATTTATATCAAAATTTTATGGTTTCCATAATTGGTAAACGCGATAATTTCACTTGAGGAAGTGCTGACTACGGCCCCTCAAAGTGATATGACTCATTCATGACTTATGTGGGATGTATAAAGGATGGAGTTAATGAAATTATATATGATACTACACTGAAATTATAATATACCTATGTAGAATTATTTTTTTATTCAATTAAAATATTAAATAGAAATGAAAGTAGCGTTCTTGCATACGTACAATTTACCGTCTCCGTGAATGGTGCATTTCATTTCTTATCTCCAAATGTTATGCACTATTATAAATAAAAAAAATATATTTGATATATATGATATCTAAATCATGAATATCATTCTGGAGATAATGGAATTTCGACCACATCAACAATTTATAATTATAACAAATTCATTTTTAACTCAAGTTTCAAACATCAATAAAATATCCGATATGAACTCAAATAATTACAAAAATGTTATAGAAAGGTAATAAGTGATATAATAGGAATAATAAACATGAAAAATGTTCTTAAGAAAGTATAAATTATCTTAGGTTTATTATTCAGGAAATTAAAAAATGAATGGATCAAGTCGAAAATGAAGAAAGGTACTTCATCTCAGTCTACCTTCATTGAGGCATATTTTGTTTCATACACGACTTTATTTTATATAGTATATAAACACCTTTGAATTTTCATTTCATTAAAAGGGAATATTTTTCAACGAGTCATTTTACTAAAAGACAAAAAAAAGGAATGTTTTAACGTAACTGGTGGTAATGAAATTTTTCGACGCCGTGATTATTATTTGATCTTTGGCTTCCTTAATAAGTCATAATTTTGTTAAAAGGAAAATAAATACCATATACTATTTTACGTATTTTGGTATTGAAAATGGTTTTGATAATTTATTTTATTATGTCAATATATTTAATTGACATATTATGATTGAAATGTGGAAATGTTATCTTTCCTTTATATTTGTTTTATGACTTATGATTTTATAAGGGTACATGGAAATTTGATGGGTCGTTACTTGATAAACCAAATGATGGGTGGTGCTGTGATAAACCAGGTCTGGTGGTTATGTTATAACCTCCAATTCATTGG
The DNA here is from genome assembly GCA_963277665.1 of Viscum album. Taxonomy (NCBI): domain Eukaryota; kingdom Viridiplantae; phylum Streptophyta; class Magnoliopsida; order Santalales; family Viscaceae; genus Viscum; species Viscum album. The sequence continues at coordinate 2,122,967,434 of OY728140.1, forward strand.
GTGTGGATGTCGGCCGTATGGCTATTCTATTTAGTGATATGTGCGGAATTTGACCTTATGGTTATTCAATGTAATTATGTTAATGTCCCAAGTTACCTTTATATGTTATATGTTCTTTCTATGGGTTTTATCATAAAATTTTGGTTAAAAAATGGTAAGAAATGATCTTTTATTCAATGGAGAGTATTGACAACTTCGTAAAGGTGAAATGTATTACTTATGATAAGGTATTCATGGTTTACTTGTTGTTTTGAAAAACTAAAAGTTTTCCTTCATTGGGTTTCCCTTAATGATATTTTCATGCTTATCCCATGTTTTTTGAAATGATAGGACATAAAGTGGATTAGGTTCAAGGATGGTATCAATGAAAATTCATAATGTCTAAAACATGGAACTAGACATGACACTTTTTTTCAAAAAGTTTTTTTTTATGAAAAAAATCAAAGCTTTGTATAAGTGTCTACTTTGTAATTTTTGAGATGAAATGTAATAGTTATGGCCTAACTCTCTAAAACTATAAACCTAAAAATATCCTCAATATGAATTATTCATTTAATTAAGGATTATGTAATGTTTTAAGGTCAGGTCCGTATATTTGGCATCAGAGGTCGGTTTAGAAAACTTTAGGTGTTAGAATATTGTTAAATTAATTTATCATAAGATTAAAATGATATATCATATATAGATTAACATGTTGTTTCGCCAAATATATTTCTGTGTTTAGAATGGTTTTCCGTAGAGAATCAGGGAAGCTATGTTGGGAAGGCATACCGAGGAGAAAAACCTTCCAAATCAGCAACCTGAGATGGTTGGAATCGGAACTGAATAGTTTGTTGCAGTGATGGCACAGTTGACACAGGCTATAAATGGTGGTGTTATCCATCCATCAGGTCACCCAAAAAAACCATAAAATAACAAGTCAGTAGTGTATCATTTCATGATTCAACGTCCCCCATCATTCAGAGGATCATCTGACCCTATGATAGCTAGAGGGTGGATTAAAGCACTAGAGAATATTTTTGATGTCATGCAGTGTTCAGAGCATCAAAAGGTTAGTCTCTCTATTTACCGTTTTGAAGGTAATACTGATCAGTGGTTGTTGATGGTGAAAAATAGCAGGGATAGTGAGGAGATTAATTCTCCTGACTGGGATGAATTCAAATTTATGTTTCATCAAAATAATTTCCGATGGTGGTTCGTCTTATGATGGAAAAACAATTAATGGAATTGAGGCAGGAGGATGAATTAGTGGATACATATGAATCAAAATTCACTCAACCAGCAAGGTATGCTCAAAATTTCATCTGAGATATTGATTGTAGGATAAATTGATTTTACTCAGGAATGAAACCACGATATCAAAGAGAATTATCATCTCGTGAATTGAAAAGCTATAAAAACCTTATCTGATGTGCTGAGAAGGTAGAAATTGAGTTTTCTAATGATCAGGTTTTCAAAAAGATAAAACACAAGAAGAGGTCCAGTTGGAAGTAAAATGGAATGAATTAATCAAATAAAACCTGGAGGTAAGAAGCATATATATCCATATTATGAGAAGTGTGATAAAAATCATCCTGGATGATTTTTTTCAAACTCTGGAAAGTGCTTCTGGTGTGGTAAGTTTGGTTATATATCTCGTAACTGTATGGAAGATGATGAAGCAGGAAATGAAAAACCCACGGTAAGATTTTTTAAGTGTTATAAAATGGGTTATTATGAAAATGTGTGTCCAATAAAGTACTCAACGTAGAGAAAAAATACAGACTACAAGCAAAAAGGGGTGCTAAAATCATTTACGACTACATCACCATATGTTGGGCCATCGAATAAAGTAGTATCAGGTACACTGTTTGTTTGTTCAAATTATGCCAATGTGTTGTTTGATTTAGGTTCTACCAAATAGATCATTTATAAGATGTTTTCTAGTAAATTGGGAATTCCATCCCAAGATATGAATCCTGAAATTATAGTAAAAACACCTTGAGGAAATGTTGAGACAAAAAGAAAACGTAAGAACCTTCATGTCCTTGTGTGCAGAAAGAATCTACCTGCAAACCCTATTGTTTTTCCTGTAGTAGAATTTGATTTTATTTTGGGTGTGGGTTGGATTTATGTTTATAATGATAATATTGACTGCAGTTCTAAAGAGGTTTCTTTTCAGAAAGACTATCAATTTGTGTATAAGAATGAGCACATACATTTGATAACTTATTAGGAAAGTGATAAACTAGTAAAAGATGGAAATGAATGTTACCTTGCAAATATTTTTTAAAACAACGGAACTGTACAGATTAATGATGTACCCGTTTTAAATGAGTATCTTGATGTTTTTGCTGATGATTTTCCTGGTAATATACCTGATCGGGAAGTTAAATATACTATTGAATTAGTTCCTAATGCTAAGACAAATTCAAAACCCCTTTATCGAATGGATCAAATTGAACATTAAGAGTTAAAGAATCAAATGGATGAGTTTTTAGATAATGGTTTCATTTGACCTATCACATCACCATGGGGTGATCCTATCTTTTTTGTTAAATAGAAAGATGGTTCAATGAGGCTTTTCATTGATTATAGAGCATTGAATAACATCACTGTTAAGAACAAGTATCATTTTCGTCATATCGATGATTTGTTTGATCAACTCTGGGGAGCTCAGTATTTTATGAAGATAGATTTGAGGTCGAGATACCATCAGTTGAAATTAATGGAAGTAGAAATTCTGAATACCGTGTTTCATACAATATATGGTAATTATAAATTTGTATTAATGCCTTTTTAGTTAACCAATGCACCTGCTGCATTCATGGATCTTATGAATATAATTTTCCTTGATTTTTTGTATAATATTTTTATTTTGTTTATTGATGATATTTTGGTTTATTCCAAAAGTAATGAAGAACAAGAAAGTCATTTAAGGGTTTTCTTGCAAACCTTAAAAGAAAAAACTATTTTGGAAATTCAACAACTGTGAGTTTTGGTTACAACAAATTTCATTCCACAGTCACATTGTTTCAAAAAATGGAATAACTGTTGATCTTTCTAAATCAAAATTAGTTGAATAATGTCCAATACCCAAAAATATAATCGATATACATAGTTTTCTTGGTTTAGTAGGTTATTAACAGAGGTTTTTTGTGAATTTTTCATGGTTATCTAGTTCAATGACCAAGTTAACTTGAAATGGTTTTAAGTTCATCTAGATAAAATAATGTGATGATTTTTTAGTAATTGAAAAGAATATTTGTGAATGATCTAGTTTTAGAAATACCTTCCAAAAATTGTGACTTTTTATCTACAGTTATGCTTCATTTAATGGACTTGGTTGTATCCTCATGCAGAATGATCAGGTAATTGCTTAGGCTTCATGTTAGTTAAAACCTAATGAGTTAAATTAACCAACACATGATTTAGAATTATCTATTGTTGTTTTTTCTTTAAAAATTTGGAGGCATAATTTGTATGGATTAAATTGTGAAAAATATACTGACCACAAAATTTTGAAGAATATATTCACTCAGAAATAATTAAACATGAGACAGAGGTGATGGCTAAAATTAATCACGGATTATGATTGCATGATCCTTTACCTTCCAGGAAAGGAAAATAATGTCGATGATGATTTGAGTCAAAAAAGTAATTCCACATTAACCATGCTATGTTTTGAAAGAGATCATTTGGTATTTTATTTGATGTTATTTGGAAAACAAGTTGTTGGTGTAGAGAATTCCACTATTTTTTTAGGTGTCAGTGAAATCATCTCTATAAGACTGAATAATGCAAGCACGGAAAGAAGTCCAAGAGTTATAGAAAAAGGTAGAGTTGGTTCAAAAGGGTAATTTTCCTGAATTTAACATTGATAATGTTTGTGTTTTGGGGTTTGGGAAAAGATTATGTGTGCCTTGTGGTTCACATTTAGAGAATGAGTTGTTATGTAAAGCTCATTGTTCTCCATTTTCAGTTCATCCTGGGAGTACTTAGATGTACACAGATCTATGAGAGTATTACTAGTGGGATGGAATGAATAGAGATTTTTTTTTACTTTACTGTGAATTATTTGACTTGTCAATAGGTTAGAGTAGAGTGGTAGTTACCGAAAGGAATGCTTCAATATTTACCAGTTCCATAGTGTAAATGGTAAAATATATCCATGGATTTTGTTGTGGGATTTACAAAGACATCTCAAGGTAATAATGAAATATGACTTATTGTTGATCGATTGACAAAATCGGCTCATTTCCTTCCTATTCGAGATACATTTTCTCTAGATTAACATTATCTGTTGTATGTTAAATAAATAGTAAGGTTACATGGAGTTCCCCTATCAATTGTATCCGGTCGTGATCTCAGGATTACTTCTATATTTTGGAAGGGCCTTAAGAATTTGTTGGTACTGAATTAAATTTTAGTACAGTTTTTCATTCACAATTAGATGGATTGTCAGAACAAACAATTTAGACCTTGAAGTATATGTTATGTGCTTGTTCACTAGATTACCAGGACTGTTGGGTCCAACATCATTCTTTGGTTAAATTTTCAAATAATAACAGCTTTCATTCTAGTATACAGATGCCTCTATTTGAGGCATTATAATGGAAGTGGTGTCGAACTCTATATTTTTGAAATTAAGTAGGTGAAAGGAAACTGATGGGACCTGAATTGGTAGAAGAGATGGCAGAAAAATATTAGTTGATTTAGAAGAACATGATAACAACTCAGAGTAGGTATAAAAGTTATGTAGATAACTAGTGGAAGGATCTTTCTTTCTAGTTTGGTGATCATTTTATTCTCAATGTTTCTCCATGGAAAAGTGTGATGCGTTTTGGTAAGAAGGGAATGTAGAGTTTGAGGTTCATTGGACCATATGAAATCCTGGATAAAGTTGGATCAGTTGTGTAGATAGTGGATTTACCTCCATGTTTATCCCAAGTACACAATACTTTTCATGTTTCAATGTTGAGAATGTATATTCCAGATCCATCTCAGGTTTTGAGCCCAGAGGTAGTTTAGATGGAATTGAATCTCTCTTATGAGGAACAACCAGTTCAAATTATTGACGGAAGAGAAAGTGTTTCGAAATAAAGAAATGCATCAGGTAATGGTTTTGTGGAAACCTCGTATGGTTGAAGAGGCAATGTTGGAATTTAAAAATTCTATGAGTGATAAATACCCCCACTTATTTGATAAGTGAATAAAAATTGTGGGCACACAATTTTCAAAATATGGGAAGGATGTAACATCCTGGTTAAATAAGGAATAATACATTTTCATATTTAGTAAAAGTTTTTAATTAAATATTAATTTCACTTTAAAAAGGATTCTATGTTCGATGGCTTCCTTGATATGCAACAACTGGTTTCTCTAAAAACTCAAATTGCACACTAATAATATAATAATATTATTATAAATGGCAGTCAATGTCTAGTTGTTTTATTGGTTGGAATAAATAAAACTAACTACAATTTGATTATACATGTTTTTTAAATGTTTTTATATTTATCTAATAAAATATGGTGTCTTAAAATGTTAGTGAATCCAATTATAAGCACAAATACTCTAATATTATTTTAAAGGTCAATTTAACTCCATTTAATGGTGAATCTTCATTAAATAGAGTTTTGGACACTTTTTTATGTTCTAGTTAACAAAGTAAAATTCTTATTTAGAATCAGGGCATCAAAAATTAATTTGGATGAAATTTTGGTATTTTTATGATAAAATTCATTTTTAATGAATAGTGAAAAATACTATATTTTACATCAAAACTGCCTTTTAAAATAATTTATTTACAAGGATATATTATCTTTTTAATTGGTTTTAAAGTGTAATTATATTTTTTTACTATTTAATCCAATGTTTTTCATTGGAGGTAATTTCACTTTGAAATTGGACATAAATAAGTGTCAATATTTTGATAGTTATTATTTCTTAAAAACATGCCTTTTGTTTTGACCGCGGGAATTAATTTTAAATTAATTTCTACAACTTCTCTGTTTTGAAATCGGAAAAATGGATTACATATTTGGAATCAGAAGGTACAAATTGTGTAAATAGGTAACTTTTATTTTTATACATTTAGAATATTTACTTCAGTAAAAATTTTATTTACCATGGATAAAGGATAAATCTGGTAAATATGAGAAAACAAATATTATCATAATAATATAAAATTACCCTAACATGTGTCAAAATATTATTGGATGACACACTTTCAATCATGGGCATCATTGGGTCAAATTTAGGATGCCATGAAGCCACTTTGCAGTGATAATGACACTTTATTTTAATTGACTTAATGAAAAGGAAAAAATGTCATAAACAAATATCATTTTGTAAATCAATTTTTACATCGAGTTATATACATTATATCTTCGACTATAAATATGAATTTTAAATCTCAAAATCATTCCTATATCATGGTGTTTGTTTTATATTTTTTAGACATCAAATAAATAAAATTATTTATGACACAACAATGATGCAATGTTTACATCATTAAAGAATCATTTAAATGAATAAGATTATAAATACTAAAACAATATCCAATACCAGTCCAATTATTATTGGATGATTTTATTTCTAACATGAGTTATATTATATTCAACTTTAATGATTTGTTAACCTTTTTAAATGGAATGTATGTTTATAATAAAATAATCGTTTCAAACATTCTTAAAGAGCCCCTCCTCCCCCTTATAAAAGGACACCTCTTATAACCCATTACATACACCTGTTAAGCCCCTTGGCTCGTCCAACCCCTACCTAAATAATCTCCACACATCCCTATCCTTTTTCTAGAAGGATTAACTTAGGCATAAGTCACTTCAAGTAAACCATGTTGCTCAAACCAAAGGGAGATACCAGATTTAAAGGTAACGTCTTCTTTAATGTTCTTTTGTTTTATTTTACTTCTCCAACCCCCTAAACTCTTTTTATTCATTTATTTAATAAAAACACAATTATCATAAATATACTAGGTTTTTGTTATGAAAATTATTCTAACTACACTTACACACACCTCCACCTAATGGTTACGAACAAACTATTTCTGTGGACGGCGAACTTCTGGCTCAGGAAATGATGATTGTTCAAATATCTACAACCACCTCTAATGGTGGCCATTATGATGGAAATTTATTTATATATGATATATATTATTTTTATGTATTCTTTGTGCTTTTTTATTTTTCATTTATATCATTACTTTGTTTTTTCCATAATGGGTAAATGAAAAAATTGAATTAGAAGAAGTGTGGACTACCACCCCCTCAAAGTGATATAGCTCTTTCATGCCTTTTGTGGGATTTATAAAGGATGGAGTTAATGAAATTATATATTATATTAAACTAGATTTAAAATAAACATTTTAAGAATTAAAATTTGATTCCATAAAAATACGAAATAGATATGAAAGTAGAGTTCATGTGTACGTACGTCTTGCCGTCTCCATGAATGGTGCATTTCATTTCTTATCTCCAAATGTTATGTACTATTATAAATACATATATATAATAGATATATATGATATATATGATATCTAAATCATGAATATCATTCTGGAGATAATGTAATTTTGACCACGTGGACAATTTAAAATTATAATAACTTCATTTTAAACACAAGTTCCGAACATCGACAAAATCTCTGATATGAACTCAAATAATTAACTAAATGTTATAGTAGGGTACTAAGTGATATAAATGGAATAAAAACATAAAAATGGTTCTTCAGAAATTATAAATTAAATTAAGTTTATTATTTAGGAAATCAAATAATGAACGGGTCATGTCAGACATGAGGTAATGGACTTCATCTTAATCTCATTTCATTGAGGTATATCTTGTTTTATACACGACATTCATTTATATGGATTATAAAAATCTTTCACATTTCATATATTTTAAATGGAATCCATTTCTACTAGGTGTTTTACTAAACGAAAAAATTGTATTTTTAATGTAAGAGGGGATAACGACCTTTTCCGTCGTTGCGGGTATTATTTGATCAACGATTTCCATAACAAGCCGTAAAATTTTTAAAAGGAAAATAAATACTATATACTATTTTGCATATTTTTTTATTGAAAATGGTTTTGATAATGGATTTTATTATGTCAATATATTTAAATTATATATTGATATTTAAATGTGGAAATTTTATCTTTTCTTTATATATGTTTTATGTGTTATGAATTTATAATCATAATTGGACATTTGATGGGTAGTTACGTGATAAACCAAATGACGGGTGGTGTTGTGATAAACCAGGACGGGTGGTTATGTTATAACCTCTAATTAATTGTGTAAGGATGTCGTTCGTATGGCTATTCCATTTTGTTATATTTGTTGAAGTCGACTGTATGGTTATTCCATCTAAGTATGTTTTTGTCCCAAGTTACCTTTATATTTTATATGTTCTTTATATGGGATTTATGGTAATATTTGGGTTACAAAATGGTAAGATATGATCTTTTATTCATTGGAGAGTATTGATTACTTCAAAAAGGTGAAAAGTATTACTTATGATAAGGTATTCATGGTTTACTTGTTGTTTTGAAAAACTAATAGTTTTCCTCCTTTGTGTATCCCTTACTGAGATTTTCATGCTCATCCCTTGTTTATTGAAATGTTTTTCACAGGACATAAAGTGGATTAGGGTCAAGTATGGGATCAAGAAAAATTCATGCCATCTAAAACATGTAACTAGACATGACTCTTTTTTCAAAAAGTTTTTATTTTATGAAAAAAATCGAAACTGAGTAGAATTGTCTACTTTGTAATTTTTGAGTTGAAATGTAATAGTTGTGGCCTAAATCTCTAAAAATATAAACCTTAAAATATAATTAATGTGAATTATTCATTTAATTCAATATAATGTAATGTTTTAGGGTTGGTTCCTTATATTCTTTCAAAATTAGTATGGGAATGTAAAACACCCTCACTCTCATTTTTATTTTTCAAATCAACTTCACCCATTTAGTATCCTCAATAATTTAATCAATGTGTGGTAGTGGGAACTAGTTTTTTCCAGTTCATGAAGTTATGTTTCTAGTAGCTGATATGGAGGTACAAACACAAATATAATTTCATCAATAATAACATAATATCTCATTATATTAACTTAAAAAGATGAATACACCATTTACCTTTATGATATTTTAACTGGATCTTTAATTATTTCAATTTCATAAGATCCACATGATAATAAATAATGAAAATTGGACACTATTGAACCAAAATAATGAATAAAACCTTTAACTTCAAGATATTTTAACTCTACCATTAATTATTTCAATTTCATAAGAGCCATGTGATAATAATTAATGAAAAGTGGACACATCACTAGAAGTAAATTAGTCAAAAAATATACTTCCAGTTTTTTTTAAAATCTATAGAATTAATTTGAAAATAATTATAGAATATATTTTTACCATTGGTGGATTTTTATTCTAGGGATTACATTAAAAATATCATAAGAATAGTATTTAAATAATAATATAAATTTCAAAACACAATAATAATATTTTTATCTTAAGAATACTTGTGATCTCATACACCCTGAAAAATAAGAGAACTTAAATAAAAAAAGACACCCATAGATGATAATTTTCATTGTGGAATTTAAATTTGGACATCTAGTACATTTTGAATATATGTTAAAATATGTCCAATTCAAGGTAAAAGAAATTCCATGTGATTTAAACATGAGAGATTATTACCACACATAAGGAAAATTTAAATCCCTCTTCCTTCTATCCCAATAGAGTAGATATTTTCATGATATAACGAATATTTTTAGTCAAAAATTCAAACATCCTATTAATTTATAAGAAATAATCAGTGTGGAATCAATTATTTTAAATAATGCAACAACCATGGAAAAAAACATAAAAATGGTACCTTGGACTATGGAAGGCATGAATTTAAAAAATAGTATGTGCATGTTATTCTTTCAATAGTCACCAAGATTTAGGTTGTGTCTGAGGATTATAATAAACATATAATAAAATTTTGGGGTGGTATTCAACTCATTCACTAAACATTAACAACATTATTATTTAAAAGATTTTTTTTAATAGTTTTTTAAATGATGGGTTAACTATTTAATGGTGGTTTTTTTAATTGGTTTTTAGTGATGGTTTTATTATTTAGAATTAATTTATATTTATCAGTGGTTTGAACCCCTACTAATGATTCATTCAATTTATTAATAATAAATATAATTTTAATTAAATAATTAAATATGTGTGTGTGTTAACAATATATAATAAAAATAAATAATTTAAATTTAATAATTTATAATTTATAATCTATTATCACTAAATAAAAAAATTAACATTTACAAAATTTTAAATTATTAGAAATTATTAATTATTAATTATTGATTACTTTATATATAATAAGTAATTAATATTTAAAATTTAATATTAAATTATTTATAGCTATATAAATTAATAAATAAACATATATATATATATATATATCATCCAATTTAACAGTTTGGATCATGTCCAAGTTTTAAAGGCCCCCCTATAATAATACATCTATCAAGGTTAAAACTCTAACAGACTCCAATTTGGGGGTTATTTACATATGATAACACAATTAAAGGTTGGTAACTATGGTGCAAGTTAGATGCTATTGAGTAGGGGTTGTCCATGGCATAAGAGGTGAGGTTTATTGGGTGTTACGACATTGGAAAAAATGGCCAAAATATAGTGATGAGTGTAGGATTCATGTCCCCTTAGGGAATATATTTAAGTCATTTTGCCACTATGCCTATAATTCATGTAATGGGTTCCCTATAAACCTAGTTAAAAATTGTTTCCTTTCATTTATAAAAGTGGTTCAACCCCAGTTTGTTTCAATATATGTCCTCTGATTCCATTTTTCTTTTACATCATGATAAACCCACTTTTCATGGGTTGATATGGATCCCTTACATGGCCTAAAGTCACATTTAAATTTGATGGTTCAAAGAGATGGTGGTATAAATGCATAATACATGTCCTAAAAGCCAAAATAACTTCAACAGATCCTCCCACCTCAAGCCAACCTCTACCACGAAGTTTTGTCTTCATCCTACATCTTAGTTAATGATCATCCTACATCCAAACACTTCATAGGGGAATTCTATTTCACTATCTATCACTCCACCAGTTAGAATCTACTATAGTATTATCCTAGAGACCCTAAATTTTTTGATGGTCTGGATCCCCTATGGCCTTGAGGCCCTAAATCATATATTGACATCCCATTAGTGAATAGTAGTACCATCTCTAGAGTATCTAATACCATACCTACTCTGTTGTGTTATTTTAATAGAACTATAATGCCACGAAAAATTGTCACAACCCAGATTTAAACTCGAGTTTGAAGCAAGATTAAATTGAGAATTTATCACCAAAGAATGCCCCCAAATACTATATATATATATATATATATATATATATATATATATAATTAATTAATAATTCTTAATTCCCAATTACTAAAAATAAATATAAACACACAGACATAAATAATAGTTCATAAAAAATTAATAATTTATATTTAATTATTTATAGTTGTGTGTGTGTATTAATGTACATATTTATATAATTTTTTATGTTAATGTATATATATATACATAACTATAAATATATAAATATTTGTACATATAAACACACATATATAATATGTAATAAATAACTTGTAATTTTTATTAATAATTTTTAGTTATTAAATTTATATTTGAAAAAATAGACTTATATGTTTATATTTATATAAGTGCATTCATACATATATAACTATGCTTACATTCATGCATGCATCAATACATATATTTTATATATAGATTGTGTGTGTGTGTGTGAATTAATAAGTATAATTATAACTGTAATATTTTTTATAATCATATTATTAAATAGTTTATAAATTTATACTTATGTTATAAATTATATTTTTCTTTATATATATATATATATATTTATATATTTATATATTTATATTTTTATATATATCTAATTGTATTAATAATTATAATAATAATTATATATTTTTATTTATAAATAATTTATTTATTTATATTTTTTTTAATATTAAAAATTAGTTTATATACATCTATTTATATTTATATAATTATGTGTGGGAATATGTTTGCATGTGTGAGTATGTATGTAAATTAAGGGGAAATCGCATGGACTATTGGACTATACTCTAGCTTTTAACATGGAGGGTGGGGGTTTGAATCCCTACCTCTATAATTAATTATTTGTTTTTATAGGGATTTCATAGTAAGTCAAAGGAAGTGGGTTGGGCTAGAGGGAAGGCCTTTCATAAAAACCCATAATTTTCATATATAGATATCACAGGTAAATAAATGAATATTCATTACATAACATAATGATTCATGTCAAAATTGTGTAGGACTAGTTCCTTTGGAAACATGGAAGAAAAGACAACTATTTAATAAAATATATACATCATATTCCACTTAATTCTTTACTTCTAGAACCCTACTTAGATATAACATAACTAATACCTTTCTTCAAAACCTAGGGAAAGGAAACATAAGAAAATGGTGAGACCATATGCTCAATAAGGAAAAATAATGGAGGTATCAATAATTACAAAATTATATCATGAGCATAATATTATAAAAACATTATCTAGACATTTGAAAATTATACCCCGCATATCTTAAATCATAGTCTTCAGTTATAAAATAAATCATAAAAGTTCATAATATATGAATCATAAATGAATCAATGAACAAGATATATGGAAGCATAACATTGGCATAAGACATGGAATTGTTGCATACACATATATATAGATAATAAGTTCCTTTTTAGTCAATGATATTTTCCATGACTATTATACTATACTCTTTTCACTCCCCAAACCATCGTAGTAGTTAAGGTTTACTCTGAAAACTATCATAGTGAATAATGTCCCCTACTAAACTGGGTTCACTCCCCATTCCAGTCATGTTTATATCATGAGATATAAATATTTACCCATTGAATTGGAGGGAGATATAGGTCCCACCCATCAGATTATATAAATCATAAATCTATGTTCCAAAAGCTCATAAATATTTCATTATATAAAAACACATTAATAGAATTGGGTTTCATAAACATTCATCATATCAAAACCCATGGAAAAAAGGGTTTCATAAACATCATTTGATCATAATCATAGTCTATCTAAAGAAATAATGAGAATGGTAGTATTGGATAATATCAACTGTAAATATTATGTAATATAAAATGATGTTATCTTATAAGGAAAATAGTTTTGAAAAATAACTTGGAACTATTCATGATGAAAATAACCATTCTATTTTTAAATAATTTATTTTAAAATTACACTTTTTAATGAATTTTTTTTAAAAAAATAACCTTAAAATATTTTAACAGAATATTCAAAGAAAATATTGTTCATAATGTCAAGAAATTATGTTCATGTTGAATATTATAAAAAAATGCTTTCATATTTTTTTCAAAATAGTCACATTGTACTATATTTGGAAAATAAGAAAATTATTCCTTTAAACCCATTGTGTAAAAAGTAAAACACGGTTAAAAATGAATTTAAAAAATATTGGGATAATTTAAAAAATATGAAAACATTTTTAGAAAAAAAGGATGTAGAATGGAAATATTCCCTAGCATAGACATAAATATAACTAATCTCAAAAATTGAAAACATTTTCCGAGTAATAACAACATAGGTTTTCATGTAGATTTTTATTTTGTATTTTAATTCGTTTTAAATTGATCATGATTAAATAATATCTATAACGTTAACCATGATATAAAAATTATATTTATTAATTACATATATATTTATAGTAATAAATTAATGTTTGATATATATCTTTAATTACATCATTCATGGAGACAATAGGTTTCATGTACTAATGAATGTTGTTTTCATTTTTCAACAGATGGAAAAAAGAATGTTAAATATTAATTAACCTTCATAGGATCATTATTATATTAAATATATCATATATGTATTAAAAAATATTCTTCATTACCATCCAATTAAATTATAACTGAAAAAAGAATCTCATCACATCATGGAGTATGTCTCCATTTAATAATAATAATTTATTATTATATCATCGTGTGTTTAACCTTTATTTTATATATAATGCAAGTTATTAAAACAACTTAATTTATTTTAAAAATATTTCATAAAATATTAGTGTGTTATATTATACAACCCTTAAAATAAATTTCACCCTCAAAATTCATTACATTAATATAAATAGATGAGTATACATCTACCTCATTATATCCTTAGGTTCTAGCATAGCTTCCTCAATTTGGTGGTTTCACCAAAAAAACATTAACTAGGTGAGTGGTCTTTTTTCGTATAAATTTCTCTCCAAGATCTAGAGTCTCTAAAAATAATTCTTCATAGGATATATCTTCCTCCATTAGTATGACCCTTGAGCTCTGTTCATGTGATGTATCAACTATGTACTTCCTAATGAGAGATACATGGAACACATCATGAACTTGAGAGAGATTCAGTGGAAGTTCAAATTAATAAGATATCATATTGATATGTTTATGAATTTCAAATTTACTGGTATTCCGAGGGATTATATTTACCTTTTTTCCAAATACCACATCCATTTTCCTTGTATATTTCCATTGGAATACCTTATCACCCACATAAAACACTAAATCTTTTCAGTGACTTTTAATATAAATTTTTAATCATCTCTAAGATGATTTTATGATTTATTGAATGGTTCTAACATTCTTTGTCATTTCCTCGACTAGACTAGGTTTAAATGTATTTATTTTAACAACTTTATTATAGAATATTTTATTTCATCACTTCCTACCAAAGAGGTCTTTATAAGTATCCATCTTAATGATAGACCAGAAGATATTTTTGTTAAAAAATTCCACAAAAGGAAGGTGTTCATCCCAACCCAGCTCTCAATAAGTCTTCTAGAATTTTTATGGTTATCTTAGATTTAACATTTTTTTGAGGATAATAAGAAGTGGTAAAACTTAAATTTGTATCCATAGTATTCTGAATAATTCAATAAAACATCAAGGTAATCCTTATATTTTGATCAGACACAATTTATAGTGGTATAAAATGAAATATTATCACTTCCATAAAATATAACAAAGTAATTTGATCAAAAGTAAAATATTATTTGAGAATGATAAAGTGTACTGACATCTTAAGATGATCAACTATAACCCATATATCATTTTTTTTCTTTTAGATGTGTTGGGGATTTCAAAAATGAAATCAATGTTAATTGTTTCCCATTTCCATTCTTGTACATGTAATGGTTATAACAACCCCTTAGAATTTTTTCTCACAACCTTAACTTGATGAAAAACCAAGCACTAAGAAACATATTATGCAATATCTCTCTTAATGAAATCCCACAAGAAATACCCTTTCATGTTTCTATATATCCTTCTACTTATAGGATTTATAAAAAATGATCAACTATGATTTTTATCCAACTGTTCCTTATGAGAATATGGGATGGGTGGGACACATACACATTTCATAAACCGTATTATTCCCTCACAATAAATTTTGAACTCAAGAACATTTCTCACCTTCTTTTGTGGCTACAAATATACAGTTTTCACCTATTTATCATTCACTTAAATTGATGTATGAATAGTCATTTTATTCAGATAATATTTCTCCCATTCCTTTAATATTTATGGGTTCATCCTTCTTAAATCCATAAATATTAGATCCATTCTATTCATCATCATAGATAAGCTAGTATGATCCCTTTGACGCAAAGAACATTACACAATTTTCACTTTCCCAGGGTTGTAAAGTATTGAGAAACAATAATATTTAATCTTTTAAAACAATTTTTTTTGTGTATATATATATATTTTTTAAGAAAACATTAATTTAAACTTTTATAATTGATATATAAGTCATAACTTCCTCTATAGAGATAATTCATCCATATCATTAATTCAAAAATTATAATAGCTAACTCCAAATCATGATTTGTGTAATTTTTCTCATGGAACTTAAATTTTTATGAGGGATAAGTTGTAACCATAATTTTCTACATGAGGATACATCCCTGTGACTTCTTTGATACATGACAATAGACTATAAACCCTTATCCACTACAGGTACGTATCTGCAATGGTGCGCTAACAAGACTTATTTTTTTATCCTTAAAACATTCTTCACATTCATCCATACAAATGAAATTCCCTCCATTTCATGTTGACATGATTAGTGGATTGTATATCCCTGAAACAATCTCCATATAATGCCGA
The DNA here is from genome assembly GCA_963277665.1 of Viscum album. Classification (NCBI taxonomy): domain Eukaryota; kingdom Viridiplantae; phylum Streptophyta; class Magnoliopsida; order Santalales; family Viscaceae; genus Viscum; species Viscum album. Next base: position 2,122,983,725 of record OY728140.1, read on the forward strand.
TAATATCTATACAAACCAAGAAAACTATAGATATTAATAATAGTGGTTATTCTGGGATAATGTTCAAAAACATATATCTTTGAAGGTTCTATTAATATACCATCACTTGAGATTATTTGACCCAATAATGAAACATTTAAAATCCAAAATTCACACTTGGTAAATTTAGAATATATTTTATCCTTTTATATGGCCTTCAACACAATTCTCAATTGATCTTCATGTTATTCCTTAATCTTTTAATATATAAGAATATCATCTATAAATAATACCACAAAATGATCAAGGTAATCTCTAAAGACTCTATTCATTAAATCCATTAAGATTGTGGGGAAATTAGTAAGACAAAAGGCATCACCCTAAATTCAAAATGTGTATACCTTTTATAGAATGTTATCTTAAGTATGCCCTCCTTTATGTCTCTCAATTGATAATATCAATAATGAAGATTAGTCTTGTAAATATATTGATCTCTAGGATGTTGATCAAAGAAGTTATAAATATGGGGTAGATGATAATTTTTGTTAACAATGATCTATTTAGGTTCTAGATAATAAATGAAAAGTAACATTAATCCATCTTTCATCTTAACAAATAGAAAAGGTTCACCACAAGGTGATAAATATGGCCAAATTAATCTATTTTCAAGATTCTCATAGAGTTTCTTCTTTAATTCTTACAAATCAATCAGGGAAACTCTATATGGATACTTAAAAATAACTGTAGTACAAGGTATGAGTTATATTAAAAACTAAACATCCTGATTCTGTGGAATACTAGGCCAATATTTTGGAAATACAATAATAAACTCCCACAAAATAGGCATATACTCAATGTTGACTTTCTTCCCAACCATCTCAAAGAAATTTCCCATTGGAATAAGAATCATAACCCATACAATAGATGTAATTTCCATCAAAAGTTCATTTTTCCATCACACTAATATGAGAAAAAAGTTTGGTTTAGAATATCAAACGTAACTTCCCTTCCTTAATAGTTGATGTGTAATTTATGTAAAGAAATTCAATCCAAATCTAGAATAACTGAACATTTGACTTGAGTAAGAATGAAAAGATTTCTAGAAAACTCATTCCCACAAAAATCAATCAAATAAAAATCATATACTTTTGATTTGATCATCATAACATTAGGGGTTTCTACTAATAACTCAACATCTAATTTTGTTGGGTTGGTACTATGATACCCTTGGAAAAGTATTTAAAAATAAAATAGTGGGTAGTTCTAGACTCAAATAAGATATAAGCAGTTCTATAATGAATATAACATATACATTTCACCACTTCATTATTACACACCTCATAAAAAATACTACTTCTTTGATATTTCCATTTGTACATGAGATTTAGATGTTTTTGACGTTCATCATCATCATTAACCTTCATATTGGTACATATGTTTTCATAATTACAATACTAATTGTAATTTAAAACACTAGAGTATGGGTGGCTTCACGTATTTATCTTAAATCTTCCCATTATTTTAGCATTCGACTCTTTGATGACCTTCTATTCCACACTTGAAACATTTATCAGTACCCTTAACATTATTTCCCCCATGTTTCCTTCCACACTTCATAAATAAAGGAAATATCATCTTATTTACTCTATAGTTTATATAATTTTTTTTATTTCCATTTTCATTTTGTAATCAAAACCATGACAGTAATGGGTCACTCCGATATCTATATCCACCATAGGAGCACATCAGATAATTTATTCATAACTATTGAGGTGCCTTATGAATAATACCTCTCGGATACTTGGTTTTAAGACAATGGTGGTTAATCAACTTTACTTCTAGGTTGGATGATAAAACCAGAAGAACACCTCACATCTCTTTTGAAATTTTAATTATATGTGAAATAAGATTCAATATTCTTATGTTTTAACATAGGGAATTAATTATCCCTTAACATAATAAGAACATGATTAAATTTATTGTCTAAAAATAAGCTTTAAAATTCATCACAAATCATATATTCAATTTCTTCTTATTCTATAATTCTCTTGATAAGATTCCACCACATATTTTTTTATCCTTCCAAATGATAAATAGAAAAATATAATTTTCATGTTCCAAAAATAGAAGAATTGAAAATATATTTTCCGTGGTAAAAATACATTTCCCATAAACTAAAGGATCAACATACCCACTAAATGAATGTGGTTTTTGCCTCATGAAGAACTCAAAATAATGTTATTCCCTCCTTTTATCATTTTAAGATATGTTTGATTCATTGATTAATAAATTTATGTGATCAAAAGAACAATATTTTTCATTCCATATCCCATAACATTTGGTTTCACAATAGGAAAATCATTTCATTGTACATAACATTCTACATTAATACATTTAATTCAGGATATATCCATTGACTAAAACTGAAAACCATATTGTGAGAAATAATAATCATGGTATGAAACCATATAATCATGAAAAATCATTTATAGGATGCCTAATGTAAGACACGTTCTTCTATAAAACCATAGGTTTATCCAAGATCATTCATGGTTATTACCAAAACATCATAATTTTATCCTATACTAAGATTTGTCCCTAGGGTTCTTAATAAACTGTTCTTATATTATTTTCTAAAATCTAACTAAACCTTTCCTTGATAACAACTATAGAGATACACACTTTACATATATTGATATTATAGCTAAATAAATCAATATCCATTACATAGAATAATGATCCATGCCCAAATCTTATAGGTCGTGTGCCTTTGGAAACATAGAAGCATAAACAAATGGTTCATCAAATAACAACTACATCACCCAATTTTTTATTCAAAACTAGTACCCGTATTAGATATATTATTCAAAAAATCATTATTAATAACTTTGTGAAAGTAAACTTAAGGAAAGGGTGATCTCAAATGATTACTAATGGTAAAGAAGAGAGATATGAATGATTACGTAATCATAACATGAATATAAGTGCATAAAAACATGAAATTGACATTTCAAAATTATATAGTGTATATCATATATCATAATTTAGAGTTATAGAATAAATCTTGGAAGTTCATAGTACATGAATCATAAAGGATTCAAAGAACATAAGCCATGAGAGAATAACATTGGCATAAGACATGGAATTGTGGAATACATATAAGTATAGAAAATCATATCCATAGTAGTCAAGATTTTTTTCCATGTCTATCATAGTATAATGGTTTCACTTCCCAAACCATCATAGTAGTCATGTTTTACTTCCAAGACCATCATAGTGGACAATGTCTTTTATTAAACTAGGTTCACTCCCCATTCCAGTCCTGTTTATATTATGAGATAAAAATATTTACCCAATGAATTGGAGGAAAATATTGGCCCCATAGCCACATATTTAAAATAACATATATGTGTTACACAAGATCATAACACATTCATCATATCAGAACCCATGTAAATAAATGGGTTTCATAAATATTCAATCTATCAAAACCCCAGAAAAGAAATGGGTTTTATAAACATATTTTCTTCATAAACATAAACCATCCATAGAAAGATTAATAATGTAATACTTGGATCATATCCCCATTATATATTAAGTATCCTCAAATTATTTCATCTTAGATGTAAAATTATACTGAAATATCACTAGGAATAATTTTGAGGAAAATATATTTTTCATTTTGAAATAACATTATTTAAATATTATTCGCATATAAAGGAAAACATTTTCTTTGAAAATAACCATGTAAACTTGTGAAGAAATCATAAAATAAAATGTTAGTTATGCTATTTGTAAAATTAATTCATGTTTTATAAGTTAAAATAACATTCCTACCTTATTTTTATTGAAAATTCACAAAGTACCTCGTTTGGAAAACTAAAAATGGATTCCTTTCAAAAATTATGTTAATATTAAAAAATTGGTAAAAATTACATTTAGAATCATGGAAAGATAATTAAAGAAATAAAAAAATTATTAGAAAACATATTTATAAAATAGAAATACTACCTAGTGGAATGTTAAAAACAAACAATCTGGAATATTGATGAGATTATAAAATAAAACCCTTAACTCATGTTCAAATTCATTCATATGAGTTTGAAACTCATATATAATAAATAACCATTTTTAATAAATCTATTATAAAACCATAAATAACATATACTATTTACTTATATCCTCTTATTACATACTTATTAACAATTCCATGTTAAAATCATGTTTTGGATAATAACTTCTTTTTTATGTATGTGAAGATTTGGTATTTTTAGTACTTTTACATTGATCATGATTCCATAGTATCCATAATTTTAACTATGACATAAATATCTTATATATTCATTAAATATGTATTTATTATAATCCATTAATTTTAGAGATAGAAAATTAATTTCATCATTTATGGAGATACTAGGTCATACGTACACGTAAATGTTGTTTTCATTTTTCAATTGAAGGAACGAAAGAATAGTAAATATTAATTTAACATTATGGGGTTATTATAATATCATATATATCATATATATTCATTAAATTATCCTTATTTACCATCCATTTATATTATAAATGAAAAAAGTAAAATCTCTTCGTGGAGGTGGTAGTACACACGTATACAAGAACAACATTATTGTTTCTCAATGGATTGGATATTAAGTAGGTTGATGTTATAATATAATTATAGTATCATAATTATGTCATAAATATCATATATATATATTAATTAAACCCAGAATAATAACCATCTTTAAAATATGGTGATTAAAAATGAATTGTATCACTGTGTGGAGATGTTAAACTGTATGTATGCACAAGCAATACTTACACTTATAATTTTATTGGAAAGATGTTGTATAATGGTGTTTTCATAAACATAATAAAATTATAGAACATTTAAGATAATAAATTTATAATTTTGTTATAAAAAAATATATTTTTAAGACGTAAATAAGAGTAAAAATTGGTAGTGATCATCGAGGGCGATTAACTCTTCTTTAAAATGATTCTCTAATATATCCTTTAAAGGGATCCAGGTTTGGTATTTTGGGATGACTAAAACCTCTAGAATGTGTCTAGGAAATTTTAGAAGATAAATTTATAGATTTTTACTAAGATATAAGGGTAAATGTTTTGTGAATAATTGAGAGAGGAGGTTCCATTTTATAATTGAGGGGTGGGAAACTTTACAAATTTTTAAAATTAACAAATTATATAAATTAATATTAAAGAAAAATACATCGAAATGTAATTTTACTCTAATATAAGGTAGTATATGTTTTTAATACCATAATTAAATATTATTTACAGATGTTTTGGTTTAATTTTCTACCATATCGTTTTGATTAACCCTTCACTAACCTATTTAAAATTTTACTATGAAAACAACTTTTTAAATAATAAAGGTTCTAATTTTTACATATAAGGTAAAAATTAGACCATAAATGTAAAAGTTATTATATTTTAAACCCTATAATATCCACCTTATCATATTAAAAAAAATTATGACTTTTATAAAATTTCATAAAATATTATTTTGTCAACATGTCATTATTGTCAATTTTGACACTATTTGTTTAATTAAATTTCGAATTCACTAACACAAAGGGTAAATAAAAATATAATGATTTAAAAACTCTCAAATATGTCCTATAGATCTATAAATTTCCTAGGTTACATTAAATTATTCAAATTATATAACTTTTAGTATTTTAAAAATCTTTTATTATATTGTTTTTAAATGGATACAAACTACATTGGTGATAAATATGCAATTAAGGTCATTGTATAATTAATAAAAATTTAAAAAAAATTCATGAATATTATTTTATTAAACATAAAAAACACTTAGATTCATTCATAACTTACTTTTTCCCTTATGTAAACAAATAAAAGATATTAAAAACAAATAGAGAAACATTTAGTAACTTTTTTATTTAAATAATATATAAGTAATTTTCATGGAAAATATTTCATTAAAATAATAAAATTAGTGCCTAACGTGTATAGGTTATAATTCATTTCATGAAATAAGAATTTTTATGTATAATTATGGCCTTATAATTTATTTTTCATCAATATTTTCTCAATTTACCCTTTCCGGATGTGATATATGTTACCACAATTACTATTTATACTCAAAAAAATAAATGGGGACTATTTAAAAAAAATTGAACATATTGGTTTTAAATATTTAATTAATTTTATTTAATTCAATATCTATAAATTGTACAAATTAATTTTAAATTAAGTGATCAAAATGTGATAAAAAGTATTTTTTAGAAAAAATACATTTTCAAGAATAAAAATACAATTATTATTAAAATATTCCTAGAAACGAAAAGTTAAATCTTTAAAACATGTTATCATGTAAAGAATATATAAATTTCATTAAAATAATTTACCAATTGGGATAAAAATACATTACGTTCTTAAAAACTCTTTTTTAGAAAAATATTTATTTTTCATTCAAATGACTTTTATTTTCATTTATAATCAATTAATAAGAAATGAGTTGATTTTATATATATATTAAAATAGATTTTCATTATTTAATTAGTCATATTCCAAACATCCAATCCAACAGCTAGACTATAACTTCTATTTTAAATAATAATATGTTAATAGTATATCATGCTTTGATTAAACTCGATGTTCCATATAATGCAAGAAATCAAATAAATTAAATTTATCTGAAAAATATTTTATAAAATATTGGGGTGTTACACCTGGGTTGGGTAAGGTTAGACTAGGGTCTATCGTGGTCATGGGTCAGGTAGGTGTAGGTTCAGATTATCATGGAAAGGGGTTAGGGCTAATCCGTGTGACACACCGACCCGAACCACCTAAATAGTTTCCAAGTCAGAGGCATTGTGAGACTTCATACATGCCTCTATGCACACCAATTTTCATAGACTAGAACTGAGATAATATAAGAAACCATGGAGAGACTATACTCTAATGATTGAAAAGAAATGATAATTAAATAGGTAGATGAATGATATAAAATGCACAAATATATATCAATGTATGCATAATGTAATTATAACTATGAGATAACCATGAAAATAAAATACTAAGTGTTATAATGAATTTACCAATGATAAAAATTCAGTTTTATATAAACAAGGGATATAAAAACATATATATCATGCTCCAAAACTACAAGACTCTCCTAGGTCCCATCAACATAAATCGTCAAAATACTCAATCCTGATCACCTATACTATGTCCCATTCCAACCTACCTGATAGAAATTATATTTTCACATCTACTAAGGATCATGTTCATGGAATGAGAACTAAATATTATCATGGAACCAATAATGATTCTCCCAATATATGTCTCAATTCACCATGTTTATGAAAGGAAAATAAAAAAAGCTAATGTTTCCAGTATGAGTGAAATTTCACCTGGTCGTTGTGTAAAAACTAAGCCATTACAACACACGGACATACTTGTTCATCTCATACCATTTTTTATGTTTATCATTTCTCAATAAGTCCTAGTTAGTAAAATATATGATCTATCCTTGGATATAGGAACCTTTTTTAAGGGGAAGGAATAACATAGACATCCATGTAAAAATGAGTATATGGGTACTGGATCGCAATGAATTGATCCCCTAGAACTCTAAGGATTAGAAATTGGGTGGAAATCAAAACACGGTGATACCCCCATAATCCCTAATCTTTTAAATGGTATATATAAACACAATGATACCACAAGAATCTCTAAACCACTAACATGGGAGTATCATCACCCCAAAAGAATGATGTGTCGCATCAAAGATAGTATAAATAAAAAACAATACAACCATGACATGAACAACTTATTTCCTAGCACTAAAATACTACCTATAAAATTCCTAGATCTCAATTGTAAATATGTCCATCAGGGATTCCCATGATCATAACTCAACTACATCAACTCTTTCATGTAATAACTATCCCACCATATCTATGGAACCCATGAAATTCCCCCCTTAGACCTTTAGCCTAGCATGTTAACCCATGCTTTGAACCATAAGAAAAACTAATTATCCCTCTTTTTGAAAATGAGTTAAACCATAAAATACCACTTACTAGGATCCTAACAAAGTTATAAATTCCTTCACTAGTTAAGAAAGAACATTCTATTGTATTTTCACATACCAGTTAATATTCTCAATATAGGATATATGATAAGCATGGAAGCGAACCCATCACCAATTTTTATATATCCATAACTCTTTGGTAGAACACCAAACATGCTGCATTATACTTTAGATACCAGATACCTCATCTTCATTAGAGTCATCCCATCATGTATAGTCACCTTATTTAAATTGAGATACTTGAAATGATGAAATTAGAAAAAATACCCCTATTTATCTATTCCAACCAAAACATATGAATGATGAATGCAATAGTGTAGGAAACTATAGTGTTTACCTTTACCTTTATTGTAGGAAATAATTTCCATATATAATGTATAGATAGACCATTAAATGGCTTCCTAGAACCAACAAGTGAGGATAGGGGTGAGGGGATCAACCCCCCCCCCCCCCACCATCATGGGAGTGAAGTAAAATAAGGGTGGAGGATCCACCCCTTTTATAACATTTAGAGTTATTAAAAATTAAAAACAAATATTATCTAAAGACTACCAAATACTCAGTGGAAATACACCCGAAACTCGATGGTAATCCTAGGGTATACTACCCCACTACTTGGACAATGAGTTCACATTATAATCCCATTGGGTGCCAAGTAGTTGTTGAAATTTTCTACTCCCTCCACTAGAACACACCAGCTACCCAGTATATGCATTCAATATTAATAATTCCATATGTCACACTATTCAATGGATTACAAATCTCCATATACCACTCGAAATTCCATAATTCCACCTAAATCATTAGAATTGTCTCAAATCATCCTCAAAACTACCCTATATCATCAGAATCTCAATTAAATTTTCCAAATACAGAACTCTCCTATTTACAAATCCTGTAGAGTTCATTTACTCCTAGTTATACTAAATTATAACTATATGGGATATTATAAAATCCACCCCATAATTATTATCATTTCAAAGAAACCTTTATACACAAATATAGTGAATCACAGTATATACTAATACCCACTAATTTGATCACATTCCCCAATTTCATACTAGATATTGTCTTATAATCCATGAACCTGATCTAGATAGTTATCCATTGACTTAAAATCCAAACACCTCACTACATAACACATAATCATCATTCCATAAAAAATCTTCCAACATTACATTCATCACATGATATCGGATAATACAATAAAAATATCGATTAGCAGTACATTGTTATGATTTACTTTGAAAACACCTCAACTGATTCATGGTGTTGTCAATTCCACATCCTGATTATGATGTACTATACCATGATATATCTTGTAATTATTAGACCACTAACACCAAACCTCAATGGTTGACAATTTAATATCAAAAAGTCCACTTCCATCCCCGAGTTATACACAAAAAATCACCGACTATCTTCACCTAATCCCAAACCCTTTATAAACATTGGGTCTCTAATAGTAATTTAATTTAATAATAAGACATCATTTCTAATTCTTAAGATCTAAAATTAATGTATTATAGGTTATAAAAAATATAATTATAAAATTCATATCTATGAAAACAACTATAATAATAAATATTTGGAAACATTTTATATAGATTTTTAAATATGGTGATTTACAAAAATTAGATAAAGTACATATTATATGATCTAGAATCTAAAATAACATCCTAGCCACCACCATTTGAGTATAATACACCAACCATACAAGGTGTATACCATAAATCTCACTATAAAGGGGTTGGACTATCTGATGATTAATTGGATTCTCTATATCATAGGGTTATCCATATTGTCATTTTTTTACAATGTCATATAAAAAATAATGTATCCACTGATTCCATCCATCATGAGAACTACCCATCACAACCCAAAAACCTCACCCCCTGACCCCTATTCTATTTTCTAGGAACATATTGGTACCCTAATCTTCCGTTTATCATATCATTTACATCGCCAGACCTGACCATCATTCATCAAACCCAACCTTGATGGACCCATTACCTTTTTTTAATATAACCTTAAACAATTTGAAATCAATGTCTGCCTCAAAATACATGACAACCTATTATCATTCCCCATTCCCACTATATAATGTGAAACAAAAACTATACTCTCATCTTATAATAATTGGAATGCTTTTTCATAGATATATCATTCACTAAAGTCCCAATATCCTTCATTACTCTCATCAACACTAGTAGAAATAGAGACCTCAACATTGAGGTTTTAATGTCAGTTTCTTAGAAACCAACATTAAAAGATATATGGTGAACTTTTAATAATGGTTTTATATAAAATATATGTTAAAAGTAAAAAACATTTAACATCAATTTTTATAGAAATGGTTATTAAAAGTTTTAAAAAAATATTCCATGTCCATAAAACCCTAATTTTTTCATTCAAATCCCTCTATCTCTCTAACTATGACAACACCAATAACACCTGACGACCTTCAACAATGATCAATATTCAATTTTAGTTAATTTTAAACATCTTTTTACATTTGTTTCTCCACATCATCCATCCTTCATATTTGATTCATGATCTTTTATAATATTTAGTTCTCACAAACCCTATTTTGGTTGACCATAAAATTTGGGTCAATGTTTTTTTGGGTCTTTTATTACTTTGTTTTGAAAATATATTCCTTCAATATTATAGAGTTCACCATATTTCCACAAAATTTTACTATTTTTACCATAATTTATGATCTATTTTGCATTATCAATCTCTAAATTTTGTATGTTATTTTTTATTCTGAATGATAAATTAATAATATTTTCTTTAAATTTGACTCAGCCATTCATTTGTTTGTTTGAATTTTATTATCAATTATAATTTTTTTGTTAAATTTTTTTTAATAAAATAACTTTTTTAATATTATAAATTATTTTTCACTGTTTTTTCTAGAAATATTTGTATATAAATTTTTTTTATTTATAAATTTTTTTTATTTTTTATTTTTTGGTTTTTGAGATATATATATTTTTTCTTCATTTTTCATAGATTTAAAAATTGGTTTTATGGATATATTGAATTTCGATTATTATTATTTTGTTTCAACTTGTTTTTAATTTTTAAAAAAATTTTAACACAAATTATTTGTTAAAAATTTATGCATATTTAAATTTTCTATTATTATATATGATTAATCACTTGTATTTACATTTTTAAACGATATGTTTTGATAATTATGTATAATTTTTGGTTATGATCAACTAGTTTTCAATAATGGATTGTTTCAGTATATGTTTTTATATATAACATTTATCTTTTATATATAATTTTAAATTTTTATATGTTTTAATACATTCAAATTTTATATTTTGATCTTATGTAATTAATGGATCATAATTGTATAAATTTTTTGTGGAAAAACACTTATGAATTTGAAAAAGGAGTTGATGATTTGATGGAATTTGAAAATGTAATCTTTAAAAAATTGATTTTCTATCCATGTGTGAAGTTTTTGAATGTGATAAAGTTAAATTATATAGAAATCAAGAATCATATACTTTTATATGGTTTTAGTTATAATTATACACGTTGGATCTAGCGTGTTGAAATAACAGAAAATTCAACATATAATAATGATGAAAATATTCAGCATGAGATAGAGGGTCATAATGAAGTATTAATTCATGAAGTATACATTAAGACCATATAAAATAGTAAATATTCATTGATTTTATAGATATTAAATGAAATCACCAATATTAGGTTTTACTAAATTTATAGTGTTATTAGCAGTTCTAATATTAGTAAACTTGAAAGAATGAAATGGGTGGAGTGATAAAGTTTCTCTATATTGATTGGAATTTTAAAAGCGATACTTCTTGAAGGTAATGGGAAGTCAGATTATAATTATAAAACAAAGAAAATATTATTCCCAATGGTTATATGGTATAAAAACCTACATGCTTTCACAAATTTTTGTTTTTTGCGTAGGAAAATATTTGAATATTTAGAAAATTTTCATAAATGTGGGACATCACAATATAATATGGATGAAAAATTAAACTCTTATTCATTCTCAAGTTCTTGAATCAAACCTCATACTATAAAAATTTTAAAACATATAATAATTCCTCATTCTAAGTTTATATTTGAAAATTTAAATGATGTAAAAAAATTTATATGAAATAAATTTGATCATATATTTGATGGAAACTAACATCACCCTGTTGATTCATCATAGTAGAAGATATTTGAAAAAAAAATAGAACCATTGGAAGTGATGATAAAAATATCAAATTAAGATTGTGAACAAATAGAATGAATCCATATCATATCCTTAGTAACTGATATAGTTCATGGAATTTGTTGTTATTAGTTTACAATTATTCCCTATAGATATGAATGAATAAAAAAGTGTTTTTAATGAGATTGATGATTTGTGAACCAAAACAACCTAGAAATGATATTGATGTGTATTTTTAACCACTAAATGATGATTCTAAACATCTATGGGAGATAGAAGTTACAATTTTTTATTCCTACAAGAATGAGTATTTTATTTTTCATACTATGATAATGTTCACAATAAATGACTTTTCTGTATATGGAAAATTATCTCGATACATTGTTAAGGGATATAAATCATGCAAAAAAAATTAGAAGATAATTCATATTATCAGTTAAAAAATGGATGAATGTCAGTATACACATGACATCAATGTTTTTTAAAAATTTATCATCTTTATCATATATTAAAAAATGAATTTAATGGTTTACAAGTTTGTAATATCCCCCTAAAACATTTTTCATATAAATAATAATAGGACATGGTTGAAAATATTGATTTCACATTAATATAAAGGATGTTTTGGTCATCAAAAAAATATTTTGAATAAATTTTCCATTTAATTTGAGTGATTCTATTGAGTATTTTTGGAGATAAAACAAAACCTTGACATTATTCATGTTAATAAAAACATATTTGATATCAGGATTCAAAAAAAATATCAATAAAATGAAATATAAAAGATATTTTTCAAGATATATGGGGATTGATATCCAGGAGAATATGTTTCTACTATGTTATAATGATGAATGAAAAGATAACATAATTACCCTAGACTTGTCACACCCTAAGCAATAGTGAGGATATGGATGTTTTGATTATCTTCATGGTATTAAAGTACACAATGGATATTATTCAAATTTGAATAAATTTATGTCTTTGATGTATTTTAAAATAACAGGTATGAAATCACATGACTTTCATGTATTGATGAAACAAATGACATTGATTGCATTGTGTGGTATGTTGTCAAAACCTATCTTAAAGGATATTATCTTGTTATGTTATTTTTTTCAAATCCATTTATAGCGAATTAAGTAATCCAATTTTATTAGATGTGTTGTAGAATAAATTTTATCTCATACTTTTTCTATTAGAAATGTATTTTCCATAAATGTTTTTTGATATAATAGTTAATCAAGTGATTCATTTGGTGTATGAGATGAGACTGTATGGGCCTATTTATTTATGTTGTATGTATCCTTTAAATAAATATATATATATATATATATATATATTAAATGGATGTGTTAAAAACCATCATCAACTCGATTCCTCTATTATTAAAAAATATTTATTGAAATAGGTGATTGATTTCTATATAGATTATTTGTATGCAATAGAGTATTTTGGTCCCCCTATATCACAACATTTAACTGTTGAAAGTAAAGGGCAAGGGATTCAGGGATTAAAGGTAAATTTCATTCAACATTATGATGTGACGTATGGAAATTTATTCATTTTGAAACATAGATATGAGGTTCAACCACTTATATCATCAAATTTTATTGTATTAAAGGTATAATATCCAAAAATAAATTAAAAGTGGTTGATAATAGAGAATAAAAAGACATTCGTTTCATGGACTAAAGAGAAATTCAATATAGATTAATCTACATCAGAAACATTGAAATAATGGGTTATGGGACAATATATTAATTTGATCCCATTGTATGGATTTGATATTAATAGACACACAATTTACACAAAAATCTAGGATGACAAGTGTATTGTTCATCATTGAAGAACTACATTTTTCAAGTGAGAAAAGAAATAAATAAATTTATTCATCAATGAAAATTTTTTAAAATCATAAGGATATATGGAAAATTGATTATACTAAATTTTGAGTAACAATGTTTAATAGTAACTTGGTTGATATAAACAATGGTGTGAAACCGAATTATTATAGATTTGTACTCATTGATTTTAAAAGATTTTGTTGCAAAGAGTAACCATTTATCATGGTGAAACATGAAAATAAAATATTTTATGTTCTTGATCTATCAAAAGATTAGTGGTTAGTTGTTTTTCAAGGGAATGGTTTTCATTTGGGTGATGAGGATGATGATGATTTTATAGAATTATGTAATGTTTATTCATCTATTTCATGATTTATGGATGATAATAATGACTATAATGTAGACATAGTCCATGTTGTATAAAATGATCATGATGAAGGGATATGGGAAAACACTAAATTATCTCCTAATTATTTAGGAAAATAATTATATTTTATTTCTTTTTAAAAATTTACATAGGTAAAAAATAATTTTTTTAAAAAAAATAGATGTTTAATTATATGTATATATATAATTTATATTATTTTTCTATTAAATTTCAAATTCAACCGTTTTGGCTATAAAAATATTGATTGAAAAACGAGACATCTTTCCTTTTTTTTATTAAAGGTATACATATAAAAACAGTTTAATTGTAACTATGATATTTAAATTTATTAATTTTCACCATCTTTATAATTTTAAAATCAATGTCTAAATTTTATATATTAAGTTGCATATTTTTTTGTTAAGAATCAATAGATTTTTTTGAATATTAATAATGTGTGACACTATTTTTTTGATAATATATTTTTTAAATTAATAGATTATAAATATTCACTTTTCTAATAATATATAGTTTCACAAAATATCATTACATTATTCTATTTCAATGACATGCACAGAATCATGTGAACATCAATCAAGGTACATGACTATTTTTTCATATTATTTAATATTGAATAATAAATTTTTTTTAATGAAAGTAAAATTATTTACAAAAATTATTTACAAGACAACGTTTGTGCCTCCTATGATGACTTTTCTGTTTCTTTATCAAATTTTTTTTCTAGTGTTAGTATATCAGTGATTAAATTTTTACTAATAATTTCATTTCCTCATAGATAGCAAAAGATAAATATTAATTTTGATGATAATAATAACCCAATTGGCCCAAATGGAAAACAATTTATGGGTTATATCACCATGCATAGATTTTGGAGGATTATAATTTTATATCAAGACTGGAAGTCGATTGATAAGTTTCTAAAATATTAAGTGTGGGGATCTGTAATGGTAAAATATCTCAATTGTCTTATTTTTATCTCATTATTCTAATTTTATATATTTTATATGACTAATATTTATGTACAAAATTACTGATAAAATTATACTTCCATGAAATGAATGCAATTAATAAAATATTTCTATCATTAGTGGTGGTTCGATGGATATATTTTAAAAAAAATGACAAAAAATTATGATTTGGTAATATACAAAATGAAAACCCAATCCTCAAGTAGGTGTTTTTAGATGCAAAGACATGTATTAAATTTGTCACTAGTGGACATGATGAAGCATTTATGGTATGATAATTATCATTTATTATAAAATTTTATATATATTATCTGATTACTTATTGGTATAGTTTTATGTAACACACCTCCAGGATATCTCACCAAGGGATACTATTGTAAAATGTATACCTCATACTTTATCACATTGAGGGTATCATTTATTGTTTGACAAAATGATTGAAAAAAAATATTATTCATTAAGAAAAAAACATGTAGTTGTTTAGAAGAGGTCAAGATCGATCCTCCATCTCCCCCTAATCTCCATGAAAAATAGAAAATATTGAGAAGAAAAAAATTAAAAGTAACGTACAGATCAAGTTAATGAACTAGCTTCCATAATTGTAATAAATTATATTTTATTTTCCTTGAGTTATTTTATTTTTTTAATTAATAAAACTAATATAACATTATAAATTTAGCAATTTAGGATGACCTTTAGGAGAAAATAAAACCTGTTACTTTTATCCCTAGGGGTATAATATACATTCTAGTTACTGATTTAGGAAATCTAGAACATCTAAGATGCATAAGAGGATATGAGGTGCCTTTTATAATTAAGAATCTTTTTGGTTGTAAAATTAAAATATAAAATGATATAGAAATAGATTCCTTAAAATAGAATCTAAAGGACGTAAAATAGTCCATGGGTGATCGAGTAAAATCAGTTGTGATGGCTATATTTGATAAAATGAGGAGTAAATCACAAACTGTGTTTCCTGGATACCCAAATCCTCTATCTCCTCATTCAAAGTTAACCTTATTATGTGTGTTGTATTCTATAGATCCCCATGTATGTATTATAGTGTATATAGTCACATATATGTTTTAGGATTTTGTGTATCACAAGCAAATTCAGTTGGGTTAGGTGAGAGTATCAATACATGATATTATGGATGAAAATTATCTACTGTTATTTCCTATAAATGAGGTAACAGGATTTGGAGATTCTGTTTTTCAGTTCTTACTTTGGTTGACTAGCCTTATTTTTTATCATACATATGACGTATGTTTTGTTATTTAAATATTATTTACATTTTTTTAAAATTATTTATAATATTTTCCTATATTTAATTTATATAGGTGTTTGTAAAATCCAAAATATTATTATAAAAGACACAAAAGTTTCATGAATCGTTTACTCCATATCCTTCTGAGATTTATGATAAGATGAAAATATTATCCCATATTCGTTCTCTCTTGGATAATATTTATGACTTTCATTTGACATCTGATATATATAAAAGATACTATCTGTAGAGAATGGTCAAAAAATTATAATGGATCTTGTTATTTTTTATGACCTCAGAATACTTATGTTATAGTTTTTCTTAGGAAAAAATATTTATGTTTTAGTTTTTCTTTCTTTAAATAATGATGACATAAATTGGCTTAATATATTGCTTATTTAATTAGGTATATATACATTATTTTCATTCAAAATGAGACCTATACTATTTATGGTATTATAAATCCAGAATATATTTCAATTCATGTGAAATATCTGGATAATAATGCTATTGTTTCATATATATGTCAGAGATTAGGAAATACAAAGACTGTGATATGGTTTTTTCCATTACTTGTTGGGTTAGAATACTAAGATAATTATGAACTAATAATCATTTGTTGATAGGTGTATTTTGTTTACATGAATGAATATTATAATTAGTTCATAATTATCTTAGTATTCTAACCCAACAAGTAATGGAAAAAAACATATCCCAATCTCTGTATTTTCTAATATCTGACATATATATGAAATAATACCATTATTATCCAGATATTTCACATGAATTGAAATATATTCTTGATTTATAAGACCATAAATAGTATAGGTCTCATTTTGAATGAAAATAAAGTATATATACCTAATTGAATAAGAAATATATTAATCCAATTATTGTCATAATTATTTAAAGAAAGAAAAACTAAAACATAAATATTTTTTCATAGGAAAAAACTATAACATAAGTATTCCGAGGTCATAAAAAATAACAAGATCCATTATAATTTTTTGACCATTCTCTAAAGATAGTATCTTTTATATATATCAGATATCAAATGAAGGTCATAAATATTTTATAATGAATATTAGATAATAGTTATTTGATTCTTCTTAATCATCATGGAATGGAAAAAACTAGCACCCAATATCAATATTTTCTAATATTTCACATATAGAAATATAGGTAACTCTGGAATTATTATCTATATATTTCACATGTTTTGAAATGAAATCTAGATTTTTATGAACATAAACACCAGTGATCTCCTTTTGAGTGCAAATATTGTGTATATACTTAACTAAATAAGTAATATATTATGTGCCTTGAATTTGGATTTATTAAAGGAATGAAAAACATAAACATAAATTTACATACGTAGAAATAACTATAACATAGGTATGTTGAGCACATTAAAAATAAAAGGATCCATGATGTATTTTCTAAATATTGTCAATGGATAGAGAACTCCACATATATCATATTTCATCTAAAACTCATAAATATTATCTAACAAATAAGAAATATGGGATAATATTTTTATCCCATCAAAAATCATTGAAGTATCTATGGTTAATGGTTCCTCGAAACTTTAGTTTCATTTATACTAATTCGTTTTATTTTAGATACTCCTGTATAAATTAAACATAATAAAAAATTATAAGTAAGTTTCAATCAAATATAAATAATATTTTAAAAACAATGAATACCTTATATGTCAAATGATGAATAAGGATAGCTGGCCAATGTAGAAAATAATCAACAAAATCCCCAAATATAGAAATATCTATTTCATTCAATGCTAGTAGAGTATTTTGATTAATAATATCAGTTACAAATAAACTTACCTAACCCAACTACATAAGTTTGTGAGGTATATAATCCCCCCAAAAATGTAAGACTCCATACACTATATTATATTCATGGGGATATCCAACAAACAACTCACAGTATAAGTACGAGTCCAAACAAGGAGGTGGAGGATCTGAGTTGGCAGGCTATGATTACCTCAAAATTTGTTCAAATATAGCCTGCACAGCAAATTTAATTTGAAACATCATGGAATATTTTTAGTCTTTCACCGCATATTAAAATAAATTTTCTATGGCCCCGATTTTCATTCTTTGATGACGAAATATTTTCTTAATGTTGACACCTGCCTCATTTCCTCTTACGTAGCATGGGTGTTCTAGATTTCCAAAAGAAATATCTAAAATGTTCATCCTACCCTTAGGGATAAAATTTACATGTGTCACTTAATTATAAATTTCATCATTAAATGATAAATTAGAATGGTATATTAGTGTTATTAGTTATAAAAATAAATACATTCAAAAAAAATAATAATTAATTTCTTAAAATTCAGTCAGTTATATACTTATATTGATCTGTAAAATACTTTACATTTTTTATTTCTTTCTATTTTCTATTTTTCTTGGTGAGTGGGGGGGGAGGGAAGACTAAATTAGACCTCTTCTGAACAACTAATAAAGTTATATCTTTCTACATAAAACATTTTGGAAATTATTTTCTTCACTAGTAAATGATACTGGTTACACCAAAATTTACCCTACCAGTAAAAGCGGTTGTTGAAGTACAAGTAGGGATCGAATCCACAGGGACCGAAAAACAAACCTTGACACACACAATTTTGTTGATGGATTGGCTATAGAGTTGTCAACTTTGAGGTAGATTTTAATTGTAAAACTAATGATATATTCTAAATAACAGATAAGGAAAATGATATGAACTAAACAATTATTGATGATGGGTTGTACTTAGGGTTTCTCATGGGGTGGATTGGATAAATTTCGTTTTTTAAAAATTTCATGTCATTAATTGAAGATGTATCCAAACAACAAGATAATTCTCCCAAAATATTAATCTATTGAATCTCTACACAATTCAAAGGACAGTCACTAATTCACTTTGAGAATCACTTTACTAAGCACTCAAATGAATATATTTTAGAATCACTTAAATTGTGTCATTGTTAAACTTGGCAAAGACTAAGAATAACATAACTCATCAAATGGAAATCTTAACATAAAAAACATATTTAAAAATTAATTTCTACGAAATAACATCCAATCCATGACCTTTTTACTCCATTGGATCAACCCTTAAGTGGTTAGCCATCCATTGATGGTATTCTACCAATGGAAGTGGGATGTAGTCTTATAGGGGTGGAATTGAAGAAGAAGAAAATTATTGAAAAATGAACACTCCACCGTTGTGTAATTGAATTCACAAGTGCTGGTGTGAATAAATTCACACCCATATAAGAAAAATAAAAGAAAAATTGATGAATAAGAATAAATTTTATTAAAATACTCAATGTGAAAGGAAAAATTACATTTGGGAAATTGACGATGACATTACACAATGAAAGCGGGGAATTACAATTGAAAGAAATACAATGAACGAATGAAAAAGACATGGATTCAAAAAAAATGTTAGATGTTAATTACCTTCACCAACAGCTCCTTATATAGTCATATAAGGAGCCTTAGAGACACCCCACCATAATAAATTCCATCCCCATTAATTTAGAGAGTCAAAATGAGGGTTAGAAAATTAAGAGATTTTGAGGTTTTGAAGTTGACCCGGAAATTTTTTCCAGATTTATCCACCATTTTGAGGTGTGAATTTGTAATTGAATAATGAAGAATCATCAGAGGTAGTATAAGACAAATATCTTCTTCCTTTTTTCTTCTATCAGCTTTCCAAAGTTCGGGTCAGTTGGCATATCCGTTTGGATTTTAAGTTCGAAATGGTGGGACGACTTTATCTGAATTAATGTCGGGCCCATCATTTAAATCTCAACTTCAGATCCCTTTATCATCATAAAAATTTCAGAATTACCTCCATCAACAGTTGAATAAAATGATACCCATACTCTTATATTTCTACTTTAAAAATTTGAGATTCATTGGGTGTGGTTTGTGGGCCCCACGTTTGTTTGATGTGCCTTAGGCCCATTATGGTTTCTCCAACAAATTTCTGCATTCGGGCGCAAAAATATCCATCTTCTCTTGGGATTCATCCATCGGACCTAACAGATAAAATGTTCCAAACATAGTGATAAATCATGTCCCAAAATATAAAATTCAGAAAATTAATATAATGTTTTCCAAAAATATATGACTTATTGGGCCCAAATTTTCATTTTAAACATTAATTTCATTTAAGATGAGAAATGAAGTACTATTTATATAATACACTAAAAACAATGTTTACGGACTTTGTAACAATGAATATAAAGATATTAAAATTTAATATTAGCCACTTTTAGTGACTAATCACACCCCCCAACTTGAGTTTTGATAGTACAGAGAAAAATAAATTACAAATATGAAATTCAAATCCTCTTTTCCAATAACATTTTAATACACATTTCTCACCCAAAGACCTCATACCAAAAAGATTTATGAAACCCATCCAAATCATTTAAAACAAGTTAGTTTCATAAGTATTTCCCAAGTCCAATCCCATTACTTTTTTCAAATTCATCGTCATATTTCATCCAATTTCAATTAAGAATGATAAAGTGTTGTGCATCACAAAAGATATGGGGCCCATTTGATTGTTAAATGGGATAAAAATGGATGCTCTAAGTGGGAATCACATTAAACTGTAAGATGAGTATCCTTTTTTTATGTTTTTTTGTTTGTTTTTTTTATTTTTTAACCACAATAGATATAAAAAGACTAACTCTGGGAAAGACAACTATGGAGTCGCGATCCCCTATTGTCGGACACCACACATATTGCCAATTCCATTCTCTGCAATAGAGATATAAAGCCTAACTTTGGGCAAGAAAACTATGGAGTCACGATCCCCAAGTGTTGGACGCCACGCATTTGCACAAAACATTTCTCTATGTGGTCATTATTTTTTTCAATTTTTTTTGTTTTTTTCATACTCAAATTAAACTACAAGTGACCGCAGAACCCTATACTATAATGAAAGTGTCCCAAGAACTCAAATTTACACCCACAATCCAGTAGACGTGTATTGTGGAATTTTTATTAAGAGGATGAAAATTTAATGATTGAAAATCACATCAGAAAACTGCACTTTCCAAAGACTATGCTCATGAACATAAACATGAAATAAAATAATAATCAAGGAATCCAAATTTTTCGATATCCAATTTAAAAGCTTGCAATGTGTGTTATCATGTTCAAGGATAATGGAATTTTCCTTTCCATGAATGTTCTTGTTGAAAAAAAATCATTTTTTATTTCATCTCCCCCCAACATAGAATAACATTGTCCCCAGTGTTTAATGAAAAAAAAAGTTAGAAAAGGGGTAGGAGAGGAGTTCAAAGAAGAAATTGAAAATGATAAACATGGAACAAATTCACCTAGTTTTCAAGATGATAGCACGTTCCATAGTCTCCCTTCATTCTTGGATTCGAGTCTCAGCAGCATGGACTGTTGTCATGGGATTTTACCACAACCTATGACCTGTCCTCTTATTTTTTTAACCTAAAAAACATAAATATAAAACAAAATGAAATATACTGATGATACATTGTCTTCATTTTAAATTGTTGGGTAAGGTATTACTCAGATATCACACCACGTGACACGGATGAATATGGTTCTCCCCTTTCATACCCATCCTTACTCATAAAAGAAGAACATGTAAACCGTATATGGTAATTTATTATATGAAAAAAATTAAAAAAAATTAAAGACAATTCACAATGATTGGATACATGAAAACCATGGGTTGCCTCCCATGCAGCACTTTTATTTAACATCGTTAGCTCGACTTAAACACCAAAAATTATCCAATACAAACATTAAACATTTTAAAAAACCCATATTTCTCCACTTCCACAAGATTGAGATTGATTGTTTTCATTGATTTCTTGTCATGTAAAAACCCATGTACAACAAGGGGTGTGAAAATCCAAGGAATTTCAGTAATGGTTTATCCGGTTTCTTCTATAGTCTTTCCTAAGATTTCAAGGGTTAACCCCACTTTGTGGGTTTCATGAGATGAATGAATGACTAATGCAAGGTCATGGTTATCACCTATGATGGGATGCCTCAATGGGGAAGTAAGGACATTAATTTTGAGTTCAGGTTGGATAGGATATTCAAACTCAGATAAGGAATTAGAATCAAAATCAATTTCATTTTCAAAATTTCCCAACACAATTGGTTCCCTTTGAATTGAAGATTCAACCCCAATAATTTCTAGAAGAGTTTCATGAATGGGTATGGATTTGATGTTTTCGATTTCTCCTAATGATTCAGTGATTATTGTTTCTAAAATATCATCATTAGAGAAATATTCTGGACATTCAATCCATGAAGAAAAATTTCCCTCTTATGAATTCATGAAATCAATTTCATCCCGATTTAAGCACTCATTAACAATTACCTCATGTTCTTTAGAGTGACTTTAAACATTACCGGACCAATTATCTACATTATCCAACTATATTTTCCAAGATTCAAAAGTGGGTTCTTCACTAAATTCAAATGAGTTATGTGGGTAATAAGATTCTTCTATAAGTGATGTGGAAGGGACATTCTGAGTGGGAATGGCTTCGTCATAAGTCTCAATGATTTGTATTTCTAATGTTAATGATGAAACATCTAAATTCATTTTATCCATTTTTTCACACAAATGTTCATGAATTTTTTTAGGATTATGATTGATAGATGTTTGGACATCATGAAACATCATTAATTTTGATATCTTCAATCATCCTCGAGAGGTATGGAAATTGATCCTTTAAATAATCAGCATCCCATTGATTGTTCATGTTATCGGGTATGGGGTATTCATTCAAAGGTTGATCAAAGTAATTAAAAAATATTGGTTATTCCCAATGTGGATTCTATAATTGATTCCATCCTAAGTTTTTGAATGGATATTGTTGATTAAACTCGATTAGATTTATTTTGAAATTTGGAATTGTGATTTTCGGAAACCAAAAAAAATAGAAAGGGGAAAAGAGAAGAGAAACGGAGCTGAGAATGGAGAAATTGGTGTGAGAATAGAATTATAGTGTCTAAGATTACATACTTGGGTCTCTGGAAACGGCGCCAAAATTTGGTTGCGCCCAAATTTACCCTACCCATAAAAGCGGACATTGAAGTACAAGTAGGGATCCAGTCCACGGGGACCGAAGAAGAAACCTCGAGACACACAATTTTGTTGATGGCTTGGCTATGAAGTGGCCGACTTTGATGTAGATTTTAATTGTTGAACTAATGATATAATTTATATAAAAGATAAGGAAAATGATGTGAACTAAATAATTATTGATGATGGGTTGTTCATAGGGTTTCACATTGCTGGATTGGATAAATTTCTTTTCATAAAAATTTCATGTCATTAATTGAAGATGTATCCAAACAATAAGATAATTCTCCCAAATCATTCATCAATTTAATCCCTACAAAATTCCAAGTCCAATCACTAATTCACTTTTAGGATCACATTAATGAACACTCAAACGAAATATATTGTACTAGCACTTAAAATGTGTCATCATTAAATTTTGAAAAGACGAAGAAGAATATAACTCATCGAATGGAAATCTTAAAATAACAAAGTGATTTAAAAATTAATGTCTATGAAATAACATCCAATCCCTGACCTCGCTACTCCCTTGGATCAACCCTTAAGTAGTTAGCTCTCTAGTTATGCTATTATACCAATGGAAGCGGGATGTAGACTTATGGGGGTGTAATTGAAGAAGAATAAAATTATTGAAAAATGAACACTCCACCGATGTGTGCTTGAATTCACAAGTGTGGGTGTGAATAAATTCACACCTTGATTCAATGGTATCAACGTGTGAAGAAAAAGAAAATAAAAAGCTAAGAAGAAGAATGAATTTTATTAAAATACTAAATGTGAAATAAAATCTTACATTAGGGAAACTGACGATGCCATTAAAAAATGAAAGCGTGAAATTACAATTGAAAGAAATACAATAAACGAAAGAAAAAAACGTGGATTTAAAGAAAATTGTTAGATGATAATTTCCATCACCACGAGCTCCTCATATAGGAATATTAGAAGCCTTAAATACACCCCACCACAATAAATTCCACCCCCATTAATTTAGAGAGTCAAAATGAGGGTGAGAAAATTAAAAGATTTTGACGTTTCAAAATTGACCCGGAAATTTCGTCCCGATTCGTCCACTATTTTGATGTGTGAATTTAGAATTTAAGAATGCCGAATCATTAGCATTCGTAGAAGAAAAATACTATTGATCATGTGTCCACTATCAGCTTTCCAAATTTCTGGTCATTTGGTGTAGCCGTTTGAATGTTATAGTCAAAATGGTGGGATGACTTCATCTGCATTAATGTCTGGCCAATCATTTAAATCTCAAATTCATATCCCATTATCATCATGAAAACATCAGAATTAGCTATGGCCACAGTTAAATAAAATGATCCTAATATATTTATGTTTCTACTGTAAAAATTTGAGGTTCATTGGGCTTGCTTTGTGGACCCCACATTTGTTTGATGGGCCTTAGGCCCATTATGCTTTATCCATCAAATTTCGGCATTCGGGTGAAAAAATATCCATATTCCCTTGGGATTAATCCATCGGACCTAAAAGATAAAATGTTACAAACAAAGTGATAAATCATATCCCAAAATATAAAATTCATAAAATGAATATAATGTTGTCCAAAAACAGATGAATTATTGGGCCCAAATTTGTATTCCAAACATGAATTGCTTTTAAGATGAGAAATAAAGTTCTATTTATATAAGCACTAAAAAAAATGTTTACAGACTTTGGAACAATTAATATAAATATATTGAAAATTAATATTAACCACTTTTAGTGACTAATCGCACCCCTCAACTTGAGTTTTTCTAGTCCCGAGCAAAATAAATTACAAATATGAAATTCAAATACCCTTTTCCAAAAACATTTTAATATACATTGCTCACCCAAATACCTCATACCAAAAACATTTATGAAACCCATCCAAATAATTTAAAACAAGCTAGGTATATAACCATATCCCAAGCCCAAGACCATTACATTGTTCAAATTCATTGTCACATTTCATCCAATTTCAATTAAGCATGATAAATTGTTGTGCATCACATAAGATATGGGGACCATTTTATTTTTCATGGGGAGAGAAATGGAAGAGGTAGGTGGGAATCACATTAAAATGTAAGATGAGTATCCGATTTTTTTTTATTTTTTTGTGTTTGTTTGTTTTTTTTATTTTTTAACCACAATATATATGAAAATACTAACTCTGGGCAAGATAACTATGGACTCACGATCACCAAGTGTCGGACGCCACACATATTGTCAATTCCATTTTCTACAATAGAGATATAAAGCATGAATCTAGGAAAGACAAATATGGAGTCACAATCCCCAAGTGTCGGATTCCACACATTTGGACAAAACACTGCTCTATGTGGTCATTATTTTTCTCAATTTTTGTTTTTTTTGATACTAAAATTAAACTAAAAGTGACCCCAGAACCCTATGCTATAATGAAAGGACCCAAGAACTCAAATTTACACCCACGATCCTGTATACGAGCACTATGGCATTTTTATTAAGGGGATTAAAATGTAAAGTTTGAAAAATCACATCAGACAACCGCACTTTCCAAAAACTATGATCATGAACTTAAACCAGCATTAAAATCAGAATCAAGGAATCCAAATATTTCGATATCCAATTTCAGAGTTTGAAATGTGTGTTATCATGTTCAAGGTTAAAGGAATTTTTCATTCCATGAATGTTCTTATTGAAAAAAAATAATTTTTTTGTTTTATCTCCCCCTGATGTAGAATAACACTGTCCCCAGTGTTTAAAGGAAAAAAGTTAGAAGGGTGGTAGGAGAGGAGTTCAAAGAGGAAATTGAAAATGATAAACACGGAACAAATTCACCTGGTTTTTGAAGATGATAGCACATTCCATAGTCTCCCTTCAATCCTGGATTCGTGTCTCAGCATCTTGGACTGTTGTGACGATATTTTCCCACAACCTATGACCTGTCATTTTATTTCTTTTAACCTATTAATAGATAAAAATAAAACAAAACTAAATAAACTGATGATACATTATCTTCATTTTAAATTTCTGGGTAAGGTATTACTCACAGATCACACCATGTGACATGGATAAATATGGTGCTCCCCTTTCAAACCATACTTACTCATAAAATAAGAACATCTAAACAATATATGGTAATTTATTATATGAAAAAAAATTAAAAAAAAATAAACACAATTCACAATGTTTAGAAACATGAAAACCATGGGTCGCCTCCCATGAAGCACTTTTGTTTAACGTTTTTATCTCGACTTGAACCCCCAAAATTATCCAATACCAACTTTAAACATTTTAGAAAACCCATATTTATCCACTTCAACAAGATTGAGATTGATTTTTTTCTTTGATTTCTTGTCATGTAAAAACCCATTTACAACAAGGGGTGGGAAAATCCAAGGAATTTCTGTAATGGTTGATCTGGTTTCTTCTACAGTCTTTCCTAAGATTTCATGGGTTAATCCCCCTTTGTGGGTTTCATGAGAAGAATTAATGACTAATGCAAGGTAATGGTTATCACCTATGATGGGATTCCTGAGTGGGGAAGTAAAGACATTGATTTTGAGTTCAGGTTGGATAGAACATTCAAACACAGATAAGGAATTAGAATCAAAATCAATTTCATTTTCAAAATTTCCCAACACAATTGGTTCCCATTGAATTTAAGATTCAACCCCAAAATTTTCTAGATGAGTTTCATGAATGGGTATGGATTTGATGTTTTCGATTTCTCCTAATGATTCAGTGATTGGTGTTTCTAAAATATCATCACTGGAGAAATATTCTAGACATTCAATCCATGAAGAAAAATTTCCCTCTTGTGAATTCATGAAATCAATTTCATCATTATTTAAACAATCATTAACAATTCCCTCATGTTCTTTATCTTGACTTTCAACATTACGGGACCAATTATCTTCATTATCTAACTATTTTTTTCAAGATTCTAAAGTGGGTTCTTCACTAAATTCAAATCAGTTATGTGGGTAAAAAGATTATTTTATAAGTGATGTGGAAGGGACATTCAGAGTGGGAATTGGTTCCTCATAAGTCTCAATTTTTTGTATTTCTAATCTTAATGATGAAACTTATGAATTCATTTTAACCATTTTTTCACACAAATGTTCAAGAATTTTTTCAGGATTATGATTGATAGATGTTTGGACATCATGAACATCATTAATTTTGATCTCTTCAATCATCCTAGAGAGGTATGGAAATTGATCCTTTAAATAATCAGCATCCCATTCATTGTTCATGTTATGGGGTATGTGGTATTAATTCAAAGTTTGATAAAATTAATTAAAAAATATTGGTGATTCATAATGTGGATTCTCTAATTGATTTCATCCTGAGTTTTTTAAAGGATATTGTTGATTAAACTCCATTGTATTTATTTGGAAATTTGGAATTGTGATTTTTGGAAACCAAAAAAAATAGAAAGGGGAAAAGAGAAGGGAAACAGAGATGAGAATAGAGAAATTGGGGTGAGAAAAGAATTATAGTGTCTAAGATTACTTACTTGGGTCCCTGAAAACGGCGCCAAAATTTGGTTGCGCCCAAATTTACCCTTCCGGTAAAAGCTGTCATTGAAGTACAAGTAGGGATCGAATCCACAGGGATCAAAGAAGAAACCTCGAGACAGACAATTTTTTTGATGGATTGGCTATGAAGTGCCCAACATTGAGGTAGATTTTAATTGTAGAACTAACGATATAATTTAAATAACAGATAATTAAAATTATGTGGACTAAAAAATTATTGATTATGGGTTGTTCTTAGGGTTTTTCATGGGGTGGATTGGATAAGTTTCTTTTTATAAAAATTTCATGTCATTAATTGAAGATGTATCCAAACAAAATGATAATTCTCCTAAATCATTCATCAATTTAATCCCTACACAATTCCAAGGCCAATCACTATTAACTTTGAGGATCACTTTACTGAAAACTCAAAAGAAATAGATTGTACTAGCACTTAAAATGTGTCATTTTTAAACTTGGCAAAGACGAAGAAGAACATAACTCATCGAATGGAAATCTTAAAATAACAAACAGATTTAAAAATTAATGTCTCGGAAATAACATCCAATCCCTGACCATGTTACTCCCTTGGATCAACCCTTAAGTGGTTAGCCCTCCAATGATGTTATTCTACCAATGGAAGCGGTATGTACACTTATGGGGGTGGAATTGAAGAAGAAGAAAATTATTGAAAAATGAACACTCCACCATTGTGTGATTGAATTCACAAGTGC
Organism: Viscum album; assembly: GCA_963277665.1. Taxonomy (NCBI): domain Eukaryota; kingdom Viridiplantae; phylum Streptophyta; class Magnoliopsida; order Santalales; family Viscaceae; genus Viscum; species Viscum album. The sequence goes on from OY728140.1 coordinate 2,123,012,813, forward strand.
TGGTGTGAATAAATTCACACCTTCATTCAACGGTATCAACCCCTGAAGAAAAAGAAAATAAAAAGTGAAGAAGAAGAATTAATTTTTTTAAAATAATAAATGTGATAGAAAAACTTACATTAGGGAAATTGACGATGCCATTACAAAATGAAAGCGGGAAATTACAATTGAATGAAATACAATGAACGAAAGAAAAAAACTTGGATTCAATGAAAAATGTTAGATGATAATTCCCTTCACCACCATCTCCTTATATAGGCATATTAGGAGCCTTAGAGACACCCCACCGTAATAAATTCCATCCCCATTAATTTAGAGAGTCAAAATGAGGGTGTGAAAATTAAGAGATTTTGACGTTTCGAAGTTGACCCTGAAATTTCATCCAGATTCATCCCCCATTTTGACGTGTGAATTTGGAAATTAATAATGCCGAATAATCAGTAGTCGTAGAAGAAACATATCTTCTTACATGTGTCCTCTATCATTTTTCCAAATTTTAGGGAATTTGGCGAAGCCGTTTAGAAGTTATGTTTAAAATTGTAGGATGACTTTATCTGAATTAATGTTGGGCCTATCATTTAAATCTCAACTTCATATCCATTTATCATCATGAAAACTTCAGAATTAGCTCTGGCCATAGAATAATAAAATTATATTCATATTTTTATATTTCTACTGTAAAAATTTGAGGTTCATTGGGCTTTTTTTGTGGGCCCCACATTTGTTTGATGAGCCTTAGGTCCATTATGCTTTCTCCAGCAAATTTCTGCATTTGGGAGGAAAAATATCCATCTTCCCTTTTGATTCCTACATCGTACCTAAAATATAAAATGTTCCAAACAAAGTGATAAATCATATCCCAAAATATCAAATTCATAAATTTAAAATAATGTTGTCCAAAAACAGATGAATGATTGGGCCCAAATTTTGATTTTAAACATTAATTGCATTTAAGATGAGAAATGAAGTTATATTTATATAATGCACTAAAAACAATGTTTAAGGACTTTGGAACAATGAATATAAAGATATTAAAAATTAATATTTTCCGCTTTTAGTGACTAATCACACCCCCCAACTTGATTTTTGCTAGTCCTGAGAAAAATAAATTACAAATATGAAATTTAAATAACCTTCTCCAAAAACATTTTAATACACGTTGATCACCCAAAGGCCTTATACCAAAAACTTTTATGAAACCCATCCAAATAATTTAAAACAAGGTAGGTCCATGATAATATCCCAAGCCCAAGCCCATTATTTGTATAAATTCATCCTCACATTTCATCCAATTTTAATTAAGCATGATAAATTGTTGTGCATCACAAAAGATATGGGGCCCATTTTATTGTTCAAGGGGAGAAAAATGGAAGTGCTGGGTGGGAATCACATTAAAGCTTAAGTTGAGTATCCGGTTTTTTTTTCTTTTTTGTTTGTTTGTTTTTATTTTATTTTATTACAATAATAGATATGAAAAGACTAACTCTGGGCAAGACAACTATGGAGTCACGATCCCCAAGTGTCGAACGCCACACATATTGTCAATTCCATTCTCTACAATAGATATATAAATCCTATGTCTGGGCAAGACAACTATGGAGTCATGATCCCCAAGTGTTGGATGCCACTCATTTGGAAAAAACATTGCTCTATGTGGTCATTATTTTTCATTCAATTTTTTATTGTATTTTTTGTTTGTTTTTTTTTTTGTTTGTTTTTTTTATACTCAAATTAAACTAAAAGCGACCCCAGAACCCTATGCTATAATGAAAGGGACCCAAGAACTCAAATTTACACCCACGATCTAGTAGACGTGCATTGTGGCAGTTTTATTAAGAGGATAAAATGTAAACTTTGACAAATCACATCAGACAACCGCACTTTCCAAAAACTATGCTCATGAACTTAAACTTCCATTAAAATCAGAATCAAGGAATCCAAATTTTTTTATATCCAATTTCAGAGTTTGCAATGTGTGTTATCATGTTCAAGGTTAATTCAATTTTTCTTTCTATGAATGTTCTTATTGAAAAAAAATCATTTTTTATTTCATCTCCCCTCGACTTAGAATAACACTGTCACCAGTGTTTAAAGAAAAAAAAGATAGAAGGGCGGTAGGAGAGGAGTTAAAAGAGGAAATTGAAAATGATAAAAAGGGAACAAATTCACTTCGTTTTTTTGAGGATGATAGTGCGTGCCACAGTCTCCCTTCAATCCTGGATTTGAGTCTCAGCAGCTTGGACTATTGTGACGGAATTTTCCCACAACCTATGACCTGTTATTTTATTTTTTTTAACCTATAAAAACATAAAAATAAAACAAAACGAAATAAAATGATGATACATTGTCTTCTTTTTAAATTTCTGGGTAATGTATTACTTAAAGATCACACCATGTGACACAGATGAATATGGTGCTCCTCTTTCATACCCATCCTTACTCATAAAATAAGAACAGGTCAACAGTCTATGGTAATTTATTATATGAAAAAAAATTAAAAAAAATAAAGACAATTCCCAATGATTGGAAACATGAAAATCATAGGTTGCCTCTCATGCAGCACTTTTGTTTAATGTCGTTAGCTTGACTCAAACCCCCAATATTATCCAATACCAACTTTAAACATTTTAACAAACACATATTTCTCCACTTCAACAAGATTGATATTGATTGTTTTCTTTGATTTCTGGTCATGTAAAAACCCATGTACAACAAGGGGTGTGAAAATCCATGGAATTTTTGTAATGGTTGATCTCGTTTCTCCTACAGCCTTTCCAAAGAATTCAAGGGTTAACCCCCCTTTGTGGGTTTCATGAGATGAATGAATGACTAATGCAATGTCATGGTTATCACCTATGATGGCATTCCTGAGTGGGGATGTAAGCACATTAATTTTGAGTTCAAGTTGTATAGGACATTCAAACACAGATAATGAATTAGAATCAAAATCAATTACATTTTCAAAATTTCCCAACACAATTGGTTCCCTTTGAATTGAAGATTCAACCCCAAAATTTTCTAGATGATTTTCATGAATGGGTATAGATTTAATGTTTTCAATTTCTCCTAATGATTCAGTGATTGGTGTTTCTAAAATATCATCATTGGAGAAATATTCTAGAATCTCAATCCACGAAGAAAAATTTCCCTCCTGTGAATTCATGAAATCAATTTCATCCTGATTTAAACACTCATTGACAATTCCCTCATGTTATTTAGCTTTACTTTCAAAACTACCTGACAAATTATCTTTATTATCCAACTAGGTTTTCCAAGATTCTAAAGTGGTTTTTTCACTAAATTAAAATGAGTTATGTGGGTAACAATATTCTTCTATAAGTGGTGTGGAAGGGACATTCTGAGTGGGAATGGGTTCCTCAGAAGTCTCAATGTTTTGTATCTATAATCTCAATGATGAAACTTCTAAATTAATTTTAACCATATTTTCACAGAAAAGATCAAGAATTTTTTCTGGATTATGATTGATAGATGTTTGGACATCATGAACTTCATTAATTTTGATCTCTTCAATCATCCTCGAGGGGTATGGAAATTTATCCATTAAATAATCATCATCTCATTGATTGTTCGTGTTATCGGGTATGGGGTATTCATTCAAAGGTTGATCAAAGTAATTAAAAAAGATTGGTGATTCCTAATGTGGATTCTCTAATTGATTTCATCCTATGTTTTTGAAAAAATATTGTTTATTAAACTCCATTGGATTTATTCGGAAATCGGGAATTGTCATTTTTGGAAACAAAAAAAATAGAAAGGGGAAAAGAGAAGATAAACAGAGATGAGAATAGAGAAATTGGGGTGAGAAAAGAATTATAGTGTCTAAGATTACATACATGGGTCCCTAGAAACGGCGCCAAAATTTGGTTGTGCCCAAATTTTCCCTTTATGTAAAAGCAGTCGTTGAAGTACAAGTAGGGATCGAATCCACAGGGACCGAAGAAGAAACCTCGAGACACACAATTTTGTTGATGTATTGGCTATAAAGTGTCCAACTTTGTGGTAGATTTTAATTGTAGAACTAATTATATAATTTAAATAATAGATAAAAATGATGTTAACTAAACAATTATTGGTGATGGGTTGTTCTTAGGGTTTCACTTGGGGTGGATTGGATAAATTTCATTTCTTATAAATTTCATGTCATTAATTTAAGATGTATCCAAACAACAAGATAATTATCCCAAATCATATATCAATTTAATCCCTACACAATTCCAAGTCCAATCACTAATTCAATTTGAGGAACACTTTACTTAGAACTCAAAGTAAATAGATTTCACTATCACTTAAAATGTGTCGTCGTTAAACTTGGAAAAGACGAAGAAGAACATAACTCATCAAATGGAAATCTTAAAATAACAAACAGATTTAAAAATTAATCTCTATGAAATAACATCCAACCCCTGACATTTCTACTCCCTTGGATCAACCCTTAAGTGGTTAGACCTACATTGATGCTATTATAACAATGGAAGTGGGATGTAGACTAATGGGGGTGGAATTGAAGAAGAATAAAATTATTGAAAAATGAACACTCCACCGTTGTGTGATTGAATTCACAAGTGCTGGTGTGAATAAATTCACACCTTCATTCAACGGTATCAATGTGTGAAGAAAAAGAAAATAAAAAGTGAAGAAGAATAATAAATTAAATTAAAATACTAAATGTGAAATAAAAACTTACATTAGGTAAATTGACGATGCCATTACAAAATGAAAGCGGGAAATTACAATTGAAATAAATACAATGAACGAAAGAAAAAAACATGGATTCAAAGAAAAATGTTAGATGATAATTACCTTCACCACCAACTCCTTATATAGGCATATTAGGAGCCTTAGAGACACCCCAACTCAATAAATTCCATCCCCATTAATTTGGAGAGTCAAAATGAGGGTGAGAAAATTAAGAGATTTTGACATTTGGAAGTTGACCTAGGAATTTCATCCAGATTCGTCCACCATTTTGATGTGTGAATTTGGAATTGAATAATGCCAAATAATCAGAGGTTGTAGAAGACAAATATCTTCTCCCATGTGACCTCTATCAGATTTCCAAATTTCAGGTCATTTGGCAAAGCCGTTTGGATGTTATTGTCCAAATTGTGGGACGACTTTATCTGCATTAATGTTGGGCCCATCATTTAAATCTCAAATTCAGATCCCTTTATCATCATGAAAAATTCAGAATTAGCTCTGAACACAGTTGAATAAAATGATACTAATATTTTTATATTTATACTATAAATATTTTAGCATCATTGGGCTTGGTTTGTGGGCCTCACATTTGTTTGATGGGCCTTAGGCCCATTATGCTTTTCCAGCAAATTTCTTCATTCGGGCGCAAAAATCTCCATCTTCCCTTGGGATTCATCCATCGAACCTAAAAGATAAAATGTTCCAAACAAAGTGATAAATCATATCCCAAAATATCAATTTTAGAAAATGAATATAATGTTGTCCAGTAGCAGATGAATGATTGGGCCCAAATTTTCATTTTAAACATGAATTGCATTTAAGATGAGAAATGAAGTTCTATTTATATAATTCACTAAAAAAAATGTTTAAGGACATTGCAACAATGAATATAAAGATATTAAAAATTAATATTATCCACTTTTAGTGACTAATCAGATACCCTCTACATGATAAAGTTTAAGGGTATACATTCTACAAATTGATCTCTTGGTGAGATCTCATGGAGTCCTATAACATAAAAATAAACTAATATATATTTTGGTAATATATAAAAAAATATAATATAAAATAATTATAGTAAAATAAATGCTTCATCATGTCAGCTAGAGAAAAATTTAGTTCATTTCTCTGCAACTAAAAACTCATACTTAATGCATGTGTTTTTATTATGTAAATTTCCAAAAACATAATTTCTTATCAATTTAATTTTAAATTATATTTATTGAACCACCACTTGAGATAGAAATATTTTTTTAATTAGATTCATTTCATGAAAGTATAATGCCATCTGTAACTGAATACATTAAATATTAGTAATATAAAAAATATAATACTCAAATAATGATATAAAAATAAATCAATAAATATATTTTACCATTAAAAATCTCATGAATTCTATTTTTTTATCTTATCGAAAAAATTCGAATCAATATATAAAATGTTAAACCTGTAATTGCTCTTTGTGGAAAAATAACATATAAATTACATTACATTTTTGTAAGTTGAGTTATTATTATTATTAAAATTAATATGTATTTTCTTCTCTCCATGATAAAGTGAATTTTTTGTAAATGTTTAATCCCACACCTACCAAATCTATGAATAGTTTTTCTAGATAAGAATAAGAAGAATCCACTATTTGAGGTGCATAAATAGTGCAACAAATATTTTTTGTAAATTAAAATTTTACTTTTATTAAATAATTTTATTATTGAATATTTCATAATATAAAAAGGAATAGAGATTTACCTTGATAAATGTTCATCTGCCACTCCTTTTGTCGTTGAAATAGATGAATGTAATGATATTCAATGTACCTATATATTATTATAAATTTCAATATATAAAAAAAATGTATAGAAAAATATGTAATTAAAAAATTAGTGTCACACATGTGTATGTTTCAAAAAAGTAATTATTTCATTATTATTAACCAAAAACTACGAAACCTAAAAAATTAAATATAATAATTAATTAAAAAATGTTAGAAATGATCAAAATTTAAAAATTTAAATATAATAGTTACAAGAATGTTTTTTTCATATGTGAAAATTTATCCAAAACAAAAATATGTACTTTAATTTTTTCAATTAAAAAATGCTTAACTATGACTATTTAATATAAAATTTAACACAAGAAAACATTTAAATATTAAACATATATAGAATTAACATCCAAATTAAAAGAAAATAGTGTTTAAACACATGTAAATTTTGAAAAAGAAATATAATATAAATATTTTCCGGAATAATTATTAGAGTCATTTACTATTTTCTCATATCCTTCATGCATGATCATTTCATACAACATGGACTATGTCTGCATTATAGTCATTATTATCATATTGAAATTGTGTATTAGACAAACAAACCTCACATAAATCCATAGCATCATCATACTCTCATCACCCAAATTATTTATTTTCTATTGAAAACAATGGTCTACAGATCATTTGATGGAACAATAACATAATATATTTTCTTTGAATGGGTTTCCAAAACAAATTGGTCCTCTTTACAATAAAATATTTTCAAAACAAGGAGTTTAAATCCAAAATCATCATATTTTAAACCACTAATACTATCAACCCATTTACATTTAAATACTATTAAAAAAATTAGTACATTTAGTTTTCCATATATCCTCAAGATCCCCAAAACATATCATTGACAAATACATTTGGTTTTTACAATTTTCACTCAAAAAATATAGTGGTTCAGCGAGGACCATCAACACACTATTTTGAAAAATATTCTTTTCATCCAATGTTTTTTATAAAATGTGTAACCATTAATATAAAAACCAGACCATCTCATCACATTAATAGATGGTCTCCCTTTTAACAATTTCAATGTGTCTAATTCATATAAGTAATTTTTTTAATTTCTATTTAAACCAAGAAACAAATTTCTTTTTTTATACTCAATGATCAACTAATTTCCATTTATTTTTTTCTATCGAAACTTTAATCCATAAATATGTGATGATATATTTGGGTTCATCCCATCTATATTGTTAAAAATGTATAAATATGCATGAATCACTTCATCACATGGAGTGAAATTTATATTTAATCCAAAAAACCTTATAATTTTACTATCAACTCTCATATTTTAAGATATAAGGAAACCAATATTCTCCAATTTATAAAAATAATAAGTACTTAACTCAATCACCTATTTTGCTACATATTTTTTAGCAATAGTTTCCTATGATAAAAGGGTATTTTTAAAAATCACTTCAAAATTTTCATATATCTTTTGAATGGTTATATCCAATGTAAATAGAAAGGACCACATATTCTTTTCTCATTCACAAAATGAATCACCATATAAACCATTATATCAAAACAATGGTGGGAAATACATTTCTAGTAGACAAAAGTATGAGTTCAACTTCATTCATTAATACATATAACTAATTTAGATTAAAAACATTGCTATAAATGGATTTGGAATAATTACATAACCTGATGATTTCATTTCTGAATGGTTTCAGAAATATTCCATACATTGAAACCTATAGTATTTTTTTATTAGTACATAATAGTAATGTTATTTCATACCTATTAATTTAAAATCCTTCAATGACACCAAATTGTTCACATTTGAAGAATATCAACTATTTAATTTAATACCATGAAAACACTAAAAAACTCATCTTATCACTCTTTCATAATTTGTGACAAGCCATAGGTAAATATGCTATAGTTCCTTTTTTAGTGGGAGATAACTCGAAATGTATTCTCATTGATATCAAGTCCAATATAGCATGTAATAAATACTGTATCTTTTGTTTTATGTATAACAGTATTAAAATAAAACTATCACATATGTTTTTCTCAACATGTATAATGTCAATGTTATGTTTTATCTCAAAAAATATATTATACAGCAGATTGAATAATATTGAATGTTTCTTCCAAATATTTTTTTGATGACCATAACATCTTTTCTTCCCATATGTGAAATCAAAATTTTTCTCCATATCATAATATTCTTCTCTTGAAAATGGTTTTAGGGGGGTATTATATTCTTGTATACCATTAAATTCATTTTTCAGTCTACAATAAATATGATCGATTCATACAAATATTTTATGTTGAATTTACACTTTCTGTCTTCCAATATACAATTGATAATACAAAGTGTCTTCGTCCAAATTTTGGCAAGATTTATAACCACTAACATTGTATATAGATAATTTTTCATAAGAAAAAAATTAGTTTATAGTGAAAATTATCATAACAAATTAAAGAAAATACACAATCTTGTAGGATTAAAAAACTATAACACATGTTTCCCATAGGAGTTTCAAATCATAAATCAATGGTGAAAGATACACATCAATATCGTTTCCTGGTTGTTTTTTTCCATAAACCATCAAGCTTATTATAAAATATTTTTAATTAATACATATCTATAGGGAATAGTTATAAGTTGCCAAAAAAATAGATCATGAACTATGTTCAATATTGAGGCATTGATATGGAATAATTTTATCAATGCACAATCCAATTATGATATTTCTAGCTTAACTTACAAAATCATAAAAAACATTATCCAATATCATCCATTATGGTGAATCAACAGGGTGGCATAAGTTACCATTAGTGATATACTCATCTGTATGGAATATTAACCATTTTTTATCATTTTAATTTTCATATAGACACTTCAAACGTGTATTTTTTTGAAGGAAAGAATATTCTTTACCATGAGGTTTGATTTTGGTATCTAAGAATGAATTAGAGTTGAATTTTTCTTTCATTTTATATCGTGATGTCCCAAATTAAAGGAATTTTGAAAAACTTTCATATTCATTCCTGTACAATAGAAAATCATTGAGGCATGTATTTATCTTTTTATACCTCAGTCCCATTATGAAATATGTATTGTTTGTGTTATAATTGGAATCAAGAAGCTCATTTTCATCAAGAAGTGGATCTTTTAAAACTATTTGAAATTCAGAGAAACATTTATCACTCGACCCATTTCTTTCATTCAAGTTAACTAATATCAGAACTTTTAATAAGAATATAAATATAGTGAAACTTGAGAATAGTGTTTTCTCATAATATCAATATAATCGTTCAACAGTTTTTTTTGTTATTGACAGATTCAATGCCTGTATCATGAATTAATTCACCAAGATGATTCTTTGTCTCATGCTGCATATTTTTATTAACATTAGATGTTGAATTTTATATTATTTCACCATGCCAAATCCAAAATTAATAATTATAGATTGGTCTATATAAAGTTAAATAATAATTATTTTCTCTTTAATTTAACTTTATCATATTAAAAAACATCATGTATAGATATAAAATCTCTTCTTCTTTTAATATATTATTTATAAAATTACAATAAATCATCAAATTATTTTTCATATTCATCAACAGGTATTTCTAAATTTATCCAATTCCAATCCATTTGTTATAAAATATCACAATATAAATGATTAATATATTAAAACATATGAATATTTAAAATTATAAATAAATATATAAATTTTAAACATAAAAATATATATCAAAACAATAAATTATTGATAATTATTTGATCATAAAAAAATTAAAAATAATTATTAAAACAAATCATAGAAAAATATAAAAAAAGTAATTAAGGATATGTAAAATTAAATAATTTAATGATTCATTAATATTTAACAAAAAATATTTTTATAAAAATATTTACAAATTAAAATCAATTTATATGAAAAAAATTAATCAGAATCCAATATATCGATAAAAAATATAAATGAAAAAAAATAAGAAAAAAATTATTTTAACCACAAAAATATATAATGATAAAAAATTTATAACTAGAGACAATTATAAATAAGAACATATAAAAAATTAAATTACAATGAAAAGTAATTTATAATCATAAAAAATTATAACATTCAACAAATGTTAACAAAAAATTATAATTGATATTAAAAAAGAAAACAAACAAATGAACGGATGAGAAAAATTTATAAAAATAGACACTTAATTTATCTTCAAGAATAAAATTTAACTTACAAAAATTAAGATATTGATAATTCAAAATATATCCTAAATGATGATAAACTCGGTAGAAGTTGGTAGAAATAAAGTGAATGTTGTAAGATTGAAGAAAAACATTTTCAAAAAAAATAACAAAATACCCATAAAAAACCATGATTCATGGTAGCAGGTTGACCGAAATGGGATTTTTGGGAACTGAATAATATTGAGGATCATAAAAAAAAGATAAAGGATGTAATATTGATATTAATCAATTTGAGAAGATAATTAAAATCGACTGAAATAGAATATTGACCATCATCAAAGGTCCTCAGGGGTAATCGTTGTCATTGTAGGTCGAGAGGGAGAGGGATTCGAATGAAATCATATAAGGTTTTCAGTATCATGGAATATATTTAAACACTTTTAGCTTCTGTTTTTATAAAAACATATGTTAATTTATTTTTTAATTTTTTACATTTGTTTTATAAAAAATAAATCTTAAATGTTCATCGTATAACTTTTAAAAACCGCTTCTAAGAAAATGACATTAATACAGCAATGTCAAATCCATTATTTTTACTAGTTATCACCCCATCTTGCTAATAAAAATGAGACAGAAACAACCACTCTCATGCATCCATTGAAATATATAGTATGAAATATCCATATATCATAATGTTTCTGACCCATGTTCATACCTTTCATGTCACACAACCAGACTCTTACTTGATTTCATAGTGAGTAATAAACAATTAAGCCACACCCAAACTATATTATCAATTCTAGGAACAAGTTACCACTTGCTATCATTTTATAGCTTGATACCAATCTTGAATCAAACTACCACGAGTCCTAATAAATTAAACTAGGCTCATTCCAAGATAATATAGCAAGGTATTATACTAATCCTATCCATAAATAATAATTCACTTCTTATAAATTTCAATTATACTTTTTATTCATATATTCTCAAGGAAATGAATATTCACAGGTTTCTAACCATCTATACATCCCATGATTATACTCATTCACACCTTTATAATATATCATCTTCATTAATCTCTGCCTCATTTCTGATGTCTTCCCTAACACACACTATATCTATCATCACATATATGTGAATATTAAACATTATATAAATATTAAAATGGGAACTAAAGAAAAAAACCTCACCACTAGGGTTTATTAGTTAAAATTTCCAAAATAGGTTATTCTTGAAAATAATGAATAATTTAATATTGAATTTTGATTAAACTCTCCATCCTTAAGCAAAAAAATCCTTTGAATAGATCTTTAAAGTATTTTTATTGAAACCTCAAATTTGGAAAACATTTTCACAAAACATTTTTCCAAAAAACATTCACGTCATAGGAAAGCATAACAATTCTAGGTACTTTGAAGTACCGAGTATTATTAATATACACATTCATCTTTCTAACTCATTCCAATATTAAAATAATATTTCATAATAAAATCATCATATTTGTAAAAATATCTCAACTGTGATAATTAAAAACAACAACAAAAATATTACACCCCTAATAGAATGGGCATACACTATACATGTATTGGATAGGCACAAGGCTAATTTTCATTCAGTGACTTGAAAAGTATTTTCTAATATTCCAAGATTCAAAATAATAATTCAAAACAAATTAAAACTTTGATACAATTTTTTAACTTTTTGGTGAAACCCACCTAAATAATTTCCAACTTGGAGGGTTTGTGGGACCTTAAGCATGCCTCCCCATATGATAATGGCATCTAACCATTAGTGAGAGTCTATCAAAAACCCTGAAAAGACTGTAATCTCAATATAAAAATAGATAATAATTGTTAAATCAATATATAAATGATATAAACATCCAAATTTGAACATAAAAATATATATAATTGAATTATAACAATGATCTAAGAATACAAAAAAATACCATATGGTATAAAAAATGTACCCATCACATAAATTCAATCATATATAATGAATGACCTCCCACTAAGATGATAACATTCAATAAACAAAATAAATGAAATAAACACAGGAATGCCCTACTCCACAACCCTAATCCTCAACTTAGTCGCATCTCTATAATACATCAAACTACACTATTATGATCACTTATACATAGGGATTTTCCAACCATCATGCCATACATAAGGTATACACATACACAAAGGTTCATGTATAAGACATGTGAAATAAATATTTATATAACACTACTAATGGGCCTCTAAATATATTCAATAATATATCAATTATATGTATGTAAAAAAATAATATTAAAACACATGTCACGCATGAAATATCATCGTGTCATTTGGTGCTAACCAGGCCACCACAACACCAAAATCTACCATTTAATCCCAAGTCAATAATATCATCTCCCATATCCTTGAATGGTATAGGGCCATGACATAACTAAGAAATATTTATATATGTTAATTTTATGAAGGTATGTAAATAACATATCTAGTCCAATGGAAATGATCATCTAGGTGAGGAATCCTAATAAAAAATACCCTATAACACCAATGATGAACATTTTTGTGGTAATCAAAACATAAATATTCCCCAAGAATCTACGATAATCTAGTTGGTTGATCAATACATAATAACACCCCATGAATATAAGGACCCATACTTAATCATCACATAATCTAGTTGATTCAACTATATTACACTTAATACATTCCAAAAAAAATTTATAGTTTAGTGTTTTAGAGAATTAGTTTATAAAAAATACATGAAAAACTACAATAATTCAATGTGGGTACTACTAAAATAGTATCAATTTCTTCTATAATACGAAATATTTTAATATAACATGAATTCTTCAGAACATTAAACTTTGATTCTTCTTTTCAGTTACCCATCCTTAAACCTTGTACAAAATATTTTAAAACATGGGCTGAGTGAAAAAATATCAGTAAGGGACATAAAAAGATGGAGAAAAATAGTTATTCCAGGAAAACATATAAACATATGAAATCAGTTTCACAAGGATATACTTTTCAACCATTAAGTATCATATACTTACTTTTTAAAAACATCAGATTTCCATAAAACATAGAAAACATTAATAAAACCATAAAGGTAACATGAGTAATTACTTACATAAGATTTTAATTCTAAAATATTCCATATGATTTGTAACCCTTGTGAATACCTTAAAATTTATCTCTCATGGCTACCCTATGATATATCCCTTACGGGTACCTTATGTTGTAACCATCGTAGTTACACTTGGAGTAACCATACGATCGACCTAAAATATAAACATACCCAATAAATTAGAGGAGATATAGGTCCCACCCCTCATCATAAAAAAATACCAAGAAAAAAAACATAATCATAAAACATGAATACTTTCATCAATAAAACATTCCTTTTGAATGTTGTAAAAAATGAAATTTAAAAGAGGATTTTTAAAGAAAAGTCTCTTACCTCGGGTATTCATCCCTTAAAAAGAGATAGAACCTATTTTATAGTTGTTTAAATAGTGATATAAATATATTACATAACTATAATAATGTTTATAGTACCCTATATAACCATGTTATAAAAACATTCAACCCATTTATTAATAATATTTTGTTATTTCCATTGGTTGGGTGTATTCTTTTCGGGGTTTCTATGATCAGTTCTTAATGGATTTTCTTGGAGAATGGAAGAAAAAATCTATAAGTGGGAATGAATTGTATTAATATGTTCCTATAATTTTAAATTATACCATATATAATTTTTTCTGATATGAGGATGATTCATTAGATAAAACATTAATGAAAATGATGTAATTTATTATGGCAGTTTTTATGACCATCATGACCTTTATCATTTTATTTAATATCATATTTATATATTGGTTCCAAAAAATTATATATCTTATAATATGTATAATAAAATTTTATTTAATCATAATAATGTTTTTATGACCATAATTTAAGGTGGTTATGGTAAATGAAAGTGTATCATCCACGATGGTTGTAAATCAACACATCATGAACGATGCTCTCATTTTTAAAATAAAAGGGATAGGAGAATAAGTTTGATGATGAATTTATCCATAAAAATGATTCAATTAAAGTATATATTATATAATGTAGTATTCATTCCACTTGGATAAGTGGAGGTGAATATAGAATAAAAAATTAAAAATAAATTAAAAGGAAAATGAATGAAAATGAAAGATGATTTTACCTCTTGAATTATTCTCATTGAGAACCTACTTAAAGACCATGGTTTTAGAATTTTGGTGATATCATAAGGTCTTTGAAATGGTTAAGAGTCTTGTATAATTAATTTTGTATAAATTAAATAATCTACAATTCGTTGATTGTTGAGGAGAATAGGTGGTGAGGGGTGGTATTTCTAAAGGATGAGAGTAGTGTTTTATGATTATTTTATTCATTGGTTTATTTTATTTGCTCAAGACTATGAATAGTTTTATAATTCTAACTAAATATATTAAAATAATCAGGAATAGTTTGTGGTTATGGTTCTTACATCATGCATGATGTTTCTAATTCACGTATTTGGATTATAATTAAAATACTATAAATTATCATATTTCACAATTCACCCAAAATTCAATTATTTTAGAAAAATCCAAGAAATTAACTCTAACCATTTTTCAACTTTTATAATAAAAATAATAAAATCCATTTTATGAGAATAATTTTTTAAACAATATTAATTATATTTTTATTTAAAATATTAACTTATTCGAAAAATTCCAATTTTTAGACTATAACTGATTTTATAAGACTTTGAAAAATGTGTTAAGAATTCATAATATTTTTGTATAATCATAAGAATATATAATATTAATTTATTAATATATATTATTAAAATAATTTTTTTAAATAATTAAATTAAATATAAAATTATAAATAGACATTTATGTTTCACAAAAATAAAAACACTTAATTTATCACATTTAAAACATTTATTTACATAATCCCTGATATAAATATATCATATTTTTAATTTTAAGAAACATGAATTGTATTTATACTTTCATAGGTTAGGTTACTATTCTATTAGTACATATTGCTTATTTTCTATAAATACCAATTATTTCATTATACATTTATAATGAATTTTACTATTTAATTTCAGAATGAAAACAAATTATTTTATAAGTACTTGAGTAATTCCATTGAATGTCCAACTTTTCAACATCAGAGTAGTATTTCCAAAAAAAATAAAGCATTAAATCACATCTCTGATAAATAATTGACAAAGAAACTATGTCATACACAACACATCTCCTGGCACTCAACTAGTCACCATCATTCTCCTAACCTTTATATTGAAATAAGTCCATCAGGGAGTCCCAAAATCCAAACATACTTATCTTGAATCCATTGTGTGAGTACTAGCCCAACTTATCCATAGAACTCATAAAAATCCTATATGATCCCCTCAACCCAACATTTTAATACCTTCTTGGACCGATAAGAAAAACAAATTAGATTTATCATTCAATACAACGCAGACTAGTTAATATTTATTACTATGATCTTACCCAAGTCCCAACTACCTCCACCGATCAGAAAAAAAACCCTTTTATGGTAATACCACATCCTAAATCCTACACATAATATAGAACATGTGTTAAGAATGAAATTAAACCCATCACCACCCTATATCTATATTCAACTCTTGGGTATAATTCTCACTAAGCTCACTAATTCATTTAAGGATTCCTCCTCAAGGCTTATTCCGTAAATCCAATTATCTTTTATTCTATCTGAAAGTGAAACCATGGTCTTCAGACTGACTCTAATCATTTTTTGAGTGTTCCTACTCAACAAGCCATCCTAATAATCAAACACTAAGTTTAATTCTATGTAGACCATGATGATCAAACTCCCAAGCCTTCCAAGACTAATTCACTCAATACATAACTCAACCCCTCAATCACTCTATGGTTCATCACGACACACTTTCAAATAATCTAAAAATAAACTATAATAATCCATACTTATATAAGGACCTACAAATACCTTGTTTTGTGTCCATAGATCAGTTTGGTACCACTATGAGCGGGGTTTATTTAGTAGTACACTATTATTACAAATTCATTTTCCCTTGATTTAACCTTTGTGACTGATTAAAGTCTCAATCCATTATTATTAATACCCATCCTCACACTAAAATAAATAATAACAAATAAATAAAAACACCCAGGGATTTACTAGGATTAGTGAAAACACCTACTCCATTCTGTGTTGGTTAGACCCACCAACATGTATTCTCCACTATATGAGAAGGTAATTGAAATAGCAATTGGTTAAACCCCCAATTAAAAATTAGTTATATGCCCCAGCTCTAATAAGACATTAGTAGTTTATTAGACCCCAACTACACATTTTTCAAAAATATTGGTTAGATCCCCCAATCACAATCACCAGCAATTGGTTAGACACCCTAGTTACATCCTTCAACTTTAGATAGTATGATCTATTGTAGAAATATCAATTGAAGATCCTACTCCACATGATTGTTATATCATGCTTCCTTGTGTAAAAACTCAAGTACCTCTTCAATGATTTTGGAGTTTCTCAAATTACTTCTGATCAATGTATATAATTGGTTGCCTAAGTGAAACATGGCTCGGGAAAGAATTATTTATTCTATTGAAGACCCAACATCACTAAACACTAAAAACATGGATATGAATTCCTTCTGAATCATTGATGGAAATTCTATCCCATATCTAGTCTAAAATATCATTGTATACTATATACAAGAAATTTATATTGCAGGTGCGTTCTCAATCATCATTCATGTGTAATATAATGTATGGTATTCTCAATATTTTCTTATAAAAATGGTATTACCTATTCACATATTATTAGTATAAAGTATGAACACATACAATATTTCAAGATTACACTCCCTCTTCAATAATCCTTCACAAATCAAAAACATATCACTGGTATTTCACATTTTACGCTTCCATTCATATTGTATAAATCATGAATTTCATCCCCCAAAATGTCCTCATAAAATAATATCAAATTTTCTTCTCACTTTTTCACTATCTTCATTGTTCATTTTCACAACACATGTGAATCCAATATATCTTTAGTTAACGAAAATATAAAATCGTAAGACCTTCATTAAAATCACTCATGTGATACTAGTATTGTGTCTTGTACAACATAATTATATGTGTTCTATTTCTCAAATTATACAAGAAGAACTCTATTCATCCATGAATTTAATCTCATGTCATATTAACAAGATCATTGCATAACAGATCAAGTGAGACTACTATTTTGAATTTATTCTTCACATAATAGTATAGTGGTTCTTCTATCTCCTTAGAAAAAAGTTTCATGGAAACTTAATTAAATTCATGGAATCCAAGGGAGTTAGATATTGCACTATCCCAAATGCTTCATGAAACCATGTTATTCAGGATGCAAACATGTGTGCAAAGAACTGTTCATTAGCTCATGTCTTTCTTTACATAAGCTAAAGATTCTGGGAACCTTCTCATTGAAAAACTTTTGTTTTGTGGTGCTTTAATTCTCCCTCAAGCTCTCATGGATTCTCTCATATGAGAGATAAACTCATACATGCAAACAATCTCAGCCTTGATTATTTATAGGAAACAACATCACCAACCAGCCACATGTGCACCGCCTCGTTTCAAGGCACACCACCTCTCCTTCATGACGCAATAAATCACCATCTTCAGAAATATCATATTTTTTCCTTGTTTCTTTTCTTCATTTTTTCCCTTCATTTACACATGAAAAATGTATTTTCATGTTATTTCGATCACATTTCAATTTTTATATCTTTCAAATGATGATCAGATGTCTCGTCTTAAACTTCTATTGATGTTACATTGCGATAGTCTAAAGAATAGTAACTCTGAGTTTTTTGTTGTTGAAGACAGTATGGCTGAGTCGATCAAATGGTCAGGATTCAATTGATAAAGAATATCAGACAATCATATTTTTTCATGTTTTTTAAAGTAAATCAATAGTACTCTCAAGCAGGGCATCCTGTATCAAAATTATTTTTAGTATCATCCTTCTTTATAATAAGAAACGCATCCAAAGCCTTCCATAAATTAGTTACCATCCTCTCATATATTCGATGGTACCACAGTATGTCAGTATCCTTCTTTTCCACTATGCAACCCTGCATGGTGTCTCCATGCAACTATTGTGTGTGATTATGTGGTCTGCTAATACAATCCATCAAATTCTCTATGTTGGAAGACTTCCTTAGTTGATCCTAATTACCACTTTAGTAGTGGTGCACCTAGATCCTTTGGTTACTAGCTAGCTTGGCCATTTTTTTAGTATAGTATAACATAAACTGTTTTCCAAAAATAAACCATACAACTCAAATTTATTCTACTTCAATACAAAAATTCCTTATACAAAATAGGTAATATTTTTCTTCGATATTCATATTATTAATCAAATAATTATAGTAAAAAATTTGTAAAAATATTTTCACATTTCTTTGAACATAATACTAGGTCTACAATCATAACATTTAAAAACACCACACATATTGATATTTTCTCACCAATACTTATTGAAACCAAATAAAATTTACTCAATGGACACATAAATCTCCCCCTTTATTTTTTTCATTACAATAATGATGTCAATATGTTTAATTTTATTTATTCCCTTATTAGAAATAAGAAAAAAGTGATTTTAATAGTTCAAACTACAACCAAATTACCTTCTACATCAATTTATTATCAAATAGTGAAACCACATTCAAAAAATCACTTATAATTCATTAAATGAACGCTATGTCTACGTGGTAAATCCCGGTGTGTTAATAAATTGTGATGTCACATAAGAATAAAGGATATTAAAATTATATAATTTGATATCAATTTCAAAAAAAATAGACTATTTCCTTATAGGTCATAGTTGAAAAATATTGTAATGAAATTTAGTGAACACATCTCAACAAACACATCATAAATTTAAGGTGAAAAAACATATATCTCCTTCATTTTTAGCTGAATATAAATTCTCTTAAGTTAAATGTTTTTTCAAAAATACTCATATTATAAATTTTAGAGTGATCATATTTTTCAATAGATTTTTAATATTTGAAATCTTGAAATTATTTATGCTCCTCCTCAAGAGATTCATCAATCCTATTCAATTCTCTATATATTAGTACAATACATTTATATAAGGGAATAAAGAAGAACCTGATTGTTTCTTCTGAATAGAACTCATGATGAGAATTGCCTCTCATCAATTTTTATCCATTCCTCAATTTAAACTTTTATTTGGAAGAGTTATCTTTCATCTATTGGTCTATTAGGAATATTATGAAATTTTCTCTATCATGCCCAATTTGTTCACACCATTCACAATTCAAAATATTAAAGTTATCATGTAAAGACCCGAAAATTTCAAGGAATATTTTTTCTTAATTTCTTTGGGATTTTACAAGAACGCAGATTCTAACAGCGCCTGATTCCTAGCACCGGTGTGCCCAGAATCAATTTTCCGAATTTTAGCTCAGGTACGTTCAATGAATGAACGAGCCGGTTTTTCTAACATTTGAACCGGTGCTCGGAATAGAAATTTGAGGGAACTGATGAAACCGCAACGCCGGTAATTGATTAAGAATACCCTTTCTGGAGTTGCGTTTTCTCAAGAGGAGTTGTTTTAAAAAAATGTGAGGGATAAAAATATAATTGTTTTACATTTATATTTTCATTTCTTGTTATGTGGATTAAGTGTTGTGTCACAACACTTTATCCCTCTCTTATGTGGTTATAACCTAAGTAAGGGAGTTAGGGGTGTAACCCACTTGTAGTTAACTACCCATGAGAGGATTAAAGGTGAGGTGGTGCCCACACGAACCCCACCCCTTCACATTCCTTAAACCTCCTCTAACTCCCCCTTTATGTGGGTGACCTCTCATCTTCCGTAACTCCCTCCAACCCCCCTTGTGACACACCCTCTCATTAATGATGTCAACTCTAATTCATTTAATTTTGACAAGATCAAGATTAATTAAGTTAAGTTAATTCAACATTTTGAAATGTTTTGAAAATGCATGGGATGGGTTATAAAATAAGAAGAGTCTTATTTTATTAGGGGTTGGATGGTTGTGTGGGGAATGAGAGGAGATAGAACTCATCTTCTTCAATGAAGAACATGAATAACATCAAGAACCTAACGAAGAACACTGCCACCGCAAGGAGTGAATGACGTGTTGTCCTTCTTCCCTCTCCGCAGCCGTTGAGAGACTCCTTTGTCGAAGAACGACGACGCACCACATCCTTAATCGGGCGAATGCTGACGACACTTACGGAGCCTCGATCCATGACGTCGTCTTCCGCGACGTTCGAATTCTGTGACCTGATAATGTGTGACATCAATTTCAAGGTAGGAGGTTTGATTTTGGTTCATGAATCTTTCTTGACCGTCCAAAATCAATTTTTTTCTTAAGCCACTTGATATCGGATTAACGGGAGGAGGTCGGACCGCACGAACATGGCGGACCCTCTTCCCCCTTCATTAATGTGTTTATTATAGCTCGATCAAAGTTGGGGCGGTGCAATGGTAGCGCGCAGAAACAAGGAGGATAATCGGTGAAGAAGCGTGGCGCCTTTGCGCCCCGCCGTGGAGGCCGAACGAAGCCGCGACACCGTAGCGCCACGCCGGAAAACCACGAAGAGACGCGGTTTTTTATTTCGCGTACGGATCGACGGGCCATGGAATAATGGGCTGTAATGGTGATTTGAAGGCTTTTCAGTGAAGGGAAGGTCCCGGGAGGACCGCAGGCAAAGATAGAATTGAAAACGGACGACCGGAGCAACTCTGGTGGTCCGCGGAAGGGCATGTTGGCGCGCCACCAGGAAGCTCCGCCGCGGCTGAAGTCGCGGAGACAGGTGGTGGTCCCGTGGCCGCGCGGGACGAGGGGATACATGGTGCTGACCACTGTTTCACTGGCAGGGACCGGCCCCCATGCGGGGGCCGTGGCTTCATTCAAGGGGAAACTGCACCCCCCTGTTCCACTTAGCCGGACAGCTGAGCGGGCTATGCGGTCGCGCCAGTGCGGCCGCGCCAGTGCGGCAGGCCGACCGGTCGGGCCGCCCATGCCGGGACAGGCCGCGCACAGGCTGGGCCGGGCCACGCCCTATTAGGCCAGAACCGGACCTGGTTCGGTTCGACCCGGTTCGGGCCGACCCAGGGGGGTCTCGGGCCAGGTCGGTCTGGGCCCGAACTCCCTATTCTCAGGCAGTTTTTGTTCAAACGCCCATATCATGGGCTACAGACGTCCGATCGATGCACCGTCAGTTGAGATGTGATCCTTGGATCAAGACGGTCATTTTGGGATATTACAATCAAGGTTTTGGAGAACATTGTGTACGGCCGAGTTGGTTCGAACCGGAAACCAACCGGGCCCTCAGAGCGGAAACGCTTATAACTTGAGCTCCGGAAGTCAGATTGATGTGTCGTCGACTTTGTTGGATTCCTATTGATGAGACAGAACTTTTTGAATACTTCACCTGAGATTTGGACGCAGTTGGTGTATGGCTGGGTTGGATTGTACCCAAAATCCAAACGGGCCCTTGGAACGGAAAAGCTGATAACTTTCAGACCGGACGTCCGTGTGACGAACCGTCAGTGGCGTTGGTGATCACGTTGTAAAATGGGCCATATGAGTATACCCTATGAGATTTCGGGGTACAGTTGAGATACGGCCGGTTTGGTTCGCACACGAAACCAATCGGGCCCCTAGGATGAAAAGGTTAATAACTCACAGACCGGGCGTCCGATTGACGCGCCATCTATTGCGTTGAGACCCCTATGACGAGGTGGTCCATTGAGATACTTCTTCGTGGGACATTGTGATACTTGGAGTATAAACCAGTAGCTCGTGGAGTGAACCCTCCAGGAGACGAGGGTACGGTGTACGGAGACTGTGTAGCTGACTAAGACCTGACGACTACTTGACTGAATCGACTTGGAGTGAGTCGACCAGCCCAGTGGACAGAGTACTACTCTGTTTGGGTGCAGACCCATGGAGGAAGGAGCACTACTGAGTTTGGGTGCAGACCCACGGTACTCGTCCAGAGAGTACCTCTGCAGGTTATTAGGGGGGGTTCCATACTGTGTTTGGGTGGCAGACCCTGGTGGTAAGCACTACTATGTTTGGGTGGATGACCCGTGGTACTCGACAGGAGGAGTTCCTCGGTAGTCTTAGGATAGTGAGAAGTACCTTGGAGTCATGACAGGATCACTACACACTCTAGAGACGGGGCTCTTCAGCAGTTACAGTTTCAATAATGAAAATCCTGGTTTGAGCTGAGTCTATGATCTTTGTGTTTCCTCATGATTGAGATGGGTCACTTGATAACTTAGGTATATGTATGGGCATATACCTGGGTAGTGGTTATCTGTTGATTTCATAAACTTTGTGATTCCTCATGATTTAGATGGTTACCTGATAACTTGGGTATATAGATGGGCATATATCTAAGTAGAGGTTATCTATTGAGATCTTCTTGTGGTTATCCGTGTTGGATTTAGTGAGACCTTGGGTGTCTTGGGGTCCCTACTGAGTATCGTTATACTCACCCCTGCACGGGCTATGCCCACACCTCGTTGTGTTGGTTACAGATGATGGGAAGCGCAGACAGAGGCTGAATGCCCGAGGACTGGACGGTACCCAGAGGTAGACCTCACGACGAGACAGTATTCGGTGGTGGACTTCACGACGAGACAACACTCGGAGGAGGTTGACGGGCAAGATAATTTTGGAGGCTATCTGTACCTACCCTTCAGGTAGGATCCTTGGTGGACGATCCAGGAGATGCGTGTCACCTTCCTGTTTTTTTATCTTTTTCCTTGTACTTTACAGTTGGGCTTGTATTTCTGGCCCCTTTACTTTTAGCACAACTTGTTTCAGTTTTACATAGTGTTTTACTTCCTCTTGTACTCTATGGTGTTTTGTTTACTTTTATAAAGGAAATGCCTTCACAGTTATCGGGATTTACGCCTTTGGTTCTAGTCGCTAGCCCATGGCCTATGGAAGGTGGGCTTGGGGTAGTCACGGCACGCGCCCTGAGGACGGGTCGTGACAAATTGGTACTAGATGAGTCGGTTCTACCGCAGAACTTATAACTCTGATATTAACTTTCTGTGAAGCAATAGTTTTAAGGGTACCGAGTGTGGTCTTCAGTTTAGGGAGTCCAGTGTTGGTGCGGCGGCCGACGTATCCATACACCAGGACCCTGACTACTGATTTCCGACTTAGTGCACGAAAAAAAAACATTGATTGCATGTGTGATTCCAAGAGTTTTAAAGTCATCTCAAACCAGGTCAGCACACTAGGTATAAATCATTGACCGTGTCACATCTGTTCAGGATGTCTCCACGCAGACAGTCAGTTGGAGTTCCAAGAGAGTACTCGATGACGGTCCACCGAGCGGCGAGGCTCCAGTGCGGGGCCCTTTTTACTATGTTGGCACCCTTGGGTGGTGTACCAGCAGCACCACCACTTTTTGGGCAAAAGATGCCACCAGCCTTACTAGTTAAATATGCATGCTGGCAGAGCGCATTGCACGAGTTCCAGCAGCAGCGGCCTCTAAGGTTACGAGGCGAGGCAGATTCCCAGACAGTAGAGCACTGGCTGGAGGCGATTACAAGAGTTTTCCGCCTAGCTGAGACATTTGTAGAGTGGATGGTGGACTTGGCTACTAGTGTTTTCCAGTGAGTGACCATGAAGATGGTCCGTATAGAGATGAGGATTTGGTACCTGGACCGATGGCTGAGACAGTGCCTTTGGGTAGTGTGTCTGCTATACATCACTACCTGTTGGTTTGCAGTTACAACCGGCGGTACCGGTAGGTGACACATGTAGGCTTACTGCCTTACACGTGTTCCAACATCGGATACCCTCAATTTCCGAGGCGCACTACTACAAACACGGCCTTTATCAGCGCTAAAAATGGCCTTTATCAGCACTAGAAAAGCGCTGATAATTCCAGCATAGATAAAGGGGGGTTCCCCTTTATCAGCGCTCTGAAAAGCGCTGATATAGGACCCCTTTACCAGTTCTAAAAAAAGCACTGATAAAAGGGGTCTTTCATCAGCGCTAAAAAAGTGCTGATCAAAGTACCCCATTATCAGCGATTTTTTTAGCACTGCTAAAGGGGTCCTATATCAGCGCTTTCGTTTTAGCGCTAATAAAGGACCCTTTTATCAGCGCTTTTAAAAAAGCGCTGATAAAAGTAAAAAAAAATTTAAAAATTTAAAAAATACTTCCAATCGGGGGGGCTTTTATAGCGCTTGAACCCCCCCCCCCCCTTTTACAGTGCTTTTCGGCCCCTATACAACACCCCACGCACCCCACACACCCCCCTCCACCCTTTAACAGCGCTTCCTCCAATATTCCCCATGCATGCACACCCTTGCCTCCACTAGGATTTGAACTCGAGACCTCCCCCCTACGCGCCTAAGCCCTTACCACTACTCTATTTTGATTTGCTTTCCAATTCATGATATCTCTATATATATATTTATATATTTAGTTATATTTATTCGTATAGTAATATATATTTATATTAATATATATATATATAGTTATATTATAATATATATATATATATATATATTTAGTTATATTTATTCGTATAGTAATATATAATTTTATTAAGATATATATATAGTTATATTAACATATATATAGTTATATGAATATATATTTATATAGTTATATTAATATATATAGTGATATTAATATATATATTTATGGTGATATTAATATATATATTTATAGTAATACTAATATATATATATGTAGTTATATTAATATATATATATAGTTATTAGATTAATATATATAGAGTTAGATTAATATATATATATTTAGATTAATATATATATAGTTAGATTAATATATAGGTATATAAATATTCATTTATTGGTATTTTAAATAAAATGGATATTATTTATTATTTATATAAAGTTAATATATTTTAAATGTAAATATGTTTAATTATTTATTTAAAAAATTTAATTTTTAGTTGCGAATATATAAAAAAATATGTACATATTGTTATATATTTGATTATAAATAGCAGTTCATTATAAAAAAGGATGAAATTTCAAAGACATAATATAAATATGAATGTAATACCTTGGAATAAATTCAGTCCCCGTCAAGAAAAGCCAATAATACCCCCTTAAACGAGTTTGAAAATCCACAAAATGTTAAAAAATCTGGGTACCCCGACAAAAAACTCAGTTTTGGAGGCCTTCTGGGACTTTTTTTGCCTCAAAAAACACTTGACTAGTGTCCCTCCCGGTCACAGCGACGTAGAGCTCGTCGTAGGCTTCGAATTGATATGTGGTAGAGCTCAAATGGACACCTGGATCAAAGGTTATGGCCGTTTGAAGTTTGAGTTGCGTTTTCAACATATTTTGGATCTTTTTTTAATTTTTTTAAATATTTTTTGTCCTCAAATTGTTATTAAATTACTATTACTCCATAATGATTATCAAAATATTAATTAAAAATATTTTTTTAATTTTTTAAGAAGTCATTTTCACTAAATATATTATATATTAAGTATAATAACTGTAAATATACATTTATACTTGTCTAAAATATATTTAAAAATTATATATTATATTTATATAACAATATAACTATATTTATATATTAATTTATTAATTTATTTTTAAAATTTATTTATATCTGAAGCCGACACTTTATCAGTGCTACTAAACAAGCGCTGACAAAGGGGGGGCCCTTTATACAGCTTTGACAGGACGACAAGTATGTAGCAGAGTATTCATCGAGGCGTACCAAACATTCCAGGTACTCGATGAATATGATTCGATTAGTGCTATAGAGCACGGACCTCTGAGCGTGGTGTGTTTAAGGATATATGAGCCATCACTTCTTCCTCTATGCATTCCTACTCATGTTAGGGTGCTAGAGAGAACCTTGTGGTTGAATGTTCTATGGCTGAATGAATACAGCTAGAGAATATTAGAAGTTGGAACGAAGCGAACTGGTTCCAGTCTCAGAGACTAGGGCATGCGAATGTTTCAAAAAGAGGAAATGTTAAGGACAGATAAATCTGCAGAGTAGCAGATGTGGAGGCAGAGCTAAGAGAGCAGCTTGAGGTGGTGTCTATATCAACATGTTACAACCACCCGCCTTTGATGTTCCTTCCAGGCTCAGGGAGATGGAGGACAGGGGAAGAGAGTAGCTGCATGTGGTCATGGAGTGTGACCCAATGGTTCTAAGAATTATTTGAGGGACAGTCTGTGTCCACTACAAGTTTTTGTAGTAACATATTTTGATACGAATCATGCCTTCCTTCCACAAATCTTGTCCCAGACCTAGAGTTTCTGGTTAAGCCGTTGACTTGACCCTCACGTCTGGAGATACCTTGGGAGGAGACTCTATAATCACACTTACGCTGACAGTTTGGTCTGACCCATGAGATGAGAGTTTCAGTTGGAATCTCTTGGTGGCATCGTCGAGGCCTTACGACGTTGGTCTCGGTATGGATTGGATTCACATTTCATGCTCAAATTGACTATATTAAGAAAAAAGGATGTGGTTTATCTTCAATGTTGGGATGGGGTTTTCCTTGGTTGGCGAAAAAGAAAACCCAGGCAGCATGGGATGAAATCATGCATAGGAGGGTGCGGCTGATCACTCTTGAGTCGGTCAACCTTACCCTCGTGGCAGCATGAGTTTTGAGTTTCAGTTCTAAACAAGAATTGGAAACCTCTAGAGTTCGAGGATGACAATCACGTCCTTATTTGGGTTTCACCTCGACGAGGTTTACAGAGATGTGGCCGAGGCGGCATGTAATCTCCGAGGTTCGGCAGACCTTTTTGGGTCCTCAGCAGGGTAGGCAAGGTGGCTTACCATTTGACCCATCCACCTCAGTTGCACCTGGTGCACGACTACTTCCATGTATCTCAGCTGAGGAGATATGAGCACGACCCTTCGCATATCATCGACCATGAGGAGATGGATGTTGGCGATGGGGTGACTTTCTCAGGGATCCAGTAGAGGTTGAGTATCGACAGGAGCGGGTCCTACGAGGATGGTCGATTCCTCTTGTGCGCTTTCATAGGCAGCACGGGAACCTCCAGCTGAGCAGATGGGAGCAGAATGCTCAGATGCATGCTCAGTAACGATTTTGAATCCCTAGTTTGTGTTAAAGCTTTACGGGGACGTAAAGCCCTTTGGTGGGAGTAATGTAAAGACCCAGAAATTTCAAGGACAATTTTTTCATAATTTCATTTGGATTTTACAAGAACGTAGTTTTTGACGGCGCCTGATTCCGAGGTCCAGTGTGCCCGAAATCAATTTTCCAATGTTTAACTTGGGTTCCTTCCGTGAACGAACGAGCGGGTTTTTCTAATTTTTGAACTAGTGCTCGGAATTGAAATCTGAGGGCACCAATGAAACCGCAGCGCCGATAATTTCTTAAGAAGTCCCTTTCTGGAGTTGGGTTTTCTCGGGAGGAGTAGTTTTAAAAAAAAAGTGAGGGATAAAAATATAATTGTTTTACAATTATATTTTCATTTCTTGTTTAGTGGATTAATTGTTGTGTCACAACACTTTATCCCTCTCTTATGTGGTTATAACCTAAGTAAGGGAGTTAGGGGTGGGACCCACTTGTAGTTAACTACCCATGAGAGGATTAAGGGTGAGGTGGGGCCCACACGAACCCCACCCCTTCACATTCCTTAAACCTCCTCTAACTCCCCCATTAAGTGGGTGACCTCTCTTCTTCCATAACTCCCTCCAACCCCCCTTGTGACACACCCTCTCATTAATGATGCCAACTCTACTTCATTTAATTTTGACAATCTCAAGATTAATTAAGTTAAGTTAATTCAACATTTTGAAATGTTTTGAAAATGCATGGGATGGGTAATAAAATAAGAAGAGTCTTATTTTATTAGGGGTTGGATGGTTGTGTGGGGAATGAGAGGAGATAGAACTCATCTTCTTCGTTGAAGAACGCGAAGTACGTCAAAAATACATAGAAGAACATCATCACTACAAGGAGTGAATGACGTGTCGTCCTTCTACCCTCTCTGTAGCTGGTGAGAGACACCTTTGTTGAAGAATGACGATGTGCCGCATCCTTCATCGGGTGAACGCCGACGACGCTTATGGAGACTCAATCCGTGACACTTTCTTCCGCGACGTTCGACTTCTGCGACCCGACGACGTGCGACATCAATTTCGAGGTTGGGGGTTTGATTTTGGTTCATGAATCTTTCATGACAGTCCAAAATCAATATTTTCTTAATCCACTTGATATCCGATTAACGGGAGGAGGTCGGAGCGCACGAACATGGCTGACCCTCTTCCCCCTTTGTTAATGTGTTTGTCTCGGCTCAATCGTTGGTGTCGTGGTGCAATGGCAGTGTACAGAAACAAGAAGGATCATCGGTGAAGAAGCGCGGCACCTTTGCGCCGCGCCGTGGAGGCCGAACGAAGCCGCGGCACCGTCACGCCGTGCCGGAAAACCACGAAGAGACGCAGTTTGTTTATTTGTCATGCGGATCGACAGGCCATGGAAGAATGGGCCATATGGGTGATTTGAAGGCTTTGCAGTAATGGGCAGGTCCCGAGAGGACCGCAGGAGATGACGGAATTGAAAACGGACCACCGGAGCAACTCAGGTGGTCCACAGAAGGGCCTGTCGGCGCACAACGACGGCACGGCGGCGCCCGACGTGCCGCTAGGAATCTCTGCCATGGCTGCAGGTGGCGGTACCGCAGCCGCGTGGGACCAAGGAAGACGTGGCACTGGCTGCTGTGTCCCTGGCAGGGAGCGGCCCCCACCCAGGGGTCGCGGCTTCATTCAAGGGGGGCAACCACACCCCCTCTATTCCGCTCAGCCGGACAGCTGGGCGGGCCACGCGGCCGCGCCGACGAAGCAGGCCAACCGGCCGGGCCGCGCCCAGGCTGGGCCAAGCCACGCCCACTGGGCCAGGCTGTGCCCTATTGGGCAAAAACAGGACCTGGTTTGGGTCGACCCGGTTTGGGCCGACCCAGGGGGTCTCAGGCCAGGTCGGGCCGGGCCCGAACCCCCTATTCTTAGGCTGTTTTTGTTCAAACGTCCATATCATGGGCTACGGACCTCCGATCGATGCACCGTCAGTTGAGATGCGATACATGGATCGAGACGATCGTTTCTGTATATTACACTCAATGTTTTTGAGTACTTAGGTTACAGCCGAGTTGGTTCGAACTCAAAACCAACCGGGCCCTCGGGGCGGAAACATTTATAACTTGAGCTTCGGATGTCCGATTGACGTGCCGTCAACTTTCTTGGATTCCTCTTGTTGAGAAGGAACTTTTGGCATACTTCGCCTGATATTTGGACATAGTTGGAGTATGGCCGGGTTGGATTGTACCCGAAATCCAACCGGGCCCCTGGAACGGAAAGGCTAATAACTTTCAGACCGGACGTCTGTTTGACGAACCGTCAGCGGCGTTGGTGATCACATTGAGAAACGGTCCCTATGAGTATACCCTATTAGATTTAGGGGTACAGTTGAGATACGGCCAGGTTGGTTCGCACACGAAACCAACCGGGCCCCTGGGATGAAAAGACTAATAACTCACAGATCGGACGTCCGATTGACGCACCGTCTGTTGCGTTGAGACCCCAATGACGAGGCGGTCCTTTGAGATACTTCTTCATGGGAAATTGTGATAATTGGAGTATCGACCAGTATCTCATGGAGCGGACCCTCCCGGAGAGGAGCGTACGGTGTACGGAGACCGTGTAACCGACTGAGACCTGACGACTGCTTGACCGACTCGTCTTTGAGCGAGTCGACTAGCCCAGTGGACGAAGAACTACTTTGTTTGGGTATAGACCCATAGCGGATGGAGCACTACTGAGTTTGGGTGCAGACCCGCAGTACTCATCTGGAAAGTACCTCTGTAGGCTATTAGGGGGGATGCACTACTGTGTTTGGCTGGCAGACCCCGGCGGGAAGCACTACTATGTTTGGGTGGCTGACCCACGGTACTCGATAGGAGGAGTACCTCAGCAGTCTTAGGTTAGTGAGAAGTACCTCAGAGTCGTGAAAGGATCACTGCAGACTCCAGAGATGGGGCTCTTCAGCAGTTACGGTTTCGATAATGAAAATCCTAGTTTGAGCTGAGTCTATGATCTTTGTGTTTTTTCATGATTGATATGGGTCACTTGAAAACATAGGTATATTTATGGGCATATACCTGGGTAGTGGATATCCATTGATTTCGTAAACTTTGTGTTTCCTCATGATTGAGATGGGTTACTTGATAACTTGGGTATATTTACGGGCATAAATCTAAGTAGAGGTTATCTGTTGAGATCTTTTTGTTGTTATCCTTGTTGGATTTAGTGAGACCTTGAGGGTCTCGGGGTCCCTACTGAGTATCATTATACTCACCCATGCACGAGCTATGCCTGCACCTCGTTGTGTTGGTTGCAGACGACGGGCATCGTAGACAGAGGCCGAGTGCCTGAGGACTGGACGGTACCCGGAGGTGGACCTCATGACAAGATAGTATCCAGTGGTGGACTTCACAACGAGATGAAACTCGGAGGAGGTTGACATGTGAGAGCATTGTGGAGGCTATCTGTACCTACCCTTCAGGTATGATCCTTGGTGGACAATCCAGGAGCTGCTTGTCACCTTCTGGATGTTTTATCTTTTTCCTTGTACTTTACAGTTGGGCTTGTATTTCCGGCCCCTTTACTTTCAACACAACTTGTTTTCATTTTACATAGTGTTTTACTTCCTCTTGTCCTCTCTGGTGTTTTGTTTACTTTTATAAAGGCAATGCCTTCCCAATTATTGGGATTTACGTCTTTGGTGCTAGTCGCCAGCCCCTGGCCAATGGAAGGATGGATTGGGGTAGTCACGCCACGAGCCCTGAGGACGGGTCGTGACAAATCATTTGTAGATGAGTCGTCATCATCTTTAAAGTATTCAATTATCACCAATGTATATTATTTTGATTTGATATGCTTCTGATAATTTTCAAATTGTTTCAGCTTCTCGTACAAGTCAGTGGTGATTGTTGCTTTCCTTATTATCTGAATTTTATTATCATTTTCATTATGATAAATCTCACTTGATAAACAAAATCAACATTTTCTAGATTTTTGACCTTATTTATCACATATACCACAAACATAATTCATGATTTTATGTAATTTTTTCATTGATATTATATTTAATGTGTTGATCACATTCTTATATTCTTGATGATGTGATCTAATCTGCTCAACATTACTCCCACTTGATTTATGCCTTCTCCATGGTAGTAACATGTTATACCAGTATGAATAAGATTTATAACCAAACACTCCACAACACCAATATTATCCTGTAAACCTTGATCTTCAATAATAATAGTAATGATCGTATTTGTTTTTTTCACAGATTGTGGATGTATCTACTTAGGAGGAAACCTTATATTTGTGTCAATACACTTTTTATTTTTTGAAGAAATAAAGTCATTTTTTATTTTGGTACCGTTGGATCTAGACTTTTAATTTAGACCTGCATTGATAGAAATACCAAACACATAATGAGATTCATTTAGTTTATAATCTACCACTTCATGTCAACCCATCATCTTGGTATCTTTAGAAGATTCACAATTAATCTCAATAGATTTAGGGAAGTATTATTTCATCTTCATCCACTCAATTTGAGCTAAAGGTCTTATAGATAGTGTAAAGATTAATTATTCCTCTTTCTCAATAATTATTTCTACAATATCATTCACCATATTCTCAAATCATGATAATTTAAAATGATTTTGATTATTCTCTTCAAAAATTAAAGATTCTCCCTTGTCAAAAACATCCCTTTTCAATAGTGTCCTGCTTATCATGTTGCTCTTCTATCATCAACATATATTCTCTTGCTTCATTAAGAATAATATCCTCTCTTTTGACACATTCTTTATTTTTAAAGGATATCCTGTCAATTTATTTCTTTAGTTTTTATTTTCCTTATTATGTTATATATTTTCCCAAAGAATAGATTATAGAATTTTTTTTAAAATCCATTCTAAATCAGTTATCTCATTACTATCATATTCTCCAAATAAATATCTAGATATATTGGATTTACCCATAAAACAAATTTAATTATATGAATATATTTAATCATATAACTCACTACATGATGATGTAAATTCATCCATTTCTCTCCTCATCATATTTATCTTCTTGGAAGCAAACCTCTTCTTATGATTTTTCAACTTTCATTTCTGATACTACTTATCCTCTTCATCTAAGTCGGTGTCATTTTCCATCTTCTTTGGATAGTTACTGGAAAAATGATCATTGTTGTGACAATTCCAACAATTTGGTGGTTGTTTTATATTTCCTTTCAATATTCCCCTTTTGAAAATTATTTTTAAGAACTCCATCAGCTGACTGAATTCCTATTCACCTTCTTCATACTCAAAATCACTTGATTCTAGTTCTTCTTTCATTTTTGTTTTTCCTTTTTCATAGCTAAAAATTCCATATCATCTATTTACTTTTTATTTAATTCTAGAACTTATCAAATTTCATAAGATATTTTAGTATTATGATGTTCATACAATGATAAATATTCTCTCTCTTTTAGTGTAGAAATATTTGAGTCAAAACTATTGGGTAAATTTATCAAAATCTTCATCATAATAGTATAATCATTTAGCATCTCTCCAAAACCGCTAATATTGGTAATAATTTCATTTAATAATATAAATTAGTTATAAATACTTTCATAACTATCCATTTTGAAATCTTTAAACATGCTTATACATATTTTCAACATGGCTTCTTTGACATTAATTATTAATTCATTACATCTTCTTAGTTTATCCCAGATCTCCTTGGCAGTTTGGAGACCCACCAATTTCATCTATAATTTTTTTTCATAAATCCATAAAGATTGAATTTGGATCCTTTACATCAACATCTAGATTTCTATTAACAACATGAGGCATAGATAAATCCTTATTAATAGATGGTAAATCCACTATTTTTCAGCTCTCACTTCCATGCCAATATTAAGAAGGTAAAGAAGTATCTTATTCCTCTAACTCTTATAGTTCATGCTATCAAAAGTATGAATTCCTCATATGTTCACTAAATTCATATTTTCTATTTCTCAAAAAAAAATATTAATCTATATAGGGTACCTTGCGATATAACACCAATTATAGTGTCCAAGGATTAGTTAGGTAACACTGAGAGGGGGTGAATCAGTGGTACACTATTTTTACAAATCCTTATTCTCTTGATTCAGCCTCTGTGACTAATTAAAGTCTTGATCCCTCTTCATTAATAATCATCCCCACCTTGTAAGCAATTATAACAAAGAAATAACAACACGTACATATTTAAAAGGTTCAGTAGAAGGACGTAATCCTTTAAAAGTTGGTTAGAGCCCCCCCCCCACGGATTCTCTACTATATAAGAACGTGATTACAATAGAAATTGGTAATACCCCCTAGTTAAAAACTTTTTATACCCCATTGTTCCAATCAGACATCAATATTTGGTTATACCTCGCAACTGCACCTTCTTCATTGTTATTTGATAGAACCCCCCCCCCCAATCATAATATTAAGAAACTAGTTTGACCTTCCAACTGCATCCATTAGCTTTAGATAGATTCATCCACTATACATAGATCAATAGAATATCCTCCTCCATAATCTTGTTGGATAAAATTTTATTGTTTGATACATTATTTTCATTTTAAAAAATTATAATCATGATCATATAATATTTTATCATTGTGTATAATCAGTTTCCTAAGTGTAACAAAACTCATGAAAAATTCTTTCTTCTTCTAAAGACCCAACCTCACTGAACACTGAGAAATCGGATATGAATTATTTCTGATTCGTTGATGGAAATTTTGTTTCATCATCAGTCTCAAATATCACTATATAATATTTACATGAAATTTATATTTCTTATGCAATATAAATCATCAATCATGTGTCAAACAATTCATGGTATTCAAAATATTTTCATATGAAAATGATATTACATGTGAACAAAAGAGTAGGGTAATGTATGCACACATACACTATCACAATATCACACAACCTATTCATTATTCCTTTTAAAATTGAAACACCTCATGGGTGTTTCAATTTTATGAATTCATGCATATTGAATACATTAAAAATTTAATCTAAAAACATTCCTCATGAAATAATATCAAATGTGCTGCTCACTTCTTCACTTTTATAATTTTTTCTCTACAAAACACATGTAAAGCCAGAATATCTTCATGTAACAAAAATATAAAATCCCCAGAACTTCACATGAATCACACAAATGACACACGTATAGTGTATTATGTGGCACAAATATATGTGGTATATTTCTCAAAGGATACAATCATAACTCCCTTAATTCATGAATGTCATATCATGCTGTATTAACAAGATCATTTCACAATAGATCATGCAAGACTCCTTTTATGATGTTCTTATTCACATAACAGTATAGGAAGTTCTTTTATCTACTTTACAAAATAGGTTTGCAGAAACTCAATGCACTTTTCATAAGCTAAGGTAGAATCCTATTGTGTATCCCCAATGCTTCATGAAACCATGTTCTTCCTGAAGAAAATGATTGAGAAAATAACCGGCCATCTACACGAGGTTTTCTTCACATAATCTAATGGTTCTCGGACCCTCATCCTTGTGAAACACTTGTTATTTGGTTCTTCGTTTCTCCCTCGGGCACTCATAGATTCAATTACATGAGAGATAAACTAATATATATAAAAATGATCTCATCCTCATGTATTTATTGGGAATTACACCACTAACATATATCATGCACACCACCTCATTTCAATGTGGACTACCTCTCCATAGAAATGTAAGAAATAATCGTCTCTAGAAATATCATATTTTCTCTATGTTGCATTTCATTGGTTTCTTCTTCATTTAATCACAAAAATGAAGTTGCATGTGATTTTGATCACATTGGAATTTTTATAACACTCACATTATGAACAAATGTCCCGTCTCAAGATTCTGTCGGTGTTTCATGGAGATAGTCTGATGAAAATTACCTCTCAGTTGGTCAAGTCTGAAGACAATACCATTGGGTCAATCAGATGCCTAGGATGAAATTAATTGAGTGGATCATATGGTCATGGTTCTATTCAAATTTTTTAATTCCTAGAAATAGTAATCTCGACTAGAGATTCCCACATCAAAATGTTTTTCAGTATCATGCTTCGTTATAATACAAAATGCATACATTTTGGATAGAAATAATTTACCTTCTTCTTCTTTATTCAATGGAACCACACCGTGTTAGTACCCTGCACCACTATCATGCCACCCTTCATTATAGAACCATGCATCTCCCTTGTGTGCTTATATGGTGTGCCTATATAATCTGTCATCCTCTCTATGTTGGTCATCATTCATAGTTGATCCTAGTTCCCACCTAATCCATGGTGCACTTGGATCTCGTGGTTTCTAGATAGCTTGTCAAATTTGTTAGTATAGGCTAACATAAATTGTTAACATACTCAAAGTAGTTCCACATCAAAACAAAAATTCCTCATACAAAACAAATAATATTTTTCATGGATCTTCTTATTCTTATTCCAATCATTGTAATAAATAATGTGCATCCATATTTTTACAAATCTTGGAACTTAAGTCTAGATCTACAGTCATCACATTTAAAACCTCATCACATATTGATATCTTATCACACATACTTATTGACAAAAAATCAATTTACATAATGGAAAATTCACCTTTTCCCTCTTACAAGAAAACTCTAAATCTATTTTCAATGTTCAACTCATTTCTGAGAACTCTTATAGATGAATTTTCACTAAACCAAGAATTCATGGAACAACTATACCTTGACCACTCAACCTTACCCATGATATTATACCGGGGTCCTATCGTGGTTTAGTATACACTCTAAAACCCTTTTGGGGTCCCTCCCATGAAACTAATACACATATCCTATAGAGACATAGTCCTCGAGTGATCTCAAAAACATTGAACTAAATGAGGAACACTTGTTCTAATAATACTAGACCCTAGATCTCCTCTCTCAAAAATTTTGATTATCTCAACCCCCATTATTATCTTATTAAACAAAATTCCTAAGAACTCAAGCACATGATGTACACATAATACAAAAGTATCATTTTATTTATTATATACCACATAATACTTTGATATATGATCCATACCCTCAAATATCATCATTTAATTCATCTCCATTCACTTGAATTCAATAAATATTATAAAAGTTATTTATTTTAATATTATTACTTAAACACAACTTAAAATAACAAAATGGGAATAAAAATTACAAGGATTATCATATCCTTCTACAAAAGAACTTACTATCACTTATTATGCTTTGATATCAAAAAATAGATACCTAGGATCCAAAAGATATGGTTGGGTGGAGGGGATCAACCCCCTCATATCAAGTGACTACAGGAAAAGGGAGGATTAAATTCCCTTAATTTTTTAAACAATTTAATTATTAAAATTTAAATCAAATATTCTGTAGACGCCACTGAGTACCCAGTGTTCTTCTTAAGTAACCTCTACCTACTTCTTGACCATCAAGTTCCTAGTGTAAGTATATCATGTACCTGATGATAATTGTAGTTTTCTACATCCACCACCAAAACACAACAAGTACCTAGTATAGGACTACTGTCTACCTGGTTCCATCAACTACACATTGAAGTACATGCCAACTCTCCAACTTCAACCAAAACTTTTGATATTCAATGAAGACCTCTAAACTTTTCTCAAATCATCCTCAAAACCACCCTCCATCATCAAAATATGAATCTAACTTCCAAAATTCAAAACTCCCCTATTTAAAATCCCATGGGCCCTCTTTTCTCTAGCATCCAATTGCCCATAACGAAACGAGTCATTACAGGATAGTCCTAGGTGGTTAGTACTAGGCCATTTTAGGTAATATTAGAAAATAAAAAAATATTAAAAATTTATAAAATATTAAAAAACTACACGTATATCAATAAACTCTATTTGTTACTATTTATTGATGGTTTAAATCATTTTTAAATTAAAAAACTATCAAAAAATATTGAAAAATGATTCCTGAAACAATCATCCATAATAGTTTCTAGAAACCATCAGAAATCATTTGGTATTCATTTAAACAATAATTAATTCTTATTTTTATTGTAGTGTTCCCATTTAATTGAGACTCATTCTATTTAGGGTTTTACCATGAAAAGGTATACTTTTTTAGATACCTAATAAGTAAATCTTATAATATTAGATGCATAAAATTATCACTAATATATCATTGGATTCATATAACCATACCTAATCCTTTTTCAGAAACAATTATACAAGATGACCTCGTAAGAAAAATATATAGAGAGACATAGGAGCCTCCTATCAAGAGGTCTTAGAATGAATTTTCATACTAAATTAGAAATATAAATGTCGTATAATACTCCCAAATGTTTAGAGAAAAACATTCTATAGTAACTTATATTTATAACTAATTCCATTATTGACCATGTATTACTTACTCGTATTTTTAGATAGATCACTTATAACACCACTAGTCACAAGGGATTTGATAACAATACCTTTCATCCATGACATGTTCTTCTCCACTATCACAGTTTTATAAAATATTTATTCATTAGACTATTGTTCTTGAAATTTTTAGTTTCAAATTGTATTAGCTCAGTGACATGGGTAATATACTCTATCATTGTCCCATTGTCCTTCTGTAAATACAATAACTTGCTCACTTTAAACGTTTTTACAGTTCTAGATAATAATGTCAAGTAAACATATTCTTAATTTATTCCCATGATAGGTTCTCATGTACCTTGTCTTACACTTAATACTCCCATCATTTTGTACCAAATCCTTAAAACTTGACTGTAATGAATTTTACATTAGAGGGAATAATGGTTTCATGGAAATTGAAGATCTTATCGATATTTTCTAGAAACCCATTCACTTTATGAGAGTCTTGACAACCCTAAAAGGTAAGAGGGTTATGTTTATGAAATTCTTAGGCCTAATCCTAGACTCAGACATGATCTGGATTAGTCCATATTCTTATAGACTACATGGTGCAAAAAAACTATATCTGTATATTCATAGTCAATATGGAGAATATTCCTAGAAAAATTATACCCATATCTGTCATGAGGGTTAATCCATAGAATTTTAGGTTACGTATTTTTATAAATTTCTTACAGTATAAAACACCCTCAAAAAAATGAAAATGATAAATTAAAAACATTTTAAATAACGTAAATTAAATTTAAAATCAATAAAAAAAATTTAACATGTGATGGGTTTCACAAAAAAGTATATTTCATATGTCATAAATACATATTTATTGTATATAAAATCATAGGGTCCAAAATAAAAAAACTAGGTTTTTACACAATGCATGATTTAGTGGAATGGCCTATTGGACTGTGCATAAAACAATGTATTCCCCACTAGACACCACATGCTTCTTTTCGTGATCTATATTCATGATATTCCAACCATGTATCATAAAAGTGAAATATGGGGTTTCTTCAAATTTTTACCCTAAAACTAAAAATTTCTCAATATATCACGTATAATCATTAATATGAATAAAAAATTAAATTTAAATCAAAACATATTGAAAAATATTGATAAACCAAAATGTATACCCAAGGGAACTTTCCCAACTACCCTTTTAAACTCATGAATATTTACTCAA
The DNA here is from genome assembly GCA_963277665.1 of Viscum album. NCBI lineage: Eukaryota > Viridiplantae > Streptophyta > Magnoliopsida > Santalales > Viscaceae > Viscum > Viscum album. Next base: position 2,123,052,322 of record OY728140.1, read on the forward strand.
ATTATTGGTTAGATACTTTTCAAAATATTCCACTTGATTTCCAGTGATTATATATCTTATCTATCTAGTCTCTATAAATAAATATATCTAAATTATAATACCATTTTGTAACATAACACCACATAATATCCTAAGTTGGAACCCAAACTTGTATATTAAAAGTTTTAAATCACATTATTTGATCACCACATCCTAACATAAAAGTCAAGATATTTAGAAAAAGAATATAGAAATTATTTCTCACTATTTAAATTAAAAAATATGAGAATTTTATTTTAATGAAAATCATTTTATTTCCATACCATAGAATTATTATACAAAAATATAATGAATTTTTTAATAAATTTAAAAACAATAAATATATAAAATCCCACTCATTTAATAAGATAACAATAAAAACAAACTAAGAATATGTATATAAAAACCAAGTAAAACGCCCAAGAACATGACATATATGATTTTTTTTATGAATATATGATAACCAAAAAAATAACGATGAAGGACAAAATATATGGGATGGTTAAGAAGTTTGAATAGATCAATATAAAAATTAACCAAAAATAAGACCCAAATGTTATTCAATATCTTGTTGGAATATGATCATAACTCACATGTCACCTACTTTATAGCTCATAATCTTACTACATTACTCCACTAAAGCAAAGAGGACATTTAACCTTACATGTGTCAAGGGAAACAACATCTACATATACACCATTGTGTGTCTATAAAGAGTGAGTATAAACACATTATGATTCCTCTAAAGATTATATGCATTTATACTCAAGTAAAAAAATCAACATGGTGGTTTTAAAATTAGAATAATGAATAATTTAATTTTATTAATGAGAACTATGTAATAAAAATGGTTGTAATTATATAAAAACCATTTATAAATTTTAAAAGGAAGATATGTATTTTAATAATCACATAAAATTATGTTGAAAATATTCACACCATTTTAAAATAATTCTAAAATTTATCATCATCATAATTGGATAATTATATTTAGAAAATTAATCTATAATATAGATTAATGGAACCACCCTACCAGAAGTGATGTGATACAACCTTATCACCCAACTTATATCATATAGTCATGATCAAGGGGACCCAACTAGTGTGCACAATCTCGGACTAACTAATGGATTATATATATATATCTAAGGTTCCCAAAGACAATCCCCATAATCTCATAAATAATTAATATTTTGAATAAAAAATAGCAATGATAAAAACACATATACCTTATAACCACAACTCTCATCATAGAAACAATCCAAATATTATTTGAACTAATAAATTGATAAATTGAGTACTAGATAAATTCATATGTATTTAAAACGATAGATAAATGTGAGTCATTTAATATTAAAATTCCAATATAGTACATATATCATACACCAAAGAGGGTCCTCCTTTGATAAAATAACCATATACACACATCCAAATCACTTTTAAAACACCTAAATCTATTATGTTTTTATAGAAACCAAGTATGGAATAACCTAATATGAATAATTATTCTTTATCTTTTTGAACCCTAAAAATATATTAAAAACTTTTTTTAATATGAAATAATTAGAAAAATAAAAGATAATGTATGTATTTAAAAAATAAAATATAGTTCTTGTATGAAATAATTTTACAAACATATAGAGATGTTAAATATAAGGACCTGGCCTTAAACATTACATAATAATGAATTAAATAAAAAATTCACATTGAGTATTTTTTCAGGTTCAGAGTTTTAGATAATTAAGACATGACTATTACGTCTCAAAAGATTACAATGTAGACACTTAGGCATAGTTTCCATTTTTTTCATAAAACAAAACTCTAGAAAAAAAGATTCGTGTCTAGTACCATGTTTTATATAGCATGACTTTTCCTTGATCCCATCCTTGACCCTATTCCTCTTTAAGTCCTGTGAAAACATTTCAAAACTTTGGATGAGCATAAAAAGCTCTGTAATGGTTATAAAATAATGAAGAAAACATTTTTTCATTAATACATGCAAAACATAAACTCTTTTACTTACCTCATGAAAACATAAGATTTATGAATAACACATAGAAATCATAAATCATAAAGGTAACTTGTGGCATCCATACCATACTTACAATGTAGCTATCACAGCTACAAAGAGAGTTACTTTGGAATACCCATCATAGTATATTCCATAAATCTATTAGGAGAACCATTCGCATTTACCTCCTCCAAATTACCTAATGCATTGGAAAGCTATCTCAGGCTCACTAGCTCTAGGTTTATCACGAAACCACTCGTATACATAAAGAAGACCCAAGAACCATAACATGGTCATAACACATAACATAAGCATTAAGGAATGATAAAACTTCCACATTGCAATAACAAAATATCATTTCATTATTTTGAAATAATAAATCCATTATCAAAATCATTTTCAATACCAAAATACATAAAAAGCGTATATGGTATTTATTTTTTCCTTTTAAAAAAATTACAGCTTATTAAGGAAGCCAAAGATCAAATAATACTCACTGTGACAGAAAGGTTGTTGTCACCGCTTACATAATAAAAACATTCCTTTTTGTATTTTAGTAAAACCCTTCACAGAAAAAGATTCCCTTCGAAAAGCCTAGGGTTTTTATACAACGTATAAAAGAAATCCGTGTATTAAAACAAAATATGCCTCAATGAAATGAGATTGAGACGAAGTCCCTGACCTCATGTCCTACTTGACACGTTCATTCTTTAATATCCTGAATAATAAACTAAAGTTAATTTCTACTTTCTTAAGAACCTTTTTCAATTTTATTATTCATTTTATATCCATTATTACCATGTTATAAACATTATGTAATCATTTAAGTTAATAACATTCATTTTGTCGATATTTGGTACTTGAGTAAAAAATGAACACCTTATAATTACAAGTTGTCCATGTTATCAATAGTCCATTACATCCAGAATGAAATTGATTATTTAGATATCATATATATCTAGTATATATATATATATTAATAATTTTACATATCATTTGGAGGTATGAAATGAAATGCACCGTTCATTGAGACGGTAAGTCGTACATACGCATGAACGCTACTTTCATTACTATTTCTTATTTTAATGGGATTAAAACATAATGATACATAGGTATATTAAAATTACAGAATAATTTAATATATAATATCATATATAATATCATTAACTCCATCCATTATATTTCCCATATATGGCATTAACGAGTCATATCACTTTGAGGGGGCGGTAGTCCGCACATCCTCTAATGAGATTATCGTGTTTAACCATAATGGAAACCATAAAGGCTTGCTATAATTGGAAATTACAGAAGAATAAAGAAAAAATAAACATAATATGTATAATATATAAATAAATTTCCATTATAATGTCCACCATGAGAGGCGGTTGGAGATATTTTAACAAACATCATTTCGTGAGGCATTAGTTTTCCATCCATAGAAACATTATGTTCTTCATCCATTAGATGGAAGTGTGTGTAAGTGTAGTTTGAATATTTATCATAACAAAATCCTAGTATATTTAGGATATTGTTGTTCTTAGAAAGGAATGTAATAAAAAGAGTTTAGGGGTTGGAAAAGAAAAATAAAATAAAACACTTTAAGAGAAACTATTACCTTTAATTTGGAAAACTTCCTTTGGATTGGACAAAAAGAACTTCTAAAAGTGTCTTATGCTTAAGTTAAGGCTTATAATAGGAGTATAGGGATATAGGGAGATTAATTGGGAAGAGTTTTGATGATCCAAAAGGCTTTAGAGGTGTTAGTAATTAGTTAGAAGTGGTCTTATTTTATAAGGGAGAGGAGGGGCTCTTTTGGAATGTGTGGAAACATTATTTTATTATAAACATATATTCGGTTTCAGAAGGTCCAAATATCATTAAAGTTGAATGTAAGACGACTGATATTCGAAATAAAATCATCCAATCAGAATTGTACATTTTTTGGATAATATTTTAATCATTAGAATCTTATTTAGTTAAATGACATACTAATGTGGTAAATAATACATCATTATTGTGTCATAAATAATTTAATTTATTTGATGTCTAAAAATTATAAAACAAATACCATGATTTAGGAAATAGTTTTATCTTTCCAATGAATATTTATAGTCGAAAATATTACTTATATAACAGCATATAAAAATTAATTACTAAACGATTTCTGTTTATGTCATTTTTGCCTTTACATTAAATTAATTAATCTAAAGTGTCATTATCTTTCATAAGAGGCTCCATAGGATCCCAAAATCGACCCAAGGATGCCCGTGGTCGGTCATTACTCATTAAATAAAAATAGGACAAGTGTTAAGGTAATTTTGAATTATTATAAAAAAAAATTTACTTTAAATTACCCTATTTACCTTTAACCGCGGTAAATAAAAGTAAAAAGTTACTATTCACCAAAAATTATTTTCATATTATTGAACCACATTTTAATAAATAATAACAACCATTTATGTTTGATTTTTTAAATTCAATTCACAGAAGTGGTAAAATTTCATTTAAATGAAAAAATCATTTTTTTAACTACTACAAAGTGGGTTCACTATTCATCAAAAATTGAAGTTTTTCAGAAAAATACCAAAAATTCAGACTAAGATATATTTGATATTCCGAATTAAAAAATTATTTCTATTTTACCAAATTATAAACATAGAATTTGAATTAATTAATTTAATATTAATTCATGTTATCAAAACAAATAGTGTGTTTTTAAGAAACAATAACTATCAAAAGATTGATACTTGTTTATGTCCAATTTCGTAGTAAAATTAATTCCAATGGCCAACATTGTATTAAATGGTATAAATATATTCTAATTACACTTTAAAACCAATTAAAAAGATAATCTAAACATATAAATAAATTAGATTAAAACACAATGTTGAATTAAAATACAATATTTTCACTATTCATTAAAAAATGAACTTTATCGAAAAAATTCCAAAAATTTACACAATGTAAATTTTGATGTCCCCATTATAAATAATGATTTTATTTGGTCATTTAGAATGTATTAAGGTTACAAAAACTAAATTTAAAGAGGTTTTTCCATTAAATGGTGGTAAATTGACATGTATAATCATATTGTAGTAAGTTTGGTTCATTCCCGCCAATACAGTGGCTAAGAGTTAACTAACATTTAAAATAATAATATTATATTATTAGTGTGCATCGTAAGAAACTCGTTGTTGGATATCGGGTATGATATCGAACATAGCTACCACTTTAAATTAAAATTAATTTTTAATTCAAAAATATTAATAAATATGAAATATGTCTTATTCTTTATTTACCTGAGATGTTACATCCTTCCCACATTTTAGGAATTGAATCCTCAAAATATTAATTATCAAAATAAGTGGGGGTATTTATCCCTCATAGAATTTTTATATTCTCACATTGACACTTCAACCATATGGTTTTTCAACAAAACCTTTACATGGTGAATTACCTTATTCTGCAACACTTTCTCTCTATGGTCAAGAATCTGAACTGGTTGTTCGTCGTAAGAGAGATTCTCTTCCAAATGAACTACCTCTAGGCTCAAAACATGAGATGGATCTGGTATCTACTTTCTCAACATTGAAACATGAAAAAAATTGTGTACCGGGGATAAAATTGGAGGTAATGACACTCTGTACACAACTGATCCAACTTTATCCAGAATTTCATAAGGTCCAATGAACCTTGGACTCAACATTACCTTTTTACAAAAACACATCACACTTTTCCATGGAGAAACTTTGAGAAAGACATGACCACCACCTCAAAAGAAATATCCTTCCTCCGGTTATCTCATAAATTTTCTATCTCCTTTGAACTGTTCTCATGTGCTTTTGAATCAACTGAACTTTCTCTGCCATCTCTTTGACCAATTCTTGTCCCATCAGCATCCTTTCACCTACTTCATCCCAAAAAACTATAGTTTGACAATTCATTCTATATAATGTGTCAAATGGAGCCATTTTTAGACTAGAATGAAAACTGTTATTATATGAAAATTCAACAAAAGAAATATGTTGGTCCCAAATTCCCTGATAATCCATCGAGAAAGCACGTAAAATATCCTCTAATATATGAATTGTTTGTTCTGATTGCCCGTTTGATTGGTAATAAAAGTTGTACTAAAATTTAATTCAGTACCCAATGACATCTGAAGGCCTTTCTAAAAGTTAGAAGTAAACCTGGGATCACGATAAGATACAATGGATAGGGGAACTCTATGCAACATGACTATCTCTTTAACATACAACCGAGAAATTTGATCTAGAGAAAATGTATCTCAGATGGGATGGAAATGAGTAGATTTAGTCAATCAATCAATAATAACCTAGATTTGATTATTACCTTGATATTTCCTTGGTAATCCCACAATGAAGTCCATGGATATATTTTCCCATTTCCACTCTGGCACTGGTAAAGGCTGAAGCATTCCTTTCAGTAACTATCGCTCTCTTTTAAACTACTAATTGGTCAAAAACTTCACAGTAAAATCAGCAATATATCTTTTCATTAAATCCCACCAGTAATACTCCCAAAGATATCTGTACATCATAGTACTTCCTGGATGAACTGAAAATAGAGAACTATGAGCTTCACATAACAACTCATTATTCAACTATGAATCACAAGTCACACATAATCAATTTCCAAACCTCAAAACACAATCATAAGCAATGTTAAAATCCGAAAACATACCCTTTTTAACCAACTCTACCTTTTTCTGCAACTCACTATCTCTTTCTGCGCTTTCTTTATTCTTTCTGACAGAGATGATTTCACAGACACCTGATACAAAACAGATGAATTTTTTGCACCAACAACATAAATTCCAGTGTTTATCAAATCAAAAACAAAAGTATATAGTTCCAAATGTAACATGGTTAATGAAGCATTACTTTTTCGACTCAAGTCATCTTCCACTTTATTTGCTTTTCTCGGATGGTAATGAATCGTGTAATCATAATCCTTGACTAATTCTAGTCATCTCCTCTATCTCATGTTCAATTATTTTTTAGTGGATATATACTTTAAACTTTTGTGGTCAGTATATATTTCACATTTTACTCCATACAAATGATTCTTCAAAAATTTTAAAGAAAAAACAACAACAGCTAATTCCAAATCTTGTGTAGGTTAATTTAACGGATGTGGTTTCAACTGAAGTGAAGAATAAGCAATAACCTGATAATTTTTCATTAGGAAAAAACCAATTCATTTCAACAAAGCATCACTATAGGTAACAAACTCACCATTTCTGGATGGAAGTTCCAAAACTGAAGCATTCACCAATCTCCTTTTCAATTCCTGAAACAAATTCATTACATTCTTTTGTCCAGATGAACTTAACACCTTTTCAAGTTAACATAGTCATTGGACTAGATAAACATGCAAAAGTTTCAACAATCCTCTGGTAATAACCTCCCAAACCAAGAAAACTATGAATCTCAGTTATATTTGTGGGTCTTGTCCATTCTTCAACAACTTTTGTTTTAGCAGGATCAACTATTATGCCATTTTTTTTAAAAATGTGACCAAGGAAAGAAATTTTTTGTAACCAAAACTCACACTTTCTGAATTTCCCATTATGTTTTTTTGTTTTATGGTTTGTAATATTACCCTTAAATAACTTTCATGCTCCTATATAATTTTAGATTAAACCAAAATATCATCAATTAACACAACCACAAACTTATCCAATAACTCACAGAAAATTATGTTCGTAAGATCCATGAATACAGCAGATGAATTGGTTAAACCAAAAGGCATAACTACAAATTCATAATGATCATATCTAGTACGAAATGCAGTCTTTGGAATGTCTTCTTCCATTACCTTCAACTGGTGGTACCCCGACCTCTAATAAATCTTCGAAAAATATTGACCTCCCTCGAGCTGAAACAACCTCATTTGATGGACCAACATCTGCTGAAGTAGTTGCAAAGGATTTCACCACCCCTTTATTCATGTAGTATGGATGATTTCCTTAGGTTGAGTTCATTATTGGACACTCATTTTCATAATGACCCATTTCATTGCACTTAAAACATTTTACTGACTAGAAATAAGATTGTCTTACCATTACCCTGGTCTTTTTTAGTGAAATTGCGAGCCTTATGTCCCATTTTACAACATCGGTATCACTTAACAGAATTCAAAAAAAATTGCACAGCATGATTTTTACCACAATTTTCACAAACTGTAAAATTAAGTTTCTTACCATCAGACTTTTTTGAAGATTACTTCCCCTTTTCCTGCCACCTCGACCTCTTATTCCATTGTTTGTCAAAGAATACCTGATCATCGGAAAACTCAATTTCCACCTTCTCTGCACAACAAACATGTTTTGTCATATATTTTTAAATCAAGTGAATCTAAATCCCTTCTATAATTTGGAGTTAATCTTGAGTAAAAATGGTTGATTTTAATATCAGGATCTCATATGAAATTTGGAGCATACCTTTCAAGTCGAGTGAATTTTTCTTCATAAGCAGCCACTCAGTCATCCTCCTACCTCAATTCTAGGAATTATTTTCCATCTTAAGACGAACCACCTTAGTAAATATTTTTCAAGAAACATAACTTCGAATTCATCCCAATCGAGAGAATAAATATCCTCATTATCCCTAATATTTTTCACCATCGACCACCACTGATCATCTTCACCTTCAAATCAGTAAACAGCAAGACTATCCTTTTGATGTTCCGAACAACCCATGACATCAAAAATCTTCTCTAGTACTTTAATCCACCCTTCAGCTAGCATAGGATTAGATGATCCCTTGAATGATGGGGTATGTTTCCTTATGAAATGCTCCACTACTGACATGTTCTTCTGTAGTTGATATGGCTGATCTCGTGCATGAGTACCACCACCATTTATAACCTGATTCAATTGTTCCATCACTACAACAAACTGTTTAGTTCCAATTCCGAACATTTCAGGTTGCTTATTTGGTGGTTTTCTTCCTCCCAATGTTGTCCCAACATAGTATCCTTGTTTATTCTATGGAAAACCATTCTGAACACAGAAATATCTTAGGGGAAGAAATATAGTAAACTGTAAATGCAATATCCTTTCAATATTTCCATAAAATAATTTATAGACATTTATTTAACAATACCCTAACTCATAATGTTATCAAAACCGACCTCTGATACCAACTATAAGGACTCGACCTTAAACATTACATAATAATGAATTAAATGAACAATTCACATTGGGGATCTTTTTAGGTTTAGAGTTTTAGAGAATTGGTACATAACTATTACAACTCCAATGATTACAAATTAGACACTTCTACACAGTTTCCATTTTTTCATAAAATAAAAACTCTTGAAAAAAAGATTCATGTCCTGTTACATGTTTTAGATATCATGACATTTCCTTGAACCCATATTGACCCTATTCATCTTTAATTCCTGTGAAAACATTTAAAAACATTGGATGAGCATAAAAAACTCAATAAGGGTTATACAAAAATGGAAGAAAAAATTTGTTAATTAATACATACAAAACATAAAATCTTTTACATACCACATGAAAACATAATATTTATGAATAACACATAGAAATCATAAATCATATAGGTAACTTTTGGCATCCATACCATACATAAAATGTAGTTATCAAAACTACATAGGCAGTTACTTTGGAATACCCATCACAGTATATTCCCTAAATATCTTAGGAGAAACATTCATGTTTACCTCCATCACATTACCCAATACATTCGAGAGCTATCTCAGTCTCACTCACCCTAGCTTTATCATGGAACCAACCATATATGTAAATAATTCCCAATAACCATAACATGATCATAACACATAACATAGGCATAAAGAAAAGATAACATTTCCACATTGCAATAACAAAATATAATTTCAAGATATTGAATTAATGAATCAATTCTCAAAATCATTTTCAATACCAAAATATGTAAAAAGTGTATATGGTATTTATTTTTTCCTTTTAAAAATATTTCATCTTGTTAAGGAATCCAAAGATCAAATAATACCCACGGTGACGGAAAGGTCGTTGTCACCGCTTATGTAAAAAAACATTCTTTTTTGACGTTTAGTAAAACACTTTGTAGAAAAATATTCCCTTTGAAAAGTCAAGCATTTTAATACAACGTATAAAATAAAGTCATGTATTAAAACAAAATATGCCTCAATGAAAGGAGATTGAGACGAAGTCCCTTACCTCGTGTCCGACTTGACCCATTTGTTCTTTAATATCATGAATAATAATCTAAAGTTAATTTATACATTCATAAGAATCTTTTTCAAGTTTATTATTCATTTTATATCACTTATTACCATGTTATAAAAATTATGTAATCATTTAAGTTAATAACTTTCATTTTGTCAATATTTGGTACTTGAGTAAAAAATGAACAAAAAATAATTACAAGTAGTCCATGTGATCAATAGTCTATTATATACAGAATGACATTAATTATTTAGATATCATATATATCATATATATCCATTATATATATATATGTATATTTATAATATTACATATCATTTAGAGTTAAGAAATGAAATGCACCGTTCATGGAAACGGTAAGCCGTACGTACGCATGAACGCTACTTTCATTTCTATTTCTTATTTTAATGGAATTTAAACATAATGATACATAGGTATATTATAATTCCAGTATAATTTAATATGTAATATCATATATAATATCATTAACTACATTCTTTATTCGTCCCACATATGGCATTAACGAGTCATATCACTTTGAGGGGGTGGTAGTCTGCACTTCCTCTAATGAGATTATCACGTTTACCCACAATGGAAACCATAAAGGAATGCTATAAACGGAAATTATAGAAGTATAATGAAAAAATAAACATAATATATATCATATATAAATAAACTTATATCATAATAGACACCATGAGAGGCAGTTGGGGATATTTGAACAATCATCGTTTCGTGAGGTGTTAGTTTTCCATCCACAGAAACATTATGTTCTTCATCCATTAGACGGAGGTGTGTGTAAGTGTAGTTCGAATAATTATCATTAAAAAATATTAGTATATTAAGGATACTGGTGTTGTTACAAAATAAATGAATAAAAAAAGTTTCACGGTTGGAAAAGTAAAATAAAAGAAAACAATTTAAGAGAAACTGTTACCATCAATTTGGGTAACTTTATTTGGTTTGAACAAAAAGGACTTCTTAAAGTGACTTATTCCAATGTTAAGGCTTATAAGACGAGGATAGGGATGTAGGGAGACTAATTGGGTAGAGTTTGGAAGAGCCAAAGGGCTCGAGAGGAGTGAGAAATTGGGTAGAAGTGGTCACCTTTTATAAGGGAGAGGATGGGCTCTTTAGAAAAGTGTGAAAACATTATTTTTTTATAAACTTATATTCAGATTCAAAAGTTCAATAAATCATTAAATTAGAATATATGATGACTCGTATTATAAATAAAATCATCCAATCAGAATTGGACATGTTTTGGATAATATTTTAATCATTATAATCTTATTTATTAAAATCATTTATTAATGATGTAAATACTGCATCATTATTATGTCACTAATAATTTAATTTATTTGATGTATAAAAATTATAAAAAAACTACCATGGTGTAGGAAATAATTTTATCTTTCCAATGAATATTTATAGTCAATAATATTACTTATATAACATCATATAAATCTTAATTACTAAAAGACTTCTGTTTATGTCATTTTTGCCTTTAAATTATATTAATTAATCTAAAGTGTCCTTATCTTTCATAAGTGGCTCCATGGGGTCCTAAAATCGACCCAAGGATGCACAGGGTCAGCCAGTACTCATCCAATAAGGGTAGGACAAGTGTTAAGTAAATTTTTAATTATTATAATATTCCTTTTAAATTGAATTACCCTACTTACCTTTAACTATAGTAAATAAAATTCCAAAGATACTATTCACCAAAAGGTATTTTCATCTTATTGAGCCACATTTTACTTACAAATAACAACCATTTTTTTAGTATTTTTGAAATTCAATTCAAAGAAGGGGTAAATTTTCATTTAAATGAAAAAGTCAGTTTTTTTAACTACTACAGAGTGGTTTCACTATTCATCAAAAATTGACATTTTTCATAAAAAATACAAATAATTCAGCCTAAGCTATATTTGATATTCTGAATTCAAAAATGATTTATATTTTACCAAATTATAAACATAGAAGTTGAATTAATTAATTTAAAATTAATTCATGCTATCAAAACAAATAGCGTGTTTATATGAAATAATAACTATCAAAATATTGATACTTATTTATGTCCAATTTCAAAGTGAAATTAATTCCAATGACCAACATTGAATTAAATGGTAAAAATATATTCTAATTAAAATTTAAACCCAATTATAAAGATAATCATACATATAAATATATTATATTAAAATGTAGTTTTGAATTAGAATTCAATATTTTCATTATTCATTAAAAAATGAATTTTATCATAAAAATTCCAAAAATTTACACAATGTAAATTTTGATGTCCCCATTCTAAAAAAAAGATTTCATTTGGTCAATTAGTATGTATTAGAGTGACCAAAACACAATTTAAATAGGGTTTTCCATTAAAAGGTGGTAAATCTACACGTATAATCATATTTTAGTTAGTTTCGATCATTACCACCAATACAATGGCTAGGAGTTAACTACCATTTAAAATAATAATAATAAATTATTAGTGTTCAACTTAAGAAACTTGTTGTTGCGTATCATGTATTCTATCAAATATAGCAACCCCTTTAAAGTAAAATTAATATTTAATTCACAAATATTAATAAATATGAAATATGTCTTATTCATTATTTACCCAGTATGTTACATTAAATCATACAATAAAGGGGTTATAAAACATCAAACATGAGTGTATATGATAATATAGTGGAAAAATAGTATAATCTCTTACAAAAGACAAGAGAATAATGTGATTCCACCATGAATAAGTATATCTGGGTATTTTAAGGGATCTGCACACATAAAAGGTTGAAATATCCCTATTTAGAATAAACCTAACCAAAACCACATACAACCACAGTTGTATTAATGAAAATAGTAGGGAATGAGTGGTAATAAGATATAGATTTGAAAGATTAAATTATTTACCTCTTCATTTCATAATAAAATTGATAAAAACCACTCAATAATGTAATAAGTAAGAAAGGTAGAAATTTCAAATCCTTCCTATACAATTTTTGAGTGTTATAATATTGTGTGGGAGTTTTAATCATATGAAATTATATTTTTAATTAATAATTTTTTTAATTTTGAGAAAATCTATAAATCAACTACCTGCTCTACCATGACATACTTTTGACCATCAAAAAACCAATATATAAATTTAGAGGTTATATAACCCGTTTGTATATTCCATCTTTCCCATGCATTGTACATGTATAATTTAAAACTATTTCACTAATTTTCTGAATTTTAATATAAACTAAAAATAACTAAATAGTAAAAAAATAATTACAAACTAGTGAAATCGTGTGTGTTACAGTTCCAAACAAAAAACACTATCCTCGTATGGATTGAATACGTTTCTAATGTGATCAATACCATCTTACTATAAATATAAAAATATTGAAGTTAATATAAAATATAAAATAAAATATATAGTGCAATATAATATATTTACAAAGTCATTGAGACATCACTCATAGCTCATAAGGGACAAAATATAGATTTACCTATGCTAATAGTATTAATAAAACTAATCTTATAGGTGAAGTTGTTTCATGGGATATCATACTAGAATATATTGAACTCAACATTACAGTAATAAAATCATATACAAGGTGTATGATAATGAATTCAATGGAAATATTTCCTCCTAGTCAGGTTAAAGAAATTTTGACTTGTTAGTTATATATGTTCCTTGAGAATACACTAAATATCCTTAAACAACCACATAAAACTATTTGTATAGATTCACTCAATGATATCATATTCAATGATCGATTCCATAGCATCATGATTGGAAATCATAGAAATTTAGTATGATCAATGTGATACAACGATGTTTCCAATGTATGAGGATTACGAAATACAAAATTACATTGAATATGATTACAAAAAAATTTATCAAGATTAAAATTAAATATGAACCCAGATAAAATAATATAAATTAAAATAAATTAAGTTTTTACATATTTTAACGGAGTTGATGCTTTTGAAAACAATTCATGATCTATTAAAATTATTCCTCACAATGTGGACATGATGTTAATCTTCAATCCACATGTGAAAAAATTAATATACGTTTAGATAAAACAGAAATTTCATTAATTTAAATTATATTAATGATATAAATATACTAGAATACTCTTTAATAGTATGGTAATATATGAATAGGAAGTGTCATAACTACAAGATCCCAGATGGTAGATGGAAATTACAAGTGGGGTAAATTTTTAATCATAATAAATTTGTGTAATTAAAATAAAAATATTAAAACTGGTGGATTAAAATATTTAACAATTTAATCATCACTAATTAAGTATAGTGAGTGAGTGAAGAGTATATGAAAAGTAATTAAAATACAGAACATAATAATATTATATAAGTTTGTATAAAAGTAATTTTATATATACTCTCCACACCTCTCTATCCTCAAGAGATATAACACACACTAAAAAGGGTAGATCACATTTAAAGGAGAGAAAAAAACTCTTATAATTTCTTTTTTAAACATAGACAAAGAAACCCTTATCCATTATTTTTTTTGGGTTTAGAAAATAAATTATCCTTTTATTAGGAGTAGAATCAACCTAAAATTTTGAATGTGTCATCATAACCTCTTTCCTTTTGTGGGTATAGAAAAAACCCAAACTTTCAAGGTTCATTACCATCCTATGTGATCTTGTTTTTTGATAAGGTTAGTATAATTTATAAATAATATTTTAATGGAGTTACAAATATGTGTTAGTTGTGTTATAAACTGATTATATATATATAATACTAAAGAATAAAACACTATGAAAATAATAAAATAGATAATCCAATTTTGATGGGTATGGTGCACTGGTAAGGGATGAACGCACAAGCCTAAGAAGACCAAATTGGTGATTTGGTTTATAAAAGTTAAATTCAAAATAAACAAACCGTTCAACATGAAATAAATTATTAAATTATTTAAGAACATGATTTTTTAACATGTTTCAATCCTATTGGGATCTACATGTATAAAATTAAAGAAACCCACACACTCATGCATTTTATTAATTATTATAGAATAATATTTTAGAATAAATGCTAAAAAATAGAGATATTGAAGGATCACTTAAAGTACTAAAGCTAAAAAAATGAGAAGAAAGGGTAAAATAATTACTATACTGGATGTGTAGGTTTAAAGTTATGTTCTCTTCAAGTTGTCGTCAAAAGTCATTATAGATCTCAGGCTTGCAGAGGTAGTGATACTCACCTAGTTTGGAAGTAGATCAATCATCACTCGAGAACTAAACCACGCATATTATTGATCCAAGGATACCATTATCAAAACTCCCCCAAAATCATTACACTAGTTGTGTACACTGGAGGATGGAAGGAATGAAAAATCCCCACCAAAAATTCGAACACTAAAGGTAGGGTTTCAGAACCAAAGTAAGAGCAAACCAAAGTGTTGAGAGGGACTGATTGAATGTCAAAAGAACTAGGTACGTGGAGTGATCAATTCTCCCTAACATCATCTAAAGCTCAAAACAGCACAACCAAACAAAATCCACCACGTACACTCCTCAAAATAGAAAAGGCATGATAATAATAAGTGAAACTACCATATATGGATGACATAGATCAAATGGGTGACTAATGTAATCAATGGCCAGAATTAAAATCATTTTTGATCAATGTTTTAGCATAGGGGTGGCCCGATAAAACCATAATAAGGATGATCTAATGGACCAATATACCAACCCATGTAGAAATGTACAACAATCTAGACTAATACTCAATGAATCAATAAAATTGAGAATATAAAATTAATTAAAATTATTTTCATGCATGTAGTTTAAACAATTAAAATATAAAAAATAAACATGGAATTATAATAAGAAAAAAATCACCTAATTTGAAAATTATTCACTATTTTTAATTGAAATTGATGAAATTATTTCACCTATGGTTATAAAATTGGAACAAAATCCATTATATCTAAGAAATAATTGAATTTAGATAATACCATAACTTTATTCAGACTGTTAGTCATGTTATCATCAGTTTGTATATTATTGAGAAAGATGGTTCCATATTCTACAACATTTGTAATGAAATATAATCTAATATCTATATGTTTTTATTTACCATGGAAGACTAAATTTTGGGATAAATGTAATGCAGATTGACTATCACTATATACATTAATAGTAGAATTATTATGTTTGAGTTCAGTAAACAAACCCTTGAGCCATAATTCCTCCTTAACAGCCTCATTCAAGGCTATATATTATGATTCTGTGGTTGAAAGAGAAACCATAAATTGAATATTGAATTTCTAGGAAATAGGGACTCTACATGTAGTGAAGACATACCTAGTTAATGAATTTCATGTATCAATGTCTCTTGCATAGTCATCATCTATGTATCCAATAATTAATTTATAAATATCCACATTCCTACCATAAAACAAAAAAAATTATAATTAAATGAAAAATACCATATAATCCACTTAAGGGAATACCAATGTTGCTTCCCTATACTGGTCATAAACCTACTAAGGGTGCAGTTTACAAAGAAAATATCAGGCTGATATCATATCATTCTATACATGATTTTCCCAACTATATTTACATTGGTAATTTTAGACATAAACTCAATATCAATAATAGAATTATATTATTAACTTAAAGAAAATTTCAAGTGTTGTCTATAAGGTATATTTGTTGGGTTAAAAGTGAGAAATAAGTACCTTTTAAGGATTTCCATAACAAAAGCATGTTGTAGAAGATATAACAGTTTATTTGGTTTATCCCTTATAATTTCCACAACAATAATTTTCTTTACTACACCTATGTCCTTCATTTCAATCATTCCTTTTAATTTAGACTAAACAACAGTAATAAGATTCATATTATTGAAAACAATAAGCATGTCATCAATATAGAAATCATATAAAGCATGTTAATTTTAATTAACATAAAATAAAAACATATTTCACATTGGATCCTAATGAAATGGTTATCAAGAATAATATCACATCCTGACCCAAAAGACACTAAAATAGTTCCCCTATATGGTCAGTCACATGGCCTCAAGCACACCACCCAATTTTCCAATGGTTGTTGACTAGAAGTGAGGGTATAATGATGGTATAGTAGTGAGACTATATCCTAAGGATTAGAGTATCATAGGGGTATATAAAAACAAAACAATAACAGAATTTATGTAAAATAAAGGTAGTGGAAAACAATAACTTTGAATAGAAAAAAATAATATTGTCATCCATTTTTATATGGTGCTAAAAAGTATAGGCGGAAGACATAAAGTAGAAGTACTTAAACATTATAAAATAAAAGATTTAAACCCTCAAAATCTATCCCAATAATCCTCCTGAGATCTAGATCAATATTTTTCTTTCATGCTCTCATAACCAAGTGAACAACACAAGGATATATCCATGAACCTAAACCTATAGCTATGAGGTATGTTCGGGTACCCCAGTGCAATGGCGGCCTGAACAGAGTGTGAGATATACTCATTAGACTACCACCAACAGTTTCTAAAGATATAAAATCCATTAATATAAAATAATTTAGTGTGTAAGGATAACACTAATGTTGTAAATAGTAAATTTAAACAAATTGGGATCATTTTCCGCAAGGACACCAGATCAACCTTACCTTCCTTGCCTTATATCGGATTGTATCTAATGATCTTTAATTATATATATGAAATATATATGTAGGAACTTATATATACATATATATATATGAAGCGATAGAAAGTACTTCATGCATAACTCCAGCATTCATGCATAGTTAAAAGAGTCCCTTGGAGTAAATATGGGCATCATGACTGAGACTCACAACATATATGGTATTCCATGTCAGAATATCACGGTGTATAAGGGATTTCATGCCTATGTATCAAATTACATTAGGTATTAAATGCTCTAGTATAATATTATATATAAGGGATTCCATGACCGAGTATCATAATATACAAGGGATTCAATGCCTAGGCATCACAATGCATAAGGTACCCCATGCCTGAGAATCATAATATAATATGGAGGGAATTCAAAAGTTTCATATTATATAAGGGTCACCATTCTCATTTATCATATTATATAATGGATTCCATGAACAAGTATAACAATATATATAATTATTTCGAATTCAAATATTCTATTTGACCATTTTCTTTATATCATATAAAATGTCAATGGGAAGAACTCATGCCATAATATGGTTCATTTAATTAATTACAGTCACTTAAAGAGGTAGTAAGGGACATGTATTTAAATATTCAATTTAACTATAATGTTTATTCATTTAACTTCCCTTAATAATCTCTATGATTATGATTAATAAGGGGGCCAAGTGTGAAAAAACATAACATGTCCCCTTTGATGAGATCATCTAATAATTCCTTCAAAATAATTAATCCATCACACATTAGAATGTATTTTAGTTACACAATTCACATGGTCATAAAAATCATTTGATTTTGTGGGTCTTATGTCACATTGCACCCTTCTATTACAACAGAATACTTCATAATTTAAGATGGTCCTAGTATGGATATAATCATGAAATAAATTCAAGAATTTCATTCTAACCTCAATAGAAGATTCTTATTTAAAAGCCAATCCAAACACACATATTGGTGTTTTGGATAATTAATCATATTCTTCATCATGGACATGTGAGTGACACACCTACGGGGTGGTCTGAATTTAGGTCTTAAACTCTACCAAAGTCAAATGTACTTCTAAGGGATCTATATAATAGGATATACAATTAAATTAAAGGGTTCAAAATTTTGGATTGAGTCTTAGAAAATACATCATGTTTCATTATGGATATATTTTATAAACAACACAAATTTGATGGAAAATATTATAGACAATCTACCTCCTTCCTAGGACGGTCTACTCATCTAAAACTAATCTTTTATTCAATACAATTCATGATAAATCAAAGAAATGGAAAAATTTCCGAAAATAGTTTTAATTAGATCGCATAGATTAATCATTTGATATGTCCAGATAATCAAAAAACAGAAACAAGGGGATTCGAGAGCCTACTAATACACTTCCAACGCACCCAAAAACACTTTATTTGGACACTTGTTGAAAAAGAACTCTCCATGCCTATAGGATATGAAGAGGGAACCCATGGTTGTGATTTTTTTAATTGATGGGAGTATAAATAGGGGTGAAAATAAATAATGTGGTTATATCACCTAGATATATTATGAAATTATTTTCGAATTAAATTTATTTTTTGATATTTTCTATTTCACGAAACACTGAAAATAGTTATATATATATATATTTAAGCACTATGTTTGAATTATGTAATAAATAATACCAATTTAATAATACAATAAATGAAACATAAAGGATATATTTCTCTATATGAAACATCGATGTTAGCTAATGTTACATGTATGACTGACATTCCTTGATTGTTTGCGTAACATGCAAGACTGGGTTTTAATGAACAATAATATATTGTTAAAATATTATTGTTTAATATAATAATATATGAACTAGTTATTAAATTAGTGGTTATAATTATTATTAACTAACTTATTAAAATTTGTGGTTTTCTCAAATATAATATGAACTTATAGATTACAAATTAATTAGAAATGAAAATATAAGAACCAATTGAATATAAAACATATATTTTTATTTGTATCCTCCCATATGTTTTTTGTATTAATAAATTAAATTAATTAAAATAAGTAAGTAATATAAATTTAATATATATTTTATATATTCAATAAAATATTTTTTATATTCATCCAATATATTTTGGAAACAAAATCTAAGAACAACCCCAATTTTGTGCATAAAAACATATATTTTTACAAAGGTAGTTTTACCACCTTTTAATGGAGAACCCATTTTAAATCAAATTTTTGGAATATTTATAGAATTAATATGGAAAATAAACTTAATATATTTAATAGAAACATAAAAAATAGGTTAGGATAAAGTTTTGAAATTTTTTGGCAAGGTTTTAATTTTTTAATGATTAGTTAAAATAAAGTTTAATTCAGATGATTTTTCGTATAATTTATTTATACAGTTAAATTATATTTTATTTAGTTTAAACATATAATTATATAAAATATACATCAATTAATCCAATTTATTTCATTGGAACAAATTTCATGTTGAAATTGGATATAAAAACTTAGCAAACATTTGATCATATTTACATTAAAAACTCTTAGTGTCATCCCATCTGCGGGATTAATTTTAAATTAATTTATGAAACTTATGTATTTTTAATTTGAAAAAATGGATTAGATATTTGGAATACAAAAAATTTATAATTTCTAATAAGGTCAACATAGTTTTGGACTAAAAATATTAATGAATATAGTTAAAATTAATTACAGTGATTAAGGTAAGGTTAAGCTTAATAGTGGAATAAACATTAAATTTTAGGTCCCAAATGACCTAGAAAATTTTAAAAAACACATTTTATGTGCATATTTTGGCCAAAAACGTTACATTATTTAGTTTTTTGGGTTTTTAATGGCTTTTTTTACATAAAAACATGGTTACATCTAACTTGTTTTAAAAAATTCCAAGTGTGGCCTTTCTCTTCCCTGTAAAAGACCAGAACCCCTCCCTATTCTTTACACCAATCAAAACACAAACGTTCATCCAAGATATACCCAATAAAATACCCAAAACCCCTAAATTTCTCCTTAAATCCTCACTTTGGATATAAAAACATACAAGGAATCCCTTTGGTGAAAACTAAAAGGTTTTACGCAAATAAGAGGTAACACCCTCCCTCAAACTAATTTTTATTATTTTCATTATCCACACCCTATAATCTTTTTATTACATTATTATACCACAAAAATTATTATAAATATACTTATATTTTATGTTAATTTTTCTATGTACACTTACACACACTTCCATCTAATGGGTAGCAAACATACTGTTTGTGTGTATAGTGAACTACGGCCTCATGAAATGATGATTGTTTATTTTTCCTTTACAACCTATCATGGTAGGAATTATGAAGGAAAATATATTTATATGTATTATATATTAAATTTATTATGTATTTAACCTTCTTTAATTATTTTACAACAAATATATTTATACTTTCCTTTATGTGTAAATATAATAATTTCATTTGAGGAGGTGTGGACTACTGCCCCATCAAAGTGATGTGATTCATTCACACACTACATGTAATGTATTTAGGATTTTTTTAGTGAAATTATATGATATATATGAAGTAATAATGCTAATTTAATTATATTATATACAAATATAAGTATATTTTATTTTCTTTGTTTCTTTTGATACAATAATAAAACATAAATAGTGGTCTTGCATAGGTAGAGCCTACCGTCTCCATGAACGGTGTATTCTATATCATACTTAAATATTATATAGATTATTATAATAAAAATATACTAAATATAAATTATATTTATATCATATATTAAATTATTTAAATCATTATATATGAATAAGAACCAAAGATATATCAAATTAAGTCACATGCGAAAAACAAAGAGAATATTACCCAAAGTAAAACCTTAACATAAAATTGTAAACAAGAGTGTATAAAAGTAATAATAAAACCATATGTCATATAAAATATAAGAATATAGTTCTTTTATATATTTAAAATAAACATATTTTTATTATATATGGATTTTTTACAAGTACGATGAGAGTCAAGACACAAGGTAATGGAATTTCATATAACTTTTTATTTCTATAAGAAACATACTTTATTCACCACCCATTCATTTTGTGTGGTGTGTAAACTTACAATGTATTTATTATATTATTCTTATAAATAAATTTATGTGTATTTACATACCCATTTTATGATCTTTATTTCATGGGGTTTATGTTTCAAATGATATCAATTTGGTAAAGTAATTTTGTCTCAGTTTTCCTTTATTGAGACACAGGCCATGTTGTGAACCTATATTTTTCAATGAGGTGTATATGCTACCTTTGACATGTTATATAATGAATATAATTATGTTAATGATACATTAATATTCATGTAACATTATTATTTACATTGTATTTTGATTCAATTTTACTAAATTTTTAAAGGTTTATAGCTACAATATTACCATTTATTGAGATAAATATTATTATTCTCCCATTAATGAAATTTTAGGATCCATATCTGGAGAAATATAATGATTTTTCTTAACCTCTATTTATTCATGTTATATCCAATACTGTTACCATTTTTTCACTCTTTGGTACAAGAGATTATCAAGAAAGGGTTTTTAAGAAATTATGACTTTACCTCTCTCTTCGGTCAGAAATTTGTGCTCCTTGATAACCACATTTTATAAATGGGTTTTCAAAAATATTATACTATTTTAAAATGATCTTTAAAATAAATTTCTACCCATATTTTTCCTTTTAAAAAAGGGTTCTTAAAAAGAAATATTCTTGTCATTTTTTTGAAGAGGCACCTTTCTAAACTTTTACAGTATAAAAGGAATGTTCAGTATATACAAATTTAACCACAGTCATGACCATAATTCCCTTTAATATTCTTATACAAGGGTAAAATGAAATTTTTTAAGGCAATGTTTTCCTAATATTCTTGAAGAAAATTAATGTTATTTTCAATTAAAAATGTTTTCAAAAATTCTTTATTGTTTTAAATTATTTTCAATGATTATTTTATATGTTTTCAATATATTTTCAAAGAAATTGGTTTCAAATAATTTACTAGAATTATTTAAATTTTTTCAATGTACTTATAAAGAAAAAGTTTTTAAAAAAATTTCATGATTTCTTCATAATTTTTCAAAGTGTTTTCAATGAAAATTGTTTTAAAATGTTTTGAAGTTTATTTTACATGTTTTAAAGGAAAAGAGATTTTCAAAATGATTTTAATACTTTTTTATAAATTTTCAAATTGTTTTCAAAGATAATGGTTTTAAAAAGGTTTTATATTTTAAGAATCCTTTTTCTAGGAAGAAATGATAATTTTTTCAAGAAATTATTTTTAATGATATCTCAAAATTATTTTCCATCTAAGATGATATCTATTGATGATACTCATGACTTTCCTAGGAAATCATCCCAATGTTCATTTTATATTATTTCTCTAAATGGTTTATGTTTTGAAGTAATTATTTTTATGAAATCCCAGTTCTCTTTAACAAGTTAATGGTCTGTGAAACACATTCCTCTTCTTTAGGTTATATGATTATAAATCCTTTTTCACTTTCACAAGTTATACCATGATAAAATATTATGAAACCTGCTTCCTTTAAGGGTTAATCTAGGATGAAATTATTATGAAACCTGTATATTTTTCATAGGATATAATATTATTAACTATTTTTGATTCCCATTACATGGGTTATGATATGATCTCTTTTTATGGGTAATGATATGATGCATTTTTTATTATCATGTGGCACAAGTATGTATGATTTATTACATTATGGGTGGTACCTATATCTCCCTTGAGTTTATTGGGAAATTATGGATGAATGAGGAGTATAAATTTATCCATGAACATAATTACATTTTCACAGTGTTATGATTGGACATGTTTTCATGTCCATAATTTTATGTTTGAAACTAATAACATGTTAAAAAAATTATGAGTGAACCTTATTATGTGTTCTTAATGTAATGTGTGAACCTAATTACATGTTCACAATGTTATTCATGGACCTGGTTGAATGTCCACAAGTTTATGTGTGAACCTGATTACATGTTCACAATGTTATGAATGGACATGGTTTCATGTCCATAAGTTTTTGTGTGAACCTGATTACATTATCAAAATGTTATACATGAACATGATTTAATATTCAAAACATTAAGCACAGACTTGGTTTCATGTACATAAGTTTATTATAGGGCCTAATTTCATGTCCTTAACATAATGAGTGAACCAGTTTCTATTTATACATGTTTACAATGTTATATGCTGATGTGTATTCCACAATTCCATGTCTTAATCATATTTTATGAGTTCATGTATTATGTTTATGATTATCTTAAGATTCATATCTTATGAAATACTAATATCTATTCCATGATCCATGTTTACAATATTTGATATATAGGGTATGATCTTATAAGGATACAATCATGTTATAATACCCTTATTTATATGTTATGCTTATGTATTATATTTATCTAACCTTACCAAGAATTATAGATCACCCCTTTCTCATGTTTCATTTCACTAGGTAATGATGAAGGGTTTTTATGTATAATTACTAAGGGGGGGATATTTTTGGGACACATTGAATGTATTTCATAAATGTAGAAGTTTCTTATTCCAATTTTCAAAATTTCATAAACTAATATGGTCTTTGGGTGTCTATTTGGTAATGTATTTAGTATTTCGTAAAAGTGATGTACTGTTAATGTATAAAAACAGAGGGTCTTTATATTTGGTATTATAGTGAAGGTTTAGGAAACCCTTGGAAACTAGGTTAAGAAAACTTTAGTGAGATCCATTTTTATATTTCTAGGTATATGTCTAGTGATGTCTCTAAGGATAAGTATAAGTATGAGTTAACATATATGAAAATGTCCTTGAATATTGGTAAATGATATAATGATATTTTTTCTATTATTTCATCCCTATCTGGATACTACAAGTGGATGTGGTTTTGGAAAATATGTACCTAGGAGTAACAACTCCAAGATGGTGTGTTGGGCCTGACTCGATATATTCTCATACACAACAACGGGCCTTACCGTGCACCTGGTTTGACACTCCCAGGGGATACGATTTAGAAATTCACAAACTCTTCATGAACCATCATAAAGGATATAAATTGAACTTTGATATGAATAACCTATGATTAACTTAATGTGTCATCAAGTAAAAGTAGGACTCATTATTTTGAAATCCTATAAGTAATTTTTATGATTATTTAATTTCTAATAGGATATGTGTTTCTCACCTTGTGCTTTCTGGTTTTGATCACTAGAGAGAACTAAAATAAACATGGTTAACATTGAATTTTTCATATTTTGAATGTATGGACAATATGAGAATAAATTTCCCAGGTGTAAATCTAATAAAAAGAATCAGTAAGGTGGTACGAGTATTGGTTATACTTATGGAGATAAAGATACTAAAAAAACATTTGAAAGGTATATGATGTTCTGCCAGTATTTTTTACATTAAAGATAATAATAATTATTAGATTGAGGTTGAGGAACCTTAATAAATTATTAGTATTTTATATTCTAGGAGGGGTGTATTTAAGGAATAATTTTATATAGAATGAGTTGTGGTTTACGAATAAAGTTGGATAAATGATGTTTTTATGTTTTTCAATTCAAATATTATATTATATGAATCATGAATATATTTAAGTATTTTTAGTATAATTTTCCATCAAGAATTGAAATGTATATGTTTATTGGTGATAAATACTTATAAAAGTGATATTTTTATGAAGGTAA
The DNA here is from genome assembly GCA_963277665.1 of Viscum album. NCBI lineage: Eukaryota > Viridiplantae > Streptophyta > Magnoliopsida > Santalales > Viscaceae > Viscum > Viscum album. Next base: position 2,123,078,014 of record OY728140.1, read on the forward strand.
GGTAACCCTTACTGTTGTCAAGATGTTGAGAAAATTATGTTCATATTGGATAAATAGATTATTGATCTAGATAAAGTAAATTTGATAGTATCAATGACCTTATAACCAAATAATGATTTTTTGAAAAAGTTGACAATATTATCATGGAAAAACTTTAAAACTTATTTTATTCAAGGTATATATCCAATAATCTTTTAAATAATGAATAATGCATCTCTTTCAAAAGGATTTATTGTAATTCAGGTTATTACCCTGTTTTAAGAGGATTTGTGATGAGGGTATTCACATGATTGGAATGTGACAATGAGGAGATAATTTTGATATATGGGGGATAAATATTAATATAAGTTAATGAATTTATTTCTAATGTTTTTTATTTTCATATTTTGGAAGGGTAATAAGGTTAACCATTTATGGAATGTTTAAGTAAAACATTGAATGACGCTTGTGAGGTTAAATTATTATCTCACCACATGAGGATTTATTCATATTGGATAACCCATTATACCAACTCTTTGTTGATGAAAACTTATTAAAAATGGGATGAAACATCATTGATCTCATGATCTATTAGTACTTCAGGAATGAAAAATTCAGTATCCTTTTTAAAGACACCTGTAAATTGGATCGAGGAACAACAAAAGGTGAGGTTGTCCTAAAATCATGCAAGTATATATTTTCAATAAAATTATTCAACTTTATAAAAAGGATATTTCAAAAAAAAATGTTATCCTAGGGCCATTTTTTCGATGAATCAAATAGTCCCTATGATCATCATTAATTTATAGATTTTTTATAGTTAACTTTATCATAATCATGTAAGAATTTAATTGTAATATTTCTCTTCCATATCTATGTTTTCACTTCTGATCTATGTTCTCCTATGTGGAACCTAGTTATATGTTACTTTGGGTAACCTCTATGCGTCCGACTTTCCTTTTTTAAAGGAAGAATTTGTATTCATTTTAACGATGTGGTTGTCTATGAATGGAACTTTCAAGTGTCAACCATTTGATAACCTATATGAATTTAGATGGACAAATTAATTTTAAAGATTGTAGAATTTAACAACCTATGATATTGTGAAAAAATATATTAATTTAATATTTTTTATATTTTTCATTTGATGCAATGCTGAAAATCATTTTATATATATATTAAATAACTAAGTCTTAATTTCATTATACGTAATACCTAATTAATCATACACTAAAAACAAAATAAATTCCATATTTACCTACAAGGAACACCAAGGCTAGATTACATTACATGAAATAATGACATTCCTCGATGGCTAGTGTAACATGCAAGACCGAGTTTTGCCAAACAATAATATATTATTAAAATATTATTATTTAATACAATCAGATATATCCTAGAAGATAAATTTTCTGTTATGAATAGTATTAAATAACTTATTAAAATTTATGTTTTACAAAAATATAATATTAATTCATAGGTTAATAATTAATTATAGTTGAAAATAAAATAACCAATTGAATATAATAGATATATTTTTATTTTTATGCTCCCAAAGGTGTTTTTTCTTAGTAAATTAAATTAATTAAAATAATTTAGTTAATTAATGTAATATAAATGTTACATATTAAATAAAATATTTTTTATATTCATCCAATATATTTCATAGACATAAAATATGAACAAAACCAATTTTATGCATAAAAATCTAAATTTTTACAAAGGCAGTTTTATCATCTTTTAATGGGGAACCCATATTAAATACTATTTCGGAAATTTTATAAATTTAATTTGTAAATATAAAATTCATATTTGAAATAAAAACATAAAAATTAAGTTAGGAAAAAATTTATAATTTACTATAACATTTCATATTAATGAATAGTAAAAAATAGTGAATTTTAATTTAAAAATTATTTTTAATATAATTTATTAATATAGTTAAGTTTTATTTTAATTGGGTTTTAAAGAATATTTATATAAAATATAAATAATTTAATACAATTTTGGACATTGTGACCAATTTCACGTTGAAATTGGATACAAAAAACATAGCAAACTTGTGATTGTTTTTACTTTAAAAAATTACAGTATCGTCCCGTCTGCGGGATTAATTTTAAATTAATTTCTACCACTTATGTTATTTGAATTTGGAAAAATGGATTCCATATTTTTAATTATCATAATATATAATTTCTAATAAGTTCAACATAGTTTTTGACAAGAAATATTAGTGAATATAGTTTAAATTAGTTACAATGATTAATGTAAAATCATGCCTAACAATGGAATAAACCTTAAACGTAAGGGCCAAAATGACCTATCCACTTGTCCAGTACCAATATTTGGGATATAGTTCATATATAAACCTTAATTTATTTATTTATTTCGTTTTTTAATTACTTTTTTAGGTAGAAACATGGGTACACCTAATTTATTTTCAAAAATACCAAGTGTATCTTTTCCCTTCCCTATAAAAGGCTACCACATCTCTTGCTTCTTCACACCTATCAAACCACATAGGATTGGACAATATCTACCCAATACACTTTCCAAAAACCCACCATTCCCCCTTGAATCATCCATTTGGGAATAAATCGTTCAAATTAATCCCATTGGTGCAAACTAAAAGGATTTACCCAATTAAGAGGAAACACCCTCCCTCATGCTCTTTTATTTTATTTTATTTCTCCACCCCCTAAAATCTACTTTTTAAATTATTATAAAAAAAATAGTATCCTAAATATTCTGAGATGTTTTTATGATAATTTTTTTACCTAAACATACACACACTTCCATTTAATGGGTAATGAACAGACTGTTTATTTGTATGGTGAACTACCACCTCAATGAACGATGATTGTTTGTTTTCCCTTTAACACCTATAATGGTAGAAACTTGTGATGGAAAATATGTTTATATGTAATATATATGATATTTATTATGTATTTAAGATTCTATAATTATTTTACAACACATATTCTTATAATTTCCTTTGTATGTAAATACAACAATTTCGTTTGAGGAAGTGTGGACTACCACACCCTAAAAGAGATGTGATTCATTTACACACTACATGGATGGTATTAAGGATATTTTTAGTGAAATTTTATGATATATATGACATTATAATTCTAAATTAATTATATTATATACATATATACTTATATTTAATTTTCTTTCTTTCTTACAATATGGGAATAACATAGAAAAAAGGTTCAATCGTACGTACGGCCTACCATCTCCATGAATGATGTATTCCATTTCATAATTAAATATTTTATATATTATTATAATATAAATATACTTAATAGACTTTTTTTATATAATTTATTTAATTCTTGAAATCATTATATAAGTATAAGGACCAGGTATATAATAAATTAAGACATTTTCAAAGAACAAAGTTCATATTAACCGAAGTGAAACCTCAACATAAAATTTTTAACAAGTGGTTTTATAAAGTTATAATAAAAACATAAATGGTATTAAATATAATAATATTTTTATGTCATACATTTATAATAAACTTATATTTATTATACTGGAATTTTTTACGAGTGCAAGGAGAGTCAAGACACAAGGTAAGGGAATTTCATTCACTTTTTATTTCCTTGAAATACATGCTTTATTCACCACCCAGTACTTTTTTGTGGGGTATATACTGAAAATGTTTGTATTATATTATACTTATACTTAAATTTATTTTTATTTACATGTCAATTTTATGATCATTCATTCATAGGGTTTATGTTTCAAAAGATACCAAATCTGTAAAGTAATTTTGTCTCAAGTTTCCTTCTTTGAGACACATGCCATGTTATGCACCAACATTTTTACATGAGGTGTATATATTATCATTGAAAAGTTTTATTATAAATATAATTATTTAAATGATATATTAAGATTCATGTAACATTATTGTTTCCATTGTATTATGATTCAAATTTACCCAATTGGTAGCCGTTTATAGTTATAATCTCATCGTTTATTGAGATAGTTTATGGTTATGCTCTCATTGAAAAAATATTAGGATCCATATCTTGATAACTATCAAGAGTTTTATTAACCTCGGGTTATTCATGTTATATCTAATTAATGGTACCATTTTTCCACTAATTGGTACATAAAATTATTTAGAAAGTGTTTTTAAGAGAGTCCAACATTACCTCTCTCTCTATTTAGTCATAAATTTGTGTTCTTTAAAACCCTAATTTATAAAAAGGTTTTCCAAAATATCCTACTATTATCCTATGATCTTTAAAAGAAATTTTTACACATTTTTTACCTTTTAAAAAAATGGTTCTTAAAATAGAATCTTCTTGTCATTTTCTAATTGAGAGACTTTTATAAACTTGTTATAGTACAAATGGAATGTTCAGAATATATGGATATACTCGCTATCATGACTATCATCCCCCTGACTATTTCTTTACAAGGTTAAAATTTTATTTTTTTAAATAAATTTTTTTCCTAACATTCTAAATTTTCGTTGTTGTAAATTTATTTTCAGTAAATAATGTTTTCAAATTTTTTATTATTTTAAATGATTTTTAAAGCATATTTTATAAGTTTTCAAAGTATTTTTAAAAAAATGGTTTTGAAAATTTTACAAGACTTATTTATAATTTTTCAATATATTTTGAACTAAATAGTTTTCAAAATGTTTTCAGGATTTCGTTATTTTTTTCAAAGTGTTTTCAAAGAAAAATGTTTTTAAGATGTTTTGATGTTTATTGTATATGTTTAGAAGAAAAAATGATTTTGAAAATGTTTTTAAGCCTTAATTATATGTTTTGAAATTATTTTCAAATTAAACTATTTTCCAAATGTTTTATGATTTCAAAAAAATCAAAGAATAAAGGATATTTTCTCAAGAAATTTTTTTAAATGATATATCAAAATTATTTTCTATATAAGACAACATTGGTTACTGCTAATCAATACTTTCTAGGAAATGATCCAAATGTTCCATTCATATTATTTTTATGAATTGTTTTTTTTTCTTTGAAGGAATTAATTTTAAGAAAACCCATTTCTATTTCATAGGTTATTTGTTTATGAAACTCGTTCCTCTTTCATGGGTTATATGACTATGAAACCTGTTTCTCTTCAATGAGTTATATCATGAATTTTTTTTATGAAAATTTCTTCCTTTAAAGGGAAAATCTATGATAAAATTATTATGAAACCGGTATATTTTTTATAGGTTAAGATATGAATAAATGTTTGTGATATCCATTATATGGTTTATGATATGATCTCTTTTTATGGGTAATGATATGATGTGAGTTATATTATCTTATGGAACATGTATGTATGATTTATTACATGAGGTGTGGGACCTACGTATCACTCCAATGCATTGGGTAATGCTAGATGAATCATGAGTATAAATTGTTTGAATGAACCTGATAACATGTTCACTGTGTTATGCGTGGTCCTGGTTTCATGTGCATATGTTTATGCGTGAACTTGATTACATGTTCACAATGTTATGAGTGAACCTTATTATGTGTTCCTAATATTATGCATAAACTTTATTATATGGTTACAATGTTATTCATGGACCTTGTTGAATGTCTATAAGTTTATACATGATCCTAATTACATGTTCACAATGTTATGAATCGACCTGGTTTCATTTCCACAAGTAAATTTGTGAACATGATTATATGATCACAATGTTATGTGTGATCCTAATTTCATACTCACAATATTATGTATGGAAATGGTTTCATGTCCATAAGTTTATGTGAGGTCCTGATTTCATTTCATTAACTAAATGAGTGAACACATTTAAACTTATACTTATTCATGATGTTATACATTAATGTGTGTGCCAAAATTCCATGACATGGTTATATGTTATGCATTCATGGCGTATGTTCCGAATTATCTTTTGATTCATGTCTCATGAACTATTAATCTTTATTCTATGATTCATGTTTATGATATTTGATATGAAGTGTGTGGTCTTCTAAGGATAAAATAATGCTATCATGCACTTATGTTCATGCTATTCATATGTATTATCTTTATTTACCCTTACTAAGAATTCAAATGCACCCCTTTCTTATGTTTCCTTTCCTCGTGTTATGAATAATGGTTTTTCTGTATAATTAATAAGGGGAAAATTTTTTGGAACACAATGGAGATATTTTACAATGTTAGAATATTTTTTATCCAAGTTTCTAGTGGAACCAAACTAATACGGTTTTTGAGAATCTTTCTGTGTAATGTATTAAGTATTCTGCAAAAGTGGTGTCATGTTAATATATAAAATGATAGGTTCATAATAGTGGAAGGGGAAATGGTAATTTCTATCCCCATTAATGAGATGCATGGATTCAAAAACTATGTTTACAAATTGTGTAGCAACTTATACATAGGATACATACCCTGTATGGGCTAGGCTCACAGTTTAACAAAACATAACCAATTTGTTTGGTTCACCTCTACATTAAATCTATATAGATTTTTCATGATTGTGCACCTCCTATCATGTAGTTACACCAAACCAAGTGACACCCCATCTTCTATGTACTATAACATATATTTTATCTTGGGGTGAGACATTGTTTAAAAAAACCATGTCCCTATACAAAGTAGGTCACACGGTTGTGTTGTACGGTTAGCATTAACTATGAATCAATGTCTTCTTCTCTTGAAACAGAGCTTTCAATTCTTCATGCTCCCAAAAGTCATATGAACACCCAAAAAACCTCTCATCCTTAAACCCTTTATAAAACCAAATATTTTAACTGTTAAAAGGATCCAATTTACACTCCTAAGTACAATTTATCCTTTCTACCATCCATAAAAATGAAATTTCAATATTCCTCGAGAAAATTTACCCAGTTCTAAACATGGGATCTTACTTTCTCTCCACCTGAGAAATTATCATCCTCAGGAATCATTAGGGATCAAAAAAACACATGGCTTACTAGTTATTTTTTTTAAACATAAAAATTGTGTTTCCAATGCCCAACACACCTCCATGCATCACTTTAAAGTGTGTGGTATATAATCCACTAGAACTCGATACATCGCTTGCATTATAAAAAATGAATAACAAAGATGGATATTACTTGATCCCATAAAACATGATATGTAACTACTTATTTTTAACAATCTTCAATCATCTTATAGTAGTCCCCACCATAGGTTCTACCATTTAATGGAAAATTTCAATCTATGGTGACACCACCATCATAATTTTCCTATTTATGCATTCCCATGGATCTCTAACAATATACCATTCGTAATTCTCAATTTCAAAAAATATTTGGTTCCCAACTAAACACATTTATCCCGATCATTCCATATTTTCATGAAATTCATTGATTTACTTTCACTTCACTCGCCTAATCTTGATGATGTTTCATAAATTACTCCCTCACCCATCGCATGCATCAAAATAGAGAGATCTTAACCCGATCAACTTTAGGTAAACTGTATTAAAAACAATTAGATTAGATATTTGATGCATTAAAAACTAAATTCTAATTCCCTTAATCTAAGGTACCCTTATATTAGTTCAAATAACACTCACCAAATACTATAATTTTCTTTTAGTTATTTCTCAAGAAAAAACATCCATTTATATCGTCATTCCACATCATGAAAATGGGTGTATACCAGATCCATTACACTTAGATAATTCCCCCTTAAAACATAGAAAATAAGCCCAAACATAAGTTCATGGTAACCTTGGAATCATCAATTAGAATCCAAGAAGTTCATACAAGGTATTCCATACACCACATTTACAAGTGATAAGTTGGTACATGGCTGAAAGGTTAATGCATCAAAACACTGACTGACCTCAATGAGAGTCAATTCATTATTTTGATGGTGTCCATGATTCTATCCAAGGATTTCATACTCGAGAAATAAATTATAAATCAGGAAATCCACACCTATATATTTACCAAATCTCCATGATCATAACTACCATGGAGTTTATTTATCAAAACAGAAGGGAGTTTTTAATTTAGCTCAACATATAACAGACACTCTCCCCACATACTATGGATGGTTCTAAGGTAGGGGCATGACTGTAACATCATGTTACTATTTGTAGGTATTCTTAAACCTATATTTTTATCATTCTTTGGTTGGGATTTGTTTAGGGTTATTGTATATGAATATTCTGAAAACATGAAAGTTTATGTGTCGTTCATAGTTGGTGAACGTGTTTCCCTAACTGTGCACCCTCTTAGTGGAAAATGTGTAAACCATAATAGTGGGGGATTTCATGATTAGAAAAAGGTTTGAAAAACCATGTTCCCACCTCGTAACAATTATTCACCTTGGAAAAAAGTGGCACACAGTTAGGGAATAGTGTTTTTCTAACATTGAGGACCTTCCCATATACCCATGCGTACAAGATTTAATTAATCTAAAGATTATTTTAAAAACCCCAAAACATTAATTTTAAGTTCTAGATGGGTTTGTATGGCCCTAATACATTTTATTCTTCGATGGAGTCTCCTAATAGGTGATTTTTTCACCTCTACACCCCTCTAAAAGTGAATCTAATCTAGGTGAATGACATTCGATCTCTTCCCGGTAAGTTTCTGTAAGAACCCAGATCTTATTTTCAGGTACATGTTTTTCTTTTCTGGTGTTTTCGAGAAAAATAAGAGTTTTTGGGAATTTCAGGAGTACACACTGTATACTTATAAGTACATGACTTGTACTCAGTTGTCTCAGGTGACCATGTACTGGTCATGTAATGGCCGAGTACATGGCCATGTGTGGTGACCTGGAGGCCACCTAATGCGGGGCTCGGTAAGGGTAAGTACTTGCTATGTACTTTTAAAGAACACGCCATGTAATTTTTTTTCATTAAACAGACTAGGCGGTCATGTATGATGGATAGAACAATCTTCTTCTTGACCTAAATCATAAAGGAGCAACCATATGGTGCAAATATTCATCGAACCCCCAGATAGTTTTTCGTTCACCGATTAGACCTACGTCAGTTGCATTTGAATTGCATCAATGAGTTCTCTTTTCTTCTTAAACATAATATCTTGATTTATCCTCTTTCATGAGATATTCTTGGTTGAAATTTTTTATCATTTTAGAATATTTATAGATTTCTAGTGAAATTAATGGCCTAAGGTTCATGTATATCCTCCATACAATGCTGAGGTAGGTGGTTTGTTCCTTTTCGTAGTTTTTCTTTGAGTTGTATGTGCAAAAGTGCCCAATATCCTTATTTGGAGTATTGCATGTTTATGGTTGATAGACCTGTTATTTCCTAATATTCCTTGTGTTCTTGAGTAGAGTATTTATAATTGTAAATAGGGTTTTTCACTTACTATGGATGTGTTACCCATGTTTCGTATTATTGACTCTTTGGTTTAGCCTTGCTTGATAGGCTGCTTTGCTTTCAATACCTAGTATTGTTTGGATGGATTTATTTTATCTGAAAAGATGAGTTATGATATAAACTATTATCCAAGTAGTTATTGAGGATTACTTTTTCTTCCATATGCCATTTTTGCATGATTGACTTACACAGGGCCGTGGGAACTTGGTGTAGTAGACCATAGGGAGAATGGACGTTGAGGGCTTCACTAGAGTGTCTGTTTACTTTTCACGTTGCGAGACCACAGGTGGGATGGACATGAGTGCTCCATCAAGGGGTCTATAATTCCTCGTTACAATACCACAGGGGGAATTGGACATTGATTGCTTCCCTAGAGTGTCTATAGTTACTGATACGAGACCACATGTGGAATTGACGGTGAGTGCTTCCTGAGAGTGTCTTTGCTAAAGCTGAACAAGAGGGGTTAGACTATGAGTACTTCCGAGAGGGTTTCCTGTGTTATTTTTGGTTGAACCAGATGGGTTAGGCTATGAGTACTTCCCATAGGTTTTTTATCTCGTCATTCACTTCATACATTATATATGACAATGTATGAAATTTATAGTGTAGAATTGTTTACTTTTGAGTACTTCCTTGTTTATTGCTTATTTTTTATTATTTCCTTCCATATATATTCACTAACTATTAGGCACAAATATTTGGGTGGTTTCTTATTGGGATTCGTCTCACAACCTCTTTGGGTCATGCTTTTGGGCCCAAACAGATTATATTGTTGCAAGTCTAGATAATGGAAAGTGCCCTTCTACATCAGGTACTTTATTGATATGGAGCTAGGGAGAATGCGACCAAGATGAGGCTTTCGATGTTGTGGAGTTGTTTACTTTTTTTCCTTTGTCCTCGGTTTTAGTACTATATTCCAACATTGTGACTTGTTTGGATTCTTTTCTATACATATGTACAATGCATCATTTATATATGTGCTTCAATTATTTATTTCTTTTAGTCTTCCATTGTTTACTATTTTATGGTATTATTATTGCGTCCACTCTTGTTATCTATATATTTTTCACTGATTAACTCTACCAATAATGGCATAGTTTTCCAACTATCACGCTCAAGGCCCTCGCTGCTAGTCAGTATCCTCTGGAATTTGGGAAAATGTGCTTAAGGACATGTGGCCAACTGGGTATGGGGCACCCCTTGGCGGCTACTGGAGCGGGGATGTTACAAAGTGGTATCAGATGGTTATTTTCTTCTTGACTTACTATTTGGAGCCTATATCCAGTGATAAGAAGGAATGGGTAGTTGTTAATGAGTTTTGCTTGGGACTAGCTAACCCATGTACTGGGAAAAGCCAATTTAGCTCATATATTGTAATTTTGTTTCTTGTTTTTATATTTTTACAGTTGATCTGATTTCACTATTGGGTGATTCAGATATTTTGTGCTGTTATCATTGATATTATTGAGGTTCTATTTCTGTTGTATCCGGATGAGATGAGGGTATTCCATTTCATGCATCATATATGCACTTTCAAGAAATAACATGTCACTAATTATTTTCATGCCATTTAGGGTGTAATACTGATTGCATGTTGTTGTGATAAATTTGGTGCTTGATAAGCATGTTGTTGTGATAGATGCCTTAATTGAATACCTATATTTTTATAGGATTTTGAATTCGGTAAGGTTTTTTAATGAATTCCATGCTTTGGTTCTTGATGTGTAATGGGCCCCCATGGATCATAATTTGGTGGATCATCGCTATGTTATGCTTTTATATGACTTTTATAAGATGTGAATCATTGATTCACGAGGATTATGGGCCCTAATGGATCATAATTTGGCACTTTAATGTTCGTTTTAGAGTTTTTCTGGGTTCTTTTGTAGTTTATGAGGCTTACTATATGAAAAAAACCCAGAATACATGGCGAGTAATTATAAATACACCCCATGTATCCTTTTTTGGGAAGGAAATTTTTTTCTTAAGTACACATCATGTGCTGTATGTACACACCGTGTATTGTCTAACTGCGTCAATGGATGTGTGGGCAGAGACACGGGGTTTGGAAATCTTCTATGGGACACGTCATGTACCTTATGTACATGTTTTATTGTGTAGACCACATGTCCACCCATGTGACTAATGAAACAGATGGATAAAACATAGGTTATAAATGTCGTGTAAAGTTTGAACACGTCATGAAGTATAACCATTGTATCTGGTCATGTAGAAAACCACAAGGGGCAGTGTAAATCCTTCCAGTATATGATGTGTCTGGAATAAACACATCGTGTAGAGTCATTTGTTTTTCAAACTCTGTGACTAAAAGAACGGGAAGTAGAGACCTAAGCGGTACATGCTGTGTACGGAAAAAACACAAAATGTAGTTTTGTTCTAGAAGAACTGTGTGGGTTAGTTGTGTAGAAGACGCCGGGAATGGGAACGCGATTCAAGTACATGTCGCGTCTTTGAGAAACATGTTGTGTGTATGGGGTGTTACATGACCAGGTTGTGAAAAAGTACATGCCCATGTAAGGCTTAATGAAACATGTCGTGTAAGGGTTATACATGTTGTGTACCCATGTTTTGATGAACTTGAATTCTTTCTTTCTATTGTTCCCTTGCTTCACTTCTATGTTTCAGTCATTGATAATTTTCAACTAATGTGTGCGCTTGACCTTACAGAGTCATTCCACCGAGATGTCCTTCAGTTGTACGCAAGTTGCGGTGCAGTGATCAGACACTAGATATGGCTGATTAGGAACCACCAGCATATCCTCTTATAGTGCCCATCATGGCACCAGATGTTATCCCGGATATAGGTGTTGACTCACAGTTCTGATAGGGCTTTATGATGTTCATGAAGACCTTCTAAAGAGTAACGCCTCCTACCCCATCAATTGCAGAATTGATGCGGGTTTTCCAACAACATGATCCTCCCACCTTTGCAGGGGAAGGAGGATCTCTGGCTATAGATTCATGGTTAGAAGCCATTGTATCTATCTTCGAGCATCTTGAGATGCCTCCAGAGAGGTGGTTCAAGATCACTATGTATATTTTTTGGGAATCCTCTAAGAGATAGTGATATGTGATCTCACAGGTAGGACGCCAGCAGGATTTGGTGTGGGATGAGTTCCACTGTGCCTTCTATGACCACTTCTACGTGGAGACTTTGATGGCCGACCAATCGTGAGAGTTCATGAGTCTGGAGTAGGTTTCTATCTCAGTCATGGTGTATTCTTCATTCTTCATAGATCTGCATCATTATACACCCATCCTAAGAGGTGAATAGTTATTCCTGGTGAGGAATTTTGAGGATGTTATCAGGCACGACATCTGATCTCAGGTGAAAATCTTTGGGCTGACTTCAATCACCTATAAAATCAACTAGGCACTGATCACAAAGCACAATATGAGGGGTATTGGTTTTTTGAACCAGGGAAGTTTGGCATCCAGAGTTGGTACCCCTCATACTGATAGCAAGAAGCTTCGTAGGGAGTCTACACATAGAGATCGTGGAAGGCAGGACACTTCTTCTGGTGGTCAGGTGGTGTGTTACCAGTGCAGAAAGTGTGGGAATATGAGGCCACATTTCCCAAGAGACTCAGTGGAGTGCCGATCTAACTGAAATATGGGTCACCTATAGAGGTTATGTCAGTTCTTCCAACCATCTTCTCGTGATAGGAATCCATCTATTACTCCGATTTTAGGAGCAGCACCACCAGTTTCTCATCAGTCAGGAAACTGGTGTTCTTATGGTCGTTTAGGATGAGGTGGAGGTCGCAACCATGGTGGTCAGTCAGCAGGCTTTCAACGACAACTAGGTTGATCAGCTCAGGGTGGTCAGGCAGGGTCACAGGGCTGCGGTACAGGCCAGACATTTGTAGTGGAGTAGACCCAGTAGGAGCATGATCTCAAAACCTCTATTGTTTGAGGAACTTTTATTGTTTCCTCTATTTTAGCTCCTTCTCTCTTAGATATAGGAGCTTACCACGACTTTATATCCATTTCTGTTGTGGAGATCCTTGGTCTCTATATCTTTTCTTCTTCTGATATCTTGATGTTAGACACTCCGTTAGGGACAAGAAAACCTAGTGTACATCAATTAAAGGAGTGCCCTCTTGAGATTGGTGGGTGTCACTTCTTATGGGACCACTATGTCCTAGAGATTATAGGCTATGATTTCATTCTCGTAATGGACTGGTTAGTTCCCTTTCAAGATTTTGTCGATTGATATCATTGTAGGTTGAGTTTCACGTCACTAGAGGGTGGATCATCTCTTCATTAGGGCGAATGGGATGTACAGGAAAGTAGATAAGGTCCTGAGCATCATGGGTTAGGAGGAGTTACAGCCCAGATTTCTTGTCTATATCTGGTTGAATAGGGGACATCACTGTTGGAATTCCCTCCAGTGGTGGATCATTTCAAGGATATATCTCCATAGGGCATTTTAGGTTTTCCTCTAAGGAGAGAGGTAGAGTTTTCCACTAATCTTGTGCTAGGAGTGGTACCACTGTCCATTCATCCTTATAGGGTGGCTACACTAGTGTTACAGGAGCTCAAAAGGCAGTTGGAGGAATTGCAAGGAAAGGGTTTCAATTGACCCAGTACTTCTCCTTGGGGTTCCCCTATCCTATTTGTGAAAAATGAGGATGGTACCATCCCCATTTGTGTGGATTATCGAAAGATGAACTAGTGGATTGTCAAGAACTGATATCCATTTCTAAGGATTGATGATATATTTGATTATCTTAAAGGAGCCCGGGTGTTCTCGAAGATTGAATTGATATCCGGTTATCATCAGATGCACATTATACCATCAGATATACCTCTTACATGCTTTTAGAGCAGGTATGGTCTATACGAGTATGTGGTTATGCCGATCAGTCTCACGAATGAGCCGGCTATTTTCATAGCACTAATGAACCGAGTGTTTCATCCATACTTGGATTCATTCATGGTATTCATTGTGGATGATATCCTGGTGTACTCTCACACTCGACACGACCATGCTACCCATCTTGAGATCATTATGATTACACTAATAGGGAATTAGTTATATGATAAGCTCTCAAAATTCCACTTTTGGGTGGACCAATATCACTTCTTTGTTCATGTTATCTTAGAGATAGGAGTATCAGTGGACCCAGAGAAATTGAGAGCAGTAGTATCCTGGGAGAAGCTGAAGAACATCTTTGAGTTATGGAGTTTTCTAGAGTGGGCTGGATACTACAGACGCTTCATACTGGAATTTTCACACATATCAGTGCCACTGATGGGCCTGGCTAAGAAGGGTGCGAAGTGATTTTGGTCAAATTCATGTGAGTCAGTCTTTCAAAATATGAACGGGAAGTTGACATCAGCACTGATATTAGTATTTCTTGATGCTAGAAAGAGCTATATTGTGTACTATGATGCATTAGGTATTGGGATGGGAGCAGTGCTTATGCAGGGGGAATGAGTCATTGCATATGGGTCTCAGCAGTTGAGGCCACATGAGAGGAATTACCTGACGCACAATCTCAATTTGGCTGCAGTTGTTCATGTTTTACGTTGTTGAAGACATTATCGGCTGGGAGATCATTTTGTGGTTTCACCAACCACAAAAGTATCAAGTATATCTTCACTCAACATGATCTAAATCTGAGATAGAGAAGGTGGGTTGAGAACCTTCAGTCCTTTGATATTGATTTTTCCTATACGCCTAGGAAAGGTAGTGTAGTGGTTGATGCTTTGTGTAGGATGATGTAGTTAGAGGCAGTTCAGAAGGCCAGTAGTGAGTGGAAGCTTATGGCTCTATTCTCTGAGATGCATTTGTAGGTGTATAGAAGACATGGGCATATTTTTTCTTCTTCTGTGGATATTACATCTACTCTACTTAATCTAGTGTGAATGAGTAAACAATCAAATTATGAAGGCCTGGTCCTATGAGAGAGTGTGTTAAGAGAGGACCCTATTCCTCGATAAATGACAGGAGATGATGAGATCTTGTTTTTTCATGGGAGCGCGTGGCTACCGGAAAACATACGCGGGGAACTGATGTGGGACATTCATTCCTCAATTTGGGCAGTTTATATGGGGTTTCTCCAAGATGTATCGAGATCTGCTCCATCCGTATTGGTGGCCAGGTATGAGAGGATATGTTACTGGTTTTGTCATTAGGTGTTCCACCTATTAGTAGGTGAAGGCGTTGCATCAGTGACTAGCAGGGATTTTGCAGCAGTTACCCATTCCCGAGGGGAAGTGGAATAATGTCACGATGAACATTGTGACAGGTTTACCGAGATGGCCTCGAGGGAATGATGCAGTTTGGGTTGTCATTGATAGACTCCCTAAGGATGCTCACTTCTTTCCAATCAAAGAGACCTACATTGTTGATGAGTTTGGAAGGATTTACATCTGAGATATTGTACGACTTAATGGGGTTACACACACCAGTGTTCCACACAGGGACGCACGTTTTACTTCTCAGTTCTTTCAGGGATTACAGAGGGCTTTGGGTACCCGGGTACTTCAGAGTATAGCTTACCATCGCCAGACATATGTCCAGTCCAAGAGTATGATTCATGTGTTGGAGGACATACTTCGAGCATGCATCATAGATTTTGGAGGATCTTGGGAGAAACAATTACATCTTATGGAGTTTTCCTACAATAATATTTTTCATACAACTATTCAGATAGCACTTTATGAGGCCTTGTACGGTAGGCCATGTCATTAACCTTTATTCTAGCTGGAGGCAGGAGAGGCAGTTGTGCTAAGACCTCGTCTTGTCGAGTAGACTATAGAGTAGAAAGATTTTATTTGGAAGAGGATGGATACTACACAATCAATACAGAAGTCTTATGCTGATCGATGGAGATGTCCTCTGGAGTTTGAGGTTTGTGATTGGGTTTTCCTATGTGTCACACCGAGGTTGGGACATAGGAGGATTAGTATAAGGACCCGACCTTATTACATACATAATCATGAATTTAGTCAAGAAAACACTTCCTTTTACATTGAGGATATTTTCAAGTTTATAAATTTAGATAATTGGTACATAATACATTCATAACATTACACATTGTTACAGAGTGGATACCATAAAAATAGATTCAATTTTTTTCAAAATATAAAACATTAGAACTTAAAACATGATTCCTTGAAAATTCTCCAACATTTAACATGGATTCCATATTTTCCTTACACATCAATTAACCTATAAAAATCATTTAAAACTTTGTATGAGAACAAAAAAACATAGTAAGGGATATAAAAAGATGTAAATAACACATTAGTCTTTGTAACGTATGAAATAATTTTCAAAATACATACTTATCACCTGTATATATATACTTTCATTGTGAAACATGAGATTTACACAATACATAAGAAAATAAACAGAACCATAAAGGTGTATTGGTGAATTACTTACATAAACATGTAACCCTCTCGGCTAACTTATTATTTGTAACCATCACAGCTAACATACTATTTGTGTAACCATCGCAGATACACTTGGTGTAACCATACGACTGACCTCCAACATACAAATACCCAATAAAATGGAGTGAAATATAGTTACCACCCTTAATAATTTCCAATTCCCATGATCCATAACATAATCATACAACATGAATATTATCATAAAAACATTTCGTTTTAATTTGTTAAATCAGAATTTTAAAAGAGGATTTTAAAAGAAAAGTCCCTTATTAATATCATATAACTGAAGTGAGACTTAATAGAGTGGATGGAATATGTATATACTCAATAAATATATATAATTAAACATAGTATAATCAAAATTAATCACACAAAAAAATTAAATTCCGCATAAATAAGGAAAAATAAGGTTAACCTAAAGGATGGAAATTGGGTTAAGAATTCCCTTACCTCAGGCTTGTCTTACGTTAAACTTGTTTAAACTTCTTTTATAATAGTTAAAATAGTGTTATTCGTATTTTAAAGAAACATTTTCATGTTTATAACATCTTATATGATCATTTAATAACCTCATTTCAACCCTTAATTGATAGTATTTTGTTCCATGCACTGTTTTGGTTGAGTTCCTTACATGATTTCCAGGATTTGTTCATGATGGATGTTTTTGTTGATTGAAAGTGAAACTCCAGAATTGTAATGGAGTATTATTTACATATTTCTAGTACCATAAATTATACAATTTATCATTTTTAATTCTTACATGGGGAAGATTCATAATTCAAAACATTAATGATGTTCGTTTAGATAATTATAGTGGTTCTTTGATAATAATGACCTCATTTTTTTTTAAATTAAAACCATGTGTACAAAAGAATTAAAGAACCGTGGATGAGAAATAATACATATATTATAACTTGTTTTAACCATAAAAATGGTTTCATGAATATACTAGAAGGATTTAATGAAAAATTAAATCACATCGTCCACGATGTTGATAGTTTGGCACATCATGGACAATGTTTTTAATTCTCTAAATAAGTGGTAGAGGAAAATAAGAATGATGATGAATTTTCCAGGAATATGAGAACACAAAGAATATACAAGATTATGGAGAATTCATTTTTCTTGGTTATGAATGTGTGAGGAACTAATAAGAAAAGAAAGGAATCTTGAAATAAAAGAAAACATGAGAAATTTCTCACGAACATTTCACAGCCTAATGACGTCTCCTAAAATTTCATTAAATATTTTGATGAAAAAAAGGGATATATAATCACTATTACATAATATGGAATCTTATGGGTGGATATGTAATGAAATATCCTAATATAATCCAAATGGAGATGAAGAGAATAACATTAAATGAAGGAAAAGAAAGAAAATAAAAGAGGATGTTTACCTCTTGATCTCTTCTCCTTGAGATCCTTCTTAAGGGCATTGGTTTTGGCCTTATGGTGAGACTAGAAGCTCTAGGACATGGTCAAGAGACTTGTGAGTAGTATTGGGTAGAACCTAGATCTGGCTCAAGGCTTGACAGGTGTGGGAAGAAGAGGGTATTGAGGGTGGTATTTATAGTGGAGGGGAGGGGGTATTTTTCATTATTTTAATCATTATTATAATATTTTTCCAAATATTATGAATAGTCAGAGTTCATGTGACCTAAAATAGTAATAATGGAATTTTAGTTCGAACCAAGTGGCCTTAAATCACTTATTATGTTATAAATAGTTCATTTTACTGGTAATTTGTTTATACGGTATTTTATCGTATTTCACTATTCATTGAAAATTCATGAATTATAGAAAAATCCCAAAAATTTACCCTGACCATATTTTGATGGGTATAATTCAAAAATGAAGTACATTTTTTGAAAATAATTTTATAAATATTATTAATTTAATTTTTAAATAAAATCATACTTAATTTAAAAATTAACAATTCTAATTCTATAACTACAACTATATCACAATGAAAAATTAACCAAGATATTATTATATTAAATCATTAAGAAAATAAAATAATAATAAAATTTACTAGTCATTAGGGTAATATTTCTATTCATATGACCATTCTTAAGGGTATGTTACTATTCACAAAAAACCAATTTGGTTTCATCAGACTCCAAATAATTTACTGAACACAACTGTAAATGACAGTTTCTTGAAATTCAAAACATAGAAGTGGAAGAATTATGTTTAAAGGATAGTTATAAATATATACTTAAAACAATGTTCCATGAATTTATATTTACTTTTAGAAAAACATAGGGTGTTACATTACCCCCCGCCTTCTGGAAATTGTGCCCTTGTAATTTTATTTACTTATTAAAAAAGTGAGGGTACCTTTCCCTCATAGAATTTTCAGACTCCCATGTTGCTTCTTCACCCATGTGGGTTCTCCACAAAACCTTTAAATTGTGGATTACATTATTCCTCAATACATTTTACCTTCAATCAAAAATCATAACTGGTTTCTCTTCATAAGAAAGTCTCTCTTCCAACTGAACTACTTTTGGGCTCAAGACATGTGATGAATCTGGAACATACATTCTCAACATCAAAACATGAAAATAATTATGTACCAGAGACAAAATCGGAGGCAAAGATAGTTGGTATGAAACTTTCCCAACTTTTTACAAGATTTCAAAATGACTGATAGAGCGTGGACTTAGTTTTATATTCTTACCAAAACTCATCACACATTTCCAAGGAGAGATTTTAAAGAAAACATGGTCACTTACCTTGAAAGAGAAGTATGTCCTTCTGTTATCTACATAAATTTTCTTCCAACTTTGAGCTATCCTCATGTACTATTGGATCATCTTCACTTTCTTAGCCACTTCTTCTTTGAATTATATTCCAATCAACTTTATTTCACTGACTTCATCCCAAAACACTGGTGTCTGACACTGCTTCCCATACAAATCCCCAAAAAGGTATCATCTGAATACTGAAATGAAAAATTTTATTATAATAAAACTCAACTAAAGAAATATGTTGATCCCAAATTCCCTAGTAATCCATTGAAGAAGCTCGAAGCATATCCCCTAAAGTCTAAATTTTTTGTTCTGAATACCCATATGACTGAGGATGAAAAGATGTACTAAAATTTAATTTCTTGCCCAATGACTTCTGAAGTCCCTTCCATAAGTAAGATGTGAACCTGGGATCTTGATCAGATACATTGGAAAGAAGAACACCTTGTAACCTAACAATCTCCTTGAGATACAATCGATAATGTTTAACCAAAGATATAATATCTCAAATAGAAATAAAATGTGTAGATTTTTTCACCTGATCAACAATAACCCAAATCACATTGTTACCTAGAGAATTATTTGGTAGTCCCACCACAAAGTTATTGGATACATTCTCCTATTTCCAGTATGGAACTGGTAAAGGCTGAAGCATCCCCTTTAGTAACTACCACTCTGCTTTAACCTGCTGACATGTTGAGCATTTCAAAATAAAATCAGAAATATCTATTTTCATTCCATCCCACCAATAATACTCTTGATGGTCTCTATACATCTGAGTATTGTCAAGATGAACTGAAAATGGAGAACTATGAGCTTCACACAATAAATCATTCCTAAAATTAGAATCACTATGCATGCAAAACCTCTTTCTAAATCTTTGAACACAATATTTATCAAGGTTAAATTATAGAAACATACCCAATTTAACCAATTATACCTTTTTCTGTATCTTAGAGTATTCCATCTATGCTCTCTTAATTCTGTCTGAAAATGATGACTACACTGAAGCCTAAAATAAAACAGAGGTATTTCCAGCACCAACAACTTCTAAGCCAAAAATAATCAAATCATTAATCAAGGGATAATTTTCCAAACGTAACATGGTTAATGATGCATTATGTATTAGACTCAAGGCATCCACCAATTTTTTTTCTTTTCTAGGATTTTAATTTATCATGCAATCATAATCCTTTATCAGTTCAATATATCTTCTCAGACACATGTTTAATTCCTTCTGAGTGAATATATACTTTAGACATTTATGGTTAGTATATATTTTACATTTCGATCTGTATAAATGATGCCTCCAAATTTTCAGAGAAAAAAACATAGATTCCAATTCCAAATAATGTGTGGGATAATTTAACTCATGATGTTTTAGTTTTCATGAAGCATAAGAAATTACCATATTATTCTGAATCAAAACACAACCAATTTCCTTCGAAGAAGCATCACTATAGATGAAAAAATCCCCATTTCGGAAAGGAAAGGTCAAAACTAGATTATTCACAAATATCTTCTTCAGTTCCTGAAGAAAACATCACATTATTCTGTCCAAACAAATTTAATCCCTTTCTGAGTTAACTTAGTTATTGGTCTAGATAACTGAGAAAAGTTATTAAAAACGTCGGTAATAAACTGTTAATTCAAGAAAAATATGAATCTGTATAACATTTGTGGGTATTGGACATTCATCAACCACTTTTGTTTTGGAATGATCAACTGTTATTCTGTCCTTATTTATAATGTTCCCATGAAAAGAAATATGTTGCAAATGAAAAATAATACTTGCTGAATTTTCCATACAGTTTCTTTTCTTTAATGGTTTGTAAAACAACCCTTAGTTGTTTTTCATGCTCCTATTTATTTTTAAAAAATACTTGAATATCATCAATAAACACAACCAAAAACTTATCCAAGAAATTGCGAAATGCTCTATTCATAATATTCATGAATACAAAAGGTGAATTATTTAACCTGAAGGGCATAACAAAAAATTCATAATACCCATATCTAGTACGAAAGGTTGTTTTTGGGATGTCTTCCTTCTTCACCTTTATCAGATGGTATCTAGATCTCAAGTAAATCTTTGAAAAGTACTAAGATCCATGGAGCTGATCAAAAAATTCATTGATATGAGGCAAATGATACTTGTTTTTAATAGTGTTGTTATTCAAAGCCCTATAATCAATGAAAATTATCATCGAACCATATTCTGTTTTAATAAACAAAACAAGAGCTCCACATGGTGAATTTCTAGGATGAATTAGGAATTTTTCAAGCAAATAATGCAACTGATTTTTCAATTCAAGAAGTTCTATTGGAGTTATATGATATGGGGGTTTCGAAATTGTTTTAGCATCAGGAAATAAGTCAATTGTGAATTCTACTTCTCGATTAGGTATGACACTAGTTAACTCATCAGGAAAAACATCAAGGTATTCATTTACCACTGGCACATAATTAATATTAACAGTTTTGTTTTTTTTTGACAATATTATCAAGATAACTTTCATTTCAATTTTTCAAAATTTTCACATCTTTTTGATATGTTATCAATTGTATGGGTTCATTCTTTTAAATAAACTAAAACTCTTTTTAAAAAACAAATTCTTTAGCTCTACATTCAATCTTAACATGATAAACAAAAACCAATCCATTCCTTGATTAACATCAAATGCGACTAAGGGAAGATAATAAGGTTTTCAGGTAAAGTCTTTCCACAGACCACAATAGAAAGATTATTATAATTCCTCTTTTCTATAACATTTCCCCCTGGTGTTTTAAAAACAAGTTCCAGTTTCATTTTTTGAGGTAATATTTCTAATTTACCCAGAACAAATTCAGAGATGAAGGAATGTGTATACCCCGTATCAAACAAAACATTAGCAAAATATGATTGAACAAACTAATTACCTAATACAACATCATTGGATGGCCCAACATCTGCTGAAGTAGTCGCAAAGGATCTCATTATACCTTTATTCTTATAGTCTATATTCTTTGCATCATTTAGATATCTCTTTGGGTGGAAATTTTCATAATGACTCATCTAACCACATTTAAAACACATTACAGTTTTCATATCAGGATTAGTCTTTGGATCATTTTCATTACTATCTCAGGCCATATGTACAAGCATACCACATTTAAAATACTTCCCAGTTTTTCTAAGACACTCCCTAGGGTGCTTATTTCCACACTTTTCCCAAACATGAAACTGGGTTTTCTTACCATCAGATTTCGTTAGTTGATTCTTACCCATCTCTTTCCACCTGGACCTCTTCTTCACCATGCTTCCAAAATGCATGTGATCATCAGCAAACTCCATCTCTACCATCTCAGGATATCGAACATGTTTTTCATAACTTTTGAACTTATGGGAGGCCAACGCCCTTTGATACCATGGATTCAATCCTGAGTAAAAGTGGTTGATTTTTCTATTAAGATCCAGAATAAGATTTGGAGAATACCTCACCAGTCGGGTGAAGTTCGATTCATAAAAAACCATTGAATATTCTAGGTTTTGCTTTAATTCAAGGAATTTCTTCTCCATACTAAGTTTCACCACCTTAGGAAAATATTTTTCTAGGAACAGATATTTAAATTAATCCCACTCAAAGGCATAAAAATCATCACTACCCATGATATTCCTTACCATTGTCCACCACTGATCAGATTCACCTTCAAAATGATAAATGGAAATACTTACCATTTGATTTTCTGAACATCCCATAACATTAAATATCTTTTCAATGGTTTTTATCCTTTTTTCTTTGCTATTGGGTCAGAAGATACATTTAATGTAGGAGGCTTTTTTCTCATAAAATGTTCCACTACTGTCATGTTCTATTGTGGTACCTCTATTTGTTCTCCTACATGAATGCCACCACCATTTATTTCCTGTGTTATCTAAGCCATTACTTTGAGAAACAGCTCAGTTCCAATCCCTACCATTTTGGGTTGTAGATCTAGAAGGATGTCATTCGGTCGATGCATCTCCTCTTCATCATCCCTATTCCTTCTGCGGACAACCATTCTGAAGAAACATTCTAATCTCTAAATGCAATAACATTTCAAATTAATGATAGAGTAAAAATCATTTATGGTAGTCTTTTAACATAATCCTAACCACTAAAGTTATATAAACCAACCTCTAATACCAACTGTAAGGACACGACCTTATTACATACATAATCTTGAATTTAGTCAAGTAAACACTTCCTTTTATATTGAGGATCTTTTCACATTTAGAGCTTTAGATAATTGGGACATAATACATTCATAACATTACATATTCTTACAGAGTGGATGCCATAAATACAATTCCAATTTTTTTCAAAAATATAAAACATTAGAACAGAAAACACGATTCCTTGAAAATTATTCAAAATTTATCATGGATTAATTCTTTATCTTACACATCCATTAACCTGTGAAAATCATTTAAAACATGAGATTAAAACTAAAATACTCAGTAAGGGATATAAAAATAAGGAAAGAACACATTAGTCTCTATAACTTTTGAAATAATTTTCAAAAGACATGCATATCACCTATATATATACATACATTGTGAAGCATGAGATTTCAGCAATACATAAGAACATAAGTAGAACTATAACATTAACTTGGGGAATTACATACATAATCTTGTAACCCTATCGGCTAACTTATAATTTTTAACCCTCGCGTCTACCTTACTATTTGTGTAACCATCGTAGTTACACTTGGAGTAACCATACTGCTGACCTCTAACATACACATACCCTATAAAATGGAGGGAAATATAGGTCCCACCCTTCATCATAAACAATTCCCAAGATCTAGAACATAATCATACAGTATTAATATTATAAAAAAACATTGATTTTAAATTTTGTAAAACCAAATTTTTATAGAGGATTTTATAAAAAAAGGCCCTTTTAAATATCATATAAATTAAGTGAGACTTAATAGAGTTGATGGAATATGTATATACTCTCTAAATATATATAATTAAACATATTATAATCATAATTCATCATACAAACAATTTAAATACCACATAAATAATAAAGAATAAGGTTAATCTAAAGGAAGGAAATTGGGTTAAGAATTACCTTACCTCAGTCTTGTCTTACTTCAAACTTGTTTAAACTTCCTTTATAATGGTTAAAAGAGTGTTATTATATTTTAAAAGAAATATTTTCATGTTTATAACATCTTATATGATAATTTCATAACCTCATTTCACCCCTTAATTGTTAGTATTTTTTTTCCTTGCACTATTTTGGGAGAGTTCCTTACATGATTTCCATGAGTGGTTCATGATGGATGTTCATGTCGATTAGAAGTGAAACTCTAAAAATGAAATAGAGTACTATTTAAATATTTCTAGTACCATAAATTATTCAATTTATCATTTCGAGTTCCAACATGAAGATGATTCATAAGTTAAAACATTAATGATGTCCGTTTAGATCATTTTAGTGGTTCTTTGATAATAACGACCTCATTTTTTTAAAAAAAATTAAAACCATGTGTACAAAAAAATTACAAAACCATCGATGAGACATAATAAATATATTATAACATGGTTAAACCATAAAAATAATTTAATGACCAGAATTGAAGGATTTAACGAAAAATGAAATCACATCGTCCACGATGTCAGTAATTCGACACATCATGGGGTGGACCCATCCAGATGTATCCTCTCTCTCCCAGTCCACTCTTTCTAGAGAGCCTCTCCTCCTTGGGCTTCTTCCTCTCTAATTCAGAGCTTCCATCATTGACGAAGGTTTCTTCCACTATTCTTTTAATTTTTGATGCTTCCCCTTTGGTTTTATTTTATTTGGATTTGCGGTTGTGGGTTCTTCCTCTACTCTTTTGATATTCCCCCTCACTCTTGACTCCATTCCTAGTCTGAAATGATGGAAAGAAAGATATATTGGGAGGTGTTGGTGGATGCTCACAATGTCACTTCTTCGGTCTCCTATGTTCTGCCTTCTTCGATTCATTCTCTTAGGGTTTCAACCCCGATTCCCTTTTTCCTATTTCTCAGTGGTTCATTCTTTGGTTCTTCCTCAATCACTATGTTCTGATTTTCCTTAGGGTTTCAGTCCCTGTGCTCCTCCTTCATGTCCTCTGTTGACTTTGTTTCTCCCTTACCCTGTCTCTGTTGCTCCTTCCTGCCCTTGCCTCCCAGTCCTTTGCTCACTTCTAGTTCAGTTGGGTGTAAAGGATTGCATGAAGGTTTTGGGATGTGTTTGGGGAGCGGTATGATTTTACAGGAAGGGCGAATGGTGGAAAATTTATCCTTTTTCTTTTTCCTATAATTTTTCTCATATGGTGATGGATTTGGTTCTCTCTCTATTTTAGGATATCTTTCATCAATGGTGGCTATGGTTATGAAAAAAATGATTGGTTCATGTTCTACGGATTTTGTTCAGTTTTTCTTTCCCAATGTTATCAACCCTGCATTTTTCATCTCTAGTTTCTAGTTTTATTCGTTCCTGATTATGATGGCTATTGATCATGTGAGTGCCCTTCAGCCGGCGACAGTGATGAATCTGAAGTTTAGAAGCTCCGTGGTTGTGGTGATGGATCTCGATGAAGTGGATTTCATTGAAAGTTTCTGGTCACATTGTCTGGTAGTGAGGATGGAGATGATAAAGGCTTTGTTGATAAGGGAACATTGCAACATTACCGGAATTTTGGTTTGAGGTCTCTTGGTGATGGGTGATGGTACTAATGCTGGAAGTATGAAAGGATGCATTATGGATTAGAGTGGGTAAGGTCGTGGCCCGAGATGGATATGGTGGTTTCTAGAGTTTTGGTTTTCAAAATTTGAATGTTAACTTTTGAATTTTGAATGTGGTGGTGTGGTTTTTGTGGATTTTGGGTTTTTATTAAGAGTTGTCTCCTTTCAGTACAGTTCCCACTTACCCAAAAAGGTTCTATTTTAAAATTCAAAAAAAAGTTTTGTGGTCGACACATAATGGGTAATGTTTCTAATTCTCTGAATAAGTGGGAAAGGAGAAGAAGAATGACGATGAACATTCCATGAACAAGAGAACATTCAGAATATACAAGATTCTAGAGCTTTCATGCCTCTTGGTTAAGAGGAGGTGAGGAAAGAAGAAGAAAAGAAAGGAATCTTGAAATAAAATAAAACTTGAGAAATTTCTCACAAAAATTCAGCATCCTAACGTCGTCTCTTAAAATTTCATAAAAATAGTTTGAATAGAGAAAGGGTATATCTCATCACTATTACATAATATCGACAGTAAGGGGCGATATAGAATGAAATATCCCATCAAAATCAAAAGTTAAAGAAAGATAATAACATAAAATGAATGAAAGGAAATAAAATTAAAGAGGATGTTTACCTCTTGATCTATTCTCCTTGAGATCGTTCTTAAGAGGTTTTTTTTGGTCTTTTGGTGCGACTAGCAGCTCATGGACGTGGGGAAGAGCCTTGGGAGGATAATTGGGCAGAACTTAGGCATGTCTGAAGGCTTGAGATGTGTGGGAAGAAGAGGGGAGTGATGGTGGTATTTATAGTAGAGGAGAGGGGGTATTTTTCTTTATTTTAATCATTTTATAATATTTTTTCCAAATATTATGAGTAGTATTATGGCCTCAAATAGTAATAATGGCATGTGAGTTCGAACCATGTGGCCTTATATCACTTCTGATGTCATAAATAGTGTGTTTTACTGGTAATTTTATTATACTGTATTTTATCTTATTTCACTATTCATTGAAAATTCAAGAATTTAAAACAAATCCAAAAAGTTTACCCTAGCAATTTTTAGATGTGTAGAATTCAAAAATGAAGTAAATTTTTTGAAAATAATTTTTTAAATATTATTAATATAATTTTTAAATGATATCATACTTAATTCAAATATTAACATTTCTAATTATATAACTACTTCTATATCATGATGAAAAATTAACCAAGATGTTATTATCTTAATGCCTCAAGAAAAGAAAACAATAATAAAATTTACTATTCATTAGGGTCATATTACTATTCATACGGGTATGTTACTATTCACAAAAAAAGTGGGTTTCATCAGACTCTAAATAACTTACTGAACACAATTGTTGATGAAAATTTCCTGAAATTCAAAACATGGAAGTGGAAAATTTATGTTTAAAGGCTAGTTATAAATATCCACAAAAACAAAGTTCCACGTATTTCTATTTGTTTTTAGAAAAACATGGGGTGTTAAAATTAGGAGACAGGGCTAGTTTTTGCTGAGATATGTTGGACCGTTTGAGGTTTTGGAGAGAGTCAGGCTGGTTCCCTATCGGTTGCAGTTACACCAGAGGTACCAGACTATGCACGATGTATTTCACGTTTCTTAGCTCTGGCGTTACTTCTCAGACCCATCTCATGTCTTTAAACCTGAGGATGTTGAGCTAGAGGTCTATTCCTTGTTCAAGGAACATCCTATGTGGATTATTGATTCAATTGAAAAGGTTCTCCATGGCCGGTATGTTCCTCTGGTACGAGTGCTATGGTAGTATGAGCGAGTACCGAACGAGACTTTGGAGAGGAAGGCAGATGTATGATCGCAGTGGCCGGAGCTATTCTTGGATTATTCTTATACAACGCCTTTCTAGGAAAATTTAGGGAAAAATTTCTTTTTGGGGGGATGTTTGTAAGAACCCAGCTATTCTTTTCAGGTATGGGTTTTTCTTTTTTGTGTTTTCGTGAAAAAGAGGAGCTTTTTGGAATTTCAGTAGTACACACCATGTACTTATAAGTACACATCGTGTACTCGATTGTCGTGGGTGACTGTGTACTGTCCATCTAACTTCCAAGTACAGGGACGTGTGTGGTGACCTAGAGGACGCCTAGATCGGGGCCTGGTAAGGGAAATTACATTCCGTGTACTTTCTTTTTTTCATTAAACGGACCAGTGTCGCTTTTGATGGATAGAACCATCTTCTTCTCGACCTAACTCATCCAAGAGTGACTGTATGGCGCGAATCATTGTTGAGACCCTAACTCGCCATAACATCTCTGATTCGACCTCCATCGGTTGCGTTGGAATCACATCAGTGAGTTCTCTATTCTTCTTAAACTCCATCTCTTGATTTCTTCTATTTCATGAGATATCCTCGGTTGAATGTTTTTAGAGTTTTTTTAGATCTATGTCATTCTAGGGAAATTCATGGCCTGAGGTTCATGTATATCGTTTGTCCAACGCTAAGGTAGGTGGTTTGTTCTTTTATGTAGTTATTCTTTGAGTTATATTTGAAAACGTTCCCAATATCATTGTTCGGGGTATTGCACGTTTATGGTTGTTATCCATGTTATTTCCTACTATTCCTTGTGTGCTTGAGTATAGGATTTATGATTGTAAATAAGGTTATTTACCTTGCTTTGGATGTGTTTCCCATGTTTCTTGTTGTTGACCATTTGGTCTAGCCATGCATGTTAGGCTGTTTTTCTTTCCATGACTAGTATTGTTAGGATGGAGTGATTTTATCTAACATGCAGTGTTATGTTTTAGAATGTTATACAAGTAGTTCTCGAGATTTACATTGGTATCCATATACCATTTGTGCACGATTGACTTATGTAGGGCAGTGGAAACATGATGTAATAGACCATAGGGAGAATGGATGTTGAGTGATTCTCTAGAGTGACAGTTTACTTTTCACGTTGTGATACCATAGGGGTGGATGGAAGTGAGTTCTCCCTAATAGTGTTTTTAGTTCTTCATTATGAGACCATAGAGGGAATTTGACATTGAGTGCTTCCCCAGAGTGTCTATAGTTACCAATATGATACCATAGGGGGAATTGACAGTGAATGCTTCCTCAGAGTGTCTTTTCTAAAGCTAAACTATAGGAGTTAGACTGAGAGTACTTCCCAGAGGTTTCTGGAGTTTGTTTTGTTTGAACCAGAGGGTTTAGGATATGAGTACTTCCTAGAGGGTTACCTTCTTGTGATTAGCTGCTTACTTGATATATGAAAATGTAATCAATTTAAATTGTAGGATTTTTTACTTTTGATTACTTCATTGTTTACTTATTCTTTTTTATTATTTCCTATCGTATATATTCACTGAATTTTAGGCACAAATATTTGGGTGGTTCCTATATGGATTCATCATACACCCTATTTGGGTCATGCTTTTAGGCCCAACAAGATTATATTTTTGTAGGTCTAGATAAGGGAAATCACCCTTCTACTTCATGTACTTGATTTCTATAGAGATGGGGAGCATGGGACCATGTTGAGGCTTTCAATGTTGTGGAGTTGTTTACTTGTTTTTCTTTGTACTTGGTTTTAGTACGTAATTCCAACATTGTGACTTCTTTGGATTCTTTCTTAGACATATGTATCAGGCATCATTTATATATGTGCTCTAGTTATTTATTTCTTTCAGTCTTAAATTGTTTACTGTTTTATGGTATTATTATTTCTTCCACTATTGTCATTTGTTTATTTTCCACAATGTTAATCTTCCAATGGGGGCATAGTTTTCCCACTGTCACACCCAAGGCCCTCTCATCTAGTCGAAAGCCTCTAGAATTTTGGACAATGTGCTTGAGTCCATGTGACCAATCGGGTTTGAGGCACCCCTGGCTGGATTTAGGAACCAGGACGTTACAATTTCCTCAACCTGTTCTATTTCCCCTGTTTTATCCTCTCTCCTTCCTAGGGTTTAATATATCTCTATGTGGTTATAGTATCGAATCCTTATTGATTTAGATATTTAAACTATATTTGATTCTCTGATCTTCATTTCCTATGTTCTTCGTTGGAGTTTCCTAACTAGGGCTTTGTGTTCCGATATCTCATGATCCCGAGGTATGTGGTTATATTTATGATTGCCAATTTAATTATCTCTAAATTTATTGATTTAAATTTAATTTTTGAATTTAATTATCAAACATAAATTATGAAATTTATTTTTTGAATTGATTTAAAATTTTTATTTCATTAAAATGTCTTAAAATTGTTTTGATAGAAACCCAGTGATTTTATATTGGAAAAATACATGCTTTGAGTAAGAAACCATGTTTTGGTTTTAAAATGGAAATTAGAATATTGAAATAGTAAATGGGTTGAATTGTATTTTGAATTGTTTTGAAATAAATTTCCCATTATTGAATGTTGTTAGAAAACATTCAATCCTAAGTAGTTAGTGAGTTTTTTGGATAGTACTCCTTTGACACTTTATATTTGAAACAACACCTAGCATAGTTGGTCACATCCTCGATGAGATGGTGATGATTCCCCTTTGAATACTTTCTAAAGGATGTATATATAAACATATTTTCATAATCCACCATCCAGTGTGTGAGGATCCCATAGCCAAGAACTATCATAACTCTTGGAAGATGTCCATGTTTCTTCTCGTTTTTATTTAAAATATATTCCATTGTAAATAGTTTTACCCATGCCTTATGTTTTTATATAACTTCTTTTATATAAAGAGTTTATTAAGTTATTTGTTTAAAGTATTTGCACTATTTGAAATGTAAATAATTATTTATTTAAAATATTAATTTTAAATTCCATTCCTGGTTATTTAAAATTTAAAACATTATTCAGTTAATTAAATGTGGAATCTTATTACATGGTCCACGGTGAGACCCTACTCTAATTTTAGCACACAACCTGCATGTACCTTCAGGTGTTTGTATATTATATTCTTCCAGGTTTGAGAAAGGTCAAGACCCCACTTGGTGGTGGTATTAGATATTGTTCCTTGGGCTTGGAGAGTTGTGTCTATTGGGACATTATTTTTTATCCTATTTTATTATACTTTGGTTTCTCTTTGGTCTGTTTATGTTTCTTTGACTACTGGTATAGTTATCTCTATTGAGTTTTTCTTGTATGTATACTAACTAGTTTATTCTGCTTCTATTGTGTTTCTGTAAAATTTGTTTTCACTTGAATATTGTATGATGACAGGTTATATTCACCAACTCATGGGGATTGGCAATGAAATTTGGGATATTCTAGGGTAGAACATGTTATCAGTGTATCAGGGTATCCATGATGGTTCATGAAAAAGTTTTATTAAAGTTAGGTTAAGAATCTTACTTTGATGTCAGTATGCAGTTTTGTAATCTTTTTGAGACTTAAAATGTAGATACAATTAAGTGCCTAACTAGATCACATTTCAATGAGACTTAAGTCATTAGGGGTAGTTTATGAAGGATTTATTGAAGATTATTTCTAGTATGTTTTCTGCTTTTTATTTGGATAGATTGAAATCAAAATCTTTTTTATCTATCTGTTGGGACAAATTTCCCTTATGGATCTATTTAAGTGTTAATCTGGTGTCTTCAATTTTATAATCTTATGTTTTGCATCGTCATACCATTAGGAAGATTTGTAAATTTGATCTAGGAGGAAGCTACTGAGGAACCATTGCAAGAAAATCATCTCGTGGACCCGATTCTTATTGAGTTGATTGTGTGTACTTTCCAAACTCTGTGCCAGGCGCTGTCACAAGTTCCCATTCAGGTTCCAGTTGTGGAACCTTAGAGGGATATTTTCTAAAATAATTTTCAAGAGTTCCTTCACTAGAATACACTAGTATTCAAAGGCTATCCTCCAGATGTTGAGGTATGGTTGAGCAATATTGAGTGTATGTTGGATTTCTTACATACACCTGATGAAATCAATGTGAATTGTTCAACCTTCATGTTTTAGGGACTATGAATGAGATAATGGGACATGATTGTGATGGAAAAAAAGTATGAAGGGTTATAGTGGAAGACTTCAAAGTTATTTTCACATACCAATTATATCTAGATTCAGTGGTGTTGGATAAGGATATTGAGTTTTTCATACTCGATCAGGTTGAAAGAACCATGATAGAATATAAACACTGTTTTGTTGAGATAGTACAATTTTCACTAGAGAATTTATAAAATGAGAATATGAATATTCAATAGTTTGAGAAGGGAATTCGATCTGATATTAATTCTTATGTTTTCTTTCTGATGCTTCCTTCTTATATTGATGTACTTCATAGACCTTTGATGGTCGAAATGGACCAAACTGGAATGTTAGGGTTAATGGGAGTTTTCTATCTCCTAGTGGTATTGTGAATTCCACTGAAGAAAAGATGAAGCATGATGATTCTCATTGTAGTTCTTGGAAACAAGATTCTTCTATACCTTCTGTAGTGCCTTGTATAGTCCCTTTGATTTTCTACCTATTTGTCAATATAGGGAACTCAAATAGGGTTTTCACGATGGAACCCATGGTATGTGGCATCTATGGATTCTCAGGTCATCTGAAAAAGTTCTTCCACATCTACTCAACTCTATATAGTGGAACGGGATCATCAGAACCTACAAAAACTATGGTTCTATAAAATTCCTCAAGGAAAAAGTTGTTCTAGACATAGGCATCTAGAATGAATCTTTTTCACATAGTAGAAGAGTCTCTAGAGGATACATATATGAGTCCAGTGATTGTGATAGGTACCATCTCTATAGCTTCATCATGAGTGACTTCATTATTTGATATTGTTGCATCTCATTCATTTATTTCTACTTTTATCTTCAATATTCCATAATATTCCTACAGATCCTTTAGCTTATGTGATGGGTATTACTACACCTCTTGGAATGAAGAGAGAGAAAGGACTTCATAGTTCCTATTTTGGTATTGCTTTATCAAACGTTGATCTCACATGGTATTTTGTATTTCTCAACATGAAACCTTTTGATGTCTTATTTGGGATAGATTTTCTCATTACCAGTAAATACTGGATTGATTGTTATCTTCAACTGGTCTCCTTTACGACACCCAATGGGGTTTGTTGTATCTTTAAAGAAGAAGGGGACATAAGGTGGAGTAGATCCAGACCTTTATATCTAGAGTTGGGGAAAATAATATTAGTTTTTTCTTTTGATATTAAGAGATAATATTTGAGTAGTGATCTCCCTCCAATTGTCATCGAGTTTCCGGTGTGTTTCCTTACATCTTCTCTTGTTTTTACCTAGTAAGGGTGTAGAGTTTTCTATAGATTTAGTACCTCATACTCAACCAGTATCTACACATTATTATCATATAGAACCAAATGAAATTAAAGATTTGATGTCTCAGTTGGATGATCTTATAAAGAGAGTCCTTATACACCTCAGTGTGTCATCTTGTGTGGCACCAACTATCTTCTTCTAGGAAAGCTAACGGTTTACATATCATTTTTGTTCATTACCAAAAAAAATCGAGTTATGGTAAATAAAATGTATATGTTTACATGGATTGATGATTTTGTTGATCAGTTTAAAGGTTAAAAGTTGTTATTGAAGATTGATATTCGATCTGGTTACCATCAATTGAGAATAAAATAATCTTACATTCTTAAAACCACCTTTTAGAGATGGTATATCCATTACGAGTACCTTTTCATGCCATTTTGATTAACCAATGCTCCTGGATTTTTTATGTACTTAATGAACAAGATCATCTAGGAGTATCTTGATACTTTTTTGGTGGTATTTTTGGATGAAATACTTATTTACTCTAACTAGGAGGAGGAT
This sequence comes from Viscum album, assembly GCA_963277665.1. NCBI lineage: Eukaryota > Viridiplantae > Streptophyta > Magnoliopsida > Santalales > Viscaceae > Viscum > Viscum album. The sequence goes on from OY728140.1 coordinate 2,123,112,048, forward strand.
AATGTGTGTTATGTAAGAGTAGTTCTGAAATTGTTTAGAAACAACCGAATTTATACCAAAATTTTGAAATGTGATTTCTGAATTTGGGAAGTGAAGTTATTAGGACATGTGGTGTCAGAACATGATATTTAAGTTGATCCTAAAAAGGTGAAATAAATTATTACATGGGAGAGACCATGGAATGTTTTAAAGATTCTTAACTTCTTATGTTTAGTAGGGAATTATCTATTTTCATTAAGTAATTTTCAATGTTGTATTCTCTGATAACTACTCTAACTCAAAAGGGATTAAAGTTTTCATGGGATGATAAATTTAAGAAATATTTTGTTGAGCTAAAAGATATTTGAACTATTATGCTAGTTCTGACTCTTCCATAGGCCGAGTAGGTGTATGTGACCTTTTGTGATGCATCAGTTTTAGGATTTGGTCGTGTTCTTATATAGGTTGATCATTTCATATATTATGGATATAATCAGCTTATGCCACATGAGAAGAATTATTTGACCCATGACCTTGAAGTCACAGCTGTGATGGACATGCTTAAGAGTGGAGGCATTACCTTTTCAGATAAAGAAATATTTTCTATTCTGGCCACAATAGATTGAGTTATATCTTCCCTCAAAAGGATTTGAATCGCAGCCAGAGGAAATTGGTGGAATACCAAATATCTTTCGAATTTTATGTCACATATACCTTGGGGTATGGGAATGTAACTATGGATGATTTGAGCCAGAAACTACTGAAATAGGCCATGAAATATTCCTGAGAATATTTGAATTTGATGGTTCTTTTTTCATAGTTACATATTGGATCCTAGAAATCAGGGTTCAACGTTTCATGGACTAGTGTCCAGTTGAAATATACTCTTCTAAAGATGATTATTTGGGAACAATTGCTAGATGATGAATTATATCACATTAGAGACCCTCTTTATGGTGGGGAGACCATTGCTAGCTGCACATCCACCACATAGGGAATTATATGTTACCAAAATCATTTTGTGGTACCGTTAGTAGTGAGGAACATTGTGATAGGGGATTCCCATAACTCCCAAGGGGTAGTTCACTTAGGAACTATGAAGATGTTATCTGATATGTAGAGTAGATTTTGATGTCCAGGTATGAGACAATGAATTTCTAATATTGTATCTCATTGTTATACACTAAAACATGTTAAGTTCAAGCACCAAAGACCTTAGAGATTACTTTATCCACTTCTAGTTTTATCTAGGAATTTGGATGAGGTCTCTCTGGAATTTTTGGTTGGGTTGATGTGTACCCAAAAGAAAAATTAATGTGATATGGGTTGTGATTGATAGGATTAGTAAAGGGACTCACTTTATACCGATTCATGATATAACCAAAGTTGAAGAAAAATAAAATCTCTATGTGAAAGAGAATATTCATTTACGCAGACTTCCATTTGTTATAGTCTCTAATTGGGATCCTCAGTTCACTTCTCATTTTTAGAGTGGAATTTAGTGGGCAGTGGGATCTCATGTTCTTTTAGTATGATATACCATCCAAAGTCATATGAGAAAAAAATATCTATATGGATTCCTGAGGATATGCTCAACGCCTATGTTCGTGACTTTAGTTGGGCTTGGGAGAATCGTTTGGTGTGGGTTGAGTTTTCATAGAAAAATAGTTACCAATCTATAATTTTAATGGCTCCTTTTGAGTCCTTGTACATACAGTCTTGTAGATATCCATTGTGTTGGTCATATATTTGTGAAAGTTCCTTTGTTGGACCAATCTTGGATCAAGAGATGATAGAAAATATTCAGATGATTTATTAGGGATGTTAATGGTACATTTATGGTATATTTCTTATGTTAATCATCATTATAGACAACTTGAATTTTTAGTTGGTGACTAGGTGTTCTTGAAATTTTCACCCTATTTGGTTCATCGATGGCTTGGGAGGCAAGGGAAACTTGATTCTTCTTTTGTGGGACTTTTTGAGGTTATGGAGAAGGTGGATAAAGTATCTTGCCATTTATCACTTCCACCATAGTTGATTTCCATACATAACATGTTCCATGTATCACAGTTAGAGAAGTATCTTTTTGATCCATCTCATGTTCTGAGCTGGAGTGATCTGGTGTTGAGCCTAATTTATACATAAATTAGCATCGAGTCATGATAGTTGATTATAAAACAATTTATATTCTTAAGAGTATGATACATTTTGTTTTAGTTCTACGTAATCATGGTTATGATACTCATGAGATGTGGGAGATGGAGGCACTGATGAGAAAGTAGTGGCCTCATCTTTTTGACATGGAATCTTTTTAATAGACTTTATAGGGATAAAATGTTTTCATATTGGGTTGGTTGTGACATCCTGTTCTATTTCTAGGTATTCCAAAACCCCTATTATTATCTTTCTGTGGTTGGGTTTTTCTTACTGTAGTTTTGGGTGAAAATTTGGTAAACATTGAAGGATTCTAGGCTGGGCACAGTTGGCGCATGATTTTCCCAAACTGTGCACCCTCCTAGTGGAAACCATACAACCCAAAATAGTGTGAGTTTTCATAGTTACCACATGGTTTGAAAAACCATGTTTCCACATAGTAGAAATCGTGCACCTTTGAAAAAATGGGTGCATGGTTAGGGTGTACGGTTTTTCTAACTGTGCATCCATTCGTAGCTAACTCTTCATACGGAATTTAATTAATTCAAAAATTAGTTTTAAAATCTTGAAATCCTTAGTTTCAGTGCCCGACAGGATTGTATGACCCTATTTAATTTTATTATTCCTTGGAGGCTCCCTGAGAGGTGATTTTTCCCCTCTACTCCCCTTATAAAGTGAATAAAATCTAGTACAACGATATTCGATCTCTTCCCGCTAAGTTTCCTCATCTCATTCTCTTTGTCCTACTATCTCTTCTCTTCTCTATATGGTTTAATAGATATTTGTGTTGTTGGAGGATCTATACCCTATTTTTTTAGATATTTAATCAAGATTTTATTCTTGGATATTCATTTCAAACATTCTTTATTTGAGTATCCTAATTAGGGATGTGTGTTTTAATATCCCATGATCCCGAGGTAGGTGGTTCTATTTATGATGGCCAATTTGATTAACCCTAAATTCCTTGATTTAAATAAATTTGTGTGATTTAAATGTAATTTCTTTCAATTGTTTTATTAAAAACAAAATTAAATTGAATTGGGAATTTGAAATTGTATATATTATTAAATTAGGAAAAAAACCACAAATTCCAATGAATTGGTGCGTGTTGTAAAATTGTTTGGAAATTTTTTTAATTAATTTGTGGATTTTAATTTTTGTATTTAAATTGTGAAATTGATTTTTGAAATTGATTTCAAAATTTTATTTAATAAAAATTCATCGAAATGGTTTTAAAAGAAACCTGGTAGTTTTATCTACTAATTGGAATGATTTGATTAAAAACTCATGTTTTATTTTTAAAATGGAAGTTTTAATATTAAAATAGAAAATGGGTTGGATTTCATTATTAATGGTTTTGAAATAAACTTACAATTATTGAATGTTTTTAGAGAACATGCAATCCTAGGTACTTAGTGAGTTTTTGGGGTAGCACCCTGTTTACACTTTATATCTTAAACCAAACCTAGTGCAACCAGTCATATCCTTAATGGGATTGTGATGAGTCCTCTTTGAAAAGTTTCTGAGGGACATGTGTATACATATATTTTCATGATTCACCTTAGAGTGTGTGAGGATTTAATAGTGTGGAACTATCGTACCTCTTTGAAGATGACCATGTTTCTCATCTTCTGTATTTATAAAATATTCCATTGCTTTAAAACTTTTTTAAAGATGCCTTATAAAATTATAGAAAATTTCTTATATAAAATGATTATTAAGAAATATTTTTAAAATATTTTCATTATTTTTAATTTAAACCATGATTTTTTTAAATATTCTTTTGATATTCCATGCCTTGTTTTTTAAAATTGATAGCTTTATTTAGTTAATTAAATGTGGAATCTTATTATAGAAACTTTGGTTAGACCATACTGGGATTTTAGCTTACACCTTATCCATGACATTGTATGTTTGTATATTATCTCCTTATAAGTTTGTTCTAGGATAAAGTGCTACTTAGAGGTGGTAGTAGTTGTAGATTAATTGTATTAGATATTTGTTCCCATTGGGACCCAGGTTCTTATCATGTTTTCTAGTACTTTGGTTTGACTTTGGGTTTTTATGCTTATTTGACTATAGGTATAGTTCTCCCTATAGAGTTTTTCATTTATGCATAATGACTTTTTATCTTTCTTCCACTGTATTTGTGTTAAATATGTTACTAGTTTCATATTCTATAATGAAAGGTGCTCGTCTCCAACCCATGGGGATCGGGAATTCCCTTTGAACTATGTTAGGACTGGCCTGGTTATGAGGGTACTAGGGTATCCATGCAGGTTTATGAAAATGATCTCCTTTAAACCATGAGTTTTCTATGACTTGAAAAATTATTTTCATCAAAACCCAAACACATGTTTTATAATAAGCATCATCTTAGATACTAGAACTCAACATACTGGCCTCATGGATTTTAAAAGAAAAAGGGTGAACACTCCCATTGGTATTTTACTATTTTTATCCCTCTACTTAGAAGGATGCCCTAAACACATCTGAAGTGACTCTCCCAACCTTATAAGTTTTATAGATATCATTTACTATGAATAGGAACTCATCCCACATCACATTCTCCATTAACCATTGAACACAGGTTCTGGATGTATCCAATATTCTCTTACAAAGTGAAACTAGAAAAGTAAACAAAACCATCTACTTAAAGGATTAATAGATCAAATTTACCCTATAAATACATGAGGTGCGATCCTAATCTGTGGTCAAACGTTTCATCAGCATCGGGAATATAATAAAAACTAAATTGATAGGCAGTGTTATGACACCTTATCCTTTTAAATCGTCATCATATATATCAAGATGAGTCATATTTCATTTAACACCCTAGTAACTCTACCATGGAGATGAACTACGATCAAATTTTAACATCTCAAGGCCTTAAAAATTCCCACCAAACTCATATAGTTCACTATACAATTTTTATCAACTCGACAGGTGCCTCTAGTATTGACGTGCACTGCTATGAGATTTCATTAAAATAATAGTATATCATTTGGTACTATACAAAGGCATATCATCTCTATACATACCAACCTCGGATATCCCATAAAAAGGTTTATTTATATATTTATATTACCCCATATGACTGATAATCATGTTTATGACCAACTGAGTCATCCATTACTAAATAATAATAAGATGGTTCACCTGACCTACAAAGCAGCCAATCATGACCTATTCATGTATAGCATGTTTGTAAGGACCTGGCCCCAGTTTCCCAGAGCCGGTGAATTATTTGATTACATTGGAATATAAACAAGGAATATGCATCCCAAAGGACCAAGTGGTTTAATATTATTGGAATCAATATTCATACATAATTTCAGCAACAAAACTTGAAAAAAAAATACAATATAGAAACTCCTAGACAACATCCATAACTCTTATGTTATTTCAGCATGTCATTCATAAAAAACATCTTCATGTCATGAGAAAATGAAAAGTAAGAAAGGGGTGAGCTCAATTGCTGAGTAATAGTAAGCAATACAGTGGAAGATCACATAAACATTGGACATGGTGAATAATTGAAAACACATGCCGTTAAAAAAATAATAAACATTAACATAAAATGGCAGAAATATGAGTTGGGTAAATATTTCCATAATATAACGTAATCATTGGTATTATACTAGTCAAATAACCATATGAACCATCAATAAAATTTTCATAATGAGGGAATGAATAATGTGGGACAACATTACCATAACGTCAAGGCCTCGTTCGATGACCATACAAAAGCATTTTGTTAAGGCCTTGTGCCAACACCGTAGTTTGTCTCATTAGACCTATCAATGAACTGAGGGGCCATAGTGGGCCCAAACTGAGACATTATATATCCAATAAATTCCTCATATGAATGGGGAGAAAAAAACAACATATACATTCATATTGAAACTGATATATGAAGTTTAAATAACTTTCCCCGATCATTAAGTATAAACACTATCCATTCGGTGTAAATTGATGAATGGTTTTATGATAGCACATCCACAGCCAAAATAATCATAAAACATTAAATTAAATATTTTTGAAGATACCATGAAATATTAATCCCAATAATACATAATAATCAACAAGAGTGTTGAAATAGATGAACACACTCTTATATAATCTTCAAGTAATTCTTTAGATAAATACACTTTTACATTGAAAAGAAGAGTTCTTTCAAAAAAATATTTGTCTATAACCAGAAGATAATTAAGTTAGTATTTTCATAATAAAATTATTTTTTTAGAAAGATAATTGTTTCCAAAAATTTATTATAGAGTGCCCTTGAAAATAGACAATAATTTGATAAATTCACTTGAATCGGGCTTGTATTTTGGTAGCAGTTTTGAAAGTTTCGTTTAAAATGTGCTACTATCCATAAAATTGGGAAAGATTATAGTCGGTGTACATATATATAATACTCAAAAAGAATTTATTATGAGTACATAATAATACATAATAATTTTATTTAGGTAATTATACAATGAAAGTAACCCGAATGAAAATGGAAGTTCTTGTGGAAAACCCTTATCTTAAGTCTGAATATGTTTCAATCTTGATCTTAAGGTCATGGAATATTAAATTATACTTATTAATATGTTATTCCAGAACCTATTATGTATTGACTTGAGTTTTGACCTTTTCAGACTTTTAAATATTTCTATGAAAATTTCCAGAGCTAGGCGTGAAGACAGCGTACGATTCCGAGGCCCGATGTGCCCGGAATAAATTTTATAAAAATATTAAGTATTTTTATTCTATTCACAAGGAGGGGGTGTGATATCACACAAAAGGAAGCTCAAAATGGGAATCTGAGGGCATAGTTACGTTGGGAACGTTCCGTTTACCCTAGGTGAGGTGTAAACTTTGCAGGCGCGGGCATGTGGTGGAAAGAGCCACCAGGGGCATTTTTGTTAATAAGTGGAAAAGTTTAATTACAAGCGTCAGCTTGAATAACTTATGAATGAAGTCTCGGATCGCAAATCTGAGTCCACTGTTGCGTTCAGAACGGTGCGTTTACCCTAGGGTCGACCTAATTTCCTCTACACCGGGAGGTCTGGTCGGGGGCGTTGTTTTAAATATGGTTTTTAAATAAAAAAACAAGAAACCAATCCCATCCCCTCCCTCACCTCCTACACACAGCAGATGAAACCCCACCCAGCCTCCTCTGTTCTTTGCCGATTCGAGCCAGAATCGTTCGTTTTCAGTGCTGATCGTCAGCAAATCGAGCTTCAGGGCGTCGTCAGCGTCGATCTGCACCCGAAGCTTCGGCGTTTCGCCCACGAGGTAGGCGATTTGAGTTTTAGAATCCTAGATCCTATTTTTATTTTATTTTTCTACAAATTTTTGTAAGGGTTGTGTAGTTCGGGTCCCGATGTTTCCAAAACTTTTTTGGGATATGAATTTGGAGCACCGGGGTGCTCTCGGTGGGTCCGGGAAATTTTCCGGCGAAATCCCGGTTTACCAGCTTTCTCAATGGTGGAATCCAGCGAGGCGTGGTGGCGGCGCGCCAGCGGTGCTATGGATTCTGGCGGCGGCGGCACGATGCTTTTCGGTGAGAACGGTGGTGGTCCGACCGGGATTATTCGGGGGTTCTTTAAACCCCCTAACTCGCAAACCGTAACTCTGAATTGCGATCCGTTTGCGGCAACGTGTTCCTTGCATCGAGGAGGATATTTTGATGTCACTTTTGGAATTTTATGTTTCGGGATCATAGCCCGGGAGCTTCAAACGTCAAATTAAATAATAATATTTTATTATTATTTGACTTCGGGCTGTCGTATCGTCTACTTGGAGCGTCCGATTGATGTGTCGTCAGTGGCGTTGAGACCCTGATGGCACAACGGATTTTTCTTGATGGTTTCCAGGTGTTGGGACTGAGTTTGGGGTGTAGGCCCCATGAGGCCGGGTTTGGGGCGTTTATGGAGAAACACAACTTTATCACTATGAGATCGATTTTGGTAGATGAATAGTCAATCCTATGTGTTTTTTTGGGTGGATCACAATGGTGCAATCCGATCGAAGTGTTTCAAGATTGAGGCATGGGCCCCACCCGAGTTGGCTTTGGTGAATAGTGACTTTTTCACTGGGTGTCTGAATCGGACGAACGAGTAGTCAATTTCGTGTTTTTTACTGAGGGGATCGCTGTGGTATGATCCTCTTGATGAGTTTCGGGATCGTTGTGTCGACCCCGCACGGGCTAGCTACGGTGAATAGTGCATTTTTCACTGGTTGTCTATTTCGGGTGGGTAATTACCCTATCCTGTGTGTTTTTCCGCGTGGGTCATGATGGTGGCCTTGGTATCAGCCTTAGAGGTGTGAGGGTGGCATTCTTGCGGGTCTCTCGGGTTAGTAACGTTTGGACTAGCAGTGGTTGAGGGTACTCCCTTGTTTCATTCCTATGAGGGTTTTCACGACATCACATCCCTAGTATAGGCTTGTGATCCTCATAATGGGATGTTTAATCTGTTAGAGTTTTGGAATCCCTCTCGTGGGCCCAGAGCAGGATCCTCTAGCATCATTACCCTAGATCGGGTTCTTGGTATCGTTGTGACCACTTATCCACAGGCAACGATTCCCTATCTAGAAGGTCAACCCCGTTGGGTTTGTGGCATCATCGGGAATATGATACCCTACGTAGTGGGTCGTGCTCAGTAGCATTGTGGCATCATCGATTATACGGTCCCATACTCAGCATGAGGTGTTTGTAGGGTTGTGGTATAGTTGGTTACACGATCCCCTACTCAGCATGTGGATTCAGTAGGCTTAAGGCATCGTTGGGTATACGATCCCCTAATCAGCCTGAGGTTTATAGTAGGGTTGTGTTATCATTGGTTATATGATACCCTACTCGGTGCTTAGTGTCGGTAGGGTTTCAGTATCATTGGTTTGATCCCCTATAGCACGAGATGTACCAAATAGGGTTTCGGTATCGTCGTGACCGTCATGACATTGGTGACGATCCTCTATCTATGGGTCGTGTTCCTGTCAAATGCCAGATCGGGTTGTGGTATCCCCTAGAGGACCCTAGGAGTGATCCCCTATCTATGAGATCTTCATGTACCGGTGTGGGTTCTGGTATCCACTAGTGGACCCTGGGAGCGATCCCCTATCTGAGGAGTTTGGTGTTTATGTGGTTTCAATGTGGTTTTCTCAATGACCCTATCTGACGAGCGAGATCCCTTGGGTGAGCATCTGATATGGTTGTATGGGGCCTGATGGAGTGTATCTCTCGGAAGAGTGTCATCTGGGATGACAGTGATCATGGAGGGTGCTCTCCTGGTTGTGGACAGTTGCTGGTGATGAGGTGGGTACCTCTTGTGGCTTGGTGCATGAGCTGAGTATATCTGGATTGTTCACGGTGTATGTATGGGAATACACCTGAGCTGAGCTGACTAGAAGTGTTTAGCCGAGGATGGTCACGAGATGAAGTTTCTCTCTTGTCTGGGTTCCCTCTGGCTGGGATGAGCGGACTGTTGCCTTTCAGTTTCTCTCTTTGGTTTTGGGTTTTTGGGGTGCCTACTGACTATCTTTATACTCACCCCTGCACGAGCTTTTCCTGCAAATATTTGTGTCTTGTGTAGACCACAGGCCTTTCGACAGAGTCCCAAGAGGACCCAGAGCAGGTAGAGCTGAGTGAGAGAGACTGACTGGGGTGTTTACTAGTGCAGTGCCAAGGGAAATTTTCGGCAGGTGTTTGTGGCAGCGTTTCCCCCTTCTTCAGAGCAGGATGGACGTGCTTTGTACTTTTCTTTTGGTGGGTGCTATTTATCCCTTTTTACTTCTATTTCACTCTAGTTGGGATAGTTGTATGAATGCATTTTACTTTTCCGTTTTACTTATCTATGCACTGTTGCATGGAGACGTTTGTGGGTGCGTGTGTACAGTTACACTAGGCTAATGCCTCCCATGTGTGTGATAGCCTACTCAGCACAAGACGCCAGCCCCTAGCCTATTGGAGGCGGGATTGGGGTGTCACGGCTCAAGCCTCGATGGGTCGGGTCGTGACAGAGTGGTATTAGAGGAGGTTCCACCTTTGGGATCTCAGAGCGTAGCTGGTCGAGCAGTGAGTTTTGTTTGGGTTTCATAGCGGAAGTGTTAGGACATTTCGAGTTCGGATTTCAAGCTAGGGACTCCAGTGTTGGTGCGGAAGCCGACATATCCATACACCGGGACTCTGATAACCTTCCCTTCGACTTGGGAAATTCGTACACTAGTCACAGGTACATAATGGTACATGCATCATATAGGACTGGGTTTTGGGTTTTACCTTGTCCTTCTTGAGTTAGCTTTCCAGATATACTCTTTGATTGTGGTGCATTTTGAATGTATATCAGGATGCCTCCACGATGGCAGCCAGTGAGGGTTTCGTAGCAGGATTGTGCTGACGATATGACATGTGTAGAGGTTGTGGACTAGGGTGCAGGTTCTGAGGATGCACCTCCAAGTGGTCTTCTAGTTGAGTCGCCACATGTCGAGAAGCTGGTTGTGCCAGCAGTGCAGGATGAGGTTGCGCATAGGCTGAGGGCACTGCATGAGTTCTAGAGGCAGCGACCTCTAAGTTTCATGGGTGATCCGGACCCCCAGGAAGCTAATTACTGGCTTGAGGCAGTCACTTGAGTTTTCTGCCTAGTGAGGACACCTCCAGATCAGATGGTGGTCCTAGTGGAGAGCCTTCAGCATGGTTCGGCCATGCAATGGTGGTGTTTAATGACGTAGTCCCATGACGAGGAGACGCTCACGTGGGCAGAGTTTGAGCGGATCTTCAGGGAAGAGATCATTCCCGCGATGTTGAGGTCTGTGTGGATCCAAGAGCTTCTACAGCTTCAGCAGGAGGGCATGACTGTGTCGGAGTACATAGAAAGGTTTACGGACCTGTTGTGAAACTCCCTGGATATTGTTTGAGACCCATTCATTTGGGCTCAGACCATCGAGTAGGGCCTGCGCAGAGACATCTTGGTGGGTGTGGTTTCTTTGTGTCTACCCACCTATGTTAGAGTGTTGAAGCGAGCATTGGTGGTGGAGAGATTTCTGGATGAGCATATTCCCCCTGTTAGTGCTGGTCACACGAGAGTAGATACGTCGGCATCAGGTAGCCAACAGTAGACGTAGGGGTATAGGCGCGGCCGACGTTTCAGGAGGCAACCCCAGGAGGGAGGATCTGAGGCTCGGGGATCACAGGGCTTGTATGCTAGTTTTGGTCAGCCGTATGATAGACGGTGTTACGCTTGTGATGGTCGAAGACATATAGCTATAGATTGTCCGACCTATCGTGCTGATGAGAGGGATCTAGTCGACAGACCGCTTTGGCAGAGGAAACGACTTGAGCAAGGAGGTCTGTAGGGTGGCGGGCGTGGCGACGGAGCTGATGCAGCAACAGTAGGTGGTAGGCTATATCAGTTACCACCACCACCACCCCCAAGAGGTCCATTCCAAGCTCAGGGAGCTTGTGGCTAAGGTCAAGGACAGGTGCCTTCCCCAGGGGCTATTGACCCAGAGGCTCCATGGTCAGATAGACATACTACTTGTGTCCTTTCTACTTAATGCAGTAGTTTGATAGACACTATTTATGGGTACTCTATCTTTTCTGTTGCTTACTCAAGTTTTATTCAGGGAGTTGGAAAGACCCTGTGTGGGTGTTGTTCTGCATGATTCAAATGCGTGATGAAGAGAGATCCTTCCCCCACCATGTTTTTTTTGTGACGTGATTAAAACCTTGCGGGCGAGTCAGTGTCGCCCAAAGAGGATAGTGTTGAGGTGTGGTGGATGAGTCACTCTGAATTATGTGTTCGGGCATGGGTGTTTGTTGGTGAACGCGTTGGTGTGGGAGACCCAGTTGAGAGTCCAATCACATTCTGTGATCTTATGGATTTTTCGAGACAAAAAGATCTATGGGGGGAGGTTTTAGTGACTCGTGTTTTGGCCATGTCATACTTCGGAACATTTCTACGAATAATTCCAGAGCTAGGCGCGAAGACGGAGTGCGATTACGAGGCCCTGTGTGCCCAGAATAAATCTTATAAAACTATTGAGTATTTTTATACTATGCACGTGTAGGATGTGTGATATCTCCTAAACCGTAGCTCAGAATAGGAATCTGAGGGCACCGTTGTGTCCAGAACGTGTTGTTTACCCTAAGTGAGGTGTAAACTTTACGGGCATGGGCGTGTGGTTGAAAGCGCCAATAGAGGAATTTCTGTAAATAATTAGACAAGTTTAATTACAACCGTCGGCTCGAATAAATTCTGAAAGGAGTATCGGATCTCAAATATGAGTTCGTTGTTGCGTTCAAAACGGTGTGTTTACCTTAGGGGCGACCTAATTTCCTCTACACCAACAGGTCTGGTTGGGGGCGTTGTTTTAAATGATGTTTTTAAATAAAAAAAATAAGAAACCAATCTCATCCCCTCCCCCACCTCCTACATGCTGCAGATGAAACCCCACCCCGCCTCCTCTGTTCTTCGCCGATTCGAGCTGGAATCATCCGCTTTCTATGCTGATCACCAGCAGATCGAGCTTCAAGGCGCCGCCGGCGTCGATCTGCACCCGAATCATCAGTGTTTCACCCATGAGCTAGGCGGTTTGAGTTTTACAATCTTAGATCCCGTTTTTGTTTTGATTTTCTTTAAATTTTTGTAATGGTTGTGTAGTTCAGGTCCCGATGTTTCAGAAACATTTTTCGGATCTGAATTTGGAGCACCGGGGTGCTCCCTGTGGGTCCTGGAAGTTTCTCGGAAAAATCTCGGTTTCCAAGTGCCATCAATGGCGGAATCTGGCGAGGCGCGGCGGCGGCGCGGCGGATTTCGGTGACGGCGACGCCGCGGAATCCGACGACAACGCGATGGTTTCCGGTGAGGCCGGCGGTGGTCCGGCCATGATTTTTCGGGGGTTCTTTAAACCCCGATAACTCACAAATTGTAACTCCAATTTGCGAGCCATTTGCGGTGACTTGTTCTTTGCGTTGAGATGGATATTTTAATCTCACTTTGGAAATCTTATGTTTCATGATCGTGGCTCGGGATCTTGAAACGTCGAATAAAATAATAATATTTTATTATTATTTGACTTTGGGCTGTCGTATCTTCTACATGGAGTGTCTGATTGATGTGTCGTCCGTGGCATTGAGACCCTGATGGTACGGGGGATTTTTATTTAGGGTTTCTAGGTGTTGGGACAGTGTTTGGGGTGTGGCCCTCACGAGGCCGAGTTTGGGGTGTTTATGGAGAAACACAACTTTCTCACTAGGAGTCCGATTTTGGCAGATGAATAGTCGATCCTGTGTGTTTCTTCGAGAGGATCGCAATGGTGCAATCCATTCAATGTGTTTCAGGATCAAGGAATGGGTCCCTCTAGAGTTGGCATTGGTGAAAAATGACTTTTTAACCGTGTGTCCGAATCAGACGAATGAGTAGTCGATTCTGTGTGTTTTAACGAGGGGATCATTGTGGTATGATCCGCTTAATGAGTTTCGGGATCGTCGTGTGGGACCCGCATGGGCTAGCTATGGTGAATAGTTCCTTTTTTACCGGTTGTCTATTTTGGGCGAGTAAACAACCTATCCTGTGTGTTTTTTCCCGTGGGTCATGATGGTGGCCTTGGTATCGGAATTGGAGGTGCGTAGGGTGGCGTTGTTGCGGGTGTCTTGGGTTAGTGGCATTTGGACCAGAAGTGGTTGAGGGTACTCTCTTGGTTCATTCCTATGAGGGTTTTCACGTCATCACAGCCCTAGTATAGGCTTGTGATCCTCAAGATGGGATGTTTAATCTATTATAGTTGTGGAATGCCTCTGGTGGGCCCGGAGCAGGATCGTCTAGCATCGTTACCCTAGATCGGGTTCTTGGTATCGATGTGACCATTTATCCACGGGCAGTGATTCCCTATCTAGAAGATCAACCCTTTAAAGTTTGTGGCATCATCGGGAATATGATACCCTATGTAGTGGGTCTTGCTCAGTAGGGTTGTGGCACCATCGAGTATACGATCCCCTACTCAGCATGAGGTGTTAGTAGGGTTGCGGTATCATTGGTTACACGGTACCCTACTCCGCACGTGGTTTCAGTAGGGTTGAGGATTCTTCGGGTATACGATCCCATACTCAGCATGAGTCTTATAGTAGGGTTGTGTTATCATTGGTTATATGATCCCCTACTCCGCGCTTGGTGTCGGTAGGGTTGTGGTATCATTGGTTCGATCCCCTACAGCACGGGATGTACCAGATAGTGTTTCAGTATCGTTGTAACCATCATGACATGGGTGACAATCCCCTATCTGCGTGTCGTGTTCCTGTTAAATTCCAGATCGGGTTGTGGTATCCCCCAGTGGACCCTGGGAGTGATCCCATATCTTTGATATCTTCGTGTATCGGTGTGGGTTCTGGTATCCCCTAGCGGACCCTTGGAGCGATCCCCTATCCGAGGAGTTTGGTGTTTATGTGGTTTTAGCGAGGTTTCCTCAGTGACGCTATCTGACGAGCGATATCTCTTGGGGGAGCATCTGAGATGATTGTGTGGGACCCGATGGAGTGTATCTCTCGAACGAGTGTCATTTGGGATGGCAGTGATCATGGAGGGTGCTCTCCTGGTTGTGCACAGCTGCTGTTGATGAGGTCGGTACCTCTTGTGTCTTGGTGCGTGAGCTGAGTATATCTGGATTGTTCAAGGTGTATGTATGTGAATACATCTGAGTTGAGCTGACTAGTTGTGTTTAGCCGAGGATGGTCACGAGATGGAGTTTTATCTATCATCTGGGTTCCCTCTGGCTGGGATGAGAGAACTGTTTCCTTTCAGTTTCTCTATTTTGTTTTGGGTTCTTGGGGTGCCTACTGAGTATGTTTATACTCACCCCTGCACGTGCTTTTCCCACACATGTTTGTGTCTTGTGCAGACCACATGCCTTTTGATGAAGTCCCAAGAGGACCCGGAGCAAGCGGAGCTAAGTGAGCTAGACTGACCGGGGTGTTTACCAGTGCGGTGCCGAGGAAGCTTTCCGACGGGTGTTTGTGGCAGCGTTTCCCCCTTATTCAGAGAATGATAGATACGCTTTTTAGTTTTCTTTGGTGGGCCCTGTTTTTCCCTTTTTGTACTAATGTTGCACTCTGGTTGGGATAGTTGTATGCATGCATTTTACTTTTCAATTTTACTTATCTCTGCACTGTTTCATGGAGATGTTTTTTGGTGTGTGTGTGTACAGGTACTCTAGGATAATGCCTCCCATGTGTGTGATAGCCCACTTGGCCCTAGAAGCCAGCCCATGGCCTATTGGAGGCGGGCTTGGGGTGTCGCGGCTCGAGCCCCATTGGGTCGGGTTGTGACATATTAGACATGTATTTAGTTTCTCATAATTATGTTTAGTTTATTTATTCCCTTATTGGTAAGTTATTATATATAATTTCATCATTTAGAAGTATTCGTTTTCTTTATTTTCCTAATCGGTTCACTTTCTATTAAGTAATGGAGTTCATGTGGAATGGATGTAAATCTCGAGAATTAAAACAAAACTAAATGAAAAAGTAGGGTAATTGGGATGGAGTAAGAACATTGATGATGGTTCTTCCATTTAAATGATGTAATTCCATTATATAGATGATACTAGAGTTATCATGGTCATTTTTTACAGAGGAGGTGAAGAGATGATAACAAAAGAAGATAAATGGAAATGAAACAAAATGAAAAAGAAGGGTGATTTACCTCTTGAAATACCCTCCTTGAGGACCTCTTTAAGGGAAGGGGTTTTGGTCTTTTGGCAAGACCAGGGGATTCATGGACGTGGTGAGTGACTAGGTAAGGTTAATTGGGTTGATATTTGAGAATCATCAGGGCTTAGAGGAGTTAAGGGAAGAGGGAGTGTGGGGGAGGGGGTTATAATGGAAGAGAGGGTAAATTTTGAATATTTTATTTATTATTTTATTATTTCCTTCAAGACAACCAATAGTGTTGTTTCATTTGACCCCTAATTGTAATAAGTGCATGTGAGTTCGAACCAAGTGGCCTTAAATCACTTATGAGGTCATAAATAGTGTATTTAACTGATAATTTGAATATATGGTATTTTACCACATTTAATTATTCATCAAAAATTCATGAATTCCAGAAAAATTCCAAAAATTCACCCCTACCATTTTTTGACATTTAGAATTCAAAAATGAACACCATTTTTCAAAAATAATTTTCTAAATATTTTAATTTAATTTTTAAATAAAATCCTATTTAATTTGAAAAATAATAATTTTAAAGGTATAATTAGTTTTACATCACATTGAAAAATTATTTAAGATCTCATTATCTTATTAGCTTAAGAAAATATAATAATAACATTATTTCATAATCATAAGCGTCATATTAATATTCATATTAAAATTCATAAGCATATGTTAATATTCACCAAAAACAAAGTTTGTTCAATCAGTCTCCAAATGACTTACTAATCACAACTCTAGATGGCTATTTTTCGAAATTCAAAACATATTAGTAGAAAAGTTGTGTTTAATGGATATATTATAAAATTAATTCTATTTTCAAAACCGTGGGGTGTTACATTCTCCCCTCCATATAAAAATTTTATTCTCAAGATTCACAAAATGTTACTTAAAAAGATTTGGGTATATCTTCAACATAAGATCCTGAGGTTCCCATGTTGCTTCTTCCATCTTATGGTTCATCCAAAGAAACATTACCAGATGAGTCGTCGGATTTCAAAATACTTGTTATCTAGTATCAATAATCTTGATAGTTTCTTCACAATAAGACAAATACGGCTCAAGTTCTATTTCTTCATAGGTGAGTAGATGTGTTGGTTCTGGCATGTATTTTCTTGACATTGATACGTGGAACACAGTGTGAACTTTGGAGAGACTTGGCGGCATTTCCAAATGGTAAACTATGACTCAAATGTGATCCATAATTTCAAAATGTCTGATGTACATGGGACTTAATTTTACCATCTTACTAAATTGTATAATACCCTTCCATGGAGATTCCTTTAAGAAAACCTGATCTTCTTCTTGAAATTATAAATCCTTCCATCAGTTATTAAAATATCTCTATTGCCTACTTTGAGCTGTTTTGATATGTGTTTGGATAATCTTCATATTTTCTATTGTTTCCTCAACAATTTATGGGCCTATTATCATTCATTCAACAACAGCATCCCAACAAGTTGGTCTATGACATCTCTTTCCATATAACGCTTCATATGGTGCCATCTGAATACTTGAATGGAAGTAATTGTTATAGGAAAATTCTACAATAGGTTATTAATGATCCAAAATACCTTGAATGTCAAGTGAACAAGACCTCAACATGTCTTCCAATGTTTTAAAAGTCCACTCCGATTGTCCATCAGTTTGTGGGTGGTAGGCAATGCTCAAACGAAGATTAGTATCTAGGGCCATCTGAAGACTTTTCCAGAATTGTGATGTAAAATGGGGATCTTGATCAAAAAAATTGATAAGGGTAAACCAGGAATTCTTACAACTTCATTAATATATATTCTTTCTAAATGATCAAGTGGTAAATCTTCTCTTATAGAAATAAAATGTGATGATTTTGTAAGATGGTCTACAATGACCCATGTCATATCATTCTTTCTTGGAGTCTTTGGTACCCCATGACAATTTCCATTGTAATATCATCCCATTTCCACATAGGAATAGGAAGGGGTTTAATGACTCCACGAGGATGTTTTCTTCCAGCCTTCACATGTTGGCAAACCAAACATCTCGATACATAATCTCAATCTCCCTCTTCATGTTTTTCCACCAAAAAATGTTCCATTAGATCTATATACATCTTTGTGATACCAAGGTGTAAAGAGAAATTAGATCATGAACATCATCCAACAGTTCCCCCTTTATCTTAGGAATAGAGGGAACACAAAGCATCTTTCTGTATTTCAAAATTCCACCTTCATATACAAAGTCAATCAAATTCCCATTATTTAAAACATTAAATTTCTTTTGAAACTCCTCATCATCAGCCTGTAAACTTTTTATCCTTTCAAATAAATAAGGTTTGGAAACCATTTGAAAAAGTTGCGATGTGTTACCTTCCTTGATAATTCCAATATCCATCATTACTAGACCCATGAACATAGGATCCCTTTCAACTCTCATCTTATTCAGAATTATGTGGTCCTTTCTACTCAAAGCATCGAATAACTTATTTTCTTTCCTCAGGTGGTAGTGTATTATGAAATCATAATCTTTGAGTATCTCAATCCATCTCCTTTTTCTCATGTTGACTTCTTTCAGTGAGAATATATATTTAAAACTCTTATGATATATATTTCACATTTTTCTCTATAGAGGTAATGTCTCCAAATTTTTAGAGCAATGATTACCGCTGCTAAATCATGATCATGGGTTGGATAATTTTGTTCATGAATTTATAGCTACCAAGATGCATAAGAAATCACTCTATCATTCTTTATAAGGACACAACCAAGTCCTTTATTTGATGCATTGTTAAAGATCACAAATCCATCATTCCCTGATGGTAGAGTCAAGATTGGGGAATTCACTAATCTTCTCTTCAATTCATTAAACCATTCTTCACATTCCTTTATCCTTACAAATTTAACCCCTTTTTGTGTATTCTTGGTCATTGGGTTGGATAAATGGGTGAAGTTATGAATGAAATGCCGATAATAACCTGTTAAAAAAATAAAACTATGTAACTTAGTTATGTTCATTGGAGTAGGCCATTCTTGCACAGCCTTTGCCTTCGCAGGATCTATAGTTATTCCATCCTTAGAGAAAATGTGTCCTAGAAAAGAAAATGATTAGAGCCACAAATCACACGGGATAAACTTCCCATATAATTCATTTAATCTCAGAGTCTTTAGAATAGTTCACAAGTGATTTTCATGATATTCATAAATTTTAGTGTATACCCGGATATCGTAAATAAACACCACCACAAAGTCAATATGATATTCCTTGAAAACTTTATTCATCAGATCCATGAAAACATATGGTGCAATAGTTGGTCCAAAATGCATTCATGTAAACTCATAATGCATGTACCTGGTTGGAAATGCTATTTTTTAGAATGTCTTCCTTCCTCTCAAGAAAATGATTATATCCATATTGATGGTCAATATTCGAAAAATATTGGGATCCATGAAGTTGATCGAATAAATCATCAATGTGAGTTAGGGGATACTTATTCTTTATTTTTATAGCATTGATCTCCATGTAGTCAATGCACAACCTCATAGATCCATCTTTCATCTTAACAAAAAGAAAAAGGGCTCCCCATAGAGAAATGCTAGGGAGAATAAATCCTTTATCACTTAATTACTCTAGTTGTTTCTTTAGTTCCACTAACTCCACAATGGTCATTATATAAGGTGTATTTGATATGGGCCTTGAACCAGGAATTAAGTCGATGGAAAACTCAATTTCTCACTCTGGAGGATGTCCTGGTGAATCCTCTGAAAATACATCTACATATTCTTGAAGAATAGGTAAATACTATATATATACAATCTTCTCCTCACCCATAGTTATTTCATTCCCTTCCCCTCCAATAATTGAATTCAGTAGATCTATTGGGGGTGAATCTATATGAGAATCATATGGTGATGTTTCCTCCCTAAAGATATGGGATTCCACACCATTCTCAAAAAATTTAACTTCCTTCTTCTTGTAATAGATGTTCGAATCATAATTTTATAGCCAATTCATACCAAGAATTATATCAAATTCAGTCATTGGTATGATGATAAGGTCTGCAACTAAAGCACATTTATATTTCATGAGGAGGACTAATTGACATGCCTTTTTTATAATGATTAATCCACTAGGGGTTTTGATTAATAACTCCTTTATTAAATTAAATTGGACAAATCTAATTTTCTTGTCAAACAAGTAATATATAAATGAATGAGATGATCCATAATCAAGTAAAGCATTATATTTGTTTGAATAAATGATCAATATACCTGCCACCACTTTTTTAGGAACTTCAACCTCCACAGTTGTGACCGCATAAACTTGGCCTTGCTCCCTTGGAGTTCTTTGGGGAAAATTTCACTAACAAATAGGAAACTTATATGCATAATGTCAAATATCCCTATAATTGTGTAATTGAACATTAGTCGCTTATTTATTATCCATACAATCATGATATTGGTAGATTTTTTCTCTACACTTTTAACAGACTCTCATTCCCTTTAAGAAAGGGCCTAGGTGTTTCTTCCCACATTTACTATAGGACAAAAAATAAACTCTTCCCTTATTCCCCATTTCCTTATTTACCTTTCCAGAGTTTCTAGAAGCCCTATTATTTTCTTGTTTTCCTTTAATGTCATAAGACTTAGAAAATTTCTTTTCTATCTTGATATTACTTGAGACTATATCTTCATATGATGAGAAACATTGGGAGACTAGATCCCTTCATAGGAATGGTTTTAAACCATAAAATAATCGATCAATTTTTCTCATTGGATTACATATGTAGTCCGCAGCATGCCTTTCCATCCTTGTAAAGTTGTATTCATACTTGGATACATTTTCATCCTCTTTGAGCCTCGGATTCACGAATTTCCTCTCCATATCTACTCGCTGTTTAGAAGGGAAATATTTTTCTAGGAATATTTCCTTAAAATCCCTATGTTCTATTTCTTCTAATTCTTACCCCTCCTTTGTGTTTTGGATTAACGACCGCCACTGATCCACATCTCCCGATAGAAGATAAACTTCCATGATAACCTTCTCTCTTTCATTACATCCCAAAAAGAGAAATATCTTCTCTAGGGAACATATCCACTTCTCTACTACAAACGGGTTTGTAGTCCCATTAAATGATAAATATTATTGTCGCATAAGGTTATATAACATATCTCCTCCATGTGGTGGATCCAGATTCTCCATAAAAGTAATGTTAATATTCATAAAATCAGTATGTTGTCCTAGTATAGTTATAAGTTTCTCAGCACCAGTCACAGCACTAAATATGACATCATTATTTTGCATCAGAGGGAAATCCCTATAGGGGACATGCACGTTCATGCGATTTCCATTCCATCCACTATATTAGGGTATGAATTATAATGTATAATCTCATTGTACAAAAATACTTAGCATAAATTGAAATTCTACCCATATCTAATATCTTAATCATAAACATGGTATCTTTGAGAAAATATTTACATTTAAATCCTTCATAATGTCTTGTAAAGAAAATTTGAATTATCCTAATAATATACCCCTGGATTTTCAATACCAAGAGTGCATCAAGGCCCATTTTTGTGTACTAAGATACCCTAGGTCATTCCTGAAACTCCTTGTCAGAGTTTTCACTCCTAGGTGATTTTTTTTCCAGAGCTGCCTCTGAAATTTTGTATCTCGATATGGATGTATTTTCTTGAAATATAATCATAATATATTCCTTAGAAAATACCTGGATGTTCTGGCATGTTTATCCTCAAAGACTACCTTATGGATTTGTTCCCTAATCTAAATTTTCAAATCTAGTTTCTATGTTTGCTACTAAACTTCCTTTGATACCAACTGTAATGACCTGACCTCAGTTCCCCAGAGCCGGTGCCTTATTTGATTACATTAGCATATAAAAAAATATGCATCTAGAAGGACCGAGTGGTTTAGTATTATTCGAAATAATATTCATACATAAGTTCAACATTACAACTGAAAATAAATACAACATAGAAACTCCTAGGAAACATCCATACCTCCTAGGTTATTTCAGCATGTCATTCATGAAAAACTTCTCCATGTCCTAAGAAAATTAAACATAAGAAAGGGGTGAGCTCAAATTCTTTGTAAGATTAAGAAATACAATGTATGATCATACAAACATTAGACATGGTGAATAATTGAAAACACATGCCTTTAAAAAAATAAATATGAACATAATATGGCAGAAATATGAGCCGAGTAAATGTTTCCATAATATAATGTAATCATGGGTATTCTACTAGTTTAATAACCACATGAACCATCAATACTATTTTCATATTGAGGTAATGCATAATGCAGGAAAACATAACCATAACATCGAGGCCTCCTGCCAAGACCATAAATAATAATTTTGTGAAGGCCTTGTGTCAAGACAGTAGTTTTTCTCATGAGACCTACCGATGCCCCGAGGTGATATAGCGGGACCCAAACAATACTTTCTATGTTAAATTAATTTCTCATATGAACGGGGATAAATACAAACAACAAATACATTCATATTGAATCAAATATATGAAATGTAAATAACATTCCCCAAACATTAAGCATAAACACTAACCATTCAGAGTAAATTAATGAATGGTTTTAAGATAGCACATCCACATCCAAAATAATCATAAACAATTTAATTAAATATGGTAGATGATAACATGAAATATTTTTCCCAATAATACAAAATAATCCACAATAGTGTTGAAATAGATGAAAATACTCTTAAAAAATCTTCGAGTAATTTTTGAGATAAATACCCTTTTACTTTGAAAAGAATAGTTCTTTCGGAAAAATATTTGTATAAAACCAGAAGTAAAGTAAATTATTATTTTCATAATAAAATTATTGATTTAATACAAATAATTTTACCCAAAACATATCATATAGTTCCCTTGAAAATATATTAGAATTTGAGAAATTCCTTTGAATCGAGCTTGTATTTTGGAAGCTGTTTTGATAGTTTCTTATAAAACATGTAACTATCATTAAAAAAGGGAGGGATTAAGGTAGGTGTACATATATATAAAAATAACATAGAATTTATTAAGAGTAAATAATAATACATAAGTATTTTATTGAGGTAATTAGGCAATGAAAGTAACCCGAATGAAAATGGAAGTTTGGGTGGAAAACCCTTACCTTAAGTCTGAATGTGTTCTATTCTTGATCTTAAGGTCATGTAATATGAAATTATACATATTAATAACTTATTTCAGAACCTATTTTACATTTATTTAGTTTATCATAAATATTTTTAATTCATTTATTCCTTTATTGGTAAGTTATTATATATAATTTTGTCGTTCCAGAGTGTTCGTTTTCTTTATTTTAATAATCGGTTAACTTGTTCTTAAGTAATAAAGATCATGTGGAGTGGATTTAAATCTCTAGAATTAAAATAAAATATTCTTAATTAAAATACATAAGTGTTAATTTTAATTTCTATCATTTTTTTACATGTAAAGAGGATGAATAATTAGATGAAATATTTATTAGATTCCCTTATATTATTTTAGCGGTATATTTATTATTAGGAACTAGTTTGCTCATACGATTTAATAATATGTATGTATACTAGTTCCTAAATAATAATTAGGTTATAATATAAATATATATAATAGTTTATTTAAACCATAAATTTTTTTTCAAGACCAATAATGAAGGAGAAATTGAAGAATGAAACTTCGTCGTCTATGAAAGTTATAAATTGGAACCTCATGGACATTGATTTTGTTTATAAAAATATAAGGGAGGGAGTAAAAATATTGATGATGGTTCTTCCATTAACATGATATAATTACAGTATATATATGATACTGGATTTATCATGTTCATTTTGATAGAGGAGTTCTGGAGAGTATAACCAAAGAAGATAAATTGAAATGATATTAAATGAAAAAGTAGGTTGTTCTACCTCTTGAAATAACTTCCTTGAGGACCTCCTTAAGGGAAGGGATTTTGTTATTTTGGAAATACCAAGAGATTATTGGACTTGGGGATTTACTAGGGTCGGGTAATTTGGTAGATATTTGAGGAGCATCAAGTCTTATAGGAGTGAAGAGAATAGGGAGTGAGGGGAGGTTTTATAGTGGATGAGGGGTAAATTTTGAATATTTTATTTATTATTTTATTATTTCCATCAAGACAAAGAATAGTATTGTTTCATTTGACCCATAACAGTAATACGTGCATGTGAGTTCAATCCAAGTGGCCTTACATCACATATGATGTCATAAATAGTGAATTTAACTGATAATTTGAATATACAGTATTTTACCGTATTTCACTATTCATAAAAAATTCATGAATTTCAGAAAAATCTGAAAAATTCACCCCTACCCTTTTTCAATGTTTAAAATTCAATGATGAACTCCATTTTTCAAAAATATTATTATAAATAATATTAATATAGTTTTTAAATAAAATCATAGTTAATTCCAAAAATAACAATTTTAAAGGTATAATTAGTATTGTATCACATTGAAAAATTAATAAATATCTCATTATCTTATTACCATGAGATAATAAAATAATATAATTATTTACTATTTATAAGGTTCATATTACTATTCATATTACTATTCATAAGGTTATATTACTATTCACCAAAAATCTTGTTTGTTCTATTAGACTCCAAATGACTTATTGATCAAAACTCTAGATGGCCATTTTTTGAAATTCAAAACTTAGTAGAGGAAACGTTGATTTTAATGGATAGATTATTAAATAAATTGTATTTTCAAAACCTAGGGGTGTTACACTGCTTAACCTAAGAATTAATCGTTTCTCCTACCCTTAACAAGGGTCAACATACTACATGACCACCATTCCTACCAAGTTTCATTTTATAAACTAATATTCCCACATAGAATAAACATCACCTCCTGTTTAAAATAGTTCACAAGAATTTATCAAGGATTTATGTTTTGAGGGTGCTAATGCAATTGGACTAGAACCTAACTAAGGAACAAGACTCAACCATCTAACAAGGTAATTTCATAATAGGTCACTACTCTTAATGGCCTTATCTCTATATCAGCATAACAAAATGTTCAAATAGATCCATAGTAAATCCCATGTTCCATTCAAGTAATCTCTCAAGAAAACATTAAAATAATCCTTTACATGTGGGTCTAGGCTAAAAACACTACTAAAAAGATTCATTCAAGAAATTTTAACCAATATACATTTATTTTAATAATTTAAGTGGCGTTAATTTAAGAAATTAGAAGTACAAGTTATGAGAAACAACTAAAATTGGTACTTTATTTAACTAGCCCTATAAGGGACACCAACAATTATATCAAACTTCATTTCAGTAATAATAAATTCAGCTATTAGATTCCCAAATATTAGGTAATTATCTCATAATTTCTATTTATCCCGTTTACATTTCTATAAGATCTCACAATTGTTCATGGTTAAAGAAAATTTCAATTCCAATCAATAGGGGAAAACACCCATTAGATTGTAATTGGAATTTTAATTAACGAAATAATCATAATAATAATGTTTTAAATTAGTATACAAGGTCTTTTATCATTTTAAGTTATTGGTTTAGATAAATTCAACTATTAATTTATATATAGAACCGTATAAATGGATACTGACACTTTGAATAACCATCCCTTTATAGAATGAGTATATCCCCATGTGGTTAATCACAAAGGTAGATAAAACATTATGGAGACCTATGTAGCTCCCATCATTCTAAATTGGTGCCATTGAAACTGAAAACAATAGTAATTAAATTAATTATTAATGTTTTGAATACCCTTAGATGGTTTTTCTCATATATAACATGGCCTAACAAACCAATTTGGGTACAATAGTGGATTTAAGAATTTAATCACATGGTTTTCCATGACCAAATAGTTGAGATACTAACATTTATAAATTAAAATTATCATTCATGTTTCTATAACTAGGTTCTACCATTAATTTTAAAATATAACTTTCTCCTCTATAATTGTTTGATTATATGGGTTACTCTTCCAAATTTATAAAGTCCCATGGACTTTATAATTTTTTTGACACCCACTTAATCAAAACCATAAATGTATCTTCCCATTTGAATGATCCATGGATAAAACATGTAGTTATTGGTTATTTAAGGTTCCACTATCAATATTTATGGGAAAACATTGTTTATGTTCATACTGACACTTTAAAAACCAATCGTATATCACAATTATATAAAAGGATTCTATAAAAGGAGGCAAGAAATACATGCCTTCCAACATGAACTCATAAAAGCATGGTATATTATAAAAAATAATGTTAAATAATCAACTAATCATGGTATATAGATAATAATGCTACTAAATCCCACAAAAACCAACCCAAATGTTATTATGGAGTCAAACAATGCATCCTACATGGAATGGCATATGAATGGAATGTGAATATATATCAGTCTATAATAATGCATGTATCAAAATTTTCTTCCCGCACTTGAACAAGTGTAAATTACCATAATCTCATAAATTAGTAGGCAATGGAAAATTCTCCAATCACCCAATGTGAAATCATAATCAACAATAATAAAAAACAGTCCCATCCCTGGCCACTTTGTCTTTTACCCGTGCATGGGGTGATCACTCCAAGACATAACTATTTATAGAGTTCTATAATATTCCTAGTCTCCTACCTAACAACCCAAAATAGTAAGATACATTAAAGGAATCCTCTAATAACACTATGTCATGTCCCGAACTAGGATCCACTAAAGTGGTGTCCCGAGCTTGACGATCACATGGCCTCAAGCATGCCTCTCCATACACCAGAGCTTACCAACTAGCAGTGAGGGTCTAAAAATGGTGCAGTGGTGAGAATACACCATCATGATTATAATATCCCAATGGTATATACATAAAAAAAATACAGAAGTAGTGAAAAGTAAATGATAATGAAAACAATAACCTAGAAAACCCAATAATCATATAATCATGTAGGTATATATTGTTCTAAAACATATAGGAGGAATACATGTAGGAAGAATACATAAACACTACAAAATAAAAGATCAAAATACCAAAAGGATATCTCCATGAGAATCCTGATCTCCAAATCAATCCAGTGCTCTTAAGATCCCATAACCATGAAAACAACACAAATATGTATCCATGAAACTGAAACTTCATCCAAGAGGTTTGTTTGGGTACCCCGGTGTAATAAAATACCAAAAAGGGTGTGCATATACTCAGTATGACACCACCAATGGTGTCAAAATCTTTCCAATCCGTGAATATAAAATACAAGACTCTACAGGGATATCAATAAAGCTTTAAACATTATATAAATGTAAATAAGTAGGGATTAGGCTCTTCAGGGACACTTGGTCAACCATACCTGCATCGTCCTATGTCAAACTATCCTTGATGAGTTATCATCATATATGTATGTATATATAGGAACTACATATATAGGAACATATATATCCATATATATGGATACATAGTGTTATCAAGTACCTAATTAAAAACTCAAGAATCCATGCATAATCACAAGAGTCACATGGAGTGAAGACAGACATCATGCCCACGAATCAGAGTATATAGTGGAAGCCATGCCCAAGAATCATGATGTATAAGGGATGTTGTTCCCATGCACTATAATACATAAGTGACTCCACGCTTAAGTATCACAGTATATATAAGGGATTCCATGCATGAGTATCATAATATATGGGGTATTTCATGCCAGAGTATCACAATGCATAAGGGACACCAAGCCCAAGTATCACAATATATAATGGACACAATTCTTAATTAACATAATGTATAAGGTATTTTGTGCCCGAGTATCACAATATATAAGGGACACCATTCTTGAGTATCACAATTTATAAGGGATACCATGCCCAAATATCACAATATATAATTTATGTTATGCCTAAGTATCACAATATATATAATCATTTCTAATTCAACTATTCCATTGGGATATTTCTTTTGTATTGCACAGAAAAGGGCATGAGAAGCACCAATTCCATAATATGTTTCACTTAGTTTAATTCACTCACATCAAGAGGTAATAAGGTCCATGTACATTGACATTCCATTTAACTTGTCTACATGAATCATTTAAATTTATCTAATAATTACTTTGATCAAGATTAATAGGAGGTCCAAGTGTGAATAAGAATAACACATCCCATTTT
Source organism: Viscum album (assembly GCA_963277665.1). NCBI lineage: Eukaryota > Viridiplantae > Streptophyta > Magnoliopsida > Santalales > Viscaceae > Viscum > Viscum album. The sequence continues at coordinate 2,123,140,037 of OY728140.1, forward strand.
ATGAGCTCATCTAATCATTAATTCTAAATAATTAAGACAACACACCTTAGAAAGGTGTTTATTTACACCAACCACATATTAATCAAAATCCTCGTATTATATAAGTCTTACATCTCATTCCAACCATCTTTTACAAGGGAATACTTCATAATTTAACATGGACCCAGTATGGATATAATAAAAAGTTCAATTCAAATAATTAATTCTAATATCATTTGATGATTCTTGTTTAAAGGACAAGAAAAACACACTTATAGGTGTTTTGGATAATTACACACATTTTCTATCAAGGGTGTGTGAGTGACACACCCACGGGGTGGTCATAATTTTTTTCTTAACCTCAAAAAAAATCAACGTTTCTTATAATGGATCTATATAATAGTATAGGTAATTAAATTAAAGGGTATTAAATTTAGAATCTATGCTTAGAAAATTCAGTATGTGGAATAATGAAAATATTTTATAAATAATAAAACTATGAGGGAAAATAATATATACCATTTATCACTTTCCTAGGTCAGTCTACTCGTCTAAAACTAGTCCTTTATTTGATATGGATTGAGAGAAATCAAATAAATAGTCAAAGACCTTGAAAATTGTAAGTATACACTCACATGTATTTAATATTCGATACAGCGAGGTAAAATGAAATGGGAAGAAAGAGGAGTTGATAGCTTACCGATATGCTTCCAATGCACCTAACAACACTCGATTAGTATATCGAATGAAAAATATCAATCCATGATTAGATGAGAAGAATAAGGAATGCATATGTTTTTTGTTTCATGTGGATGGGAGGATAAATATGGTATAAAAGAAATAAAGAGGTTGGAGGCGATTTTAATTTCAATTCCCTTTAATGAGATGCATGGTTTTTTCATAGATTTTTTCAAAATGTGTGAAAAATATGTAGCCTACTCTACCTTGGATTCATACCATGCATGGTCTAGGTGCATGGTTTAACAAACCATATACAATGTGTGCATTTTTCCTTTGTATTAAACTATATAGATTTTTCATGGTCATGCACCTCCTCCTGAGTAATTATACCAAACTATGTGACACTCTAGGTACTCTATACTAGGATTCACAATTTATATAATAGGGCCTCATAGTTTAAAAAAATTGTCACCTTTTAAAATTAGGCCACATGGTTGTGCCACATGGTTATCACTAACTTTGCACCAACCGTGCGCCTTTTCCTACTTCAATCGAAGATGATTTTTCAAGGTTTGATACTCCAAAAACGCATCTGATGACACAAGACACCTCTCTGCCTTAAACCCCATCTAAAAACAACACTATTAAGTGTTCAAAGGCCCATATTTACATTCTAAATCTCAATTTATCATTTTTATTTCCCACAAAAATGAAATTTCAAAATTCCCTTTGAAACTTCATCTCATTCCAAACACAGAATCTTTCACATGAAATAATCAAAAAAATTTAACCCTATCGTTCAGACTTTTTTTAAACAATATAATGATTTATTTAAAAGTAAAACATGGTTATATTTTAATTCATTATAGTAACCATCATGAGTATTCATATAAAGTTTCTCATTTAAGGCACCATGGAGGAAGGCTATTTTTATATCAAGTTGTTTAATGTGAAGGTCACTATAAGCATAAAAAGAATGTAAATTCCTTGTTGAAAATTTCTCAACAACAAGAGGGAAGTTTAAAAATATTATATTTCTTATCTTTGAATAAAAACCTTATCAAATAATATTTCATTGAAATTATTTTTATTTCTATAAATATTATGTTCCTTCCTTTTATAAATTAACTGAAATCTAATTAATATAGCATTGGATGGTTTATCTATGATAGAAAAGGTGTTATTTTTTATTAAGGAGTTATTTTACTCATCCATGGAAAATATACACTATATTAAATCATCTTTATTGAGGTATTTCTTATTGGTCTAGGGATTATCATCATCAATATCTTAGGAAACATGAAAGGCATAAAAAGCCATATCATATTTTCCAAACTAATTAGGAGCTCTAAGTTCCCTCCTAACCCTATCATGAGTTAGCTGATAGTAGGTATTATCGATAGGAGGCTCACGTTATAAATATGAATAAAAGATATATCATAAATCAACTTGGCTCATAGGATGAGTTTCTGGTGAAGGAGTCTGAACAATAGCTTCAAACTAAGTTATGGGTTTGTTTCTTTAGCCTCATCTATGGCTAGATCACTATTGTCAGGTGTGACAAATTTGAATTTGGGAGAACATGACTCATGGAACACTACATCTCTACTAATTATGTATTTTTGGTAACTAGTTTTATCAACACAAATTTTATAACATTTTAAACTCTCTTGGTATCCCATAAAGCTACATTTAAGAGCTCAACACTTGTGCATATCAGTTTTTACAAGAGCATAATAAGTGTAGCTGAAGAATCATAAGTAACTATAAGAGGGTAGTTTTCTATTAAAAAGTTATTCTATGGTTTTAAAGTGATTGGAAGAGTAAATACATCTATTTATGAGGTACAATGTCATGGTGGAAGCCTCTGACAATAAATTTTTAGGGAGGATTGAGAATTTAATCATGCTTTAGACTCCCTCTAAAATTAATCTATTCATTCTTTCATCAGGAACATTCTATTGGGGGTTTCCCTAACAGCCTAGTTTCTTGTAATACACTTATATTCACAAAACTAAATGAATTAGGTAGATAGTTTTTATAATCCATTACCTATTCTCATTGTTTTAATCCTTTTCCCAACCTAATTTTCAACTAGGATTTTTCCTATTTTAAAGGTCTAAAAACCATCATATTTATTTTTCAGTATGTAAATCCAAACCTTTCTTGGTATTTCATCAGTGAAGGTAATGAAATAGGACCCCCACCATTGTAGGAAGTCTTTTTTGGTCCCCAAAGATAAAAATGTATATATTATAAGGGGTAAGAAGATTTGAAATTAGAACTATTAAAGGTGTCTCGCTTAGACATACCCATCACACAATATTCACAAAATAGAAGGTTCCTTGGTGTGATGCCAGTCAAAAACCCTTGTTTGTTGAGTTCCTTTAGACCCTTAGAGCTTACATGGAACAATATTCTATTCAATAATAAATTATGATTAGCATTAGTAGTATACACACTACCCAACTCTCTTGAATGGGAACTTCCATGTATGAAATAAATCCCATTAATGAGAGAACCCTTTATGATAGTTCTAGAGCTTTTGGAGACCTTTAGGATACCTGATTAAAACATAAAGGTATACCCATATGGATTTAGAAGTCCTATGAAAATTAGGTTCCTATGGAGGTTAGAAACACACCTAACATAAATAAAAGTGATGATTGAGTTTTCATTAAGTTCTATCAAAACAAAACCACTTCCCATTACTTTACACCTCTTATTATTCTCTAATATGACATATCCTTCCACAATTTTTATCAATTTAAGTAATTAATATATAAAAGGAAACATATGTAATGAACATTATAATTCTAAAACCCACTCATGGTTTAGGGATTGGTTGGACACATTCAACACATCAGTTGTGTCATGACCAAAATCCATAGGAAGGGACTGGTAAGTGGGATTTTTGTTCTCAAGTTCTTACTTAATCTTCTAAGACATGTGCATAGTGTGCTCAGGATTTCCACAGTGTGTGATCAATTTTCCTTAACACCATTTACATATCAAAATATTACATCCAACCAAAATTAACCACGCACACACTGCTAAATATAAAAGGAGTTTCATTAATAAGTGAAACCAATAAAGGTTAATAGAATAGATCAAATGGGTGATAAAGGTAATTAACGGTGAGAATTAAAAGAATCATAGTTCAATGATTAAGAATAATAGGTGTCTGGAAAAAACCACATTAATTATGAGCTAATGGCCCATTATATGAGCCTAAATGAAAATGAACATTATCCATAATAATAGTTGATCCATCTATAAAATTGAGAATATAAAATAAATTCCTAAATTATTTATCCATGAAATTCAAACAATTCAAATGATATAATAATAAAAAAATAATTTCAATTTGAAAATGAAAGGAAACACCTAAATTCATACCAATGAAAGATAAAAAAGGTTTTCCTGGTGGAGAAACAAGAAGCCGAGGCCCTTCAAAAAAAATATTATAATATTGTAGGATTATAAAAAACAAGAACAACCTCAGAAATACAAAGAAATATTGTTTCATCAATGTATCCCAAAAACTTCAAATTATTTCATTAATAATGGAATTGATTTTCGTAATCTATTTTATTCAATATTTATTTAGAGATGAATTATAAATAACCAATTATAAGATCATAATCTCCATGATATTAATTTATGTGGGTGTTTCCAAAATCTTATTCACATCTAATAATATATTAATATGATAGATATAAGTAAATATAATTTTGTGATTAATTTTAAATTCATGTGTATTCTGAATATCAAAATCTTATACTTCCATTTCAAAATGAGTTCTCAAACTATCATATTCTTGAAAACAATCATGATAATACATAGTTCTTAATATAGTGTGTCATTTCTTCTTAATATTGCATTCCTTACGCAATAGATCATTTCACTACATCCTCATAAAATATTCTTGTCAATGTAGTGTTGACCTCATTATAATAACATACGACACATTCATCCAACAACATGTTTGATCCATCAACAAACACTATTAGATGACTTTTACTAGTACCATTACAATTTATAATTTATTTATAATGAGTTAAAAATGATAGAATAAACCATAAAAAATAACTAAAAGGAAATAAGAAAACCATAATAGTATCACAATGCCTATTACATTATATGACATTGAATTCTCATAGGGAAACTCTAGAAAGTACTAGTATCTATTCACCTAAATTAGTTTGTAAATTATAATAATTTGTTTCTCCATGAATCATCATATTATACAATTAATTATGAGGTATATTAATTCATAATCTAGAAATTTCATTTTCTATATGGCTGGAAAATATTCTCGATTATAGATCTCCTAGATCGTAACATCATACTCAGTCAGACTAAAATAATAAAACATGTTTTGGTTCAAAACTCCCAATCACTTCATTCTTTATATAATCAAATTTAGTTTTGAAATCAATATCCACAACCTATAATGTTAAGTTATAATTCATGTGTGTATGTTACATGAAATTAGACTTCTATTCATATTTTTCAAGTAAATTGTTTAATTTATTCTTCTCAATTCATGAAACATAGATGTGAATGATTTTAGGTGATACCTTTGTGTCATTGAATTACCAGAAATGAATGTTGTGAATTAACTTCTCCTTTAACAAATAATCTTATAGTGCCAACTTCAAAAGGTGTCTAAAGGGGTTCTGTAAATTAAAAAATAATAATGTCTCCAGCATAAGAGGATATATTAGAGGTATGATTAAAATTCAAAAGTTGTTTTTCAAGATACTAAAGATATCAATTCATACAGAATATATTTATACTAATAAACAAATTAAATATAGAATATGGAAGATATAAAAAAACTCATTCGTAAAATATTCCACTATTATAGATAATCTATAGAAAGATTGAATTTGAAAAATATTCAACACATAAGAACATTAAAACACATCATATAAAAATAAGAATAATAATATAACCAAAATAAAAAATTATAAATAAATGATAATAAAAAAATTGAGGATTGTAATTATGAAAATATAAATAATGTGTCAAGGAGATGCTAAATAGTAATAACTCAAGGTGCAAGTGAGGGATATGATACCATTCCTATGTATATAGTAGCCCAATAAAAATCCTAATTTAGATGTGATCTAATCTAAACGTCTTTCAAAAGGTTCTATTTATCAATCCAATAACTATTTCTTTAAAATTGGGGAGACATAGAATGAATTATACACCATTTAATTTGATGATCATATCCTCCTATAACATATAGAAATTGTGTACCTATAATCTACATCACTCAACTGGTGATGAAATAATATAGTGGTTGATGAATTTGAAGTCATGTAAAGCTACACCATAAAATCCATTTTTTTATAGATAATGAATAATGGAAGATAGAGGTGTAATGTGATGAAGGATATGAGATTATTGGATCATAGCCTGTTAAATAAGATTAACCTCTAATGAATCATGTTATACATGAATCTGATGGATAGAAAAAATAATATCCTTCATGCCTATATATGGTATTTACATAAATATAAGTAATAAATCTAACAGTTAATGAGAGTTAAATTATATTAATATCTAATTTATGTATGATACTTACTAATGTTGTAGTTATTTCTTATAATAGTTTAAAATATTAAAAATTTCAAAATTTATATCAGAAGTTTATAAATTTATATTATTTAGATATTTATGTGGTTTTCTAATTTATAATATAAGTATATAACATGAAAATATTTTATTTAGAATAATATATAATAGTGTATAAAAACATATCCACCAAAAATAAAATAAATGATGAAAATTTATAAAAACACTTTCAGTTGTAAACCTACCCACTGTATATAGTGCATCTTAGTGCCAGTCCCAATTTACAAGGTGAGTCCATATCATTCTGAATAAGATTGTAATTTTTCATCCATCATGGATGAGACCTATTTTTATATGGTGTAAACACTAGTGTATAAAATGAATAGTGAAGTTATGATACTCCCTAGTAGGAATCTATGATGAAAAACTACAATAATTTAAAGTAATTGAGATTGGTTATTTGTGACAAACTCTCTTCGCAAAACGTCATTTAGGATGGGAGTCTGTTTCAAATACCCAATTGTGGATGGTGGCATCACAAATTGGTTAATTTTAAATGATCCACGAAAAATAATACTTATTTGTGACATGCCCTTTGTTCATCAAAAAAGACTCACATAAAAGTGTATAAAGAACTTTTTTGATGATCTTTCACAGAAGGTTCGAAAGGTTATTTGTGATGAATGGATTCATCCATCGCAAATAAAAAAAATTCAAAAAAATAAAACAAAAAAAATAAATTTATTTAAAATAATGTAAAAAATTTAATCAACAAATTATAAATATATATTTTTAAATAAAATTTAATTATTAAATAAAATAAATTTAATTTACAAAATAAATAAAAATAATAATAATTTAAATTATTTAAATTATTGAAATTAATTAACTTATTAAATATATAGAAAAATTATATATATTTAATAATAATTAAAAGATCTAAAATTAATTAAAATATTTTCGTAACATTAAAAAAATTAATAAATTTTAAATATTTAAAATTAATTATAGAAAATTAAAAAAATTAAAATAGACATAAAATAAATAAATTATTTAAAAAGATAACATGTTTGTCATACCAAATTTTTAAAAAAAATCATAATAACTTCATAAATCGTCAATTATCATCTATTGGAGGATGATCACTCAAAGTACTAGGGGTAGGAAACTCTATTCTAATTCCACACATAAGTCGCCACATATACTCCATCATTTACTCATCTCTCAGAGGTTGTTGATCAAGCTTTACCTACCTATCCTCTGCATCTGCAGTATCATATCATCCTGATCTCTCCACCTCTCCTCATATTGTGTATAAAATGATGCTATCGATGATGACTCTCCCTGATCCCCCATAGTGCTAACTGATGTCATCGTAGATATACCATAATAACTTGTAGGTGCCAGTCGAGAACCAATTCCGATCACTCGACCTTTCTAGACACCCTGCGATGTCACCTTACTCCAGGAACCCTCATCAAAACCCGAATTAGCATTGACATCTGGTTCAGTCTCATCTTGAATCTCCCATGAATGAGAATTCACTGCATTATATGTTTCCTTTAAATATAATAACAAATTATAATAATAATAAAATTAATATTCATAGGATTTTTAAACAAAATCACTAACCAAAATATGGTGTTGTTGTTCGTCTACAAATTCTCTTATACATGGATCAATATACATATTCTTATAAAGGTAAACCTTTGTAAAATTGGGTTATTAGTGGAATATATAATATAAAAAATATGTTATAGTTATAATATATATACTTTAATAACTAATATCACTTACCATGCCAAATTGATGTATGCCAAATGTACGACTCATAACCCTATGGGTGACCTTTTTCCTCCCCCGACTCTAACATCCAGCTAATGATCTCCTCCTCAAAGTCTCTCCTAGCTAGAAGATGCACAACCCATCCCATATCTTAGTTTATATATTGTTTGGATGATGGGAGACACAATACTGATCGAAAATGGTAGCACATACTTTATCCAAAACTCTCTATTTTGATGTTGTGTAGAAACTGACAAAAGCACTCACGTGTACAAGTATCCCATGCCTCTCAGATAAGACCTCTCTATCTATCAAATATAAATGAAAATAAATTCATCAAGTAAATTATAAAAAAGTTATGTAACTAACTAAATTTTAAAAAATAGAATATTATTTAACAATATATAATCCAATGGTTGAACATCTATTCATGCACGAAGATAGGTACTATGTCCCATTGCACTCATGGATCTGAAAAATAATTTCTCATAATCACACCAGCATACCTTATGGATAAATGTGAAAAACATTGAAAATTGAAAGAAATATATAATCATAAAATAGTTATTAAGAATCTTAATACACATTGTTAATAAAATATAAATATCTTAAACAATTAAATATACCTCCGTAAATGAGGGTCAAAATCAAGAGATGGTCGCCTCTCTAGAATAGGATCTAGAATCAGTAATAGAGTAAGACTGTAGCCCCTCCAAGTAGGCACGCCAACCTAAGGAGGAAGATCTGAACCGGGTTCATCAACAGGAAGTATTCCATCAGTGATAGAACGTAATAGATCATCAGTATCATCTCCGATCATCTGAAACAAATACTCTCACCAGTAAGAGATAATATAGATATGAAATATGAAAAACAAATAAATATCGGAATAAAATAATTATACTTATCACAGATTGTTAATTAAAATATTAAATTTAAAAAACTAATAAATATAATAATATAATAATTTCTTGTAACGAAAGACCTGAATATAATTCATCAATCATAATTTTCATTGACATCAATGTCTTCATCCCCATCTTCAGCATTATCATCTTCTATATGACTTTTAGTTTCGTCATCCCTTATTACTTCATCAACATTATTTATATCACTGGCCCTTAACTGGGGGGTTCTCCATTGATATGTATATCCTATCGAGTAAGATATATATTTATGGATGTTTCTTGAAATATTTCAATATGTTTCACTTCTACATAACCATTTCAATTTTCAATAAACTGATTGTCCTGTGATTTCATTTTTATCACACTCCATATATCCTACAAATATCTCGAATCATTACAGTAATTTGTATTTTAAACATTATGTGCTTGATGTGCCAACATATATGGTTTATTTTTTGCTAGAAGACTGTTATATTTAATTCCAACAAATCTATGTTGTGGATGAACTCAAAACTCTCGATTATTATCAAACCAATTACATTTAAACATTGTTGCATAATTTTGTCCTAGATAACATAATTCTATTATTTCATCTGGTATAACATAAAATTCAACTTCACTTAACTTATGTTGGCATCCTTTCAAATGAACACCACTATTCATTCATTTCTTTGAGTCACCATATATGCATGTATGGAATCAAAATCCACTAACCACATAACCATTTTAAGATTTTACCAATTTCAATGGAAGGTTTTTTTAGCACACATAATCGACTGTAAATTTTATTTTCATGTTGTCTTACCTGTAATAAATAAAAAATATTAATAATAGATATCATTGAAAATTGATTTAATATTCCATCAAAAGAAACTTATCTTACCAGTCATTGAAACCAATATGAAAAAAAATTCTAACGTTCTCCAAGAGAAGTAGATGTAATTTTTATAAATTATTTTTTGATATGGCCATCATATATTCTACAAAAAAATAAATGTAAATAAATTGATATTTTATAAATATTTAAGGAAATGAAAAAAATTAGTACTTACTGTACAAATCGTTTCATTTCTTCATTAGCAGAACATAAGCATGAGCTCTGTGTAGTTCTTCATCTGTAATATATCACTCACGATAACCATAGAAACCAAGATTTATCTAATTAAAAACTGAAAAATGATGGTCTATGACATTATCAACATTTGTGTCATTGGTACCCCCACTGTTATGTTTTGGAGGATATTCTAACTGAAAATAATAAGAGCATAAATTTAAAATTTCCTCCTGTAATTATGCTTCTGCAATCAACCCTTCAACTGATAATTTGTTATGTACTTTCTTTTTTAATTTTTTGTATACTTTTCTCAAATGGATACAAAAACAGAAACTGTACCAGACCTCCACATTTAGCTTCATAGGGTAAATCTAATATTATATTTTCCATGGAATCAAATAATCCTAGTGGGAATATATTCTCTAATTTACATTAAATTAAAACTATATCTTTTTCTAGAAAAGTCAATGAATTATAAAACAATGCTACTACAGAAATATCTCAGAAAAAATATGATATTTTGGTCAAAATGACCCAGATTGAAGAATTCAATAGACCTCTAAATCCAATAAGCAGTAATCTTTTAATTATTATATGATAGTAATGACTTTTTAACCTTCTAATATTTACATTTCTGATGCAACGAGACAAATTCGAAGAAAAATCATGTATAATCTCAAATATATAATCCATTGACATAATAATAAATGGTTTTCTTTATTATGTGAGTAATCAACTTCTGTATTTGTTAATTTTTGTGATATTTCATCTTCGAATAATTGAATTTTAGGACACCTATAAATATTTGAATGATCAGAATATGTTTTTACATTATCCTTTCTCTAACTAGGTGTGTCCAACATGATATAAAACATGTTATCAAAAACATTCTTCTCAATATGAATCACATCTGACATGTGAGTAACCAACAAATCACACCAATATGGAAGGTCCCAAAAAATACTCTACTTTATCAAATTATGATCACTCCCAAAACCATTTATCTTTTTCTTATTTATGGTTGGTCCAAAAGTAAAATGAGGTAATTCAGAGGCAATATATTTAACATGAATACTTGAGAGAACTGCTGAAGGTGCCTCTATTTCAATTCGTCCTTTTTTAAAATTAATTTTATTCCTTCTAAAAGGGTTATCCATAGGAAGAAATCTATGATGACAGTCAAAGTATGAATCCTTTCTCCCATTACTAAGCATAAATGATTTTTCCTCATCCATGAAATATGGATATGATTTTAGACTATGCGTACTCCATCCAGATAACATATCATTTGCTGAAAATCCACTGATCATCTATATTAATTCAACCTTAAATATATAATTCTGATCTGCAGTTATATAAAATATAGTCACATTGTTGTTCTATATTGAAATTAACTCATTTATTAGTACCTCAAAATAAACCTCAATATTGTTCTCTGGATGTCTTAAAATCGATAGTGTAAAAAAAATTGGTTACTTCATCAACATCCAGAGAGAAAAGTTATAACGAGTAATGAAAATAAGGAAAAAAGAATGTTGACTGTCGTAAGAACCAAATGGATAAAATCTATCAGTATAAAGCCCCAACCGTATGTTACAAGGTTATAAAGTAAAATATGGATGTGTCTAATCAAAATGTGTCCATGAATCACCATCACATGGATGATTTATTCGTTTTGTGATGTAAATATTTTATTTGTTCCATTCCATCAATCCAGTTGTGGTGCAAGACATAAATAAATGTTTTAAATGAGGTTTAATTTTAAAAAATGTCAACTACTTCACTGGAACTCTAGAGTTTCCTTGTTGTGCCTCTTTATACCTTGATTCTCCACATATTGACAATTAAAAAATGATTCATAATCACTATAATATAAGATGAAATCATTTGAAAATGCATAGATCTTTTGATAACTAAGACACAAATTATGAACCAACCTTTTAATTTTATAGAAACTTACAGGCAATTTATTTTCGTCAGGAAAAAAAACGTAAACAATGATAAAATATGATCAAAACAACTATTAGATATTACAAAATCTGATTTAATAGTAATAAATTTTTAGCAGCTTTAATTTTTCTCCTCTGGATTCCTGGATATAAGACCTCCTCAGCTGATTTCAACAAATTTCAAAATTGGGAAGCTTCTGATTTGGTATTTGGAATATCATTCCGAGTTGTTCTTTCAAGAATAGGTGGACCAATTGCCTCATGTATTAAATTATGAAATGATGGATTTGGAACCAAAAAAAAGTTTATTTTATAATGTACTCTATTCACCATGTTGATACCAAAAATATATAATCTATCCAAAAACCAGAACGCAATAGGTGAATTCTAATATTTTCAAATGTTTTTAATGTCCTAAGATCACATTTCTAACATGGATATTTAATTATTTCTTCATAAACAAAATCAAAATTCGATAATGAAAATGATATAAAGGTTTCAAAACCTACAATGTAGACTAGATTTAAACAAGATTCATTTGGATTTCTATGATTATTTATCCAATCAGGATCATGTAATAAGTTTTGGAATCTACTTATCGAGTCTATATTTATCTAAGAAACAACAAGAATAAGAATAATTATCACTGGTCATTTTTACTAGTTGCAAATTATTATCATATTTTACCATCTTGAAATTTTTTATGAAATATGAGCAGAGTGAGGTACTGTGTTAGAACAAGCTTATGGGGCCCATAGAGGCACGACACAAATAAAAATCAAAATATTATATATATTATATAAGATAAATGCTATTTTTTTAAAATAATATAATATCTCTTGAACGGTACCTCATATGACAAATTGGAGATCACCGTTGGGTTTGGGATGTGGGTTTTACCCTAGACGTGACATTAGATTTGTGAGTGTCGGGTGTTTAGTTACGTTACAGGCGAGAGTATTTCATTTAATATTTTTATTATAAATTATTATAAAAATTCAATGTGTCTTTCAAACTATGTACCGCATGATAAATCAAAGATAACCATTGGGTCTGGGGAGTGGGGTTTACCCTTGGTGTGACACAACATTTCTTGGCATCGAGTGTTTCGTTAAATTTCATGTGATGGTAATTCATTTAATATTTTTATAATAATTTCTTATTAAAATTTAAATTATCTCCCAAACTACTTAACGTATGAAAAATCACAGACGAATGTTAGGTCTGGGATGTGGGGTTCACCCTAGGCTCGACATAACATTTGTTAGCGTCAAGTGTTTCATTACATAACACGTGGGGGTATCATTTTTAATATTTTATTAATATTATTTATATAATTATTTATTTTTATATATAAATATATATTTCAATATTTATACAAATTATTAATATGGATTATTTTAATTAATTAAACGTTTATATGAAATAATTATTAATAAATTAACTAATTATTACTATATATATCACAATTTATTATAAATTATTTAATAAATATTATTAATTGTGTAATGATTATTATTATAAACTATGTAATGATTAATATTAGTTATTATAAATTATTTTAAATTTTGTAATTATTATTATGTAATGATTATTATACATTACTAATATTATTAAAAATTATATAATGACTATATATATAGGAATTATATAAATTATAATTGAAATATTATTATTAAAATTTTATGATGTAATCATTTTTACTATTACAATTTCATAAATTATTTAAATTATGATAAATTTTTTCATGATTGTTAATAATTTATTTAAATTATTATTACAATTTTAATAATTACTACATATATATCGCAATTTATTAATTAATATAAATACATAAAATATATTCTGACTCATTTTTAAACAAATATACACATACAAATCTATACAAACATATTTATAAATATATATAATATATATATTTTTACTTGTGGTTAATTTTGAATATAAATAAATTTTATTACCTAGAATTTATAATTTCTATAAATAATTAATAATTAAAATTGAGTTCATATATTTGAATTAATTATTAATTTGAAATCATAATTAATTTGAATTAATATTTTTTTAATTAATAATTTTTACCCTAGATGCATTATAATAGTTATGTGATTCGAGTATTTTTATAAAATTTGTACAAAATATTACTACTAATTATTTTAATTAATACAACATTTTGTAAAAATTATTATGAATTTCTAAAAGTTGTTATATTTTATTGTAATTTTTTAGAAATTATTATTATTTTATAATTGTCAATAAAATTTAAAATTTATTAATAATAGATACTCATTAATTATTACATATTATAAATTATTTATTTTTATATTTTTACTAATTATTTAAATTAATACTACATTCTATATAATTAATATTTTTTATGAATTTATAATAATTCTATATATTTTTCATATTTTTTAAAAAATTACAACAAAAATTTGTCTTATTTATTATTAATTAATTTTTTTAATAAATATTACATATTTTTTATTTTCATTTTTTTTCACTAAACCAATTGTTTAACATTTTTTAAAAAAATATTATAAATAGTGATTTAATAAAATAGATTCATTAAATTAATTTTATCATCATTATTAAAAATGAATTGATTATATTTATTTCAAATCATATATATATATATTACATAATTTATTAATCAAATCGATTAACATCAAATTTATTATTACACACATGCGCGCGCACTAAAAATAATAACATAACAAATATTTAGATATAAAAATATTTTGACATACATATATACATGCACATGCACAAAAAATATTATTATAAATAATATTATTATAAACAAATATTATTACAAACAAATATTATACAGGTGTGAAAATATTTTAATAAACAAATATTATGTGACTGTGCAAATATTATTATTATCAACAAATTAATATAACAAATATATATACATACATGCATGCATGCACAACCAAAATTGATATTGGGATATAAATGAAATTAATACCAAAAAAACAATAAGCAAAAAATAGTGGGTAAAATTACAATAAACTTATAGAAACCCTAAAACCACAAAAAAAATTAAAATAAATCTAAGTATTGACATAACTAGTATATTTTCCAACAAATACTAACTTTAAAAATATTTCTATAATAATAATATTTAAAATAATAGTATGAAATAAAAACATTTCAGCAACCCTAAACACCATAAGATAAATTGTGTTTAAATTTCAAGTGAAAAATACTTTAAATCAAATTAACACAACTCATGTGTAATTATGACTATCAAATCTGAAAAAATAAATTTTGATTAACCTTACTTATTAAATAAATCATCAAAATAGTGTAAATTTTTAAACCTTGGTTTTTTAAAAATATTATTTATAATATCTACCCAAAATATTCAAACCGATGGGGGATAGAAGCAGAGTCTATACCTTGCAGATCTGATGTGAAATCACCCAAAAAATGGAAGAAAAATAGATTTCTAGGGCTGTATAGAGCAGAGAGTCCATTATGGTTCAATCATGCTTTGAGACAGGGAAGGATGAAGAGAGTAGGAAGAAGTTATGAGGGGATGTGTGGTGTTAAATCCTGAATCTTTTTTGCAACGGATTATTTACGACAGAAATAATTCCCTCATAAATGTTTTTTGGTCAAAATGGTTTGCAATGGGCATTGAATTCTATTGAAAATAATATCGACTCAAATGAAATTTGCAATATAATTCTCATTCCATCTCAAATTCATAATATTTGCGATGGAATTCAATATTTGTCACAAATAGTTGGCACACATGATCTATTTACAATAAGAATTTTGTCTGTTGCAAATACCCTATTGCAAATACTTGAAATTATAGTATTTAAATATAGTAATTGATAATAATTTTGAGGTGATACACTTGATCAATGAATTACTATCAAGATAAGTGAACATATTTGTATATCATGATGAAATGAATAGACTGATACCTCATTTCATGGGAGATTATATAATCACTGTAATGTTGTTCTAGTAAAACCACAAACCCATTAACATAATTACCTATAAGGAGACTGTGACACTCAATGACATAAAATATACTTCATCTATGGTCTAATAATAACATATAAAATGATATATAATTGTATCCATATCCTATTAGAAGTGTTTTGAAAATGATACCCTTCTCTAGATACCCTCTTAAATCTCATTTCCTATTTCCACAAAGCACTTCATATAGTTATTGAAATTTTCTTTCACTAATCTTGTAATGATAAATTTTAAAGCTTCCTTGAAAAATTCATTTATACATTCCATAATATTGGTCATCAAGTGTCCATATATGTATGTACCATCATATTTTAAAGACCACTTTATATTTTAGAATTTACATCATAAATTCATAGAATTCATGGTTTTCTCTATGGATAACTTCTAAAATATCCTTCATTTTTTATGGTTTATATAATATAAATAAATATAAACTGATATGTAACATTTAAATTCCATTAGTATTCAAAATATGATTTTGTACAATGATATATAAATACCCAGCTTAATGATTACAATCTTCATAGTTTTTGTAGTTCATGCCTAAGAACCAACTATTTTTTACTATATATTAACTCTATAATCATGGTCTTTAATATTAATGAATGCATTATCACGTATCGATTGTTATTCTATGTAACTTTAATTTGATAATGTCCTAGATTATGCTTCCCATTTAATATTTTAGAACAATTTTCTACTATAATGAGAAACTTTAAGTGTTATGATGATATTAATAAACACAAGTCTTATAGTCATATGATTTCATCTAATAGTATATAAAGGATTCAAGCTATTAGGTGTTGGGTTCTCATAAAAGTATGAGACTTCATATCTTAATGTTCATAGTTGGAAATCTCTAAGATGGTAGATTATGAGGAAAAGCACACCAGTAGAAATTCTAGAAGTTATGTGTCAATTCATATTCATGTATGTGAGAATGTGTATTGATCATTATACTTTATCATTATTATTAATACATTTCATTACCATCATACTTTTATATACTGAATACTATTATGATTTCACATATTCGTGTGAACTAGGGTACATTTTATGCATCACAAACTATATATTATTATTTAATAATTTAAGGAGGGATATATCTGTTCCATATATAAGGAGGTATTTATTTCATCCATTTGATTGGAAAGACACTTTCGAACAAAATTTCAAGGCCTATTAATGGGATCATTTCATATATTCAAATAAATATGTATTGATTATATAGTTTTATGACATGAGTGTGTAGCATTCTTGATAAGATACAATGAAAAAGATAATATATTACACAATAAGAGCTCATATGTGGTTTTCATCATTGCAACATTAACTTATTCCTTTTGAATTCCTTTCCATGTTGGTAGATGTTAAAATTACACATTAGGAGAACCTACCTAATGCTAGTGAAGAAGAAGACAAGACGGTCACACACTTGATTTTAATTAAATTCAATTTGAATTCAATTTTTTTAAGAAATATTATTCTATATATAATGGATTAATATATATTTTGTATATATTTATTGTAAATATTCACCCACCATATTTATATGTGAGTTAAAAATTAAAATAAAAATCTATTCACAGGATTGTGAATCTTATAAATATTTATTTATTTGTCAAAAGAATAATATTTGTTATTTGAGGTTCGGTAAATGTGTAGGAAGTACGGAATAAGATATAAAATATAATATAAATGATATTTTAAATTTTATTTAAATAAATTAATATTTATTTATATATTTAGGGAAATGAAATTTATTTAATTTTCATTTTTCCACATTTAATTTGAACAATAATTGTTATATTGTTATTTAGATAGGGGGTTTTCTTGAGATTAAGATAATAATAAAGGGACATTATTCAATTAATTATTCTCTATCCAATCTCAATAAAACATGGTTATATAATTTCTTTGTTTTATATGTGGTTTCACAAAACATATCTTAGATATACATTCTCTTATCCCTAGAGAGAAAATTTTCTTGAAATCTCTCAAGAACTCAGAGCTTTCACCTTCATCCTCTTCTCTATAATGAGAGAACAAGGATAAATCCTTAGACCTCAAAATATTTTGTGATGATCAATAGGAGTGAAACGATGTGATTAGTACTACCATGCTAGTACCTAGAGTACCATCGGTGAGACCTCATGATCATAAGAGCATATGTCGATCTCTGCTAGAGGGTTATGATTTGTATCATCTCGATGAAATGATAGTACAATTTTACCAATGTTAGAGTAATCAATAAATTCTTTAAGGAATGAATTATAATACTGAGGTAATTATTTATTTAAATTAATGATAGATTTATCTTAGAAAATATCATCTCTTGGTTCTGGAAATTTTTTTCAATTTATCATGAGAAAAATTCATTGGTCGTGATTTTTATTTTATTTTACATTTTGGAATATTCATTAAATTTAATAAAAATGATTTTAGAATACACTAAATCGGTATTCTCTCAAATTCAATAAACATCAAGTTATATTAGAATAGAAAAATTAAAATTTATAATTATTAGATTTGTTTATCGTTATACACATTTTATATAAGTCATTAATTTTCTTAATATTAATTATTTAAATATGAATTTTGAGACATATTCTTATTATTATTTTTTCATGTTCACATAACCAAAAAAAGGCAAATAATACAAAAATAACAACCAAATAACTCATCCATAGGTGCCAAGTTTTATGGTCATACAACACAGAATTACACATTGTGTATCTAAAATATACACAATGTGTATCCTTATTCATTTCACTGGGATGAGTTGAAAATTTATTCTTATTTTTCATGAAATAAATATAAGATGAATTAATTACATGTTTCATATTGATTGGGCTGGGTTAGTGAACTTTTTCCAGATTACATGGCATGTTTTCGGCATATATGTTGTATTGTATATGATTTTTTGTGAATGAAAGACTGTATTCCCAGAAGAATTGTGTGTTTATTTCATGACATGTGGGACAAAAACTCATATAACATAACGTTTAATTAGTGTTTATCTATCGTGTACATGTCATGTACCTCATAAATCTCCATATACTAATATCTGAAGAGTCTCTAGGCATGTATCATGAACAAATAGCGAGTGATATACATGGCCTATATCTTGATTTTATAATCTATGTATCCCATGCTTATTTTCACATAAAAGAAAACTTAATTAATTTCTATATTAAACCTAATCAACACATGCTCATGTGTCTTTCATTAACAATACATGTTGTGTGATAGGTTTTATAAAATATTATATTCTCAATTAATTTCTGCATAAAATTTTAACTACATACTTTGTGTAACCATAATTATTACACTCCAATATTTTTTGATATGTATCTTCTTAAATAAATTCAATTTATTCAATAGTTTATGTTCCACAAACGAACCATGTTATACAATTAAATATTAACATGACCTTTGGAATAATATTGTAACTATTAGGAATAGTAATGTAGCCATTATGATAATAACCTCATATATAAATTTATAAATTAAATTTAGGTATCTTAAAATGAATATATGATATATTTATATCATGGAATAAGTAAATAAATTCTTTAAAAATAATAAATTAACTATTTGTATTTTTTTGAAATGTAAATGTTTATTTAAAATTTTATCATTTATATAATAATTGAAAAGAAAATTTATTTTCACAAAATAGATTCATAAATTAATATTATGTTGCTTCATAATTTGTATATAATTTTATGATACAATAACTAAAATTTCATCGTGTCGTAAAATCTGTTATAATATTATAATTGTTATAGATTGAATAAATGATGATTTTAGTTAAAAATTAAATTTCTCAAATTCGGAAAATTATTTTCATAAAACTGATTCCATTTTTGAAATATACCCATAAAAATGGTTTGGGTGAATTTTTGGGATTTTTCTAAAATATATGAATTTTTGGTTTATAGTGAAATATGATAATTTACAGTATTTAACATTGAAAATAAATAAATAAATTATTGAGTCATGGATGATATATTGATGATGTAAGAACCATTAATTTTAACTCACATTCACTATTTATAGTACATAGTCACAAGAATCATCACTATTGGTAGTCTTTAGACTAAATTATAAACTAATGAATAAAATAATCAAAAAACACCCCTATCCTCCACTATAAATACCACCCCTTATATTTACACATTGTAAAAATTTTAGAATGATTATATTTAGATAAATTACTCTTATAAACCTCTTACCCATGTTTTTGTGTTCTTGGTCTCACCAAAAACCCATTTCCAAGTGCCTTAAGGAGGTTCTCAAGGAGACGACACTCAATAGGTAAAACCCTCCCTCTTTCTCGTTTTTTTTCTATTTTATTTTCTTACCCTATCCTTAGATCCCTTATCCAAACATGAATGAAAACTCCATTATCTTAAATATACTAAATTTTATTATGTTAATTTAATATCAATCATCTAACCCCTCTCCTCTCCCTATTATTCTAAAAATGAAAACATCATTCATGATGTTTCGATTTACCGTTATCTTGGAAAATGCCTTTCCATTTGTCCATTAATACCTTCATGTCTGGTCATAAAACCATTAATACAATTAAATAATATTTTATTATACATATTAAATGTTATTTAATTTTCTAGAACTGATATATAAGCATGATATTAAATAAAATGATATAAGTGTGAGATGGTCATAAAAACCGCAAAAATAAATTCAATCATTTTCACTGATGTTTTATCTAATGAAATATTAGCATACCATATAGCCAAATTATATATAATATTATTTGAAATTATATAAGATCATTAATTACATATAATTTCAATTATTTATAATTATTCCCATTTTATATGATTCTCCATACTTGTAGACAAGCGAAACGATCCTAAAAACCTAGGAAACAAACCCTCCTGGAACGACGAAATTGAATCTTATAACTCATAAAAAAGATCATACATGAACTTAATAAAATTATAATAAAAAATAAAAGATTATTAATTAATTAATATAATTAATATGATTTTATTATTCAAGAAATGAAGTACAAGTGTATAACGCTTTTAGATATATGGTGAGGGTTTTCTCATCTCACTTTTTTTTCTATGAGATATGCCTTATTCACCTATTTTTTCTTATTTTTGGTGTATTTATACTGAAATTTTATATATAATATAAGGAATATATTTATCTTCATGTTATTAAATTTTTAGTTTCATGATAATTAATTTTATTGGGTATACGGTACGACGGTTTACAAAGTGGTAAGGGAATAATTAACCCAATTTCCATTATTTTAGTTAAAAAAGCTACTTCATTGATTATTTCATGGTAATGTTTTTTCTAAAATTAATATGTATTATCTTATGTTCTATTTAAAATTGTTTTATGTGGATTTACATCTGATACACATAATCTTTTCATTTGGTTAACACTCAATGTTTATTTTAAAAATACACTTTTAAATGTTTCTTTTTAATGTTTAAAGGAAACGCTTTTTAACGTGTACGACATGAGAGGATTTTCCCAAATTTATAAAACCTGAATTCCTTGATGAATCATTTAAATGTTTAAAATTTTATTTTAAAATAAAATTTTTTTCTTTTATAATTTCAGGACTTTCCAAATAAATCATTCCAAAGTAAAGAATGGTATTTCTATCAAGAAATTTTCAATGATTTTGGTAGATTATTTTCATCTAGGTCAACACCCTATATTAAATCTTGTTCTTAATTTAGGTTGATCTATTATGATACTATCAAACATATTTTATTTAATGGTTTATGATCAATTTGACTAGTGATATACTATATTGATTCCATTAACATATTAATCTGGATAGTTTATAATTATGTTTAATGATTGGGGAAATTATTTAATGTCTATATGCTAGATTCAATAAAAATTTATATACTGATTATGTTTCGCCCCTTTAATATGATCAATGAATTTTATAGAGTAATTTTTGGTTGAGGCCCACTATATCCCCTCGATGCATCGGTAGGTCTCATTAGAAAAACTAGTTTAGCTATTGGCTCATGTCTTACCCGAGTATGTAGTGTGTCTTGGATGATGTCTTGATGGTATGATTTTGATGTCCCATATTATGTATTCCATCATTATGAGATTAGTTATTGATAATCCATGCGATTATTAAACTAGTTTAATATCTATGGGTAAGTATCATTCTTATGTGATTATTTATATGGAATTATTTGATCATTTTTTATTCCTTCCATATCATGTTCATGATTTTGTTTTAATGGCATGCATTTTATTTATTCACACTTACTTATTATTTATGTTTTTTATGATATATTTTGTTATATTCTTACCCATACTGAGCATCTAAGGTCAAAACATTATTATTATTTTTTCCTAGGATGCCAAGATATATATTTTGATTGAAATAAAGGGATAATATAAGAGAATATGTATGTCTCTAATGAAGTTATTATGTTTTATTTTATTTCATGTTGTAATGTTATGCTTATGATTGTATCTAGTTTTCCAAATCTACTAAACTATTCAGTCCATCAGGATGTGATTTCCTTATTTATTATGTCAATATAAAAATATAGGGATCTTTCTCCAGTATATTAGGGTCAGGGTCTTTACAACTTGTATTATTGTAAGTTTAGTAGAAACTTTGGAAAATATATTTATGAAAAATATATTAGAGAATAAAACCTTATAATATAATTTTGGAATATTCCCAATGGAACCAAGATTATGATTTAAAGAGGAGTCATACCTAAATTTTCAATTAAGGATTTTGTGTTTCAATAGTTATTAGAATATTTATAATGTTTTATTAGTTATAGCATAATCTAGTGTATTACAGTTTTTTAGAAATAAAGAATGTAAACTATATAAATTTATGTATTCGTGTAGAGATTTCCCTCCTATGCAAGATAATGATATTGGATATGGAGCTACAACTATATCTAAACAAATTATAAGTATATTGGGACAACTGAATCAGGTTATGAGAAATAACCTTACTTTCATGGATCATACCAATCCATAATACGGTGTAAAAATGTTATACCACTTCATGGGACAATAACCTCCCCCATTCAATGGGAATAAAAACCCATTTGTATCTGAGCAATGGATAAGTTCCTCAGAGAGATATTTCTATCTTTGGGAAGTAAGAAAAGGGAGAAGGTTATCATGGTAGGTTAACATATATTGGTAGATTCATATAAATGGTGGCAATTAATTCAAAACCAAAATGTGGAGGATGAAACTGAAACTTTTGAATGGAAATAATTTTAAGGAAATTTTATTTGAAAAATATATCCCTCACGAACAGCGATTGGATATAGAGAGGATATTGATGAAGACAATATTTTCATATATTTTATTATGTGATTAAATTTTAATAATCCCACAATTGGGTTATTTTATGGTTAATTATCATGTTTTTATATTTTAGTGTAATTTTGAGCTTAAATGTAAAAAATGTTCAATTTTGGAATTTTAATATTTTCAATAAATTCTGTATTTTGAGCATAACATTTTCAATATTGATCCAAATTGATTTTTTATTTTTTTAGGAAACTTGAGAATGTAGTCTAGATATTTTTAAAATGGTATAAGTCATTATTTTGATATATGGAGTCCCAAATAAATCATTCTCTATCTAAAGTTGTTCTTTTGGTAGAGTGGGCCCCACATCCATAATTGAGTTACAAATTAGGATATACGTCTCTAAATGTATTTATTACTTGTTGATATGAAATAATATTCAATTATTTGAGTCATTCATGAGTCTAATGTCAAAATAAACTCATTAAGTCTCTCTTTGAAAGGTTTAAACATGTGAAATATGAAAGGTATCATCTGGTAAAAACAGTTCTATTTAGTAACTAATTCATACAATCTGAACCATGAGTGAAAAATGTCTTAAATTCTATGTATAGATTCATAAGAAGGAATGGATTGAATTTTATTATGGATATATGGTGTTAATTGACCATTTTAAGGTCATAATGGCATGGGAATGTGAAGATGTTAAATATGATGAGGCACATGGATAGAATTAATTTCTCATAGTAAATTGGTCATAAATCCTACATACAGTGGCCAATAAAGCCTAGAATTTTAGGGTGAACTAATAACATATTACTAAAAAAATTCATGAATACACATATTGAAAATTTGTCCATTTAATGGGGCATCAATGAAGAATCATTTGTAGAATACATTGGTAGCGAATTACTTCACCCCCTATCCCTATAAATATATATCTCTTCTCCCATTTCAACGGGTATCCATTTTATGGGGGAATTTTCGTTTTGTTTCATTAATTATTATTTATATTTTAAATATATGTTACTATAGCATGATTCTTGTTCTGTTAATTTCTCTTCTCCTCCTATTTATTTTATTTTATGTGCTTCTCCCTCGTTCTTCTTTTCAACTCCATGTTTATGAGGAACTAACCCTCACTGTTGTTTTAGGGGAAAAGTGGTGGTATTTTATTTTATTGAGATTTAATGATTTCTAGTATTTTATTCTAAGATTTAAAAAAAATTAGATTAATTGTGGTGATTATTTACCCAAATTTCTCTACTATTGATTTCTTCATCCCCATTTAATCATTTTTTATGTCATTGATATCTAAGTCATTCAAACAATGGATTGTGGATTAGTTGTTGATGTGGAAGAGATCAATCCAAAATGAAGAGTTCATATTATAGGGTAATACCATAGAAATTAAATGGGGTATAATGAAATTTATGGATCTATAAATTGATTAAAATAATGAGAAAATTATTTTGAATAATAATGATAACACCACCATGAAACCCTGATAACAACAACTTTCTTCCGCTAACATAATTGCGTACTTTAATTGTTTTATTTGTGACTTGAATTTTAATTTTCATATATATTATATTTCAAATATTTTTATAATCAATCCCACAAATATTTTATATAATTTAGTTTTATATTAGCTAGATAATAATAGTGATAATAGAAAGATAGTGTCTCTAAGTGGCCTCCTCAAGAGGTCGACCCTATTGTGCATGTTACACTGCATACTTAGGTAAATAAAATACTAACTAAGGACAAATTACATAAAACCCATAACATCAATTAGTGTTATTTCCTATGATTCCATGTTCTTACACACACTATTCTTCATAAACAAACAAAAAAATAAAATATTTGAAAAACATAAGAAAAATTATTTCATTGCATATCTTCCATTTTGTCGGGAAATTTGGAGTTTTATGTTGATTACAATAATTATTTTCCTTTTGAAAACATTGATGGTGATACTATTATGGAAGAGATATTTAAGAATCAAATGGAACAAAATGCCTTGATACTTCAATAGAATTTCAATGTTCACCAAAAATAAAGAAAGATGGTTGCATTGTTGGACACCAAAGTTTAAGAAGTCAATGTCCTATGGGTGGAATGGAAACAAAGAAAAGATAAGGAGAATAAAATTTCTATTCCACCTACCCTTTAATAAAATATTGGTTATGTTGAATAAATACTTTAATATCCACTTCCCACTCCAAAAAATTAATTCCTAACTTCCCTGATTAAGGAAATAGAGTTTGAAGTTGATAGTTTTGAGGGAGATTTAATTTCTGAGACTTATTTTAATTCAAATTTAATTAATTATTAATTGAAAACTATGGGT
The DNA here is from genome assembly GCA_963277665.1 of Viscum album. NCBI lineage: Eukaryota > Viridiplantae > Streptophyta > Magnoliopsida > Santalales > Viscaceae > Viscum > Viscum album. Next base: position 2,123,165,651 of record OY728140.1, read on the forward strand.
TATTTAGTATTTTTTATATTTTATAACATTACTATAGTATTGTTAAGAATAACACGAAGAAGATATTTCTATTAAGGAGAAAATATTGGAGCTGGTCGAGTTGTACACTAGTGCAAATAAGGATTATGGCACAAAATAAGAAATACATAAGAAATTAATTGATAAACTGGAAATAGATAAGAATATTCATCCTATTATTCTAATTTCACTACCATTGGACACTACTCCTTTAGATAAAAAACAGGGAGCACCCATCTATTCTTTTTCCTCTCTATTTTAATCTACAATTTTCTTTTTCTTCACTTTTGGGTGTCGGGGATATTTTTCTTTTAATTGGGGGTTCCCACTCATATCATTTACTAATGGATATTGGGATATATAAAATATGTTGATTTCTAAGAAATAAACCCCATCAAAATTTATATTGGGGTTAAACTGATGTAACTTCCTGACTAGGGGCAGTAAAATCCTAGCACCCACATGGGGGTTCCAAACCATGTTCTATCCTCTTTCCCCTTATTTATATTTTCTTATTTTCATTATTTTTTCTATATTTAATTATTTCATTCTCAAGTGGAAGTTTCTTGGAGCTTATCTTTTGGATTCTAATGGAAAATAATGATATATTTTATATATCCTTATCTTTAGTTTTTATTCCACTATATATTTTTTTGTTGAGATCAAATGAGGGGTAGTTGAATCTAAGTGTGAAGAGAAGATCAACCTGCTAGTTATATTTCTATTTTATTTTTTTCATATTTTTAGGATTATTTATCCTTAATTAATATTCTAATAATTTTTCACAAATCAATATTTTTTGAGAAAATTGACATGGTTTTTGAAAAAACAGGATTTTAAATGATTTTTAATGTGAAATTTTTTTCCTTGAATTTGATTTTCAATCATTTTTATGAGTTTGACTGATTTCTGAAATCCATTCCCATGAAATCCTTCCTCAAAATATTTTTCCCATCATGTGAGCTATTCTAAACCATTTTTGAAAATTTTTTCTAATACCCACAATTTCTTAAGAGAAACATGGATTTTGTGTTAAAATTAGAATTTTTTTATTATTCTCCTTCAAAGCTTTGGATAATAAGGAATATTTTTTATATGATTAAGGTTGTACTTTTGCAAGAAATATATTATCCTATGACTTACTCTTATATCTAAAATTCTCTATCCCTTATATGGAATGAATTTCCTTAAAGGTTTAATCGACATTACAAGCCAATTTTTCTTTACCCATCTACACTCTTAGTATTTTTTCATATATATTTCAACTTTTAGTGTGGGAGAAGGGCCTTTCATTTTTGTTCTTTGGTATGTGTTCCATTTTTGGATTACGTGAGGTGTGTGTAAACATATTTATCATTGTAGAATGATATAATTGTTCATCAGATATCATTTCATTATGCTTCATTTGATTCATCTAGTTCTCCTTCTAAAAAATTGAAAAAAAATAAAGATGATCTTGAATTCCTCCATATATATTATTTTATAACTCATGTCCCTCCAAAAAATAAAGGGGATTATTTTAATTTATTCATTTTAATAAATTTCCATCTCATCCCCCAAGGGAAAAAATAAAATTAATTTCATTCCATTCTAGAGCTATACAAAGAAAAATTAAAAAATAAAATAAAATAATGATATTCCTTCCTATTGATTTACAAAAAAATGAAAAGGGAGAACATAGATGATATTATTCATTATAATAAATGTTTGGATAATTTCACATGACATAAAAATGGGGTTGTGTTATGCTTCACATTGGAAAGTTTATTTGAGTGAGTTGCATCCGGTGTTTTCAATTGATTATTCATGCATTCTACTTGAGAGTCAAACCTCATATTTCTGGCCTTAAATATTTTTCAATAATTTTCCACCAACTCTAATCCACAGAATTTACCTTGAAAAATTACTCATGATTGAATTAATTTTCATCTTTTATGGTATATAGAAATGAGAATTTTCATAATCCTATGGTGATACATTCAATATCCAATAATGAGCATAACTCTAGATTTAATTTCTCTTGAGTAAAGAGTGATATAAATATTCAATGTGATGTAGGTTGTGATTGGGCCATTAATGGATTTATGAGGTTGAAGAAATTTATATTTTATGAACGATAAATAAAGGGAATATGTTTTCATAGAAGTTTCATAATGTAATTATTTTTTGGAAAAGATCATTGATGTTTTCTCATTTTTTTAATTGTATGAATTTTGATTTGAATATATGATGACTTTCCTGGAGTGAAATGCGTAAGTGTAGGGGAGTGATGAAGACAATATTTTCCTATATTTTCTTATTTAATTAAATGTTAATAATCAAACCATAGTATTATTTTATGGTTAATTTTTACATTTTTATATTTTAGGGGAATTTTGACCTAAATGCATTAAATAGTTATTTCAAGAATTTTAACTATTTTCAATCACTTCAGTATTTCAAGCATATATTTTTCAATATTGATCCAAATCGAGTGATTTTTCATTTTAGGATACCCATGTTTTTTGGATACACATTTTTCAACTGGTTCTTGTCTTGATTTAGACATATAAAGGCCCAAGTAAATCATTGATTGTGGAATGTTGTTTTTCCCAATAGACTGAACACCACCTCAGTAATTGAGGAACAAATTAGTATAAATATGTCCAAATGAATTTATTATATATAGAAAATAAATAGGATTCAATGAGGTGCATCCTTGATGATTTTAAAGTAAAAATAATCTCATTAAGTCATTCTTTTAATGGTTCTAACACATAGGATAAAAAAAGTCTGATCAGGAAGAAACATTTCAGTTGGAATCATCTTGTTTTAATGCTCACAAATCTTGTAAATCATGATTAAATCTGGAACATCATGATTAATCATGTTATATTGTGTTTTTATTACACATAGGATTAATCTTAATTCATTATGGTGAGTATTACCTCTTAAGATAGATTTTAGATAGTTGACAAAGTATGAGATACTATTTCTGCACCCAAACAGTCTCACTATTTAATTTGGAAATCAGCAAAGTTTGTAACACCATTTCCATGACACTATTAGCTGTGACACAATTTCTCAAAATGGACATAAAACTGTTGCATAACCAACTATTCTAGAATTTTCAAAGGGCCAAACATCATAACCATGCTACGAGTTCTAGAAATTTTAAAGGACCTGACACGGTTATCATGATACCGCTTCTAGAAATTGCAAAGCACCAGACACCGTAATCATGATAATGGTTATAGAACATTTTATGGGGATTTCACTACTAAATATGTAACCAATTTTGACTTACAATGACCTTGTAACCATTCCTATCTCAACACCAACTGTGACATCCTTTCTTACTGAAAAATTTTTCTGTCTTTTTTAACTAAATTTAAAATTTGGTTCTTACAGTCATATTTGATTCATTTGATGACACTGACAGAATTAATGATTTTTTTTAGACATGAAACCTGATATTACAAGGTATGAGGTGAACGGATCATGATCCTTTTCTGCAATAACACAAACACCCAAGGCAAAATACAAGGCAGCGCACAAGCTGGAAGAAGTGACTAAAAGAGGAATTAGAGTGAACATACATGCATGCTATAACAACTTGAAGAACAATGATGATCCATACTACTTGTTTTGTACCATAAAGTGGACATCCTTTAAGCACAAAATCAAAGAAGAAGAAGTTCTATGAGGATTTACACAATAAATCACTATAAACCAGAACATTGAACTCAAGACACACTATTTCTGAGTTTGATTTCAAAAGAGGACCCGAACAACAAATATTTTATCTCCTAGAAGACCAGAGTTTCACAGAACAACACTTAGATCATTTCTAATCCCCTCTTATTTTATTCTTCTCTTTTTTTCATGGTTTTATTAATATTTCATGTAGTTTGAGTGTATGTTCTAAAAATACACATTGTATCTGGTGCTAAACATGATGATACAAGATATCGCCTCACTAAAACTCCCTTACAACATGTTTCACCCACTTATAACTATGGAAGAGGCCTTTATGTGGCTTGGTAGTTTAAATTTTCAACATTGACCTGTGGTATAAGTCAAATAAACTCGATAGCTCTATATGATGTTGTAAACCCTGATCCAAGGTGTGGATCAAAGACTATTAATATAAATTTCTTGGTTGAAGGTGATCACCAAGTGGAGTGGATTAGGTCTATTCTTGAGGCTGAACCACTTATTTCAATCCATTGTGTATTCAAATTTATTTTACTTTGTTTTAACTCAAATTTCAGAAAACTATGCTTCACTTTGATAGTTATTCATGGATATTATTTATAACTATTATTATTTAGTAAATTGGTTTCAAAAGTTATTTTAGTCTTTTAGGTTGATATAACTGAGAAGTAATCAATATCTTGATAAATTCATCGAATAGTCAAACTATTATAAATTTACTATGTTCATTAATTTTCATGTTTTGTTTTTAAATTTGGGGATCTTAAAATAAGGTTTTTAATAGAAATATTTTTAGGTACTCAATTCACCCTCTCTTGAGTGTCATACTCTGACCCACATGTTTCATTCCGTTATTAATTCATATCATATTAACCACACATCCAAAATGTCTAACATTTTGTGGAGGGATGAGAAAGAATGTATGGAACCACTTTTATTAAGTATGGAATGGGTGAATTGACTAGTTGCATGGTCATAAATCCATGGGAATGTCAAGATGTGGAATATGATGAGGCACATGAACATAATTAATTTCTAAGAGTAAATAGGCCATAACTCTTACGTATGGTGGTATATAAAGATCAAATTTAGAGGTTGAATTAAAGAGACATTATGGAACAAATGTAATGAATAATCATGTTACAAATTCATCCATTTAAGGTGATATCCTCATGGAAAATATAGAGGATTATATTTGGGAGAATCCCTTCACCCCCTCTCCCTATAAATATGTATGTCTTCTCTCATTTTAAGGCGTATCCATTTCAATGGTGAAAGTTTCAGTTTTTTTATTTTTTAATTATATTTGGAATATATATTAGTGTTTATTGATTATTATTCTATGAATTTTTCTTCTCCTAATATTTCATTTATTTTATTTGTTTCTCCCTCGTGCTTCTTTTTAACTCTATGTTTGTGGAGAACTAACCCTCACTGTTGTTGAGGAGAGAATTTGTGGTATTTTAGATTATAAATATTTAATGATTTCAATTATTTATTTATAATATTTCTGTAGTGAGTAAATATATTATGGTGATTGGTCACCCCACATTCCCTACTATTGATTTCTTCCCCCTTATTTAATCATTTTAATTCTCATTGATATCTATGTCATTTAAATAGTGGAATTTGGATTAGGTGTTGATGTGAAAGAGATTACTCCTACATGCAGAGGTATGGGTGTAGGGTAATAACTTCCAAATGAGAGGGTGTAGATTTAAATTCATGGATCTCTACATTGAATAAAATATTAAGAAATTTATTCTGAATAATAATGATAACACAACCCTGAATCCCCAACAACAACAGCTTTCTTCCACTAATTTCTTTGTGTCCTTTCATTTTTTTTCTTTTTGTTTTGAATTTTAATTTTCATATATATTATATTTCATTTATTTTATAAATAACCCCCCACCCCCATATATATGAGATAAATTTTTTTAAAATTATTTATAAAATAATAGTGACAATAGAAAGATGGTGTGTGCCATTCGCTTGCTCAATAGATCGACCCCAGTGTGCCCACTATATTTAATACTTAGGTTAATAAAATATTGACTATGTTAAAATTACATAAATCCTCTATCATATATATTATTGAGTCAAAGATATAAATAGGATGAAATCAATCTATGTATGATGGAAAATTTTCAAGGTTAGCAAGGAATGTCACGAACTACGTACGTTATCCAAGGATAAAGATTAACTATTTCTATGATGATCTTAAAATAATTATATGAAGGGAACTAATCTCACAAAAAATTCTCATCATATTAGGATATATTATCATGTTCCACTAAGATAGAGAAATAATTTTACAAGCCATATGGCTTCGAAGGGATGTAAGATAAGAAGAGGGATGATGGGTACTTTAGAAAAGAAAATACGGAAAATGGGAATGAGGGAAGAATATAATTTCTAGTTTGAAATAAATGGGGAAATAAACATCATGAAAAATTATTATTGGGAATGGTATTTTGTTACACATGGGTAGAAAAAGGCCATGAGGCATGTTATTTCATGTTCAATAATGAAGTCAGAAATGTGCAATGCTTCAGCTATAAAGAGATGGGACACTGTGTACATGAATTCCATAGGCATCAGCAGAACCAAACCAAAAAAATCTAAGGGAACAAGGCCATGATTATGAAGTCACAATAGTTTTTGGTGAATTTATTAATGATGTTTTTTGGTACATTAATTATCTCATAAAATTTTGGTAAGTATTTAATTGATTCTAGATCACTACATTGTTTTTTATCTTTCCAATTGTCTATAAAAATTAGATATTTCTAATTCACCTTAATAATGGAGTTTTCAGTCAAAAATCTTAGTGAAAAACTTATTTCAAAAAATATATGTCAATTAGTTTCTATTATAACACATAAACATGATCTAATTGCTGATTTTATTATCATACCTATGGTTGATTTTGATATAATCCCTAGTATGGAATGGAATCTTAAAATTTTATGTGAAAAATTATTATAATAAAAAATGAAATTATAATTCATTATGAAGGAATGGAATATATCATATTAAAGGGGTATACTTCATAATCGGATTCATATCTGGATCCACCCACATTACCTCTTCTAAAAGAGATTCTGTGAGTAGAAGATCAGATAAAACCCACCTAAAAGAAATGTGATCTTTAAATTAAGGATGTGAATATTTTTTGGAATACAATGATGTATTTCCAAATGAATTTCTTATACATCCTCTAGAATGGGAATCTTATTTTTCTATTGATTTAATCCCATCTACAAGACCTATATCAAAGACTCCCATTAGAATGACCATGGTGGGTTGATAGAGTTATAGAAACAACTTATGAATTGAGTGGTAAGGGGTTTATATTCCCTAGTGTGTCACCTTGGGGAGATCCTATTATTTTTTTAAGAAACAATATGGATCTAGATGTTGTGCATTGACTATAGAGAAATAAATTATATTAAAATAAAGAATAAGTACCTTTTAAATTGCATTAATGATTTATTTGATTAACATGGAGCTCAATATTTTTCAATGATTGATCTTAATTTTGGACATCATAAATTACATTTTAAAAAGGAATATATTCCAAATATATCATTTTTAACAAGGTGTGGACATTACTAGTTTATAATAATCCCATTTGGAATGAATAATACGCCATTTGTTTTTATGGATTTAATGAACATAGTATTCAAGGAATATCTTGGTAAATTTTTTGTTGTATTTATTGATGATATCTTGGTGTACTCCAAAATCTAAAAGGACCATGGGAAATAATTTTGGATTGTTATGGAGACATTTAGAAGAAAAAAATTATATGGTAAGGTTGAAAAGTGTGAATTATGGCTTCAAATTGTTTCTTTTCTTGTCCGTATTTTCTCCAAAAATGGAATATAAATTTATCCTATGAAGAAAAAGGTACTCTAGGAATGGCCTACACCAAAAAAACACAACTAAGGTACGTAATTTCATTGGTTTATAAGGTTACTATCGATGTTTTTTCATAATTTTACCCTATTATCATACTTGTTAACCAAGATTAATAGTAAAGGGAATAAATTTATTTGGATAAAGGAATGTGCATGATGTTTTGATGAATTAAATAGAAGACTATTCAATGCCCCAATTTTGACTTTACCATCTAGAAATGATGGGTTTTTAATATACCGTTATGCATTGAAGAAAGGACCGGGTTGTGTCCTTATGAAAAATGGTAAATTTATTCCATATGCATAAATATAGTTAAAGAATCATGAAAAAATTATATAACTCATGATATTGAGTTGGATTGTGTAATTGTTTCTCTAAATATATGGAGACACTATCACTATAGTGAAAATATGTGAGATATATATGGATCACAAGAGTTCAAAATACGTCTTTACGTAGAAATAAATCACCATGAGGTAAATATGACGGCTTGAGTTACTCAATGATTATGATTTCCCAATAAACTACCACCCAATGAAGAAAAATAAGGTATCAGATGCATTGAGAAAGAAAGATCATAGATTTTTTTACAAAATGAGGATTGTTTAGGATCATGTGTACATGGATCTAGTAAAGATGGATATGATAATTTTCAAGGAAGGTGAAACATCACTACTTTTTAAAATGTTTTCAAACCAAATTTATTAGAATGGATAAAAACTACTCATTCTGATGATGAGAATTTTAAAAAGACAATTACCATTTTGATTGAGGGGAAATTGTTAGACTTCATATAAGAAGATAAAAGTTTGAAATTTGGGAAGAGGCTTTATGTTCCCTATATACCTAAGCTAAAAACGAATTATTTGATGATGATTATAGCTCAAAATTCACTATACACCCTAGTACCACTACGATGTATAGTTATTTGAAGGAATGTTTTGGTAGGATAATGTGAAGTAGGAAATTTTTCATTATGTATCAAGATGCATAGTTTTTTAATAGGTGGAGGCTGAAGGAAAACATCCTAGATGGTTCATGCAACTAATACCTATTCCAAAATGGAAATGGGATGACATTACTATAGATATTTTTACTGGATTACCAATGAATTTGAGAAACAATGATCAAATATGGGTAATTGTTGATCAACTGACCAAATATGCACATTTCTTATCTGTAAGGGAGTATTTTCCATTGGATCTTCTTGTAAGACTCTATATTAATGAAGTTTTAATAATTCATGGTGTACCTTTATCGGTTTTTTCTAATTTATATCCTTGTTTTATATCAAAATTATAGAAAATTCTTCCGAAGGGTTTGGATAACGAGCTTCATTTGAGTAGTACTTATCGCCCTTAAACTAAAGAAAAGTCTGAAAGAACAATTAAAACATTATAAGAAATGCCAAGGCCTTTCTCACTTGACTTTCAAGGTATACAGGATCGGTATTTACCTTAGGTAGAGTTTTCAAACAATAAGAGTTTCTATTCTAGTATTCAAATGGTTCCATATAAAGCATTATATGGAAAGAGATGTCATACTACAACACATTGGGATGAAGCTCGTGAAAAGAATCTTGTAGCCCTAGAACTTATGGAGGAAAAAATGTAAAAGGTAAATATTATTCTTTATCATATCAAAGAATCTCATAGTATAAAAAATATATATGCTGATAACCAGATTAAATACTTAGAGTTTCAAGTGGGAGATCATGTATTCATGAAGGTGTCTCCATGGAAGGGTGTTAAAATATGTCAAAAGAAATGAAAACTAAACCCAATGTACATTGTTCCTTTTGAAATTACCTAAAAAAATTGAGTTATAGATTACTGATTAGTGATGTTTCAAAGTCTATCCAATTTTAATAATGTATTCTACATCTCTTTGTTAAGGAAGTACATGCGCGACCCAATACATGTTCTAACATCTAATGAAATTGAATTAGAACATGATTTATCTTACTTTGAAGAGCCTATACAGATTCTTGACACTAATGAAAATTTGTTGAGGAATTAAACAACTCTAATGGTAAAGGTAGTTTGGAAAAATCTCAAAATTGAAGAGGTTGTGTGGGAACCAGAGGAAAATATGATGAAGAAGTACCTAAATATTTTTATGTGGTGACATTTTGGAAATTTCAAGGATGAAATTTTTATAGATGAGATAATACAATGCCCTAATAATTTGTGGTTATGTATCTTCTTAAATAAATTCAATTCATTCAATAGTTTAAGTTTCACAAAAAAATCATGTTATACTATTAAATATTAACATGACCATTGGAATAGAAATATAACAGTTAGGAATAGTAATGATGCCATTAGGATAATAACCTCGCCTATAAAAGTATAAATAAAATTTTGGTATCTCATAAATGAAAATATGATATATTTATATTAATCAATAATAAAATAATTTTTTTAAAAAAGATCAATTATGTGTTCATATTTTTATGAAATATGTATGTTTATTCAAAAAAAATTATTATTAAAATAAAATAAATTAAAATTTATTTTCATAAAATACATTCATGAATTAATATTCTATTGCATTCTAATTATAATATAATTTTATGAGACCAAAATTAATTTTTTAATGATCAGTATAATTGGTAATAATATTAAAATATATATTTTAGAATACATGAGGATTTTATTTAAGAATTAAATTTATCATATTTAGAAAATTATTTTCATAAAATGAAGTCCATTTTTTAAATATACTAGTGAAAAAATGGTTAGGGTAAATTTTTGGGATTTTTCAAAAATAGTTGAATTTTTGTGAATTGTTAAATACTCTAATTTACGGTATTTAACATAGTAAGTAAATAAATGAATTATTGAGTCATGGATGATGTATAGATTATGTAAGAAAAAATATGTAGAACTCTCATGCCGTAGTTACAATAGTTATTCAAGATAATCATCACTATTGATAGTCTTGATCCAGAATAATAAACCGATAAATAAAATAATCAAAAAACACCCTTCTCCTCCACTATAAATACCACCCCTCAACACCCATTCTCCTCACACCTTCCTACATTTTTATATTGATTATATTCTAAACAATTAATCTCAAAAATATATTCCCAAAATTCTTTCCTTTCTTCTCTCACCAAAAGACCATTTCTGAGTGCCTTAAGAAGGTTCTAAAGAATATTACACTCAAGAGGTCACCCCCCCCCCCTCTTTCCCTTTTTTCTATTTAGTTTTCTTATCCTCTCCTTACATACTCTATCCAAAAATTAATGATAAATAAAATATATTATTTTTATTATTTTTATTATTCTAATTAAATGCCAATCATCAAATTCATTCTCCTCTCCCTTTTACTCTAAAAATGAAAACATTGTATGTGATGAGTTAATTTACCACCATCAGGGAAAATGTGTTTTAATTTTCCATTAACACCTTCAAGGATGGTCATAAAATCATTGTGATAGTTAAATAATATTTTATTATACATATTATAAGTTATATAATTTTCTAAAACCAACATATAATAATGATATTAAATAAAATTATATAAGTTTTTGAAGGTCGTAAAAACATGCAAAATAAATTAAACCATTTTCATAATGTTTTATCTAATGAATCATCCTCATACCATATAAACGAATGATAAATAAGATTATTTAAACTTAATTAAGTTCATTAATGACAAATAATTAATTTTTTGAAGAATTATTCACATTTTATATGAACTTATAAACTTATATACAAGAGAACCGATCTTGAAAACTAAAAAAACACATGCTCATGGAATAATGAAATTGAAACTGATAACTCGTAAAAAAGGACATACATGAACTTAATAAAATTATAATAAATAAAATAAATCTATAAAATGTTACTAATTTTGTAATTAATGAATGAAATTTTGTTATCTAGGAAATTAAGTACAAGTGTAGAATTCTTTCGAACATAAGGTATGGGTTTTCTCATGTCACTTTTATTTATGTGAGATACACCTTATTCACCACTTATTTATTTTGTGTGGTGTATGTATACTAAACATTTATATATAATATCATGAATATATTTATCTTAATTTTATTCAATGTTTAAATTTATGATCATTATTTTTATGGGGCATACGGTTCGGCTGTTTACAAATTTGTAAGGTAATTATTAATACAATTTCCATTCATTGGGAAAAACATCTACTCTATTTATTATGTCATGATATGATTGTTTGTAAAATTAATTTTGATTATATTTTATTTTATCTCCACTTTTTAATGTGTATTTATTGCTAATACACATAATAAATTCATTTGGTTCATGCCCACAATTTCTTTTAAAAATACCCTTTTAAATGTTTCTTTTAAAAGTTTAAAGGTAATGTTTTTTAGTTATACAGTATGAGCTGATTTTCCTAATTTTATGATGCCTTAATGCCTTGAGTAATATTTATAATGTTTAGACATTCATTTTGAAATAAAAATTTTCCTCTTATAATTACGCGGATTTTTTAAAAAATGATTCCAAAGTAAAAAAAAGGCATTTCCCTCAAAACATTTCTATGATTTTTTAGAGTATTTTTACCTATGTACACACCCTACACAAGATATTATTTTTTAATTTTAGTTTATATATTATGATATCATATAATATTTTTTTATTTAATGGTTTATGATTAATTTGATTGGGTATGTACTATCTAGATTCCATTCACCATATTACTCTGGATAGTTTATGATTAAGTTTTCTGATTTGGGAAATTATTTACATTTCATATACTAGTTTCAATATGAATTTAAATTTTGATTATGTTTTTCCCCTTTCATATGAATAATTCATTGGAAATAGTATGTTTTAGGAGGGGACCACTATATCCACTCGATGCATCAATAGTTCTAATGAGAAAAACAAGTTTGGGTATTGGCGGATGTCTTACCCGATAATGTATGGTGTCTGAGTCGAAGCCTTGATGGTATGTTTATGAATTCCCACATAATGAATTCCCTAATTATTAGATTAGTTATTGATAATACATTTCATTATTTGATTGTATAATGTCCATGGGTAATTATCATTCTCATTTCATTATTTATATGGAATTATTTGTTCAATTTTTATTCCTTCCATATTTTTCTCAACATTATGTTTTAATAACAATATTTTTTAGTTATTCACCTTGAAATTTTGATTATGTTAATTTATAATATCCTATATTATATTGTTACCATTACTAATCATCTTATATCACCCCTTTTTTATGTTTTATTTTTTCTTAGGACTATAAGATGTATATTACGATTGAAATTCAGGGATAATCTAAGAGAATAGGGTTGTCCCCAATAAAGTTACTATGTTGTATTTCATTTCAAGTTACAATTTAATGATTATGATTGTATCTAGTTTTCCAAATCTACTAATAGATTTAGTACGTTGGGATGTGACTTCGTTGTTTATTATTTCAATGTAATATGGCAATCCACCATCTCTAGACTACTCAGGTTGGGGTTTTTATAGTAATAAATCGAGTGCTCCACATTATTTAAAATAATTAAACAACGCATAAATTAACATGTGGTTGTGTTTTATTTATTTAAAGTTCATGTCATGTTATTATGTGAAATTTCATGTATTCTATATCTCATATGAGTGAACAATAAGTGACAAAAATACATTTCGGGTAGTTTGAGAGGGTACACATCATGTTTTTCCAAGTACATAATTTGTACTTAATTAATTTTAAATAAATTTAATTTATCTAATTTGATTAAAATTATATTGGATGGGAATCTCTAGGACTAATTAGAGGGACATTTAGATAATTAATTTTTTAATTAATAAATAAAATTATTTAATTCAAGGTTTTTTGTCTAAATCAATAATTATTTTAAAGAATGACAGTTTATTAAATGTGTATTTATTGCATGTGTGGATGATCATTATCTTAGAAGACATATGTACATGTTTTTTTACATTTATTTTATTTATATCATTTTTTAATTATTATTATTTAATTAAAATGATGGAATGTGTTTCATCCCATCCTCTTATTATATAAGGACCTTCATGTTTGTGGTATATTTTATGTAAACCCCATAACCATTCTATTGGTTCCCCTCACCTGATTGTGAGAAAATAATATGTCAATATAGGGAAAATATATAATTGGAATAATTTTAAGACAAAGTTGAGGTGAAATAAACCCAGGTTATACATAGTAAAGAGGTGGAATATTGGAACTTGATCTAACACCGGCTCATTATTTTTTCCCATAGTTTCAATGGTTTGTTTATTATCCACTCAATAACAAATTTTTTTCTAAATCTCGTGATCAAGAAAAGTATTTTATTCTATTTTTTGTGTGTTTATTTATTTTATGTATTCTTTATCATGATTAAATAAATAAATTAACTAAATAACAAGAACACTCATATTGAATAAAATAAAAAATATTACCCCAAATTATTTTATCAACACATGGTTAATCACTTAATTTAAAATCCACTTAATATTAAAAATATATCTAAAGGGATTAAATAATGAAATTTTTTCATAATAAATAAATAAAATAAATAAAATATTAATTCAGAATAATCCTTCCATTATATGTTTAAAAATGGAATCATAGAACTATGTGTTGGTTGGCCCTTATCATAAAACTTACTTTCATTCAGTTCTTATGAAGGTTCTGGGTTTACATAACCATGTTGACATCAAGATAAGTAGCTCTCTATAGACATGATGTATCTTGGAGTGTAGTGTTTAGGAAATATGTATTGATATTTTAGGATTGGGGAGCCCACTCAATGGATCTAAGATTTATAAGCCCAGAGTTGGTAAGACTGTCTATCTACATACCTTCTAGTAATTTATTAGTCCCTCACATGGGTTATAAGATTAGAAATATGGATCCTAGACACTAGAATATCTAGGATATAGTAAATTGCAAGTTAAATTGTGAGGATCATTTAGACTTGATAAAATAATGGGAGACTAATGAAATAATTAAATTTAATTCATCTCAAATATTTTGGTAATCAAATAAAGGTCTAATAATCTATTTATATGTTTTTATGTTCAAATGGAAGTTTTTTTACCATGTTATCCTTGTGATCAATATTAGAGAAGGATAATATTATTAATGGATGTAACATCCAAGAATGGTATATACATTTTTGTGTTGTATAATTCCATGAATGGAAGCATTGGGTGCTAGAGTCCCCAATTTCTAACCATCCTATTATAGAGGAAAATGTTGAAGAGTTCATTATTTAGAAAAAATACTTGAATAATGAACTAGATATTTATTGTATAATGTTATCATCCTTATCCAGAAATACATTAATGTTTCATGAGAACACGGATGCATATATCATACTCAGGTATTGTTGTGATCTTTATCTGAAGAGAGTTAAATAGGAAATGTTTGAAAACTCCAAGAAATTATTCATGGGTAATCTTAGAGAGAGTGTACCAACTAAGACTCAAGTATTCAATATTATTATCTTTATTGTGAAACTAGATATTATAGGTTTTGAGATACCTAATGAATTGTGTATTGATATCGTCTTTTTATCACTCCTTTATAGATTCCCAAACATTGTTTTGAAATTTAATATGAAAACAATTTGAGATGGATTTCCTCACTCTTCTTTTCCAATTTTATAGGGATATAAAGTGTGAAACGTATTCCATACTTATGTGAAATAAGAGGAAATTCTAGGAGAAGACCTCCAATACTAACTCCATGTCCAAATATTCATCATAATTCCCTTCCAATAAGAGGAGGATTAATAGGAATGTAACAAAATATGATGTTTTCTGTTTCACCTATGGAATGAAGGGCCACTGAAAGGAGAAAAGCACCATGGAAATTAAGACATGGGAATATTTAGGTGTGTTCCTTATCAATTGAAATATATTCATTTCTATAAATTGGGTATTATATAGATCTTTTACTGGTCACATTTGTTAATAATTATAGGAACCAAGTAAATTTAGAAAAGTTTCATGAGGTGAGGTAGATCTATAAGCTGATAACGAAGCTAATCTCCCTACATTATCTATTGGAGATTAACACCTCAGATTGTCAAATGTAATGTTATTTGTTTTCAAGAGCAATTATTATGTTAAATTTTTTACCAAATACATTATTTCTATATTAAACTTGATATGGATTGATTTTTTTCAAATTCTTTAATAAATGTTTCCTTATATATAAATAAATAATTTTTATTGTAAGTGACATTTAAATAATTGTATTAATATATTTGACTATAAGAAAAAAGTAATTGAAATCAATAATGAATCATGTTTACATGAATCATATAAAACCCAACTATAGAATAACTTTCTAGGTCATGTAAAAAACACTTGAATAAATTATACCATGGTAGATATTTTGATTATTTTGAACCAAATCCACTTGTAATATTCCATACCTATTTATAAGTTAAAATGTCCAATGCTTAATTAAGATTAATTGGAGAAAGGGTTGTATAGATTCTATAGTTTGTTCATATAAACATGTGTGGACCATTTCCTATTGAGGCAAGGGTTGGATATTCATACTGAATAATTTTTACTGATGACTTTCGTAAATAATGATATGTCTACTTAATGAGGTATAAGGTCAATTCCTTTGATAAATTCAAGGAGTAAACGAATGAATTTTAGAACCAAATCGGTAAGAATATAATAAAAATTTACTCAGTCCGTGGTGGAGAATATCTAAACTAATAATTCATTGATTATCTATGGGATTTTAGATCTTATCTCAACTCACTCATCCCTATACAAGAAAATGGTATGGCTTAAGTGAAAATAGGAACCAAACATTATTAGAAATAGTCATATCAATGATGATTCATTCAAGTCTTTCTTGACCCTTATAAGGATATGCATTATGCATAGTTGAATATACACTAAACTAAGTTACAATAAAAGAAATGAATATTATTACAATAAAATTTGGCATGGGAGGAAATCTGGATTGTTAAAATTATATGCATAGGGATGAAAAGTGTTTGTTAAATCCTCTTCAAGTAACAAACATAAACCCCAAGGAATTAATTGTATCTTTATATAATCCCTTAAGGAAACATGGGGATATTACCTATATGGCCTCTTAGATAGGAAGGTAATAGTGTAAACACATTACATGTTTCATGAGAAGGAGAACATCTATAAAATAGATAGTGGGAGTGAGATATAATTTAATGACGTCTGGGATTAGGAAACAGATGATTTGGAACATGGATAGATTTTATATAGCCCCTGGGAAGAGTACATTATAGAGACACAAGTACTCTTTAGGAGTACAAGAGTGGTTGGAAAACCTAAAATATATGGTTTTCTAGATGCCTATGATATTGACCCATTATTGGTTGATATTAATGATCCTATAACCAACAAGAAATAATTAAGTGGAATAGAAGTATCTAAATGGAAATAATCCATGTATTCTAAGATGGATTCTACGTACCAAATCTATGCATGGATTTTAATAGATCCTCTAGTGGATGTAAATACTATTGGTTGAAAATGGGAATTCAAGAAGAAATTGTATGGGGATGGAAAAGTCAATAAAAATAATAAATAACTAATTTAAAAAGGGTTTAAATAGATTCAAGGTAAAGGCTATGATGAAATCATTTCACTGGTTTGTATGCTGAAATCCATCAGAACTCTACTTGTTATAGCATCTTACCATGACTACGATGTAAGGAAGATTGATGTAAAAATTATCTTCCTTGATGGGAACCACCAAGAATATATCTGTATATCACAACAACAAAAAATTTGAATCCAAAATATACATACAATGTATGAAAATTATAAAGATCCATTTATAGATTAAAGTAAGAATCCAGGACATGGAACATTTGCTTTGATGTATCCATGGTATAATTTGGTTTCAAATATAATTATTTTGATCCTTATATATAAAAATGATTTAGTGGGAGTGTAATTGTTTTTTTAATAGTATATTTTGATAACATACTACTTACTGGAAAGGAGATAAAAAACTTACAGATCAGTAACACTTGGTTAAACTCATGCTTATCTATGAAAGACTTTAGTGATGTAGAATATATTCATGGGATAAAAATACATCAACATAGGTCCAAGAGGATACATTGACTAAGTCAACATATGTACATTGGTATGATACTCATGATATTAAATATATAATAATACAAGAGGGGATTTTTTTCATATGTTGAATGTACTAATTATAATCTTTGTGATCACTAAAAGGGGAAGGGAGTGAATCAGTGATCTTTTCCTTTAATATTTTAATTATTGTGAATAAAAATGACTAATATTATATATATTTGGATGTTTTGATATCAATCACACACAAAAATTCATAGGAACAAAAGAATTTATAAGTTACACTACTTAGTAAGATTATCTAGTCCTTGGCTTGGTTTTTAAATAATAAAATAACACATGTTCCAATAGAAAAAGATCATTTTATTTTGATATGATAAGTATGGAATATCATTAAACTTTTTTATTAACTATAATCAAATAATAGTGAATTTTTTATACACATAGATAAATGTAATAATGATTTTTTAACAACTTTTAGAAATCTTCATTAAATGGATCATTTTTTTTTCACTGTGTTGCTTTTACTTCTTGACACTTGAAATTTTTTAAAATAATTATTATTCACTTTATTTACCATAAGTAGGTAAGAAATGAATCCTTTGAATTATTTATAACACTTATATATGTTCCATCATTCATCCAAATTCTCTATACATTCATCCATCTAGTAAACTATGTTTAGAACCTTCTAGAAATTGTTATAAATTCCATATTATCTATATATCTATTAACCTATCCACATAAACATATCTATAATTACACATGATATCAAACATTATCTAGTTAATTATATTTTTTCCTCTAATAACAACTCTTTTGTGTGATTACAGCTTCTTCATAAAACAAGTGATTCCTTGGTAGGAAAATTCTCAGGTCAGAATTTGGCTTTCATATTTCATCTGGTATCTTTATCTGAATCTATTTATATAGAACTTAATTTTTTTCACATGTGAACATTTAATAACTCATTTCTATACATTCAACCCTTTTATATATTCATGATTAGGATAAAATTCATTCTTTTATTTTAACTTCCCCACTAAATGATAACACAAAATTCAAAACTCCCACTCCCAACAATTCTCCTAGACAGTTACCAAGAATTATATAGAATTATTAAAAAATATTATAAACATGATCAACTAAAATCGTAAACAAACATCCTTAAAACGTGAATATAATCATGGATATTCCTTCCATTTTATTTGTAACTTTTAAAAATAATCACAACATCATTAAATTTGATATATTTAGAAAAAAATCATAAATAACGTTGAACCAGTACCACTCTATACCAAATATTCATCAGGTATAAATATGTAGAAATTATTATATCCATTTATAATTCATCTAATTATTCTTATAAAAAAACTTAGTATGAACTTCTCAAAATTATTTCCCATATCATTTCCCAATCCAATGACTTTACTTATAATTATCTAACTATTTCTTTAATATGACAACCTCTTTCAGAAAATATTAAAAAAACATATATCTGATGCCTTTAATAAAAAAATTTCTACTGAATCAATGACTTTTTCCTGGTTTTTGGTTCTTCTGATGGACTCCTTTTGATTTCTTTGTTATAGATTCTCTGAAATTATTCATCTAATTTGACTTCATTCATTTTCGATTTCATCCATTTTGGACTTCATCTAATTACGTTCCTCAACATCTTCCCTTTGTAATTCAATAAATCTTCCATAATCTAAATGATTTAAAAACATAAAACACAAATTTTTTAACCAACCCTCTGTATGATATCATTTATCTTGTGAACTCCATATAAATTCCCAATAAATTCATAGTATGAACTTTGTAAATACAAATTAATATCTATCCCTTTCTAAAAATTCTTAAATAATGAGTTCCTTCATAACTCATTTTCTTGGAACATTTATAGAACAACAATGAAATAGCATATTTAATGTATTTAATTCTGTGTTTGATAGAAATTATAAGAAAAATAAGATAAAACATTCAGTACAAAACTCATTCTAAACATCTTAGTCTAGAATCATCCATCCACCAGAAATTATCTAGATAACTCTGTAAGGTATTCTCCATCTATTTTTCTTTATATTTTTGTTCATTTTACAATGATTTACAAATTTTGGTGATTTTTAGGTTTGAAAAAAAAATTAAAAACAATATTATCATATTCTATAACAAATTTAAGGAACATTTAGAACATATTAAATCAATTTAGTCCCAACAATATGCCCCTTTTTATTTTATTATAAACCAAGGAACATAAATCACTAAAACATTGTAACATGAGAAATGGATTATTTATCCAACAATTCAATGCTTACAGAGTGAACTTGGTATAGGAAACAGGAATCATTGGAAAAAAATACCATGTTTTCCATAAGATTTGAATTAAGATAAAATTTCAAACACCTTGTAAGAAACCTTTCTTCTTTCACTTGTAACTTTTATCACAAAAACATATTTATCCTACCAGAATATATTTTTCTATAACTAATTATTCAAACTGTTAAAATTGTTCACACACATTAAATCATAGTTTAACCAATTTAAGAACTCCCCCTAAATAAATGATCTACCTTAAATGGTAAAACACATACTGATGAATAAATTTATTGTATAATGTTTTTATCCACCTTGAAAAAACTATCCAAAGACAAGATAGAGAGTGGATGAAGTCACATACCTTAGCCTTGAAGTGAGGGAGTTTGAACACACATTACTAACCTCATCTTATGAATTTTTCATTTAGAAATTGTTTTGTGATGATATAAATAACTTGATCCTTTTGTAGGAACAAACTACATCTTTTGTTCATACCTCATCACATGATTTTTACTAAAGTGCTATTTTATATTAATGTTCTTATAATGAGAATGTTTCACTAGATTTTTAGTTATATTTATAGCATTGTAATTATCACAACCCAAGATAAGGGTAAACTTTATATCAACAAAATGGACTTCCAATTATGTCTCCATCTATATAAGTTGTATTGCATCTTGAATGGTAGAAACTTACTCAGATTTTATTGTACTGAGAGTCACTGAATTTTGTTTTTTATACCACTAACACATCATTCTCTCAAGAAACATTCTCCACTAAATGTGCATTTTATTTTAACTACACTTCCTACCCAATCGTCATATGTATATCCAAACATGGTAATATTTTTTTGATGTCATGTTTCAACCCGAAATTAGATTTTCCTTTGATATATATAAGAATATTTTTTCCATTCATTATGTGATATTATTTTGGTTCACATTTATAGTTACAAAAAAGTGTAATAACGTAAAATATATCCAAAATTGAAGTCTTTAGATATAATATACTTCCAACTAACTTTATAAATTCTTTTAGATGCACTTCTTTTCCATCCTCATCTTTCGAAAAAAAATTTCCCACTGAACTCAATGTGGAAACTAGCTTTGATTCTCTCATTCCAAAATTCCTTAGATGTTCATTATCATAATTCTCTTGAGATAGGAAAATATATTTCTTCTTCTAAAAGATTTTTATTCGAAGAAATTATTTCATTTCTCCAAGCATGTAAATCTCAAAAATCATTTTCAACTCCTTAGAATTTTTTTATAAATTTCTCCATAATTCATTGTGAATATAGTGACATCAATATAACGAATCATAATGAGGGATACCTATTTATTTTCTTTTATATAATGGTTATTATTACCTCTCCCTTTATTTAAGTTTAACTTTCTTAAGAATGTATAAAATTTGAAATACCAAAATCTTAAACTTTTATTCAACCCACAAAAATCCTTCTTCAACTTTCACATAGAGCTTTCATCTTTCACAAGCACAAATCTATAAGGTTGTTCAATATAAAATTTTGTATATATCACTTCATTAAGAAAATTTGACTGGACATTCATCTGAAAAATTGTATATCTTTATTATATAGAAATAGAAAAAAATATTCTGATTGTTTTTTATATTTTCACTAGAGAAAAGGTTTCACCAAAATCAATGCCTTCAATTTAAGAGTAACCTTTGAAAAATAGCCATTCCTTATTTCTTATATCTTCATATTTTTTATTCAGAATGTTCATAACACCCACTTTAAACAAAAAACAATGTTATTGTTTTTTCTATAAGTTCCCAAGTATCATTATTTTTAATATAATCAATCTCTTTATTCATGGAATTAATCCACTCTTGATGTTCCAAAGATTCATAAACATTGTTTTATTAAACCTATGAATATAAGGCAGATGTGAAACTATCATTGAGGTTCTTAAGGTTTTAAACTATTTTCATTAATCTTCAATTATGTTATAAACATTCACTTACTTCTTCAACCTATGATGAGATTAACATAATTATTACTAATTACATGATATAGCTGAGTCATAATATTAATCTTGAGCAGTTTCCACACTTTTATTATCATTAAGAACATTTTCACATTGTTTAAATAAATACACCTCATCTTCCTTTTCTTTTATATCTTTAACTATTCGAGATATTTTCTTGACATGATGTTTGATAAATTTCACATCAACCGATTCAGCCATATTTCTTATCACTTTATTATAGCACAAGTATCCTCTACCATTAAGAGTTTATCTAAGAAATATTCCATTAAAACCTATCTAATCAAACCTCCCAATATTTTCACCCTTATCTTTTATAATGCAGGTACTTTATAAAACCCATATGTGCTTTAAGCATGGTGTTTCATTTTAATACATATCATAATAAATCATATCAAATTTCAGCCTATATAAACTTCGATTCTAAATAAAAACTGATACTCTAATATATTTACATTAGATATAATGACAAGTATCATGCTTAATCAACATTTTTCGTGCTATCTCCACCAAACTTCTATTTATTATTTCTGAAACATAAATTTTTATGGTGTGTACATTGTACTAAACTCATGATGAATACCATGATTATCGATAAAATATCTAAACATCCCAATTATATATTCACCCCTATTATTAGTATATATTTTATTTATATAATATATTCATTATTTTTCAACACTTCTCATGAAACTCATAAAAATATTAGAGCCTCTTATTTATGTTTCAAATAGATAATACATGTAATGAAAGTAATGTCATGAATGAAATAAATTAATTACATATCTTTGTATGTTGATTATTTACACATTGGATGACAAATATTTGATTTTACCAACTCTAAGGGATGATTTGAATGTTTCTCAACTTTATTATGTACTGAGTTTTTAATCTTTCATTTCTAAAAAATAGAGAAACATCAATCTCTTCATATTTTCATATTAGGACTATCATTAAAACTTTATATCTTTATAATATTGATCATTTTCCTCTAACACATATTCCCTATCCATTTATACCATAGTTTATTTTATTTCATCATTCTTATATAGAATGAACTTTGTGAATCACCAACTTGAAACAATTTTTCTTTTATTCATTGGAATCTCATTAAACATTTCCCATGTTATATACTCTTCAAAAAAATAATATTTTCTTAAAAACCGTTATTACCTTCATTAAAAAATTTCAAATCACTTAACAAATTGTGTTTTAGCGCTTTAGAAAACAAGTATTATTTGGATTTTAACTTTTATTCCCCGATGATAATAGATTCAAAGCCCTTGATTCTGAGTGACTCATCAGTAAAAAAGATCTTTATACAATCTTTAAAATCATTCACATTATTTATAAGCATTAAATATTTTACCGTATATAAAGAACACTCATTTTCCTATATCCATGTTTCTTTCCTTTTTTATATTTGAGTGTAGTTTCAACAACTAAGGATTTTTTTCATTCAATTTTTCTTCTTCTCATGTGAATTTTGAGATGTTTTGTATAAATTTTTTTTTTCTGTAGATATGATTAAAATAAATCCTTTTACAATATTTATAAGAATATCACATATTTTACAAATATTTTTCAAGGGTTGGAATCTACTTTTGATATTATGATTGACTCTCTCCTTTTGTATCTTTTGAGTGGGTTAACTCCCCATCAAACATTGCCTCTAGATTCTCCTGGATTAACTATAATGTTGATGATTAAATCAATTCATATATTATTTAGTCCCAAATACTATATAATTCTATCAGTAACCAAAAAAATAACATCTACCTCTGTAAATTGCATACTATTCAGAGTTGTATTTCTTCTTTTCATAAATTTTTTTGCCTTTTACTTTGGTATTTAATTACACACAAAAATTCTTTGTTACCACATTATATTTTATTCTTTAGCTTAGATCTATTCTCAATATAAATAGAATATCTATCAGTATAATCTTTTGATTCAAAATTTTTAGCCTTATAAACCTTAGTTTTTTCAACTATATTCATTTTATAAAAATATATTAACTTATTAAATTCCTTTCCTTTCTAAGAATATTAATTTTTATTATCATCCTATAAGGATGATTTTTTTATCCTTATTAGGTTAACACTTCTCATAACATTCACCAACTTTTATAACTATGTTTTCAAAATTTGTAATTTATTTATCATCTTTAAAATATTTTATTTAACAAGTTCTAACTCTTATCCCATCACCTTTAAATTTTCATCAATATTTAATGTTTAGGTTATTCTCTTCATCAATCAAATAATTCAGACTATCAATATATTTAAGAAAATTGTATTTTTATTCAAGAAAGTATTCTTTATTTTTGTTGAAAGATTTACTATTTTCAACTTCTTATTCTCCCTTTCAAGTCTTATAATATTTACAAGACATTTTTTCATCTCACTTTTTAACATAAACATTATATGGATTTCTTCTTCTTCTAAACAAAAAAATTCATCAATGGTGAATTTTTTATCATTCACTTTTTTAATAATAAGTATTTTAGCAACACCATAACTAAATTTATAAGAATCTTCTTCACAATCATCATCATAATCACACTTATACAAATATTTCATACTTTTTTATTTATATAACTTCTTTTCCTTTCCCCTATGATAGTATTTGGATTTTCTAACCTTCTTTGAAATGATATTATTGAATTTTCATTATCTTTGTCACTTTATTATTCTTCCTTTTGATATGGAAAATCTAAAGAAATGTTCCCAATATCTTCTAAAGCAAAACATTTTAGCGTAACTTACATTTGTACTTTTCTATAACTATTTTTTATTGTTAGATAACAATGACATAAATTTATAAAAATTTGGAATAATATCAAATTTGGGGTCAGATTCACAAACTTATTTTCCTTTGAAATCTTTATTTTATTTTTCTTAATTTTAATATTTAATGAAAATTTATCAGACATCCTTTTCTATCTTATTCATATGTTTTTATCTTCTCATTTTTTATGTGATAAGATAGATATGTAGATTATAAATATATAGAGTTTTAGGATCTCTTTATTACAATGATAAAACTTTTTCATCAAATTTATCAAGAATAATCCATAAGATCGTTTCAATAGTGGTTAAATTATCCAACATATCACCAAGATATACTATAGTGCTAACAATGTCATTCAACCTTGTAAATAAGTCACCAAGAGATTTATAATCACTTATATTAATATATTCATACTTTAATATATATATTTTAAACTTTTCATTATTTATTTTCATATCTCCTTCATATATGTTCTTCAACTTTTCCCATATGACTTTAATAATTCAAACTACTTTACCTCTATGAAAATAACTTTTAGAGATTGAGGAATTTAAATCATTTCTAGCTCACACATCATTACCAAAATTATTCTTATCAATAGGTGTTAGAAGAAAACTCTATGAATTAGGTGTAAAACCATTTATACGATCTTTGAGAACATTATAACCCAGGTTCATAAGATAGTTTAACATTATATCTTTCCAAATAAGATATTTATTTTCATCAAAAACTATAATCGACTTATTGTTCAAAGAATGATGAACATCCATGGTAAAATTTCTTTTCTTAAAACATCATAAAAGAGTAAATAAATGTAACATTCCCTCTGATACCACTTGAAATGAGTGATTAGGATATGTGTGATCACTGAGTGAGGGAGGGTTTGAATAAATGATCTTTTATTTTTATATTTTATTTCTAATAAAGAAATCTTCACCTATAATTAAAGATTTCTGAAATTACTGACAATATGAGCATTAGAAAAATCCATAGGAACACAATAATTAACAAAATTCACTAATCTATATGATTATATAGTCCTAGGAATGGTTTTAAAATAATCTAATAACACAAAATCCATTAGAACCCAATCATTTTATCTAGTTACAAAAATATAGGAATATACTAAAAATTATGTTTCACTATAATTAAACAATAGCTCATGTTATCTCTACATATATAAGATTCAACAAATATTTTATAAAAACATTTCAAAACTTTTATCAATATGCTTAGATTGTTTTCACTATGGTGCTTGTACGTATTTTCACTTTTAATTTTTGAAAATTATTATTCTTTAATTTCATTCCCTATAGCGGGAAAGAAATTTCACCTCAAAATTTTGTATAAAACATTATTATATTCAACTATTATTTTGGATTCCCTTTCCATAAATCCATCTAGAAAACTCCTTCTAGTGTATTATGAAAACCAATACAACTTCATTACTCTCTTTCTATATATTCACATTTGCACACAAAATTATGTCTAATTCCACCTGATACCAATATTTGTACGGTAAATTATATCTATTTATTGGTTACAACATATTCGTCAACTATGATATTCCTTTTATAGAAGCATCCATGATAAAAAAATTCATTTGAATTTTTCCTGGTATCTCTCTTTGAAACTATTTCAACATCACTTCATCTTTTTTCACATGTGATCTATACACAACTCTATTCTATACATTCACCCATTTTATAGATACATGAGTAGGAGAAAATTCAGGATATTAATTTTACATCCGAACTCAATAGAAACAAAAAATAGAATACTTACACTCAAAACTATTCCCTTGAATAATTCTCAAGGATTCTAGAGAATTATGGAAGCTTATTATAAACATAATCTTATAAAAACTTTAACAAGTTTCCTTCAATATCAGTGAGAATCACATATCTGCCTTTTTTTATATTTGAAAATTTGAATGATCATCATAACATCGTCACATATTATATCTTTATGAAAAAATCATACAACAAATTCAAAAAGTACCACTATATAATAAACATTCATTCAGTACAACTTTTTAGAAATTATTCTATCTATGAATAATTCATATGATTATTTATATACAAAAAAGTTTCATGAAACTCTCAGAAGTCATTTTCAGAAATTTCCTATATCCGATGACTTAAATAAAATTATCTATCTCTTTCCTTCATATTCCATCCATAGTTTTTTAATGTTCATACAAAACATTCATATGATGTTTTTAATAAAAAACTATTTATCTGATGACTTGGAAACTTCTATTCAATTTTTTTGTATTGTGGATTTCCCCTGATGTCACTTTGGTTGATCATCTAAAATTTTTCATCTGATTTTCATTTATAAATTTATTACTTCTTCTTATTTGGACTTCATACAAATATATTCCTCAACATCTTTACTTTTCATTTTAAAAAAAATTATCTAATTAAAAATCTTTAAAAACATTGAACACAAAATTTTCTCATCCAAACATCTATCTGATATATTTTATCTAGTAAACTCAATAGAACATCCTTAAAACGTCTTAGTATAAAATTTATGAATAAAAATGAATTTATTTATCTTTATATAAATGATTTTATAATATTTTCCTTAAATAATTATTTTTGGAAACAATTTATAATTGAAAATAATTAGCTAAATTTAATTTCTCAAATGCTCTGTCCAATGGAAGTCGTAAGAAAAGTAATATAAAACATTCATCATAAAACTCTATATGAAAATATTAGTTCGTATTTATCCATCTATTTGGATTTGTCTAGAAAACTAATCCCAAAATTCTCCATATATTTTTCTTGTTTGTTAATTTTGAAAATCTTTACAAAGTAAGGTTTTTATTAAGTTGGACAAAAAATAAAAAACTTTCTTAACATCTTCAATAAAAACATCCAATATCTTCAAAAACACCTTAAATAAACTTGGTCTCAACATATGTCACAAGTAAATCATCTTTCATATAAAATATGTCCTTAATGATATTATGAGAGATAAATACTTATAATAATCCCATTCAAATATATGATAGAGTTATTCATGTAAGTTATGTTATGTGTGAGGATGGATATTACATAATAATTAAGTATGGTATGCATATTTGAATTTGATCTAAGTGAATTCCATTGGATGAATGTCATGAAAATCATTAAGTACCTCAAGTTCACTAAGGATATGTTCTGGATGTAGGGAATATATGAGGATTTAGTCATCAGTGGATATACATATGATTGTTTTCAAATAGTTAAATATGATCTGAAATTAGAATTAGGATATATCTTCACTCTCAATAGAGTTTATGTGATCTATAAGAGCACAAATAAAGTCCTTGTAATTGATTCTAGAGTGTATTCTGAGTATATTGTGTCTTTTGATGCAGCAAAAAAAGTATTTTGGGTGGAAAACTTCATCCAATAGCTTAACATGGTGCCCAGTGGTTTATATCATATCACACTATACTTTGATAATATTGTGGCGGTATCTTACGTAATATCCAACATAACATTAGGGGATGAATCACATACTCCAAAATTATCATACTTTGAGGTATTTTTCTCAGAGAAATAACATTACAATAAGCATATTTCCATATAATACATTATGGTGGACCCTTTGACAAAATTGTTTTCACAGTAGAATCATGACCACATATGATAGCTAGTGTACTCTATGCCATTAATATTTAGATCTAACTTATGTGGGGGTATGTTGGAGTTGGTACACTAGATCCAACTAATTTTTACTATATTTGAAAACCCAAACTAAAAACATATTTTTTAATAATATTACCATAATTTAAACATTACATCTCTCATAACTCAGAGGACCATTTCTTTTAATGTCATTGATGACTGGTTACATAGGCAAGTTATTTTAGAAACATTTAAACCTTTCTCCATAATATAACTCTTATATAACCCCTAGATAAATTTAAATAACTTATAAAAATCATCAAAACCTGGGTAAGGGGAACATAAAAATGGGTGAGTTTAAATTCTTGGTAAGGGAAAACATCTCATTAAGGGTCAGATCATAATAATATGAGTAAACATGAGAAATGATTAAATTTATTATTAAAAGGAATATGGGAAATTGAGAGTTTTCTATAAATCATGGATGAAAGACACCTCAAATACAAAATATAAACCATGAAATAAGTGTGTGAGATACGTATAGAAACATGGAATTATAAAATGATATCATAAGATCATAGAATCATAAACATGAGTCATCAACATAAAACATAATATCATAATTATAGGTCATGGTTCACTCCCAATACAATCATTACATAGTGGAAAAAGTTTCATAGTACCATTCCAATAAACATAGTTAAAAAATTCCCATATTGGATTAGATTAACTCCCTAATCCCTTGAAAAACACCTCATGATATATAAATCTTTTCCCAATTCATTAGATGGATGTATGATTTTGGGCTCACCCATTACATAACATGTTGTTCTTAGGATAACAACCCATGCACAAAATATGATATCTCGTGAGATGAAAACATTACTCAATGCATTAGATGACTATATAATTCCAATCCCACCCACCACATAACATAGTGTGTTTTAGTTAACTGCATGTTCACCATTAATGATGGTTCATGAGATAAAAACATTACCAAATGCATTGAAGGGATATATAATTCTTATCCCACCAATCACATAACATAGTGCACATATGATAACCACAAATGCATTATACATGGTATCTCATGAGAATAATTAATTATACAATGAATTTTCGGGATATATAATTTTTTTTCTACACATTACATAATTAATATTTGATATTCACATGCATAAATTTTCCATATGAGAAAAAGAAACCATACAAAAAAATAATGATAAAACCCATTAGAAAGAAGTGGCTTTCATAACCTTATCTCAAAGAATAACCAAAGTCTATATCATAATGAATCCTAAGTGAATAATGAATTAAATCATTTTGGATTTTCATTTTTTAATAAAGAAACATAGGTTTTGATCATTGAGTTCCAATATAGAAAAATCAGGGGAAGTATCAAGGAGAAGTATAAAAGAAAAATAAACTGCATATGTGCCTCTTTAAAAAATGAGAATAGGATATTTTGAGGAAATAAATAGCTTATTATTTCACTTCAGACCATAATCATGAAAAAAATCAATAAAATAATTATGTATTTCAAAAGCGATTTATTGTGAAAAAAATAGAGGTGGAACTTGTCATGAAATAAGAAATCAGATTCTTTCGGTTGACTCCCGCCAAATAAGAATCAGAAAAAATCACAAAGGAAGAAATAATTGAATATGGGTATTACCTTCCCATTAAAAAGGGACCCAAGACTTGTAAATCATATGATCCTCCAAGGGACTCATGATCTTATGAACATTTCAAGGCCACGTGAAGACTCAACATGCAGTACATAACATGTGGTGAATCCTATGGATCTCCCATTTAAAGAAACTTTTTTCTCTTGTGAAGGCTCCCCAAGAATCTTAACGAGTTCCCCCAGGCCACATGGTTTGTCATTGGAATGTTCCTGAAAAACCATCCGAAATTCATCTTGATGATAATGAATAATCATATCCCAAGGGAGAGAAACCTCGTGGTCGTAAGCCTCATGCGCCATATCATCATTGGTAAGAATAAAATTCCTTGATGATATTTGAAAAAACATGCATAATACCTAACCTTTGTAAATAAATTAAAGTGGATAATAATGGAGGAGTTGAGAGGTACACGCAGTGGCTGAAATACATGTGAAACTCCCCTGTATACTTGAAAGACACCGCAATAACTCAGTGATATGTCTTCTTTATCTCAAAAAATCCATTTGGAAATTCAGCCTTACTACACGAAAGTCCTCAGGTATATCCAGCAAACTAGGCACTATCACTTCAGTGCTCGAAGTAAAAATGGATAGAGTTTTCCACAATGTGCTTGCACATCCACATATGACCCATATTGCTAAAACAAGGTATCCCCAAAAAATTGTGTAAATGTCCTTGACATTACTCGTACAAACTCGCGTAATCCCTGACCTTTATAAAATAAAATAAAGGGGATAATGAGGGAGGAAGAAAGAGATCTCATGGTCTCTAAAAGACATGTGACACATCAACACCTTCATAGTGTGGCCCTAAGAGACCTCCTATCAAGTAAACTAGATCTCATGAATATTCTTTGAAAAACTACCCTTTCCCCATAAAGTATTTTAGGAAAGGCATCGATCTCTTACAAAGGCCCTTTAACATGTCCATTGGACGAGAAAAAAAATCCTTTGACATGCCTACCTGATCAAGAAAGTATTCATCAATCTTTAATAATACAATAAAAGAGACGTTGATAGAAGAGACACGCAATCACTAGAAATCAAGTGACTCGCTCAGAATGACCCACAGTAGATACTCACAAAGTTGTGTGGCACCATCCCTCTTTGACAACTCCATCCTGGATTCGCTCTAGATATACTACATGAATTAGAGAACAATCGGGGTAGAAAGGCCTATTAGTTTCCCACCCCAAACACAAATAGGGGTTATATTTTTTATCTTGGAGCTCACTGTGACTATGCATGGAATAACTCTTGTAGTCCCACACCACTGCTATAGAAGAAACCTTAGTGTGACCGATCATGCAACCAGACAACCTTCCGTTAGGTAATATACCGGTGGTAAGTCATAGTTGTCATTCACCAAACATGAGACACTTCACGTGATCATTCATAGATCATGTGAAGGGTATATATTGGGATATACTAAGAATATCCCACATTCCCACTAGATCATTCGAGACTTGGGATAAGCTGTCATTTAATAAAACAAATAAATCTGCAAGGAAAAGGAAAAAAACAAAGTCTAAATGTGGAAGACTTGAATCAAAACATATTTGATGACCCATTCTCACTTTATGTAAACCTCCCAAATACACGTGATATCACCAAGAAACATCACCTAGATCTCATGATGCTCTTTTATCATGTCACCTAGGTCATATGAATCCCTTCTTAAATTTCAATGAAAAGTCGCACGACGCCCTTGGACGTATCACCATAGACTCACAGAAGGCCCCATGGACTTGTAACCCAAGCCTTGTGAAGTCCTTTGGATGCATCAACTGACTCATATGATGCTTCCTTCTCATGTATTCCAAGTATTGTGAAATCACTTGAGCATAACAAGCCCCTGCGACATCTGATGTACAAATTTTCCAAGACTTTGAAGGCCCTATAGTGGTGTCTATCATGACATGCGAAATCCTATGGACATGTCAACCAAGCCTTGTGAGAGAATCAGATCATATCAATGGGCTCTCACAACAACCTACAAGAACATCATCCATTCTCCTATGATTCCCACCAGACATGACAGTTAGGTCTCATGATGGATCCCTGGGATGTTATCCAAGACACGTGACATCCTTCAAACCATGTTTCACTGACTCGTGTGACACCCCCCCACCCATATGTATTAACATGGGTCATGAGATATCTTCCAGAACAAGCCAATCGGAACATGTGATGTCCTATAGACAGGTCAACAGGGTTATGTGACAGCCTCTAGACAAGAAGGATAGGTCACCATGGCATCTCGAGATTTGATAGCCCTATCCATACCCATTGTGTAATCTCCAAAAACAACAGAAACCTTAGAGTGTAATCCTCGTTCAAGGAAACTACAATGACTTTGATTACTACCATATTCATGATATGTAGGCCACCTCTTTGAGGTTCGAGTTCTATATTGACCATCCAGGGAGATCCTAGTATCTAAACCCCTTATCTAGAGAAATGAAATTGATCACTTGCTAACCCTTATTTCTCAAAACTAGCATGGATCACCTGGGCTTGGGGAGTTTCACCGATCATTTCACTTGTACTATAAACCCTTCTGTTATAAGGGAAGCCTCCGTGGGAAAGCCCCAACTGCTGACATCATATTGTATGTCCCTAATCAAGAGGAAATCCATCTCAATGTAATCCCCTAGGATTCGTAAAACCTTGAGGATGGTAATAATTTCCTCGATTTTGATCATCCACCTTAGTCTATCAACAGGTTAAGGTATAACTAAACTACGATGACTCTTATTCCTCCTATACTCAGGATACATAGAGTTCCTTCTGAAGGCCTGATCTATATACCAAATGCCCCAATTATTTTCTCAGTACATAAGTCCCATATCTACATTCCATGATATTGATCATATATTCCCTCTTATTTCTCACACCGATCACAGCTCACATGGTCTTAGGGTGATTCTATGAACACCTCATTATGCATGATGAATTTGTAATAACCAGGGAGATCCTAGTATGTACGCCCTAGTGAGTTGCATGGTACGAACACCCCTCATATAAGGGCATATACCTTGGATCCAGCCCTAAGGGCATGATTGAACTATGATGAATCTGATTCCTTCCATAACAAGGATATGTAGGATGTCTCCATGAGACACAAGATCAAACATTTGGTGTCTCAGCACTAACACATATGTCCTCTCTGCATGATTCTAAATTGCACAGGATTAAAAAACTACATGTGTTTTGATTCCTCTAATTACTAGGATATGTATAACACCTTATAATGGCTCAATCCCATCCATGAAATATTAATCACCTCCTCATGTGGTAGTTAATTCTGAAGCATTTGGCCATAAATATTTAGCACATAATGTAGTTATTCATTGTTAGGAAAATGGATTAATAACCATTGATAAATATATATGGATTCACTAATGATACATCACTCCCCTCAGTTCGTCAATGAGACTCCCTTTATTTTTTTTAATTAGATAATTAACCAATGAATCATTTTTTTAGGGTAACCAGTCCTATATCACGGTTAGGAAGAGATCCATGAACATATATTAAATTTATAAGTAATTCCATGAGTATGTAACAATTCCCCTTAAAAAGGTGTGATGATCCCGACCTCTCATCCTCTCGACCAATGAAAGTCCCTAAGAGTGGATGTGCTAGAAAACCCAGATGACTGCTAACCTTTGGAAAGAAGGTCTATTTGTAGATATACATGGGTGAATCATTTTGATTTTTTGGGAAAACTAAAAATGGTTTCCCGACACGTGAAACACATTCCACTCCTCTAAAACCTGATGAAACAAAAATGGTGAACCCGAGATGAATCTCTATAATAAAAAAATGACCAGTTATTATTTCTTAGGCCATTTCATTTTCCCTTATATGCAATCAAAGACGGTGAACCCAATGTGAATATCTCCAATGGAAAAATGATAAATTATTATCCATCTGTCTATTTAATTTTCCCCTATATGATAACAAACATGGTGAACCCAATCTGAATCTCTATAATAATAGAACGATTGGGTTATAATGTGTAAGGACACTTTGTTTTAAAAACACTATACAAAAAAGTAGTAAGACTGGCATGATATTATAGATAATACTCTATAACCAAGGTTCTCATGAAATAATTCCATCCTTGTTTTTACAAGTCCAAATGAGAAAAATGACCAAATCTAGGAATATTAGGAAAATTTTATTAATGATGCATATTTGATTGGGCACATTATGCCTACTATATTGAACTAATTGGTGAACTTCTTCCTTTTTGTTTTCATGGATATAGATATTTACAACATCCTGATTTGATAAAATGTCTTCATCATCCAACATTTTCTCTAGAAAATCATTCACGACTGCAACCTATTTGGGTTACAAGATAATTTCACCTTCTCAAAAAATCCAATGATAGGTAGAAAATACGATGGTGTAGGAGTACCACTGAAATTGAACAATCCTAGCCATGGAAGCTTCTTGTGATTCCCTCCAAGAACGATGACTAGAAAGTCCACATCACCCAGGAAAGGCTGCTACTAATCTTGTATCCCTTATTATTATGAAAAAAAACATCAGGGGATTATCCTCAGAGTGTGAAAACCACCACATTCCATATCCAATGAAGGTTGACTAGGAGGAAAAATATGGATCCCTTTCATCTCATGTGCCACCGAGGAGGGAACCTGTCAATTGTCATCACTAACACCATATAGCCAGTACCCATGAATCGCATTCTAAGTGTACCATCCAACACAAAAACTCCTCTATTTCCCATGAATGAGATATAAGGAAGACTCATCAGAAGAGGAAGTTGTTGGATATCCAGCAGAGAAATCATATTCTTTCTCCTTCCAATGATGCCTCTCAGCATAATTAGAAAGGGACCCGCAAGTAGGCTCATATTACTACTCATTCATAACAATTCTATGGACATATTCTTACAGTAAGCAAGGGGAGTCTCATACTCCTACCCTCATTCATAAATCCCATTGACAAATTCTAGTGGCACAAGGAGGAAAAAAGTGGGAAAATTTCTCTACTTCAATCGAAGACATCTTTCAGTTTATCATGGATATAGGAAATGTGCATGCTCATATCCATGTACAGACTTTCCTAAAATGACAATATATTTTAGCAATAGCTGAAGAACTCCACCAGGATATTTCGGCACTTTTGAAGATGAAGGGACAGGTGCATACACCTATACCAATATCCAGGATAGCTCAACAATCTAATGATGATGAACAAATGGTTGTACTAGAGTAATAGAACACTCTTACTCCTCCCAGGAGGATTATCGACATATCCCAATGAAGGAAGAGAAATTGGACCATGCTCATATTCTCGTTCCAACCATGGATCACCATGTGAGAGTGGAACATGACTCAGGACAGGGGCACATGCCTATCGAAGAAGTTCGACAACATATTCTAAAGGCCCAAGATCATGCTCATATAACTTTTTTGCCTTGGGATCACCTTGTGAGTGGGGAACACGCCTTGAGAAAGGCTCATATTCTTATCAAATAAGTATATGTGTATACTCAAAAGGCCCATTTTCTAGAATATATCATTGTTCTTGTCATGGATAACTACGTGAGAATTGAAAAAGCCTCTAGACATGCTCACATTCCTATCAGTTAATCTACCTAGCATATTCCGACAGATCAAGAATGAAAGATGAATATTCCTACTTCTAACGACGAAAGATTGAACCATAATTGTTCCATGGAAACATAAGGGGAGGCATATATACCCTCACCCATTTTGGAGGTCTTTCGGCATATTCTGATGGGGAATGCATATTCAGACGAAGCTCACATTCCTAATCAAACTGGGGCTCACCAAGTGAGAGAGTAACATTCCATAAGGCATGATCATATTCCTTCCAAGAAAGACATATGGAATATTCCAAAGGCTCATGATTGGAATCATATCCCCATCCTAACCGAGGCTCACCAAGTGAGAATGGTACATGCCTTGAGATAGGATCAAAATTCTATCAATAATGAGACTTATCATCAACATATTCCGATAGATTCTCAGCATAAATATTGTACTCCCACAACACCATGTGGTTATATACAATTTCTAGAAATTATCACATAGCGGGATCATGTCCCTGGAAAATTAAAAAAGTCAAGTCTTCATATTATGACCACGATACAGAACATGGACTACACTCCTAATCTTCTCAATGCTAGTTTTGTTGAGGTTGTTCAATACACATTCTTAACAGCACAAGGGTCTGTTGACTCTTATTTTTAAGTGGAAGTAGAAGAAGTTCATTACCAAGATAGTCCTTCTCATGCTAGTTAGGAGATGGATTGTAAGGACCTTACACCTAACATCTACTATGGTCAACCACCCAAAAAAAATATCTCCAATGGGAAAGAAAATCCTCTCTTTTTCTAGAAACATATGTATAGAGACGTGTTCAAAACTCTGAAACCTTTTTATAGAGAGGTGCTTGAATCATCAGAGTCAACTATATATGGTTCCCCATCATCTTCTAGCAGCACCCCACTATCGTCAGCAGGTTACCATTAGATCCATCTTCTATGGTTTGACTGTATAGAGTCATATAAGTATAATGAGGAGGAGGATGGTATTGACAAAAAGAGAAATGTATCTAAAAAACCTCCCCATCACGTTCTAGCCCCTCACTACTTCTATCTATAAGATATCAAATGATCTGAAAAAGGTGATTATGCCATATATATTCTAGGATGTGTGGGATACTCATCAGTGATTGAAGGATCAATATCTGACTTATCTAGGACACTATTATCACCTTTAGACAATCAATATACAATATTGTCAGCTAGACCTAGCTACTATCTCCATGTCCAGGTATCCAAAACTGGAAAATCATAACATGCATCTGCAACATGCTTGTTGCCATTGCATCACAACTCATTTGCAGTTGATCTCTGAAGCCACATCAGGCATCTATATTCAAGGATGGGGATAGTATGGATCATTACACATTTCACCTCTCGTATAACAATTAAGTCCCTAAAATTTAGAATAATTCAATGTTATATCCTCCAATGAGATTAGGGGACCGAGTAATGCTTGGTCTAGTTGGTCACTACAATGGAATTCCTCTGCTCCAATACTTTCCAGACACCATGGATGGGGACAGAGGATGGCCAACTAAATTTCAAACTAGGCCCCTCAAAAAATTAGTAAGAAATTCCAAACACAGAGACTGAATTTGCAATCACATGGACAACTTACCATAAGGAATGGTTCTCACAATGGCTTTTCCTCACACCCAGCTCCTATGCGAGCATAGTTTCACCGCATCAAATGGACCATAGTAGTAGCTTATTTGGTAGTTTTTTAGGAGTGGACTTAGCCCCTAGGCTAGGATAATATCTACCACAACCTCTACCCCTTAGATCATCAAATCCAGAGAGTATTTAGGACATTCCATTGGCAGCCGCAGGTGAACCCCATCCCACTAGGCTATGAGAATTTATATTTCAATCATTATCACAAGGTTCATTGTCCAATCAGAGTAAATTGGAAACATTGTTGGTTATTTCATATCACCCCAACCCATTAGAATGGGGGAATTTATATCTTCATGTCAATCCCATGAATCATCAAGTCTCCGACTCGAGTCATTGGTTCCTCAACAACTAGACCAATCCATGCCAATTTTCGCCCCAAATGACCCCCACCCCACAAGGATGGGGGCATTTTCAACATCAAAACCACCAAAAAGGTAATTAATCTTCTATGGGTTAGGAGGAATCAATTAGAAATATACATTCAACTATATCCTCTCACCACAATACAAACCCCTATTGGTTAGGGTACATTTTTCAATCATGGTCAAGAACTCCCTCAGAGTCACATGTCATAGATCCGAGCAATAGGAATGTACAGAGAAGACAAACAACCCTACCAGGGCCACACAACAAAAAGGACCAACATGGACAAGGTTTTGAATAATGACTATAGAGAAGATAGTGTAGAATCGGTATGTTGTGTCGAGAGTAATGGAATAACAACCATTACTCGATTTGCCTCTATAAACATTATCACTATCAAGATGAAAGATATTGATCAAGATTCAAATGAAAAGGTCTGTGATAAGGAAATAATTCCTCAAGAGTAGGGTGACATGGATGCTCCAAATTAATTTGCACGCACCCGGAACCAAATATGTATCCAAAACATGGAACCTCTGAATATTGAGATTCCACCTTCACAACAGAATATTACCAAGGGTAACTATACAACCACATCCCAATCACCTACTAGAAAAAACAGGGTTCCTTCTCAAGAGGAATGATTATCATTATATAAAAGTGAAATACAAACTCTCTGATAACTCAACAATGAGCTACATAGAGGCAATATTCTCACTAGGTATCATCATTAAGAAGAGATGAATGTTCTCCCTCTCATGTCTGATCCTACAGAAATAGTAGTATCTAATCTTCAAATTGGTTTTGGAACTATAAATACAGTCCACATAAATGAGGAAGTAAAAAATGATCATGACGTCTCTCCATTGTTTCTAAAGTCTCTCCCTCACTGGGGCTGCCATTAAATTGTTGGATGAAACAAAAATCGGTAGTAGATAAATGTGGGGCCACCTCATCCACCCCCACTATCTCCCTATCGATGTGAGACAACTCCAGAAACTATGCCCAAGAGATTCTTAAAGTCATCAAATACCTATATACTTGAATGGAAGCCATGGAATGGTTAAGTTCACCTATGCAACCTAAGAGGAATCCATATCCTAATTAGATGGATGACACTTTTTCTGTACCCAATTTCATAAATCCAAACCTCTCCGCATTTGACAGTGAGAGAGACCCTGAACAATATCTCACAAACTTCATGTCCCAATATGAGCTAATGATGGGCCCTTGAGATCAGTAGGAGGCAAAAAAGATGAGGTGTTTTATACACTCTGATAGGGCCAGCCTTTGTTTGGTATAGCAGACTCCTAGCCAGATCCGTGTCAGAATGGGAAGACCTACATCATAAATTCCTTTATCTATTTAGTTCTACACTAAGGAATACAATGATCATCAACCTGAATAACAATAAACAACATGATAATGAGATGTTGTTTGAAATTATAGTAAGGTAGAATGGTTGAACCTACTCACTCAACATCCCTCTCTAGAAAAACAAACTGTTTAAATTATGTTTCGAAAGTCATGGGGATGAGTTGTAGATGCCTTTGATTCCAATGAAATATCCAGGTGGATTCCATGAGATTTCTAAAAACAACCCAACATCTAGAAGAATCCATCCAATGGAACTGGTCCAAAACATGACTCATGCCCACAGCACAGGGGAAAAGGCCATCCAAATCAGAAGTTTCATCTTTCACTCTCAATCTGTCAGTGTCACCTATTCAAATACCTAGAGAGGCCCCAAACCACCCAGAACCTCCCGTTGTGTGGTGAAACCCATAGAATCTCCATTTTCTAGAGTCACAGAAGAATCAAGGTCATCTATGATTTGAATAACTGATGAATAAGGTGTAATCATTATGGAATGAACAATTCACAAGTTATTTCTTGGCTGCCATGGACAATAACCTGATCACAATTCCTCAACCCAGGAATCCCAATGAGGTTGACCTCACTGGTCGTTCCGATTACAAACCCTTCCATAGAAGGTTGGTTCATAATATCCAAAACTACTTCATCTTAAAATATTTCCTTCAAGTCATGATCGATTTTGGACAAGTTGTGTCAGATAACTCCCTAGAGCATGTGGATTTCATAACCATGATCCTATAGGAATAATAGGGTTATTAGAAAAAAGTCTCAGCTAGGCATGAAAAAAATATGACAATTGGATGACCCAAATGATAGTTGAACGAGCCCATGCCACTCTGAAATCACAATTTCACAAACCCATAATAGTTCCACCACCAAGAAAGAGACACCAAATGTGCCCCACCAAAGATGGGAATAACCATCAGAAGAAGGAAGAGATAGAGGATGAAGATTCATATTCCCCTCCAAATAATTCTTTAACTCTCACCAATTACTTCCCTAGAGCATCTAAAATATGGGAACTTCCCCGCCAAATGAAAAACTAATATTTGGTTCTGCCACCATGATACACTTTTCATACCCCTTCTTTGATGATGATTTTTCCCCAGAGCACGAGTTTCTCACACAAAAAACGGAAAAATGATGCTACATGCGTAGGAACTGAGGATATAAACAACAACATGGACATAGTCAAACCCAATATTTTGTCCATTTCTCCATGGAAAATACTTATGTAGATGAGACTCATGGGAAAGCACTCCAGCAAGCCCTGTAAGGGTAGGGAGGCATCTCAGAACCCTCCAGTAGTCGTCCGCACCCGATTTTCATGCATGACCGCTTACTGGGGGTTCAATAATATAATCAGTCTAGACAAAGGGGGAGGCTAGGATGACCCCTGCCACTAGTAGAATATGCTACCACAACTCATGCATAGGCATCAGGTTTGTACACCCTAAATGTCTC
Source organism: Viscum album (assembly GCA_963277665.1). Classification (NCBI taxonomy): domain Eukaryota; kingdom Viridiplantae; phylum Streptophyta; class Magnoliopsida; order Santalales; family Viscaceae; genus Viscum; species Viscum album. The sequence continues at coordinate 2,123,206,303 of OY728140.1, forward strand.
GACTCCTCATCTTCCCATCCAGAATCCACCCTATTTCAGAAAGTGTTGGCCTATGGCATAAAATGATGACGGTATTAAATAGATGATGGTAGTCCCAACCAAGATCTTAGTCCTCAATGTGCTCTATATTTCAAAATAACTCAGGGAGGCACTTATTGAATCCCTCAGGATCCCATAAGATTAAAAGATATAAGTCATTGTATACGATATCTATTGAGTGGAGACCATGGAATCAAAATGTCATGTTGCCATCTCATTCACAATTCCAGATTCCGAAGAGGCCCTTCAAGTAAATATCATACCCCTATATGTCTTCAGTAGACTTGATAATTTCAATTTCCAACGGGATCTAATTGATAATGGTTATGGGATCAATCTTATCCAAGACAAAACCCTATAGTGATTGGGATATGGTTAAGGGTATTTGTCTCCCATGAAGTTAATCACTCAAGTGTATGATAAGCGTTAGAGAAGACCTCTTAGAAAGATCAAGCTCGAATCCCATTTTGGGGATCTTACATCAAACACATATTTTATGGTAATCTAGCAAGACAAAATTTATGGCATCATGTTCAGAAGGCCCTAGCTTGAGAGCCACCTGGTTATATCATCAACCTTCCATTAGTGTGTGAATAATCCCATTAATGGAAAATTCAGCATACTACCTAGTGACAGTGCTTCCTTCGAGACTTGTGGGGCCACATATACTGAATTAGATTTATATAAAATGAGTAAAATTAACAATGGAAGATAATGATGTATAGGTGGCCGATCCTAATGGGTTGGGGACTACCCCTGTGAATCCCTAGAGTATACTCAACAGTGACTATGTACTCCCCATAAATCTGGTTGAGGTCACAGATATAATCCCAAAGTTCCAAGCCATTCCTTTCTCCAGTGATAGCATCGAATAATATCATCCATGTTATCTCTCTACACCTACTCAGTCACCAAGGGATGCTAATGTTTCTTCTCATGGCCTCTCTCACCTAGATAAGAACAGTGGGACCCCCAGATTTATATGTTCATTTGAAAAATGTATCCATATATTTTGAGATGGAAGAATATGAGGCTGACCTCAGGAATGCCCCTCCATCATTTAGTGAAGGTGTTTCTACCACCATAAATGAACCCAAGTAGATAAATCTTGGATTAGAGGAAGACATGTAGCCTACACTGATTAGTGACATCATTCCTCTCAATGATAATGATATGTACATCACATTTAAAAATAAATATTGATATGTTTTCTCATGGAACTACACCGAAATTCCTGAAGTAAACCCATATGTGGCTATGCACCACCTCATATTAACAGGTGAGCACTGAGGCTTCATGGAGGTATCCAGGAGAATACACCCCTATCATTCCACCAATATAGAAGCAGATATTGACAATTTTATCAAATCCAGCTTCATTTAAGATGTTCAATACCCGAGATGGATATCCAACATCATCCCTATCAAGAAAAGGAATGGAAATATTAGTATATGCAATCATTTCAGGGACCTTAATCTTCATTTCACAAAGGATGATTTCCCATTACTGATCATAGAACTCTCGATTGATTCAACTTCTGGTTTTCAAGCCCTTTATTTCATGGATGGGTACTTAGGGTACAATCATATAAAGATGGCCCCGGAAGATGAAGAAGTCACTTCCTTTAGAATGCCTTAGGGTATCTTTTTCAATTAGTTCATGCCCTTTTTTTGAAGAATGATGGAATCACATATCATCATTCCATGCTCCATTTCTTTAATCCATTCTTAAGAAAAATAGTTGATTGTTATGTCGATGAACTGGTGGTTAAATCTCAATAGTAGTGTGATCACATCATGAACCTTAAAAACAATTTCGACAAGTTTTGACAGTATATTCTTAATATGAATCTACTAAAATACACTTTTGGGTAATGTTAGAGAAATTCATTGGCTATGTGGTATAACACTACGGCACTTAGGTCAGCCCAATAAAGATTAGTGCTATCTTAGTAATGGTGTATCCCAGAAATATCAAATAATTGAGAGGGATATAAGAGAACATTACATACATTCGACAGTTTATTTCCAACATGACTGGAAGAGCTCTCCCTATCACAAGGCTAATAAATAAGGGAATCGCCTACCAATGGGACAATGATTTCCAATAATCCTTTGAAAATCTCAAGAAATACCAACTACACCCACTAGTCCTAATTCTTATAGTGGAAGGGAGGTCACTCATCTTATATGTGGCCACCATGAACTGGTCATTGGGAACCCTCCTCACACAGAAGAATAATGTGGGGAGTGAGAATAGTCTTCATTACATCATCTGGACTATGCTAGGTTCTGAGACCCTATACTCGGATGTCAAGACGAACTGCCTCACACTCATATTAATAGTAAAAAAGATGACGAATTACTTGTAACACCACAAAGTCAAATAGGTATCTCATATCGATCCGCTCAAGTACATCATTGGTCCTCCGATGATGATTGGGCACTTGGATCGATGGGTGATCATTCTTCAACAATATGAAAATCAGTTTGCGTCACTGAAGTCAGTGAAGAGAAAATATTTGGATAGTTTCCTTATAGGACATCTTTCCCCAGGGAATATACCAGAATACCTAGAGCTTCTAGATGACTAGTTATTCTCTTCCCATGACACTCCCCAGACATGGGAGATGTATTTTTATAGAGGCTCGCGAGGTCTTATCCGAACAAGGATGGAAATACTGAAGCTGAATCAGGTTAACCTGGGTATTTTATTTTTCTCTCCTAACAAAGTTGTTTTTCCCTACTCTTTATCACTATTTAAAGATTATATAAATAATGAGGCAGAATACCAATCCCTCATTGCTATCTTGGAATTATCATTACAGGTGCAAATAGCCTTCCTGATCATCAAATGGGATTTGGATTTAGTGATAAATAAGGTCTAGGTTGAGTACACCATCAAAAAAATGAATTCACCCCTCCCACAGGCTACATCAGGAGACTAATGGAAGAATTAACTTTTGTGAGCATATTGTATCATGTTTCCTGATCACAGAATGCTCACACCGATGCATTGGACAATATGGCCACCATCTTGGCCGACCCAGAATAGTAAGAAGAAATGTTCCATATTAAACATCAGAAAATGGTCTCATCAATCATCATCTATGATATTGAAGAGATCCATCTTATCAACACCACCCAGAGTGTGATGAACCAATAATCACCCTTAGATAGATGGAGCCCATAATCGGTTATCTTTGAAATGGTACTCTCTAAAGGGATAGAGCTAGAAGGGAATAGATTCGGTGCCCTGCAGCGAACATTACCTTGTGAGATATCCCAAATGAGAAGAAAACCCTCTATAAGATTGGATTTGATGGGATACTCGTCAGATGCATAGTAGAATGAGATATTTCTCCCATCATGTAAGAATTCCATGCAGACTCTTGTGATGCATATCAATCTAGGAAAAGGATCTCCCACCAGATCAGAAGGTTAGGATAATAATGAAAAACCATGATACAGGACTATGTGGAATTCACCAAGAAATTTCATGCATTCCAAAACCATGATAACTTCATCCATCAAACCCCATAATTTCTATATATATCTAAACATTACTAGTATTTTTTTGGTGAGTGGTTTTCATGGGGCATATCCCCTAGCCACAACTAAGTAGTTCAACTACATCTTAACTGCTGCCAACTTCTTTTACAAATGGGATGAGATGATACCTCAACAAATTCAAGACAAAGAATATCATCAACTTCATAACGTCCCATTTCACAACTAGGTTCAGGGTCCATCACACAATATTGATGGAAAACGACACCAATTTCTGTAATGTGTAATTGAAGAAGTTGTACCAAGTGTACAATATTGAGTCCAATCACTCATATCACTATCATGTAGTAGAAAATGGAATGATAGAGGACTTCAATAAGACTTTTTCAAATATACACTATAATATAGTAAACAAGGATAATAATTCTTGTCCAGAAAAACTTCTCTATGATTTATGGTCCGACTATAATACCATTTGTACTACTACACAAGAAACACCATACGCATTTTTGTACAGGTGTTTCCTCTGGAAATGGGGATGAACTTGTTTGTTTAATGTTCAAACATTCCAATCGGTTTCTAATGGGTTTATTCGTAGAACCAAAAACATCCAATGATTCTATAAACATTTGGACCTACATTCCAAAGGTAGGTGCTCATTATTTATGGACTGATGAGACATAAGAATTTTCATTGGTCGAGAGGATGGGAGGTCGGACTCATCACACCTTTTTTAGGGGAATTATTGTCTACTCCAGGACACTCTTTATAGATTTAAGTTATGTTCGTGAATCCTTATTACACTACCATTATGAAAATGATATTTCCACAATATATGACAATCAATGATTAAACTGTATGAGATTTAGAGAACCTTTTATATGTATTTGAGGTTCTTCATCTAGAGAGAATCATATTTATTTTTTAGAGATTCTTTGTCAATGGTATCCTTCAACACATTATATAAAGATCTCTTGGTCATTATGATAACCATACTGGTTTTAAAGCCACTCAGCGGGGCACTTGAAATTTATTATCGTTCAGAAGGACATGGGGTATTTCAAATTTGGGATCACACCCACAGATGGGCTACCTACATATCCTTGTTAGAAAAGGAATCAGAACCCATGTATTTCATGAATTAAGATATAGTTTAATGTCATATGGGACGGATGAGAATTAATGGGCGATGGGATTGAACCTCAAAAAGGCTTCCTACGTACTCTAATTTTAAGGTATAGATCAAAGTCCATGTAGTTCGGTTGGGAATTGTGGGGATTATGTATGATTAATGGACCAAAGAGATGTGTCGTGGTTACTTTTACACTCTAAGCTCATGTGAGTCATGATCGGTGTGAGAAACAAGAGGTACCAGTAAACTTGAAAATTTGTGCAATGAAATATGTGGTCATAAGGAATGATGTGAGGATTATGTATGTATGATTGCCCAAATATATAAATATCAGGACTTACATTAGAGAAGAAGCCCGTGAACAAGGTCCATAAAGGTATATGTGCTTTAAGGATATTTGGATACTCAAACTTGGGGCTTACTCCAGAGGAGGATGCCCAAATTAGGAGGAGACTTATGATTTGGTTTTATTCCTGAGAAGGAAGCCCTAATCAAAAAGAAGCTAAGACTGGTTAAGAGGAATTATGACTGGGGATTATTCCTAAGAAGGATGCCCAGGTTAAAGGGACTTCAAAACTGGGGTTTACTTATGAAAAGGAGGCCCAGTGTAGGAAATTATGACTAGGGCTTACTCCTAAAAAGGATGCCCAAAATTAAGGAACATGGACTGGGACGTACTCCTGAAAAGGAGGCCCAAAATTAAGTGAACTTCAAGACTATGGATTACTCTTGAAAATGAGTCCCATGAATAGGGGACTTGGAGACTGGGGTATACTCTTAAAAATGAGGCCCAGAGAATCTTCTCATCTTAAAGGATGAGGTTAAATGAATGAAATCTCTAACCTAAATGACATAAAGATATGTAAGTCATTAGTTTTTGAGAGATATTCCGTCGAATTCCTTTTAGATAAGGAATCCAACCCATGAATCATGCCATAAATGACTTTGAATAGGATTTTGAAGGCTAAATCATGAAGAGGAGAGGTGGATTTGAAGAAAAGAGATGAATGGACTGGAAGGGAATGCAAAAAAAAGGTAGGTGTGCGGGTCCTTTTTGGGCACGCAGGTCCTGGTCGCGCAGGTATACTAGCGTGACACATAGGTACTTGCACGACGGTCAACCCATAGGGTAAAACTTGGGTGATTCTTAGCTCAAGCCCTTAGTGTTATCCCTAAATACAATTAAATGAGTGGCGCGCAAGTTCTGTTGAAAGGATAAGGTGGCGCGCAAGTGTCTTCAATTCCCTGAAGGGTTAGACACTTAGGTGCGCAGGTGTTGATGAATTTCAACACTTAGGCCTTGTTCCCTCTCTTTAGACCTTCCATTCAACGTAAGAAGTTACCATAGAAGTGTTCGGAATGCTTTGAGAAGAGACTAGGGAATCAGGAGCTTAGATCTGAGTGTCTAGATTTTTTAGTCTCGAAATGGGGGGCCCACAAGGGGTATTTATAGGACTTTGAATACCTTGGGTGAAAATAACTTAGGGCGCGCAAGTCACATGTGCGACCAATATGAGGCACACAAGTATACTTGTACGGCCATGATGAAACTTGCGCGACCCAAGGGTAAACAAATCCATGTTCATGCCTTGGTAAATTTTTGATATTTCTTCAAAGGATGAATCACTTTGTGTTCATGTTTTTCCTTTTTCAGTTGTTAGATATTTTGATGGAACGTAGCGTCAAAAAAAGTCCCCCCTCTGAGTTGTATCCGAAAGGAATGAGGATGTGACTCTGAGGTAAAGAAGAAGACCAGGGAATGAGAGCGCGCATGTTTTGAGCATGCAGATATCAGCACGCAAGTGAGAGGCGCGTAGGCTTCGGTGTGTAGGGGTGCATCCAGACCTATAAATATGTGCATAATTATCTCTTAAAGCACCCAAATTTCAAACTTTCGAGCTTTTGTTGTGCAAGTTTCCTTCATAGCGCAGGTTGCTGTTTTTCCACGGTTTCATTACTTCTTTTCTATGTCGCACTACTACAGAGGTATTTTGACCTGCACGGTGATACTTGTGCGCCAATAACCTACGCGGCACAGTTACACTTGCACGCCAAAATTGGACTTGTGCGCCTTAATTATGTAGCCATTTTTTCACTTTTCTTCACAAATTTTATGAAAAATCAACTCACTTAAGAGTTAATTATTCGACCTTTGTGTAGATTCAATGGCTCCTAGAAGAATTGGAATGTTTGATGAATTGGCTTGCAAGAAAATTGATGACATGATGAGCATCGTTGGCCATGATTATTATGATATCTCTGACAGCACTCTCCCAGATTTAGCCTGGCACTTTAAGAAATATCATGTCAATTTCCTACATAGAATTTATCTACCTTTATATGGTCATGGTCATCTGCAAGGAGTCAACGTTCCAGAGCCAAAGAACTATATTCCCGAGATGTATCCACACTGCTATCCCTCTATTTTAGTTACGTTGTGCATTAAGAGCAGCAACAATGGTGTGAACTTTCAAATATTTCCTTCATGCCATGTCCTTGCAAATAAAAAAATTTAAAATCATGGGCTGATATTTTTTCTGTTGCCATTTTATGGAGAGAAGACTATCATGACATTAGAAACAATATATTAAAAGGGTACTCTCTCCAAATGGGTCTTTACGTCCAATGAACCATTCTCAAATCCATGTATCCATCTTCCAATTCTCTTGGATGGAAACAGAGTCACTATTTAATCAGCAGAAAATTTTCTAAAACTTCACTCAAGAACATTCTTTTACAATTGTTCCAAGAAGAGATGGTATCACTTCACCTCTTATTGTATCCAGTTGAATTAATTAATTCCATGTGGTTGTTGATAAATCTTGGGATTTTGTAAATCAAATGACAAGTTATGTTGAAAGCCTCTTGTAATTCTTGAAAAATAGAAGAGACTCCAATCTGTGGATTTCCTTCTAACTCTTGTGCATCAATAAAAAACACTTTCATTTTCAATCATTTGGCAATGCCTTCTTTTGCTACCTGCTTTAAATTTTTACTTAATCCAATGGGCCTAGTAAGCATAGTTTAATTTTTTTCTAGGATAATTATAAATAAGCCTACAAACATTGAATCTTTTTAATTTCTCAATATTACCTAAATCATACAAGGTGTATGTTTAGTGATCTGGTACTTGACTTTTGTTTAAAGTTCCCTTGTCTTTTGTGGGAAGTTTAATGTCATGCATGTCGGACATAAAAAGGCCAATGTTTATGGTCAAAATAACTTTGACCGAATTGATTAAAATTGACTCAATTCCTAGATAATTTATCTGAAAACATATTACCATATTCAAGTATGGAGGAAAAAATGTAAACTGTGACATAAGAAATTTTGAATCTGAGGAATGATATGAAAAAGGGATAAAAGGAATTAGAAGAACTATTTCCCAATAATGAAGTTACCACTATTTAACAAACCTGTTAGGGGGTTGAATTATGTAGGGTCGCCCAAGGGAATTGGCTGCATAGTCAAATAATAGAATCTTTTGGCTGACAGGTCCGTTATGTAGACTACTTATGCAAGGCTGCCTAAGGGAACGTGCTGCATAGTCAGGCAAAAGAACTCTCAGAAATTTACTTTTCTACTACTAAAAAGCCATTTGATGTTTATGGAGATTCAAATTTTCCAAACCTCAAATTCTGTTGTACGGAGAGAGGTACTTGAATATGGAGAGGATATTTCCAATCATGATTTTCAAAGAATTGGATGAATGTCACTCCCACGAAGGTCTGACCCAAACTTAGGGAAGGGAAATATAAACCATAGACTTGAGTACTTTCAGATCATGAAAAAGTGTATGGGACAAATATGTTAAGGATGGCTATTTTTTCCGATCCCTACAAATTTTCGTTAAGACCAATAAGGAAAAAAGAAGTTTTTCTCCCAAGAATGAAGTTACCACTATTTAACAAACCCATTAGGGGGTTGAATTAAGCAGGGTCGCTTAAGGTCATGGGATGCATAGTCAAATAATAGCATCTTTTGGCTGACAAGTCTGTTATGTAGACTGTTTATGCAAGGCCGCCTAAGGGAACGTGCTGCATAGTCAGGAAAAATAACTCTCAGGTGTCAAACATTTTTTGACCAGAAGTCAAGAAAATAGTTACAGAATGTAGAATTATTTAAGGTTAGGAGTATGATACAATAAGATGGGCATTTTCCAATGTGCGTAGAAGATACATAGGACAATGCTAACAATAATCATGTTGTGGTTGGGTCCTGAATTGAGGTGTTGGACTTCACTAAGTATCCCATAAGGATGAGAATCGAGCCATATGTAGTTCTTGAAATACACTTTAACGTCCTGTGGGAAGAGAGTGTAGGATATCTTAGTTTAAGTTCATAGAGCTCAGACCAAGGGGGGACTTTTCAGCCAAGGGATTGAAAGTGGAATTTGGGGTTAGGCCCAAAGACATGGGGTTGGATTCGATGGATGCTCAAATGTTCCTACGTATCCCATAAGGATGGGAATCAAGCTGCAAGTAGATCTCAAAATATCCATTGTACAAATTTGGTTCGTACAAGTGAAGGATGAAAGGGGACTTTAGTGCAATGATGGTTTAACCCAAGATAAAAGGTTTGGGCATTGCCATGTATGCACGTAGTCTTTAGAATATAACATGATCAGAGATCAATGTAAATAATGATTCCCTCTCAGGTGAGAGTGCAAAAGAATTTTGTGGTTTATTGTCATACATGATAAAAAGTGTGAATAGTTTAACTTCATATAGCAAGGACGATGGTGAACCAATGTAAAAAGTATTGGTTCTGTGGCTACTTCACAAATCAACCTCATATGAGATGGAGGTGAACATATGTGAAGATATTGATTTTGGGCTTGAACCTTAGGAGGTTTTCTACATACCCAGCCTAGAAGGAAAGGATCCAAGTCCGCGTAGTTCAATTAAAGACTGAATTGATGATCAAGTTGTTCTTGAGGACAACAACCTAATAAATGGGGTCAGGACTTACACATGGTTAGCAGCCTAGAGAGGGTGTAATGGTTGAATTTTACTCTAATCTCACATGAGTCATACTCGGTGTGAGAAACAAGAGGTAGAAATAACCTTAACGATGCATAGTTTAAAGTCATGTAGGACAAATGAAGGGACTATGCAGTTTAAAGTCTTGCAGTGAGGAATATTGGTGCTGCACAGTTTAGTGTAATGTAGCAGGGAAAAAATATAGTTTAACGTCATGTAGGAAAAATTAAGGGAATTTTTTCAATTTTACATCATGTAGGATGAATGATCAGTAAAGTTTAACGTCATGTAGGAAAAATATAGGGATACAGTTTAACATCATGTTGCATGTAAGGGTGTTGTACAGTTTCACGTCTTGTAGCTAAGACAATGAGGACAATACAGTTTAACGTCATGTTGGATGAAAGGGGGACTGTGCAGTTTAATGTCATGTAGTAAGGACAAAAGAGGACACAGTTTAACATAATGTTGGATGTATTAAAGACTTTTTCATAGTTTAACATCATGTTGGACGATGACACGGTTTAACGTCATGTTGGATGATGGTGCAAACAGTTTAAGGTCATATGCATGGACCATAGATTATGCAGTTTAACATTCTGCTGGACGTAAGGGACTTCTGTAATGTTTAGCGTCATGTAGCTAGGATGTCATAGTTTAACTTCATTTTGGATGTAAGTGCCAATAGTTTAAGGTCATATGCACAGACCGTATGTATTTTTATTTTACAAAATACTTCTTCAGAAATATGGAATTGGTTGGAGTAGTGATGAGTTCTCAATCCATTGAGATTAAAGAATACGCTTCTTTGGAGTAGACCTTATGTATTGAATAAGGTCATTCCCATTTTGGCTTTAGCTTGGGAGGTTTCTTTCCTAGTATCATTGGAGTTCTGAGAACTAATACCAATTACCCCTGAATGAATGAACGAAGACGAACTTTTTTGTTGAAAGCTCGTGCTATACGATTTTGATAGACTTCCAATTGGTGCAAGGTGCACAATCTTTTCTAATATAATCATTCCAATTCATCCAATTGCTTTTGAGATTGTTCATATGTAGATGACTTATCACAAATGGCTGCTCTGAGTGAGTGTAATTGAACCTCAATGGGCAAGACTTCTTCTATTCCATATACTAATGAATATGGATTTGACTGTGTTGTAGTGCGGGTGGTGGTCCGATAAGCCCATAAAGCATGATAGAGTTTATCATGCCATGATTTATAATCTTTATCCACCATATTTTTTAGTATATTTGAAAGAGACTTTTTGGAAGCTTCTATTTGGCCATTGGACACTACATGATACTGAGAGGAATGGTTGGATTTGATGTTGTATTCTTGGTACAACTTCATTACCTCGGATGAACAAAAGTTAGAGCCATTGTCCATCAATATGGTATGAGGGACACCAAATCTATTAATGATGTTAGACTTGATGAAGCTAACAATTCTTTTAGAACTAACTTCTTTGAGAGGTATTCCCTCTACCCATTTGGAAAAGAAGTCAGTAGCAGTAAGAATGTACTTAAACGGCTTGGATGTAGCTGAAGGATATGGTCCTACTACATCCATTCCCCATGTGGAAAATCTCCATGAGTATTTAGCTGTATGAATCAAATCTGGGGGTTAATGAATGAAGTTGTAATGTACTTGGAAATAATGACAATTATTTGTGAAATCAACACAATCTTGTATAATTGAAGGCTAAAAGTATCCAAGCCTTCGAATTTGATCAGATGGTCTATGTCCAGACTGGAGGGCACCACAGACACCTGCATGAACTTCTTTCATTATAGCCATTGTCTCTTCACTGTCAATGCATCTGAAGAGAATTCCATCAAAACCTCTTTTGTAGAGAATTTTCTCTAGGTGATCTGGGCTATCATAAAGAGTAAAATTGACCACACATCACCAGATTTGTTCTTTCCCGGCTCTATTAGGTGGAAGTGTTCCATTTGGAAGGTATTCCCTGGTAGGTGTCATCTATCATGTAGTCTGACCATATGGTTCAGGAATGGGACTAATTTAATTGATTTCCTCTATTCTAGTTTAAATATAAGGTGAAATTGTACGACGGTGGGAAATACTGATGGATGTCTCATCCCAATTTGGATCTTCCAGAGCTGTGGCTGTATTAGCCAGTTCATCAGCTTGAGCATTTTGTGATCTCGGGACATAATAAAATTTCGGTTCCAAAGGAAATTCCCCCATTAACTCTCTGACATAATAATAAAAAGGGATTAACTCTTCTTTTTTGATGGCATAATCCCCATTGACTTGTTTGATTACTAGGTTTGAATAACCTTTCACCTTTAAGTGATTCACTTGTGCTTGAAGCACCAACTCTAATCCTGCGATGAGAGTTTGATATTCTAATTCATTATTTGTACAGCCTCCCAACAATGAGAAGGAATAAGGTAGCACTGTCTTTTTCAAGGAAATAAGCACAATTCCTAACCCTCCTTTTTTGAATTTAAAATCTTCCATTTTCATCCCTGTTGGACTTCTGGAAGCACCATCAAAGTACATTTCCCATATTTGAAGATTATCTTGAATAGAAAATACTTCTTCATCAGGAAGATCAATATCTAAAGATGTATCTTTTACTGAAGGGTGTTCAGTAAAGAAATCATCCAGATCTTGGCCCTTTATTGCCTTTTGAGACATGCACTGGATATCAAATTGCTGCAAAATAACCGCCCACCTTTCTAGACGTCGTATAATCATTGGACAACTAAGGATGAATTTGAGCGGTTTTTTTCGAGATACCAATTGGACCTCATGATGTTTCTAGTAGTGTCTCAGTTTCTAAACTGCAAAGATTAATGCTAGGCAGCACTTCTCAATATTTGAATATCGGGTTTCTTCTTAAAGAATAGTCCGACTGAGATAGTATAGGCTGTTTTCATTCCCAGCATCATTCTTCTTGGCATGGAAGGCACCCAATGATCACTCTACAGCTGCCACATAATGAATCAATGGCCTTTCTTCAACAGGTGGTATTAATATTGGTGGACTCAAGAGATATTTTTTTAGAATCTCAAATGCCTCTTGACATTCTCCAGTCCACTGGTCAGTGACTCCCTTCATCATCAATTTGGTGAAGGGTAAAGTTTTTCCTGCCAAATTGGTGATGAAACGCCGAATATAGGCTAAGTGTCCTTAAAGCCCTCTCAATTCATTCAAATTTTGAAGTGGTGACATACCAAGAATTGAATTTGTCTTCTCAGGATCGACTACGATACCATGATGGCATACAACAAAGCTGAGAAATTTTCCTGATGTTACCCCAAAAGCACATTTTAAGGGGTTCATCTTCAAATTATGTTTTCGAAGTTTGTGGAATATGATTTCCAAATCAGAAAAGTGATTAGAACATTACCTGGATTTAACCACCAAATTGTCCACATAACATTGAACAAACTTCCCTAAAAAGGGATTGAAGATATGGTTCATGGTAGGAAGATATGTTGCGCCTGCATTCTTCAGGCCAAATGGCATTACCCGATAGAAAAACACACCATTAGGGGTTCTGAAAGCATTATATTCCTCATCTTCTAGAGCCATTCGGATTTGATTATTTTTTGAATATCCATCCATAAAGTAAACTGCTTCATAGCCATCTTTTTCATCAATTAAGAGTTCTGTTATCGGAACTGGAAAATCATCCTTTGGAAAATGCCGATTAAGATCTATAAAATCAATGCAAACTCTAATTTGTCCATTCTTCTTTTTCACAGGGACAATATTATCCAACCACTTGGGATATTGAACTTCTCTGATGAAGTTAGATTTGATATGCTCATCCACTTTAGCTTCAATTTTGGAAGCATAAGTTGGGTGTGTTATTCTTGTAGCTTGTTTGAATGATAGATGTTCTTCTGGAAAACCCAAACAATGAGTAGCAACATCAGGATAAAGTCCTAGAATATTTGTATATTTCCAAGCAAATATATCTCTATTTTTCTTTAAAAATGAAATATAAATTTCCTTCTCTTCAAGAGTCATGGACGCACTAATTAAAGTGGGGCGTGAATCTTCTTGTGTACCCAGCTTATTTCTATGAGTTCATCCACAGTGGTAGAGATACCTTCTTTATATGCTGGAAGATCATCCCTGAGATCTTCCTCTTCTTCTTCAACATGTTTTATCTCTTCTTCTACTACTTTAATAGTAGATGATGAAATAGAATTTCCATGATCAGGAGAGATGTCAAAATTTGAACATCTTGAAGAAGAGGCATTCATTTCTGACCCTATTGATGATAAAGGGTCTTCCTTGGTTAATAAAGAGGAGATGATGGACTGAGAATCGACATCATCGTTCACCTGTTACATTTCTATAACTTCTTCTGGGCAGGTTAATGAAGTATAGACTTGATGGATTTCAGCGGATGAAAGGAAGACATCTTCATTTGAGCTTTCATCATTGCTTGGTGAATCACCACTTTCTCTCATACTGTCTAGCTTGATTTCCATGATTGACATTATGGAAGTTTGCATAAGAGTATTTGGATTTAGGTATATCTTGTCAATTTGACTGATAGGAAACACATAATCTGTACTCACATGTGTGAATGGGTTTATTGGAATCTTTTCCAAACCATATGGAGCATTAACCTTGGAAACCTCCCTTGTTGTGGATTTCACCTTACCCTTTATGTGATAGAATTCCACCTCAATATATAGAGATTCACATGTTTTGAAGGGAGATTTATCACCATAAAATGTCTCAATTTGACCATCGAAACAATAATTGAGGCATTGATGGTATGATGAAGGGATAGCCACATGTTGATGTAGCCAAGGTATTCCAAGAAAAACATCAAAGGCTGTATCATGGTCAATAACCATGAAATCTGAATTGGATACAAGGTCTACAAACTAAGTTCTGAGTGTAATATTGCCCAGTGGTTCTTGTTCAATTTTATCATATCCTTGTAACATCAAAGTAGAAGGAGATAAATCAGATTCTGTGAGGCCCAATCGTCGAAGTGTACGAATGGGGATAAGGTTGACTCCTAAACCATTATCAATGAAAGCTCTTCGGATGTCTACAACATTGACCATGCCAGATAAATACAAAGGTCTGATATGTCCATGCAAGACATCATCTTCATCTTCATCTGTGAAATATATCACTCCATGGCATTCTGTAGGATTATTCTCTACATGTAGACTTCAGCCGCAGCAATTTCAGTTTCGAACTCCTGAGGACTTGACAAAGCCTCAAAGAGTGTCTCTCAAAGATCCTTGGATAGATTCAAGGCATCCAAAATTGATAAATTGGCTGGTACTTGGTCCAAATGTTTCAAGACATCATATTTTTGATCCAGAGTTCTGCGTTCTCCAACAGGAACATGTAGTTTCACAGGTGCCTTAGAATTTGATGCTTTGGAAGTAGATGTATCTTGTATCGGGGTAGGAGTTGGAAATACTATTGACTTTGGAATATTAGATTGAATAGGTCTATTTACTTGTTGAGAGTAAGAAGGTGGAACCTCTAACCGATCCTCCAGAATAATTGTACTAGGGTTGAATCTGCCTTGCATGGAAGAATTTGCCTGCTCTTGTTGAGACCACTGAAGGGCTCTACCACGAGTTTCTGCTGCATACACAATTCTAGCAGGGGTAGAATTGGAATAGTTGTTTTTGGGATATCCACGCCTTCCTATGTATCCTAGACCTCTATAACTCCCTATATTTCCTCTGTTTGATATAGGGAACTCAGGCTCATCAAGATCGAAGCTGTGACTGGCAAAAGGATCTGTTAAATGAATCATGTTAATAGAACCAAAGATCAATTCTTCATCTGATGAAGATTCTTCCAGATTATCCAGTTTAAGCTGTGCCGTTTGGCGGGGCGGTGCCCGTGGCTTTGAAGTAGATGGCATAAAATCTTCCAAATTCAAAGACAACTTGGGCTTTGACATGATCTCATATTCTTTTGATTGTTCCTCATTCTTTGAGTTATGCCATTTCTTTGACGATTTTCCCTATGATGAATAGGATTTTGTTGTGGCATTCATAGCAGAAGACACAATTGGTTTCTTCAATTTCACTCACAAAATGGCATGAGTTCGGTTGATCATTTTTCTAACCAGCCAATCATCATATTTCTGCACTTTTTTTGACTTCTTTCCACCCACCATCTCCCTCTAGATTGTTAGCAGTAACACATTCTACCTAAGAAAAAGAACCTTTCAATTTGACTTATCCCGAGTCCACCATCATTTGTAGGAGGTCTTTGACTACGAATCAATCCTGGATGGGATGCCCCAACATCTGATAAAATGGGAAATAATTGGGAAGATATTCATCTCCTTCCTTGTTCAGCCTTCTGGTCCTTGGTAATTGAACCAAATTATTTTCCAGAGCTGAAATAAAGTAACCAGGAACTTGTTCATTTTGGAAAGAGTAAATTTTTCACTTTAGATCCTCAAATTATTTTCATCTTTGATCTCTATGATAATCATGGAGAAATGTCCTTTTTTGTTGATTCTCAGGTGGTGGAGCCCTTTGAGAAGATGAAGGCCTTAAAGTAGAAGCAGGTACATATGGTTGTTTAAGAATAACTTTAGTAGTATATGCTTTACCCATTCTCTTTCATGGAGCTGATGGAATTACACGAGATTTTTCCATAGTCATTATAAGAGAGCCTTCAATTTGTTGAGTGATTGAAGTAAGGTCTAGAAACCCTCCTATGTATTTTATAGGGATCAACGGCGTGCGTAATTCATCATGAAGATTTTCCACACAAATTGGCAACAACTCTTCTTGAGGGAGTGCTAAGCTCAAGGAATATGTTAATCCATTCCAACGTGCAATGAAATCTAAAACCCTTTCATTCTACCTTTGTTTAATATTTTTAAGATAAAAAATTGTTGTCTTTGAAAAAGTTGAGCTGAATTGAAGAAGGAATTGTTTTCGAAGATCCTCCCACTCGGTAATTGACCAGGATTACAAGTTTGTATACCAGACAAAAGCAGGACCTTGTAATGACTGTACAAAACACCTGAGCTTAACTGCTTATTGTTGCTGAGGGGTTCACATCATAGGATCCCAATGAGAGAAAAAACGTGTTATGTATTTCTTTGGGTCTCCCAAACCATTAATTATTGGGAATGTGGTACTTGGAAAATTTGATGGGGGAGGAATTGCGTCTACCCATTCTGGGTAATCTCTCTTCTCCGTTTGAAGTGGTGCACGCTTTCCTTCCAAAGATTCCAACCGAGCTATTAGTGACTCAATGGTAGTCATTAAATTTTAAGAAACAACCGGTTGAGCTTGGACCTGTGCGGGTACAATAACTGGAGCTTGGATAGGTGTGGAGACCGGGACTGCCATTGATGGTAGTATTGCCAATTTTTGTTGCGTATAACGCACATGATTAAACCTCTGAGGGTGTACTGATAATGGAAGATACTCTTGATCCATCTCAGTAGCCTCAAAAAATTCCCTTGGCTGACTGACTCTAGAACACTTAAGAGGAAGACTACTTTGAAGTAGTTATGCATTCAACCTCCTTAATTCCTTCATCTCCTCCTCTTGTTGTGCGAATCTGTTCTCCTATGAGAGTGATTGGACTTATCCATAGGAAGTTTATGTAACCTAATCCTTCCCTTTTTCTTTGTTGGATGCCTTTCAGAGAGGGGGAAGTTGGTTATTTTAAGGAATACCCAGATTCTCGGTAATCCTTTGATTTCTTGTACGCACACCTTCATCATTTGTGTCTCTGTGTACAACTTCTTGAGCTAGAATGTCATCATCTGATCCCTCTGAGTGAGCCTCATCTGGAGAATTAGTAACAATGGCATTAATGACATTAATTGATTCATAACGCATTGCATCTCTTTTATCATCATTTCGGTGATATTTTCTTCTTCCATGGCCTTGTTGGGCCACTGCCTTTTGATGATTTGATCCCTCAGAAACTTCTTGAAAAACTATATTTTGGAGGGAATCTCCTGATAATATGGCTCTTCATTCTTCTTGGGGATTTTTCCCTAATCGATAGAAGATTGAATTTCTCTAATGAAGAGATTGAGGATTTGAAAAAGTCCCCTGTCCAGTGGACAGGGGCTATTCCTGCTATCCCTGGTCAACTCCTTGAATAATATTTGTTGATTCTGAGGGTTGGGTTAAAAGAGTCCCCAGTCTGGAAAGCTAGAGTGGTTCTTGAGTTTCTATACATTAGAACTTCTTAAAATCTCTCCTGATCTTATGGACATTAGTCTGAAAATTGGTTGGATTCATTAACCTGCATCCACTCTTATCACCTGGCTCAAAATACCGTTGGTTGATTTCTGACACTTCTGTCACATGATGATGTGCACTCTCTAAATGATAAGCATGTTTGATGTTTTCGTTTTCCTGATGAAAAAGTAATTCGACAACCGGTTCTTTGTATTATTGATTCTGGGAAGAACTAGTTGAGTCTTGTTCTTGAGCATGCCTTTGATTACAAACAAAGCGAATTGGCTGTGAACGGTCATGCGAAATAACAATGCATGAGACCACTTTCAACGGGCTTTGTTGACTGGAGAGTACCGTGAAATGCAGTGCTCCATTAACACCCCATCCCTTGATATGAATACCAGATGGGGAATTGGAAACTAACTGGCTTAATCTTCTTAATTCACCAAGCCATGAACACTGAAGGGCTCTCTGCTGCTTTTCAGCCTTCGGATATCGAGAAACTGGGAGAGATGCCAAATCAATTTGGTGTTGTAACCATTCTATTATCTTGACATGATTTTCATATACATTATAAGATAATATTTTCTTTTTCAATTGACAAAGATTTTTACATATGTTAAGACAAATATCATGAATACAATCATCCGTCAACTTTTTTGGAATGTCATACTGAGAGTCAGGCAAAGGAAAAAACATGACTGGCACTTCACCTTTTGCCTATTTCTTTCTCGTATTCAGTACTTCCTCCTTATAATTTGATGAAGATTCTTCTACCTATTTAGACAAAAGCTGGTGCTTCTTTGTTGTTCATCAGATTCAATAAGATCGATAGATAATTAATTTATCAAACTAAGATGATGCAAGACTCAGGGGTGGTTCATAGAATGACCTACACCCTGGGCTATCTTCTGGTTGTGAAATTATTTCACCTTCTTGCGGTAAAGCATCAGACATGACTGGCTTCACATTTGCAAGTGCCTCAAGAAAAGTGTCTTATCTCATCACCACATTTTCCATTGGACCACTTTCCATGCAATGTGAATTATTACCGGGGAGAAGAATTTCGCAGCTAGATTCATCATCATTGGGAGGACCACCATGGTGGGTTAGAGAAAAAGATGAAACCTTTTTATCCTTAGTCTTCTGGCCACACAGAGAGTTATCGTGGCTCTCATCTGAAGATGATACTTGAAGATCGACCAAACTGTCATGAAGCAAGCCTTCATGAGGAATTGTCTGATGCAGACCTTTGTAATTATTATTCCCACTATTGGGAACTGAGAGAGTAGAATCTTGCGTTGAAACAGATAATTTTCGGAGTGAATTAGTAACTCCAGCATCGAGAAAGGCCTTATTATAGATTGGCCCTTGATTTCTTGATTTTGTTGGATGGGTATTTTTCATAGACGCGTTATTACTCACTTTGGGAGCCACTTGTTGAAGAAAGTGGTTTTTATGGGATGGTGTATGTGCCTCCTTAAGAGAAAGGATCAGGTTTGGCTGATTATCTCCACTCAACTCGGGTTTATGTGTTTGAATTGGTTGTCCGTATGACATGGCGGAGTATGCCCCACAACCATCTTGGACTGGAACAGAGGTGTGTGTATGTTCTGGAGTGAACTGTTGATGTGTCACTCCACTAGTAGGGATAGATTTGCATTTCATTCTCTATGATGCTGCTGAAGCTATTATAATATCTTGGAAGGCATCCAGAATATGATCAGGTATTTGCTTCTATTCTTTCACCATCGTTATAATGTTCTTGGTGACTTCAGCTATCGGAACGGGAATATAAGTCCATTCTCTGTTTGGAGTAGGTGTGTGTTCCGGCTCTTGTCCTCCTTTTCCTACCAGTGAATTCTGACAGTACTCATGAATGGGGGTAGAGAGTTGGGTCTACCTCCTGTTTGTCATTGGGGATTTCCAATTGACTTCTCCGGGTGCTACCAAACGAGACTATTGGTAGGCTTGATCAATACTAGCTGGTGTATGTGCATGCTGACTGCACTCCGCCAAACGTGGTTGATGAACTTCCTTCAGTACTGGAAAACGAGACTGCGGGCATGATTGATGAGTGTAAGCAGGTGTATGTTCATGTTTACTAGTTGTCAACACATTGGGTTGGCGGGCATCATCGTATGTATTCATACGAGCCTGCTGACTAGCTTATGACTTATAAACAGGTGTATTTTATTGTCTATAGTACTCTTCCAGAATTGCCTGGCTGGAATGGCGTGCTGCTTCCAGAAGAGTCTGCTAGACAGTAGAATTAAAATGGATGGGTGTGTGTGCCTGCTCGTTTCTTTCCACCAAGTTAGGTTTGTGGACTTCTCCAGAGATGACAGAGATAAGAACCTGCTCACTGTTGACTGGTCGTCACCTCTGGGGGTTTGTCTGGCCTGCTCGGGTTCGAGGAACCTGAGCCGAACGCCTAGAGACGACACCCTCATCATGTTGAGGGCGTACTGCCGCATGAGTCTGGAAGTGATTGTTGTTGGGAGCCCTCGGTAATAACTCATGTTTCCTTGAATTAAGTCCTTGAGTGACTTTATCATTCACCTCCTCAGAATATGGGAGGTAATGGTCATTGCATTCCGAGGATAACGACCCAAAACTGTTGGAGACGGTGGTTGGAACCGCCTGCTTCTAGATCACTGGTCGACGTTGTCGGGATGACCAAGGTGAATTATTGACTTGGAGGGCTTGTCGAGTAGCCTTCAGAGTCGAAATGGTATCGTTTCAATGATATTCTCCAACCAGTTCATTTTATAGCCAGCGTTGATGACGCTGAGTAGGTGATGTCGTCCTCAGAGAAAACGAAGATCCAGCAGGAGTAGCAGCAGAGGTATTCACAGTAGAGGCATTCACAGCAGAGGCATTCACAGGTTTGAAGTTAAGAGAATCCAATTCTGTAATGCATAACATCTTGGAAAAGTGTGCTTGTTTGATATGATAGACATAATCAATATAAGTTTCTCCACTACATTTTTGGATGAGAAAATATGTTATTGATTGCTTTGTTGGACCTCTCATTGAGTTTAAATAGGGGATAAAAAATAAGTAAAACATCATTTTATCATGGTTAAGGATTCACGTCAGGTTCACCATTTTTTTCCTCTGGAAATGGGGATGACCTTGTTTTTGTATGGTTCAAATATTCCAATCTGTTTCTAACGGGTTTATTCATAGAACCGGAAACATCCAATGATTCTATATCCATTTGGACCTACTTTCCAAAGGTATGTGCTCATTATTTATGGTCCAATGAGACTTAAGAATTTTCAATGGTCGAGAGGATGGGAGGTCAGACTCATAACACCTTTTTGAGGGGAATTATTGTCTACTTCGGGACTCTCTTTATAGATTTAAGTCATGTTTTTGAATCCTTATGACACTACCAAGTATGAAAATGAGATTCTCTTAAGATCTGACAATCAATGATTAATATGTATGAGATTTAGAGAATCTTTTATATGTATTTCAGGTTCTTCGTCTATTGAGAATCATCTTTATTTGTTAGAGATTCTTATTCAATGGTATCCTTCAACACATTATATAAAGATCTCTTGGTCATTATGATAACCATACTAGTTTTAAAGCCACTCAACGGGGTACTTGAAGTTTATTGTTGTTCAGAAGGACATGGGGTATTTCAATGTTGGGATCATACCCACATATGGGCTACCTACGTATCTTGGTTATAAAAGGAATCAGAACCCACATAGTTAGGGAATTAAGATATAGTTTAGCATCATATAGGATGGATGAGAATTAATGGGTGATGGGCTTGAACCTCATAAATGCTTCCTACGTACTCTACTTTTAACTTAGAGATCAAATTACACATAGTTCTTTTAGGAATTGTGGAAATTACGTATGATTAATAGCCTAAAGAGATGTGTCACGGATACTTTTACACTCTAAGATCACGTGAGTCATGCTCGGTGTGAGAAACAATAGTTATCAGTAAACCTGACAATTAATTCCACGAAATATGCGGTCATAAATAATTATTTGGGGCTTATGTATATATGATTTCCCAAATAGATAAAGATCATGACTTAATTTAGAGAAGAAGCCAGTGAAGAAGGTCCATAAAGGTATATGTGCTTTATAGAGATTTGTATACTCTAACTTGGGGCTTACTTGTGAGGAGGATGCCCAAATTACGAGGAGACTTATGATTTGGTTTTATTCTTGAGAATGAAGCTCAAATCAAAAATATGTTAAGACTGGTTAAGAGAAATTATTACTGGGCCTTATTCCTGAGAAGGAGAACTAGGTTAAAGGGACTTGTGAACTAGGGTTTAATCCTAAAAAGGAGGCCCAGTGTAGGAAATTATGATTGGGGCTTACTCCTAAGGGGGATGCCCAAAATTAAGGAATGTGGACTGGGACTTAATCATGAAAAGGAGGCCCAAGTTAGGGAATTATTATTGGGACTTACTCCTGAGACGGTGGGCCAAAATTAAGTGAACTCGAAGACCATGGCATACTCTTGAAAAGAAGGCTCATGAATAAGGTACGAGGAGACTGGGGCTTACTTCTAAAAAGGAGGCCCAGAGAATCTTCTCATCTTAAAGGATGAGGTTAAATGAATGATATCTCTAACCTTAATGATATAAAGATATGTAAGTCATTAGGTTTTGAGATATATTCCATGGAATTTCATTCAGATAAGGAATCCAACCAAGGAATCATTCCATAAATGGATTTGAAGAGGATTCTGAAGGCTAAATCTTGAAGAGGGGAGGTGGATTTGAAGAAAAGAGATGAATGGACAAGAGGGGAACCCAAAAGAAGGTGGGCGCACAGGTCCTGTTTGGGCGCGCAAGTCCTGATCACGTAGGTATACCTGCATGACACATAGGTACCTGCACGACGGTCAACCCATAAGGTAAAACTTGGGTGATGCTTAGCTCAAGCCCTTAGTGTTATCCCTAAAGACTTTTAAATGAGTGGAACACAAGTTCTGTTGAAGAGATAAGGCGGTGCGCAAGTGTCTTCAATTCCCTGAAGGGTTAGACAGTTAGGCGTGCAGGTGTTGATGTATTTAAACACTTAGGCCTTTTTCCCTCTCTTTAGACCTTCCATTCTAGGTAAGATGTTACCTTGGATGTTTCTGGAAGGCTTTGAGAAGAGACTAGGGCACTGGGAGCTCAAATCTGATTTCTAGATTTTTTCGTCCCGAAATGGGGGCCCAAAAGTGGTATTTATAGGCCTTTGAAGACCTTGGGCGAAAATAACTTAGGGTGTGAAAGTCTCCTATGTGACCAATATGAGAAGCGCAAGTATACTTGCATGGCCATGATGAAACTTGCGTAACCCAAGTGTAAACAAATCCATTTCCATGCCTTTGTCAATTTTTGATGTTTCTTCAAAGGATGAATCACTTTGTGTTAAGGTATTTCCCTTTTTTAGTTGTTAGATTATGGGACGGAAAGGAGCATCAACAATGGGACCAAGGTAGTGTTACCTTTGGAGATCCAGCTGTAATCGCTATGAGTATCCATCTATGGGAAATTCTTAGATGATGATAAATTGAAAAATCAAATAGATTAATTGGAATGACTTGATGATAATAGGGTTTTCACACAGCACAACCTTGAGGTTCACCAGAATCAGATGGCACGTGATTTCAATAAGAGGGTTCACCTCTACTCATTCCTCTATAGGGAACTAGTATTGGTCCTCTAAACCCCAATGACACTAGGAAAAAATCACCCAAAGTTAGATCCCAAATGGGATGGACCTTACATCATACATATTCTATACCACAACAGGGCTTACTCAGTGGCCACAATGATTGGGGAGAATGTCACACCACCCACCAATGCAATATTTTTCAAGAAATACTTTAGGTATCTTCCAGCATAAGGGAATCCACACTAGTGAAAGTCCTATCGATCATCCTAGTTACATGATGTTAAACTGTTCAAATTTGTCCAAGCAGTAATACATTAAACTGCATGGCACCTTTCACCCTTACTACAAGAAATTAAACCACACAGTCAATGTTCTTACTACGTGACATAAAATTGCACAGATCCATGATATCCATCTTTATTTAAGTCTATTCACCTACGTCATAGACACAAGAAGTTAAACTACATAGTTATTCTAGAAATGTGTATGGATTGATTCTCATTTCTAATAAGATATGTAGGGACACCTCGATCCTATATCTCATTCATGCCACTATATGATGAAAACATCCATTGTTGTATACTCAGCTGTCAATGCATTGTAGGGAAACCCATTCCATTCCTTGTTTCTCACACCAAGAATAGATCACAATATATTAGGAATTACAGCAGAGACTTACCCTCACAAGAAATACATAAAAGTACGCAACAGGTACATTATGGTTTTAAATGAAAGACCTTAAAAGGCATATCATGAGTCCTCATTACTTGACATTAAACTATACCATCAATGTCCATTACACAAGAACATAAACTGTGTGGTTATTCAGAACTATGTGCGGTTCGATTCTCAATCTCATGATATATGTAGTGACACCCAGATTTCACCCCTAGGGCCCAACTGCAACATTCTCATCAATTCACATCTGTTCTCTCTCATCCTTACCACATGATGTTAAACTGCATGTGATCTCAAGAACTACGTGTGGTTTGATTCTCATCCTCATGAGAAACTTAGTGACACTCAAACATCCATAATTGTTCCCAATTGAAACGTTTACATTTATTCATATCAGTTCACCCTCATCCTCACCACATAATGTTAAACTTTGTGGAACATGAATAACTACATGTGACTCGATTCCTATCAATCACATGATATGTATTTATGTCTAGACCTCCAATACTGAGTCCATCGTCAATGGTCAAGTGAAATAATGCCCAACTTCAAGTATTGGTCAAACCTATGTAAATTATTTCCAATTCAAGAATAATGTGTGACTTGATTCATACTCTCATATAATATATAGAGACCCGAAAATCTCCAATATTTAGCCCAGTCACAACAAACAAATATAACCCCCCCCCCCCGCCTCCTTACATATGGATCATCCCTATTCATGATACTTTATTTAGAACTACATGTGGATTGATTCTCAACCTCATGACATACATAGTGATGGCCAATTATCTATATTTGGGCCCAACTATGACATTTACACAATTTTACATTAGTTCCCACATACTTTCCACATGATGTTAAACTACATGGAAGTCAGTCTTTACCACATGATGTTAAACTACATGGAAGTATATCCTTACTGCATGTTTTTTTCACAAAATTAAATCCTTACCACATGATGTTAAACTATATGGAATTTCAACCATATCTCATGACGTTAAATAGAATGGAAATACATCATTACCACATGACTTCAAAACTGCATAGAGGAAATTACATCCTCACTACATGACATAAAACTGGGGAAAACCATCACTCAATTTCCATTCCTTATCAAAGTACCAAAAAGTACATACCTGGTCAATCAAAGTACAGGGTGCTTCCACCATATTTAAAAAGAATCTCAATCCATAATCCACTCTTTATTCCTTAGGTGTATCGGCTCATCCTAAACTTTCATGGATCTTGTAAAGGATATTTGGATTCAAGGGCCATTTTCTTAACTATGAATACATGCCCATGGATCCTTCATATATGCCTATGACCATCAACCAAATGTGTCACACTAAAAAGGGAAATTATAATCCTCTTGAGCCTTGACATCATTGTGGTAGAACTAAATACCTTAGTGTATTTGAACTACCCTAGGTATGATTTTCCCATATCATCACTCATGACCTAAGAACCTTGATCTTTGATTTACTACATTTTCACCTCACTCATAAGGTTGTTGGAGTAATATTTACCCTAGGAATCCTAATTATGCTCTTTTGTAACATTTATCATATCAGTTCCATGTGTTTCATGACTATAAAATGCATGTACATTGGTCAAATCTATAAGACCATGAAACTTTAGCCTATAATGGTCCAAATTTCAAGGCCTTAAACTGATAATTAAAGAGACACAAAACCTGTCAGGATTAAAACCTACAAAAGGTTACCAGATAAAAAGTCAAGTCCTTGCCTACTAAACTCCTCATTCTCAAAGTTTATGAAAAAATTAGGGCATAAATAGATAAGGATGAAATATCATAGTGTATGAGAAGAAACACTAATAAAATCTAGGCTATGATCACTAGACCCAGTGTTCCATGAAAAAGTTAGAGTAATGGTTTGTCACATCTCATCACCACGATAATTTGTTCGTTAGGTGGTGGAACAAATTTTAGGGTACACAAATCCTCCTTGTATTTTACCCTCTCTAGGTATAAGAATTCATGAGTTGGGGTTTCACAGATCATCATAACCTTCCATAGCACTTATAAAGGATATATAGCTTCAAGGGCCCTTTTTCATGACTATGCATGCTTGCATATGGATCTTGCATATGTGCATATGGACATCCACCAAGTGTGTCACTCTGAAAAAGACATTCAAATCCTCATGAGCCCTAACATCATTGAAGAAACACTCAACACCTCAATGTGTATGAACTACTTCCTCTATTATTTTCCCATATCATTCTCCTGACTCGATCTCTCTAGGTCATGATGTAGAATCCTTTTTCCAAACTATCCAAGTGGATTCAATATCCTTGATGTAACGTCCCCATGTTTTTTTACCCTTCTTAAGGATGGACTAAAACACTTCATTCTGTAGCCTTTGATGGCCCACACCCCATGATTTGAAACCATAGGGAATAGGGATTGAGCATTATGATTTAAGAGATAATTTTTCTAGGGTACCAGAAACCTTCTTGGATAGCCTTATTGCCATACCCAACTTTATCATTTGTATGTTTGAGTCTTTACAGAACATTCATGTCCTTATTAAAGGTATGTATATTACCTTTCTCTTGGAATGATACTGACGCATAAAGGCCATAACACACCAATTGGAAGCATCTTCTCCTTGATAGAAAAAAATATTCAATCCATGTGACCCTTAGCAACACCGTAGAGGAACCTCGCATCTCATAATGTCATGGGACATACTCGTCATGTCTTCAACATCTCATATTCATGGACATGGACTTTTAGGTTATAATTTACATCACCCATATTCCATCTATCTAGGCAGATCTAGATTCCCAAATATTTTTCCCTCGACCAATATTACCTCAATGAATCTTACATAGCCCTTGTAAAAGATACTTGTCTTCAAGAGAAACTTTTCTTGAATATGCATGCATGCCTACAGCTCCTGCATATGCGCCTATGTCCATCATCAAAATTCATCACCCTATAATAAGGTAATCTTGACCCTTTTAGTCCTCAACAACACCAGAGTAGAACCCAACGCCTTAGAGTATTTTAGGTAATTCATGGAATGTCTGCACCATATCCCAAATCCATATCAATTCCTAGCTCAAAGACCATAAACTAAAGTAATAAAAGTTCTGAGCTAAAATAACTTAAACTAAAGGAATAGAAGTTCTGAGATAAAGGAACCTAAACTAATGAAATATTAGGTTTGAGATAAGATACCTTAAACTAAATCAATATTATGTCCAATATAAAAGAACATAAACTAAATCAATATAATGTTCGAGCTAAAATACCTTAAACTAAAATAAATGTCAATTCTAAGATATAATACCTTAAACTAAAGCAAAATTAGGTCCAACCTAATAGATCCTAAACTAAAGAAATATTAGGTATGAACTAAAAGACACTAAACTAAAATAAATACATGTTTTGATATAAAAGACCCTAAACTAAAAGAAATATTGTGTATAAGCTAAATGACCTTAAACTAAATTAAAAAAGCAATCTAGTACATAAAATTTTGAAAGGCCTTCCACATGGCCCTAAAAATTAATCTATGATCACAAATCCTATAATTTTTGCTAAACAATAAATCCCTCTCCCTATGAGACACATATTCTACATTATGATTGAAATAGATTCATCAGTAAGGAAAACCATTTTAGTGGTAATTCGTGAGCATTTCCTGAAAAAAAATATCCAAATCCAAACATTCATATTCAATTGACTTTAATAAAAGAATGGATATCATAAGAGATTCATATAATATCATAATAATAGGATGATAGGAATATCATAGAAAAACAGGTGCTACAAAAATGAAAATTTCAGAAGGTTCATTTGTATTTTGTAAAAACGGGGGAGATATCTCCACATTTTGGATTCTCCCCGAAGATGCAACAAAAACATGATGCATTAAAAGGGTCAAACTATAAAAAAATATAATTGGTTTTGCCGGTATGATCTGTAATACTCTAATGAGAAACATAAATAGAACCTTGGAGTGTCCCTCTCCACTCTTCCTCTTCTTTCACTCCAAGATGAAGAGTCTCGGCCAATGTAGTCAACTATTCAACCCTATTAAGAGAAGAAACCAATCAGGAATAATATATCAAAAGAAGATAATTCAAATGAGAAATGATTTCTTTATACCTCGATGTTTGTATGGTTCACATGTCCATCTGAGCTTGAAATTTAGATATCACCTGACGACCGTGCTCCAATCCCTCTGATGTCTCCTTCATCTACCTAGAAAGGGGAGCCATATCAATAAATTTATGCAGATACCATTAACTTGTGACTAAATCTCACTAGATCAAAATAAATTTCTTTAAAATTTCATATAGAGGCGGACAGTTGAAACCATTGTCCACTATGTAATGGAAAAATTAGTGAAGTCATTCCCCTTGGTCATGAAATACTTTAAAAGGGATCTTAGTGATCAAGGAATGAATCCATTTCTAGATCATCCTATGTCTCACTTACTCTCCTACAACTAAAGTACTAGATAGGATGAATGCAGGAAAAATTATCTAAACTAATGTAAAAGCAGAAATGAAATCCCTATAACCTCTTTTCTCAATAGGCATATCATTCATAGCTCGTATTGAGGGACTGCTCTACTCAACAGAATATGATCCATTTTCTAAATAACCATCATATGTGAGAGTTTGTTTCTATGATGTCTTTATTTGGACTACAATCAATTCCATAAACTCCAAAAATAAAGGATTCGGTGACACAAAAGGCTTTTCCACATGACGGACCATCTAGCCTAACACACCATTGGGATAAGTTGTTACCCGAGCCTTGGAATAATCCTTGTTGAGTAAAGAAAAAGCATCAGTAGGTAGAAGTATGATCTCGGATCCAATATCTTTAGATAATAGTATCTTCTAGAATTGAAAAACAATTCTGGTATTTCATTCTCCTCAGACCCTGACCAAAGGAATGGGAGAAACTCTTAGAACATATCCAAACTGTCATGAAAATTTATATGATGTGTAAAGCTCACATATGACTATCTCATCCACCTTGGTTATGAGAACCTCATCCCGAAGGGAGATCATATAATATATATCATAAAGAGAAATACTTCCATCCTAAATAATCAGACCACCCGGTGCATGGAATGTAGAAAATTCAAATCTATCATATTGATGCAGTGCACCTTCAAACATAGTAAGGATTAGAGACATATTTCTGACCCCAAAAATGTTTATCAATCTAGAGAGGGATAGGGATTCTGGGATCCTAGAAGCATTGTGATACTCATAACAATGTAATTTCTCCTCAATATAGCCAAAAAGAAACTAGAGAGGGATGCTGATCTTGTAGGGTGTGTTGCCTTGTTGGATATGGCCCATCATTTGGTAGAGGCATGGAAGGGCTTGTACTGAGAGGTTAAGATTCCTCCTTTCTATGAGTAATTCCACCATCACCAATGTGCTAGCATGGATTTCTAAGCACACATCCCCAGGTGGGAAAAACCACCAATTCAGGAACATATCTAAAAATCCTTCCAACCCGAGGTTTAGAGAGACCTATGGGTTCACTCGATAGCCCCATGGGGTATAGTCCCTAGCTTCCAGAATGGACCAATAAAATCTAACACTACCACAGACTTTTTAGGAAGGGAACCAATGGGGAATAATAATAGTTTCTCCAGCCCCGATACTACATAGAAAAAATATTGATATAGTCTATGAAAGAAATAATTGATTGAATCATCATCACTCTCTTTAATTTATCCTCCATGATAAAAAACATCACTCTCATCAAAGCATGGTTTGAAAAGGATTTTCCTAAATGTATTCAACATGAAGGAATTCATCATAAATCTCTCTAAGATGATGAATATTTCCCAATTGATGAATATCTCATAATTTTATACCGACCTCACCATGAGGAATATGTAATGCGTTGGTATGAGGACACCAACAACTAATCATTTCCAAGATAAGGTTGGGATGGAGGTAAATGATTAATTGATAGATCCACATGGATTCACAAATATGAACCATGTATATATCATCAAAAAACTCCAAACAGCTTCGCCTCACCCAAAATGGCTATGCCCATTAATTAGGAATGTTCCTCCTGAACGAAGATCCCATTTTGAATAGCATCAGCCACTAGAGGTGTCCATAAAAGAGGAAATTATACTCAAATATCATTGATCAAATAGGTTTTTGGGTAAATCCATGACAATATGAACTCAAGAAATAGTTGTCTAGTGGATTAGATAAACCCTAGGATTGAGTTGTAGCCAAGTAACAGTCCTCAGTAATTATCATTGAAACATAGTCGTGGAGGTATGGAGGAATTATCTAGAAATCCAAACTCATATTGGGGAGTTGATGAGACAAGGGGTAGTCTTGATGTCTGGGAGAGATTAATCCCTTTAGACTCTCATTAGTAACATGAACATTGTAGCGGGGATCGCCATTATGATTTCTTGAAATCGGGGCCCTTTGATTAATCGTATCCTAGGGACCTTGATGAGAACCATAAGCCATCTGAAAACAAGAAAGTGGAACATATTTTATGAATAAAATAAGAATTTTCAAAGAATTATGAGGACCAGAATCATCAGGTGCATTGCATGACTCTAAAAGTTGTTCGTGAACCACATATGAAGTTCACGGATCACCTAACCTCCAGAGGACTTGTAGATCGCATAACCCCCATATGGCATCACATGATCTACATAACCCCCTTGGAGACACATGACTACGTGACCTAAACATGGTCACATGAGTCACAAATGATCTAATTATTAGCCCAATGGATCTTTCAAAGTCATCAATACAAACATAACTCTCATTGATGAAGATCGAGATGTTACAGGAGTATGATTCACACTTGAATTGGATGAGCATCTGAGCAAGAAATATTCCTTTGGAAAATCTATGATAAGGCAGACTTGAAACATAGACTCACAAATGAAGATCATGATCAAGGCTCATGGTATGGTCTTAAAATGGAGGTACTCGATGGTGGAAAAAACTTGAGCGCACTGGAGAAAGAGTCAATAAATTTATCCTTCCCTCTGATAACACTTGAAAGGACCGATTAGGATCTGTGTGATCAATGGGTGAGGGAGGGGTGAATCAGTGATCTTTTCTATTTATATTTTATTTCATGTAAAAAACCTTAACCTCATATTAAATAGTTATGAAGTTATTGATAACAAGAACTCAAGAAAAATTCATAGGAGCATAATAATTTATACTATTCACTACTCTAAGAGAGTATCTAGTCCTTAGAAGTGTTTTAAAGTAATCTAATACAACCCAATCCATTAGAAACCAATCTTTTTATCTAGTTATAATAGTAATCAAATATCCTTACACTTGTGTTTTACAATAATTAAACAACACTTCATGTTTTCTCTACATAGATAAGATTCAGCAAAGATTTTATAAACACTTTTCAAAACCTTGAACATTAAGATTAATATGTTTTCACTACGTTGCTTGTAATTTTTTCACTTTTACTTATTGAAAATACTTCTCCATCAATTTATTTTTGAGAAGTAGACAAGAAATTTCTCCATATAATTTTGTATAAATCATTAGTCTATTACACTATTAGTATGAATTCTATTTCCAAATATCTATCTAGAAACGTCCTTCTAATTCTTTTTGAAATATGATACAACTTTCTTTGATCTCTATATATTCACCTTTTCTAAAAAAATTATGTCTAATTACATTTAAAACCAATATTTTTATGGTGAATTCTATCTATTTCCCTTGATCACAAATCCTCTATTTGATTATAACTTCTTCTTTCACTAAGACATTCCTTGGTTGGAATTATCTATGCTAAAACTTTGGAGTTCAAATTTTGTTTGGTATCTCTCTCAAAAACTATTTTTGTAGTACTTCATCTGTTTTCACATGTGAATAGTACACAAATCCATTTTATACATTGACCCCTTTTATAGATACGTGAGTAAGAGAAAAGTTAGGATTTTAATTTTACTTCCAAACTCAATTAAAACATAAAATTTAAAACATATACTCAAAAAAAATTCTTCGATGATTCTCAAGGATTATAGAGAATTTTTGAATATTATTATAGACTCATGCTTCCAAAAACATTAACAAGTTTCCTTAAATCTTAGTGAGAAATACATATCATCCTTTTGTGATATTTGGATCATTGAATGATGAGTATAGAATAATCATATTTGATATATTTATAAAAACATCATAAAAACACTGAACTAGTTCCACTCTACACCAAACATTTATTCTGTACAACTTTGTAGAAATTATTCTAACTATTGAGACTTAATCTAATTATTCCTATATAAAATCTTTTCAGGAAATTATCAGAAGTATTTCTCAGACACTTCCTCCCTATGACTATTTACATAATATTATATATCTCTTTCCTTCATATTCCAACCTCATTTTTATAATTTTAATACAAAACATTCATCTTATTCTTTCAATAAAAAACCATTTATATGATGACTTAGAGATTTATATTCAATTTTATTTTATATGATGCACTTCACCTGATGTCATTGTGGTTGATAACCAAATAATATTCATTTCATTTGAATTTATCAATTTTTTATTTTTTTTATTTGGACTTCATACAAATATATTCCTCAATATCTTCTCATTGTATTTTTGATAATTTTCTCTAATTAACAGTCTCTTAAAAAATTGAACATAAAATTTTCACATCCATACCTCAATATGATATCTCCTATTTAGTGAACTCTATAGAACATTCTTAAAACATC
The DNA here is from genome assembly GCA_963277665.1 of Viscum album. Classification (NCBI taxonomy): domain Eukaryota; kingdom Viridiplantae; phylum Streptophyta; class Magnoliopsida; order Santalales; family Viscaceae; genus Viscum; species Viscum album. Next base: position 2,123,239,246 of record OY728140.1, read on the forward strand.
CTAGTATAAAATTTGTACATACAAATGAATTTCTTTCCATTTATATAAATTATTTTATCATGTTTTTTTCTTAACTTGTTATGTTGGAAACAATTTAGAATAGAAAAGCATCGCTAAATTTAATTTATCAAATGCTCAGACCAATGGAACATTTAATAAAATTAATATAAAACATTCATCATAAAACAATTTATGAAAATATTAGTTCTGATCTATCCACCTATTGGGATTTTTCCAAAAATCTCATCCCAAACATATTCATCCATTTTTTTCTTATCAGTAATACTCTAGTTGCCCACTTTGAAAAAATTAACTAAACCTACTCCTAAATATGGATTTGATGTAGATCCTCTCTCACTGGATGTTGGGGGAAATGTTTACAAAAGTGATGATGATTCCATATCTTTCCAAAAACCTAGAACTAATCTGGGTTTCGATCATACTGAGGCTTCAAATTTCCTAGATTTTGACACTGATGGCATAACACCTTGTGACACGGGTGCATACTATAACTACTACAGCTCCTAGGAGAAATCCCAAAGTGAAGCTTCCTACTCCTGGATGAAATTACACCCTCCTAGGCACTAAAATACTATTCCCCCACAACCTTGTATTTATTCATCTTATACTTGAAAATGAGCACCTAGTTTACTATTCCATAAATGATAGTAAAAAAAACATTCACATGATATTGTATATATTTCATAATCCCATCCTCAAATCACCTTTATAAATATAATTCATCAATGGTGAGAGTAGGAATGAAACATTGGAGCTCTGTGAAATGATCTGAATAGTCCATCAAAGGCATGTTACCATACTGTAGGTTTATAAACTCCCCATCACATTAATTATAACACCCCAGGTAAATAAAGAATATGACATTTTCAAATTTATCCATATTTTTGAATAAAATATTAATATTACTTTAAAGGAAATTCTATGCTCGAGGGCGTACCCAATACACAACAATGAGTTTCGTACAAATCTTACGTTACACTCTAATAATAAAATAACATTATTTTTAAAGGTAGTTAACACATAGCCGTTATAATGGCGGGAATGAACGGAACTAACTACAAAATTATTATATATGTTTGTCAAATATTGTTACTTTTATCCAATAAATTTTAGAGGCTTAAAATGAAAATGAATCCAATTTTAATCATAAATCTTCTAATATTTTTTAAAAGGACGATTAACCGCCTTTTGATGGAGAACCTCTTTTAAATCCACTTTTTGAAAATTTTATGTGTTATATTTGACAAAATAAAATTCTTCTTTAGAATCGGGACATCAAATTTTACTTTGTGTAATTTTTTTGTATTTTTCCGATAAAGATCATTTTTTAATGAATAGTGAAAAATGTTTTATTTTAATTCAAAACCTATTTTTAATCTAATTTATTTATATTATATTATTATATTTTTAATTGGTTTTAAAGTTAAATTAGAATATATTTTTACCATTTAATCCAATAGTGGTCATTGGAATTAATGTCACTTTGAAATTGGACTTAAACTAGTGTCAATCTTTTATTAGATATTATTTCTTAAAAACACGCTATTTGTTTTGACAGCGGGAATTAATTATTAAATTAATTAATGAAATTTATATGTTTTGAATTTTGTAAAATGGACATCATTTTTTAATTTGGAATATCAAATATAGCTTAGGTTGAATTTTTGGTATTTTTCTAAAAAACTTCAATTTTTGATGAATAGTGAAACCACTAAGTAGTAGTTTAAAAACTGATTTTTCGTTTAAATGAAACATTACCACTTCTATGATTTTAATTTCAAAAATACTACATTCATGGTTTTCATTAGGATGTAAAATGTGGTTCAATGGGATTAAAATATTTTTTTTGGTGAATAGTTATTTTTATGTTTTTAATCGCGATTAGAGGTAATTAGTGTAATTTAAGGTCAAAATAATGTTTTAATAATATGAAATGACCTAGACACATTTTCTACCCTCATTGGATGTGTAATGGCCGACCAAGACAATCCATGGGTCAACATGGGGACCCCATGGAGCCACTTTGGATAAATAATGACATAAATAACTTTTTATTTAAACTTAAAATAAAAATGTCACAAGCATGAGTTGTTTTACTAAAACAATGTTTACATTGGGATATACAAGTCATATTTTTTACTATAAATATTCATTAAAAATCTAAAAATATTTCCTACATCATGATATTTTTTTATAATTTTTAGACATTAAATAAATTAAATTATTTATGACATCATTATGATGCAGCGATTACCTCATTAATAAAGGATTTAAATAAAATGAAAAGATAATGTCAAAACTATAACTTACATTTGTCAAAGACCAATTGGATGAGTATATTTAGAACCATTACCACCTTATCCTCGAAATACATCAATGTGGGACCTTTAAAATCTGAAACTAATTTGAAAATAATGTAACATTTTGTAACTTTCCAAGAGTGCCCCTCCTCTCCTCTTATAAAAGGCCCCCACCTCTACCACCTTACCCACACCTCTCAAGCCTTTGGCTCGGCCAATACCTACTAATTTTGTCTCTCCACATCCCTCTATTACTCCTAGAATCCTCATTTTTGGATGATGTCTTACCAAGGAACCCTTTGAGCTCAAATCAAAGAGAGATACCCGATTCTAAGGTAATGTCTTTACTTGTGTTATTTTGTTTTATTTTGATTCTCCAACCCCCTAAACTCTTTTTATTCTTTTCTTTTGTAACAACACCAGTATCTTAAATATACTTGGATTTTTTTATAATAAGTATTCTAGCTACACATACACACACCTTTATCTAATGGTTAAAGAGCATACTGTTTCTGTGGATGGCGAATTTCTGCCTCAGGAAATGATGATTGTTCAATATTCTTCTAACACCTTCAAAGGTGGCCATTAAGATGAATCTATATTTATATATGACATATAATATATTTATGTTTTACTTACGCTTATTTATTTTTCATTTATGGCATACCTTTATGGTTTCCATTATGGGTAAATGCGATATCTTCATTTTTGGAAGTGTGGACTACCGCCCCCTCAAAGTGATTTGATTCGTTAACACCATATGTGGTATGTATAAAGGATAAATTTAAAGATATTATATATGATACCATACTGTAATTATAATACTATTTTGTATCATTATGTTTTAATTCAATTAAATAGTAAATATAAATGGATGTAGCGTTCATGCGTACGTACGGCTTACCGTCTCCATGAACGGTGCATTTCATTTCTTACATCTAAATGTTATGTAACCTTATAAATGCATTTATATAATGGATATATATGATATATATGATATCTAAATAATTAATATAACTCTGGATATAATATATATTTTTCCACATGAACAACTTGTAATTATAAAGAGTTTATTTTTTGACTCAAGTAGCAATGATCTACAAAACAACCATTATTAACTTAAATAATTACATAGTTTCCATAGCATTGTAGTTTGTGATATAAAAGGAATAATGAACTTGAAATAGGTTCTTAATCAATTATAAATTAACTCAAGTTTATTATTCATGAGTTTAAAGAACGATCGAGTCAAGTCGGACCCGAGGTAAGGGATCACACCCCTCTCTTTCTTTTTAAGTACACTCTTTTATGTCTTTCCTTTTATGCCCGTGTTTATTATGATTGGTATGTTATTTTATATTAATCTTACTATAATTTTTATTTTAATATGATTAGAGACCCTATTTTCTCTCATCAATCCATTTTGGAAGTTTTAATTGGCACCATTAGGCTGCCGAAATTTCGTAAGGGGCTTGTATCTCACTTTCTGTTTTCGTGAGATTCATGCTACATTTGCCAATATTTCCTTTTTAGGAGTGTATGTACTGTCCATTATTTTACTCTATGTGTAACATAATTTCGTTTATGAGTATTTACATCAATGTTTTATAGTCCTTCTTTCATGGGGTGTACGTTTCGAAAGTTACCCAAATCGGTAAGGGAACCTTTCACCCTCCTCTTTTTAAAATACTTCTTTTGTTTTGTCTTTTAATTTTCATCTTATTATGTGGAGATATGTTATTATATATCCTTTTTGTCTTAAATTTTATTTCCAAGTGATGAGATACCCTTTATCTCTCTCATCAACTATTTTTCTAAAATTTGATGTGACGTCGGTAGGCTGTCAAGGAAACTTCTTAACCCAATTTCAATTTCTTTGGGTTCAACATGTAGTTATTGAATATTCCATCCTTTGAATATGTGTGATGAACATTGATTATTTTACACTTAATATCCACTTATATTGGGTGTATTTATATTTATCACACATAATTATGAGAATGATTTATCCTTAATTTAAGGATACCATCTTTATAATGGATTTCATCTCAATTTACATTTTCATTGAGACTTCATTATTTTTATACACCAATTCACTCTTATATGGTGTATATACTGTCCTTTGTAATATTATATCATGAATCCCTTTATTCTCATGATATTATTAAATTTTATTCCTCAATTATTGTATTCAAGTGTCTCTCATTTTGTTAAAAAGCCTTAAACTAAAATATCATTTTAAATGTTTTAATGATTTATTCTTATAAATATTTCTCATTAATATCCATGTTTTCAAAATGGTTTTAAGGATTTATTTATATGGATATTAATGGTTTAAAATGTTAAAATCTTCAATGTGGTATGGGCCACTTTGATTTAAAAATCTCTTTATTAAATTTTTTAAATGGTTTTGAAAATGGTTTTTATAATGGATTCATTATTTCAATATCTAAAAATGTTATATTGTTATTTCACTATGGGAATATTATCTTTCCTTTATGATTAAGTTATGTGATATGATTACGTTATGGTTCTTGGGAATTGTTATTAAGATGGGTGGTTTCGTGATAAACTAAGGGCGGGTGAGCCCGATATAGCTCTCCAATGCATTGGGTAACACGAAGAAGTTAAACGTCAAGGTTTCTCTGAAGAGATTTAGGGAATATACTATGATGGGTATTCCAAACGTAACCAAGAGGGTTACTCCCCACGTAATAATGTTATGAATGCCTCAAGTTACCTTTATGTCTTATGATTTCTATGATTTATTCATGATTTTATGAGGTATGTTAAAGTGCTTATGTTATATGGGTAAAGTATGATTTCATTCTTATGTATATATGTACTCATGTTTCATTTCCATACTTTTTTATAACCCTTACTGAGATTTTTATGCTCATCCCAAGTTTCTGAAATGTTTTCACAGGTCAAGGGATTGGTACATGATATGATGATAGTGTCAAGGAAGTGACAATAAAGAATCCATGTTTTATTTTAAATATGTTTCCGTTGATGGGAAAATGAATACTATCTTTTATGTAACCGCTTTGTTTAAATGTGGAATGTAATGCAAGTATTATGATCTAATTCTCTAAAACTCTAAACCTGAAAAGATCCTCAATGTGTAATCTTGTAATAAATCAAGATTAAGTTAGGTTTAAGGCTGGGGACTTATAGTTGGTATCATAGGTCAGTTTAGATAACTTTAGAGGTTAGAGTGTTCTTTAAGAAAAAGTGACAAGTTGTGTATAACCCCAATGGTTTGTATATTAGATGGAGTCATCGTTTTTTTTAAAGTTCAAATGAGTTTGAGATAACTTGGATAAGTATATCTTGGTGTTTATCTTCCTCTTTTTTATTTTATGATTTTACTGATATACTCACACTGACCTTTTTGGTTTTAGTAAATGGACGGATCTAACAGGAACCAAAGTAACAATGGATTTGAAGAAAACTGTGACGGTTTTATGAAAGAACAACTGAATGATATGGGTGCTGCAATGAGAACTCTTGTGTTTATCCTCAACCAACTATCTGGAGTCATGATTGACCACCTGAACCATAGTGATTTTTATAAGGCATCGTATATGCGAGAAAAAAATCCCTACAGATGTTTAGGTAATAATCATAAAGGTAAGTATGTTCAGAAACATATGTGTCAAATATGAGGAAAGAAACACATAGTAAAATGTTTCAAAGGGATAGAAAGATTCTATAGGTGTGGAAATGAAGGTCATAAAGCAAGAACCTTCCACGGAAAAAGGAATCATCTAGTTGACTGTAGGAAAGGGAACAAAGTTCTTTCTGAAGGATAAATTGAATGTTTTAAATGTGGTGTGCATGGTCATTATGCAAACACATGTCCTATGAAGAAGTTTCAGGAATGGGGTCACCAAGATTGTACAAATATTCATTTACCAAGACCTAATGCCATTCCAATTGAGGATGAAGAAACTGACAATGAAGAATGAAAGGTATGGATTATTTCTTAACATATGTTTTCCTATTATTGGAATCTTAGGATATGATTCATGATTTTTTTTGTAGGAAAGAATTATTTCAGAATAAGTTGAAAAGGAATGGCTAATGGATCATGAAGAATGTTGAATGAGTAATAAGTAATAATATAAGGGATTCAAGAGTTATGGTAGATTTTAGGATGGTGAAATTCTTAGATGTATTAAGTCTCTTTTGATGATGGGGTTACATTAGAAGAATTTTTATAGTAACCCTGATGTTTGATATACGAAAATTTTATTCAAGGAATAATTATCCTTTCTTTTGTGGATATAGTTATAAATAACCATTTGGGTTTATATGATCCTTGAATTTGAGGCAATTACTGGTTAATACATTTTGGGTTTCAATATTAGTTTGTTTTACTTTGTAGAATTTTATGGATAGATGTTTATTGAATGGTCTTGTTGAACTTTGGGTTTTGTTTGACGAATTTTGGAGATTAAGAATAGATTTTTTTATATAAAGGATTATCCTTTTTGGGTATTATCTGATCTCATACTTGCCTTTTTGGTTTTAGTTTTGGTTAAGGTCTAAAGACATGGGAAGTATATAGTTCTCTTTTGTGGATTAGGTGATTCTCTAGAAGTTGATTATAGCTCTCTTAATGTGAACAAGTCATCCTAAATACTCGTCTTTTGGAGAAAATATGAGTTCCTATAGGAAATATAGTAAAAGTTGAAAGTCAACATGACAAATATGTATGCTTCCTTATGTTTTAGTTAAGCTCATAAATAAATTCCTCAATGAAAAGTAACTTAAAACAAAATTGTTGTCTATTAATTTTTCCTACTGGGGAATCAAATACCGTTTACCCCATCACTAGTTTGTGATTTTCTTGTTGTTAACTTTCTCCTAGACATGTTTACTATCACTCTCCATCAGAACATGACACTTTGTTTTCTCCTCCATATACATATTTTCATACTTGGAATCCTAGTATGGGTTAACTCGGGTGACATTTGTACTTATCTCCCATTCTTTTAAAGTGATAGTTTTACTGACTCTTGTTTCGATATGGGATTTTCAATGAAGCTTCCAAGCCCAATTTCAAAATTGAGAGGACTCAATTCCCAAAAGGGGGGGAAGGATGTAAAACCCTAGGTAAATAAAGAATATGACATTTTCATATTTATCCATATTTTTGAATAAAATATTAATATTAATTTAAAGGGAATTCTATGCTCTAGGGCGTACCCAATACGCAACAACGAGTTTCTTAGAAATCTTACGTTACACTCTAATAATAAAATAATATTATTTTAAAAGGTAGTTAACGCATAGCCATTATAATGGCAGTAATGAATGGATCTAACTAAAAAATTATTATATATGTTTGTCAAATATTTTTACTTTTATCCAATAAATGTTAGAGGCTTAAAATGCAAATGAATCCAATTTTTAGCATAAATCTTCTAATATTCCTTAAAAGGTCGATTAACCGCCTTTTGATGGAGAACCTCTTTTAAATCACTTTTAACAATTTTATGTCTTATATTTGACAAAATAACATTCTTCTTTAGAATCAGGACTTCAAAATTTACTTTGTGTAAATTTTTTGTATTTTTCCGATAAAGTTCATTTTTTAATGAATAGTGAAAAATGTTGTATTTTAATTCAAAACCACTTTTTAATATAATTAATTTATATGATTATATTATATTTTTAATTTGTTTTAAAGTGAAATTAGAATATATTTTTACCATTTAATCTAATAGTGGTCATTGAAATTAATTTCACTTTGAAATTGGACTAAACTAGTGTCAATCTTTTAATAGATATTATTTCTTAAAAACACGCTATTTGTTTTGATAGCGGGAATTAATTATTAAATTAATTAATGAAACTTATATGTTTTTAATTTTTTAAAATATAAATCATTTTTGAATTCGTAATATCAAATAAAGCTTAGGGTGAATTTTTGGTATTTTTCTGAAAAACTTCAATTTTTGATGAATAGTGAAACCAATAAGTGGTAGTTTAAAAACTGATTTTTCATTTAAAAGAAACTTTACCACTTATGTTATTTGAATTTCAAAAATCCGACATACATGGTATTCATTAGGATGTAAAAGGTGGTTCAATGGGATTAAAAAATTTTTTTGTTGAATAGTAACTTTTAAGTTTTTAATCGCGATTAGAGGTAATTAGTGTAATTTAAGGGAAAAATAATGTTTTAATAATATGAAATGACCTAGACACATGTCCTACACTCATTGGATGTGTCATGTCCGACCAATAAAATCCATGGGTCAACTTGGGGACCCCATGGATTTACTTTGGTTGGAAAATGACATAAATAACTTTTTATTTAGCGTTAAAATAAAAATGTCACAAGCATGAGTTGTTTTACTAAAACAATTTTTAATTGGGGTAATACAATTAATATTTTTTACTATATATATTCATTATAAAGATAAAATGATTTCCTACATCATGATATTTGTTTTATAATTTTTAAACATTAAATAAATTAAATTATTTATGACATCATGATGATGCAGCGATTACCTCATTAATAAAGGATTTAAATAAAATGAAAAGATAATGTTAAAACTATAACTTACACTTGTCAAGGACCTATTGAATGAGTATATTTATAACCCTTACCACTGTATCCGTGAAATACATCAATGTGGTACCTTTAAAATCTGAAACTCATTTGAAAATAATGTAACATTTTGTAACTTTCCAAAAGTGCCCCTCCTCTCCTCTTATAAAAGGCCCCACCTATACCACCTTACCCACACCTCTAAAGTCTTTGGATCGGCCAACCCCTACTCATGTTGTCTCTAAAAATCCCTCTATTACTCCTAGAATCCTCACTTTTGGCAGAAGTCTTCCCAAGGAAGCCTTTGAGCTCAAATCAAAGAGAGATACCCGATTTTAAGGTAATGTATTCACTTTTGTTCTTTTGTTTTATTTTGCTTCTCCAACCCCCTAAACTCTTTTTATTATTTTATTTTGTAAAAAAACAGTATCTTAAATATACTAGGATGTTTTTATAAGAAGTATTTGAGCTACACTTACACACACCTTCATCTAATGGTTAAAGAGCATACTGTTTCCGTGGATGGCGAATTTCTGTCTCACGAAACGATGATTGTTCAATATTATTCTAACACCTTAAAATGTGGCCATTAATATGACACTATATTTATATATGATATATAATATGTTTTTTCTTTACTTATGCTTCTGTATTTTTCATTTATGTCATACCTTTATGGTTTCAATAATGGGTAAATGTGATATCTTCATTTTAGTAAGTGCAGACCCCTCAAAGTGATTTGATTCGTTAACACCATATGTGGTATGTATAAAGGATAAATTTAATGATATTATATATGATACCATACACTAATTATAATACTATTATGTATCATTATGTTTTAATTCTATTAAATAATAAATAGAAATGGAAGTAGCGTTCATGCGTACGTAAGGCTTACCGTCTCCATGAACGGTGCATTTCATTTCTTACCTCTAAATGTTATGTAACATTATAAATGCATGTATATAATTGATATATATGATATTTCTGATATCTAAATAATTAATATAATTCTGGATATAATATATATTTTACCACATGAACAACTTGTAATTATAAAGAGTTTATTTTTTGACTCAAGTAGCAATGATCTACAAAACGACCATTATTAACTTAAATAATTACATAGTGTTCATAGCATGGTAGTAAGTGATATAAAAGAAATAATGAACTTGAAAAAGATTCTTAAGAAAGTAGAAATTAACTCAAGTTTATTATTCAGGAGGTTAAAGAACGATCGAGTCAAGTCGGACCCGAGGTATGGATCCTACCCCTCTCTTTCTTTTTAAGTACACTCTTTTATGACTTTCCTTTTAAGCTCGTCTCTCTTTTGATTGGGATGTTCTTTTAAATTAATCATAATATACGTTTTATGTTCATATGATGAGAGACCCTATTTTCTCTAATCAATCCATTCTGGAAGTTTTAATTGGCACCGTTAGGCTGCCGAAATTTCGTAAGGGTCTTGTATCTCACTTTGTGTTTTCGTGAGATTCATGCTACATTTGCCAATATTTCCTATTGACGGGGTGTATGTACTGTCCATTATTCTACTATTTGTGTAACATAATTTTTTTTATGAGTATTTACATCAATTTTTTATAGTCCTTATTTCATGGGGTGTACGTTTTGAAAGTTACCCAAATCGGTAAGGGAACCTTTCACCCTCCTCTTTTTAAAAGGCTTCTTTTGTTATGTCTTATAATTTTCATCTTATTATGTGGAGATATGTTATTATATATCCTTATTGTCGTAAATGTTATTTCCAAGTGATGATATACCCTTTATCTCTCTCATCAACTCTTTTTCTAAAATTGGATGTGACGTTGTTAGGCTGTCAAGGGAACTTCTTAACCCAATTTCGATTTCTTTGGGTTCAACATGTAGTTATTGAATATGTCATCCTTTGAATATGTGTGAATGAAATTTTATTATTTTACACTTAATATCCACTTATATTGGGTGTATTTATATTTGTCACACATAATTATGAGATTGATTTATCATTAATTTAAGGATACCATCTTTATAATGGATTTCATCTCAATTTACATTTCTATTGAGACTTCATTGTTATTATGCACCAATTCACTCTTATATGGTGTATATGCTATAATTTGGAATATTATATCATGAATACCTTTATTCTCATGATATTATTAAATGTTATTCCTCAAATATTGTATTCAAGTGTCTCTCATTTTGTTAAAAAACCCTTTAACTAAAATATTGTTTTAAATGTTTTAATGATTTATTCTTATAAATATTTATAATTAATATCCATGTTTTCAAAATGGTTTTAAGGATTTATTTATATGTATATTAATGGTTTAAAATGTTAAAATCATCAATGTGGTATGGGATACTTTGATTTAGAAATCTCTTTATTAAATGTTTTAAATGGTTTTGAAAATGGTTTTTAGAATGGATTCATTATTTCAATATCTTAAAATGTTATATTGTTATTGCAATGTGGGAATATTATCTTTCCTTTATGCTTAAGTTATGTTCTATTATTATGTTATGGTTCTTGGGAATTGTTATGAAGACAGGTGGTTCCGTGATAAACTAAGGGTGGGTGAGGCCGATATAGCTCTCTAGTGCATTGGGTGCCGTGAAGGAGTTAAACGTTAAGGTTTCTCCAAAGAGATTTAGGGAATATACTGTGATGGGTATTCCAAACATGACCAAGAGGGTTACTCCGTATGTAAGAATGTTATGAATGCCTCAAGTTACCTTTATGTATTATGATTTATATGATTTATTGATGATTTTATGAGGTACGATAAAGTGATTATGTTTAATGGGTAAAGTATGATTTCATTCTTATGTATATGTGTACTCATGCTTCCTTTCCATACTTTTTTAAAACCCTTACTGAGATTTTTATGCTCATCCCAAGTATTTGAAATGTTTTCACAGGTTAAGGGATTAGTACATGATATGATGATAGTGTCAATGAAGTGTCAATAAAGAATCCATGTTTTATTTTAAATATGTTTCCGTTGATGGAAAAATGAATACTATCTTTTATGTAACCACTTTGTTTAAATGTGGAATGTAATGCAAGTTTTATGATCTAATTCTCCAAAACTCTAAACCTGAAAAGATCCTCAATGTGTAATCTTATAATAACTCAAGATTAGGTAAGGTTTAAGGGTGGGGCCTTATATTAATCTCTCAGTGTTTCTAAAAAGAAATAATTGTACAATGTCGGTGGTAAATCCCTTTAAAACAAGCCTCTATGCTAATATCGATCATTTAGAACAACCCACCATAACATAGTGGGTCCATAAAAAATTTACACGATGAGGATGACACACCTCTTTGTAGAAATATCTAGATTATCAAAAATAGAAAATATGGCCTCTAGGTAAGTCTCAGCAAACTGGGGTCCACCATACTCTGGGAAAGTTGGTAGATTATGTTTCTGAAATTCCCACGTCAACTTTTCCATATTAGGTAAAAGTCACGAAGCTCCCTTAATATTCTACATGAATCATAGTAAACCCTATCAAAACTAAGCTTCAGTTCCTAGATCATGTATAATAGGGGGTTTCATGGGTGGAACTAAAAGAGGTAGTATAGGTGGAGCAATCCCCACCACCTCAAAAGCATGGTCATCACCACCATACTAGTATTCAACCAAAGGCCATCATGGAGGCATAATTATACAATTCCAAATGAAAACTTAAAAATGTTATTCAATAATAGAATACATCACATATAAAATGAGTAGGATGGGTAAAATTTTATCCCATCCAAGAGTTACTCCCAACTACCCACAACTAAGGTTGGTTTTGGGTCAAAGTTTTAGTCTCACATCATGGTTTTTGGTATACGGTGTGTTAATTAAAAGTTATAAAGTAAAATTCCCTTTAATATGTAATTAAAATACCTATTTAATGGTAACCATTTATTTCAAGAATTTAAATTTAGTAGTTTATATATTTATATCATGGTCCAGTTAGATGTTTTTTCTATTCCCAAGTTATAATATACTATGATTTATAAGTTGCAGTTGGTACTTGATGTCACTACAACATGCCTTTTATGATGGTTTAATTATATGAATCTCCATTCTTAATTTATAAAAGTTCTAGATTTATAAATTAAAAATGGAATACATTTAATCATAAAAAAATAACATTTAATCCAATACAACCAATGGTCCATGGCTCAAACATGACAAAATTATTTAGTTAAGGTTCCACTGTAAAGCTATATGGGAAAATTCTATTTAGGTTAATGTATTCTCTTTATGTAACCAATTATTTATCTCATTAATACTACAAATAAATTATCCCAATAAAATTAATATCACTCATGGTACATGCATTAAGTATCCGTAAATCAAACAAAACAATCTATATGGAATTGTATATACATGGCATGGGAATATCTACATGCATATAATGATTCATGATATTGTACCTCCTTTCTATTTTGGGAAAAGGTTAAAATAAAGTCAATAATGATAATAAATTACAAAAATCATGTGCATCATCCTATTGTGAAATCCAGGCATCTTTAATAGAAAAAATATATAACATGGAGTCTTATACTCGAAAAATATTCTTTTTCCCTATAAGCGAATTAAATACTCCCAAGAAGATTCTCATTAACAAATTCTGACAATTCCTAGTTTCCATTATACCAACCCCAAATAGTGTTATAATGAAAAAAACATATGATTCCACTTGTAATAACCTAGGCCTGATCCACTGATAAGTGGCCCAAACCGATTGGTTACATAGCCTTAAGTGCACCTCCATGTATTTTAGAGGCTACTAACTAGCATTGAGGGTCTATAGTGGTATAGTAGAGAGACTATACCCTCATAATTAGAGTGGAGTACATCAGAATATAATAATATAATAATGGATCGATAATAATAAATCCATGGAAAATAAACCATCTAGAAAATAATAATAAAACAGAAGCAATAACCAATGTCATAAAAAAATAATGATGATGTCATGATGTTGTACAAAAGTGGAGAGTAAAGAGAAAACATGAAATAGGAATACACAATATATGTTGTACAAAAATATATGATAATTGAAAAATCTAAACTCCAATATAATCACAAGTACCAAATCAATCATATATTCATGTACTCTATCTTAGAATAGTAATTAGGCATCCATAGTTCGGAACTTACACTTATACCTACTTGTATCCATGAAGTCTGTTTGGGTACCAATCAGCGACCCAAATTGGGTGTGAGTAAAATTCAATAGTACACCACCAATAGTGTCTATAATTAATGCATTCTAAGAGTATATAATGAATCCATGTTAATGTAATAACAAAAAAATAAGTAAAAAGAGTAAATAACCCATGCCATCTAGGATTCCTCATGGGACACCCATCTGACACTACTTGCTTCAGCCTAAGCTATAATTTCTTTGAAAAGGTGACATATTAATACTATATAAGTATGTGAGTATGTATAAGAAATCCTAGGACCCATGGAATATATTCAAGGAATCCATGGAAAATAATCAAATAATCGAACTATAAAGTTGCATGAAATATAGGAATTTATATGGATATATATGTATGAAGGGCCATACCCTTAGCATATCACCCTAAGGTGTTCCACCTAAGCCCTATAAACACATTCTAGGTGGCCTCGGTGCTACAAATAATGGGATCCATATCATGTCATGTCATTTGGTGTCTATATCATCATGTACACACCTAATACATGTATTTGGATTGTAATGTAAAAATCATATCTAAGGAGTAGGAACACCACATCTTACATACTAATAAAGTATAAGGATCGCCATGTCCAATATTCTAAACCATGGGAAAATGTGTTAGTAGAGATACATGTCTAACACTTTCCCAATAAATAATGAATAACTCCATGTATGGTAATAATAATCAACTATCCATAATCATAATGATAGGCATGGTCACACTTTATAATTAAAAAATGGCTAGTGACCTTCCTTTTAGACATGTTTGTGTGTGGTGTGTGTGTGTTTGCTGTAATTATACCCCCAAGAATCTAACATAATATAAGGTCTAGTAAAATTTTTATTCCATTAAATTTTCATTTATCCCATTTATCCATTTCATTTATAAGGTATAATCCTAACACATCTCATAAGGGGGTTCAGTTACATATCCAAGCATATGGTCCAACCATAAAATCACACTATTTCATTTAATTCAACTTAAAAATATCATTTACAATGGGAAATTCAACACACATCAGAAGTATTTTTAAATACATATTATGTAATGTATTTTATAGAAATTTTAAATAAAACACCCTAAGGGGTATTTCATTTAGAGCAGTAAAACCTCCAATAATAGAGTTAGGACTTAATGACTAACTAAAATTAATCATTAGAAATTTATTTCAATAATTCCTCATTTAAATGGATATGTAGATAAAGTTTGGTGTGTATCACAATGATAAATAATATAAACCACTAGACTATTAGAGAAAACTTATAGACCACCTACCTTTCATGGGTAGAAGATTACTCATCCAGAATCTGCCTTTAATTCTGATTGGAATGATAAAAATAAAAGAAAAATAAAAACCTCTATAAAATAGGGTATAGTAACATTCATGAAGATAATGTTGAATATGGAGAGAGAAACATAGGAAAGAAGGTAACATAGTCAAAGGATTATATTGGTGGATCCAACATGAACAACAGTGCTCAAATCAAATGCCAAATGAGGATGATATCTCAAAACATTAAAGAGGTAGAGGGGGGAGATTCCATGGGATAATATATGAAAATGAATAAGAAAGTAGGAGGAAATAATGGTAAAGTCATATAGGGTTAAAGGTAATTTTATCCACTTTTAAAGTTCATAGGGTTTGGCCATACGGTTGGCCAAACTGTACACCAACTATAAACCACCAATTTCTAAGTAACACACCCCCTTGCACAGCTAGGAACACTTTTTGAAAAACAATTTACAGCCCAACGCATTCTCATTTTCCATATCCTCCACCACATTTCTTGGTTAGGTGCATAGTTAAACAAACTGTGTTCCAATCATGCTCAGCACACCAACAATTTATTATAGGTTTTTCATAGCCATGCGCCTCTACTTACCTGGTAAGAATAACTATTAACCTTTCTTCTTAGGTTGTGTGGTTGATATACATGTTTAATAATAACTATACACTGACTGTGCACTTTAACCCATTTTCTCAAAAAACTGGAACTCCGAGCTCCGAACAAGCCCAGGACACTCCCAAATCCATCAAGACCTCATTAGGCATTATTAGAGTAAATTAAGAGATTTAAAATAAAATTTAAAGATTCATAACTCAGTATAAACCATGAAATTAAATCAACCATCCCTCAACCACTAAATTATAAAATTTTAATTAACAAGTTCTAATCCCTTTACCCCTAGATTTGTTACTTTTACCATTTTAGATTTTACCATGGTAACTAGTTTTTACAAATGTAATTTATCCTCTATGGAAAAAGTAAAATTTTACTTCTTACATAATTTTGACATAATAATTATAAATATGAAATTAAATTTATCAAATAGAATTTCTTTGTGTAAGAACTATTAATTTTAATGTTAGCACATGCAATGCATAAAAACCTCTTTTTAGAAAATTTGCATTTTTAAGCTTAGAATTTATGTGTAAAATAAAATTATCAATGAATTTTATTTTCATGAAAAAATAGTTTATTATGAGAAAAATAAATTTAATGTGGCTTTAAAATCAAGACAAAACAAAATTTTACCAAAAAAATATTAAATTGAAATTAAAGACAAAAAACAGATTTTATAGGAAAATAATACTTTAATTGTTAATAATAGGTTTCATAAATTCGTAATAGTATTTTTAAATGTATATTTTTACTCCGTTAACACATTTTTTATTATGAAAAATGTCATATAAGTTATTATGTTATAATTAATTCTTGATGTAGTTATAAATGCAATGATTTTAGTAAAAAATATATTTTTCATTATTCACCTAAAAATAAATTATTTTAGAAAAATTCATACTAATATAATTTTGGAATTACAAATCAAAAATTTAAATTATTTTTATCTAATTAAGACTATAAAATTCATAAATTTAGTTTTTAAATATAAAATATAAAGATAACTATTTATATGGAAAAAAATTTCTTTTTATTTAAAAGTAAAAAATGATAAATATATAAAATACATGTGAAAAATAAATTATTATATTAATTAATACATGTTTATATCATCCTATTTTAAAGTTACATATCCCCTAAATATATTTGAATAATATCTAAGCATAAGAAGTGCTCTAGTGGAAGTTTAGGGTGGTGATTCTACTAACTGATATAATGCCATAATTTCCACGAGCTTGAATTTATCTCACATACAATTTGAGTCATAACATAATTGTTTGAATTCAGATTTTTATTATTATAAATAAAAACCAAGAGAATAGACCTCCTTCCTATACTCATATAAATTAGCTTTATTCCAAAGACTCCCACTACTCGATGTCATTTTTTTCGTTATATATTTTTTTAATAAAGTTACTTCCTTTTATACCCACGAATTTAACAACTATATTATAATGATAAAATTTTATTTTAACATATAAAAATTTCATTTTAGTATGATGCTTCTTATAGAAAAATATTTTTCCATAATATTTATTTAATTAAAATACATTATTGAATTTCGTGCCATTATATTCTCCCACGCCATTAAATAAATTTAGTCCTCACAATTTTAAAACTAATAAAATTGGGGTAATTTAATTCTGGATATCCTAATTAAACATACACTAGTATTTGATCATGGTTTTATTTATTATATGTAGTGAGATTCCCTTATACACTATTTGGAATAATCCCTTTATAAAAATATCTTATCCATTCTGAATAGAATACTGATGACTGAAAGAGAGATGAATAACAAAGAAGTAACATTATACGAAAATTTAAGAATACTCCTATACTATAGTTATAATAATTATACCTCTAAATGTTTTTATTTATAATTTAATATAAAATAGATAAAAATTTACACAACAAATGGGATAAAAAAATCTAGAGTGAAAATTTACTTTCCAATTCAATAGAAGTAATTTCATAGGCATTTCCTTATTACTAAAAACTAAGTGTTTATTGGTTCCTAGTCTCCTATCTATCCCTTATATTGGGGAATTTATTTTAATAATGTATAATTTTATTTCAACTGAATAAATTTATTCCTCTATATTCTCTCTTTCCCTTGCACTTTTTATGATTTATGGCATTCATCTCCATAGTTATAGCATATACCAGTCCCATTGAATAAATTTCCCCCATGCTTGTTTCCACATTTCTAACATGTTGGGATTGAATATTCTTTCCATTATTATAATTATCACATGAACATCCAGGATAATCCACCCTTCCTTTCTTTAGATTATTTGGTAATTTGACAATGCTTACATTTTAAATAATATTTCATGATAGCTAGTTTTTTATAATCAAAAGTTTTCTCACTCTACCTCCCATTCCCATAAGTTTTTCATTGATTTAATAATTCCATTGTCCCCCAAAGCCATTATTAACTTAGTTATTTATAATTTCAACCATTACTAAAACCAAAATATGTTAAATTGAGTAATGAATAATTAACATGATAATATATTTGTCGTAAATGATCATATAAAAACTCAACCTCTAAGAGTATTACTCTCTAAAACCATTACATTAACTTTTAGATTAACCTAAATCACTCTCAGTTCAATCTATATTTTGTTAGGTTAGGATTTTCCATTCTTCATAAATTAATTCATAAATATAATTAATCCTTCACAACTGATTGTAAAGATAATATGATTATCCAAAGCATATCCCCTATGAGTGTCAAACCAGGTGTATAGTTTGGCCACTTTGTCTTACATTAGTTGATGATCGAGCTTGTACTCAATATACCATTTTTGTGGTTATTAACCTTGTAAAAATCCCTATCATCACTTGAATTAACTTTTAATATCTAGAAAATTATTTCTTTTATAAGAAAATAATATACTCTAAACATTTCAAAAAAATTAGATGTTATCCTATAATTAGATGTATCCATTGTTTTTTCAAAAAAAATTCTCTAATCATAATCCAAAAAATAACTAAATTTATCATAAAAAATATCTGAACAATCCTCTAATACAAACTATGAAAACCCTAGATAAATATATATTAATTTTACATCCTTAAAATAATTTATACATTATATATAATAATAACTTCACACAGCTCAAAGAACATTTTATTTTAGTGTCTTTGAGAACAAGTTACATAGAAAATTGATTTTCAAAACTTCTGAACCTTTCTCTATAATCAAACTATTCTAGGTGAACTTATTGAAATTTATTATAAGTTCTACTTATCTCAATAACTTTATAATGTAAACATAATAATGGTGTGGGATAAAATTCTCGGTAAGAGATAACTTTTCATCAAGGGTTAGAAAATAAACATATGATAAAACATTAGAAGAGAATACATTTAATATTAAAAGGTACATGGGACAATAATAGTTGTCTATAAATAATAAAATAAATACATGTGATCTCAAAGAAAAAACATACACCATGAAATAATATTATGAGATAAGTATAGAAAAATGGCATAATTAATTGACATCATAATATCATATAATCATTAACATGTTGTTGAGCTGTGTTGATTCAAAAATTTTGTTAATTTTTTTTCTTTTGAGGAGAAAAAACACCCACATTTTTGTTATTGATGAAATTACTTCAATTAAATTTCAAAAAATTAATATTCATTGAATTATTTATTTTTGAAGTTATTTTAATACTTTGATCTCTGGGGAATATTCATTAAAGTGTTCAGAATGTGTTTTACTGTATCCATGAAACATTGTTCTAGCGACACCCAAATGTTTTTATAAAATATTTTCTTTAAATAATTTTAAATGTTAAATAGCTTCTATTGCACACAATCATGAGTTTAATCGAACCATGAGACACCTTTAGTATAAAATTACTTTTTTAACCTACCCATTTGGTTAGCGGGAATAAATATAACTAGCTTATGAAAATGTATGGTGAAGTCATTCACTACCAATTATTTATAAAAAATATAAATCAATTATATATTTATATTGTTGTGTTAAAAAATTGAGAGGATTACTATTAGTAAATGAAATTTATGAAATATATATATTATATACGTAATAAAATATTTTTTATCTTCATACAATATTTATTTTTGTCAAAGTGTATGAATAAAACCTATTTGATGTATAAAAACCTATATTTTTTCAAAATGGTAATTTTCCTCCTTTTAAGGGAAAAACCTTTTTAAATTAAGATTTTGAAAAATTAATAATTTTTATATGAAAATAAAAACATATTCATTGGAATTGGGATATAAATATTTATTTTGGATGAATTTTTAATATTTTTCTGATAACTTTCAAATTTTGATGAATAGAAAAAATACACTAAATTTTAATTAAAGACAACATTTTTCATCAAAATAATTTATATGGTTAAATTATAATATTGAATGGATTAAAAGTATAAATAGAATATATTTTTATCATTCAATATTATTTATGTCATTATCATTAATTTTACATTGAATTCAGATGTAAAAACATTTCAATCTTTTGTAATGTTTTAACTTTAAAACTCGTTCTCTCTATTCGACAATGAGATTAATTTTAAATTAATTACTAAACCTTATGTGTTTTGGTTTTGAAAAATGGATTACATATTTGGAATTATTAGGTTAAAAATATGTAAATATATTTATTTTATTTTTAGTCGTTATGAATAGTAACTTCAGTAATTTTTATTAATATGGTAAAAGAGTAAATTGGGTAATTAAGGGTAAGAATACTATTATAAAATTACTCTAAACTTGTATTAATATCATTGGATTATTTTTTTTCTACATAAATCCTCCTTGGGTCGAAATGGTGTCCTTTTAAAGCCTCTATGATGAGATTAAGACATTAAATTTATTTTATTAAAAAAAATTAAATATGTCTTACTCAAATTTAAATAACTGTAACAATTTTAAAATAAGGTTATAAGGAATATAAATTAAAATATAAATAATAAATTTAAATATAATTTTTTTTAATTTATCATTGTAATATATTTGTAATTTTATTAAATAAATAATTACATTAAAGACTTATACTTTGATGATTTAAAAATTAATTAATTAATGAGAAATCAATAAAACAATTTTTATTAAAATTATAATAACCATAAAAAAACCCAAAAAATTTCTAAATATTATTGTTTGAGTATATCTCGACTATAACCATCCAATGGTCTAGTTAGTGTCCATTTTGATACTTATAAAATAGATTGTGACACTTGTGTTATTTTATTTAAAGTGATGTTAAAGTTCTCACATTCATAATTTAATAAGTATAACATATTAAATGTTGGATTTTCCAGAAGCTAAATTTGAAAAAAAACGTTTTTATGAAATAAAGTAGAGTTATATTCATCATAGTATTTTATTTTTACTTTTTTTTCCAAAAATAATTATATGAAATATTTATATGAAATTGATATAGTAATTATTTTATTAATAGAGATAACAAATAAATGTAATTAAAAATGTCAAAGTAGATATAATTTTGGCTAATTAATATGTATAATTAATTTTATAGATTACCTTTACCTATTATTAATATATTAAAATAGTTTTTTCAAATTTAAATTGTTATATTAATATTTTTAAAAATCAATTAATCGAATTTTGTCAAAATTGACAATATTGATTGTTTATCAATATAATGATATATTAAATTATTCAAATATCAAAAAAAATAAACATTTATAATAGTTATTATATGGTCATCAATGTTCTAAGGTATTTATTTATGGTCTAATTGACACCAAATAAGTAAATATATTACCCTTTTATAATTGAAATATTTGTTACCCTAGCTATAAATTAAATTGAAAAACTCAGTTTTAATTAAAATGATAAGGTTTAAATTGATAGAAAAACTTCACTAAAATTTTTTTTTATGATATTATAACCCTAAATCATTTAATATATGAAATTGTTATATTTTGGATGTTTTTGGACGGGGTTTTATTTTATTATAAATTAATAGTTTTGGAGATCCCAAAAATTCCCCTCACCTCAATTATAAAAGGGCACCTCCTCCATCACCTCTTCACTTCACATTGAGCCTTCAATAATATCCATACCCTAAACTTTTACCTTTTAAACTTACATTATTATATTATATAGGTTATGGTATTCTTCAAAGACCAACTCTAGTGCTCTAAGAGGAGATTTAGGGGAATCACGTTGAAGAGGAGGTAATCTTCTCTACTGATTCTTTCAAACTTATTTCTTCATCTACTTCCTATTCATGATTTTTCATTTTTAAATTAATAAATAAAATATCTATTATATACTTATATGTTATTATTACTATGGAACAACAATATTCCAATTTATATCATTCCTACAAAAAAATCACCACGTGTGCATACGTAAGGCTTACCGTCTCCACACCGTGGCGTAATCTATTTTTCACCACCACCTTACTTGGATGGGAATAATGATGGAAATAATATATATATATATATATATATATATATATATATATATTATTTTAACATGATATTGATTATTAAATATTATACACCATTCACAAATAACATTCAACAATTATGGGAATGATATCGTCGCTCGTGTGTACGTACGACCTACCATCTCCACAATGTGATGTGATTCATTCTACATGATCTTCATTAATTCATGATTATATAAATGTATATAATGAATAAATATGATATATATATATATATATGATGTTAATATTATTTTTTAATGATATAACTATGACCTATAAAGTAGAACCAGAACATATTCTATAAAACATGCATAAGAAAAAGAAGCAGTTAAAACCCGAATAACAAGTAATAATGAAATATTGTTAACAAACAGATGATAATATGATCATATATAATATCATATAAATGAATATGATTATTAAATTAGTTAATTATATTATTTAAATCATTATACAGGAGGTTTATATATATACACAAGAAGTCAGACCTATGGTAAGAGATAATTTCGCAATCTCATTGTTATACAAGATTATTTATATGTAAGTATTTACAAGGGTATGATTCTAACATTCAGTATGAATATAAAATATTTACGGGGGTATATTTATCATCCACATCCATGTTTCCAAAATACGTAAAATTCATTCTATTATAATATAATTTTTTAAAGTTAATTTTACCCATTGAATAATTTTTATTAAATGGTGTGAAAGGAATATTTTTTCATTATTTGATACAAGTTACTTTTTGACCTTTTCATCAAAAGTTCAAGGAGAATGTTTTTTACTTATACAGCATGAACAGATTTCTACATATTCATAACACATTATTACCAAGAAATTTCCTCTACATGATTTCATTTATTGTCAAATAAATTCATTTCTTTTAGAAAAAATCAGCAATTTGAGAAAAGAAAACATTTTTTAAGAAAAAATGATATTCTCATCAAGAATTTATTTCAAGTGTTTTATCAAAATTATTTTCCATATAAGATCGAATTATTTGAAAGGAATATGTTTCAAGTATACTATCCTTATTGTTCCTATGATTTTATTGTTTTATGATGAATTTCATTTATGAAATCAATTTATTTTACATGTATTAGGTTATTATGGAATAATGTTTAAGAAACCCATTTTATTACTTGGGTTATGCTATGATGAATGAGTTATGTTTTTTTTTTGGAACTTGTAATAATGATTTCATTATGAGATGGGTGAGACCTATATCTCCCTCCAATTCATTAGGTAATTATTTATATCTCATGAGATAAACATGAATGTAATGGGAAACGATCTTGGTTTAGTATTATAGGGTTGGAATGGGTAGTGAACATGGTTCAATAATGGACTTTGCCTACTATGATGGTCTTAAAAATAAACCTTTACTAATATGAAATTATTTTCTATTCTTATATGTATTCCAAAAAACTTCATGTCTTTTTTTATGAATTTTGGTATTACGTTAATTTATTCTTATGAACATTCACGAATTATCCTATGGCATGATATCACAATCTTTCATATACATGATAATATTATCAAATATTATGTTCTTATGTCTTATTATTATGATA
Organism: Viscum album; assembly: GCA_963277665.1. NCBI lineage: Eukaryota > Viridiplantae > Streptophyta > Magnoliopsida > Santalales > Viscaceae > Viscum > Viscum album. The sequence goes on from OY728140.1 coordinate 2,123,263,287, forward strand.
TTATTAATATATACCTTATTTACCCTTAATGAGTATATTAGTCCACCCTTTCATATGTTTCTTTTTCCCATGACATGAATAAGTGTATTAAGAAAGATATGTCAAAAAAGTGTCTAGTTATGAAGAAATAGTGGGAAACAATGTAGATGTCTTATGAACCAGTGGTTAATGTTTCCCAGTTTCTAAATATATTATACCTATACAATCATATAATGTATTTGTTAGATTTTGTAATGAATATTATTCAACTTTTATGTAATATCAATTTATGTAAAGTATGGGCAGTTATAGTTCTTAACCCAATGTTGGTATGCGTAATGTAAGGAATAAACCCTACGTTTTGAACATCATGTATGGTTTATCATCCCTTTTTTAGTATGGAACCCAACATTTGATAAAGTAGAAATTATGGTTTACCAACCCTGCATTAGGGAGCAACCCTATGTTTGAGGAAAGAAATTTATGGTATATCAACCCTACTTTGGTAATAAACCTTTTGTTCTCAACCCTATGTTCTTTGATTTTTCATCATGTGTTGCAACCCAACACCTGAATATTCAATGACGGAGTTTTAAATCTTTGATATTATCCAATATTTATAAAATAGTCTTGATGAAAATAAATATTGATTCAAAGTTTTTTTATGACCGATTAAAAAGATCATTATGGTTGTTTTAAAGGATCATATTCAACAAAGTAAAATGTTACTATTCTTATTGGAAGTTACAAATCACTTGAATCTTTTTTTTAATTCAAAAATTCCTGATTTATTGTGCGATATTTCTAGATCTAGTTTGACCTGGAGCTATTCTAACTGCTATTTAAATATGGATATGTTCTTTTTTGAAACAAATTTGTATATTTACTTATAGGATAATTTGTGTGTTGTCTCCAAAAGATCTACACTTTGGAGATATACATTTTTAGATCTATATGATTTACTCATTGTTGTTTCCATCACTGCTACTGTATTTATATGTTATATATTCTTATGCAAGAACAAAGAATCATTTGGTTAAGATACAATTTGGATACATTAATGTTGGAATATATTTCAAGTGTTTTATTTGTTTTTTTTTTGAATAAAGAATATGAAAACATTGGAGATCTCTATTTCATTATGCTATGTTGAAGATCTGATTTCATCAGATAGTTTCTACTACAAGCTGTGAAAATTAACCTGTAGCATAAAAAAACAAACTCTTTTTATTTATTTGAGTTTATGTTTCTCGTACATAGTAGTGGTTAATTTTCATCTTATAATAATAAGTTATAGATATTCAATTCTTTATAAATGAACCATAAGGATTTGATTAATCTTGTATGGTGTTAAATGCCTGCACTCAGTTATGGATTTTAAAGGTCTTATGATAAGAGGACACTGTCTAGTGAAAATAAATAATCTCGTGGAGTTGAGTGTTGGTGTATTTTATTAAGGGATATTTTTTCCATGAACCAATATAAATCATTGTGTCCATTTAATTTATTTATTCTCACTGCTCACTCATCTTTGAGATAAAAGGAAAGCAACACTACTTTACAAGAGAGGTGTTCTGAATCTATCAATGTTTTGAAAACCAAATTCCCCCCCCCCCTCTTATGTATTTATATTCATTTTATATATCCTAACCTAACACATGTTACATAAATATGAAAAATTAATTCAAAGAAATAGGCCATGGTTCACTCCCATTACCATCATCACATTGTTAAAAATGTCTAATAGTGGATTAGACACAATCTCTATTCCCATAAACATAGTGTAAAATCCCTATTATAGATTAGGTTCACTCCCTAATCCCATACATAACATATCATGAGATATAAAGATTTACCAAATGTAATGGAGGGATATATAATTTTCATCCCACCCATCACATAACGTAATGTGCATATGTTAACCTCTCATTCACCATACATGGTATCTCATGGGATGAAAAAATTACCCAATGTATTGGAGGGATGTATAATTTTGGGCCCACCAGACACGTAACATAGTATTCCTAGGATAACCATCTATACACCATAAATGGTATCTCATGAGATCATAAATTTACTCAATGCATTTAAGGGCTATATAATTTTGGGCCCATATATCAAATAACATATTGTGATTAGGCTAACCACCCATAAACCATACATAGTATCTCCTAAGATGAAAAAATTACCCAATAAATTGTAGAGATATATAATTCTAGAACCATACATCACATAATGAAAATTATAATATGTACATACATATTTTTTTCATATAATTAAATGAAACTATACACAAAACATAAAAATGATAAAACCCACGGGAAAGAATTCAGTTTTATAATCTTGTCTCAAACAATAACTAAAGTCTATAAAATAATGATTCTCAATATAAGAAGGAATTAAATCATTCTATATTTTCATATTTTAATATAAAAACAAAGGTTTTTAACATTTACCTCCAATCTATTAAAATACCTGATAAGGATCAAGGAGAATTTATAATAAAAATTAACAGCATAGGTGAAGCTTTTCAAAATGAGAATGGGATCTTTTAAGAAAGATATTAGCTTATTATTTCCCATTAGAATAAAATTAAACTAAGATTATTTTACATAAAATAATTATGGGTTTTTAGAATTTTTTCAGGGTTAAAAGAATTTTAGAGAGGTGAAACTTTTGATGAAATATGAAATCTAATAGTCTTATTAAATCGTATTTATTTAAAATTGGGATTTTGTAATGGAACTTAAAACATATATTAATACCAATAGAGAAATATATAGTAAACTAGGTGTATATATATAAGGAAAATTTATAAATTATATGGTATAAATTAAGTAGAATAAGATATTTAAAAAGATAAAAATAAATAGGATGTGTAACCCAAAAGTAACGAGGGTGATTTTGGAATATCCCTTTTTATGTTTTAAAATGTCTTTTGTGAAATCCCACATTATAAAAAGGATATGAAAACATTATTTTAAAAATAAGATAAGGTAATTATTAAGGTCACCAGAGATTAAAATAATTAGGTTTATAATGAAACTAGGTAAAATTAGTGGGAATGAAAATTATGCATAAGGAGGGGAAACCGTTGTTAAAGAGGATGCAAATTATTCTCAACAATGATATAATTTTTGAGAACGAAATTAATTATGGTAAAATAATTTTATTGAAAATACATTATCCCTAAAAAATAATATAAATAAACATAAAATAGAATCATATGGTGGAAGTAAACCAACATTGGAAGATATAAGTTCAAAAGGAATCATTTTAACTCAATGAACGTAATAGATTTATTAATTACCCTTATATCATAGTTATATTTGGAATTTAAAACCCATAATGGTGGAACATGAGATTGATTTTTAAATACCCTAGAATTCACCAATGTTATGACAAAAAGAAATATATGTCTAATAAATACACCATAAATAAGAATGAAGTGGTTAATATTAATCATAATTCAATGAAACAAAATTTGAGATCCAAACACCCTTCCTTTTTATCTTGATTTCCTCAAACACACACTAACCTTGTTGAGAACATTGAATTTTTCTTAGATGATTCTATGTAAATGGATGGATTCTGATAATTCCTTATGAATATAAGCATATATAAGTCATGTAGGATTTTAATATAAGGTAAAAGTTTAGTTTTTCAAGATGAAACCAAAATTTTGGAGTACCTTGAAGGGGTTATGGAATTCCCCTTTTATATAAGTGGTGAGAATGGCACTTTTGTAAATACCATTTGCATTAAAATAATTTCATTACATTATTCAAGGATAAAGGCTCCAAAATGAGAAATAATGGTTTCTAGGGGGTGATATTTCAACTCAACCACTCAATTATAAACATTTTCTAGATATTTTTCAATCACTTTACCCCTGGATTTATTACTTTTACCATTTTTGATATTACAAAGCTAACGATTTTTTACCTAAGAAATTTATTCTATATGCCTAAAAATAAAATGGAACCTATTAAATAATTTTTATCTACTAATTAAAAATATTAAATCCATTTTATAAAATAATATTTCTATGTGTATGAAATATTAATTTTAACATTAGTGCATGAAATGGGAAAAAACAAATTTTTATAAAGTTTTTATCTTTAAGAATAAAATTTATGAGTAGAATAAAATTATAAATTAATTTTATATTCATTATAAAAATTGGTTTATTATTAAACCAATAAATTATACATGGCTTTGAAATCAATCCAAAACCTAATTTTTTCAAAATAATATTTAATTAAAAGAAAACACTAAAAACTGTTTTTATGGGAAAATAATACTTATGTTGTTAAACATAGGTTTTCTAAATTCATAATAGTATTTTGAAATTTATATTTTTACACCCTAATAAATATTTTATGATGATGTTTTTTTATAAGTTTTTAAGTTATAATTACTTTTTAACATAGTCATAAAAGCAATGATTTTAGTAAAAATTGTATTTTCACTATTCATCTAAAAATCAATTATGTCAAAAAAATATCAAAAATTCATACTGAGATGATTTTTTAATTATAAATAAAAAATTAAATTAGTTTTGTCTAATTAAAATTCTAAAATTTCTAAATATATCTTTTAAATATGAAATTCAAAGAATAGTTTTTTACAGAAACAAACATTCTCTTTCTTTATATGTCTAAATGAGGAATTTGTAAAATACATGTGATAAATAAATGATTAAAATAATAATTACATATTTATATCATCCTAATTTCTAGTTACATTTACCCTTAATACCTCTATTTAAGATCTAAGCATAATGTATACTCTAGTGACAATAAAGGGTGTTAATTTTTCTAGCATAGATCTAGTGGAAATTTCCATGAGCTTGAATTTATATCACATATGATTTATATCATACCATAATTGTTCGACTTTTAACCCTTAAAGGGGGTATTGTCTATAATAAAATAAAAAATAAGGCCTGCGGGCCAAAAAAATAAAAATAATTATAATAATAATAATAATATTTCGGCTTGGGATTATTATATAGAAAACCATAGAAAATATAAATCCTTAATAAGCTTGTATATATGAGCTTTATATGGAAGACTTCCTCTACTTGATGTCATTTATTTCCTTCATTACTTTTATAATATAGTTACTTCCATTTATACCAGAAAATTTAATAGCTATATTATAAAGATAAATTTTTAATTTAACATTTCGTGGTTTTATTTTAGTTTATTTTTGTATTTATAACAATCTATTATCACAATATTTATTTATGTAAGATACTTATTAGAAATTTTGGTTGTTAAATTATAGATTACACGTATATTCATGGACGTAAATATTAACAAATTCTTTATCATGTGTTCATTCTTATTTTGGGTAACTTTAAATGGATTATGTTTCCTATAGTATTTTTCACATTGTAAAGGTCACTGTAGTTCCACGCTATGATGATAACCTTGAAGTGTTATGATGATATTGTTAAATATATGTCATGTGGTTATATGAAGTTATATAATAGGATTTATATAATATAAACTATTTGGTGTCAGATACTTTTAAGAGGATGAGACTTCATCATATAAAGATTTAACTTAGTGATCTCTATTATGTCATATTGTGAGGAAAGGCCCTATAGTAGAAATTCCATATGTTATGTGTCATTGTATGTTCATGTCTATGAGAATGTGTAATAATTCTTAAACATTAATATTATTATTAATATATGTCATAACTCATGTTATTTGTTGTACTAACCAAAAATGTGTCTCTATATGTTTATGGTAAGTAGGGTATGTTGGATACATCATTAATTTTATGTTATTGATTAAATCATTAAGGAAGAATATTACCATTTAGTCTTTAAAGAATTTTATATCTCATCCCTTATATTAGAATGATACTTTGAAACTAAATTTCAAGTTCATGGTGTATTTATGGGTTTAGAATAGAAAGTCAAAGAAAGATGTATCAATCATATAGGTTGATGATATGATTGTGAAACCTTCTTGATGAGATATCATGATAAAGGTATTATATTATATTTTGAGCATTCAAATGTGGTTGCCATTGTTTTGACACTAAATTATTCATCTTGGGTTCCTATATGTGTTGATAGACTTTGATATTGTGCATTAGGTGAACCCACTTAATGTCATGGAGGAAGAATCCTAGAGGGTCGAACACTTAGTGTTTCTATTGATCTCAAATAAATTCCATTTTAATTTAATTATTGGAATAAATATTATTCACTTGAATATGGATTAGTATTTATTTAGGATATATTGACCATAATTATTATAAATATTTATTTATTTATCAAATGAATAGTATTTATTATCCATGATAAAATAAATTTGGAGGAATTGATGATTGACCTATCGGGTCTGGTAGGAATGATATATAAAATTTTATTTAAATAAATAAATTTTTATTTATTTAAATAATTTTTATTTATTTTATACACATGTTTAGCGAATGAAAATTAAATAATGATATTATTATTATTATTTATACATGGGGTTTGCTAGAAATTAATATAATAATAATGGTCCTTTATGAAATTAATTATTCTCTAACTTATATCTTTAAAAACCAAATTATATTGTTTCTTACTGTTATACATGGTAGTGAAAAACACAACCCCTCTAGATATTCTCATAGCCTGAGATATAAAATTTCCTAGAAATATCTCAAAAACCAAGATCTTACAGTTTTCTACACCTCTCAATATTGAGAGAATAAGAATTAATCATTAAACCTTGAATGATTTAGTGTAAATTAAAGGGAGAGACACAACATAGTTTATACCATTGTGTCAGCACTCATAGTACCATTTGTGATGGATGAAGATCAAAGGATAATGTGTGGATCACCAATAGATAGATTTTTCCGTATATCCTCTCAATGAAATGAATTTATAATAGAATTATGGTTAGAATGATCAACGTATTATTTGATGAAAGAATATCTAGAATGGGGTAATTTTTCATTTAAATAAAATATAAAATTAATTAGGAAAATATCATATCTTGGATCTATATATATTTTCAATTTTTTATCAGATAAATTCATTGGTTGTGACATTTCTTGTCATGTAAATTTCAGATTATTCCTTGAATTTGAAAAATTTGAGTTTGGCACTGTTTTTATAGGTGCTTCATCTATTCATGAAAACTTTAATATCTTAATATTAGAATTTTTAATCATATTACTAAAAATATATCTAATGTAATACTAATGATAATCATTATCTTGTATCCTTGTATGGCCCTATAAATTTGTCACCTTATTGATCACTCAGTAATGATATAATGTCAAGAAATTATTATCAATGTTCATAACATATTCATGAATTATTTCTCATAACCAAATCTAAGATACAATTATTTCCTCCTCAATGATAGAAATTTCAATGGTTCAAGTGCACAATTCTCATCCTGTGTGACAACAACAAAAAAGTATTTTAATGTGAATTCTCTATAAAAAGTTCAAGTCAATTTGAATGAAATGATTATGATCTTTCAATGCACCCATGAAATGTATGAATTAAAAAAATATCAAATAATACCTTCACTAAATCACCTTGTTTTTCCTGGGTGTAATATTTTATAGTATATAATTAATATAGAACTTGGTTATTATGGAAAAACAACTCCATTAGTTGAGGTTGGGATCAATAAGAGTCATCTTAATCTCCATATGATTTCACAAATGTTTATTTCTCATGTCATCCATTTCTTTTTATAAGAGACTATATAACTATAATAATTATTGTCCTATGAAAAAGATTTCACAACCCCCTCCCTCCCAAGGTACCTCGCATGGGATGGAAATAAAGAAAGGGGATAATGAAATTTGAGGCCCATCTCTAATAGGTCACGGGTTATCAACAAGAATTGAGGGTATACAAATCATACTCATGGGAGGTATTAAATTCTATATAGATTTAAGGAATGAGTGAAAAGATGAAAAACCCACCAACCAACACCATGCATAGATAAAATAAGAAATACCAATACATGTAATGTCTTACAAAAACTAATACAACTGAAAATGAAACTGCAAATCCAAAAAGTAAATCCTTGGTGGTGACCACAAAGATCCAACAACTTATGAACAACTACCATGAGATAGTAACACCTAGAATGATCACTAAACCTATGGACCTAAAAAACCTTATATATATTAGGTAACCATAACATGTATACTCCATCAGATCCTCCCTAAAACCTCTCATGAAAAATGTTAAATAATCATACTAAATCCTAATGAATAAAAAAATTAATCTAACTCTTCACCAAAATAGGTAAATATATTTTTCCCATTATCACCATGGCTCATTCACTAAGTAACAAATATAAGTAAAATATTTTATCTCAAAAGAATATATATTAAAAAAGGTACCTTTCTTCCACATCCTCGTTATTTTTTCACTCTCGTGCCCCAATGGCTCACGTCATGTGCTCATACCTTCCATAAGTCAAGTCATCACTAATGTTAGCTATATAAGGACCCAGCCTTAAACATTACATAATATTTAATTAAGTTAATAATTGACATTGAGGATCTTTTCAGGTTTATAGATTTAGAGGAATAGGCCATAAAAATAACATTACATATCAAAAATTACAAAGTAGACACTTATACTAGGTTTCCATTTTTTTCTTAAAATAAAAACCCTTCAAAAAAAGACTCATTTCTAGTTCCATGTTTTAGACAGTATGAATTTTCCTTGATATCATCATTGACCCTATTCACCTTTAAGTCCGGTGAAAAACATTTCAAAACATGGGATGATCATAAAAAGCTCAGTAAGGGTTATAAAACAAAGAAAGAAAACATCGGTCCATAAATACATACAAATCAATGAAATAATACTTTTCAATCTTTAACATACCATAAAAAATAATAAGATTTATGAATAACACATGGAAATCAAAAATCATAAAGGTACCTTATGGTATACATAACATACATACATTATAGCTTTCATAACTATATAAAGAGTTACATTTGGAATACCAAAAACAGTATATTCCCTAAATCTCTTAGGAGAAACATTAATGTTTACCTCTATAACGTTACCCAATTCATTGGAGAGCTATATCGGGCTCACCCGCCATAGTTTTATCATGTAATAACCCATATATGTAAACAATTCCCAAGAACCATAACTTATTCACAACACATAAAACAAACATAATGGACAGATAACATTTCCTCATTACAATCACAATATATCATTTAAATATATAGACATAATAAATCCATTATCAAAAATATTTTCAATAAAAAATACATAAAAATAGTATATGGTATTTATTTTCAATTTATAAAAACATTACATCTTGTTAATGAATCCAAAGATCAAATAATGCTTGCGGCAACACAAAAAGGTCGTTGTCACCGCGTATGTTAAAAAGAAACATTTTTTGTCATTTAGTAAAAATATTAAGAGAAAAATATTACCTTTTAATGAAATGAAATTCAAATTTATTTATACATATTATAAAAGAATGTCATGTATAAATCAAAATATTCCTCAATGATAGGAGATTGATATGAAGTCCCTCATAAAGATTATGTCCTTGGAATAAGGACAAATCAATGACATAATTATGTGTGAAAAATCATAATACACCTAATATAATTGGATATTAAGTGTAAAACAATCATATTTCATTGACACATATTCATATCATGACATAATCAAGAATTATTGGTTTAACCCAAATAATTGAAATTGGGTTATGAAGTTCTCTTACAGAAATTCGATAGCCTATTGGCGTCGCTTTAAAATTTAAAAAATGAGTCGGTGATAGAGAAAAGGGTAACTCATCACATGGAAATAAAATTTATAGAAATAAGGATATAGAATAACATATCCCAACATAATAAAAAGGAAATTAAAATACATGACATAAAATAAGTCTGTGACTAAAAGATTACGGTGAAAGGTTTCATTACCGATTTGGTAAATTAAAAAACATACACCCCATGAAGGAAGGATCGTAAAATGAAGATGTAAATCCCCATAAAATAAACTATATTACACTAATAATATAATAATGGTTGTAACATACACCACAGAAAAGGAAATAGTGTAAAATATAACATTAATCTCATGGGAATAAAAAGTGAGATTAAAACCCCTTACCTCGTGTCTCACTTGAATCGTTAGTTCTTTAATCTCATGAATAATAAAAAAAGATAATTTCTACTTGATTCAGAAACTTTTTATGGTTTATTTTTCCTTTTATATCACTTATTACCATCTTATAAACATTATATAATCATTTAAGTTAATAACATCCATTTTGCCAATATTTGGTGCTTGAGTCAAAAATGGACTTCTTATAATTACAAGTTGTCCATGTGGTCAAAATTATATTATCTCCAGATTGATATTGATGATTTAGATATCATATATATCATATATATATATATATTATATATGTATTTATAATAGTACATAACATTGGGAGATATGAAATTAAATGCACCGTTCATGGAGACAGTAATTCGTACGTACGCAAAAACACTACTTTCATTTTTATTTCGTATTTTAATGGAATGAAAAAATAATTATAAATAGGTATATAATATTTCCAGTATAATATCATATATAATTTCATTAACTCCACCCTTTATTCATCCCACTTATGGCATGAACGAGTCATATTACTTTGAGGGGGCGGTAGTCCGCACTTCCCCAAATGAAATTATCAAATTTATCCATCATGGAAACCATAAAGGTATGATATAAATGAAAAATATAGAAGCATAAAGAAAACATAAACATAATATATATCATATATAAATATGGTTCCATAATAATGGCCACCATGAGAGGCGGATGGAGATATTTGAACAATCATTGTTTCGTGAGGCAGTAGTTTGCCGTCCACAGAAACAGTATATTCATATCAATTAGATGAAGGTGTGTGGAAGTGTATTTATAATAATTCTGATAAAACCAACATACTCTATTGATGATTATTGTTTTTTTATAAAATAAATTATTAAAGGTAGTTTTTGGGGGTGGATAAGTAAAATAAAATAAAATAACTTAAGAGAAGATGTTACCTTTAAATCAGGTATCTCCCTTTGGTTTGAACTAAAATGATTAATTGAATTTCCTTGTTCCTAGTGGAAGGCTTCTGTGAGGAATATTGGGATTTAGGGAGATCCATTGGTTAGAGTTTGGATTATCCCAGGGGCTTGAGAGGTGTGAGTAATGGGTTAGAGGTGATGACATTTGATACGGTGGAGGAGGGGCTCTTTAAGATAGTTTGAAAGTATTTTTTATTATAAAAATATTATCAGTTTCAAAAGGTCCAAAACATGTTAAATTCTAAGATAACATGACTCTTGTACTAAATAAAATCATCCAATAAAAATTGGATGGTTTTTGGATATTTGTTTTTAATTTTTATAATCTCATTTATTTAAATCATTCATTAATAAAGTAATTAATTCATCATCATTCTGTCATAGATAATTTTATTTATATGATTTCTAAAAATTATATATAAAATACCATGATTTAGGAAATATTATTCTATTTCAAATTAATATGTATATTCAACAATATAACTTATATAACCCCATGTAAAAAATTATTTACTAAAATATATTTGTTTATGCAATTTTTTTCTTTACTTTACATTAATTAATATAAAGTGTCATTATTACTCTCAAGTTTCTCTATGGGGTCCCAAAATAGGCCCTAAGATGCCCATGGTCAGAAATATATCAACAAATTGTATTAGGACACATTTTAGTGTAATTTAATATTATTATAATAATATTTTTTTACCCTTATTTACCAGATTTACCTTTTTACCATGGTAAATAAAATATTGACTAAAGTAAATATTCATAATGTCTTAAAATAAAGGTTACCTATTTAAAAAATATGGAAATACTAACTAAAAATATGGAATCCATTTTTCCAAATTCAAAACATATAAGTGGAAGAAATTAATTTAAAATTAATTCTTGTTGTCAAAACAAAAGGCGTGTTTTTAAGAAATAATAACTATCAAAAGATATACCTTTGTTTATGTCCAAATTAAGAGTGAAATTACATTCAATGACCAAAATTAGATTAAATGGTAAAAATATATTCCAATTACTCTTTAAAACCAATTAAAATAATAATCTAACTATTTAAATAAATTATATTAAAAGGTAGTTTTGAATTAAAATGCAGTACTTTTCACTTTTCATTAAAAATGAACATTATCTAAAAAATACCAAAATTTCATCCAAAGTAAATTTTGATGTCCCTATTCTAAAGAAGAATATTATTTTTTAAAATATAACATATAAAAGTTACAAAAACAAGATTTAAAAATGCTTCTCCATAAAAAGACGGTAAATAGACCTTTTAAAGAATATTAGAGCATTTGTGCTTAAAATTGAATTCATTCGCATTTTAAGACTCTAACTTTCATTGGACAAATGTAAAAACATTTAAAAAACATGTGAAATCATATTGTAGTTAGTTTTTTTCATTACTACTAGTAAAATGGCTATTTGTTAACTACCATTTAAAATAATAATATTATTATATTATTTTTCAGTATAACTCATAGTTGTGTGCAATATAAGATTTAAAAGAAACCTATTGTTGCGTGTTGAGTATACTATCAGATATTTCATCCCATTTTAAAGTAAAATTAATATTTAATTAAAATTATTAATAAATATGAAAATTTAATATTCCATATTTACCTAGGATGTTACATCCTTCCTCCCTTTTGGGAATTGTTTCCTCGAAATTTTAAAATTTGGCTTAGAAAAATCTTTAAAAGTCCCATAATAGAAAGGAATCAATAAATAGATCACTTTAAAATTAAGAAAGAGAAGTGAAAATGTCACCCTAGATAACACATAATAGAATTCCATGTTGAATAACATGGATGTGGAAGAGAAACTAACCGTCATGTTCTGATGGAGAATGATAAAAAATGATTAGGAGAAAATTAACAACCATAATATCAGAAACTTGTGGTGGGTTAAATGGTTATTGATTCCACAGTAGAAAAAGTTAATGGAAAACATTTTTGTATGAAGTTAATTTTTTTAAAGTTGAGGAATTTATTTATGATCTTAACTAAAAACATAAGGAAACATACTTATTTGTCATGTAGACTTTCATACTTTACTAAATTCCTACCACAAACTCATATTTTCTCCAAACAATGAGTATTCATGACGACATGGTCACACCTGAAGCAATAGAATCAACTTCTAGAGAATCACATAATCCTTAAAATAATAACTATATATTTCCCCTATCTTTAGACACTAACCAATAATAAAAAAGTAATTACAAGATCAGATAATCCCCAAAAGGATAATCTTTTATAAAAATAAAGTACCACTCTTAATTTAAAAAGTTGAACAAACAATACCAAAAGTTAAAAGAAGACCATTAAATATACAATTTTCCTTCAATTCCTTCAATATAATCTAATATAACAATGGAAACCAAAATTTAGAATGATTTGGTCACATAGTTTCCACAAAAATGTTGACATTTATCTCCAATTAACATCAGCTACTCTTAAAGTATCTTACTGAAAAGTAATTAACCTAATCACATATTCACTATGATAGGTTAATTATTTCCATAAATAACCCACATCTCTATATTTCCACAATAAAAACATAGATTCTTTAAAAATAAAATTTCAACCATTACTCCACAAATGAGATCCCAGAGGGTTCTATTTTTCTTAAGGATACAGTGTTCCCAAAAGAGAGAATGTCTTCCAAAATAACCTTTTATCACATAATCACCAAATAATTTTACTATATTAAGGATATCTATTTAATAAAACATAAATTCACAAAATCAACTTATTCTTGATCCATAAAATCATTTAACCAAAAATAATAAGTCATACTAACCAGGGACTTCACATAGTCCAGTGGTATGTGAAAAATCTCAATCACACTTTAGTTATTGGTTTGATTCCCATATATTTGTCTTACACAACGGGTCATCAAACGGTTTGTGTATTTTCCCTTTCATAAAACACAAAAATAACACTAACATGTTTTAAACTCAATGTTTTTATTCTTCCTTTCATTTTCATCCCAACACATTAAGACCTTAACATATTAATTCATAAAGCCTTATATCTATTGTCTTTTTTTTATTTCACCCCATATGATAAAGTAGAACTATTCCTAATAGAAAGAACATCATTCCTGTATCATGGTGTCCATATGGTTTCATCATCATCTTGTTCACATAGGTAGAAGGTCCATGCTTTGCAAAAATTATTTATAGATCCTTCAAAATAATTTTATTCCTTCATCCAAATATACTTTGTACAACATGGGTCATATGGGTGTTTAGAAGAAAAATAGTTTCTCAGAATAATCATTTATGGCATATAATTTCTAAACATCTGATAAAACATGATATTTATAAAATAGTCGGACTGAGTTTGAGTTGATAATTTCAATCAATTGTCCTTTTAAAATACCATAATATGTGTTGAGAGACTATATTATAAAATAAAATATAAATAGGTTGTGCAAGGGTCTCCTTTATTAACACCTTTTTCAAAATCATAATATGAATCAAGATATTGTGATGAGAAAAAATATTTGAAAATGCCTTGATAATATTTACCTTTCTTGAAAATATGAGAATATTTTAAAAATAGGATTTGATTAAATACAACCCATGATCTATGATGATATTCAGTTATTGTGGGGGTTTTTGATATCTTAAACAACTACTTGAATGTGATTTGTATTCTAAAAAAAGTTTCACAATCATTTGAACATAAATTTTCAATAATTATTGAAATTATGTAATCAGGAAGAGATAGAAATGTTGTTTGAGATCCTCCTCCTTCCATTTCTAACCTACATTCCTTGATCTGATAAGGTTGTAAAACAAGGATTTAATAGAAATGATAGACATAGGGACTAATCATGTGTTTAATGAAAACACCTAATCCATAAAGTTGTCTAAATAGAACTTTGATACCAAGTATAAAGACCCAGCTTAACACATTACATAATCTTGAATTATGTTAATAATTCACATTGTGGTTCTTTTTAGGTTTATGGATTTAGAGAAATAGGTCATAAAAATTAAATTACATATCAAAAATTACAAATTAGACAGTTCTACTTAGTTTTCAATTTTTTCTTAAAATAAAAACCCTTGAAAAAATATTCATGTCTAGTTCTATGTTTTAGACTATATGACTTTTCCTTATCTCGTCTTTGACCCTATTCATCATTAAGTCCTATGAAAAACATTTAAAAACATGGGATGAACATAAAAACCTCAGTAATGATTATAAAACAAAGAATGAAAACATTGGTCCATCAACACATACAAATCAATGAAATCATACTTTTCAATTTTTAACATACCACAACAAATTATAAGTTTTTTGAATAAAATATGGAAATAAAAAATCATAAAGGTAGCTTATTGCATAAATAACATACTTACATTGTAGATTTCACATCTACATAGGGACTTACATTTGGAATACCCATCACAGTATATTCCTTAAATATCTTGGGAGAAACATTAACATTTACCTCCGTCACATTACACAATGAATTGGAGATATATCTCGGGGTCACCCGCCCTAGGTTTTTCTTCGAACCACCCATATATGTAAACAATTCCCAAGAACCATAACATATTCACAACACATAAAACAAACATAAAGTAAAGATAACATTTCCACATTACAATCACAATATATAATTTAAATATATTTACATAATCAACCCATTATCAAAACCATTTTCGATACCAAAAAACATAAAAAGTTTATATGGTATTTATTTTCCTTTAAAAAAAATATTACGGCCTGTTAAGGAAGCCAAAGATCAAATAATTCTCATGGTGGTGGAATTGTCATTATCACTGCGTACGTTAAAAATAAATAGAATTTTTTTCGTTTACTAAAATGATTTGTAGAAAAATATTTCCTTTGAATGAAATGAAAAGTAAAAGGTGTTTATTCACTGTATAAAAGAAGGTAATGTATAAATAAAAATATGCCTCAATGAAAGGAGATTGAGATGAAGTCCATTATAAAGATAATATTCTTATATTAAGGAAAAATCAATGACATAATTATGTGTGACAAATAAGAATACATGACGAAATATTCAAGAAGTACAACTTTAACCCAAAGAATTGAAATTTGGTTAATACGTTGTCTTATAGAAATTCGATTGCCTAATGGCGTCACTTTAAAATTCATAAAATGAATTGATGTGAGATAAAATGTTATCTCATCAAATGGACATAAAATTTACAGAAATAGTGATATAGAAGAACATATCCCATCATAATAAAATGGAAATTAAAATACATGACATAAAAAAAATTTAGACTAAAAGAGTACGATGAATGGTTCCCTTACCAATTTGGTACCTTACGAAACATACACCCCATGATGAAATGATCATAAAATAAAGATATAATACCCATAAATTAATGTGTATTGCACAAATAATACAATAATGGTCAGTAAATACACCACACAAAAGGAAATAGTGGCAAATATAGCATGAATCTCATGGAAATAAAAAGTGAGATGAAAACCCCTTACCTCGTCTCTGACATGACTCTTTCGTTATTTAATCTCATGAATAATAAACTAATGTAAATTTATAATTGATTAAAAACCTTTTTCAGGTTTATTAATCCTTTTATATCACTTAATACCATGTTATAAACATTATATAATCATTTAAGTTAATAACAGCCATTTTGTCGATATTTGGTACTTAAGTCAAAAATGAGCTTCTTATAATTACAGGTTTTCCATGTGGTCAAAATTCCATTATCTCTAGAATTATATTCATGATTTAGATATCATATATATCATATATATCCAGTATATATATATATATATATATCTGTGTGTGTATTTGTAATAGTGCAAAACATTCTGAGATATGAAATGAAATGCACCGTTCATGGAGACGGTAAGTCGTACGTACGCATGAACGCTACTTTCATTTCTATTTCATATTTTAAAGGAATGAAAACATAATTATACATAGATATATTATAATTTAAGCAATAATAAAATATTTAATTTCATTAACTCCATCTTTTATACATCTCACGTATGGCATGAACGAGTCATATAACTTTGAGGGGGCAGTAGTCCGAACTTCCTAAAATAAAATTATCATATTTACCCATTATAAAAACCATAAAGGTATGCTATAAATGAAAAATATATAATCATAGAGAAAAAATAAACATAATATATATCATATATAACTACAATTCCATCATAATGGCCACCATAAGAGGCAGTTGTATATATTTGAACAATCATCATTTCCTGAGGCAGTAGTTTGCCATCCATAAAAATAGTATTTTTGTTTCCATTTGATGGAGGTGTGTGGATGTGTAGTTATAATCATTCTCACATAAACAACCTATAATATTTAGGATACTATTTTATTATAAAATATATAAATAAAAGGGGGTTTTGGGGGTTGGAGAAGTAAAATAAAAGAAAAGAACATAAGAGAAGATGTTACCTTTAAATCGCGTATCTCCCTTCAGTTTGAAACAAAAGGTTTAATTGAATTTCCTTATTTCTAGAGGATAGATTCTTGGAGGAAGATAGGGATGTAGGGAGCTCAATTGGGTCGAGTTTGGACAATCCAAGGGGCTTGAGAGGTGTGAGTAATGGGTTTTAGGTGATGGCCTTTCATAAGGGGGGAGGGGCTCTTTAACAAAGTTTGACAGTATTTTTTTATTATAATTTTATTTTAGGTTATAAAAGGTCCTAAACTCATTATATTATACTATGATATGGCTCTTTTTCGAAATAAAATCATCCAATAATAATTGGATAGGTTGTTTATATTTTTTTAATTTTTTATAATCTCGTTATTTAAATCATTCATTAATAAGGTAATCACTACATCATCATTGTGTCATAAATAATTTTATTTATTTGATGCCTAAATATTATAAATAAAATAATATGATTTAGGAAATATTTTTACCTTTAAAATGAATATTTATAGTGGAAGAGATAACCATATAACCCCATTTAAAAATTTATTTACTAAAATGAATTTGTTGGTGTATTGTCTATCCACAAGGCTTTGTGGCTTTGACGGCTTCGGGATAAAGGGGTGAACCCTAACTCCCCATGGCTTCGTCGGCTTCAGTGATGGCCTCTCCCCCTCAGGGGAGGGGGGTCCTTCAGGGTTCCCCAATGGAGTCGCTTCTCCTTTCATCCCTTTTTCAAACCCAGATTTTCTCCCTCCTTTTCTCTCTATCTCGCTAAATCCGAAGGTCTCAGATTTGCTTGACGGGTTGCCGAACCTCCAGTTGTCATCCGCGGAGTTCTCGGCCTCCTCGGACTTGATGAAACATACCCTGGTTTCCATATTTCATGGACGCCGCCCTTCAGTTGATTCTTTTGTTAGATTCGTCTTTGATAGTTGGGGTTTGCAGGATAGGGCGACAGTGGGTCTTTCGGACTACCGGCAGATTGTGGTACGATTTACTTCAGAAGATGACCTTATTCAGGCTTGGGAAAAGGCTCCTCGAGTCTTCAATGGTTCCAAATTTTCTCTTCTTCAGTGGACCTTCGACTTGCATATGAAGCGGGATTCCCCCACGATGACGATTTGGGTTAGTTTCCCCAGCCTCCCTCTGCCATTTCAAAATCCTTCTGTGATGCGTATGCTAGGAAATCTGATAGGTAGATACATGTGCTCGGATAGCCGCATGGAGGCATTTTGTCATCCGGTTAATCCATGTATTTTTGTGGAAATGGATATGTCCAAGGACCCGTTTGAATATGTGTGGGTTACTGTGGGAGAGGAGTATAGATACAAGCAAAAGGTGATATATGAGACATGGAAGGACTTCTGCTCAGGTTGCAAACAGCTGGGGCACCCATTGAGTCTCTGTCATAAGGGGCTCCGAAGGAAGAATCTGGGATGGGGAGCGGGAAAATTCATGGATAGGGAGCCATTGGTTGTGTTGGAGGGGGTGGTTCAGGGATCTCACTTGAAGGATTTTAGTAAGGGGAAAGGATTTTCTCTTGATCAAGACTGCAGGGAAGAGACCTTAGTAGGTTGTTCTACAGAAAATATGTTGGGCATTGAGGTAGAAGAAAACAAGAGGGAGATAGTAAGTGATCAGATAAACCCTATGGACAAGGGGTTGGGGGAAGGTTTGGCTCTCCTTGAAGCAGCAGGAGGGGAAGGCACACCCCGATTAGCTTTAGAACAGGAGTTTGTTTTACTGGCTGATATAGGGTCTGCCAGAAAATCTTGCAAGAGGGGGTGAGGCCAAATCCCCTCAAATTCTAAACTGGATCAACAAAGGCAAGCTCCAATTCCCCTGAACAATAGGTTTGATGGTTTTCTCAAGTATGCTTCCAAATCCATGCAGATTATTCCCTCTGACACGGAGGATGGGTGCAAGAATGATCACAATGGGTGTGAATGGCCTCAACAGGAAGTTAGAACTCCATCCCAGGTGAATGGAGGTCACTCAAGGAGGAGGGGAAGGAGGGACTATTCGTCCTTTCCCCCCCCCCCCCCCTTTGGAGACCAGATCGGCCAGGAAGATAAGTTGGAAAAGGGGCACCTTGGAGGAGGGTGGCACACGGATGGCAGGTGTCCAGAGGGGGCATTCATTGGAGTTTTTACTTAGCAGTGAGGAGGAAGTGTCTGAGCAGGTGTTATGGCTCAATGTCTCGGAGTAGGAGGATACTTCCACGATGGGAAGAAACTTAAGGGAAACATTCAATGAGGAACAATATGCTAAGATTGGTAAACAAGACTCAATCCTTGTTTGGGGTTTCAATAGAGGGTGGATCAACATCGAAGAGTATATTCAATCATGGAACCAATTGGCCTCAGAATTTGAAAAAATTCTGTCAGATTCCCCAAACATACAGGTTTCTTCATTATCTTGGAAATTGTTTCGGGACATGGTATCTGGTAAGCTTAGTTTCATCTTCAATTCTCCTAGTTAATTGGGTGGTCTACATGCATGGGTTGGGGTGTCTTCAGTTTGGCATGGTTGTTTTTCTGTGTTGTACGGTTTGTGTGCTGTTTGTCGGTACATCGCAGGACTTCTGGTTGGGCTAGAGCTTTCTGCCAGCTTCATTGCAGGACATTTGGGACATGGCTGTTTTGGAGGGATGGCAACATCGGGGGGGACCATGCTTGTATGGGATTGCCGAGTGCCCTGCATGGGGATGGTGGTTATGCTATTGCTTGAAAAGGGTATCATGTTTTTTACTTTTTTTGATTGGGTTGTTTGGGTGTTTGCTGGAACCTATGGTTTCTCACTTTTCCCGTAAAAGTGTTTTTTCTTAATAAAAAAAATAACTTTCAGTCAAAAAAAATGTTTATGTCAGGTTAGTCTTTAGTTTAAATTAATTAATATAAAGTGTCATTATCACTCCCAGGTGGATCCATGGGGACCTAAAATTGACCCACGGAATGCCATGGTCGTACATCTATCAAAAAATAGTATTAGGAAACATGTTAGTGTAATTTAATATTATTATAATAATAATTTTTACCCTTATTTACTATAGTTAACTTTTCACCATGGTAAATAAAATATTTACTGAAGTAAACATTTATAATGTATAAATATAAAAGTTACATATTTAAAAAAATTAATTCCTAATTCTAAATATGGAATCCATTTTTTGAAATTCAAAACACAGAAGTGGCAGAAATTAATTTAAAATTAATTCTTGTGGTCAAAACAAAAAATGTGTTTTTAAGAAATAATAACTATAAAAAGATTTACCTTTTTTTATGTCCAAATTAAGGGTGAAATTACTTTAAATGTACATAATTGGATTAAATAGTAAAAATATAATCAAATTAAACTTTCAAACTAATTAAAATAGTAATATAACTGTATAAATAAATTATATTAAAAAGCAGTTTTGAATTAATATGCAATATTTTTCAATATTCATTAAAAATTGAACATTACCAGAAAAATAAAAATATTTCATCCAAAGTAAATTTTGATATCCATATTATAAATAAGAATATTATTTTTTCAAATAGATCCTATAAATGTGACAAAACCTGTATTTAAAAAGGGTTCTCCATCAAAAGGTAGTAAATCGACCTTTTAAAGAATATTAGAGTATTTATGATTAAAATTGGATTCATTCACCTTTTAAGCCTCTAACATTTATTGGATAAATGTAAAAATATTTAACAAACATTTGAAATCATATAGTAGTTATTTCTGTTCATTCCCGCCAATAAAATGACTATGCGTTATCTACCATTTAAAATAATAATAATATTATATTATTTTTTGTTATAACTCATAGTTGTGTGCAACATAAGATTTCAAAGAAACTCGTTGTTGTGTGTTGAGTATACTATTCGACATAGAATCCCCATTTAAAGTTAAATTAATATTTAATTCACAAATATTAATAAATATGAAAATTTCATATTCCTTGTTTACTTGGGATGTTACAAGCTAGGCCTCAACCCTTATTACCTTAGTCTTATGTAGGGCCTAACATCTCATGTTTGAATAATTTCATATATATATATCTCATCATCCCATCCTTTATATCATGTAACCATCATAAACATTACCAGGTAGTAGTTTGGAAGCCACCATAGCCCATGTAAATTCATTATAGATCAAGATATAACAAACTGGCATGGAGTACTATCTAAATTGGTATCTGGGCCAATTATCCACTAACCCTAAGAGAGTTCCTAATCCTCATGGGATGGAAAAAACTACCTGGGAATTAGAAAAAATGATATAGGAATGATTTCTCCCAACATTTCTAAACATAAATAGATAAATAGTAGAATGAAAAGTTAAACAAAAAGATATAACCATAAGTAAAAGGTAAAAATCTAAAGATGGTGAATCAACCCACAAAATTCATTTGGAAAGTGGATGATATAAATCGTCGGCCTTCATAAACTCCCAAGTCCTGATAAATAAGTACGTCAACCGCCTTCGAGTGGTACATTCCCATTTTCTTTGTCCTATAATATGAAAGACTACAAACACATGAAGAAAAAGGTAGGGTGAGATCTATAAGGCCCAATAGGATCTCACCAAGTATTTAATAATAAATATTTAATAAAAAAATTAATTCTTCCCAATTTCAGATAAGACATGGAATAGATACCTTTTCCTAATTCATAAAAAACATTCCATTAAAAAAACAATTCAAAGTATTGTACAAATTGAGTACAAACATGCATTTCTATCTAGCAAGCACAATCGGGCATCTTTATTACACATTCATGAATAAAAAAATTTTCAAAAGAGGCATGAAAAATAATTTATATCAAAAACATCATAACATTATCATGTAAAATCATTTAAAGTCATATCACCATGGTTAAGATACCCAAGAGTATGTTATATAGGTATTCTCACACATCTTACTGAAGTATGGATTCCAATGTGCATACATTCTTAGGCCTAATATAAATTGAAAAAAAGAAAAACCCTTAAGGATTTAAAGGATAATATACCTAAGAAGTTATCTCCCTTCCCTTGAGTATTTTAGATTTTGTTTTCATCATCAATCCATTTCTAGGTAGATCTAATTCATGCCTATAATGTGTTATTCCCTCCTAGCTACCCAAACTCACATGTGATTCAAGGTAGATCAAACAATACAAGGGGTTGTATTTAATTGAATAATTTTTAAAAAAATTTAATAATAATTTCATTTAGTCCTAATTTTATGTTCTTAAACATGAAATAATTTCAAAATACAACTTCAAATAGTGTTTATCAATAACTCATGCAATTCATTTAAAAATCAAAAATCATAGGGTTTTTATCCAAAACTCAATCCCTTTTATTTTAAAAACCAATCATCAAATGGTTTTTATCAAAGTATCATAAAATCATCTCATTTCAAATCATAAAATATCAAATTAATTTTCTTTTCATAAAAATCTTGATAAAAATTTATCTCTCTTGGATAGTTCGCAAATTATCAAAATATGCCAACGCATGTTCTAGAAATTTCATTCTCAAAGAATAATAACGAAACTTCATGTGATAATACTCTTTATCTCTATATTAATATGTATATGATAATATTTTATTATTATTCTTTGATAATTTTAGGATATTATTGTCTCAATTCAAGAACATTTACTAAAAATCAAAAAATAATTCTTCAACATCCATTGTCAAGATTTTTCATCACACACACCATGTCAATTCAAAATTGTTTATCAATATCTAAAATAAATATTTAGAAATTAATGGTAAAACCATTTGAAATGATATAAGAATTAAACATTTTGAATGATAAATACTCCTTTATGAAATCCCCAACCTTAATTATAAAAATGAAGAACACCGAATGAGGGATCCACAATGGAAACTAGAGAAGGTACAGACCCCAAGAACAAGATAAAACAATAAAAACACCATTTTTAATATCACCCAACAACTAGACACTCAAGACTCCCTGAGAGGACATCGTAAATCAATGATATAAAATCTTCACATATATATTATTTAAGTAATTAAACTAGGTAAAAGATAATTTAAAACCCCAAATTAAAATACCCATTTAAATTTCTATTTTAATATAATATAGAGTGTTGAGGGTTTAAACACTTAATAAGAAAATTACATTATTTAAAATGGGTTAAATAATATTTTTACATAGTTCACATTATTTAAAAAGTTTAAAAATTCATTACAAGTTGAGTTGGATAAATAAGAAATGAAAATTAGGGTTTAAAAATTATTTTACCCAAAAAGGGAAATTTATAAGGGCAACATGGTTTACCCTTAAGCAACTCATATTCATTGTGTAGGGGAATGAATATTTACCCTTATATAGGCCACACACTCTGGTTTACCTTTATTCAAGGCTGATGAACCCTTACACAACCATTCAAAAATATTTTTAATCTTTACACAGCACCTAGTCAACCCTTACACAGTCATTAGAAACACAACACTACCATTACACAACTCTAAGATAACCTTATGTAGACTTTAGAAAACTATTTTTACCCATATGTGAGACCCTTACGTGAGACCCTTATGTGATACCCTTACAAAATACTGGGAACCCTTATGTTAGACCCTTTCTCAAACTAGTACCCTTACATGATACACTTTCATAACACATGGGACCCTTACGCAACACAGATATTACCTTTTCATAGGCCTCAGTACCCTTATTCATTATATATAAAATATTTTTATCCATAGACAACCCATAAAAAAGTGTTTTACACATATGCAAGGTTCTTTAAACACCTTTTAGATTTACACAACACCATTTAACATAAGTAAGAAAAATGTTTATTGAAAAAAGGATTTTCACATAATATACATATGAAATAAATAATATAAAAAACATAAATTATTATTAAAAAATGTGGATGGTAAAATTATCCCCAATATAGGGATTTTTTTCCCTGGAAAGATTTTGATCCAAATGATAGAAAGAGACAATACTAAATAAACTCCCACACCCAAACTATGAGGTAGACAATCTGTGAAATAGAAGAAGACTTTCCCAAAAGCATCTACCAAGTAAAGCTCCAAAAACAACACACATCTCAAAATAGAAAAAAAAAACTCTGAAACAATTAGAGGAATCATAAAGAACCAGAAATAAACTGAGACATAGCATAGGTCTCACCACGATTTAAAGATTAACCAAATGGTGAAACATGAGGCAAACATCCTAGTGAATCACATATCATTAACTCCAAAGAGATACTTTGGTTACATGCTACAACAAGACATCCTAGAGATGAAACTGAAACCTTAGGAAATGGAATTTCCAAACCACCTCAGTGATTCCCAAAAGAGTTAACACTTTAATGGCCCATCTATAATCAAACCATCTACAATTAATGCATGAAAAAGAAAAGGAATTCTACCCTAGGAATGTAAGAATTAGTAACCTAGTATTTTCAACGTTGAGTGTCACCCCTGGATGGGATCATTAAATCATACTCCAAGACCCCAAGGTTCCTGGTCCATCATAAATCCACAATATCCTAGTTACCTGAGTACATTACTATGGTTTATCTATGTCCAAATAGAATGAGATCAAAACTAAACTGTAAGTGAAAAAATAGGTCACAAAAGAAAATAATAAAATGAATATCACCCAAAACATCACGACTAATCTCTAAAAATAAAGGAAAAATTAAATGGTCTTTAATTCATTATTAGGATAAAGTGTTGGACCAGCATATAATTCTACTAGTATCCCTTCCACTGTATGAAAATATTCGCTCTGAGGCCTATGGTTGGAGCCCTGTTATCTTGAATTATATATTTCACCATCGTTAGGATTTTGTGATCCCTAAATAAAACTTCCCTTATTAGTATCCCAACTTACACAACATTTTAAGGCAACCTAGGTGACCACACTAGTTACAAACTCATTGATATTTCAAACACAACTTCATAAAGTAACTAGGTGATTTATAATAAAATCACATGAGATGCCTCTTATTTCCCATAGAATATTATCCCTACTCAACAAACTCTTTTGGTCTACTAAATTGTAAATATTTCCCAAAGAAACTATGAATGAGGGATTATCCACTTTTCACTTTTCTTCTAGCTCTGACTTAACAAACAAGTCCCTTCCAAGCACTGTCAGATAAGAGTTCGAATGGGCCACTGAGAAAAAATTTATAAGGTATGATTGAATAAATTTTCTAAAAAAGATATCCTTAAGGGATTCATCTCCAAAAATTTCTGGTAAGAAACATAACAAACTTTATAATTTATTTATAGACTTTACAAATGATTTCTCACCTTTATTGAATCCATAAGATCAAAAAATTTCTCCATATTCACTTCCTCATGATACTGTCACTGAATGAATAAAAACTTCGATAATTCCCAAAAAATTATTTAAAGTAGTAATGAAGGAATCATAGATTCCAACAACTATCGACCAAGACCCTCAAATAAGGAGTTAATAAACTTGACCTTCCGTGAATCATAAGTCTTAAAAGAATACAATATCTTTTAATCCTCTTCAAGACATATCATTTATTAAGGGTAACCCTACTGACCGTCATAATGAGTTGGATGATGATCCATGAAGACCTATATTGGGTCTAAATATTGGAAAGTATTTAGCTCCACCATTCAATTTGGATTCTATGTAGAGTCTTCAACTTGAGATGCCACTTGTGAAAAATGAAAAGGGATAATTTAAGAACAAACTGGTGAAAAAAATAAAACCTTATTGAATAACTTTCAAGGTGGAATTTTTGGACATCACAAAACATAGACTCATAAAATCATTTATACAAAAAATCCAAAACAAAAATACAAACAATCTAGAATCTTTTAAACAATTAACAAACCACATTTATCAATGAATCAATGGTTTCAAAGTTAACAATATTTCCCCATTTATAAAGTATGAATTTTTTTTTCAAATTTTGAAAACATGATATACATTCATCTCAATTTCAAAAAGATATATTACCAACTCATGGAGAAACCTGGCCAAAAGTGTAGTGGAATTGTCTTTGTTGTGATGTAGGGTCCACAATGGGAATGTTGTTCTCTAATGGAGGGTTAATGTGACACGCCAGAATGTTAAAGGCTTAAAATTCTATATGTTACAGCCCATGTCAACAAGATGCATCTTTTTTTGCGAGCCTACATGATTATAAATCTATAGTTAAAGAGGTATCGACTAGAGTAGTGATCCAAATGGGTGACCTCCTAGAAAGTTTCTTAGGGTGTGTGTGAGTAATGAAATTCACCTTGGAAAGAAAATTTATTTTCCTATAGGTTCAATCATTAGTCCAGTGAACCATTTGAGTATATGGGTAGGCCCTACATAGGGTATAGCATGTGTTTGTGGGTTAACCAGGGTGCCTACATGGCCCAGTTGTTACACAAGAAATAAAAACACATGCATGAACACCTATGAGATTCTATATTCACCACAATAAGATACAAGTATGAATTATACATCAAGTTTTTATAGATTACGCATAAATGTATTGTAAAACTAAGATCAATCATAGCTAATCAAGGAACACACCATATAAAGTAACCCATTATAGCTCGGGATATGCCAAATCATAACCCTATCTAAAGGGAGGTGGGGGAGAAGGATAATTAATCCAATAATCCCCTATTCATCCTATATGTTTTAGAAAACACCCATAAAAAATTTGGCAGTTGGTTTCCCTATTAACATGAGTGGTGAAGTGTATGAAATTAAAAAATATAGAATATATCACACACAAAAACATTAATAAAAATTAACTTCTCTTAGAATCATCTATCAATACCACCACATCGGACGCCCATCTACCATCTCAAAGGTATAAATCTCAAAATGAAACACAATCATAAATATTACACTTTAATTGAAATTATTCTATATTAATTTCCAATATTAACACATTAATCTTTTAATCTAAGTTCTTTCAGAATAATAATTTCTCTTTCTTATATTCTCAAGTATTTTATCATCATCTATGATTACCATAAACAATTTCATTCATTTATTTAACCATTTATTGTTTTTTAATTATCTGGGTACACTAAGACTTCATCTTAAGTTTCCACAACCAAGTTACACTTATCGTGGATAGATTCAAATTGTGTCAAGCAGTGGTAAACTAAGTAGGTAACATCTAGACAATGTTCAATTCGAAGGCATCATTTAACAATATATGTCGATAAAAAATCCCTACTCAGAACTCATCCGGAACTTCCTAGTTTCATTCCCACACTATTTTGAATACCGTAATCTATCCCACCATCATGAACATCAATTTTAACACCCCAAGCTTCCATGGTATGTTTCCATTTAAATAATGTATTAGCTTTACGTTGTATGCAACTTGGAGCTTTAGCACACCACGATAAATCAATCTAGTTGTTATGAATATTAATACACACTTTTTTAAATTTTAGAAATTTCATTTTTCAAAATGGACTTCATTTTTTGGTTTGTAATATCAAAATTATCTTACGGTGATGTTTTAGTATTTTTCTGAAAACTTTCAAATTTTGATGAATAGTGAAAAACACTATGTTATTGTTTTAAACCGACTTTTTATTTAAATAATTAGTTATTTTATGTAAATTTATATTAGGTAAAAATAGATACATAATAAATATATATGTTCAATGTAATTCATTGGAGTCATTTTATAAATATATTAGATATATAATTTTTTATTGAACTTTTTAACGTCTTTTACCCACCTTCTAGGCGCATTTGCAAATTTATATAAAATGTAATTTTTCGAATTCTGTGAATTGAATTTCAAAACTCTAAGAGACATGTTTGATATCAGTAAGTAAAATTTGGTTCAATAAGACGAAAATAATTTTTGGTGAATAGTAACTTTTTGGCTTTTATTTACCACGGTTAAAAGTAAATAGGGTCATTAAAGGTAAAAAATGATATTATAATTATCATAACACATGTCCTAATTCTATTTTATATGTGTATTTCAACCAAAATAAAATTTAGGAATAAAATATGATCATTTTTGTTCACTTGTATTTGATTAAGACATTTATTATTATTTTATTTAAAGAAGAGTTAAAAGTGTTAAATTCAAAGATTAATAACTATACCATTTTTAATATAGGGTAATACATAAGATAAATTAGACTATAAATATTATTTAGAAATATAAAAAGATTTCATACATAAGGGTATTTTATTTACAATTTTTGGAAATTAAATAATTAAATTTATTTATGACACAATGATGATATAGTAATTACCTTAT
Organism: Viscum album; assembly: GCA_963277665.1. Classification (NCBI taxonomy): domain Eukaryota; kingdom Viridiplantae; phylum Streptophyta; class Magnoliopsida; order Santalales; family Viscaceae; genus Viscum; species Viscum album. The sequence goes on from OY728140.1 coordinate 2,123,292,048, forward strand.
TAATGAAATATTAAAATAATTGATATTTTAAATATTAAAATAAATGTAAATTGATACTTATAATGAATTACGCATATTTTATAGGTTAATATGACACGTTAGAGTTATTAAATAAATTTTTTGGAAGTGAAAATGTTTTTATGACTTCAACAAAAGCAAAATACCAAATAATGTCAAACTTGACATAAATTTGTTTTTAAAACAAATACTATATTATTAAATGATATAATATTCCTAAAAATATAAGGTTTGGCCAAATGACTTATATATTGATAAATATTTCATTAATGAACCACTTTGGGGTTCACTTGTCTTTTTTAGTAAGTTTATTAACCATTTATTATAATAATACAAGAATACATGGTAAAAGTTAAACTATTTAACTAAGAGTTAAATATATAAGATAAGGTTAATATAGAAACCTAATCCCTTCAAAAACCTATTGTTTGATGTTTTTTCTACCCATACCCAACTTATACTAGAAATAAATCATTTTTGAGCCATTATAAAACGAATATGATTATATAATAAAATAATATTTCAATCTTTTCATAATGTGACCCCCACCTCTCTTATAAAAGGGTACTTCCCATTCTCTCAAAATCACACCTCCAAAGCCATTTGTCTAGGCCAACCCTGACTCAAATATCCTATCAACAACCTTCAATTTGACCTATATTCCTTACATTTGTCATAAATCCAACCTAAGGAGGCCTTTTGATCAACTCAAAATGAATCACCTTAAAAAGAGATAATAATTTCACCACCTCTTTCAAAGTTATTTTCTTCTGCCACTTCCTCTATTAATTGTTTCCATACCAAAATAATAACTCCAGTACCTTATAAATACTTTGGTGTTATTATAAATATGGTACAACCATGTTCATTACGCTATCCATCTTTTGAATGACAGGTCACCATATGTGCGTACGTATGGCTTACCCTCTCCACGTTGTGGTGTAGTTTGTTATTCGAACATTTAATTATTTGGATGGGTATAATAATGAGTATAAATGATGTTAATAATAAATATAAAATGTTAAGGGTTCTGTATATATGATTTAATATCCAATTACATATTATTTCACTACCAATAGAATGATATTTTCGCTCGTGCGTTTGTACGGATTACCATCTCCATGAACGTGATAAGATTCATACCGCATCGTAACCATTCAAGAATAATTTTTATTTTATAATTAAAAATAATTTTTAAGAACATAATATAATTATGGATATGAATCAAATAAATCATATCCATAACAAACATGGCTTACATAACGAAGAATATAAATGAAAATGAATCAGTTAATACCTGGAACAGTGATACTACTGAAATATTATTAACAAAGCAATATTATAAGATCATATATGACATAATATTTATGTATGTGGTTCATTTATAATTTAAAAACAATGATTTAACAATTATAAAGGAGGTTAATGTACCCTCTATCAAGAAAAAGTACAAGGTAATGGTTAATTATACAATCTCTTCATTATCCGAGGTTGTTTATACGTAAGTATCTAAAGTGACCTCTTTATCATCCACATATATGTTTCATAAAAATGTATTTTAAAAAAATTTTACTATTTTATAGACTATGGATTAAAGTTATTTATAACCATTTATTATTTTTTATAAAATTTCTGTAAAGGAATCTTTCTGTCATTTTCCAAACAAGGTCATTTACATCCTTTTCAACAAAATTATGGAAAGAATGTATTTTTAACTTATACGGTGAGTGCGGATATTCTCCGCCAATATAACATCTTCAAATCTTCCCTTATAATACTATAAGAACATTTCAAAAATAAATTATTTCATTTATAATTATGTAACTTTTAAATTATTTCAAAATAGAAGGATATATTTCTCTCAAGAAATTGTGATTTCATCTATATAGACAACCTTTGATGGATTTTAAACTTGATTGAAGTTGATTTATTATGATAAAATGTTCCATATTGTATTGAAGGTTCTTTGATATGTTTGACTGTGGATTTTTTATTTTTATACCATTCATGGTTTATGGTAAAATTATTAACATTTCATATGCTTGGTTTAATATTAATGTTTATTTTATGTTTCAACCTTTTCATATGAGGAATGTATTGGACTTTTTAAGCGAAGGGTGGAGCTCGCGATAACTCCTCGATGCATCATTAGGTATCATGATACAAACTAGTGTCTTGGCACAAGGCCTTGAAAAAATCTTATTTTTAGTCCTAGCACGAGTCCATGACTATATGGTTATGATGTCCGGCATTATGTATTCCATAATTATGAAATTTTCTATTGATATTAAAGGTGATTATTTAACAAGTATAATATCCATGTGAATAAGTAAATGGAATTGTTTGATTTATCTTTGACATATTATGCAAAAGTTTAAGTTTAAAAGGCTTGTGTTTTAGCTTTATACATTTCTTTAAATGTTTATGCTTATTTATGAAATTTTCTACTATATTTTTATCTTTACTAAGAACCTGAGCTCACCCCTTTCTATGTTTTATTTTTCCTAGGATGCGAAGAAGTATTTTATTACTGACCTAAAAGGATATTCTGAGGGAGATGAATGTGTTAAAAAGGAGACACTGTGTTATTTTTTTCATTTCATAATGTGATGAAGAACTTATTTTTGTATCTAGTACTTCCAAGGCTACTAAACAGATCGGTATTCTTGGATTTGATCCCTTTTTATCATGAAAATGTTATGTAATAATGCATTGACTCTGGGTAACTAGGGTCGGCGCGTTACATCAATCATCACTACGGCCCAGACTCTGATCCCATTTCTCATCAAACGTTCTAATCCATTCCAAGTTTATAATAAAAACATATTCAAAAAAATTATCTAATCATACTATATCACACATTCATATTAAATTTATCCTTTTCATATAGTTCAAAGTCAACTAAGGACATGGAATCAAGGTAGTCAAGCCACCTGCAAACAAGCATTGGTTTATTCAGCCCTGCACATTCTATAATAATCAGAATAAAAATTTTATTACCATATATAATTAACCTATTTATTATGAATATGTTTTTTGAATCAAGAAACCATTAGGAAGTATCTAATAAGTGCGAAGAAATAAACATATACAGGCTGAAATAATTTCTTCTATAATGATACAATTCCATAAATAATAGTAATTAATTATCATGCTTATTATATTTTTTTATAATATTATCAGATTTATTTTACTTATCCAGTTCCATGAATATTAATTATACTAAAAAATCAAAATATAGTACAAAAAGATACACATTATCAAGTAAATGTCAAGAGGCCTAACCAAAAAATTATAAAACACTTGTGATCACAGAAACTCGGCCCCATTTAATTTTGATGAAGTAATAAAAAATTATCACATATAAAAAATATTTATTTAATTAATATAATTATACTATGATATTATCATGAAATAATAATAAAAAATACTAAATCACATGATACTATCATTATTATTTTATTTTTTGTGCTCTTAATTAATATTAATAATTCTACTTATGATTAATATTTTTATATATCTTAGATAATTTATGAATAATAAAAGCTTAGTACTTTACGTTATAGAATGTGTATTTCTTAGATTTACATAATTAAAAGGACTAAAAACATTTATAAATAGAATGATAGATTTTAACTATTTCAATTCTTAATCAATAATAATATTGAATAATATTATACTAAATGTGTCTTTATCTTCTCATTCTTCGTCAGAAATTTTCCCAGATTATTTAAACGACGATTCATGTGGTTTTCATATTATTATATGATAATGGTTAATCCCATATGATTAGAAAAAATATTCTAAAGAATGATTCAAACACACATTGAATAAAACAAATAATAAAAATCATATTTCATACCTCGTGAGAACATTTCACTATTTTTCTGCACCAAAACAAATGAAATAGGTGTGAGAAGGTCAGGGAACTCATAGGAACCAGTTTGAACAGGTGTAGAAAGATTATATAACTCAAAAGATAAGTATTTGGATATTCTAGACTCTATATAAATCAATAAAATTATTGGGGGGAAATAAATCTCTTTTTTTTTTGAAAAAATAGATATTATTAGGATATCTACCAAAAACTAAGACAAACATTCCTTTTAATTAGTTATTTATTTAGGTTCCATTTAATCCTATTTAAATATATCCTCAATGAATCATTTAATACTAATATTAATAAGTGATTAAAATATATAAACTATCATGAGTAATACAATTTTCAACCCTATTATTTTAGGTTTTTATTTCCATATTTGTTTTAAATGGTATTTTACATCATTCTGGGATTTTTAGAATTTTTTAGGAATTTTCCTATGTAAAGAAAGTATTAGCCATGATTATCAACCATGAAGAGAAATAACATGACCAAGAAATAAATTTTGATGACCAAATGATATATTAACCATGTGATGAAGCACTCAAGTGCACAAACAAATGCAGTGATTTTATAAAGAAATGATCGATTGTGGGTCCAAAAAAGTGATGATACAACAAAACCAAGTAAATTCATGAAGGAAAAAAGTGACCATATGAAGGTACCGAGTTATTTTATGAAGGAAACAATTAATCATATGAAGTAACCAGGTGACTGTATGAATTAACTAGGAGATCACAAGAAAAAAATTAAAAAAATAGAGAAAAGACTTCAAGCCCCCTTTGGACACTACCAAGCCTCAAAAAAATCACAAAGGTGGGGTTTTAGATATTTGGGTCCTTATATCAGATACATATTAATAAATTCTCATCCTTAAGAATTTAATACAAAACCTAAATGAATATAAATGTATTCAAACAACCATCCCATGATATACCTCTCAAGGATCTCACCATAACAAGAACACATTCAACCACTAGAGGAATGAGTAACATACCCATGAAACATCAACAAACAACCTTAAAACACACTCCTAGGGGAGATAAATCTCAATATAAAGGTTATAAAAATAATCACATCATTTAATATAAATAATATCATAAGACAACATATGGTAAAACACATCTTCTTAATAGAAAGGAAACAAACAAATCATCAAAACAACTAAGAATTATAAGTGGGAATTTGTGACTCCTAGTCCCAAGTTCGCTCCTCCAAGACACTATTCTTCCATAGGAAATGAATAAGAGTAATAGAAAAAGTTTGAAATACTTTCTCTTTACAGTATTAAATCTCAACATGTTATTCCTCAAAGGTTTAACTGTCTTCAACATTCATCTCTCCCTAGTCAATGGAACGAGAATTTTTAGGAATATATCAGTGTAGTTTTGATATATAGAAATCCTAATGAATATAGATCATCTACGGGGGGTGGGTGTTGTGTTAAGTAATACACCATATCTCCAAAATAAGAAGAAACCTCAAAATTTCCAACAAACCAGGTAGAAATATGACCCTCATTTCCAAAACCATCACATACCACAATGAGGAGAGACCATCAAGAACATGTGATCTACAATGAAAAACTCCACAGGCCTCCTCCTATGATCAGCATAAGACTTCTAAAAATCTTATTCCATCTTAATTTTCTCATATATCACCTATAAATTTTCTATCATACTCTAAACCAATTCTGATTCAAAAATAATAGACTCCCTATTCTCAATCTAGCTTAATGGAAATCGATAGGTTTGGTTATACAATGTTATAAATCGATCCATTCCAATAGTGGAGTGGAATATATTATTATAAAAAACTTAACTATGGGTGGTGATTCACCCATGAACCTCAAAAATATAAAATTCATGTGTGAAACATATTCTCTAAAATATGGATATTCCACTCGATCTGGCCATCCATCTACGAATGAAAAGTGGTGCTAAGGCATAACTTGGAGTCAATGCATGCCAATAACCTCTCCATACCATATAGGTGAAGCAAGGATCATAATCAGAGATGATTATATTTGGAACCCCATAAATCCTCACTACCTCTTCTAGATACTTCCTAAACAAAACCTCCATTAATCTCGACTTCTTAATCACTAAGAAAAGAGACAACTTATTCAAATATTCCATGATCACCCAAATATCATAATAACCACCCTAATATAAGGTTAAACTAGTGTTGATTTCTATAGAGATCTCTTACCACTTCCACAAGGTAATGTTAAGTGGCTAAAGAATACCACTAGGAATAGAATGCTCTAGCTTCACCTTCTGGATGAATAATATCAGGAAACAAACTCAAAAACTAACTTCTCTATACTAAAATACAAAAACTGGTATCTCATAGTACAATAAATATTAATACACCATGATTTACCACCAAGTCTGAACTTTGTAACTCATAAAGAACCACCTCATGCATCACTAAAGGATCAAAATGATTCCCCTAAAATAACACTCTATGTTTTCCATCCCCAAACCATCACTCAATAGAATCACCATAGATCAATTGATCATGACAAAACTATGACTCAAAATCCTAAAGATGGGACTCATCCATATACTGTACAAAAGATAATTGTAATTTATTTTGATAAATACAACCTCTTCCACAAATTTCTCCCCTATCAAGATATACCATGAATGAATCTTCCATCACTCTCAAAGATTCCACAGAATCGTATAAAACACCACAATGTGACTTTCTATATAAGGTATTCACCACAACATTTCCATTACTATTTGTAAAAGAAATATTGATGTTATAGACCTAAACAATTTCATCCACCATCACTACTGCAAATTCAAGTCACATTAGAAGAATATATATTTAAAACTCTTGTGATATGTGAAGACCAAAAAACATTAACCGATAAGAGAGTGTTACCACAACTTTAAAGATAAAACTAACATAGAAAGATCAAGATCATGGTTGGAATAGTTAATTCATGAGGTCATCACTATTAAGAACCATAAGATATAAATTCCTTCTACTTCATCAATATAAAACCAAATCAAAGATGTGAATCATTTTAATAAACCTCAAGAAACCACACCCTACACTAGAATATCAAGAACAAGAGAAATTTTAATCTTCTACCTAAAATTATTGAAGCTCAATCCCAAAAATCCTATGTTGTGGTTGTTCTAGAATAGAAGCAGCCAGCATCCAAAATTGGAGAGTTTGCGAGGTGGATCAAACTTATGGCATGCATTCATATATCCCCAACCAACCAACATATTGGGATATTATGGAACTCATCTACCACTGTTAACATGATTCAGGACTCGAAACAGAGTATATCCACTGAAATCATCATTGGGCCTTCACATTTCCTTGTCACTTTTGTGTATGGATGTTGTGATTCGAGAAGAGAGAATCTTTATGGAAGGATCTTGATGCTTTTGACCTGAGGAACTCTCCTTGGATTTTTGGAGGTGAATTTAATATCATTAATGATATGGATGAAATGAAAGGGTGTGAAGTCTTTCCCCAAAAATCTTGTGAGTATTTTGTTCATATCATGGCCTCCAAGGGTCTCATGAACATGGGTTTCATTGGAGACAAGTTCTCATGGTGTAGTAATCAAAGAGTGGGTTGATGCACATGGGGTCGGCTTTATTTTTGTCTTGCAAATTTCCAGGTGGTTTTGGCATTCCCTGATGCCAAAGTCTCGCATCTTGTTCATAGCTTATCTGATCACTCCCCTATTCTGGTCTCACTCTTCCCAAGAAAGGTTTGGACCGAGCACAATGTCTTTTCTCACACTTGTCCAAGCCTTCCAGGCTTCCAACAGGCTATCAAGGACTCATGCATCTAGTCTATCCCAGGCACTGGTTGACTGTATTTTCACAAAAAACTTAGAAGACTGAAAGGTTATCTCTAGGCCTGGCGGAGTTTTCATCCCCCCCTAAATATTGACATGCATTATCTTTCAAATGAGATCGAAACTATGTAAATCCGTCTAGAGTCAGACTGGCAGGACGACCTATTTGATGAACTTTCTTGAAAGAAGTCCAGTCTGGAAGAAATTATATTAATGGAGGAACAAGTGTCCCGCAAACAAGCACGGATAAAGTGGCATCATGATGGATACCACAAATCTGCTTATTTCCATGCGTGAATCAAGGAAAAACAAAGTTTGATCAGACCAAACATACGTCTTGAAGATGAAAACTTCATTGAAGATAGAGACCTTGTTGGGATCATGGCTGTGTTGCATTTCAAGGACCTACTGGGGGGCCCAAATCCTCACATGATGGTTGGATATCCAAGTGGTCATGAATATTTTTTGGTGGTAATCCCGATCACCTTTTCCATATAGGAAAATAACCTTTTGGATTCTAATCTGAATGAGAAGGAGATTCATGAGGAAATGTTGAGAATTAATCTAGAGAGATCCCTAGGGCCTGATTTTTTTCCAGGGTCTTTCTAAAGGGTTTCCTAGGACTTGGTGAAGGGGGACTTGGTTACAGTAGTCCGGGATTTCGTTATGGGTAGGTGTCTGCCCCGCGTCGCTTGCGCTACCACCTTGGTGTTGATTCTTAAGATCCATGATCCCTCATCCATCCATCACTATAGGCTTGTGAGTATGTGCAATGTACCTTACAAGATCATGGAAACAATCATCAACAGAAGGCTCCCAGCCCTCCTCCACACCATGATCTCAGATGAGCCACATGGTTTCGTCAAGGGAAGATCTATTCAGGGGGAAATTTATCTAGAACAGGATGTTATTAGAGATCTCAAATTAAAGGACCATGGCTCAAATCTTTCCATAAAGCTGGACATAGACAAGGACTATGACCTCATGGATTGGAGTTTTATCATAATTTCCTTGCTATATTTGCTTTTTCTTCTTGGTTTATTGATATAATGTTTAGGTGCATCAGTTCTTCATGTCTTGTTGTTCGTCTCATGGGAAAGAATCACAGCTTATTTAAGACAGTTTTTGGTCTAAGATAGGGGGACCCCCTTTCACCGAGCATCTTCATTGTGGCACCAGGACGCCCTTGGACGTCATATCAATAAGATCTTCGGCAATGGTTCCATCTCTCCTTACCGATGTAGGCAGAGGCAGAGCTGCATTTCTCACATTATGTTTGCTGATGATACACTCATATTTATCAATGAAAATAGGCATTCTATTTAGGGATTAAATAGTATCATGGAGGACTAATGCCATTGGAGTGTCCAATGCATTAACTAGAGTAAGATTACCTTCTAAATCACAAACCGATGCTTAGATTCTCAACGCGCCTCTATGAGTAACTGGATGAACATGAATCATGATTCTTTCCCAATAACCTGCATTGGTTCTCCCATTTCACCTGGACGGTCGTGGGTCCAATTTTTTGATCATATTGTTTCTCACATTACTAGTTGGGTCATGAACTGGAAGATCATGTTCTTATCATTTGGAGGTAGGATCACCCTGGTAAATAGTGTCCTCACCTCTATCCCAGTCCCCGTGCTTTCTCTCATTAAAGTCTTGAATGGTGTTCTTTCTATTATATATAGGATTCTGGTCTCTTTTATCAAGGATGCTATTTGGATGGGAAGCTCCACTGAGAATCTTGGGAGAGACTCTCCAATCCACTAGAGGATGGGGGGAATCAACATAAGGAGACGCTCGGGCACACTTCATGCCATGCATGTTAAGGTTGTCAGGGATACTATCAAGGCCTGCTCTCCATGGGGTAGGATTATGGACTCACAGTATAAAGAGAGTGAGGGGAATTGGGCTGGTCACACTGCATCTATTTGTCTTGTGGTGGCCCCACTAATCGTGTCCCTGCAACCGTACTCAAGATGGATTGTCGGGAGAGTGTGGATCTCTTTTTGGCACCACAACTAGTCTGGTGGTTATCTTGGTTTTCCTGGCTGCCCAGTTACCAACATTTCCATCCGCCAAGCTAGCGTGTGTCCCACATTTGTTGCAGCGGTTCTAAATAGCACCAAGTAGAATGTTTTCAAACTTATCGACATGAATGATGATTAGGATAAGTTTTTCTTTACGGCTTCGAGTTCTGGTGGTTTTTCAATGAAGGATTTCTGCATGATCTTTATGACTCCAGACCAAACCGATGCATGGGGGAACTCTGTGGATCAAATAAATACTGGATAAATATAATTTCCTAGTTTGGTGTATTAGGAACTGTGCTATTTAAAAAGACGATAATGTCAAACGGATGGGAAATCAGATGGAGTCAAGTTGCTCCTGCTACAGGACGCATAGGGAGGAAACTATGGCTCACCTATTCTTTAGGGGATATTGGGCCAATGCAGTATGGTCGGACCTCGGTGGCCTCATTGGATGGGCGTCCACACATCAATGGGAGTCTCCATTTCTTTGATAGATGGTTTCACACTGTACGAGGCCATATGGAAGAGTTGAAGGATCGTGCATTGGTCCTGGAGGAAGGCTGTTGGCGCATTTGGACTGCTTGAAACAAAGATATCTTTGAGAGGGAAACCTGTTCCCAGCAGGCGGTGGTTACAATTCTTATGTGTTTTTTTATGAATCTGGTCTGACTTTGCAAAGGCAAGCGGGGTTCCCCCACCATGAGGCTTTCTGCAAACCATATTCAATAAACAACCCCCATTTGTGAGGGAAAGTGGGGGCAGTGGGTTAGATGGCACCCATATCCATTAAGACCTAAACTAAACACTGATGGCTCCTGCACTATGGGCACCTGGAGTGGGGCGGCGTTATACGTGATAGGAAAAGGGTAGTTATGGATGATTTTCATGCCCACTATGGAATGGGTTATTCTCTATAAGCTGAAGCCATGGCGATGCTCTCTGGGATCCAACTATCCAGGAAGAGAAACATTACCCTTAGTGTAGTTGAAACTGACTCCATAATTCTATATAACTCTCTGTTAGGTAATTTCCCCATCCCATGGTCCATATCCTACATCATAAGGAAATGAATTAGTCTTTTGGATGCAAACACCAACATTTTTCATATGTATCTTGAGGGGAACAAGGTCGTCCCCTTTCTGGCCTCATTGTCAACCCATGGGGTGAACACCCTTTGTTCTCCAGATATTGTGTTACTGTTTCCAGAGGGGGAGAACCTGTTCAAAGAGGATTCTCTAGGGATCCACCATTTCTGACCTCCATAGTCCATGTTTTTCTTGTTTTTCTTTTTATTTGTTTGTTTTCTTTTTGTGTTTTATGGGGTTTTAAATAAAATATATATGATTGATGGATATCCATTTTTAGATATAACATTCCCTAATAAATATACCTCAAAGGAATAAAACTCACACTTTGAAAATTTATTCAAATTTTGATGAAACCAGAGAACTCCTAATGTGAACCACAGACACTCTACTTGCTCCTCATCTAACTCAAAGTACACAAAGATGTATTCAATAAATACAAATATGAACTACTCTATAAATTCATAAAACTCATCATTCATAAGCCCCATGAACATGATTATAGAATTTATAACTCTGAATGGAATCAGAAAAAAACTCTTAATGCCTACAACAAGTCTGAAAGAATTATTTGGAATATAAACATCCTTTACTTGCATCTAATGATATCTATACCACAATTAATTCTTCAAGAACTATCAATGTCACTTAAATGGATCAAATAAATCATCACATAAAATGAGGGATGGTGTTTCATTACCATCACCTAATTCATATGATAGTTATAGACACATAGGCATTTACCGACATCTTTCTTCTTAAAAAAAAGAACTGTAACTCCCAAAGACTACAAACTATGCCAAATGAATCCTCTATGAAATAAATCATTGACATGAATCTATAGATTCTGCATCTCTAATGGTCCTATGAAATAAAGATACATCAATATCAGTTAAATTCTTGGTTGTAGCTCAATCCTAAACATGATCTATCATTGAGGTTTTAGGATCATAACCTTTTTAAAGAATAATTTTGGGTACTATTTGACAACCATAGGAAACACCAACATCTGATACCTTATGAAAATAAACATCATCATGGCCATAAAATATTATAGAGACTCATCACACCTCTAACCCATATTTTGGTTCAACTTTCCAATAAACATCTCCTAGTCTCCATCAGTATCATAGAATATAACACACCTCCTGAAGAAATCCATAGTATCATACACAAAATATTTCTAATCCATGTTGAGGATGATTTTGTTTGGTTGTGTCCACAAATATAGAAGAATCCCTAAAAGTGGTTCTACCCTATAACTAACTCACAGTCTCTATTCCCATCAAATATGATAGGTCAACCTCTAACTATCATAGTCAATGCTAAGGGAACTAAAAGCCTCTCCACCTCAAATATAAATGCATGGACAAGGGAGGGTGAATAAAAATCAGTGTATATATCCTAAATCCAATAGGGCATAAACCCAAGTATACAATAGGAATATAGTACCTCATATGATGAGTAGATCATGCGGCACTAGAAAAGATAAGGCATAAACTTGACCACATTCAACTCTACGACCTCTACAATTCTGATAGAGACCTCCTCCATGGTTATGATCTACTCACTATCCCTAGGGAATATAGATATCATGGGGTTTTAACATATATTCCCAATGCCCCAAAATACTGATCATAAGATAGAGAACTATGTTACTATTTCTTATTTAGTAGAAACTGCTGTAATGAATGATCATGAAATTGACCATCAGTTGCATGTTGACTACTTAAGAAGGTTTGAAAATATTGATTCTCATGTCTATGACCACTAATAGAAAAACAAATTACACCCAACCTAATGAAAGGATCATAATAAATACTATCCCTGGTGAAATGAGTTGAAGAGGGATAAAACAGGCTATCTCCTAACTGAAACATCTTCTTTTTTCAGGTAATTGAGAACTCTTGGATGCAACTCATCTATGTGGAAAATCTTGGTCACTCCATACTTGTGATTATTTCATCCAATAAATTGTCCTCTCTCTGGAATCCAACCTCTCTAGTACCTTGGGATATGTATTTGATATAAAAAAGGAGACCTAACACAAGATATTTGGGAATAATGCATCCTCTAAATGCAACTTCCTATCCTCCTCATCTAAAAGAAGGTTTGAATCATATTGTAGTAGGTTAGTTTATTTTATATTGAACTCCCACACAGTAGAGATACCCTAGATAATGGTGAGAAAATATTATCGATGGGACACATTTTTTGTTGAAGATGAAAACTTATTCTGGAACTAATCCCTAAGCTTATCTCACAAAATAATTGGATATTTAAAATCCCTGTGGAACAAAATACACTACTATTGAGTTGACCCATGAAGTGTCATCATAGGAAAAAACACATTAGTGCTCCTTTGAGACATGAATCAAACATAATGTTATCTCCCCCTATTATAGCCAGTCATTTGCCTCCGAGTCTGAAATGGATCCCTTATATTACTAGAACACCGGGTTACAAAATTCTCAAAGTCATCTCACCTATGTGTTGTCAGAGATATCCTCCACTCTAGGGAAATCTATTAGATCATCTTTTTGTATTTTTTCAACACAAACCTAATAGGTTTGTCAACCTGGTGACATATCTATACAAGAATAAATGTTAGGAACTCCTAAACCTAGGATAAAATAAAGTTTTTAAGGTTGAATAATTAATTAATTTTATCCAAATTCCCATTTTATACCCAATTTAAACATAGAAATAGAAAATCATAATACATTATCCTTACCTATTTCTATACCCTATAAGTGTCGTCACTTTTTTAGTATGTTAAGTAAACTTGAATGTCCTTATGTTGGATCATAGGGGTGACTAAAGTCTCATGTCCAGATTGTATCCCTTGTTTATTGCATAAAAAATCCCAAAAGATATTTTTCCCTACTAACCAAAGCATTATAAATATTACTTAACACCAAACTCTATCTTATGAAAAAATCATCAGCTCTGACCCCACATTTTCATGACCCCCTCCCTCCAATGGTACCCCACCTTGGATGATAATGAAGAAAGAGTGATAATGAACGCTGAATCCCACATTTAATAGGCCATGGTATTTTAACAACCAAATATTTTAGTTTATTAATATTATTGCTTATGATTCATGTAAGTTAAATCTTAAATGAAAAATTTAATGGTATAAATTAAATATGACTATTATAATCCAATTGTTGGGTTAGTAATATTGAAAACAAAGAACAATATTAAGAAATATATGTAAGATAAATTTTCCTTAATAAAAATAATCAATTAAATAAAAATATTTAACATTCATATAATTGTTTTTACATGGTAAATAATAATAATATATTCATTTTATTCTTTAAAAAAACTTTTCTTTAAAAATTTGTTTTTTAGGTTTTTATAAATGGTAAATTAGAATTAATTTATAATACATTTAGAATTATTAATTGAAAAAATAAATAACATTTTTTATATCATTGCATCAAAATTACCGTATGGTTATTTTTTGGTATTTTTCTGAAAAAGAGTTTTTGGTGAATAGTAAAAAAACTCATTTTGCAAAAAAATGTCATTTATTTTATATAAATTATGTAATTTGATAGTTACATTCCATTTTGATTTTTTTAAAGTCAAATAAGATTAATTTTACTAAAATTCCACTAATTCTATAAAAACCAACATTATACATGATTTTGGTATAAAATCATTTTTACGCTTAAAACAAATATTTTTCTAAAAACTGTTTCTCTTTGCATTTCATGAAATTATATTAAGAATATTTTTTATCCCTTATTGAATTAAAATAATAAAAAATTGTTTCCATATATTTAATCATCATACTAAAATTATGTAATATGTTCCATTTCATTTTGATTTATAATAAATAGTAACCATGGTAAAATTTTATCACCACAGTAAAAGGTAAAGTGGGTTATTCAAGGATGGAATTAAGGTATAAGCCTTCAAAATCTCTAAAAAACTTACATTAATCTCATTTTATGTCTATATTTCATCCATAGTCATCATAAATTCTAAAATAAGGTAGTTTCTTCCATTTTCTTATGATAATGAACTTTTTATTATTTTAAGTAAATATTAATTACAAAATGTTACTCTCTCCCACGTATTATGTTTTCATGATATGTATATAAATTAGAAATTATATGAATTAATATATATGATAAAATTTATTAATAATTAACTATATTTATGGTAGTAAATTATTTTTAATTTTTTGTGTTATTTTAATGACCTAGAACGTGTATGTAATGTCGATTCAATGCTTATGTGTGCATTAGAAAAATCAAGTAAATGATTTAAAAAACATTAAAAGTAATATTATTTGGATGAATTGTGGCGTTAAAAGAATTTAAGAAACAAATATAAATTTATATTACTTTTTAAAGTATTAATATTCTAACTTCATTATTTTATTGATTCCTTTAATGAAATTTTCTGTGAATAGTCCTGAAAAGTACCTTAAATAGTATTTAATGTTTAAAAAATATTTTTTAAATCATTAGAAAATAATAAAAATACAATAATAACTCTAATTAATGGTAAACTTTATAAAATATCATTAATTATTAATTTATGTTCCCCTTAAAAATATTCAAGTTACGTCCATGACCCTTAAATAATGAAAAGGTCTTACCATTATTAAGCTTGAATGGGGTTAACGAAGGGGTTAAACCAAAAATTAGTTTTAAAATGACACTTAAATTTGTAGAATTTATTTTTTGAATTTCTTTAGACCTTTTCCTACTTATGTTCTAATATATACCACTTTTTATCTATTTTACATGACTTAGAAATATATAATATATTAATATTTCATTTATTTGCAAGATTGTCACCCCACGTCACTTATAAAATGGAATCACCTCTCTTATCTTCCTCACACATCATGATTCATTTATCTTAAAATATATATATATACCAATAACTTCCTAGATTCATTATCTACTTTATATATCTTATATTATTCTCCTAAGACCATACTAATAAATCTTAAGTTGTATTTCAAAGGAGGATTTCCAAAGAACATGCATAACTCTTAAGCATGTTATTTCATTTTATTTCTTCTTATACCTCTGTAAAATTTTATCAAAAACATTATGATATAATTAAATAGGTATCTTTATGTTATAAAATTTTATTATGTTGATGTAACAACCCTTATTAATCTCCTTCCTCAACCACTATCAAATGAATGTATCACTCATGTGTACATATAAACTGTTGTGCCCACGAAGTGATGTATTTTACCTTTCACCACTAGATCACATGGTTGAATATAAAGATGTAATTAATGAATATATATTATATTTATTAAATAATTATTATTATGGAAATATATTATATCATATACCTTCTTACCCTACCATTCATTAGAAAATTTTAATGTCGCTCATACATACATGTGGACCACGACCTCCATGAACTGATGTGATTCATTTTTCTATTTCCACACTGAATGGATGATTATAACCTTTTCTTTGATGAGTAAAAACTATATTAATAAATTTATAAAATTTTGGAGATTAATTAAATATTTTATAACACCTTTAACCATGGTCAATATACTGAAGTAATTTTGGATAATTTAACGGAACAACATTAAGTGGTCGATGAAATAAAGAACTAGTCAACAACTTGATGTCTAATGACTATGAATTGAATTTAAAAAAATTAATATAGTTGAATAATTTTCAAAAGAAATTAATTAATAAATTTAAATTTATTATTTAATAAGTATATAATGTATCTAGCCAAGTAATAATCAATGGTAAGGGTTTTTCATCTCATTTCCACTAAATTGGGATGTATTATATATTATGCACCTAATTTATTTTATATGAAGTATATAATTACACATTGAAATATTATATCAAGAATTACTATTTATACTAGGTATTTAGAGATTCAATTTATGTTTTTCCTTTTTTTACTCAAAAGTTATTAATACCATAATGGTATATTTTACAATTTCACTCTTATTTGGGATTATTCAAGTTTA
The DNA here is from genome assembly GCA_963277665.1 of Viscum album. Taxonomy (NCBI): domain Eukaryota; kingdom Viridiplantae; phylum Streptophyta; class Magnoliopsida; order Santalales; family Viscaceae; genus Viscum; species Viscum album. Next base: position 2,123,308,891 of record OY728140.1, read on the forward strand.
AATTTACAATTGAGGAATTATATATTTTTCTTTTCTTAACATAAATATATTTTATAATCATATGGTTATTTTTTTGTTTCTATATTTATCTTCTAAATATTTTTCTCTTTTGTGATCAAATACTAGAATAAGTTTTTTAAGAAAAACCAGCCTTATTTATTATTTTAGGTCAAGAATATTTTTCCTCTATATCAATATTTTTAAATTGATTTATAGAATATTTTATATACATTAAAATTATTGGTAAAGGTATTTTTATACTACCTTTTACTTTATTTGAGATGTTTTAAAAGGAAATTTTTTTAAATTTTCCAAACAAGTTAGTTTTCTCTTTTTTTAAAAGTGTGAAAGGAATGTTCTTTTTAACGTATACAATGTAAACAACCTTTCCCACCAACATGAAAATTATTATCTATTTATCTTCATCTATAATTTTTTATGGGTTTTTTAATGAAAATAATTTTCTCTTATTCTATAAATTTAAATTTTTTATTTAAAAAAAATAGATTGTTTTCTAAAATATTGAAAAGAATTTTGGAAAATATTTATATCTTCATTTTTACAACACATTTACAAAATAATTTAGGAAAGCTTTTTCAAATGTTTTTCTTCTATTTTCATATTTAATTATCAAATGTCTTTCCTTTGTTTCAAACCTTTATTTTTTATGAATTAATGATCTTCTATCATCATTTACTGATTTATGGATTGTACCTTATTTTATGATCATTCAATTTATTGGGATCATGATCTCTATAACTCTCTATTATTCATTTGACTTTATTTTTATCCTTCATGTCCATATTTACAGTATAATTTATATATTCAGTATCATTTCTTATACATTGATATTTTCTTAATTCTATACCACTTAAATATATGGGGTTAGTTGAAAGAATATTATTAAGATAGTTATTTCATTTATTAGGTAAATATTGGTGTTTTCTATTATTGATTAAATATATATATTTATTTTTTGAGAATTCATATTGATTATTATCTTGATTAAATATATGTGAAATGAATTCATAATATGTATGTAATAGGTGGTTCCCATTTATAGATATCCCCTCGATGCATCAATAAGTATCATGAGACAAAACACGTGGCCACACTAGTTGGGTAATTGGTGTGTACCTACCCAAACAATTAATGTGTCTTGGTCTAGGCCTTAACTATAAAGTTAATGATGTCTTGACCATGACCTTGATGGTATCACAAATGCTGGATATTATAAATTTCCTGTATTAAGATTTTTATTATTGTTACCCATGTGATTGTTATGTTGATATTTTCTATGGGTACCTTTTAAAGCTCAAGTTTTAATTGAATGTCATGAGTATTGAGTATCCTCTATGTCATATTATTAACGACTTATCTAATCATTATAACATTCATTGTATGATTTCCCTTACAAATCATTGGAGATAACCCTTTATTATATTTACATTTCACCATGATATAAAGAATGAATCTTTTAATGATCATCAAGTATGAAATAATGTTTTCCATGATATGTTATATTTTTATAATGTAATATGGAAATCATGTATGTATCTAGTCTCCCAAGACTACTAAACTAATTGTATCACTATGTTATGATCCCTTGTATATTATACTAATGAAATAAAGTAAACACTGCATATAGGTTATTGTAGTTGGGTTTAATTAAATTAATATTAAAGGAAGTTTAATATGACCCTTGAGAATTATATTTTAAAACAACATATCTAGAAAAATCATTAAGATAAACCCCTGGAATGTTTAATAAATTTTATATATTTTTATGTTATAGATCTATATTTATTATTTTATGAGATTATTATGTGTTTTCTATTTTTTAGATATGGATCCTAGTATGAGAAAGGGAAATATTGTCAACATTCATATTCAATGTATAGATTTCCCTCGTGATAAAGTCAATAAATTAGATGTATGGGCTAATAATATCATTTATATATTGGGTAACTAACCCAATTTATAACAAATAAACATACCTGTATTGAGAAAACTTTGGTTCCATAGCTCAATTCACCAATATTGTATTTCTTTATATTACATAATCCTTCATCCTTTAATGTAAGAATCGATCCATTGGTATCTGAGTAATGAGTCAAGTCCTCTGAAGAGATATTTATGAAATTGGGAAGTAAGGAAAATAAAATGGTTATTCTTGAAGTATGTGGTTTAAAAGGATATACAAATCAATGGTTATCATTATTTATAAATATTAAGGAGATGGATGATATAGAAGGAATGGAATGGAAAACATCTAATGTAATTTTATTTGATAAATATTTTCATTGAGAAGAAAAATATGATATAGAATGGAAATTCCTTCATTTAAGACAATGGGAAGAGGAAAATTTTTATGAGTATGTGTAATATTTTATGACATTATCTTGGAATTATAAGGGCAACATACATAATCCAAAAATTAAGATTATACATTTCTTTTATGGAGTTAAGTTAGTCCTATAAAGGGAAATAGTCTCTCAGAATTTTTAATCATATGATTATATAGAATCAAGTGTCATTAGGAGAGAGAAATAATTTTCTAATTAATATTTTATAAAATTAAATAAAGTGAAAAAAAATATTTGAACAATAAGGAAAAAATAAACAAGGTAAAGGAGAATAAGGGAATGATATATTTTCAAACATGTGCTAATTATGGAAAGATAAATCTTGGTGAATGATTAAAGGGAATGGTATTTTTTACAAGAATAGTGATAAGGGTGATCTTTCTCATGAATTCATGGTAAAGAATATAATCACTAATATTTAGTGTTTCAACGATAAAGATTTAGAGAAATATTTAAACCATTTCCCTAAGTATCAAGGATTAACTTTATAATTTCATTGTGGTATTATGGATGTTATCTTGGTGTATTATAAAAGATACGAATCAAAGAAATTATTTTTGAATTGATTCTATAAGATAAGAGGCATGAGTGAAAAAATCACCTACTACACTTACCAGGTCATCCTATACAATATCCCAATAAAACTTGTAAAATTTCTTCATAAAACTATCTGGTCTAGAAACACTATTCATGTTAAAAGAGAAAAGAGATTTCCTAAATTCCTCTTTATCTGGTGGAATGAAAAGGTTTTGGTTATATTTTTCGTCAATGTAGTGAAATATTATGTCAATCATATTTGATTTTTTTTCATCCCATCATCTATATAAATCCCACAAAAGTATTAAAACACTTCCTTTAAACATCATTCTCAGAGGTGTATAGTTTTCCATTAATGATGATTACATTATTCCCTACTTTAGACCTCCTCTCTCTATGCAATATTTAGAAAATTCTTTAGTTCTTATAACTATATTTCAACTATTTCACATTCAAGCGATTCATTTCTATCCTATATTTTATTGACATAATATCATACAAATTTGAGTGAGCTTCAAACACTTACCTAGAGAGGATATTATTATTATGATTTTTGGATTGAGTATTTTCAAGGTGATGTTTATCCACCTTAATTTCAATATCAAGCATTCAGAAGGATTTTTTTCTATATTCCCTTAGGATACTCATAGTATTATTTAGTTTCTATCTATGCTATCTTCACTAATTATGAGGAATGGTTTAGGAAGGCCATTGGTTGGGGTAAATTGTTTATTGTGTTTGGTGATGTTCCATTTGAGGGTCAATAAAACAAGATCACTATAATACTTAGAGTGAGAAGGGGATCCCTCCCATTCAACTATCATGGTGTGCCACTTTTTTGGGGAAAATTGAAGATTCAATACAATTGAGGGATAACTTTTAGTATCATTAATCAACTATCTAGATGGAAAAGTAAAACCATGTCTCAAGTTGGTAGGGTGTGCCTAGTTAACTTGGTCATCACTTCTAAATTCATTTATTTATTTTCTATTTACATGTGTCAAAGAATTATTATCAAGGAACTATAGGTTATGATATGAAACATTATCAATACTGGATCCATTCAAGTAATAAAATTGATAAAAACATCATGGAAGGAATGAATCAAACCCATTGTAATGGGGGTACTCGGCATCAAGGATCTTAAAATCTTTAATGAGGGTCTCATAGGAAAATTCACATGGAACCTGATATCTAATGATGATCCCTACTGTAATTTCTTTTCAAGAAGTTTCAAGGGAAAGATATTGGATGGGTAGTCTTACTATCTTGTGGTATCTGTCTTTCCCTCAGTCAACCAATCCTTTTATGATATCATGCATAATACAAAATGGATGGTTAGAAATAAATTTGATCTCGACTTTTAGGACACTTTTTGGATTGAAAGACCACTTAATGATAGCCTGATCATTCTTCCAGACAGAATGAAGATGAATATAGTTGATCTAATGACATTATATAATAGCCTCGAATTTATTCCCTTAAAAGATAGGATGGATATTCAAAGACATGTATTCGTGGAGAATGATACACTAGTATAGAATATGAATTGTAATGGATAGTTCAATGTTAAGGAGTACTACAAGATGAAAAGTAAAAGCTCTAGAATGAATCCATCATGGCCATCCAAATTCAAGGTAAATTTCATTCATCTCTAAAGATATATTTTTCTATGGAGAATCTAGAAAAATAGGTTTCTAACACATGACCAAATGAGGAAGGCTAAACAATGTCTTGTTTCAGCATGCCCCATCTGTTTAAGGTCTAAAAAAAACATGAAACACATGTTCTTCAACTATGTGTATTCTAGGGATATCTAGGAGTATACAGTAACATTGTGTGGCCTTGAGATGAATGTGGGTAGGAAATTGGAAGAATTAATATCCTCTATCATTAACACTGTGAAAAGTGACCAAATTCAACATCTTATTTTGGTATTCATAGCCTCCACCGACAACACTGTGAAAAGTGACCAAATTCAACATATTCATTTGGTAGTCATAGCTTCCATCTTTGTTTCAATTTGGAGGTATCGAAATGGAAGATTTTTTGATGATCATGTGGATTATTTTCATTTTCGAGTAGTAGCCTTGAATAATTAGGTACATGTAGTAGTAATGGTGTAGGTGGGTGAAATGCATTACAGCATGAGTTATTTTAACACCGTAAGGCTACTAGGTGTTACAGGAAGAGCTATGAACCCCCTTATGCTCAAATATGTGAGATGGATTCCTCTAATTGATTCATGTATAATGGTAAATGTTGATGGTATGGCCTCTGTCATGCTAGGGCCCTCGGGTTATCGAGGTATTTTCCAAACTCAATGTGGATTTTTCAAAGCTTTCTTCAATCACTATATTGGAATTGGAACTGCTTATGAAGCTAAGTTAATGTATGGTATTAAATATTTTTTTCAATTCAAGTGGATTTCCCTATGGATTGAATCTTATTCTGAAACTTCTATTATGGCCCTAAAGTCCATAACCATGAATTTTCCATGGAATATTCAACCTTATTGGATTGAGTGCATAAAATAGGCTAATAAACTTCATCGAGTTGTCTTAGATGAATATAGAGAGTTAAACAATGTGTGAAGATGCATTTTATAAGAGATTTATTTTGGAAACAAGTAAAATGTGGTCCTTTAGACCTCTTAATTATTTTGCATCATTGGAGGATGATGATATGTGAGGGGTGGTTCACTCCTGTGTTTGTAAACTCTCTTATAATTCCAAAACATGTCTGTTTAATTTTCACTAATAAATATATGGGATCTACTTTTACTAGATCCTAGATTTTATTGGTATAAAAGAGATGAAGTGTATAAGAATCACTTATTTTTCATTAATGAGACTTCCCGAGGAAAGAAGTTATTTGAGAAATTTAGAATCTGTGAATCTTGGCTTTAGAATGTTTATTTTAATGGAAATATTATCTATAAGGATAGGATGTTTTTTTATATTTATAATACAATTAGTACCCTGACCAATGTTTATAACCTTTATCGTTATTATTTCTTTTTAAGTAAGGGAGATTATAGTAAATTTTTATGAATATTTATTTATGATGTATTTAGATTTGGTCTTGCATATTTTAAATAGTTTCAGGGTTTGATGATTAATGTTGAACCTTGGGTTTTTTTATTGATATTTTGTGTATCACTTATTCATTTTTTGGTTTACATTATTGAATATTATTTTTACTTATGATATATAATTTTTATTTTAGTAAATGGATAAAAAATGAGAGGAATGACTTGTTAGAAGATCTATTTAGAGTGAAGAACATTATCCTTTAATGGATATCATGGTCTATTAAAATTTTATTCTAGTGCTTAAAATTTAAAAAAAATCATCTTTTTATATCATAATTTTTAATATAATATGAATCTGAGGTTGAAAAATGATCAAAGCACAATCGAGGAAAGAAATGAAGTGTATTTTCATATAATTTCTCAAGAAATATTTGATAAATCTATAAAGTTTTGTGTAGAAATTTATCACTTAACTATCAATTTATGATTCTATAAACACGTTCATAAGTATAATTATTATAAAGGTGCACATATTGTTCAAGAAATATTTATTTATGCAATAATAAGTTTCATACTAACCTAAAAATTAAAATTCATGAAAAAATATTTTATTAGGTCATGATAAGTTCAAAATGAATTAAAATTATGAGGAGAAATTTTTTGTTAGTATGATAGAATTTAACATTACGAGATATTATTTTATGATTACTATAGCTTATGATACATGCAACATCAAGCTTAAATTAACCATGAAATAAGATTATTTATATATTACTATTATAACCTAATCATAGGGTTGGGGTGTATGAATAGGAATAACCATATTATGAAATATATATTATTGAATTTTTCATTAATAAAAATAATGAATTAAATCAATAAATTTAACATTTATCTAATTTTTCTCACTAGTAAATGAATAATAATAAATTTATTTTATGCTTTAAAATTACTTTTCATAAACAAATGTGTTTTTATCATTTTATACACAGGTAATTAGAATTAAATTCTGTTTATTTTAGAAATTTTCTTTAAAAAAATGAATATAATTTTTGAAATCATCACATCAAATTGATATTATTGTGATTTTTGTGAATTTTTCTAAAAAATGATTTTTTGGTGAATAGTGAAAAATACAGATTTTAAAAAAAGTGACATTTCTTTTCTTTAAATCATGTAATTTAAAAGTTACATAATATTTTGGATTTTTCCTAATGATTCATAAGTCTCATATAACAAATAATAATTTAACTAATTCCAAGGTAATCAAAATTAAATTTAATTTTTGTATAAAATTATTTTTATGCTTAAAACATATATTTTTCTACAAAAACAATTTCATTGCAGTTCACCCACATGCATTAAAATTAATTTTTAACACTTCAGGAAATTAAATCATAGAAAATAGATTCCATATTTTTCATCATCATATTCATTTTTTTTTAATAAGATGCATTTCATTTTCAATCATAATGAATAGTTACTATAGTAAAAGTTTTTCATCTTGGTAAAGGGTAAAATGGGATAATATAGTTTAAAATTATAAGATAAGAATTCGAAATAGCTCAAATATTTTCCTTAATATCATTTTATGTATATATTTCATCCATAATCATCATAACATTGAAAACATGGAATTTTTTTCCACTATCTTATGATGATGGCCTTTATATTTTTTAAAATGAGGAGTAATTACAAAATGTCACTCTCTCTCAATTATTATGTTTTTGTGATATAGATATAGTTAAAAAAGATATATTAATTAATATAGATGATAAAATGTATGAATAATAAACTATATTTTTGATAATAACTTTTTAAAAAAAATATGATTGTTTAATTACCAAGAACATTTAGGCAACATCGATGCAGTGTTTATAAATACAGTAGAAAAATCAATTATGTGATTTTAAAAAAATTAAAAGTAATATGTTTTTAATTAATTGTGACGTTACAATAATTTTAAGAATAATTATAAATGATAAATATTTTTGAAAATATTTATATTATAATTTCATTATTATACTAGTTTCTTTAAAGACAAATTTTTTGAATATTATGGTAAATAACCTTAAATGGTATTTAAAGTTTAAATATTATTTTTAAACCCACTATAAAATAATAATAAAACCTGTACTAACTCTAACTTATGGGAAACAATTTACGATATTAATAAATATCCATGTATTTTCCACTTGTAATTGTTTAAAATTGCTATCATGACCTTTAAAGATTGAAAATTTATTCCCATATTTAATGTTAAATAGGGTTAATGAAGGGGATAACCAAAATGATAATGTTTAAAATTACACTTAAACATGTATAAATTTTCTTGGATGAATTTATTTATACCATATACTCCTTATATTCAAATATATGACACTTTAAATATATTTTATATGAGTTATACATAATATATATATTAATATTTCATGTATTTACATGATTGCAACCAACCTCATTTATAAAAGGTAACCACATATACTATCTTCCTCAATCATCATGATCCATTTATATAATAAAATATACACAAAAATACCTTTTTATATTATTTCTCCAATTCCTATATATTTTTTCCTTCCCCAAAGACAATCCTAAGATAGCCTAAGGTGTAAGATAATAGAGATTTTACAAAGAAGAAGTATAACTCTTAACCATGTTCTTTCTTTTTATTTATTCTTATAAAATATAAAATATTATCCTAACCATAAATATATAAAAATAGAATTATCTTAAGTTTTATTAAATTTTATTATTTTTATGGCAAAAACCTTCTTCATCTACTTTTCCATTTAATGGGAAATGAAAGCATCACTCATGCGTACGTATGGACTACCATCCCCATAAAGCAATGTGTGTCATTTTTCATCCCAGACTCATATGGATGATTATTAAGATGTATTTAATAAATATATATGATATTTATGAAATAATTATGGTTATTGAATTATTATATAACATTTTCCTTATTACCCTACCGCCTTTTGGAAAATGAAAATGTCGCCCATACGTACGTGTGGACTACAACCTCCATAAAGTGATGTGACACATTTTTCTATTAAAACCTTGCATGGATGATTATAAATTTTTATATAGTGAATAAAAATTATATTCATAAAATTTTTAACATTCAATAGATGAATAAACCATTTCATGAAACCATTAATTATGGTCAACACACTGAAGTGATTTTATAGAAATTAACCAAAAAACCTTAAATGGTTTGTGTAATCAAGTTATAGTCAATAAATGGATGTAAAATGGTTATAAAAGGACATTAAAATGGGAGGCATTACCCATAATATAGATTTAAGTAATAAGATAAAATATGGAAAATACAACAACCAACACAGTTCACATATAAAATAATAAACCATAATACAAATAATATCATAAATAAATAGATACAAATGAAAAAGAAAAGTGAAAGTACCAAAAATGAATCCTCAGCAATGACCATGATGCTTCAACGGCTTCTGAAAAATTATCACAAGCTAGTAAAACCCAACTCGAACATCAAATAGATTCTGTGGCCCTGAAAAATAGTTTATGTATATATAGGGTGATCATAGCATGTATACTCACTAGGATCCTCCCTGAAACATCACATACAAAATTTGATATAAGTATAATAAATCCCAATGAATAAAAAAATGAAACTAACTCAACACCTCAACTAGTAAATCTATTTTTACCATCCTAACCATGAATCTCTCACCAAGTAATGCATATAATTAAACCATTCTATATCAAAAGAATATATATATATATATAAGAATGTACCTCACTTCCACTTCCCCAGTAGATTATTTCTCACATGCCCCAATGGGTCTTATCTTGTGTTCAACCCTTCCACGAGTCAAGTCATCCATTTTGTGAGTTGGGCCTCAGATGATCTTACCTCATCCCTACATAGGGCCTAACATATCTTGTTGGCATCAGTCTATATATCCATCTCATTATCGCATACTAAACTTCATACAACCATCTCAATCATAACCAGACAGTGGTCTTGAAGGCACCATAACCCATGTAAATGAATTATACATCTGGCCATCGAAACCCATAAATGAAAAGTCTTGGAAAGTAATATACACCCTAACCAGATAAAGGTATCTATTATACCTAAACCCGTTACATCCCGCACAAAAATATATAGTAAAACTAAGAACCATAACATCTTGGGTAAGAATGTACCCTATAGAATAATCCATTATAGCATGGGATACAACTAATAATAACTCTATCTAGAGGGAGATTAGGGGAGAGGGAGATGTCATCTATCTATTCCCCATATTATATGTTATAGAAAACACACCCGAAACATTTATTTATCGGTTACCCTACAGACATGGGTGGTGAAGTGTATGAAATAAAAAAAATATAGAATATATCACACGCAACCACATTAATGGAAATAACCTATCCTTAGACAGATATACCACCACCATAAAACATGACATATACTAATATATAAATATCAAAGAACATAGGTATCAATGTTCCACATTAACTACCATCCATTAATTAATATTATTCTATATTCATTTCCAAGATTAACACCATAATATTTTAAGTGAAGTTCCTTTGGAACCTAAATTTCTATTGATTATATTCTAAAGTATGTCAACATAATCTAATATTACCATGAACCATCCCCATTCATTTATTAAACCATTTATCATTTCATAATTATCCAGGTAATCTAGGATTTCTTTCTATGGTACCGTAGCCAAGATTCACTTGGTGTGGTTATAATCAAACTAAATCATGCAGTTAGAAACTAAACAAGTAACATTTTGACAATAACACATTTATAATAATCAATGAATAATATGTTTTGATAAATATTCCCTACTTTGAAATCATTTGAAAATCCCCAATTTCATTCGAACACCATTAAGAAAAGCCTAATATATCTCACCATCCTGACATTAACCGCCATTATAGACCAGGCTTCCATACTATTGATCATCAAATTTTCCCAACCATTTAATGTTTATAATCAACAAACAATCACATAAATTCACAAAATGGCTCTAATAATACTAAAAAACACATAAACATATTCCTTATATGTAGTTAAAAGTCAACTAAGGTCATGGAATCAAGGTAAGAGGGTCTCTCGCAAATTAAAATGGGATCTCTTATCCCTAAACATTAAGTATTAATAAAACACCCTTTTTAATTCCCTTATTGAATTAACCAATTTATTATTAATAGGTTTTATGCATCAAGATAACTATATGTTGTAGCTAACAAGATCTATAAATCAACACGTGTAGTCTCTGAGCATTGTTTCTATAGTAATACAATTCAATAAAAAATATTAATTAATAATCATTCCTCTTCTATTGTTTAAATTATATTTTTTATTTCTTAAAATTTAAAGCATATTTATTTTGATATATAAAAATATAAACGTATCCCAAAAAGATACACACTATCTAGTAAATATCTAGAGGCATAACAAGTAAATAATAAAACACATGTAATCACAAAATTCTAACCCTTGTTTAGTTTTCATGAAGTAATAAACAAACTATCTCATGATATAACATTCTGTTTAATTAATTTCCATTATACAAAAATTCTTATTATAAAATAATAAAAAATAATATTGAACCATGTCATACTATGATTGTTCCTTTATTTTCTATTCTCTTAATTAATATTAAAAATTCTACATGTTATTATTATTTAATCTCTCTAAGATATTTTCTAGTATAAGGAAAGATTAATATTTCAAACTACATCAAGTATATTCTATAAATTCTCATAATTTGAATGATAAAGAACATTTATCTACAATATGAGAGATTTCATATTTCTAAATTATTTAACAATATTAACATTAAAGAAGATTATACTACATGTATCTTTTTCTTCTTCTTCATTCTTTTTAATTTTCCTAGATTATTGAAACAATCATTCTTGTGATTTACATATTATTATCAGGTTATGGTTAACCCCATATTCTTAGACAATGGAAGTTAAATCATGATCCAAACACACCATGACCAAAAGAAAAAAGAAGAATCAAAGATCGTACCTCAAGAGAAGCTTTCATGATTTCCCTAAACCAAAATAGAGGAATTGAAGAGGTGTGTGGAAGTATTGAAACTCATAGAAATAGGCTCAAGTAGGTTCATAAGGGTTAAATGACTCCATGATTGAAGGATTTAAATCATCAAAATCAAAATAAAGTATGATAAAATATCAGGGGGATCCTCTTTTTAGAAAAAATATATGATTTGGATATATATAGGAAACTCATCCAAACATTATTTGTAATTAACCATTAATTTGGTTTCTATTTAAACTTGTTTAAATCCTTACATAATGACTCATTTAAGACTCTTATTAACAAGGGTTTCAAAGATAAAAACCATCTTGACCCTTTGGGTGAATGGATATACAGACCCAAAATCATCCTTACCCAATATAGGCATACCTATTAGACAAACATTTATGGAAATAAATGATGCAATATCTATATAGACACAAATACATGTCACCTAAGTATAAAAACTCACTCACATAGAGTCTATAAGAAATATAATATAGATAAAAACCTAATATTCAAACATAACATGAACTAAAGCCCCAATAATGATTCAAAAAGTGATTTATTGATGTGATAAAACCTCAAGTTCATAACTAGGGATGGCCCCATTGAATCTTCTCTATAAAAAAATTAAGGACCATAGTGAATTATAAAAGGAACTAGATCCTATGATATATATAACCAAAAGAGGAACAAACATCACTCAACTATCTTGGTTCTTGAAAAATAGCATCTAAAGTTGTATGTCCACTGAGGTGTCCATGAAAGGGGTCAGCATATATATAATCATTAGGGAACCACCAATGTGACTCAAATCAGTAGTCAATAAACAAGAATATACATGAAAATTTCTACATAATTTTATACATATATGAAAACATAATTTTCTAAGAAGATATAAAACATAACAGTAAAACAATAATGAATAAATCCAAGGTTCAGTGTCAAATATAAACAATGTATCATACATCAGTAGTCAATAAAAACAATTCACAACAAATCATTCCCTAAACAAGGAATCAAAAACAAATCGTTAACAATGGATCATAAAAAAATCATAGAAGAAGAAATAAAAAATTAAGCCAAAACTACACAAATAAAATCATAAATCCTGCCTCACTCTGTTGAAGAAAATTGGAGACCCTCTTCATATGTTGGATGATATGATTGGAGGCAGTTGAGTGGTGTGATTCGAACTTCGATTCACTGAGGAGGAGCACCGGAAGCGGGTGGATTTTACAGAAAGCTTCTATATCACAAAGGGTTCACAAATGGTTAGGGTTTTTAAAATACATTGGGACACTTTTATCAGCCCTTACCAATAAGTGCTGATAAAAAATCCCTTTTATCAATGCTTATTATATAAGAATTGATAAAAGGACTATTTAACAATAACAATCTTATAACGCTGATAAATCCTCATATTTATCAGTACGAAAAAAGCACTAATAAAGATTCTTTTATCAACGTTTATTACTGAAGTGTTGTTAAAGGATTTATAATTATAATTAAAAATAAAAAAATTAATTACTTATAAATTATAAATAAATAAATATAAATATAAATATAGTAAATATATTTATTTTAAAATATATTTATTATAATTTTATAATTATTTATTTATAATTATAGATATATTATTAAAAAATATTATTTATATAATTATATAAATTTATATAATTATACATATTTATATTTAATATACATATATAAATATAAATATAGTAAATTTATTCATTATTTCTGTAAATTTATTATAAATTTAATAAAAAATTAAATATATATAATTATTTATTTATAATTATATAAATGCTTTTAAAAAATATTTATTTATTTTTAATTATGAATATATAATTGTATAAATATAGTGAATGTACATTTATAAATATTATTATTTATACATATTTTTATTTATAAATATTTTTATTTATAAATATTTTTATTTATAAATATTTTTATTTATAAATATTTTTTTAAAATTATATTTTCAACATTATTAATGAATATCTATTTTTTAAGGTTGGTGTTGAAGCCTCATTTATTATTAACTCAAAGCAAAGACCTCTTTAAATGGGTAGAGGGAGACTCATTACATGGCCCGAAGGTGGAGTGGGAATTTAGCTCATTACATAGCATGTAGGCCCAATTTTTTCGCCCAAGGCCCATTCTGTGAATAGTACTTCTATAGTACTCGCCTGCTACAATACCACATTATACCCTCCGCCCCTACAGTGCTCTGTTGCCACTACAGTGTCGTCGCTGCTTCATCACCCTACACCCAATGGGTTTTGAACCCCCACTTTTCATGTAGGATTACAGGGTGCTTACCACTAAACCAATCCCCAACTACAATTAATGAATATCTAATTTTGATTTTATGAATATATATAAGAAATGAGTGAAATTGAATTAATTAAGAATATAGGTACACTTTAAAAATATTGAGAAAGGGGTAAAATCTATGTGTGTGTATATTTTATATAAAAATGCATTAATTATATGTATAGGTGAAATCAATATAACATGCATTTGATCTATATTAAATTTGAAAATCAAACAATATTTATTTATATGTCGAGTACTATACAATTAGTCAGTATTTTTAATTCATGTTATTTTTTATTTATATACCATTATTCAATAAATGTATGACAATTTAATATAAAGAGCATAAATATTTTGTAGTATATAATCATATATATATATATATACACATTAATATATATCTATATATTTAATATATACAATTTAATAACCTTAATTATCATAATTATCTAATTAATAAAATTTTTAATATTTAATAATGTATAATCAATAAAATTTTTTATCAACAATTATTTAAATAATAATTTTTTTAATTTTTTTTAATACACATTTTTTATTTTTTTATTCATTTAATTATTTCATTTTATCGGTGCTAAAAATTTGTTGATGAAAGAAATATTTATCAGTGCTAAACATAAATCATTGATAAATCATACCATTTATCAACGCTAAAAATAAAGCACTGATAAAAGGTTAAATTTATTAGTGCTTTCTTTAGTGCTGATAAATATTCCATTTAACAGTGTTTTCTTATTGCACTGATAAATAATAGGTCTGCTAAAGGCCAGTTTTTTAGTAGTGATGGTAGAGAGATGTACAGTTGGACCAGATGTTGTACTTGGTGTACAACCTCTTTAGCTCAGCTTCTCGGAATTTTGTACTGTCATTGGTGAGAATAGTGTGAGGAACCCCAAATAGATGGATAATATTGGAGCTCATGTATTTGACCAATAATAGAGTCTTGAATTCCTTGAGGGGAATCTCTTCTGCTCACTTGGAAAAGAAATCTGTCGTGGTGAGAATGAAAATGCATCAGTGAGTTATTGCTGGTGGATATAATCTCATGACATCGACCCCCAAACTGCAAATGTTCAAGAATAATTGGTTGAATGGAGTGGTTTTGGTGGTCATTGCATGAAGCTTTCATGGATATTACATGTGTGGAACCTCTTGGTGAACTCGGTGTAGTCGCGGACCATGGAAGCCCACAAGTAGCCTAGCCTTTGAATTTGATGAGAGAGTTTCAACCCTGTCTGATGAGCACCACAGGACCCGACATGAACTTCCTGCATAACCTAGGTAATCTCATCACATTTAATGTAGTGGAGGAGAATCCCATCAAACCCACATCTGTAAAGATTCATCTCATAGTTGGTCCCACACTGATGGGTGAACTGCATTGTGCGCTAATGGATTCACTCATGTTTGGCTCGTCAGATGGAAGGATCCCATGATGAAGGTAATCAATGAAAGGATTTTTCCAATAATAGTATTATTCCACTATGGAGGGATATTGAGGTCCCAATGAGTATGTACTAATAATCATGTGGTTTACCTATTAGTTTTTATCATTGTTTGGAATGACAGGAGAGATGAATCTCTAATGTACCACATGAATGAATAGATCATCCTCGTCAGGATCTATAAGAGATGTAGCTAGACTAGATAGGGAATTGGATTTACCATTCTACGAATGGGGAACATGAGTTATCTCTGGCTGAGAAGGAAACTAATCCATTAACTGAAGAGTAAGCTCTATCAATGGCATGATCTCAGTATTCTTGACAACATAGTCACCATTGATTTGTTTGGTGGCTAACTCAGAGTCTCCATTCACATGAAATTGTGGAACATCAATCTAATGGGCCATCGTGAGACCAATAATGATATCTTGATACTCTACCTCATTGCTGGTGATATCGTCTGATAATAGGAATGAGTATGGAAAAACAAATTGATCATGAGTAATGAAAACAATTTCCAAGACTACTCTATTGAGCTTGGGGTTATTGATCTATCTACCGATTGGGATCCAAGAGGCACCATAGAAATTAATATTCTAGCATGTAATAGTCAGGTCTACTAAAAGGATGGATTTATAGGGGAAATAAACATCCATAGGTAATTCTTCAGGATCCAAGTGGAAGACCAAAAATTATTCCAATGCCTATACCTTGATGGATTTCTTTGGGATGAATTGGATGACAAACTACTAAATAATCACTACCTTGTATGATAGTCTTCTTGTCAGTATGGTTGGGTTCAAGATATAATTTAGCATGTCCACATGAGACACCAATCGTATCTCATGATGCTGAAAATAAATCCACAACTTCTTCACTCCAAAAACTAGCATGAGTCATCTCTTCTCGATAGGATATTATCTATACTCCATATTGAGGAGCATAATATTGAGATATTATAAATTTTTATGTATATTTTTTTTGTTCTTCTAAGAAATCAAGGCACTGAGGGATCATTCTAAGGTTTTTACATAGAGGACCAAATGATTCCTTAAAATGGGTGGCATCAGAACCATATGTTATAGAATTTAGTACTTGATTTCCTAAAATGTGGTCTAACACTCTTCATCACATTGTTTTATGGTACCTTTCTTCATGATACTAGAAAAATTATTACACTTTTCATCCAGATTCATGATGAATCGGAGTATGTAGGATAAGTGGCCTTGAAGGCCTCCGAGCTCCCAGAGATTTCTTGGAGGAGGAATTAGGACGATGACATTGATCTTCTTTGGGTTGATCTTGATGCCTCTATATAGAATAATGAAGCTTAGAAACTTTCTAGCAGTAACCCCGAAGACACGTCAAGGGGTTCATCTTTAGATGTTGGGATTAGAGAAATCCAAAAACTTTCTCAAAATATATTAGATGGTACTAACATTGGTAGGATTTGACCACCAAGTCATCCACATATAATTCCACCATTGTCCCAAGGATCGACTTGAATATGTGGTTCATGGACTGTTGATAAGTAGATCCTATATTTTTCAAACCGGATGGCATGACTTGATAGAAAAAATAACCTCGAGGCACTTTGAAATTAGTGGACTCTTCATCTTCAGGGGCCATCTGGATCTGATTGTATCCAGAATATCCATCCATGGAGGATAGATCCTGGAACCTAGCTGTGGTATCAATCAATATATATGACACTGGAAGGGGAATAATTTTCCTTCAGATAATGTCTGTTGAGATCCTAGAAGTCAATAAAAACTTTGATCTTCCTATTCTTCTTCCAAACTGGGAGTATATTGGCTATCCATTTTCGTTGAAAAAGTTGGCTTTGTTAATCTTGTCATGTTTGGCGTGAACCATGGCACAATGAGAAGGTTTCATTTTTCTGGGAGGCTACATGAACCCTTAATGATTCACTAGGAGACTAAGATGGTGGATAGATATTTGAGGGTCTAAAATATCTATTTATAACTCCAAGAAAACACATCATGATGATACTTCAAGAATTACATGTACTGTTGTTGTTCCTTCATGGGCATGGCTGCACTGATCAACATTGGCCACAAATATTACTCAGTACCAAGGTTCAACTAAACCAACTCATCTATGGTGGTAGAGATGCCTTCTTCAAATGTGGTAGGGGAATCTTTCAAATCATCTTCATTTTCTAAGGTAGGGGAATTAATGGGAGGAGATGGTTTGTCTAGGCCAACTAATGTTGGGGGAACACTAGTGCCCGCTTGGGTAGATGGGGAATCCTGGATGGTTGAATCCTGCTCTTCTAAAACCATGGTGATAGGGACTGTCATTCCCATTCCATCATGCCTTCATCCGCGGGGCCCATGCTTGATGTCAAAGCATTGGTGGCGGGTCGTCTTGTATTGATTCAACCCATATCGGTTAAACAAGAAGGTCTTTCATATAGTTGTATCCACTGGGATATATCACGGTACCTTACAGGGTTAGGGGTCTCTAGTATTACCTGATCCTAACCCATGTACTAGTACAAGGCCATCCTCTGAATTTCCTTGTACTTGGGTACATAGTTCACTTTTATCCCAGAACAAATAAAGCAATTTTCCAAGTCTAGTGTGGTAGCCTCCAGCTGGTGGATCGGAAGGATGAAAGCATCATCAAATCCATGCACAGTATATTTTCCATGATGGTGTAATAAACCTCATGGGTCTGAACATAATTTTACTTGATCTTATAATAATCAACATCTTGGTAGCAGGATTCACAAGAGTTGAAGGGGGACATGTCAACTTGGATCTTTCCAAATTGACCATTGAGGGAGTACTTGAGACATTAGTGATACAAGGAGGGGACAATTTCATGTAGATGGAGCTAGGGCCTACCCATAAGTCATTGTTGGTGGCATCCTAAAAGGTAACCATGAACTTGGAATTTTCTACCAATCCACTAAATTAGGTCTTCAAATAGATCTTGTCACATGGTATCTGCTCGGTCCTATCACAACCCAAAATCTTCATGTCTTAGAGAATTAGGTCTAATTTAGTCAGTCCCAAATTATGGATCTTCTAGGTAGGATGCGACTGATCTCAGAGCCTATGTACACTTGGTAGTGGTAAACTTCCACACCATTGAACCAACCTGTGATGTACAACGGGTGAATGTTCCCCTACACTAGGTATCCATCATCTTCTCTAGATAAATAAATGATGGCCTATAAATCTTCATGCTTGACTTCTTCATCAGATAAGTTCATTGTAGTTTCTACCTCTATTTCAAACTGTTGGGGGCTCTTAAAGGATTCTGAGAGAGTTTTACACATATCCTATGATATACTGAGGGCCTTGAGGATCAATAGTTTTTCAGGAATGCTGGAGAGTTGATTTATAATATTGTACTTTCATTCTAGGTGCACATTTCCTTCCATAGTGGGTTAATATTTGGATTTAGTCATAGAGGACACTACTACATACAGAATTTGATTCTAGCTAGTGCTAGCAATGTTTTTCTTCTCATCAAGAAACTCACCTAGAACCACTACTAGATGACTGTCAGCTAGCTGTGACCTTGATTTAGATAGATGTAGTCGATCATGGTGTTGTCATGGCTATTCTGTTTGGTCGAGTAGCATGGTTAGCAGTGGTGGAGAGCCTAATAGAATGGTATGGGAGGATTGTGCCTGCTATGTTCTATATAGAACATATTGTCTATTCTCGGTAGCATACAAAACTTGGCTCGGAGCACTGGAATGAGAATTCTGATGGATTGCATGTCAAGGACTATCAATTAGAGACACTTTGAGGGATATCTTGGAATTCCTCATTGTTGAGAACCATGTACGGTTCTACTAGATCTACAGTATCCATGGAGGCATACTTTTTCTTGTTCTGAGAGGAATATTTCAATGTCGGGCAGACCCTACGTGCAATGCCTAACTCTGGGGGAATGAATTCACTGAGATTGCGAGATGGATTTGGAGTCGACAAAGAATTAAATTTTCTTGTGTGCCTTAGACGCTTCGTTTTTTAAGATGTGTAGGTTTGTAAAGCAGATACAAAAGTTGTAGCCGTAGAAGGTGTGGTGACTTCTAGAGGTATGAGTCAGCTTAGGAAGGATCTGATGAAACCATAGGTGTGAGAAACTACTCTGTGAGCCAACTGGTCATCATAATTCTGAGTCTTGTGATTGGAAACCTATTTCCACTCACCATAACCGTCCCTATAACTATTAGGTTCAGCATATATATGTGATACCTATGCCAAGATATTACCCAGCTTGATTTCACTATTGTCTACTTGGTCCTGGATCCAATCCTTTAACACATAGAATTTCGTAACGGTATGTCTGGGGATTTTGTGTTAATGGAAGTGTCTAGGATGATTGGTTATCTCAGCTTTGTGTGGCCTCATGTACTCTAGCAGCTTCAGAACCCCTTACTTCAAATCACTATATAAATAACTAGGAACAAATGCTTTATTGAAGTAATATGCCTGGTTTCTCCATTTTGGGAATGGATCTTTGGGATCTTGGGCCTGACGAGGAGCTAGAGCCTGATGTAGTGCCAAATCTTCATTATCTCATCTATTAATTTTCACTTTATGAGGTGGTTTCTACGAGTTCTGTACTGGATGAGGCTAATCTTGATGAGTTTGTTGCTCTTGGCAAGGCTGTGCTTGGGGAGGCTCTACCGATAACATCTCTAGTGGTGTTGGGGCTACTACCTGTATGGTGGAAGTAGTTTAAACATTAGTGTTTATTCTTGAAGGAGCTGGAAGAGAAAATGGACATGAATTCTTGTCTTACTACAAGGATTCATCTAGGAACTTATACTTTTCAATAAAAATAACAAAATCAACCTCTATGATGTTATGAATGATGGGGGAGGGGACGATATCAGTCATTAAATTTCCCACACACATAGTTATCAGTTGTTCTTGGTTCAGTGGAATGTCGATTGAATACATGAGGCCTTTTCATCGAGCAAAAACTCTACAATGCATTCATCTGATTGTTTTTTCACATGAATAGGTCGGAAATACTTTTCTTGCAAGGGATGGAACTGAATTGGTAAAGAAACTACCTGTAGAGATTTTACTAACTAGTAATGGACCTTATGGAAAACTGGTTGTATCGGAAGAACACAGAACCGTCAAATGTCTGAAAAAAGCATCGAATCTTGATGGATTCCTACTACTTCGGGGTTCCCAAGATGAGTCTACACCTTGATATAAAGTTGGTAAGATGCTATAGTTGGTCTCCTATTCTGTTGAAAGGGGATAAGGAAGGGTTTTTGAAATCTGTGGGTGCTTGGATATCGTTCACCCATGTTGGATACGGCTTTCCATAAGGTTGTATTTCCACCTATCATGTCTCCAGTGATTTGAGGTTAGCGATGAGAGTGACCATCTGATCATCCTGGTGGGGGTTCCTATCTTGTTGAGGATCCCTGACCACCTGTGCATTTACAAGATCATTAATCTAATATGCAGGCTCATAAACTCATGTAGCGGCTTGTGGAGCATCTTGATCTAGATCCCGAGGGATATTATCTTGCTGCATAGTTGGGTTCAGGGATGCATACCATGGTCATTTTCCATAAACTCTGGTCTCTATCCAATCGAGATTTTTAGGATCATCGGGATCGATTGGGGGAAACTGTCCAAGGAGGACTTTCAGCTTCCCCTACTACCCCAATAGAGGAGGAACATGATCCTTCTGAGGAATTCCATAATCCGAGCATCACTCAACAAGGATCTCATTAATGATCATATTCTAATCTTTGATCTGCTGATATAACGAAGTGATTTCAGGTTCATCCTCTTTCATTTATGTAACATCATATACATCGGTGGTATAAGAGGTCCTTATCTAATCATTACCCTTATTGGGATCCCAACTGTTAGGAGATGATGTATTAGGTTCTGTGAGACCAATCTCATGCCTTTGTTGGAAGGTGAGGATTCCTATATGAGGTTCCACCTGATACTACACTACCCTAGAGGGTGCGTCATCTTTTTCATAACATGAACTAGTGTCCACACCCTTTATAGATATATTGGGTACAACCATGTTTACCGTGATAGTACCTGGAGGCATATCCTCGATATCACTAGTCAGGTTAGGCTGATATAGAATGGGACTAAAGTGGACATAAGCGTAGTGTCCCTAAACTCTAATCTAGACATGAAGGGAATCCTCCTTGATAATTTTGTGAAGCATTATAAATCTATGGATTTATCTTTATTGGAGGGCTAAAAGGTAGTTAAGTGACACAGGGTGCTGAGCCATTGGGAGTACTGCCAACTTGACCATGTGGAACTACTGATCGATGTCATAAAAATGCTCTTGGATCCTTAGGTATACCAACTGGTGATCACGGAGGTCAAAACATGTCACCCATATTTTCTAACAAAAGCATGTTACCTGGTCCTTGGTGTGGGACTCCAAAATATCAAAGTTGGAGGTCGCATTCAGCCAAAAAAAGAGGGATAGCTGATCAGCATCTAGAGTGTCCCACAGAAATCTCTATTTAGAAGTGGGGCCCAGCTTCTGGTTGGACAAAGATTCATTTTAATCTGTATGGGAGACTAGTAGTGGCACTAATTTGTATCAATGTGGTTGCTGAATTATCAGTGGATGAGTCCTTTCATGAGATGACTAGTCATTGCATATAGTGTCATCTCTCAAGTGCGGTTCCAACCACATCATCACATCCCTATGGAACTATGTTCTGAACACTGCCACATGTTCAAGGATAGTGGTTGTCCTTTGCGGGTCTTCTAGATTCACATTTTCAATCGAACCCCAGAATAACTCTACATGATATATAGTAGAGGTAGAGAATGAAACTGGCGATGAAAGGGATGAATACATTGTGAGACCCTGTAAGGGATCCACATCTTCCTCAACCTGAATGTACCTATATATTTATATGTGAATCCTATGGATCTAACATTCTAGGATTAAGAATCTCACTTATTAGGCTCTTACCCCAGAATCTGATGCAGATGACTGGGGTGAAGGATCCATCACTAAGTCGTATTATGCTTCAGAATCATAGAAACGAATGGTATTAACAACTACTTGGTGTTTTCTAGAATTTCTACTTCAACGGTGATGGTTCTCCCTTCTACCCTAAGAGAGTTCTTTAGGGAAGTAATGTTTTTATCATGGGGAGGACCTTCTTACTATTTTATGTTAGTGTGGGGTGGACCTCCTCGTTGGTTGTTGTGGGATTGGGGAGGACCTCTACTCTGGTTGTTGATGTAGTAAGGATAGCATCTACTTTGGTCAGAGGGAATATAGGGAGGACCTTCGTACTGATTTTGGGAGTAGGTAGGTCTCCACTTTGATGGGTTAATTTGTGAGGAGGACCTTCACAGTGCTCAACACTGGAGTGGGGTGGAATTCTTCTTGAGCTGGTGGAAACTTGGGGAGGTCCACCGTGTTGTCCTTTTTGAAGGAGTGAGTAGGACCTCCAATCTTGTTGAATATAGAACAGGGAGTACCTCATTACTATGAACCATAAGTATAGGGATGGCCCCAACACTAGGTGTCAATGAGGTGGGGAGGACCTCCATTATGTCTAATGTTAGGGACTTTGGGACAACCTCCATGTTGGGTGTGAGAGTGAAGAGGACCTCCACTCTAGTGGGTGATAGCATAGGAAGGACCTCAGTACTAAACTTCGTTATCATGGAATAGACGGTAATGGTTTTTGATGATTCTAGTCATTGACAGAGTCAACCCAACCTGCCTGTGGGGTGGTTTGGGTCTCGATCCCAACTAGAAATTAATGGGTCTCTGATCTTCAGTGTAATGGATCTAGTGGAATGAATCATGTGTTTCGGGGTCCACTTGAGCTATGGAAAATGATTCCCCTTGATGGGCATCCTTTTGATCATGCACCAAACATTGGTGTTGGGTCATTAAAACTGGGAAGACAGAGAAGGGGAATAATAAACTTGTTCCTCCTCCTAGAGGATCGGTCACTATTGATGTTGATGAGGCCAGGTGGGATCCCTCCTTTGCAGATCCAATGTAGTTGTTGCAATTGGGGTGGCTCGAGCAACCCCTTTCTCCTTATTGTTGGGGGAAAATTTGTAGGACCATTCTAAGGAGAGACTCCTGAAATGATTCTTTATTGGAGTAGGGATCGATGGCTCTTTGTGCGTCCCTTGGGGGTGGAAGAGTTGGTGAGGTGAAGAAGACTCCACATCCTAGTGGGACATATCCCTCACGGTAATGATCCTATTCTTCTCGTATCATCATATGAGGGTGTCTATCACAATCCTTTGAATGATTTTTGAGGCTGATACAGGGCATGGGCACCAAGAAGTTATAGTTTTGGCTGAAGTCATTATGAAGGCAGTGCAGTGCAGGATTACCATGTTGGAATTCATTTTTCCCCTACATCTGTGGGCGTTGGTTGATTGGTTTCTTGTGGCATGGGTCCTAAAAAGAAGAAAGATTCAGCCTTCAGTATGGATACAAGAAATTAAATTACCAATTATCCAACGTCATCCAATCTTACATAATCGTAGAGATATACTCATGCTGATGATGTTATATATTATAATTCCCAACATTTTACTACCCCAATATCTAGTGAGTTCTTTAATGGGCCCACTATTTGCTTAGTGGGTCCTAGAACTAGATAGCTGGATCTAGTGGCATGATAATCTATGGATTTCATGAACACTACTAGTCCCCATGTTGAGAATAATATTTTCACGTCAGACACAAATCCCTAATCCGATGACCAACATGGCTAATCCCAATGGTTTAAGGATAAAAGTTTCATGCTGGGTTCCCCATTTCTATTTCTGAAACATTCATCAGGGTGTTTTCGTCATGTGTTTCTATACATGTCGGTGTCATTATTGTTGCCTCACATTCCTTCTTTCTAAAGGTGGATGACATTCATCACTTTCAATGATGATTTTTCACCTTGATTGAAACGGTATGATGTAATGTCAGCTTCTCCTTTCGTCTATTCCTCCTTAGAATTCATCACAAAGTCTAGGTCTTCCTCATAGATTTGAGTATGTTTGTGGAACTCATTCCTAGTGTCATCTATTTATGGACACCAGTTAATTACCCTTCTTCTATCTAGAAATTCCAAGGGGTGTTGAAAGGACCACAAATTTCAATTATGAGAGCTATCACATTATGCATTTTAGGAATTTTTGGATGCTAGGAACATTCATCACATGTATTCTTCCTCATAAAAGAGAATATCATGGAGATATCTCAGGAAAAGAAAACAAGTAATCCTATGTCGGTCATGAGTTATTTGATTCCAAAGAAATATCTTCCAAGTAATTCACCTCACACATCCCATTTTTTCCATAAATTAGCATTATGAGATGACCCACTAGTTTAATATCTTGCAAATATGGAGTTAAGACTGATCAGAACACCCTGTGAAGTAAAATTAATGAGGTGCATCTTTAGGAGGGGATAAAACACACCTAGGGGTTATCAGAATTACCCATGGATGCAGATCTGGGAGGTGTGCCCCATAAAAAGAATATTTCACTCCATGAAGGCTGATCTGGACACCATTAGAGGCAGATTAGGGATGTGCGCCCCTACAAGGTGGCACCAAGGTTTACCATTAGTCAAGATTTAACCTCAAAGTGGCATACTATATACCCTATTTAGAAAATAGAGATGAAATCCCCATTTTTCTGATGGAATAGTTTGGGGATTACGTATAGGAGTTTCCCTTCACAAGAGGATTTCTCTTGGTTAGATGATGTTTGGCTTAATCATAGGATCTATCCAAGTGCTGCTGAAGCAATGATGGTGTGGATGACATGAACTTACCAAAATGTGGCATCGTGGGTAAAATCATGATGCATTAATGGTGGAGTGGATGGAATAGATGGAATGCTAGGTTTAGACCTTGGGGAGGCTTCCTACATATCCCAGTTAGTTAGGAATCAAATCCCACATAGTTCAGTATGGTTTTTGGGGATTACAATGAAGAGAAGTCCCATAGATGGAGCACGTGGTTGGAGATTATAGATAAATGATTCCAATTATGGAGAACATGGTTGGGTCTTACTCTATTATGGATGCCTAGAGATAGAGAATGTGGTTGGGGATTATGCATAGGATCTTTCTATTTAGAGGGACATGATTGTCGATTAATCTAGGAGGTATGACCATGGGAATGGAGGTTGGTTTTCATGTTTGTTTCTAGCCTATAAGCTCCCATGATTCATGCTCAGTTTGAGAAACAAGAGGAATTAATTCACTTATCTACATGATGCGAAATATGTTCCCATGAGAGATGATGTGACGCTTACGCATGAAAGTTTATTAAAAATAATCTCATTCTGTGTGAGTAGGGATTTTGCATGGAAGCTTCTCGAGGAGGATATCATTCTATGTGAGGAAGATCTCATTTCCTGTCACTCATACATGGAACATCCTGTACCTTTGTCATAGGTTAAGTTCATAGTTTAATGTTGTGTGTTGAGGACTTCAGTAATGGTTAGTTTTACATCACGCATCTTGGATGTGGGGGACTCACTCTTTACCCCTTGGGCTTACATAACAGTCGCACATGCAACCCTAGGTGGGACAAGGCTTTAGAAATTATTGGTTGGAACAGTGTGGAGGATTGGTTTGTCATGAGGGCCACAATAGAATCCCTATGCTAAGAAGAAAATGGTATTAGTGTAAATATGCTAAGAAGAAAAAGTTATGGAAACACATGGACAAAGGGCATATGGGATAACTCATGAGGGACCATGAAATAACTGCATGAAAACCAAGTGTGTTGTGTACAAGAGATGTGGAAAAGGCATGGGGATTGCACATAAGAGGGGATTGTATATGGAACTTGAACACCAAGGCAATCCATGGAGAATTAAAGAGGAGGTTCATGCAAGACAAAGTGCTTATGTACAAGTCTAGGACTTGGGCACAACTTTGGAGTGTTGTGTGCATGGTCGAGGTTTTTGAGAAGGAGGATCCATTGTGCACATGAAAATTAGAATGAAATAAGTTGGGAGAGTATTAAAAAACATATGGTCCCACTCAGGCGAGGACCCATATGGTACCTTTCACACAAGATCTCTAACTTTAGGGTTCAATTATTGAATGATGTCACAAAATCTAGGTCTTATGTGCAGCAGATCCGTAGTTCAGATTCTGAAGGATCAACCTGGACAAGTGGTGGACATCAATGTATATATGATGCCTTAAGTGATGGTACACAAGATATTTTTTCATGTAAGAGGTCTTCTATATAGTTTTGTCCTTATTCGTGGAAAACGATCATGTAAGGGGCCATTTGAAGTCGCATTGGGCGCACAAGGTCTTTTTCCACAGCTTTGGGTCTTCCATGCACCGCAAACATGTTGTTCACAACAGTCTTGGATAGATTTAGTGTCCTGTATAGAAGGAAATGTTTGACATTTCATTGGTCATGAAAGAGTTTTGTGCATGGATTTCAATCTTACGTTTTCACCTTGAAACTTGTGTGTTCCTTCCTTGGATTTCTTGGAATGATCCATTGAGTCGAATGATGCTTTCAGTTTACCAAAAGATGTATATTTGTGACTCCAAGTGGAATTAGATGCCAATAGGGTATAATACCCAAGAACTAGTTCATGGAATAATTCTCCACAAATCACGATGAGTGCATGTTTACACAAGTCATGTGTCTATAGTTCTCCTTCTTCACACAATTCAGTTCATAGTACTTCCTCATGCTATGGATGAGCATGGTACTCCCCTCTTATTGTAGACTCGGGGTATCATGGATATACTTTCTTATTTACATAAAAGACAATTGTAGATTCTTTATTTTATGTAAAATGAGATATCTCATATGAAACATGAGTAGTAGCACACTCTTCTGACTATGGAATCTCGGTATTTATAGTTGAGGTCTCTATCATGCACCACCTTTAAATCCTCACTTTTTATGCCAAGTAGGGGATTCACAAATCATGTAATGTCATGTTTTTAATATATTTTAATATCAGTTCATCTCTCAAATATCATACACTAAGAAACAAGGCTTATTTTCTTTCACAATGAACTCCCCATGTGCATGAAAAAATAATCGTATGCTTCTCCCTCGAATCTATGAACCCACAATGCCTTGAATATTCCACTATAATCTTCATTTTTATCTCATAAGTGGCTTCCTATTTAGACTCAGTATGTTCGTGAAAAGCATAGAATGCATGCATATCGATCCATAGAACAAGATTGATCATACTCGTTTTGATCATCAGTTCTGATGCTTAGTGCGTATATGGATAATTTGTGATGTAGGATGTTGGTCATCTTACTGTTGAGAGGTTCCTATTGGTGAGAGGAAGATGACAACAATATAGAGGATTGGTGATCATTGGATCAATTCAGATTGAATGAATGCATTATGTTCACAAGTTTTTTAATATGGGAACAATACTTCATTGCTCAGTCGTCCCACATTGGATTCAAATTTGGATTAGCTCCACTTAACAAATCAATCTATTCCTATACATTGTTCAATCCAACAACTGGGATCAGCACCTATCACACTACACCCACGCCCTTCATGATATGTGCCTCACCTACGTTGTCCCACCCAGGCACCTTTGTGCATGTCATGTGCACCCACATCTATGTGATCCATGTGGGAGCAACACTCCCACTCCCTTTGCTTCCATGGGTGGCTATCCAGGTTGACTACCTCCCACATGGTTCACCCAAGGGTCCCGCATGTGTGGTTATAGTGGTCCCTAGTTGGTTGGACAATGGTTGGCCCTATTTTTTGGGTAACACTTTGAACAAATATCGAAGTTAAATATGAGAAATTCAAAATACAAATACCAACCATAATCTAACTTCATATTCAAATATTCTTCATGAAAATGAGGATTTTCATTCCTTCAAAATAAATCACATGCAAAAATTAAATATTACATGGACTTAAATTTAAATCCCTTCAAAATAAAACTCTTCATGCAATGATAAAGATATTTCATGGTCTTCAACTCATCAACAAGAAAAATATTGTTTTTCATGGTCTTAAACTCTTTCATGGTCCTTATGCAATAATGAATTATTGTATGGCCTTCTTTGATGCCTCTCACTCATCTTCCTTAAACATCATCCAATCAAGAAACACCATTGGATGGATCACCTTCCTTTTTCATTGAAGTGGATAATTTGCATGTTCTACATACCAATAGAACTTTTCTTTGAGAATGACGATTATTTCAAAAATCATGAGAGTTATAAACTCAAAGAATTTAAAATAAATTCCTTAGGATAATAAGACTGGAGTGTCTTCTCTATCCATTCATCCAAGCAATGCTCTGTTGATTTATCAATCTTATATATCGTAGATATTTCTACAACTTCTTTATTTCTAACTCTTTAACATATTGACATCAATGAAATATTGTTATTTAATTGACAACCATTGACAACAAAAATCAACCCTTAAGAAAAAATACAACTCATAAAAAATTTGGATCCTAAATGCTAAGCATTGAGAAAAACTATATAAAATAAATTTATAAAATATTAAAAAATATACAATAAAAATGAAAAAATTAAAAAAAAGGTAAAAATTAATCAACATTATTACTCAATAAATAATCTTCAATGCATGAATATTATAAATGAGTGAAATTTTATAACTAAAAAGGAATAAACATCAAAAATATTAAAAAAAATGAATGAGTTTTATTAATTATATAAATTACAAAAAAAATAAAATTTTTTACATATACACATTAAAATGAAATGAGTTTATATTTAATATGTACATTACAACCTTATTTAAATACATAAATGTTATTGAATAAATATGTATAAATATATAATAAAAAATAAGAAATTGAAAACAAATATTAAAAGAATAATTATTAAAACTCAATAATTTATAAAGAAAAGTAAAAAATATGAAACATTATTAGAGAATAAATAATACTAAATAATATTAAATTAATTTATGTTAAAAATGAGTGAGATTTAATAACTAAAAAATTAGTAGGTTGCAAAAATATTACAAAAATGAACATTTTTTATTAATTATATAGATAGTTAAAAAAGTAAAACTGAAAATATGTTAAAATGAAAATGAATACATGTTAATTATATAAATTACAGCAATATTAAATACATTAAATTTTAATGAATAAAAATATATAAATAAATATTAAAAATGTATAAAATTAAAAAAATATTAAATAATGAAAAAATGGAAATGAATAAATTACAGAAAATATTAAAAAAATAAGACTATTGAAAAATGAATAATAGTAAAGATGAATAAATTTGAAAAAATATTAAAAAGGGATAAATAGTATATATTAAATAAAAATAAAGATAGGAATAAAATTTAGTAATTAGAAAAATAATATTTATTAAATATATTATGTTAACAAATATAATTCTAAAATGAATATTAAAAATTAAATAAAATACAGAAATATTATGAGTGTGTGTGTGTTCTATATAAAAATGTTTTAATTATGTATATGTATGTGTAAAATTAATGTAACATGTGATTAATATATGTTAAATGAAAAAAACTACATTTAATTAAATATCCATTATTTGATACAATTGTTCAATATTTTAATTGATATTAATTTTTAATTATAAAACATTTTTCACTAAATATACGACTGATTTAGTGTTAATATACATATTTTGTATTGTATAAATCATATTTAAGGAAATATTATATATATTGATATATATATATATGAATATATTTCTATATTAAAAATATTAAATATATAAATGAGTAATTGTGTATAAAAACATTAAAAATGAATTAATTATAAAAAATATTAAATGAATAAATATTTAAAATCAATAAATTATAAACAAAAATTAGAGAAAAACACTTAACATTATTAATTAATAAATAATATTAAATGAATATGTGTTAAAAATGGGTGAAATTTAATTAAATAATGAACATATTGAAAAAATATTTAAAAAATGAATAAGAGATTAATTATATAAATGTTTAAAAAATTAAATTGAATATATGTTTAAATGAAAATGAATATATATTAATTATGTAACTATACTGAAAACATTAAATATTAATTGATAAATATAAATAAATATTAGAAATGAATAAAATTAAACAAAATTAAAAAAACTAAAAATGAATAAATTACAAAAATATTTTAAAAATTAATGAAATAATTATTAATAAAAATGAATAAATTTAATTTACATATATACACATATTAATTATATATAGTAACATATAGTGTATATTCAATATAAATATATAAAATTAATAAAACAAAATAATTAAAAACATATTATATTAAATATTAATAAATAAAAATATAAAATGATAATATTAAGAATTTATATTATTTGTGTATGTTTACCTCTATAAACTGAATTAATTTTGTATATGTATACATGTAAGATTATTATATGGCATAATAATTGAAATATATTTAGTCATTTTCTTTAATTAATAATTAAATATTTATTTTTTGATATATATGTCAAATCAATAAAAAAAATGACACTGATAAATCAAAACATCTTAATTAGTAAATATTATTTAATTAATATTAAATATTTTTAGTTAAATTAACAAACTGTTTTTCACTAAATACATGACATATAAATTTATATGATTTATAATACATGTTTTTTATAATATAAATAATATTTAATAAAATTATATATATATATATATATATAATATGTATGTAATTTTTATTTTATATTAAATTTTTAGCTAAATATCTTATATATCAATTGAAAATGTATATTTAATCATATATAGATAAAATTTAAAAAAATATTTTATAGTTTCATCAACATAGATATATTTATATATTACCACTACTACAAATATGGCCTTTAACAGTGCCAAAATTGACCATTATAAGCACAAAAAATCCCTCATTATCAAAGTGTGATTAAAAGCTCTAGGCTTTTATCAGTACTAAAAAAGAACTGATAAAGGGTTCCTTTATCAGCACTTCTTTAAGAACTGATAAAGGGCCCCCTTTATCGTTGCTTTCCTTTAGCACTCATAAAGGATCCCTTTTATCATTGCTATTACTAGTGTTGATAAAGGGGCATACTTTTTCATGTGTTATTAAAATTACATCACACTGTAGTAGTAAAAACAGTAGTAAAAACGAAAAATACAGGCTATAAATATAGAATTTAAATAATTACAATACAAATACAATAAAAAAACATAACATTATAGACATTTGAAACATTTTTTTTCCAAATACTTGAGTAAGTACAAATTAACACAGGCATTCAAAAACATTAATATTTTATTCCTTTGTCTTTAACCCCCGATCATGCTATTGCGGAACAAACTACCCCAACTCAAGTAAAATAATTCACTTGTATAATAAAATAATTCTTCTATTAATAATACTATATAAAAAAATTAAACATAATGTTTTAATTTTAAACTAAAAATATATTCATTGATTCATACCAGGAACACCATATATGGGATTGAGTTGTAATGGATTATTACATGTCACATCATTTATTGTTCGTCTTCATGCATTATCATTGTGAAAATTAACAAAATAATTATATGTTAAAAATGATAAGGAAATTAATTAAGTAATAACAAATGAAATGCTGAGAAAAAAATATGAGCTCGTTTTCTCAGTTTTAGCAATGTGATTGCGTGTTTCAAACTAAAATGGCACTTATATATTGAACACACGCACTTCGAGTCATACCAACCATATCATGTGTTGGATTTACATGAGATAAATTTCTCTATTTCCAAAATAACTTATGTATAATTTTCCTAAATTATCAAAACTATCTAAATGACTTTACCTGTTTTGATTACGTCACTTATGTTTTTTTACTAAAATGTCATTTTAAAATAGAAACATGCACTTTGAGTCATACCAGTCACATAGTATGTCAGTTTGATGTGATAATAATTCATAAACATAAAAAATTGATTATTAATCATGTTACTAAATTATCAAAACAATATGAGAAAATTTTTATAGTTTTTAGTGAGTGACACATGTTTTTAACTAAAATGTCATTTTTAAATTGATAATAGACACTTCGAGTCATACTGAGAACATTGTGTCTCGTATTGAGTTTATGATGATTCCTACACATCAAAAATGACATATAGATTGTTTTCTTAAAGTATAAAAACAATCTGAATGTGTTTTCTTTGTTTTGAGTATGCCACTTTTCTTTTTTACTAAAATTAATGTCTATTTTAAATAAAAATATGCACTTGGAGTTATACCGGTCACACTGTGCATCAGATTGAGGTGACACTAACTCATAAACATAAAACATGACTTATGGATCATTTTAATGAAGTATTAAAACAAACTGAATGAGTTTTCTTTGTTTTGAGTATATCCCTTATCTTTTTTACTAAAATGACATTTTAAACTGGAAACACACACTTTAGTCATACCAGTCACATCGTTTGTCAGTTTGATGTGGGATTGGTTCCTCCACTTCAAAAATGGCTTATTAATCATTGTACTAAATTAAACTGATAACGGAAACTTTGAGTTATATCTGGTGTATTGTGTATCAGATTGAGGTTAACATAATTAATAAACATAAGAAATGACTTATGGATAGTTTTTATAAAGTATCAATACAATACAAATTTGTTTTATTAGTTTTGAGTTTGTCACTTTTCTTTTTTACAAAAATTAATGTCTATTTTAAATAAAAAGGCATACTAGGAGTCATA
Organism: Viscum album; assembly: GCA_963277665.1. Taxonomy (NCBI): domain Eukaryota; kingdom Viridiplantae; phylum Streptophyta; class Magnoliopsida; order Santalales; family Viscaceae; genus Viscum; species Viscum album. Next base: position 2,123,342,399 of record OY728140.1, read on the forward strand.
CTGGTCACACCACGCATCAGATTGAAGTGTGTATGGTTACTATACATAAAAAACAACATATGGATTGTTTTACTAAAGTATAAAAACAATCAAAATGAATTTTATTAGTTTTGAGTATGTCACATGTCTTTTTTAATAAAATATTATTTTAAACTAGAAACCGACACTTTGATTCATACTGGTCACATCATGTTTCGGTTTAATGTGAGACTAATTATTACATGTCAAAAATGACTTATGAATAAATTTATTAAATTATCAAGATAATATGAGTGAGTTTTAATAGTTTTCAATGAGTGACACACTTTTTGAACTAAAATGTCAATTTTAAACTGATAATATATATTTCGAGTTATACCGGGCACACCATGTCTCAGATTAAGGTGTGCATGTTTCTTTCATGTAAAAAATGACTTGTGGATCATATTCCTAAAGTATAAAAATAATACAAATATGTTTTATTATTTTTAACTATGTCACTTTTTTTTACTAAAATTAATGTCGGGTTTAAAAAAAACACACTTTGAGTTATACCAGTCACATTGTGCATAAAATTGAGGCGAGGCTTATTCATACATGTCACAAAAAACATATGTATAATATTCCAAAAGTATCAAAAAATTTCAAATGTTTTTTCTTTGTTTTGAGTATGTCACATTTCTTTTTCACTAAAATTAATGTAAATTTTAAATAAAATCATACGCTTGGAGTCATACCAGTCACATTGTGTGTCATACTGAGGTACGACTGATTCCTGCACATCAAAAATAACTTATGGATTGTTTTAATAAATTATAAAAACAATATTAATGTGTTTTCTTGTTTTTTAGTATTCCACTTGTGTTTTTTACTAAATTGTCATTTAAAACTTGAAACATGCACTTTGAATCGTACCGATCACATCATGTGTTGGTTTGATGTAAAACTAATTCCTAAACTTCACAAATGATTTATGAATCATTTTCATTAATTATAAAGATAATACAAGATTTTTTTCTCTATTTTTAGTGAGGGACACAATTTTTGAACTAAAATGTCAATTTTAAACTGATAACAAAAACTTTGAATTATACTGGGCACACAGTGTATCAGATTGATGTGTGTATGATTTTTACTCATAAAAAATAACATATTAAAAAAATTTATAAAGTATAAAAATAATATGAATGTATTTTCTCTATTTTTAGTTTGTCACTTCTCTTTTTTACTAAATTTAATGTCAATTTTAAATAAAATGACACATTTAGAGTCATACCGTGAATATCATGTATCAGATTGAGGTTAGGTTAATTCCTACAAATCAAAAATGACTTATGTAGAATTTTATAAAATTATAAAAACAATCTAAATCCTTTTTATTGGTTTTGAGTATGCCAAATTTCTTTTTTACTAAAATTAATGTCAATTTTAAATAAAAAGAAACACTTAGAGTCATACCAGATACATTGTGCTTCAGATTGAAGTGATAATGATTACTACATGTCAAAAATTACCTATGGATCATTTCCATAAAGTATGAAAACAATATGAATGTGTTTTCTTGTTTTTTAGTATGTCACCTGTGTTGCTTAATAAAATGTCATTTTAAACTAGAAACATGCACTTTGAGTCATACGGTCACATCATGTGTCAGTTTTAGGTGATACTAATTACTATACATCACAAATGACTTGTAAACTATTTTCCTAAATTTTTAATATATTTCGAGTTTGTTTTATTAGTTTTAAATGGGAGATATTCTTTATGAACTAAAATGTCAATTTTAAAATTATAACAGACACTTTGAGTTATACCTGGCACACCGTGAGTTAGATTTAGGTGCGGCTGATTCCTATATGTCAAAAATGAATTATGGATCATTTCAAATATTATAAATATAATATTAATTTTTTTTAGTTTTAAGTATTTCACTTATCTATTTTTACTAAAATTAATGTTCTGTCAAGCCCAATGAATTTTATTTTATTTTTTATTTATTATTCTCATTTTTAACTGGGTTTATGGGTAACCTTACATGGCCCAAAATCCTAGAGGCACCAAGGACAACACATTACATGACATGAAAGTCCCCAAATACCATTAATACACAAAAAATTACCGACCCTGGATATTTTATCCAAGATTCTAATCTTACCATTCCTTACAAAGAAGGTGTCTAGCTAGAATTTCCACATAGAAAGATACACGGGACCTAGTACCAATTGCTGAAGTCATACCCTCTCATTTTTCCAATCTAGATGCATTAAAAAGGAGGTTTCTACTGATCTAAAACACCATTTGGGATGTCCCTATGAGGCCCTAATTTATTGAGGCCCAAATCTATGTTTTTTATTTTTACCCTCCATATTCATATGCCTACTCTGATCCACACTGAAAACAACCATGCCTCGCTGAAAATCGTTCATCTTTCATGATCCATGATAACAACAACCTCACCATAGTATGTCGTCCTCCATCACTAACCATCGACACTAGTACATGATCAGCCTCCCCTGTCCTGCAAGAGCCAACCTTATCGTCCCACCTCACAGGCCTCCACTGGAAGAGTCAGCATATCACCACCACCGCTATTGGTGGGGGCCCATGCGCACACCCCCCAAATTTAATTGGGGACCAGAAATTGATGCATATGGGATTTTAACCCCACCCACATAGATTCCACCAAGGGGATAATACCACTAGGGTACACCCCATGTGCCTAAAATTAATGTCAATTTGGAATAAAAATACACATTTGGAGTCATGTCAGGAACACCATCTATCGGATTGAGGTGAGGCTAATTCTTACACATCAAAAATGACATATAGATCATTTTCCTAAAGTCTAAAAATAATTCGAATGAATTTTGTCAATTTTGAGTATGTCACTTTTCTTTTTTACAATATATTAATATTAATTTTAAATAAAAAGACACACTTGGATTCATACCGATCACACCAAATGTCAGATTAAGGGGGACCAAATTCCTACATGTAATAAATAACTTATAGATCATTTTCCTAAAGTATTAAAATAATAAAAAATCATTTTATTTGTTTTTGAATATGTCACTTGTTGTTTCACTAAAATTAATGTCAATTTTTAATAAAAAGACACAATTAGAGTTATACCAGTCACACCATGTGTATGATTGTGATTTGGTGGATTCCTATATTTCAAAAATTACTTATTGATATTTTTTTTAAAATTGTCAAAAAAATATGAAATTTTTTTCTCATTTTTTAGTATGTGTTGTGTGTTTTGAACTAAAAGGTAAATTATAAAATAAAAAAATACAGTTCTATTCATATTGAGAACATTGTGTATCATATTGAGGTGAGGATGATTGAGTATGTGATGTGTGTTTTTTTAAAATTTCTAAAAAAATCCATAAAAGAGATAACAGTTTACATTTGGATGGAAGAGGAAACCACATGTTGCCTAAAACTCCCCATTAAAAAGCAACATGTTCTCTGTTTTCTAGATTATTTAAAAAAGTTGAATGATAAATTTTAATTTACAAAAGATATATGAAAAAACTAAATAATTTTTAGATAAAAATTATAAATAAATTAACTTAAAAATGGTAGATAAAATGGTGTAATTTTTAAATAAATAAGTAGTATGAATTCACCTTTTTATGATGTTTGTATAAATTCTTGACTGATTTCCCAATTACCATTATCTCGATTATAGCCACAAAGTCTAATCTCTCAGGATCATGAGCAGCTTTGAACAAACCAACCCAACTATAGAAAAATAATCCACCTATATAAGAAAAAAATTCTTATGTTATTAATACTCTAATAAAATAAATTAAACAAAAATATGAAACAATACATTAATAAAATGTCAATTTTAAAATGAAACCACAAAATTGTGTTATACTGAGTACACTATGTATCATATTGACGTATGGTTGATTCCTACATATCACAAATGACTAAGGTATAATTTTACTAAAGTATCAAAAAAATATGAATGTTTTTTATTAGTTAAGATTATGTCACTTGTATTTTTTACTAAAATGTCAATTTTAAACTCAAACCACACAATTTGAGTAATATCAGTCACATAGTGCGTCATATTAATGTGCAGTCGATTCCTATATATGAAAAATGAATTATGGATCATTTTCCTAAATTTTGAAAACAATATGAGATAATTTTCTCAGTATTGGCTATTTTGAAGTGTGTTTTAAAATAAAATGGAACATTTCTATTGAAAACATGTACTTTGGGTCATATCAACCACATCATGTCTTGGATTGATGTGTGGTAAATTCAAAATTTTGAAATATTAATAAAGTATTGTTGTCCTAAATTTTGAAAACAATACAAGCTCGTTTTCTTGGTTTTGACTATTTGATGTCTGTTTTAAACTAAAATGACACGTTTCTATTGAAAACATGAAATTCGATTCATACTAACCACATCGGGTGTTGGATTGATATGCAGTCGATTCTTAAATATCAAAAATTACTTATATATTGTTTCCCTAAATATTGAAAAGAATTTGATCTTGTTTTCTTAGTTTCGATCATGTGATCTGTGTTTTGAACTAATGTGTAAATTTAACAAAATAAGTATCAGATAAAAATGATATGGAAATTAACTAAAAATATTGATAAAATTATGAGAAAATTAATGAAATAAGTAGTAGTAAGTCACCTATTCATGATGTATATATACATTCTAACAACATCCATTATTCCTCTTCTTTTCTAAACAAATTTATTTCCTCCATTATACTTCTCCTTGAGAAACAAATCAAAAATATTCTATAAGAATTGTGATACTAATTCTTTACCCCACAAATATATTTCTAAGGTCATAGCTCATACTAGATCAAAAACATAGTAGGCAATCACCTAAATTTTATGTCGATAAAAATTTTGACTGCATGTACAATGGCCACTAATCTATAAACAAATTTACTTCTTCTTTTGAGTATGATGGTTGATGGAAATTTTGGTAGTACTGAGAAAATATTGACAAAAAAATGATTAAATTTTTTTTAATGAAAGTGTAATTACCTTTGGAAATTACATATTTGGGGATTCTGGTCTTTCAATGGTTTATGTTATCTATCGTAAATTTGAAAACATAATATCCACAATCATTTTTGTTATCGTGATTCAAAGACTACAAAAACATTGACCAAAATAAGTAAATTATTTTAAAATATGTTTTTATTGTTATATATTTCTATATAAACCTTAATATTTTTTTCATTTGATCTAATCCATAGGCTTCTTATATTCAGGAACTGACTTCATACCATGATTTATCCTATATTTAGTGATCATCCTATCATAACAAAATTCTTGTTAAAAAACATAGTGAAACATATCATTCAAATTTTATCTATAAAATGTTGATGTAAGTGAATTAAAAATTCGTAATACACATCATGTGTTGTTAGTTTTATGGATATACATGCATTGGATCCAAAAAAATAAATATTTGAGGTATCTAGATTGATTGTGATCAGTATCTAGTGATTCATAAAAATAAAAAACAAATAAGTAATAAAAATAAAAGTATATTTTATATTATTAGATTGTATAGTTTTACCCCTACATTTTATGCTTCAAAAAGAGTTTGAATTATACTATTTTCTTCTCAAACTCTTCATTTAGATCATCTTTTTCATACCAATTTATTTCTTTTCCAATTTAGTTTCTTCCATAGCAATTATATAAGGATTAATGAATCCAAATCATGATTTGAAGGGTTTTCCCTTTATATAGTATAAATATAAATTCTTATTGAAAATATGAATAGTTATTAACTTTAATGAACATATTAGATCATTTTTTGGACAAACATGTAATGAAAATGTACCTTATGTATGTATTAAAAAATAATACTCCCAACCATTAAAACATGAGATTCTCATTTATAATCTCACGGACAAATACATTTATAATGAAAGTTACAAATATTACTTTAAATGTTGTATATGCATGAATTTTTTATGATAATAAATTTTGTAATGGAACTGGTGGGGAGAAGGCACCCCTGGAAGGTTCTTTTGATATTTTGTTCAACTCACTAGATTGTCTTGATCTGACCTTCTGTTTCCCCATCATTTTATCCATCTCTAATACCATACCTCACATTATAACTTTTTCATGAACTACTATAGGTTTTTCATATGATCTTTATTAAATACATACCTAATGTATCTTTATAAGTTTATATGGCCATGTTATAAAATTTCTAGTAGCATCATTGACTGTTGTAATATCTGGATCATCAAATGGAATACGAAACTTATCATTCGGATCTGGAGCTACCTCAATCCCAACTCTCATAGAATCTTTTGGTAGTTATTTATTTTGTAGCATGTCTCCAGGTATATTATACATTATACCCATTGTAAAATGGCGCTGTGTGGGTGTTGATAGATAGAAATAACATAAAAATTTACCCTTCATAATGTTAGTAATATATATTTATCAGATGTTGTTTGATTCATGTTTAAGAGAAAGAGTAAAGAAAAATTTATTACCTTGGGTAAGGTATGTGGTTGAGGGGAATTACTAGCCTCAAATCTAGTGGGGTCATTTGGTTATTTTTTTTGTATATTTATTTTATCATTGGTTCACTTTGATCCTTTCTTATATATTGTTCTTCTAAACCATACTGAATAATAATATATTTCAAAACATCTATTTTTTCATGAAATCCTTTCATCATATTATATGTATCTTCTTGTGGTTTTTTCTTCTATAAATATGTTTGAGGAGACACTCTAAAACCCACTCCTCTAACGTGACCATATTGTTCCAACTGCTTTAAATCTATAGAAAGTAGCTTTTCTACCATTATGGTCACCAATTATTATTGTTCTTAAACCATATAAAAACATATTAACATGTATATATATATATTTTTATGTAATACTATTACAAATAATAAAAAATTACTATTATATAATACATACACAAGTTTCCCATAATTCTTTTTTGTTTACATAAACTAGTTTACCCTCTTTATTTAGGAAATCCTCCTTCCATATCACATGATGTGGGATGAAAGTGGCTTTATATTTTTATTCGTCAATATTCATATAAAAAATGGAACATATGTTGTTTCATATAACATAAAATTTTTATTGGTGATTTAAAATATATACCAATTTCTTCTCTTATGAATCATATCCCATCCTTGCTTTGCGAAAAGGGTACATTGGTTTTTATGCATGTTATTTATTTTCATAACTCATTTTCTATTTCATAAATTAAAATTTTTGAATCAAATTAGATTAAATAAATATTTTCAAATAATATATTATCAACTATAATGAACCTAAGATTTTTTCTCATTATAAAAACTAATGAAATAATTTTATTTTTCATGTTTTATAATGTGTGCATAAGTGACTAGTGGGTGGGGCTTTAATTTCCCCTTAGCAACCCTCAGATAAAATTTGGTAAGAAGTGTATGGATGCCTATATGGGATTTTCCATTTTAAATTAAGACATATTTCTTATAGAAATCATCTAAAATAGATAAGCACTAAAAGGAATAATGAAAATTAAATCTATGTTTCATTAAATAATTTTCCAGTAAAATTAAGGAAGGTTATCATAACATTACCTTTATATCATCCCCAAGGGTTTCCTTTGTTACAAGTTGGACATAGAGCCACAAATCAATATCAATAGACACATTCATCATCATTGTGACCCAAACATAACTAATGAACATTGACTTGTTGAAGTAAACAGGTTAGTCACATTGATTCCATCCAACCTCAAATTTTATACCCTAACTTATTACCTTGATAATTTTAGTCAAAAATAGGATGCTACAACATTATTGTTTTTTTCATCAGCGTGTTGTTGATCCCATAATAATTATGTTCTTTTAGAATCAACTATCTATTCTTCCCAAGGATTGGTAACATCATCATGTTTAGAAAACGTTGTCTACATGGTCAGTCAAAAATTCAATTTAGTTTAAGTTAATATAGTAAAGAATGCATAATATTATAAGGAAAAGTGTGGTATATTAAAAAAAACTTTAACCTTATCATTGAAATCTCTTTGTTTTTTTAAATGTTGAATGGATTTGGATCATATATTGAGAATATAAATCCCCTGTTTGTGGTCCACTATAACATACTAGACATTTTCAACTTTGGGACCACCTTGAATTGATTGTGATTACCCAAAGAAAGAGACGTCCTTGATTAAATTTTCATCTGACATTTTTGTTGTTTTAGTCTTCAGTAGGAAAATCAACCAATTATTGTTTGTTGGATCTAAGACATAAAACACTTGCACTACTTGTCATTACATTATGAATGTCCCATTGTTTTCCCCTTCCATGCTGAAATTCACCTTCATAAATCCAATTTTATCAACTTTTTCTACGCTTCCATTGGAAACCCATTTACAATAGAAAATTAGTAATTAAAATTTTGTATAATACAACTCGTATATCTATTCTATAATGATAAAATATGACATATTCATATAAATTGGATTTCTATACTTGGAACTAGATATGTGCATCTCTTTCACCACAAGCTTAACTCCACTATTTTTCATCGTACTATAGTAATCATGTTATTTTATATAGAACATATAACCATTCATTACAAAAATAGTGTATGATATAACACTTTAATTTGGTCCCTTGGATAGAAATCAAATTCATTAAATAATTAAATTTGTATTTTTAGACAACACCTTATAAATATGATCTCATAACCATCCTATAAATTGTTTATTATGTGTATTTTATATCCATACTTTCACCCTTGATGAATTAAAATATATAAGAACTGATTTTGGGGATTCAACATATGGATCAACATCTTCACTGTTATGTAAAATGTAAAGATGTTCTTACTCCCTCTTTGTAATGGTAATTGTAACAACATATCTTCTATAAATCCCTTCTCCCATAAGGTATCCATTATAAAGAGACTTTTGGAGACTGATGTTATCAACATATGATAGGTAATCGATATAAAATTCAACATATTATTCAACAATATATCATTCTATAATACAACCTTCTGTATGACTTAGATTCTGGACAAACCCCGTAAAAATATTCATATAGAGTTGAATGGGGTACATCCATATGAAATGGACAGGGCCATATAGCTGAACCTCTATATCCAAGTGAACCATAAGGTGGACCATTATATCAAAGAATGATGGTGGGAATAACATGTTTAATTCACATAATATGACTTAAACATTCTTATTCATGATTGGAAACTCCACTGAGTCTATAAATTTACTACATATGGATTTGAAAAATAAGTAGAGTATGGTTAATGTGTGTCATACATTTTTATGCAGAATTCAACATAAAAATAAGGGTATCAAATATTTCATCAAAACATGACATCTGTGTGATTTTACTCCATTTAACATCAAATTATTCATTGAGATGAAATTCATGATATTTTATGAATACCCCTATGAAACTTTTACACCATTAATAAAAACGAAAATTTTCAATTTTTTATTTCTGGATAGAGTGTAAGCTATTAGAGGACAACAATTCAACCATTTACCCTTCATTGGTCCTAACTCTTCCCCTACACCCATGTCAATCATGTCCAACCTAGCCTTTATTCCATCTTTTTTTGAAGAATATTTAGTAACATGACAATAACACTATCAAAGCCATTTTTTCTACAATCTTGACATCAAGAATATTTCTGACGTACAAAAAAATCCAATGTTGTAATTCAAAGAAAATTTATTTCTTTTTCTAACATGATATCATAATTTTTTCCTAAAATGGTTTACCAGAAATATTGTTAGTATATTTTACTTTATCAAACATTTTATCACCCATTAGTGGAGATAGTGTTGTACCTTGTTTGGTATTCCCATCGAATGTTGTCATCCAGGAATGGTATTTATGTTGTTGAGGTAAAAATTTTCCAATGTACTAAAGACAAAATATTCAAGGAATGTTTCAACTAAACTAAGTGTGTAAATTATTCAGAAATGTGACACCCCAACATTACTTTAATGTTTTAGCTCACAAATTTTCATAAGCAGGAAAGTCATTTATCATCCTGTACTGCCTAGAACTCAATGTGAGTTCGTAACTTATATGAGCATCATAAATTTTAACACTTGAATCCCACAAAAATTTAAGAGTTTCCAACAATGTATTCAAATAGAAATAAATATCATTACCAGGTTTTTTGTTGTGAAAATATTAGTAGAGACAACATAATGTATTTGTGCTTCATGCATAGTCATGTAGGAAATTTATAATTTACCAACATGACTATACATGTACCATGAGTATTAACATGTTCACAAAAAGGATTTATTCCATCTGTAGATAAAACAGGATAGATGTTTCTTGACTCATTTCCAAATTCAGGATACTCATAATCAATTTTATTCCACTAAATAGAGTCTACTTGATGATGTAGTTTACCATCTTTAGTTATTTTATCTACATTACCTGTAAATTTTCTCATGATTTCCTGAAAAACATATAGTCTTATAAACCATGTAATGATAGGAAAGTACCATGAAAATTTTAAAAGAATTGATTCATCTTTCTTGTATCGATCTGTTCCAAACTTAGTGCATTTTATGAGTGGTTTATGGTCCTTGTGAGACAATATGCAATCATTTAAACAATTATGTATTTTTTTAGATATAATTTGCATTAAACATCACATTCAGTTATTGTCATATATATATTCGACAAGGAAATTCATTTTCTTCTCGTAGAATATTATTCAAGAGACCAAATAGTTCTATAAATCTGGTGTCGCTCCATCTGCTACTATCTTTAAAATTGTATAAATTCAATATAGTTGGTAATGTTATGTATTTAGTAAAACTGATATACAATGGTATCTTATAAAAAGATATTTAACTTCTCAAAAAGCTTTATAAAATCATGAAGGTCATACTAAATTTTCATTTATATTTCTTCCATATGATCTCCACCCTAATTTACCCGGGTATTCGTATCAAGTTATCCATAAACCATAGTATCATTCCAATAAATGTGCATGTTCAGTTTTTTCTCATGATTAGTCCAACATTAATAGCTTTGATATATTCCATGAAAAATAAAATCTTTTTTGAACCCTTATAGACTAATTTGTCTTGAATAACAACAACATAAACACGGAAAAAGGATTTCAGAATGGTTATATGCATGCTCTATTAAAATTTTGATGAATTATTTGACTCCATCTTTATACTCTTTTATCATATGATTAGAATGCATCCATTTTCAATTCATATTATTTCTATTAGGTTCATAAAATATTCATTTATATATAAAAAAATACATATAATATATTCTTAATGAAAGGTTAAATTTATAGATAATTCTAATAAAGGGACCCCAACATTTGATTATTTCATATAATTTTAGTATGATTTGAAATAAATTGGTAATTAAATTAAGAAAATAAATACTCTACTGATGGTAAGTGTTATCATCTGAATTCATCCAAAATGATCATCAGTACTTGGTATGGGACGAATGCTACTCAGAATAGTTCAAGCAACATACGTGCATGTCTATAAGATATGGGGTGAGTTTCAAGCAACAAAATGCAATAATAATTGTTCAGGTTTAAACTAGCCCACCAAGAGAATCAATGGATTGGATGAGACTCAACTTATTTAAATATAGATCAAGTTTAAAACTAAGGAACGCCATGAAAAAAATCAATCTGAATTAACCATAAAACTCATTTAGTCAGTTGAATAACCTTGAAACTATAATGTATAAGCACAATCTCTCTCATCAAAATAAGTGCTCGAATTGGTATAAACTATACCACTAAGAGAATCAAAGTCGAATCAGATATAGTGGACTTCCCACCATATTATAATTCAACTAAAACATTATTTCTTCTTGAAATGAAAAATCTCATCCGAGGAACTAACAAGAAAAATAACTCAATAAAGAACAAAAAGGCACAAAAGTGATTTCACTTATTGGTTTTCCATATTATCTAGTTCTAGATTACTCAATTTCCCAATTTGTGTTGAACATTATCATTAATTACCTAAAGACACCCCAAAAGTACTATACCTAAGAATCTTTATACATCACACTGGAACAAAAGACATAGAAGTGTTACAATTTCAAACAAAAAAAACCAAGATAGATCGAGAAAGATAACAATTGAAAAACTATTGGGAATGCCTCAAATGAAACCATGTCTCAACAATATCTATATATTCTAGCCTTGGGTTAAGTGATATTAACTCAGAAATGCTTATTTTTATTTTTCAAACAATTAATAAGGATTCATTTCAAACAAATGAACTTTATTTTATAAAAAAATTTCTTCACTTTTATAAAATTGGTTTTAAAAATGGTCATATAATCAGAACACACCCCCAATCAAAGACATGTCCCAAAAAAATAACAAAATGATGGCATATCACAAACCACAACCAAAATCTAGTCCATCCATATCAACACATCACAATAAACCGCCTTCTTTTAAATATATTTTTTAGGTCCCTTTATGAAATCAGTCACTCATTTTTTTAACACTAAACCCCTTTTTTAAGAAAAATATTTTCCAAATTACATATCGAAACCAACTGATTTAAAAAACACTTTTCGAGAGACCAAAAAATTTTAAATTACCCCATCATAATATAAAATTAAAAATATCATCTTAAAAAAAATTAAAATAAAAAAATCTCTATTTTAAATTTTTATTAACCTTCTTGAAATCTATTTTTTTTAATTCCATATAAAAATCGACTAATTTTTTTCAAAACACTTAGTAGGACATGAATCTCCTTTTCTATAAAATGTATTAGCATTAAGTGAAAAATTTTAAAATCATATTCAAAAACCATCAAAAATAAATTAAATGTTTAAAACCATTTCCATGGATATATGTACACTTTGAAATTTTTAAAAAATTGTAAGTTCACTTTAAAATCACTTCATGAGTTTCAAAATATTGAATCCATTTTAGTTAATTTTAAGGGAAATCCTCATTTTTTCATTTCAAAACCCACTTTATTATTTAAAACCAAGTTTCCTTTTGCAAAACTGAAATTTAAAATAGGAATGATCCTAAAAATGTTAAGTAGGCCACCTCCCACATTTTCACATTACAAACCTATAACCAAAGATCCATTTGCAAGCTAGTTTAAATTAAAATAATTAAAAATAAGGTTTTTAACTATTTTAGGATAACTGATAAAAAAACATTTCTGAATCTATTTTTAATAAAATATAAAAACAATCTCATTTTAATAAACACGTGACATGAAGATAATTTTACATAGTCTAAAAAAAGCATGATTATTTAACATTTTATAAATCTAACATGAATAAAACATTTTTGATAAGACAAGAGTAAATTAAAAATTTAAATACTAGCACCATGGTAAATTATTCCTCAGGTAAGTTTTCTTGAGGCTTAAGGATCTTCACACTCTAATTGATCATGATTACTTGGTGCACACATTACCCTAAGGCTATAGGCCTATAGGGTAGGATTCCACCAATACAAGTGTCTCCATTATTAACCAATTTTTATTTAGTGTTTTCATTATATATTCCATTGTTAGGATGAGCTATAAATACCTAACATGATTGTCCTAGACTACCCACCCAAATACTTAGGTTCCCATGGTATTCTTTCAAAATTCAATAAAGGGAATATTCATTTATCAAAAACCAGTTTCATCAAATATCACACAAGAAGCCAAAAATTGAAGCTTTCACATGCCATACAATTTATTTAAGAATCAACATCAAGAAGGTTTTACAAATATTCATGAAATTTAAAACTACTTTCCAAAAGACCACGAGCAAAGATTTTTAAAACAATTTAAAACATAATTTGAGAATAAAAAAACATGGAAGATTATCTTAGAAATCCTATTTAAGCCTCACCCAGAATACCTCATTCAAAAACATCATATTTTAAGAATAATCCATAAATTTTCCAAAAAAATCTCGTGGTTACATATCATAAAAACTTTCAAGGCTTGATACTTTATTCCTTAATTTATCCCTTGACATAAATGGGTTCTAAACCTTTACTAACCACACATTTTATTTAAAACTAATCCTAAAATATTTTCACAATGCTTAGTATTTCAAGTATCACTTGAAATGATAAAAAATCTTTAAGAAAATACTTTTCAAGACCAATATATCATTTTAAATTGAAAATAGGAGTTTAAAGGGCCAATCATGAAATTTGAAAAGTGATTAACATGAAACTATATTCAAACCATTCTTTAAAGATAGGAAAACTCATTTTTATCTATGAAAACCAAGTCAAAATACATTTTGTTCCCTGGAATCTCAATGATTATAATTAATACTATTATTAAAAAATTAAAACACCAATATAAGCATCAAGTAATTAATGGTTCGGAAATTAAAGATTAGAGCATGGGGAAAACAACCTAGGCCAAGTGAATGTGAAGAAACCCTTGAGAATAAAGTGAGGATGATCCCAAGGTAATATCACATTCCCTATAAATAAAAGTCGTAACAAAAATCAGAAACCAGAACCCCCTAGGGTTCAGCATAGTGTGTGCATAATAAGGAAGAGTGTGAAAATGAGAGGGAAAAAGAAATAAAAGGAAGATGAGAATAAGAAAGAACCTAGTCTTTCCACATCCAATATAGAATCCTAAGAGAATGTTTAAGATTAGAGGTTGAGAAAGATGTGATTCCAAGCCTAAAATTTGTAAGGAAACCAAACCAATTATTGGGGTTAGTTGAACTCAAAGGGTGTGGTTTTGATCATCCAAGCTTATGAAATCAATAAGACTTGAATGAGAAGGAGTACATACCCTAAACTCGGAACCCATGAGATCATTGGGACAAAAAAACGTTGCACTAATTCACACTACAAAACCCAAACTAACAAGCAACTAGATATAAGGTTAAAAATAACATAGCTTAGATTTGAGAATTGATTCATCTGAGAGAAACTCAAGGTGGAGAACCGGAAATAGTGGAATTCCACAAAGGCTTGAGAGGCATGACTAAAATTAGTTTGGTTAGGTTTATTTTAAAAATATAAGGGTGATTTTTATTAGAACTTCCAAAAAATCACTAAAAAATATACCTTTTATCATTGCTAAAATAATAGCCGCTTATAAAAGGTATATTTATCTACACTGATAAAAGCCATATTTATCAGCGCTAAAGTTTTAGCAATGATAAAATATGTATATTTATAATTGTAAATAAATATATTTTTAAATATATTTATAAATATATTTATATGATTATAAATGTATATATATTGTTATTTTATATTAGGTGCTTGGAGGAACAATTACATTAAACATACACACACACACACACCGCGCACACACAAGCCGACAAGTAAGGACATATCCCCCCAAGGGATAACTTATCCAACCATATTCTTTATTACATTGTAAATTTTGGCCTCATGTTCCAGTGGTCATGAAGCCAATTACATGTCCCAAATTACATGGTTCGTAGGCACACCATTGGATGTCTCGAAGGCCCTGTGTAATGTCCCGACCTAGCTCACCTCTAAAACAGTGGTCAAACTGGTGGGTCGTATGATCTCAATCGCATCTCTCTGAATTCTAGAGGTTTCTGACTCGTAGTGAAGTCCTAGGGTGTGTCTATGGAGATAAAATTCCCCCATAGATCAGATTATGTACAGTGATTAACAACATATAGTAGATAGTGGAATCATAACAAGAACAAACAGCAACATAAAAAAAATAATTAACAAAATAGGGGAAGACAATAATTAGTTATTTAATAAAAGTGGCCAATTCTATATTATAAAATAGATGAATTCATTTCATGGTGATGATACTTAACTAAAATCAGTAAACAATATAGCATGCCTTGCAATACAGATCAAGAATAAAGAAAAGGAACCAAAGCCCCAAGGGATATCTCTAAAAGCATCCTGAGCTCCAACTCAGTAATTTTCTTCTGAATTCCAGGTACAAAAACACATAAAAAGAAATAAATCATGGTATGTAGTCTTATGAACAAGAAAGGTCTACTCGGGTACACCAGTGAAATGGTGGCCCGAGTAGGGTTTGAGATATAAATCTCAATAGGCTAACACCACCGGTGTCTAGCACAATCCAGAAAATTTAATATAAATTAAGAAGTGTGACATGTAAAATAAATGGTGAGTGATAACAAGTTAGTAAAAGAAACTTGTTCCAAGTTCCTAAATGTACACCCTTCCAATACCACCTACATCGGACTAAGACAAAATTTATAAGAAGGGGCCTGTGCAAGAATAATATGTGTATCAGTGCCACAAGTAACAACGCAACTCAAAAAGGTACACCCCCAAACTTGTTCTTAGTATTGGGGTCTAATTACCATGTCATCACATAATTATGCTAACAAGCAATAGAGAAAAGTCACAAGTTCATGCTCTAATAGAAATAAAATCAATAATTATAGAATAAGAAATTTATCCATAGACATCATTAAATAAAATTCAATCAAATTTAGAGTTGGTGTTTAAGACCTCTACAGATGTATATCTACGGTACATCCTTCAATTTATCCAATACCACCAAGCCCATCTATGGAAATCTTGAGAAATACCAAGTATCACTTGAGGCATGGTTTATCATGAGTCTTTCCCGAGTATTGCACATAACGGGTTGAGTATCACCTGGGGCTTGGCATAGACACTTTTCCAATAGGTTCATCCTCAATTGTACCTTAGGGAACTGGTATCACTCGTGTGTATATAGAAATCCTAAGGAATCACTCATCTGGAAAAGCCTAAGACATTGCTTCCCTGCCATGCTGTGTTATAACCACCCGAACATGGGAGTCGATCCATGAGTCTTTAATACAGAACTCATGTTCTCACCTGGCCCATTTCAAGAAAACCATAGTACCCATAGAACATTTCAAGGAAAAAATAAATACATATATCACATGGAAATAATATACACAAATCATGTTGTCATAATTGCATTGTGAGACACAACTTTTTCAAGATATCAAGTAAAATAATACAAGCCATCAATATAGAATAAGGCATTTATTACAATAGTAAGCACGTAACAATTACATGAAAATGTTAGTATTTTAATTTCTCAAGATAACAAGCATAGAATAAAGATCAAACCACCAAAACAAGGCATAAAAATTAGGCACTTTCAGGAGAAATAGAATATAAACAAAATCACAGGGCATCAACATGCCTCGAACCATAAGTTATAAATGAAATTAAATTATATAAGATAATAAGCTTGCTCAAACATGGAATTAAATTCAAACCATCATATTAAATTTATAACAAAATCCATAAGGAAAAAAGGCCTTTTAGACTGGGCACATCCAAAGGGGTGGACAAAAGGCAAAGAAAACACCCCGAATGGGTTTCTCCATAAGCAAAGGCCACAACAGCATGATAGAACAAACCAAAAAATTTAATAAGCGATGATAATGCATCCCCAGAATGTTGCAGTGAGTGGCACAAAGTCACAACATGACATAAGTGATGAAGTAAATGGAAGAGTGTAGACGCCCTAAACTAGGAATTCTTATTAAATATTGAGCCACACACTTAGGATGTGTCTTGGCTCATCTATCATTTTTCATGGAAGCAACATCATTTAGAAATAACCAAGAAGTGTCATGTACAAGCATGACATTTAATAATTAAAATCTCAAGAATAAAGGGACACCAATTCATTAAGGAAGGAAATCATAAAAGTCTATAACTACAATTTTAGATTGAGGACAATGCACCTTAATAGAGGGGTTTTATTATAAAACCATTACATTTCTTATCAAATTATCATTTATCGCATTTAATCAGTTCATAAACTTTATCAAAGGAAACATCTAATCTAAAAACAATACTGCATTAATTTAAAAACCAAGAATGGTTTGATGAAAAATTAATTAATGCATTACTAAAATTAAAGGGGCAAGGAAAGGGACCCTACCTCAAAAGTAGAACTATGAAAAGGCTTGGAATTCATTGGTTTCTAACTCAAGTAGTAGCCTGCTCACACGCACACACTTCCATATATATATATATATATCCTTAAACCATTTTAGGTGTTCCCCGCATCATGAGGGAACACGCAAAAAATATATATATGTAAATATATATATATATATATTCATACCTGGGAATATGCATTTTCACAC
This sequence comes from Viscum album, assembly GCA_963277665.1. Lineage (NCBI taxonomy): Eukaryota > Viridiplantae > Streptophyta > Magnoliopsida > Santalales > Viscaceae > Viscum > Viscum album. The sequence continues at coordinate 2,123,360,531 of OY728140.1, forward strand.
ATGGAATCTTTTTTAACACCCTACAAAAATTCCCCTGGGTTTCATAAACACCACAACACCACTAGACCCTAAATAGAGGGTGAAAAAAAATTTAGTGGTATAAAAGCATAACTCAAATTGACGACGGCGGACCAGATCAAAGGGAACCACTTCACCTTCAGTGGAAGTTGTCGGAACACACATGAATGGGTCCCAAGAGATAATTTGCACACCATGTCAAAGGAAGAAACATAAGAATCAATCAAACCCTAACCCTAGGGTTTCAGCTAAAATGAGAACGGTGATGGAAAAACCAAATCTTTGTTGGAAATAGAGATGATTAGAAGCGGAAGCCCTTACCTTGAGGCAATGAAGGCGAAATAGAGGACAACTCTAGACAAAACTGTAGATCTGAGGAGGCTGTAGGGGAGGCATCACACACCTATGAGAGTTCATACATGGGGTTATGTAAGGGGTGATGCATGATGGATATAGTGCACGCTGGAGGGATGTTGCACAGAGGGAGCTTGCGCTAAAGGGAGGTTGGCCATAGAGGGTCGTTGTTGATGGTGCACACTGGAGGGTGGCTAGTGTGTCATTGTAAGGAGGGGGGAAGACCCATTTGGGTTTTCTCTAAAAAAAGAAACGTAATTAATATGAAATTAATAATAATAATAATAAATAATAATAATTATACTAATAGTAATTAAATTATTATTATTACTATTACCATTTTTATTATTTTCCCATTTAATTGACATTCAATTTAATTTCCATTTTCATTTTAGTTTAATTAATTAAATTTCTTTAGAAAAAAACTCACATCGCAGAGCCAACTATCGGAAGGAAAAGGTTATGATGCTCGATTTTAAAAACAGTATGCTCAGCTAATGGAAAAAAATTAATTTCCTTCACTTTTTTGTCCACTTCAAAACATGGGACATTACAACCTTCCCACTTTTGAAATTTTTATCATCGATAATATTTTAGGAACAATGTAGAAGATACCCAACCTACAAGGGTCGTGAATTTTCATTCAAATGGTCACATTGCATCTCCAAATGCCCAATGCACCTTCAAGCCTTGATTAGGAAAGCGACACATACACTACTAGAATTTAAAGTATTTGCGACGGGACATTTGTGATGGATAAATTTCCCATCACAAAGAGTCTGTAGAAAGCAATTATTTATGATATAGGTGGAATTTCATCACAAATAGTTACTATTTGCGATGAATTTATAAATACATCACAAACAAATTTGGCGGGATTTCCCACCACCTAGCGTGAAAATCATTCACAATGTTCATTTGCTCCAGATTATACAATCTGTCACAAATGCCCTTCGAGTTGATTATATTCATAATAGAATTAATTTCATCGAAATTATACTATCACAAAAGGTATCAGGATTTATTAGGTCGCGCCACTCCTTTCTTTTTCCTCCTCTTTTCTTCTTCCTTCCCTCTTCTGAAGGTAGCAAAACCGTACTGGCCACCCCACTCTGTGGAGTCACAGAAAGCCATGTTTCTTCTGATTTTTGAGTGATTTCACACAAAAACTCCAAGGTATGGACATCGCATCTTTCCTTCGTCGTTTTTTTTCATATTTTCATTAGATTTATAAATTGAAAAAATCCTAGGTTTAATTTTTTTTCCTATTTTGATGATTTATTTGACATGTAGGGTTAGACTAAATTTATTATTACATATTTGAGTATTTTGATTATGCACAAATTCTTTTAATTTTATTTAAAGTATTTTATACACTGTTTTATCTTTAAACTTTCTAGTTTTTTTGGGTGTTTAGGGTTGTTGATAAATTAATATTTTATATTGCCTGAAATATAATTATTATTAAAATACGATTGGAGTTTGTATTTATTTGTAAATATATTGGTTTCTTTAACACTTAGATTTATTTTAATTTTGATCATATTTTAGGGTTGTTGGAAATTAATTCTATTTGTACGTGCAAAATATTTGTTTACAATAATTATATTTGCGAGTGTATAATATTTTTGCACGCATAATATTTGTTTGATACATTCATGTGTAAATATAATTGCGCACACAAATATATTTTTGCGTGCATAATATTATTGCGCGTGGAGTTCTGAGTATTTTGATTACGTGCATTATATTTTTTTTATCTTTTCATGCACATAATATTTTTTTATAATTATATTTGTGCACGCATAATATTTTTTTACAAAAATATTTGTTTATAATAATATTTTTTTTATAAAAAAAATGGCACATGTGCATGCATGTATGTATGTCAAAATATAATTGATTGATTTTTAATAATGATGACAAAATTAATTTAAAGAGAACATTTTAATATATTGTTTTTTATAAGAAATTTTTTTATAAAAAACATTAAAAAATTGATTAATTGAGAAAAATTACAATTTAAAATATGTAATATTTAGTAAAAACTTATTTAATAATAATTATTATAATTTTTTGTAATAGTTAGTAAAAAATATAACAAATATAAAGAAATATTATAAATTCATAAAAAAATATTAATTATTACAAATGTATAATTAATTTAAATAATTAGTAAAAATCCATAAATAATTTATAATATGTAAACATTAATGAGTCTTTATTATTAATAAATTTTAAATATTATGGATAATTAAAAAATTATAATAATTTGTAAAAAAAATATAATAAAATATAAAAATATTCAGAAATTCATAATAATTTGTATAAAATGTTGTATTAATTAAAATAATTTGTATAAATATTTCGTATAAATGTTGTAAAAATATTTGACTCGCACAACTATTCTAATACATTTTGGGTAAAAATTATTAATTCAAAAATTATTAATTCTAAATAATTATAAATTCAAAATAATTATTAATTCAAAAATATGAACTCAATTTTATTTATAAATTATTTATATAAATTATAAATACAAGGTAATTAAATTATATATATGTGTGTGTGTGTGTGTGTGTTTATATAGATTTGATATTAGTATATTTTTAAAAAAACTGAGTTGAAATATATTTAATGTATTTATATTAATTAAGAAATTGTGACATATATATATATATAGTAATTATTAAAATTGTAATAATAATTTAAATAATTTAATAACAATCATTGAAAAATTTATAATAATTTAGATAACTTATAAAATTTTTATAATAATAATTATTACATAATAAAATTGTAATAATAAAATTCCAATAATAATTTAAGAAATTATGATATATATATATATATAGTCAATATATAATTTATAACATTTTAAATAATGAATAATAATCATTACATAATAATAATTACGTAATTTATAAGAATTAATAATAATTAATAATAACCATTACACAATTTATAATAATAATCATTATATAATTAATAATATTCATTACATAATTTATAATTAATTATGATATATATATAGTAATTATTAATTAATTATTAATAATTTCATATGAATTTTTAATTAATTAAAATAATCTGTATTAATAATTTTTATTAATATTGTAATATATATTTATATATATGAATAAATAATTATATAAATAATATTTATAAAATATTAAAAATGATACCATGTGTGTGCTGTAACAATACAGTCAACACTAACAAATGTTATGTCGCGCCTAGGGTAACCCCACATCCTAAATCCAACAGTGATCTCTGATTTATCATATATGACAACATTCAAGATATATTCTATTATTTTCAAAAAATAGCATTGTCTTATATAATATATATAATATTTTTATTTTTATCTACACTGAGCCTCTAGAGGCCCCATAAACTAGTGCTAACCTAGTGTCTCACTCTTCTCATATTTCATAGAATATTTTAAGATGGTAAAATATAATAATAAGTTGCAACTAGTAAAAATGATCAGCAATAATTATTCTTATTCTTGTTGTTTTTTAAATAACTATAGACTCGGGAAGTAGACAACAATATCTATTACATGATTGTGATTGGATAAATAATCGCAAAAATCCAAACAGATTTGGTATAAATCTTTTCTACTTTGAAGGTGTTAAAGCCTTTATATCATTTGCATCTTCAAATTCATATTTTTTTTTGAAGGAAAAATTATATTTTTGTGTCAAAAATATGGTCTTAGGGCATTCAAAACATTTGACAATGTTGGACTTCATCTATTTCATTACGTTTTTATGAAAGATTATATTTATTGTTATCAACATGATTAAAAGAGTTCATTAGAAAATAAACAAAATGGTTCCAGATCCATCATTTCAGAATTTCATACATGAGGCAGCTGGTCCATCTATTCCTGAAACAACAACTGAGAATGAAATTCCAAATCCTAAATCTGAACCTTCTGAGTTTTACAATTTGTTTAAATCTACTGAGGAGGTCTTATATCCAACAATACAAATGAAAAAACTTGAAACTGTTACAAAATTTATGGCTATTAAATCACATTTTAGAATGTCTAATAGTTGTTTTGATCAGATTTTATCTTCGGTTAAGTCATTATTTTCTGATGGAAATACATTACCTGTAAGTTTCTATAAAAGATAAAGGTTGGTTTATAATTTAGGTTTAAGTTATCAGAATATCCACGCATGTTCAAATGACTGCATATTATATTATGGTGAATATGAATCTTTTGTTAATTTCCCAACATGTGGATAATTGAGGTATAAAGAGGCACAACAAGGAAAGTCAAGAGTTACCGTGAAACATTTGAGATATTTTCCAATTACACCTCGTTTATAGAATTTATTTATGTCTTGCAACAAAATAGATTTATGACTTGGAATAAATCAATTATTTCTATCACAAAAAGCTTAAATCATTCATGTGATGATGACTCATGGAAACATTTTTTATCATACACATTCTTATTTTGCTGCAAAACCTCGTAACATATGGTTGGGCCTTTTTACTAATGTTTCTTTCCATTTGGTGTTTACTCCTTACAAATTATCTCCTTGGATGTTGATAAAGGAAACATATATATATTTGATGCCGTTAATTCCAATATATCCAAATAAGAATATTGATTTTTATTTGAAATCATTAATTGATGATTTTATTTCATTATGTAACAATAGTGTGACTATATTTGATATAACTACATATCCAAATTTTATATTGAAGGTTTCATTAATATGGATGATCAGTGACTTTCTGGAGTATGGTATGTTATCTAGATAGATCACACATGGTCTAAAATCATGTCTATACTTCACGACTAAGAATAAAGTTTTTATGATTTTTAATTGGAGAATGGTTTGTTATTTTGATTGTCATCGGAGATTTCTTCCTACGAAACACCCTTTTCGAAGAAATAGAATTTATTTTACAAAAATTAAAATTGAAATAGCCGAACCTCTAGTAGTGCTCTAAGGTAATAAAGTAAAATCTATTGTATCTACATTACCTCATGTTACTTTTGGATCAATGATAAACAAGAAAAAGATAAATAGTTTTTGGAGAGATCATAATTGGATAAAGTAAATTGTTTTTTGGGACCTTCCATATTGGTCTGATTTGATGGTTCATCACATGTTATATGTAATGAATATTGAGAAGAATGTTTTTGATAACATGTTTTATACCATATTGGACACACCTAGTAAGTCAAAAGAGGATTTAAAGGCATGGTTAGATCTCGCACAGATTTATAGACGTCCTGAACTTGAATTATTTGAAGATGAATGATCACACAAATTAATGAAGCCAAAATAATCTTACTCAATTAGTAAAGAAACCCTTTTATTATTCTGTTAATGGATTATAGATTTGAGGTTACCAGATGGTTATGCTTCTAATTTGTCTCGTTGCATTAGAAATGGGAATATTTCCTGGTTAAAAAGTCATTATTGTCATGTCATAATTAAAATATACCCTATTGGTCTTAGATGGGTATTTAATTCTTTAATCTGGGAGGTGTTGACCGAAATATCATTTTTTCGGAGATATTTTTTTTGAAACATTGGATTATATTTCATTTAATTCCCTAAAAAAAGACATTGTTTTAATTTTATGTAAATTGAAGAAAATATTCCCACAATGAATCTTTTATTCCATGGAACTTTTAATATTGAATTTTCTATATGAAGTTAAATGTGAAGGGTCGGTACAATTCTGGTGGATGTATCCATTTGACTGATGTATGAAAAAATTAACTAAGAAAGTACGCAACAGAGTATCAGATGAAGGGTCTATTATAGAATCATACTTGCATAAAGAAGTTTCAAATTTTTGATCTTATTATTTTCATTCGTAATATCCTTAAAAACATAATTGGATGAGTAGAAATGAGAAAAATTTTGATGATCTCACAAACCATCAGTAGTCAATTTTTAATTATCTTTATCTTGGTTTTTTTGGTTATCGTGAGTGATAAATTAGAGATAAAGAACTAAACAAAGCTCATATTTATGTTTAGCTGAATTGTGAAGAAATGACACGATTTGTATAGTAAGTACTACCTTTTTATTATTTTGTTAAATATTTATAAAATATCACTTTATTTACATTAACTTTTTTCAGACTATATGATGATCATATCAAAAATCAATTTCTAAAAATTACATTTGTTTCTCTTGAGGAACGTCAGCATCAAAATTTTTCGTATTGGTTTCAAATACTTGTAAGGTTTTTTTATGGAATAACAAATCAATTTTTCAATGATATCTATTATTAATAATTTTTATTGTTTAAAGGTAACACAACATTAAAATAAAATTGGCAGTCGATTATGTGTGCTTAAAAACCCTCCATTGAAATTGGTAAAATCATATAATGGGTATGTGGTTAATTGATTTTGATTCCATACATGAATATTTAGTTACTCAAATAAATCAATGAATAGTGGTGTTTGTTTGAAAGGATACCATCATAAGGAAAGTGAATTTGACTTTTATGGTATGCAAGATGAAATAATTGAGTTATGTTATCTGGGACTACACTATGTTACAATATTTAAATTTCATTGGTTTGATAATGATCGGGGGTTGCGATTTCATCCACAACATGGATTCGTTGACATTAAATATAATAGTCTTCTAACATCAAATGAATCGTTTATGTTGTCACATCAAATTTAAAATATAAATTAATATGATGTTTTGAGAGATTTGAAATACTGGTGGAGTGTGATAAAAATAAAATCATGCGATAATCATTATATTGAAAATGAAAGTGGTTCTGTGAAGTACAAATTATTGAAATTTTTCAAGAAATATCCCAAAATATATCTCTTACCCGACAAGATATAAATATCAATGATGAGACCCCTCAGTTAAGGGAAGATGATATAGATAATGTTGATACAGTAATAATTTATGATGAAATTGAAATTCATATAAAGGTTGAAAATGATTAAGATGAGGATAAAGACATTGATGTCGATGAAAATGGTGATGAAGATGATGATTGATGTATTATATTCATGTCTTTAGTTATAGTTAATTTTTATATTCTAATATTTATTAGTTTTTTAAATTTAATATTTTAATTAACAATATATTACAGGTAACATTATTTTATTCTGATATTCATTAGTTTTTTATATTTCATATATGTTTTAACATTAGTTACAGGTAATTATCATATTATGAAATTTTTTAGTTTTCAAAATTTTATATTTTTAATAACAATTTGTTAAAGGTATCATTATTTTATTTAGACATTAATTAGTTTTTTATATTTCATATCTGTTTTAACATTAGTTACAGGTAATTATCATATTCTGATATTTATTAGTTTTTTAAATTTTATATTTTCATTAAAAATTTGTTATAGGTAATATTACTTTATTATGACTTTCATTATTTTTTTTATTTCATATCTATTCTAAAAATCTCTTAGTGGTGAGAATATTTGTTTCACATGGTTGGAGATGATCCTCATAACGATTTATTATGTTCTCTCACTTATGTTAGACTTCCTGATGATGAGACTGATTCAACAGCTCCTCGTCAAGATGGTGCACCTACTAGGAAAGGGCGCGGTCTTACTCGATTATTGATTCTGAATCATATTCTAGAGAGATGACCGTCTATTGATTTTGATCTGCATTTACAAAGGTATGTTTAATTTTTTATAAGAAATTTTTTTAATATTAACTAAGTGCATTAATTTTGATAATAATTTTATGACTATATTTTTTTCAATTTTCATAGTTTTTTGAATTTAGCCATTGGCCAGGCTGGTGTGATTCTGAAAAATTAAGTTTCTAAGCCATGGGTGTCATGGGACATGGTACCCATCGTCGTGTGTGACTAGATGTTTGACCACTGGATTTTATGTTATTAAATAATGTGTACTTTTTAAAAATTTATTTAATTACTAACATATTTTTTTAATTGTATTTTAGAATTTATTTTCTCTTATTTCTAATAGTCAGAGAGGTCTTATTTGAAAGGCATCAGATACTTGTATACATGATCACTTTTTTCAGTTTCTACACAACAACAGAGAGCAATATATGGATAAAGCTCGTCCCACCATCTTTGATCAGTCTTGCATCTCCCATCATCCCAACTATATATCAACACAGGTATGAGATGGGTTGTGATCCTTCTATCTAGGATAGACTTTTAGGGGGAGAATAGAAGCTGGAGGTCAGAGATGGGGGAGGCAAGAAGTCACCCATAGGGCCGGGATTCATAAATTTGGAATAAATCGATGAAATATCATAAGTGATACTATTTATTAATGTGAATTTATTTTAACTATAACATGTTTTTTATATTATACAGGCCGCTACTGACCCATCTATTACAGAGTTCGAAGTTAATAAGAAGATGTATTTTGTTCCCCATATACGAGAAGTTGTAGGCAAATGACAGCACCGTATTGTGGTTAGTTATTTTTTTGAAAAATGCCATCAATATTAATTTTATTATTATTCTAATTTTTCATTATATTTAAAGGAAAAATATGAGGATGTGAATTCTCATTCACATGAGAGTCGAGCTGAGGTCGAACAAGATGCCATTGCTGATTCAGGAATTGATGAGGGGGCTTGGATACAGGCGACTTCACATGGTGTCGAGAAAGGTTGAGTGATTGGTATTGGTTATCGACTAACACCTACGAGTTATTATGATACTTCTACAATGGAATCAGTGAGAGTGAAGAGAGTTCATGGGGAGTCTTGATCGATGTTGTCTGCACATTATGAGGAGTGGTTGAGAGCTCAAGATGAGATGATACAACAGATGCAGAAGCAGTGGTAGGAGGATCTTGAGCAACAGTGTCTGAGAGATGAGGAGATGATGGAGTATATGCGGTGACTTGTGTGTGGCGTTGGTATGTAGTTTCCTCCCCCTAGTCCATCGAGTGATCCTCCTCCACCTGATGACATTAGATGATTTCTAAATATTTTCAAGACTATTTTTAAATTTGGTATGATAGACATATTATATTTGAAATGATTTATTACTTTTATGTGTGCTTTAATTTTTTTGATTTTTTTTAAATATTTGTAATTTTATTTATTTATAAATAATTTAATTATTTATTTTTTTAAAGGTTATTTTTGATGAACCGTCGCAAAAGGATTATAAATAATATTTTGGGTTTTTTTGAAGGATAGTATATCCATCAAAAAAAAGGTTTTCTATGATGGACTTTCACAAATAATTATATTTTCGAATCCTTCTTTCGTGATGGACTATTTGCGATGGACACCCATCGCAAAATGTCATTTATGATGAGAATCCATCACAAATGCACCATCGCAATTATAAGAAATTTCTGTTGTGATAATCCATTAATATCTAAGTCAATGATCATTTTCTAACTGAAACATCGAGACAGTACTTATCAAAGCCCATTTAGATAGAGACGTGACCATGTCATCATCTCATTAAACATCTATCCAAAGTTACTCCCAACCTTAGGATTTAATGTTATAAATGGGAAAACTCTAAGTAACTACACCTTTCATTGTTGTAATTTTCTACAAGACATGCCCTTAATCATTATAGTGATTCTTCTCATGTGATTTCTAAAATTGATTAAATAGTAGATTTCGCATCAACCTCAAATCCCAAATCGAGCCATATTTTCATGAAAAGCCCTAGCCAATGCGAACCGCACTCGTCTCACCTAAGGATGTACCAAAAATGATCCTTCACTAATTGATCCATTGAATAGGAGATAAAACTGGTCCAGCCACTCCAAATGACTATTTAAGAAGATGCTTGTCCTAGTCAGCCAGCATTTTTACAAACTAAAGTATGATTTCTTCTTCAAAGGTATTTCACATTCACCCAAAACATGTCCACTGAAGTCCATACCTGAATTCCGGTGATGTTCCTTATTTTAAGAATCACTGACCCTGACAACAAATCTAGGATAACCTCATATTGTAATGACATGTGTATAAATAACTGACTTAACGTAGTCCATACTCCATGTTTATGAGTGAGATGTTGGTACAAGGCCAAGATGTCCATATAAGAGAATTTAATGATCCTAGAGTGGCATCATCCTAGTGTCCAAGTCAGAAGAAATGGTTGGTGTACAAGATTTCATCCAAGGCATTCATACATAGGAATCTAAGGATCACTCAAGACTAACCAATCTTTTATAAGAACTATGTGTTCGACACGAAACTGGATAGATATTGTCCAATAGATTTTATAATTTTTTACGGCATAAGGTTGACACTCTCTTAGTGTACCTAGATGATTTCAAGATAGGGGATATTCTCATCACTATGATGGATACACTAAGAGGATTTAAATAGCTTCCAGTCGAACATACCCATGTATTGGAAAGAAAAACGGTCAAACAACAATGTGTCGACTTCAAGAAGAAACTTGGCTTCACCTATCGATGCACCATAATCAATTGATCACAAAGACATTACTAATCAAGGAACCCCATGATCATTAAAGCTTAATCACCATAGTCCACCCATGACCAGCAGTGTTACTCAAAGGTTTCATACACCACTGACCACACCGATGTCATGTGGCCGAGCAAAAACTGACATGATTTAAAGTTCACAATCCTCGTGAAAATTAAGTTAGCATGAACATTCAATAATGGTCCTCTTTGGTTGTGTTATTTCTACCAAGAAGGACATGTATTTAATATAACTGATGTGATAATTCCCACCTTAAGAGTGTCCTAATCATTAAAAATAATATATAGACTTGCCGCTCAAAAGGGTGATGGGTCAGAACCTCCATAAACGCAAACATTTAAACAATTTGCATGAAAACCAAAACCAAACTGACAGGTGTGTCAAAGCACCTGAGTCTTTGGAATTCATCCCGAGCATTGGGAAGAACATGATTTCTTTATGGTCGGGTCACTCTACTCCATTAATGACTCAAGAACGCACTCAACAGCACTAATTTTTCCATCACTGACGAAGAAGAATATGACCACCCGTCCAAAAAAGGGTGTCATTTTAAGAAAGGGGGTACGAATAGGGACAATGGAACCTGAACAACACCAAAAATATAGAAGACTCATGATAATATAAATGATTTTAAGTAATAAGTGTTCTACCTACCATGAGCTATCCCCTTACGAGAAATAAGTGTCAACCCCAACACTAGGTCATGCTACAAGAAGTCACTACGCTTAAAATCTGATCATCTAATCCATCACTAAAAGAAATAATTCCTTCAGAAAATGCTCACACTTCTATTCCAAGGAAACTCAAAGAATATTTATCTACCCTTAAAATAGGTTCTTAAATAGAGGAAAACATTACAGGTTCCATTTTCAATCCCTTTAATTTTAAAACCATTTAATAATACAACATGTCCACGTTAAACACCACATTCATATGGGTGTCTATCTATAAATCCATAAAGTGCTCATACACTTTACAGGTGGAATTTGGATCCCATTTAATTGCAACCAATAAATTTTTTCAAAAGAAACCACTTATATATAAAACAATATAGCATGTCAATACAATAATATAATAAATAGAAACATGTTGCAATCACATATTCATGACATTTTAATCATAGAGACATGATAATAAGCACAGACGCATGATACAATGAAAACATGCTAGTTAGAAGGCAGCATGGAAATAGGTAAGTGTGCTAAATATACATCTGAAATATATAATTTAAATAGGAATGCAAAATAAATATAAGACAAGGAATAAATTCAAGTTACACAATTTGAATCAACAGGAAAACTAAAATGGACCTACATGGCATGGCACGATGTATGGCATGGCACTATGCATGGCATGTGAATTTCTATGTGTCTAATATGATGCATGCTATGTTTTATACATGTTGAACCGGGCCAAGGGTAAATTTCCATAAATTCCATAAATCCATAAGCAACATAGATTACACCTATAACTTGAGGTAAAATCATATCAACTATAATATTAAAAAGCATGAACATCAATTCCCAACCCTGACCACTTGGCCATTTCCTATAAATTGGGTGATCAATCCCGGGAACAACTATTAACCAAGCACTGACACATTCCTAGTCTCCTATATACCAACCCAAAATAGTAATACAAAGGAAAATAACCACCTATGATACCACTTTGTAACGTCTTGACCTGGCTCACCTCTAAAATAGTGGCTAGACCTGTGGGTCACCTGACCTCAAGCGCATCTCCCTAAACACCAGAGGCTACCGACTAGTAGCGTAGGCCTAAGGTGTGTCTGTGGGGAGACTATTACCTCATAGATAAGAGTATGCACAACGATTAAAAACATATAATAGAGAGTGGAATCATAACAATAAAAAGCAGCAGTAGAAACAGTAATAAATAATTGACAAAGCAGTAGAAGACAATAATTAATGATCTAATAAAAGTGGAATACTCTAGAGTATACAACAGATGAATTCATGTCATGTTGATGATACTTAACTAAAAGTAGTAAACAATATAGCATGCCTTACAATACATATCATGAATAAATAAAATACACTAAATCCCTAAGGGAGATCTCCACGATCATCCTGAGCTCCAGCTCAGTCCTATGCTCTTGACTTCTAGGTACAACAGCATAGTATAATCAATCAATCATGGAATGAAGTTATTTGAACAAAAAAGGTCTACTCGGGTACCCCAGTTCAATGGTGGACCAAGTAGGGTTTGAGATATAAATCTCAATAGGCCGGTACCACCAGTGTCTATACCAATCCAAACAATGAAATATAAATTAGGATGTTCGCTATATAAAATAAATGGTGAGTGATAACAAGTTAGTAATTTCAACTTGCTTCAGGTTATGACCTAAACCGTCATTGAATCTAGTCAAAGTTTAAAATTTATAATCCTACTAACTACAGTATATGTGACAAGCAGGGTCAAACCCACAAAGAAGGCAATTTTGACCACTATTCTTCTAAAAACTAACAAAAAGACCCCACTGATGTCAACAGTGGAGTTTAGTTTCTATTTTTCTACTTTTTTTAAACTTTTTTTATTATAAGTCACAAATGAAACATCACAATATTTTTAAATTTTTGTTAAAAATTGAAATGAAACAATAAATAGGCTAAAAATAGTAAGAAACAAATATTTAGAATGTCGATAAGTGAAAAACCAAGTAAAACATCCAGGGAAAAATCTACATTCTACTGGTTTTAAAAGTACTCCAATTCACATAAAGTTACTACATTGCACCACCAAAAAGAGAATGACTTACCTCCCTCTCCAAGAGTTAAGTCACACTGGCTGATTGATTTCAGAGTTTTCCACTCAGAAATAAATCAACTGTGAAAAGTTCTAATTAATAATGACAACAGGATAAACTCTCCGTAAGTCCCAAAGTATTTTTGAATTTATTATTTTTGAAAGATGTGTCCACAATCAATCTCGCCGATTGAATTATGGATTTTTAAAAATTATGTTCTAGTGGTGAAAAGAAATTGAATGAATTCAATATTGATCTCTCCAATCACTATTGAATACAATAATGTGTTAAAGTAAAAGGAAGAAAAGTAACCAATAGAAGTAGTAATTCCCTGAGCTTGAAGACTAAGCCAATTAATTTTTTCATTATCAATACAACAAATGAAAACAAACTACAATAGAGTACTATAATTCCAACACAAGAGAATAAGAACTCGCCAAATACTACTCTGCTCTCGTCTCCTTGGCCTCCAGCTTGTTTCTAGTGTTTCTCTTCTATCTCCTGTGAGTCTTCACTCTCAGTATGGTGTGTTTTATCGAGTGAATGAGCCTCTTGAATATACTCACCAAATGTGTGTTCGTGGAAAGAGTATGAGACCCCATCTCCCAATTATGTTGTTGCTCTACTTTAAATAACATCTGTCATCTTCTACACGTCACCCACTACCTTCCACCGACTTTAAGTGTCCTTGACTTATGCACCACACACGTGTGTTTTTTCATGAAAGGCATGTCGTGCTAATTTTTCTCACGAAACTAACTCCCACTGAGTTATTTTAATGAATCTGGACATCTTCCCGTCTCTTGAATGACTATGTGAAATTAGAAAAAATAATAACTAAATATTTCAAAGTTAAAAATTTTACTTTTATAAACAAATGTTAAATGTAAAATTAAATATTTATTTTATTTAAAATTGTTAATTGATATTTTGTGTTATATGTTATTATTTATTAATTTATTTAATTATGAAGGTTATTAACTAATAATTAAATTAAATTAAAAATCTATTATTTATTAAATCATTAAATTAATAATATTAGTATTTAATTTTTTAAAATTTATGTTTCTTAAGATTAATACTTTATTTTTATCAAAATAAATAGTTTTATTTCAATTATTACAATTTAAAAAATTATATATTGTTATTATATTTTATAATTATTTAATTCAAAAAGAAGTCAATTTATAATTAAAGTATTTAATTTTAATTTTAATTTTATTAATAAGTTCAACATTTGAATTAATTAATTTTATTCTATTATTAATTTATTTATTTCATTAATACTTTATTTATAGTTATTTATTATTAATTTAGTTTTATGTTAATTAATTTTTTTAATTCATTCACTCCCCCCAATCCATGATGCAAAGCAAAGCCCTCCCGAGAGGGGAGTCGGTTATCTTCTTCCAAACCGGTCTGCAGCTCCTTGTTCCAGTGATGATGATAGGTCTTCAAAACAGATCTTTGGCACACATCCAAACTCCATGTGTCACAGTAAATCCCTCTCCAACCTGGCCTTTGGGAAACAATGGTGCACCAGGTTTGATTCTGAGTAGTGAATCCCGATTGTCGCTCGTCTCCGCACTTCAACCAGTGGCGGGTTAATCTTTCTCGACTCCTCCCTAGCGCAACAGGTCCCTTCGGTAGCTCATCTTTCCTTGGCTCAGATTTCAGACCACAGTGCAGCGATTCGGAGTTTCAGATGGAACAACAAGCGGTGCTCTCGAATCATCAATCATAACTTAGTTGCAGCGAATCTTCTAGACACCAGCAGTCCTTTGGGTGTGTTCGGATTGAGAATGTGGTGAAACACTACCTGTATAGGAAACACGGATCATAATGGTTCAGATCTGAAAAATTAATTCATTGATTAGTGTAAACTGGTATGATATGTTATGTTTCTTATTTGTGATAAATCTGAATCTGGATGATGATGAAGAGGTTCTGGTGAGAAGTGAAAAGTTATAATGGTGGATAGAAGAATGTTGTTGTGCCACCAGTGGAGTGAAACTGTGAAGGAATACGGTGCCACAGTCTGGGAATAAATGGTGGGTAGAGGCACTGATTGCAAAAGAGCTGTGAAACAGTTCCATGGAATAGAAAGGAATTGACGGTTGCACCGTTAAGGGATATGGTTCCAAGGAATAGTTATGGTGGAACAAAAAATTGAAGGCACCATGAAAGGAACATAATGTCCCAACCCCAGTTACCCAGAGTCGGTGCATTATTACATAACATTGGCATGATCACAAAGATCAAGTCTTGAAAGACCGATTAGTTTAGTAGCCTTGGAATCATTAGATACATTCATAAAGTTTACATTACATCATAAAATGAAAACTAAAACAATATAGTATTCATATTCCATACTCATATCCCCTCATAATATCCCTCTAGGTCATTCATAAAATACTTCTTCACATCCTGGGAAAAATAAATCATAGAAAGGGGTGAGCTCAGATGCCCAGTAAGGATAACAATATAGCAAAATCTTTCATAAATAATCATAAACATTTAAGGCAATGTATAACTAAAAAAAGCCTTTTAAACTTGAACTTCAGCATAATATGGCAGAAATAAAATCAAATAACGTCATTTTCTTATTCACATGGATATTCTACTAGACGAATAATCACATGTAATATCAATAACCACTTTAATAATGATGGAATTCATAATGCCAGACAATCATAACCACATAGTCAAGCCCTTATGCCAAGACTACAAATAAGATTTTGTCAAGGCCTTGTCCCAAGACACTAGTTTGTCTCATGAGACCTACTGATGTATTGAGAAGCTATAGTGGGATCCTCCCATCACTTATTAAGTCCAATGCATTCCTCATATGAACAGGTTTAACATAACATATACATTCGTATTAAAACTAGCATACGAAATGTCAATACTTTCTCCATAAACCATGAATGGTATAAAAATAACACATCCACAGTCAAACATATCACAAAACCTTAAATATAATATGGATGTTTTTTATCATAATAAATAAACATCAAATAATCTTAAAATCCACCA
This sequence comes from Viscum album, assembly GCA_963277665.1. Classification (NCBI taxonomy): domain Eukaryota; kingdom Viridiplantae; phylum Streptophyta; class Magnoliopsida; order Santalales; family Viscaceae; genus Viscum; species Viscum album. The sequence continues at coordinate 2,123,377,168 of OY728140.1, forward strand.
AAGGATGTTGACATTGATGAAATCGAAACAATTTGAGAGAAATATCTCTTTTTTTGAAATCATTTAAATGTCACATAATTATAAAAGAAAACATTTACATTGAAAATATTCTTATAAGCTTGTAAGGTAAGCTTCAACAATTTTATAACTGCAGAAAATAGCTACACCATCCGTATAAGTTAAAAAATACATTCTTACCTTAATTTTGTTGAAAAAGTTAAAAAGGAACATGTTTGGAAAACAACAGAAATATTCATTCATAAAATTCATTTATAATGTAAAAAAGGGTATAAATGAATTTAACCCATAGTATGTAAAATAGTAATAATTATTTGAAATACATTTTTAAGAAACATGGATGTGGATGATAAAGAGGTCCCAGTAGATAATTACGTATAAACAACCTCGGATAATGAAGAGATTGTGAAATAAACCCTTACCCTGTACTTTTCCTTATTAGATGGAATGTTAACCTCATGTATAATAGTTAAAACATTGTTATTAAATTATACAAGAACCATATACATATTTATGATATCATATATTATCATCTAATAATTCTTTGTTAATAATATTTTAGTATTATCGTCATTTTGGGTGTTAACTTACTCATTTTCTTTTATATGTTTTGTTACTTAATCCATGTTTGTTATGGATAGGTTGTATCTTATTCATATCCAGAATTATATTAAGTCCTTTAACATTATTTTTAATCATAAAATGACAATTAGACTTTAATGGATATAATGGGGAATGAATCTCGTCGCGTTTATGGAGATGGTAGTCTGTACGTACGCACGAGCGACAATATCATTCTTTTGATATTAAAATAATATATAATTGGATAGAATATCATATATATAGAATCATTATCATGTTATATTTATTATTTACATGAATTACACATCATTGTTATACCCATCCAAATAATAATGTTTGAATAACAATTACACCACAACGTGGAGACGGTAAGCCATACGTACGCACATATGGTGACATGTCGTTCAAAGGATTGATAGAATACTGAATACGATTGTAGCATATTTATAATAACATCACATTATATAGAATCTATTGGATTTATTATTTTATAATGGTAATAACAAAGAAAAAAGATTTTGAAAAAGAAAGGAACTTGAAAGAGGGTGGTGAAAACATTACCTCTTCTTCGGGTTCTTCCTTTTGATTTAATCAAAATGGGTCCTTAGGTTGGCTTTCTGATAAAAATAATGCCTCTAGGTTGAAGTGAGGGAAGTTGAGAGAATATTTGGGTAGGTTTTTCTGAGCCAAAAGGCTTTGATGGTGTGAATTAGAGAGAAGGGGGAGTGCCCTTTTATAAGAGGGGTGAGGGGCGCCTTAGGAAAAGCTATAAATATTATTTTATAATAAATTTATATTCAGTTTCTAATGGATAAAAATAGGATTATATAAAGGTTAAGGTGGGTATGGTTCTATATCCTTTCAACCAATAGACAGGTTAGGGTCACTATATTAACCTTATCATTTATATTTAACACTTAGTTAAATAGTTTGACAATTACAATGTCTCTTTATATTTTTATATTATATAGTCAATAAACATACTATAAACATCCAAGAGACCCCCAAGTGGTCCATTAATAATACACCTATCATCATATAATTCCTTTTTCCAAACCGTATATTTTTTGGAATATAATATCAATTAATAATATAATATTTGTTTTAAAGACTCTTTTATGTCAATTTTGACACTATTGGGTATTTTGTTTTTGATAATTTCATAAAATCATTATTACTTAGAATACAATTTATATAACCAATACTAATATGTCATATTAACCTATAAAATTAGTGGAATTTATAAAAGTATCAAATTACATCTATTTTTATATTTATAATATCAATTGTTTTAATATTTCATTAATTGGGTAATTAATGTATCACCATTGTGTCATAAATAAATTAAATTATTTAATGTCTAAAAATTATAAATAAAATACTATTATGTAGGAAATATTTTTATATTTATAATTAATATTTATAATATAATTTATCTTATGTATAAACCTATATTAAAAAAAATTAGTTATTAAACTTTGATTTTAACTCTTTTAACTCTTCTTTGAATTAAATAATAATAAATGTATTAATCTAATCCAAGTGGACTTAAATGATAATATTTTATTCCTAAGGTTGTTTTTGGTCGAATTATACTTATCCAATAGAATTATAACATGTGTTAGGGTAATAATAATTTCATTTTTACCCTTAATTACTCTATTTACTTTTTACCGTGGTAAATAAAAGTAAAAAGTTATTATTCCCAAAAAAGTATTTTTATCTTATTGAACCACATTTTAATCCTTGATATTAACTGTGTATCTCATATTTTCTAAATTCCCCTCACAGAAGCGGTAAAATTATGTTTTATGTGAATTTGCAAATTCTCCTATGAGATGGGTAAAAGACGGTGAAAAGTTCAATAAAAAAAATTTATGTCTAAAATTATTATAAACTAACTCCAATGAATTACATTGAACTTATATAGGTATTACGTATCTATTTTGACCTAAAATAAATTTAAATTAAATAAATAATTATTTAAATAAAAAGTCGATTTTAACCGATAACTTAGTGTTTTTCACTATTCATCAAAAATTGAATGTTTTCTGAAAAATACCAAAAATTCACCATAGGCTAATTTCGATATTCCGAATCCAAAAATGATGTCCATTTTCAAAGATAAAATTTATAAAATTTCAAAAAGTGGGTATTACTTTTCATAACGGCTGGTTTGATTGGTCACGGTGTGTTAGAATCTCGAAATTGCGTACAATGCAAGCTATTGCATTATTCATAGGGAAACGTACCTTAGAAGCTTGGGGTGTTACATTCTCCCCTCCTTCAAATAATTTCGTCCTCGAAATTTCTAGAATACTCCCACATGAAAAGACTCGGGTGATTCTTTATCATAAGTTCCTCGGGTTCCCACGTTGCCTCTTCCATTTTATGGTTTCTCCATAGAACTTTTACCAGACGAGTCGTTCGGTTTCTCAGCACTTGTTCTATTGTATCAAGAATCCTAACAGGCTCTTCACAATAAGACAGATCAGGTTCCAGTTCTAATTCCTCATAGGTGAGTACATGCGTTGGGCTAGGCATGTATTTTCTCAAAAGTGATATGTGGAACACATCGTGAACTTTGGAGAGACTTGGCGGCATTTCCAAACGGTAAGCTGCAGCCCCAATTCGTTCTAGAATTTCGAAAGGTCTAATGTACTTGGGAATCAATTTACCCTTCTTACTGAAATGTATAACTCCCTTCCATTTAGATACCATCATGAAAACATGATCTCCTATCTAAAATTCCAAATCCTTCCTTCGGTTTTCAGCATAGCTCTTTTGCCTACTTTGAAGTGGTTTTGGATTACCTTTACCTTTTCCATCATTTCCTCTACTAGTTCTAGAACAACAATTTTTCTTTCACCAAAGTCATCCCAACAGGTTGGTGTGCGGCATCTCTTTCCATATAACGCTTCATATGGTGCCATCCAAATACTTGAATAGAAGCTATTTTTATAGGAAATTCCACTAGAGGTAAATATTGATCCCACATACCCTGAAAGTCAAGTGAGAAAGATCTCAACATTCCTCTAAGGTTTGAATAGTCCATTCTGATTGTCCATCTATTTGAGGGTGGTAGGCTGTGCTCAAATGAAGTTCAGTATCCAAGGCCTTTTGAAGACTTTTCAAGAATCTTGAAGTAAAACGGGGATCACAATCAAAAACAATCAATAGGGGTACTCTATGAAGTCTCAAAACATCATTAATAGATAGTCTTTCTTGGTGTTCAAGTGGTAAATACTCCCTTATAACAAGAAAATGTGATGACTTGGTAAGACGATCAACAATGTCCCATATTGCATCGTTCCTTCTAGGAGTCTTTGGTAGTCCCATGACAAAGTCCATTGTGATATTATCCCATTTCCACTCATGTATGGGAATAGGTTTCAGGAATCCTACAGGTTGTTGCCTTCCAGCTTTCACTTGTTGAAAAACCATACATCTTGACACAAAATCAGTAATCTCCCTCTTCATGTTGTCCAACCAAAAATGTTCTTTTAAATCTCAATACATTTTTGTGCTCCCAGGGTGTATAGAGAAATTGGAACTATGAGCATTGTCCAACAATTCTCTTTTTAGATCAGGTATATTGGGAACACAAAGTATCTTCCCAAATTTCAAAATTCCATCTTCATACACAAATTCACTCAATCTCTCATCATTCACATCTTTGATCTTATTTTGAAACTCTTAATCATTGGTCTGAGAACTCTTTACCCTTTCTAGTAAATATGGTTTGGCAACCATTTGAAAAAGCATTGATGTTTCAGCTTCCATGGTGATTCCCATATCCATCTTTACTAGATCCATGTATATAGGATCCTTTTCAACTCTCATCTTGTTCAAAATTCCACGATCCTTTCTACTCAAATCATCTTCCACCTTATTTTCCTTCCCCTGGTGGTAGTGTATCGTGAAATCATAATCCTTGAGTAGTTCAAGCCATCGCCTTTGTCTCATGTTGATTTCTTTCTGTGAGAAAATATACTTAAAACTCTTGTGATCAGTATAAATCTCACATTTTTTACCATAGAGATAATGTATCCTTATCTTCAATGAAAATATTACAATAGCTAACTCAAGATCATTAGTAGGATAGTTTTTCTCATGAATTTGTAGCTGTCGTGATGCATAGGCAATAAATATATCAATCTGCATAAGGACACAACCAATTCCTTTCTTCGATGCATCACTATAAATAATAAACCCATCATTCCCCAATGGTAGATACAATATAGGATAATTCACTAATATTTTCTTTAGTTCTTCAAAACATTCTTCACAATTTTTTTCCAAACAAATTTAACCCCTTTACGGGTGAGCTTCGTTAATGGGTCAGCCAATCAGGAAGAATTCTGGACGAAATGCCGATAATAACCTGTTAAACCAATAAAACTGTGTACCTCGGTTATAATTGTTGGTTCTGGCCATTCTTGGATTTCCTTGGTCATAGAACGATCAACAGATATTCCATCCTTAGAGACAATATGGAAAAGAAAAGAGATCTCCTGATGCCAGAATTCACACTTGCTAAAATTCTCATATAATTCATGTCTTCTAAGAGTCTGAAAGATAATGCGCAAGTGATTTTCATGGTCTTCATAGATTTTGGAATATACCAAGATATCATCAATAAATACACCTACAAATTCATCGCGATATTCCTTGAAAACTCTTTTCATTAGATCCATGAAAATAGAGGGTACATTAGTCAGCCCAAAAAAAATTACTGTAAAATCGTAATGCCCGTACCTAGTTTGAAATGTTTTCTTCGGAATGTCTTCCTTCTTCACACACAACTGATGGTATCCAGATCGAAGGGCAATATTTGAAAATTATTGAGCTCCATGAAGTTGGTCAAATAAATCATTAATGAGAGGTAGGGGATACTTGGTCTCTATTGTTATATCATTGATTTCCCTATAGTCGATACAAAACATCATGGATCTATCTTTATTCTTAACAAAAAGGACAGGGGATCCCCATGGAGAAACACTAGGGATAATAAATCCCTTATTACTCAATTCCTCTCATTTCTTATTTAGTTCAAATAATTCCACAATGGCCATTCTATAAGGGGTCTTCGATATAGGACCTGAACCAAAAATTAAATCAATAGAAAACTCAACTTCTCATTCTGGAGGATGTCCTGGTAAATCTTCCGAAAACACATAAATATATTCTCTCACAATAGGTACATCCTCTATTTGAACATTCCTTTCCTCACCCACAGTTATTTCATTCTCTTCCTCCCTGATAATTGAATTTAGTTGAGCTAATGGGGGTGGATCTAGATAAGAATCAGGTGGTGAAAATTCTGCTTTAAAGATAAGGTGTTATTTAACATCATCATCATAAAAAATTGTTACCTCCTTCTTCTTACAATAAATCTTCACATCATGGTCTAAAATCCAATCCATAACGAGGATTATATCAAACTCAATCATAGGTATGATAATGCGATCAACAGATAAAGAACATTTATGTGCTCTAATGGGAACTGATTCACAGAACTTTGTAGCAATGATACTTCCCTTAGGAGTTTTAACTGACAACTCCATTGTTAAATAAAATTGGAAATATCTAATTTTCTTAGAAAACTGGGAAGATATGAAACAATTCAATGATCCAGAATCAAATAATGCATTTGATAAACTTGAGGAAACCATTAAATTACCTGCCACCACATCTTTCGGGGATTCTACCTCAGCAGTAGTGATAGCATAAGCTTGGCCTTGATCCCTTGGCCTTTTCTGAGGTAAGTTCCCGTGACGCTTAGGAAATTAATTTGAATAATGTCCCATCTTCCTGCAGTTGTATCATTGAACATTGGTAGACTCTTTCTCCCCCTTGAAATCACAAGCTTGGTGCCCTTTTTCACCACACTTGTAACAGACTCTCATTCCCTTCAAGGAAGTACCAGGGTGTTTCTTCCCAAATTTAATACAGGATGGATATTCAACTTTTCCCTTCTTCCCCTTATTTCCATTTCCAGAGTGATCAGCATACCTCTTCTTCTCATTCTTAACTTTAAAGTCATAAGACTTAGAGAATTATTTTTCTGTATTGATAGCACATGAGGAAATATCTTTGTATGACGAGAAGGATTGTGATACCAATGCTTGACGGAGAAACGGTTTTAACCCATCAAAGAAATTATTAATCTTACTTCTTGAGTTATTTATATAATCTATAGCATACCTTGCTAACCTTGTAAATTTACCCTCATACTTTGCGACATTCTCATCCTCCTTTTGTCTCATACATAGAAATTTACTTTCCATATCTACTCGATGGTCACGAGGAAAATATCTTTCTAAAAAAGATCTTTGAACTCCCTACATTCCATATTTGATAATTCATCATCTTCCTTCGTGTTTTGAATCAATGACCACCATCGATCAGCATCTCCAGTGAGGTGGTAAACTGCCATGATAACTTTTTACCTTTCACTACTCCCCAAAGCCTGAAATATTTTCTCTAGGGAACTTATCCATTGCTCAGCAACCAATGGATTTGTACTCCCATTGAATGTTGGTAGTTTTTGCCTCATGAAGCGATCTAACATTGATTTTCCATGCTGCGGATCAGTGTGTTCCATACGAGTAAGGTTTTTATTCATAACCTGAGTGATTTGTCCCAGTACAGTGATTAGCTGATCAGCACCAGTTGCATCACCAACTCCTCTGTAATTATCTTGAGTAGGAGGTCAATCCCTACATGGATTGCATGCATTGATACAGTTTCCATTTCTTCCACTAGCCACCATTTCTAAAAAATGGCATAAACTAGATTAGTTTATGAACCAAAATACATAATTCCATACTTGTAAAACACTTAACATAAATTGAACTATTTATAGATATAATCCATAATCATAAAAATGTTTTCTTTGAGTAAGTATATACTCATAAACCCTTCATAATGGTTTTTAAAGAAAATGAGAATTATCCTAAGCATCTCCCCCAGGAGTGTCGTAACCAAGAGTGCAGCAAGGGCCGTTACCATGCACCAGTTTCCATTCGAGTCGAGCTCAAAGAGGTGTTTTCGGGTTTTAACCCTAGGTACATTTGTGCTAGAGCCGCCTCTAACTGCTCATATCTAGACAGGGATGTATTTCTTGGAAAACACATAAAATCTCTATAATACCAAAATTCTGGGAAGTTCTTCTATACTAATCCTCAAAGTCTATCTTTGGGCTATGTGCTCTAATCAGAGTGTATCTAAATCTAGCTTCCAAGGTTTGTACTAAAATTCCTCTGATACCAACTATAATTCCCCGACCCCAGTTTCCCAAAGTCGGTGCATTGTTACATAACATTGGCATGATCACAAAAGATCAAGTCTCAAAAGACCGATTAGTTTAGTAGCCTTGGAATAACTAGATAAATTAATAAAGTTTCCATTACATTATAAAATGAAAACTACAACAACATAGTCTCCATAGTCCACACTCATATCCCATCATAATATCCCTACAGGTCATTCATAAAATACTTATTCACATCCTGGGAAAAATTAAACATAGAAAGGGGTGAGCTCAGATTCCCAGTAAGGATAACAATATAAAGGAAACTTTCATAAATAAGCATAACCATTTAAGGCAATGTATAACTAAAAAAACCTTTTACACTTGAACTTAAGCATAATATGGCAGAAATAAAATGAAATAACATCATTTACTTATTCACATGAATATTCTACTAGTCGAATAATCACATGCAATATAAATAACCACTTTCATAATGATGGAATACATAATGACAGACTATCATAACCACATAGTCAAGGCCTTGTGCCAAGAATAAAAATAAGATTTCTTCTAGGCCTTGTTCCTAGACACTAGTTTATCTCATTAGACCTACCGATGCATCTAGGAAGTATATCAGGCTCCACTCGTCACTTATTAAGTCTAATTCATTCCTCATATGAACATGGTTAACATAACATAAACATTCGTATTAAAACTAGCATACAAAATGTCAATACTTTATCCATAAACCATGAATAGTATAAAAATAACACATCCATAGTCAAACATATCACAAAACCTTCAATACAATGTGGAAGTTTTGTATCATAATAAATAAACTTCAAATAATCTTAAAATCCATCAAAAGATGTTGACATAGATGAAATCAAAGCTATTTCAGAGAAATATCTCTTTTTTGAAATCATTTAAAAGTCACATAATTATAAAAGAAAACATTTACTTTGAAAATATTGTTATAATCTTGTAAGGGAATCTTCGAATATTTTATAACAGCAGAAAATATCTGCACCCGCCGTATAAGTTAAAAAAGACTTTCTTACCTAAATTATGACGAAAAGGTTAAAAAGGACCCTGTTTGGAAAATGACAGAAAGATTCCTTTATAAAATTATTATAAAAATTCAACAAGGGTATAAATGACTTTAACCCATAGTCTTTAAAATAGTAATAATGATTTGAAATACAATTTTAAGAATCATGGATGTGGATGACAAAGAGGTCCTAGTAGATAATTACATTTAAACAACCTCGGATAATAAAGACATTGTAAAATAAACCCTTACCTTGTACTTTTCATTAGTCGATGGTATGTTAACCTCCTGTATAATAGTTAAAACATTGTTTTTAAATTATTCAAGAACCATATACATAATTATGATATCATATATGATCTTCTAATAATGATTTGTTAATAATATTTTAGTATTATCGTCGTTTTGGGGGTTAACTTACTCATTTTCTTTTATATATTTTGTTACATAAGTCATGTTTGATACGGATAGGTTGTATATTATTCATATCCAGAATTATATCAAGTCCATAAACATTTTTTTTAATCATAAAATGAGAATTATACTTGAATGGATACGATGGGAAATGAATCTCATCGCGTTCGTGGAGACGATAGTCCGTATGTACTCATGTGCGACAATATCATTATTTTGGTATTAAAATAATATATAATTGGATATTATATCATATATACAGAATAATTATCATGTTATATATATTATTTACATGAATTACACATCATTATTATACCCATCCAAATAATAATGTTTTGAATCACAATTACACCACAACGTGGAGACGGTAAGCCGTACGTACGCACGTATGGTGACATGTCATTCAAAGGATGGATAGAATACTGAATATGGTTGTACCATATTTATAAAAACATCACATTATATAGAAGATACTGGAGTTATTATTTTATAATGGTAATAACAAAGAAAGAAGAAGTTGAAGAAGAAAGGAACTTGAAAGAGGGTGGTGAAAACATTACCTCTTCTTCGGGTTCTTCCTTTTTATTTGATCAAAAGGGCTCCTTAGATTGGATTTCTGATCAAAATAAGGCCTCTAGGTTAAATTGAAGGATGTTTAGAAAATATTTGGGCAGGTTTTGGTCGAGCCAAAAGGTTTTGAAGGTGTGAATTAGAGAGAAGGGGGAGTGCCCTTTTATAAGAGGGGTGAGGGGAACCTTAGGAAAAGCTATAAATATTATTTTATAATAAATTCAAATTATGTTTATAATGGCTCCAATGTGGATTATTTAGAGTTTAAGTTGGGTATGGGTCTAAATAATTTCAAAAAATATATTTTAGACATGTTTGGGTCACTATATTAACCTTATCATTTATATTTAACCCTTAGGTAAATATTTTGACATTTACCATGTCTCATTGTATTTTTTATATTATATAGTCAATAAACTTACTATAAACTTCCAAGAGACTCCCAAGTGGTCTATTAAAAATAAAAATATCATTATATAAGTCCTTTGGCCGAAAATTAGATTTTTAGTAATAGGATATCAATTAATAATATAATATTTGTTTTAAAAACTCTTTTATGTTAATTTTGACACTATTGGGTATTTTGTTTTTGATAATTTCATAACAGCATTATTACTTCGAATAAAATTTATATAACAAATCCTAATACGTCATATTAACCTAAGAAATTAGTGTAATTCATAAAAAGTATAAAATTACATTTATTTTGATATTTATAATATCAATTATTTTAATATTTCATTAATTAGGTAATTATTGTATCACCATTCTTTCATAAATAAATTAAATTATTTAATCTCTAAAAATTATAAATAAAATATCATTATGTAGGAAATCTGTTTATCTTTCTAATTAATATTTATAATCGAATTTATCTTATGTATAACCCCATATTAAAAAAAATTAGTTATTAAACATTGAGTTTAACTATTTTAACTCTTATTTGAATTAAATAATAATAAATGTCTTAATCTAATACAAGTGGACCTAAAAGATAATATTTTATTCCTAAGGTTTTTTTTGGGTTTAATTATACTTATACAATAGAATTAGGACATGTGTTAGGGTAATAATAATTTCATTTTTACCCTTCATTACCCTATTACTTTTTACCGTGGTAAATAAAAGTAAAAAGTTACTATTCACCAAAAATTATTTTTATCTTATTGAACCACATTTTACTCCTTGATATTAATCGTGTCTCTTGGATTTTTTAAATTCCACTCACAGAAGCAGTAAAATTACGTTTTATGTGAATTTGCAAATTCTCCTATGAAATGGGTAAAAGATGGTGATAAGTTAAATAATATTTTTATATGTCTAAAATTATTATAAACTGACTCCAATGAATTAAATTGAACTTATATAGGTATTAAGTATCTATTTTGACCTAAAATAAATATAAATAAAATAAATAAGTATTTAAATAAAAAGTCAGTTTTAACCAATAACTCAGTGTTTTTCACTATTCATCAAAAATTGAATGTTTTCAGAAAAATACCAAAAATTCACCCTAGGCTAATTTCGATATTCCAAATCCAAAAATGAAGTCCATTTTGAAAGATAAAATTCATTAAATTTCAAAAATTGGGTATTACTATTCATAATGGCTAGTATGATTGGTCATGGTGTGTTAGAATCTCGAAATTGCGTACAATGCAAGCTACTGCATTATTCAAAGGGAAACGTACTGTGGAAGCATGGGGTGTTACAAGGAAGGATTGTTGTGTGACAGGGAAAAGAATTGATAGCGTGTGGTGTTAGCGGTGCCACCATTAATGGAAAACACTGTGTAGTGGAAAAGGTTACGATGCCACCACTTGAAAGGGATACGGTGTGTCTGTGTTAGGAGGTTACGGTGCCACCATGAAAAGAAAACGGTGTGTGGTGGCACCATGACCGGGGAAACCCATAAACCTGAAAAATAAACAGAGGGATAGAATAAATTAAAACTTAAATAAAATATGAACAAAATAATTAATAAAAACTAAAACTTAATTAAAAAGAAAGAAAGTTTATATAAGTTATTAACTTTAATAAAATAATAAAACCGTTTAAACTTAACTAAAATTGTAACTTTACTAAAAATTAAATTAAGAAACAATTAAATTATTAAAAGTTAATATAACATTAAAACCATTATAAAACAAAGTTTAATTATTTATAAAATTCTTTTGTATCAAATTAAATTAATTAAGGTAATCAGATACCTATTCTTTTATTAAACAATTTATATTAATTAATGAAATTAAATTAAAGAGATGTAGTGAGTTTGTAAACTTAAATTTATAAAAATTTAATTGTCAAAAGACAACTAAAATTTAGATTATGTTATATTAAATTAATTAATATTTAATACATGAAATGTTAGATTAAGACTACATTAATTATATGCTAAAGCAGACTTAATTAATTAATTAATTAATGTTAAATTATTAAATAAGAAGAAAAAAACACTAAACTAAATAAAAAATTATTAGACTATAAAATTAAAGTAACACATAAATTAACTAATTTAAAGCTTAAAATACACTATTAATTATAAAAACCGATTAAATAACAGATTTTTTAATAAAAATACAAAACATCCATTATGTATTATAATGTACAAGAATAACCAATTAAATCATTAAAAATTAATGAAAAAGATGTAGCAAAACATGTGTTTTTAAGGCCACATCAGGTTCTTAAATAGACACCCTTCCCATACCACTTGCTTTGGCCTAAGCAGGATTTTAGAAGAAGGTTACTATCCAAGCATAATATGTGTACCAGTGCCAAAAGTAACAAGGAAACTCAAAAAGGTGCACCCCTAAGATTATTCTTAGTCTTGAAATCTAATTCCCATGTCATCACATAAGTATGCTAACAAGAAAGAGAGAAAAGTCACAATTGAATGCTCTAATATAAATAGAAGCAACAAGTATAACATAATCAATTTAACCAAAGCATACATTCAATGAAATTTAATCAAATTTAGAGTTAGAGTCTTATCCCATCTTGAAGCTATCGTTGTGGTACATCCTTCAATTTATCCAATACCATTGAGCTCGTCCATGGAAATTTTCTACAAGACCATGTATTGCTCGAGGCATGGTTTATCATGAGTCTATCCCAGGTATCGCACATAAGGGTCATGTATCACCCGAGGCTTAGCATATCCACTTTGCCAACGATTTCTTCCTCGATTCTCTCTTAGAGAACCAGTATCACTCATGAGTATATAGAAAGCCCAGGGAAACCCTCATCTAGAAAATATTAATACATTTCTTCCTCAGTGTGTTTTGGTATAACCACCCAAGCATAGGAGTCGATCCATGAGTCCTTCAATACGAAACCCATGTTCTCACCTGACCCATATCAAGAGAACCATAGTATCCAAAGCACATTTCCAGGAAAAAATTAATACATATATCACATGGAAAGTGTATACATAAATCATGATGTCATACTAGCACCATGAGACACAAAATATTAAAGATATCAAGTAAAACAATCCAAGCCATTAACATGGCAAAAGGAATTCATCACAAAAGTAATCACGTAACAATTACACGACAATGTTATAATTTTAATATCTCAAGATAACAAGCTTAGAATACATATCAAACTACTAAAATAGGGCATAAAAATTAGTTACTTGCATGAGAAACAAAGTATAAACAAAAGAACATGGCATCAACATGACTCGAACTATTGGTTATAAATGACATTAAATGATACAAGCTAACAATATTGTTCAAGCATGGCATTCAATTCAAACCATCACATTACATTTATAACATAATGAATAAGGAAAAGGAAATTTTGGATGGGCACACCCAAAGGGGTGGCCAAGAGGCAATACAAACACCCATAATGGGTTTATCTATAATTTAAGGCAACAACGGCATGATAGAACAAACCAAACAATTTAATAAGTGATGAAAAGGCATCTTCAGAAGGTTACAATGAGGGGCACAAAGGCGCATCATGACATAAGCAACAAAGTAAAGGGAAGAGGGTAGATGCCCTACACAGTTAATTCTTATTACACGTTGAGCCACACACTTAGGAGGTGTCTTTACCCATCTATCATTTTTCAAGGAAGAAGTTTCATTTAGAAATAACCAAGAAGAGTCATGTACAAGCATGTCATTTAACAATTATAATATCAAGCATAAAGAGACACAAATGCATTAAGGAAGGAAATCATAAAAGTATATCACTACGTTTTTTGATTGAAGGCAGTACACCTCAATAGAGGGGTTTTATTATAAAACCATGACTTTTCTTATCAAATAATCATTTATCACATTTAATTAGTCCATCAACATTATCAAAGGAAGAATTTAATCTAAAAACCATACTGAATTAATTTAAAAACTAAGAATAGTGTGATAGGAAATTAATTAATACATTACTAGAATTAAAGGGGAAAGAAAAGGGACCTTACCTCAAAAGTGGAACAAAGTCAATGCTTGGAATTCAGTTCTTTCTAACTCAAGAAGAAGCCCGCTCACACGCACACACTTCTATATAGATATATGTATGTATGTATGTATGTATATATATATATGTATGTATTTATGTATCCTTAAACCACTACATGTATTCCCCACGCCATGAGGGAACACACACATAGGATATATATATATATATATATATATATATTCATACCTATGAATATGCATTCGTGCATTTGGAATCTTTCGCAACACCCTACAATAATTCCCCCGGGTTTCATAAACACCATTAGACCGTAAATAGAGGGTGAGAAACAATTTAGTGGTATAAAACCTTACCTAAAATTGACAATGGTGGACCGGATTGAAGAGAGCCACTTCGCCTTCAGCAACAGTTGTCGAAAAACACATGAATCGATCCCAAGAGATCATTTTCACAATCTTTCAAAGGAAGAAACACAAGAATCGATCAAACACTAACACTAGGGTTTTGGCAAAAACAAGAAGGGTGACAAGAAGACCAAACCTTGGCTGGAAATGGAGAGGATTGGGAGTGGAGGCCCTTACCTTGAGGCGACGAAGGAGAAATCGAGGATAAATCCAGCCAAAACTGGAGATCTAAGGAGGTTGGAGGGGAGGCTCCATGCGCCTATGGATGTTCATCCAAGGGGTTGCATGAGGGGTGATGTGCGCTGGAGGGAGGTCGCATTGAGGGAGCTTGTGTCGAAGGGAGGTATAGCCATGGAGGGGCACTACAGATGGCTCACGTTGGAGGGGAGCTAGTGCATCGCTGCAAGGAGGGGGGATTACCCCTTTGGGTCTTCTCTATAAAACCAAATTAATATGAAACTAAAAATAATGTTATTAAATTATAATAATTACACTAATAATAATAATTATTATTATTATTGTTGTTAAATTATTATTATTATTATTAAAACAATTATTGTTATTTTTTCATTTAATTGAAATTTAATTTACAGCCCATTTTAACTTTAATTTAATTAATTTAATTTCGTTAGAAAACACACATCGTAGAGCCAACTCTTGGAAGGAAAAAGTTATGATGCTCGGTTTTAAAAACGGCATGCACATCTAATGAAAAAATTTAATTTCCTTTACCTTTTCATCTGGTTCAAAACATGGGACATTACACCCTTCTTGCATCATGACTACGTCACCACCCCTTTGACGTCCCAAAGGCCTAATGACCTAAAGGTCCATTTGAGATGAATAGTATTGTTGTTATAGTACCCTGCTACAATACCTGTAGAAATTCACTCTCATTTGGATTTAAACCAAAGTCTGATGCAGAATTATGGGGAGTCTACCACTGGGGTAAATCTCCTACTTTTATTTATATCATTATAGATATTTATATAATTATATATATATAATAAAAATATTAAATATATTCATTATTTAAATATATTTATTATAATTTTATAATTGTTTAAAGATTGTTAGGAAGCCACTGATTGTGGCTGCACACATCAATGGGGGTGGGTTGTCCACCCCCACCAATCCTCTTTACACTACCTATAAAAGGAAGTGCAATCCTTCCTCAAATGTACAGATGGAACTACTGAAGGATAGAGTAAATTATTGTCAATAAAATATTTGTCCTTCTTTCTCTTAATATTTCTCTGCTATTCTAGTTTTTATCATTTCAAATTTGTTTTCTCAACACGTTATCACCACGAACGCTCAAAAAAGAAGAAATCATTAGAATGGATTGCTTAAATGAGATAGATATTTACATACCAGATATTGGAACAACACACACAATTCTTAAGAATTAAAAATATTTTTCAGATCTTAAATCAACAACACCAATTATGAATGCTATATCAGGTCCAGTAGATCTGATAGAAGGAACTGGTAAAATGAGTTTTTATTTACCTAATAGGATGACATTTTTTATAAAAGATGTGTTTTTTCTCCAAAAAGAAAAAGAAACTTGTTATGTTTCAATGATATATACGAGTATGAGCATGATACTCAAACTATATCTGAGATAAATGAATAGTATATGTGCATTACCATTAATAAATTCAGTAAGATTCATTTACTAGAAAACTACCAAAATTATCATCTGGATTGTATTATCCATATATAAGTGCAATCGAAACACATATGGTAGTAAATAATGGACCAAAAATTGTTAATTTGTGGCATTACCGATTAGGCCATCCTGGTTCACGAATGATGAAAAAATAATTAAAATTTCTTATAGACATTCCGTAAAGGTCCATCAGATCTCTACACTATAAAAAATTCCATGCAAGGCTTGTTCACTTGGAAAGATGATCGTGAGACCATCTCCAACTAAAATTAAGGCTGAAATTTCAGATTTTTTTAAATTAATTAAAGGGTATAAATGTGGACCAATTCATCCATCATGTGGGCCATTTAAATTTTTATTGGTGTTAGTTGATGCATCCAGTATATGGTCACATGTATGTTTTCTCCCAACTCCTAATGTTGCGTTTTCATGTTTTCTTGCCAAAATAATTAAACTAAGGGCACAATTCATTGATCATTTCATTAAGAAATTAAGGCTCGATAATGCTGGAGAATTTACCTCTCATGATTTCAATGATTATTTTATGGAAATGGAAATTACTGTGGAGAATCCAGTCACCCATGTGCATACACAAAATGATTTAGCTGAATCACAAGTAAAACGCCTCCAACTTATTACTAGACCATTTATAATGAGCACAAAGTTGTCCAGATTTTGTATGGGTTCATGCAATATTTCATTCCTCGACATTAATTCACATCAGAACAAGTGCCTATCATAAATACTCTCCACTCTAATTGGATTTTTTCTAAGATCCTGACATCTAGTACTTAAGAATATTTGGTTGTGTAGTATATGTACCAATTTCTCCCCCCACAACGTACAAATATGGGAA